>OX451740.1:1048203962-1049535929 GCA_948472305.1 Vicia faba
ACAAAACTGTAACAAGCCTGCCAAACTAAAACAACAACATTTCAAAAAACCATATAACAGTTTCACACAGCTTCAGTTCAAACCTGTTAACAAACCACAGTTTCCAACAATACCAAACTACAATCACCATCAACCAACTTTCATTTTGAAAATAAGTTTCAGAAACAGCAAACCAACAAATCAAAGTTTCAGAACAACAAATCATCATCAAAGTTTCAGAAGTGAAATAATCATCAAAGTTTCAGAAGTGAAATCATCATCAAAGTTTCGAAACAACAACTTACAAAAAAGAGTTTCAGAATCACAAATCATCAACAAAAATCAGAAATATTACCGTCATCATCTCTTCCCCTCGTGTCCAGCCACCAAGGAGCACACAACTCAAATCTCCTTCCTCTCCATTTTCCAGAAAAAATGCCCAAGGTACGTTTCTCTTCAAATCCTTTCCTACATCTCTTGAGGCAATTAAATTGGTCAATAACAAGATAAGAACTGGATTAAACAAAAAGAAAACAGAAAAGGTTCAGACTTCAAAACCCAGAATATCACCTTTTTAGGAAAGAATCGCTTGAGCATGGTTAGGAAGAGAGTGAGGGTTGCTCCGGCGGCTTGAGGGGAGGGGAAGATCAGAGCGTTGAGCGAGAGAAAGTGAAGAGAGAACGAAGGACAACGGCGCCGCTGTGAGAGCGCGCAGCAAACCCTGTTTGTTCCAAACCCTAATCCAAAAAAATAAGACCTAGGGCAATTGGGCCAATTCTGGCCCCAAATCCATAAGCACACACATATAAACGCTAGCGCACCCCCCCCCCCCCCCCTCAGTTATGACCTCACTTCATTTTTTTTATTATTTTCATTTGGGCCCAACATCAATACCCTAAAGCCCATTTTTTTACCTTATTCTAATTTATTTCTTTTTTTAACAAATTCATAAAATTCAATACTTTTTTATCAAACTAAATTAATCATTGAAATTAATTTTCTTTTTAATTTATCTTTGCTAATTTGTTACATTTAAGAAAATACCAAAATAATTAGTTTAGTTAATTTTCTTTTTTCTTAATTTATCTTTTTTTATTTCTTTTGTTAAAAATATACTAGTAATATATTAAAACTTCATTTTGTAAAATAAATTTGTTTTTTCTCAATTAGTTTTATTTTAATCATTTTCTTTTTATTATTTTTCTTATACATAATGAAAATACCAAAAACAAAACTTTTAAATTAATTTAATTAGTTTGCTTCCTTTAAAAAAATTTTTATTATTTAATAAAAACCCATAGAATAATAATAATAATAAAATATTTAATCTTTCTTTTTAGAATAGATTTTATTTATTTATTTTCAAGTAAATACATGCATTTCGTACTTTATTGATTTCTTCATTTGTTATAGCTTTATATTGAATCACGACAATTCGATTTGGTTGTAATACTTGATATTTGGACATTGGTATTCTTATGAGACTCATCCCCATTTGTAATAATTGTACCTCCATTCCCGGATATTTTTGTAATAGCTTAGACTTTTAATTCCCGCAATTTATTGCTTTCAATATACTGTGTAGTAATTAGGCGTGTATGGCAAGATTCAAAAATCAATTGCTAGATGACCTAATCCAAGAATAAATAACTTGAAATCAATACACTTCTCACACGAGCACCTCTAGGGTAACCTCGCTTGTTGCCTCGGAAATACAATCATGTCCCTCGTATATGAGACACTCTAGCAAATGACCCTTTGATAAACAAAGATCATAGTCCCTCGATGACCCTCGATGTTGCCTTCGATAAAACGATCTCTTCCCTTACAAGATTGCTAGAGCGTCTCACAAGTTGCTTTCAATGATTGTATGCGATGACACATGCCTGTCCCGTTTAACATCCAAATACAAGGTTGTTTACCAAATGCAATGGTAAAACAACACTGTCAAAAGGGTTAAAAATGTGTAGAAAAGATCTTTGAGTAAAATAGGGTAGACAACTCTTAGTTACTTGATCAAAACTTGCAAAAACATCCTTGCTATTTTCAAACACACCTCACAACACAATTTCAAAAACATTTCCCAAAACAAACTTTCAAACATTGAAACATATTTTCAAAAGACAAACACCTTTGTATATATTCAAACAAGAATCATTACAAAGGTTGCCTAGACAAGGCCTCTTTTTCAAAGCATTTTCAAAAACCACACACAAAGCACCATTTCAAACAATTGAAAAGCAAAAGCAAGTGATCTAAACAAGTAACTAAGAGCCCATGGAAAACCATGGATGAAAAGGGTGCTTGCACCTTCCCTTTTCGTAATCTACCCCCCGAACCCAAGAAAATATCTCAAAGGTCTTTCCTGTGCTTTTTGACCTTTCCATTGGATAAAATAAAAAGTCGGTGGCGACTCTTGCTAAACCACACAATTGCGAACACAAACGCAAAACCTCAAGTCAGTTCTCCCACCGTATTACACTTATAATTACAATAGACTCCTTTTTTTACACATATTTTCTTGTATATGATATGATACGAACGAGTACATACAAAAGAGATCTGGGGACAAGCCACTACCAGAGAAGATAGGAAAGGGATAAAAGAATTTCACAAGGGCATAGAAAGAAAATACTCAACTGGGGAAAGAAAACAACAAAAGGATATTTAAGTCCATTAGGGAAAGTAATCCAAATCCAATGGGGAAGAGGTTAAAACTCCATTGGGGAAAAGATATGAGTCATCCAGGAATAACATTGGACTTCACAATCAATAAAAGCTTTCAAGCTAAAACATGAAGGAAACTCTGGACAAAAAATCAACAAAGATATTCGGAAAGAAAGATCTTTGGAGACCACATCAAAGTCATCCAAGATAAAACATGAATGAATCTGGAAATGAAAACAAATAAACAGAGACACAAAAAAAAGGATGAAATTGGAAACTACATCAAATACATTCAAGAGTAAAACATGAATGAATTTGGAAAGGAAGATAAACAACAAAGGTAATAAAGGTAAAACATGATTGAAACAACATCAAAGGGAAATCAAGGTAAAACATGATTAAACAACATCAAAGGGAAATTAAGGTAAAACATGATTTAACAACATCAAAGGGCAATCAAGGTAAAACATGATTGAACAACATCAAATGGAAATCAAGGTAAAACATATTAGAACAACATCAAAGGAAATCATGATAAAAAAATGATTGAAATTTGAGAAGAAAATATCTTCAAGATAAAGCATGAATGGACACTGCCGAAGGCAGTCAGGACAAATCATAATTGAACCAGCATCATCAAAGTCACTTAAGATAAAGCGTAAATGAACTTTGGAAAAAGATATAAAAACACAAAAGATACTTAGGGGTTGTGTTGAGCAACAACATCAGAGTCAATCAAGAGTAAAAGTAAAAAATTGATCCTCAAAGATACTCAGGAATATCACTGAATGATCTTTGTAACACAATAGATGTCCAAGGCAAACATGATAAATCATGATTGAACTTGAAAGAAACAAAATCTCAAAGGAAATAAAGATAAAACAAGATTGAGCTCTAAAAACCTTTCCAAAGACATTCAAGAATAAAGCATGAATGAATTTGGAGGGAGAAAGATCAAGCCCATCCAGTAGAAGCCATGGATAGATAAGAACGGGTTCTGGAAAAACAACAGAACAACAGACGGATAAGACTTGCAAGGATGAACAAAAGTTTGATAAATGCCAAGTAAGTTAGACTTAGACCACAAGGTAAGATGCTGAAAACAATAAGACATCAGAAAATGCACAAAAGTATGCATGGTATATGAATTTTTTTTATGCATGATATATCAATGCTCTGCGTAATATTGATGCTAACACAACTGGGTTAGACTCTTTTGTGAGGCAAGTTTGGACTTTGATTCCTCAACACAGGGAACATTTCCAAGCCTGACATCAGAAGATGGCTTGAAAAATCTTTCATCACATTTAGGAACTATAATGAACAAAAGTAACCTTGGATGAAGGACTGTGAAGCTGCTTGAGGATTATTGAAGAAGATGTCTCCAAACACATCTGACTGGTATAAACATGACATGTCATTGATGTATACCTAGCAAACTTGCCCCAACATGAGTCTTGAAGAAGAACTTCTGGTAAACTTGTAAGAGAAGCAGTCACTGATAAACAAATTCTAGAATAAGCTCCAACAGGCCCGAAAGATACTTGCCCCCGATTACAACATAAACCAAGTTTCTTGACAGCTTGAAAATCCCTTGATGAGGAAAACATGTTTGCAAATAAAATTGTTCATTAAAAAACAGTAATTTTAATGCAAAGCTGGTGCAAAAGATTAAAATAAAAATCACTATTGGAATGCATCATTGATGAAAGAGCAAAGAGTTCACTAGCTAAAACACAGTGGTTTAAACAGTTAAAGTAAAAGATAAACCAAGCGATCATTGGTTGAAGCACAGTGGTTTAAAGTAAAAGATAAAGAAAAGGCATAATGACAAGAGCAAAATATTAGTGGAAACTTGGGAGTCAGCTGACACAACCTTGTTGTAGTATCCTTTCAAATGTAACCTAGCTTCAATTAGGTCTTTCGAGGATCGTAACATGGTCTGGTTCACAATTTCAAAAACAAAATATATAGGCTCAAAGTATATTTGTAACCACCCCATTCTTCGTGATGATCTTCAATTTTACATTCAGTTAAATCAATCTATGCATTCAGGTTCCAAAAGATTTTAGAATTGTAGCATTGGTATGATGATGATGGCTTAAAAGCCAAAGGAATCTTAAGATGGCAGTCACTTATATCATAGTGACTTCTCTTGATTTTTTATTATCCCTAAATTTTTCTTGAACTATTTCATTTTGAATTTACAATTAGCGGGATGCCCCAATTTTGCCTAAGTCTACTTAACAGGTTTTGACTTAGCAGATTTTTCTTTGATTTTCATTTCATTCTTTTTAGAAAGATAGTGACTGTTTGGCTTAATGATTACGGTGAACCATCATTGGCTTTTGAATTGAAATACATCTTCGAAACTTCTTTTATGTGTGCGAAGGAAAGCTTGTGACCGTAACCTTTATTGAAAAGTGTCGTGAGTGATTCTCTTGTAATTGAACACGTAGTCAACTTAACTGAGAAACTACCCTGCCCCCAGGTTAAGATTGTGGGTTTTTCATGCAGGAAGAAACTCCAACTCCTAGGCTCAAAGGGGTTAACAAGGGATTAACTTCCTTATTCCTCCGGTGTTTGAGAAATGAAACAATGCCTTACTTCATCAGTAAAGTTTTATTTGAAAGCACGCCATTCAGCCATCTGGGTAATTTGGTTTCATCATCCTCCCTCTAATCTTTGTATAAATAAAATTTTAATAAAGAAATTAAAATAAGGGATATACCAACACAGTAATTGAAACCATAAATTGATTCAAAGATGGAAAATGCTCATTTCATTAAAATTGACAACAAAAAACATACAATTTAAAAGGAAAATAGTTTAACATGGTCGAATGGAAAGTACAAATAGAAATGAAACAAGGTCTAGTGCAATAATCAAAAGTAGGATGAGATATCCTTGTTGAAACACTTTATTGAGGAGAAACTGGCCTGAACCAACTGAAGATTCACTTAGTATTGCCTGACAAACGATTGTTGACAACATTGGGATTGGTATCTTTGAAAGAAAGAGTCTTTGACTTAACCAATTCTTGAACTCTTTCTTTCATAGGGAAACATCTTTCCAAATCATGGCCTTTGATGGAAAGAACATTCAAGATCATATCTAAAACCTTTTGGGAGAGGATTTGAAAGAGGAGGCATATCCCTAGTTGTAATCAACCCTCTCTAGATCAAATATGGCTACTGTTATACCCCAAAATTTTCCCTCTCATTTTATTCAATACATGCTCATAGAGATCCTCAATTTCTCAAGGTTGACCAAGAATTGGCCAAACAAATTCTCCTCCTAAGCAATGGACTTCCAACTAGGGTTTCACTTTCCACCAAGAAGTTTGGGTTTCAAAGGCTTCAAGTGATTTTCTTGGTCCCTAATATGTCCTCAAGGATGTCCATGCCAAGTTTTATGCCTTGCATCAGAAGTTTGCTCAGTCACTTGCTCAAATGTCTGAAAATCAATTGTACTAGGTCAAAAGTCAACTGTGGCCAATATACAGTCAAACTTCAAGATTTTTGGTCAACATCAATATTGTTAATTGATATCCATCATTTGATTTAGGCTTAATCATGATTCCTCAAGGAATATTCTCAAATCATCAAGAATCAAAACTTGCCAAATTAGGGTTTCCTAGAGAAAGTCAACTGATTTTTGACCAGGCATAACTTTCACATGCTTCATCCATTTTGCCCCAACCAAATATTATTGTGAAGAAACTTAAATTCCCTACAACCTTTATTTTGTCCTCAAGTTCAAAAAATGCATCATCAGAAAGATATGAGCCAATACATTATAGGTCATTTCAGAAAGTCAACAAAAGACACTTTTTGTCAAGACCATTTACATCAAGATAAATTCTTCAAATGCAAAATTGATCAAAACATAGATTGAAGAAGACATCTTGGGCTTCCAAAAAGTCCAAGATCATCTTCAATGGATAAAACTTGAGCAAGTTATGGCTTGCACAAGTTGGGCAATTTTCAAGAAAATGCATGAAGTCAACTTTGGGCAAAATCACTTTTTCAAGCTAATGGAACTAATTTTTAGGGCCCAAACATGTTTAAGACATATCTAAGGACCTCTAAACCTATCCATGCAATATTGTGATTTTTATTTTTATTTATTTGAATTTTTATTCATTTAAATATGAATTAAATCAAAAAGATAATAGAGATAATGGATCAAGGCCTATGGACTTTTGTTTTGATTAGATTTGAGGCCCATAAAGCTCATGGCCAGCTAGCAAATCGCGTGGAGGCACACAAGGAAAGATATCTTCAAAATAAGGAAAGATTTTCAAATATTTTTGGATCCAAATCAAGCCTTGATTACATGATATCTTTTCCATATTTTTTGACCTAATATGACTCTCATATATACATAACATATCCATACCTCAAGCACACGCACATCTGCCTCCCAAAATCCCTAACATTCTTTCAAAAAAATTCAAAGAATAGTGCAATTGTAGATCGTGAGTTCCAGTCACTTTCAGACTGTTTCAAGCATTCAAGCACATCCCTGAGGCTTCAAGGAACCTAGCCCAGTCATCACACAAGTGCTTCAACGTCTGGATCGAGCACATTACCATTGCATCGTATGGTATAATTCTTTGATCTCAAACTTTTATTTCATGAAATATAAATGGATTCCATATGCATATTCGTGTTCATACTAATGTTTGTGTGTGTTTAGAACCCTTATACGCAAGCTTTAACGTCAGAATCAAAAAGTGCCATGGTTAGGGCATGGAGGTCTTGTTACATAGTATCTCTATGTATAGGGACTCTCAGGTCAAATGAACGCTACCATTGAATTCGTAGAGCCCAAATTAGGGGGTAGGGTCATTTTTGTTTTTGTTTTCATGAGATTTTGCAGGTTTGATGCTTTGGCCAACCGGAAGGGATGACCGGAGCCACCACTTCCGGTGGCTTGACCGGCATTGATTGAGGCGTGGAAAAAAGGGACAAGATGATTGGTTCGTTCAAATTATAGGGGGGCCCACTTGGCATGCATGTTTGGTACAGTCAGCATCAGGCCTGAATTTATGTTATACATTTATCATTGTATTTATACTCCCGGATGTAAAACTGTCCCAATGATTGAGTGCGTATGTGTTAAGGCATCGTGTGTGTGCAAGGGCATGGGTTCGATACCTGCCTCTTGCCATATTATTTTTCAAAACATCACTTGCAGATCCAATACACTAAAGCTAAAGGAGTATACCATGTGCTATCACTTCATCCTCTTTGGATCCATCAAGCAACAAATCTAGTGCCTCAGAGTGAAGCATCCATGCTAGACCCTCAAAGAGCCAGCAACACTGAAACATGCAGGACCCTGGGCTTCCACTTGTTGGGCCTAACGAATTCCAGTTTAGCCCCCCCCCCCCCCCCCCACTTTCACTTTGAACACTAGGCCCGTCTTTTTTTAATTCTTTTTAGTTTATTATTTATTTGTTTCATATTATTTTCAAAATCATTTTTATTTAATCATAAAATCAGAAAAAGTAAAAAAACTTAGATTTAGGTTTTTTATTTATTTTAATTTTCATAAATTAATTTATTTAAATATTTTTGACTTTATTTCATTAATTAAAACCAGTTAGAATTAGGTTAAAATTTCAATATTTCCTAAACAAAAAATACCAAAAATATTAGATTTGTTTAGAATTAATTTTAATTAATAATTTTCTTTTCCTTTTTTATTTTAATTAATTGAGGTTAGATTTAATTTAATTTAATATTTTCCCAAATAAATAAAAACAACAAAAATATTCCAAGCGTGTTGAAGTTTTAGGGTTTTACTTCCCTTTCCATATTCGTGCACTTATTTTAAATTTTACATTTTTATTATTATTGTATTTGCCCATCGATTGTAATAGACTAATTAGGTTTCTTTTTACTTTTCGTTTCCCTATTTTTGGACTTGTAAATTCCCCCTCCCCGAAGCCATGTAATAATTAGGTTTTAAATTTCGCACTTTAAATTCTTGTACATATATTAATTGTTAGATGTATGCCTAATAGGATTGCATGACAAGAATTAAAAACAAAACCTTAGAAAACCTAACACAAAGATAAATAACTGAAACACAACGCACTCGCACATGCGGACCTCTAGGGTACCCCCACTTCGACTGCCTTCAGAATAAAATAATCACAACTCTCGAAACGTGAGAGACTTTAGTGGCTACCCTCCGGTTTAAAGATCACAAAAATGACCCTCTCGATGTTGCCTCGGTATGATCTTAAAACCCTAGGGTAGTTACTAAAGTACCTTACCCAGTTGCCTTTGTGAATGTATGATGCCCCTTCGATTGTCCCTCAAACATCCAATGATAGGGCTACTTACTCACTAATAGTAAGATAGCACTGTCTAAGGGAAAAGAGGAAAAGAACAAACCTTTTCGATTAGGTACATAGTTCTTATATGCTTGCTCAAAACAAAACATTTTCCACACCTACACTCCTTCCCAAAAATATTTTCAAAAACAATTTGTATACGTTCTCAACAATACGAGAAACATTACAAAGTTCACCGCACTAAGGAGTCTTTTCAAAGTAATTTTTTCAAACACACAAACACAAGGTATTTTCAAATGAGATAGAATCTAAGAGCCCGTAGATAACTACAGATGGAAAGGGTGCTAACACCTTCCCTTTCCATAATCTACCCCCCTTACTCATAAATAATCTTGAAAGATCTTTTTCTATTCTTTTCACCCTTTGCTTTGTTAGATAAAAGAAACGTCGGTGGCGACTCTTGCTTACCGCAACATTTGTGAATACAAAATGCAAAACCAGTATAACAGTCAGTCCTGCCACCGTATTACAGGTACAACTCAACATAAGTCATGGGAATAAGATCAAAGTCAACCCTATTGGGAATCTGATTTTGTCCACCAAACTAACGCTGAGGAGCTTAAACTTGCTGGGTGCTGGAAACAGGAGTAAAAACTGCAACAAATGGTTCATTATACTGAGTCCTCTAACGAGGTCCTACCTTTTGACTATAGAAAACATTGGTTTCACTTTCCATTCTCTTGTGGAAACTCCCATAAGATTTCTTAGCATCAAAAGGTTCAGCCTTGTTAACCTTACCTTTCTTCAAGCCTTCTTCAAGTCTTTGCCCAATGATAACCAGGTCTATAAAGCTGGAAGAGACACTACCAACCATCTTCTCCCAATAGAAAGACTGAAAAGTATCCATGAACATAAAAGTCAGTTCCTTTTCAGCCAAAGGAGGTTCAACTTGAGAAGCCAATTCTCTCCTACATTGAGCATATTCCTTGAATGACTATTTGTCTTTATGAGACAAGTTTTAGAGTTGGCGACGATCGGGAGTGTAACGCCCGTAATTTAATTAATTATTTAATTAAATTATTTATGGAATATTTAAGAAGTTGTATTATAATTAATTGGATTTATTTTATTAAGTGGAGAAATAATATTAGAGATATAATATTATGTGGTGAAATAATATTAGAAGTGTAATATTATTTAATGTGGGCTTATTTTGGGAGAATAGAAGTAATAAGGGGGTGTGTTGGTTTTAAGCCCAATAAGGAGATAATAGAATAATAGGGTTATTTTATTATTTGTTTGAAGGAATAGAAAGAAAGAAGCAGTAGAAAGAATAAGGATTGAGAGAGAACGTACAAGCTGCTAGAGAAAGTGGAAAACGGCAAGAACGTGAATCCAACAGGAAATTGTAGAGCGACCTTCAATCCAAGGTAAGGGTGGGGTTCTAACTCTATAATTGGGTTTATGATGATTAGTATGTGGGATTAGAGGTGATTGTTGTCTTGTTCTTGAATTGAAATATATGATTGTTGTGTGATGAGAATCGATGAATTTTGGATGAATAATGATGTCTTGATGTTGTTTAATTTCTGTAGAATTATAAGGTAATTTATGGGTGATAAATTGTCACGATTAGATTAGGTTTAAGACTTTACGTATGAATCTGTAATGATAACAGGGAAGAAGAAATGTAGAAATATTGCAGTACAGAAAATGCAGAATTTAGCAATTGATGACAGGCGCTACTGTATCAGAATTAATGAGTTAATTTGGAGAATAGAATTTGTTAGTGTTGTTCTTAGTTAGATTGATATCAGACACAGAATCAGAACAATAGGATGAATAGAAAGTAGCAGTTCTGACAGTAGGAGTATGTTGACTAGAGTTGTGTTAGATTAGTGCAAGATAGAAGCCCTGAAGTTAGACGTAAGTTGTTGGAAGATGCGTGGCATAGTGAAAGGTAGCAGTTCTGAGGTTAGAAGTTGCATTAGTCAGAAGATGGCATTAGTCAGAAGATGTGATGATCAAAAGTTGTATCTGGTCAGAGGTTGAGTGGTCAGAAGATGTCATGATCAGAGGTTGAGTGGTCAGAAGATGAGATGTTCTGAAGTTGTATCTGGTCAGAGGTTGAGTGGTCAGAAGATGAGATGATCAGAAGTTGTATTTGGTCAGAGGTTGAGTGGTTAAAAGATGAGATGATCAGAAGTTGCATCTGATCAGATGTTGCATCAGTCAGAAGTTATAGTAGTCAGAAGATTGTGTCACCCAGGGATTGCGTTATTAGAAGTTGTATTATTAGAAGTTGGGTTGGTTAAGGGTTGTATTGTTAGAAGTGTTCTAGTCAGAAGTTGCATTTGACGTTAAGATTGGCTTTATACAGAACGGTGAAGTTAGATGCTTAGAGGATGTTATTTGAACCATAACAGTAGGAAAGTGACGGTCTTGACTTTAGAATTACAGAATGACAGTGTCAGTTTTACTGTGGAATTAAAATACAGCTGAGTTATTACTGAGAAGTTATTAATAAATAAATAATGTTTGATGATTTATAAATAAATGACGTTTGATGAATTATTCTGATTATTTGAGATTTTATTTTGAGATGTTTTGAGATGATAATTTGAGATGTTGTTTTGAGATGTTAATTTGAGATGTTGTTTTGAGATGATAATTTGAGATATTGTTTTGAGATGTTAATTTGAGATGTTTTGAGATGATTTGAGATGTTGTTAACTTGGGTGTTATCATTACATTCATTGTTGTGTCTCATACATTGCATTTTTTTAGATGGAGCTTATGCTCGTTGAGATGGCCTGGATTGGCAAATTTTGAGATGAAGGCTATGCCTTGTTGATGCCTATATTAATTGGCAGATTTTTGAGATGGGAGTTATGCTCCAATGGTACCACATGAATTTGCATAGTATTGAGTCGCATTATATGATTTCATAAATAAGTGGATTTTGATGTGGATGAATGTATATTATTGCTGAGATTGATGTTGATTATGAGATGAGAAATGGTGATGTTGTTGATCTAATTTAATATATTAATTATCATGCGCTTTATTATATTGTTAGATATCTCACCCCTTCTGTTTGAATGTTGCCCTTATGTTGGTAACGTGCAGGTAATCGAGAGTGAAGGTTGTATTCCTTCAATAGTTCGAGACAGTGTCATTGCTCTGATATGTAACACTCGGGGGGATGAACGCTTGCTGTTTTGATTGATGAATTTTAGTTGTTGAATTTTAACTTGATTATCATTACATATGAGATGTTTCAAAGTTGTTGTTTTGTTAGAGATGTTATTAAGAATTTCGCTGCTTAGATGTTGATTTATTTGATTAAAGATGTTATGTTGATGGTTCACCCGATGTTTGAAAAAGTGTTATATATCCACGATGAATGCAATGAATGTTGATAGAAGAATTTGTGACGTCCCGATTCATTTGTATGATTGAAATTTTATAACTCTGATTTATTTTGCATAATTTCTTGGGGTAGAATTGGGGTGTTACAAAGTTGGTATCAGAGCAAAAGGTTGGTCCGACCTTGTCGTCGAGTCGTAGTTGTCTCACAATCGAGTATTGTTATTCTGATGTTCTAATCGTTGTTAATGTTGTAGTGAGAAGTTGAGATGGCTGGAAGGAATGATGCTGCTTCTGCTGCTGCTCTAGAATCAATGGCTCATGCGATGGAAAATCAGCCGAATGCTGACGAGAATATTGGATCTCGTAGCTTGGCGACTTTCCAGAGAGAGAATCCACCTACGTTCAAGGGAAAGTATGATCCTGACGGGGCATTGGAATGGTTAAAAGAAATTGAGAGGATATTTCGCGTGATGGACTGCACTCCAGCGTATAAGGTTTGTTATGGGACTCATATGCTAGCAGTCGAGGCTGATGACTAGTGGCTAGAGACTTGTCGGAAGTTAGAAGCTGCAGGTGAGAATGTCACTTGGGCTGTGTTCCGTAGGGAGTTTTTGAGAAAGTATTTTCCTCAAGGTGTCCGTGGTAAGAAGGAGATTGAGTTCCTTGAGCTGAAACAAGGAAGGTTGTTTGTTGTTGAGTATGCTACCTAGTTTGCTGAGTTGGCCAAGTTCTATCCGCATTACGCTGAGGAAAATGCTGAGTTTTCAAAGTGTATTAAATTTAAGAACGGTTTGCGCCCGGAGACTAAGAAAGCAGTTGGATATCAGAAAATTCGTGTCTTTGCTGATTTGGTTGATAGCTGCAGGATTTATGAGGAAGACAATAATGCTCATTACAAGATTATTAGTGAGAAGAAGGGTAAGCACCCGCAGAGTCGTGGTAAACCTTATGATGCCCCAGCTGGTAAGGGTAAGCAGAGAGTTTCTCATGGTCAGAGGACTAGTGGGGGAGATGCTCCTGCCGGTGTGATTTGCTTTAAGTGTGGGAAACCTGGACACAAGAGTAATGTGTGCACCACTGAAGTGAAGAGGTGTTTCCGTTGTGGCAAGAACATACATGTTGTATCTAAGTGTGATCACAAGAGTGTGGTTTGTTTCAACTGTAAAGAAGAAGGGCACTTTGGTAGCCAGTGTCCAAAATCGAAGAGAGCTCAGTCTAGTGGTAAAGCATTTGCTTTGTTTGAGGATCATACAGCTGCTAAAGACGGACTTATTAGAGTTACATGATTCATTAATAGTACTCCTTTAATTACTATTATTGATACTGGTGCTACACATTGTTTTATTGCTGCTGATTGTGTTGAAAGATTGGGTCTTATGTTGTCTTCTTTGAATGGAGAAATGTTCATCGATACTCCAGCCAAGGGGTCGGTGACTACTTCTTTTGTGTGTGCTAAGTTTCCCTTGTCGATCTTCGACAGAGACTTTGTTGTTGATTTGGTTTATTTACCGTTAAGAGGTTTGGATGTGATTCTTGGTATGAACTAGTTAGAGCATAATTGTGTTCATATTAACTGTTATGACAAGTCAGTAAAGTTTTCTACTCCTGAGGAAGAAGAAGATGGTCTGTTGTCTGCTAGACAGTTGAGAAAGTTGATGCAAGAGGAAGCACAGATGTTCTCGTTGATGGCGTCGCTATCTGTAGAGACTCAAGCTATAATTGAGGAATTGCGGGTGGTGTGTGAATTTCCTGAAGTTTTCCCTGATAAGATTCCTGGTGTACCGCCAGAGAGGGAAGTTGAATTTGAAATTGATCTTGTACCTGGTACCAGACCTGTGTATATGGCACCATACAGGATGTCTGTGTCTGAGTTGTCTGAGTTGAAGAAGCAATTGGAAGAGTTACTTGAGAAGAGGTTTGTAAGACCAAGTGTATCGCCGTGGGGAGCTCCAGTGTGGTTAGTGAAGAAGAAAGATGGGTGTATGAGGCTTTGTATTGATTATAGACAGTTGAATAAGGTAACGATTAAGAACAAGTATCTGCTTCCAAGAATAGATGACTTGATGGATTAATTGGTGGATGCTCGTGTGTTTAGTAAGATTGATTTGAGGTCGGGTTACTATCAGATTAAAGTGAAGGATGAAGATATTCAGAAGACGGCTTTCAGAACGCGTTATGGACATTACAAGTATTCAGTGATGCCTTTCGATGTTACTAATGCACCGGGAGTATTCATGGAATATATGAATCGTATCTTTCATACTTATTTGGATCGATTCGTAGTGGTGTTCATTGATGATATTTTGATTTACTCTAAGTCAGAAGAAGAGCATGCTGAACATTTAAGAGTGGCATTGGAGATTTAGAAAGAGAAGAAGTTGTATGCAAAGTTGTCCAAGTGTGAATTCTAGTTAAAAGAGGTTAGTTTTCTTGGTCATGTGATTTCTGGTAGTGGCATTGTTGTACATCCATCGAAGTTTGATGCTGTGTTGCAATGGGAAACTCCAAAGTCAGCTACCGAGATTAGAAGCTTCTTGGGATTAGCTGGTTATTATAGAAGGTTTATCGAAGGATTTTCTAAGTTGTCACTTCCATTTACTAAGTTGACTTGTAAAGGTAGAGTGTTTGTATGGGATGTTCAGTGCGAAGAAAGTTTTACAGAATTGAAGAAGAGGTTGACGTCGGCTCCGATTTTGACGTTGCCTAATCCAGGAGAGCCTTTTATGGTTTATTGTGATGCTTCTAAGATGGGTTTAGGAGGCGTGCTTATGAAGAATGGTAAGGTAGTTGCTTATGCATCGAGGCAGTTAAGGACTCATGAGAAGAACAATCCTACGCATGATTTAGAACTTGCTGCAGTTGTTTTTGCATTGAAGGTTTGGAGGCATTATCTTTATGGTTCTAGATTTGAAGTGTTTAGTGACCATAAGAGCTTGAAATATTTGTTTGATCAGAAGGAGCTGAATATGAGGCGACGAAGATGGTTGGAATTTTTAAAGGATTGTGATTTTGGTTTGAATTATCATCCAGGAAAAGCGAATGTGGTAGCTGATGCGTTGAGTCGGAAGACTTTACATATGTCAGCAATGATGATTAGAGAGTTGGAATTGATTGAGTAGTTCAGAGATATGAGCTTAGTTTGCGAGGTTACTCCGCAGAGTGTGATGTTGGGTGTGTTGAAGATTAATAATGAATTTCTAGACAGTATCAGAGAAGCTCAGAAGTTGGATGTGAAACTGGTAGATTTGATGGTTAGGAGTGATCAATCTGAGAATAGTGATTTCAAGTTAGATGAGCAAGGTGTTTTGAGATTTCGTAACCGGATTTGTATTCCTGATGATGTTGAGATGAAGAAAGTGATACTTGAAGAGAGTCATAGAAGTAAGTTGAGTATTCATCCATGAGCTACAAAGATGTATCAAGATTTGAAAGGTTTGTTTTGGTGGCCTGGGATGAAGAGTGATGTGGCTTGTTTTGTGTATGCATGTTTGACTTGTCGAAAGTTGAACATCAGAAGCCTGCAGGATTGTTGCAACCGTTGGAAGTTCCAGAATGGAAATGGGATAACATTTCAATGGACTTTATGACGGGGTTGCCTGATACTTTAAGAGGAAATGATTCGATTTGGGTGATTATTGATAGGCTTACGAAGTTATCTCATTTTATTCCTATTAACATCAGTTTTCCAGTGCCGAAGTTGGCTGAGATTTATATTAGTGTGATTGTGAAGCTGCATGGTGTTCCTTTGTGCATTGTGTCAGATAGAGATCTAAGATTTACTTCTGATTTTTGGAAGAGTTTGCAAGAAGTGTTGGGTTCTAAGTTGAGGTTGAGTTCAGCGTATCATCCTCAGATATATGGTCAGACTGAACGAACGATTCAATCGTTGGAAGACTTGTTGAGGGCATGTGTTCTTAAGCAGGGAGGTTCGTGGGATATTTATCTTCCGTTAATAGAGTTCACGTATAATAACAGTTACCATTCTAGTATTGGGATGGCACCTTTTGAAGCATTGTATGGTCGAAGATGTAGAACTCCGTTATGTTGGCATGAATCTGGTGAAAGTGTAGTACTTGGACCTGAACTTGTTCGTGAGACTACTGAGAAGGTGAAGTTGATTCGAGAAAAGATGAAAGATTCACAAAGTAGACAAAAGAGTTACCATGACAAGCGAAGGAAGGATTTAGAATTTCAATCTGGTGGTCATGTGTTTTTGAGAGTTACACCTGTGACTGGTGTTGGGCGAGCATTGAAGTCTAAGAAGCTCACTTCTCATTTTATTGGACCGTATCAGATTTCAGAGAGAGTGGGAAATGTTGCTTATAGAGTGGCTTTACCGCCTAATCTTTCGAATTTGCATGATGTGTTTCATGTGTCGCAACTTCGGAAGTATATTTCAGATCCATCTCATGTGATTCATATGGATGATGTGCAAGTATGGGATAATCTTACGGTGGAGACGATGCCTGTACGGATCGCGGATCGTAAAATGAAGACTCTGAGGGGCAAAGAGATTGCCTTGGTTAAAGTGGTTTGGCTAGGAGCTGCTGGTGAAAGCATGACTTGGGAGTTGGAGAGCAAGATGCGAGACTCCTATCCTGAATTGTTCGATTGAGGTAAATTTTCGAGGACGAAAATATTCTAAGTGGGGGAGAGTTGTAACGCCCGTAATTTAATTAATTATTTAATTAAATTATTTATGGAATATTTAAGAAGTTGTATTATAATTAATTGGATTTATTTTATTAAGTGGAGAAATAATATTAGAGATATAATATTATGTAGTGAAATAATATTAGAAGTGTAATATTATTTAATGTGGGCTTATTTTGGGAGAATAGAAGTAATAAGATGGTGTGTTGGTTTTAAGCCCAATAAGGAGATAATAGAATAATAGGGATATTTTATTATTTGTTAGAAGGAATAGAAAGAAAGAAGCAGTAGAAAGAATAAAGATTGAGAGAGAACGTGCAAGCTGCTAGAGAAAGTGGAAAACGGCAAGAACGTGAATCCAATAGGAAATTCTAGAGCGACCTTCAATCCAAGGTAAGGGTGGGGTTCTAACTCTATAATTGGGTTTATGATGATTAGTATGTGGGATTAGAGGTGATTGTTGTCTTGTTCTTGAATTGAAATATATGATTGTTGTGTGATGAGAATCGATGAATTTTGGATGAATAATGATGTCTTGATGTTGTTTAATTTTTGTAGAATTATAAGGTAATTTATGGATGATAAATTGTCACGATTAGATTAGGTTTAAGACTTTACGTATGAATCTGTAATGATAACAGGGAAGAAGAAACGTAGAAATATTGCAGTACAGAAAACACAGAATTTAGCAATTGATGACAGGCGCTACTGTATCAGAATTAATGAATTAATTTGCAGAATATAATTTGTTAGTGTTGTTCTTAGTTAGATTAATATCAGGCATAAAATCAGAACAATAGGATGAATAGAAAGTAGCAATTCTGACAGTAGGAGTATGTTGACTAGAGCTGTGTTAGATTAGTGCAAGATAGAAGTCCTGAAGTTAGACGTAAGTTGTTGGAACATGCGTGGCATAGTGAAAGGTAGCAGTTCTAAGGTTATAAGTTGCATTAGTCAGAAGATGGCATTAGTCAGAAGATGTGATGATCAGAAGTTGTATTTGGTCAGAGGTTGAGTGGTCAGAAGATGTCATGATCAGAGGTTGAGTGGTCAGAAGATGAGATGATCAGAAGTTGTATCTGGTCAGAGGTTGAGAGGTCAGAAGATGAGATGATCAGAAGTTGTATCTGGTCAGAGGTTCAGTGGTCAGAAGATGAGATGATCAGAAGTTGCATCTGATCAGAGGTTGCATCAGTCAGAAGTTACAGTAGTCAGAAGATTGTGTCACCCAGGGGTTGCATTATTAGAAGCTGTATTATTAGAAGTTGGGTTGGTTAGGGGCTATATTGTTAGAAGTGTTCTAGTCAGAAGTTGTGTTTTACGTTAAGATTGGATTTATACAGAACGGTGAAGTTAGATGCTTAGAGGCTTCTATTTGAACCATAATAGTAGGAAAGTGACAGTCTTGACTTTAGAATTACAGAATGACAGTGTCGGTTTTACTGTGGAATTAAAATACAGTTGAGTTATTACTGAGAAGTTATTAATAAATAAATAATGTTTGATGATTTATAAATAAATGACGTTTGATGAATTATTCTGATTATTTGAGATGTTATTTTAAGATGTTATTTTGAGATGTTTTGAGATGATAATTTGAGATGTTGTTTTGAGATGTTAATTTGAGATGTTGTTTTGAGATGATAATTTGAGATGTTGTTTTGAGATATTAATTTGAGATGTTTTGAGATGATTTGAGATGTTGTTAACTTGGGTGTTATCATTGCATTCATGGTTGTGTCGCATACATTGCATTTTTTGAGATGGAGATTATGCTTGTTGAGATGGCCTGGATTGGCAAAATTTTAGATGAAGGTTATGCCTTGTTGATGCCTCTATTAATTGGAAGATTTTTGAGATGGGAGTTCTGCTCCAATGGTACCACATGCATTTGCATAGTATTGAGTCGCATTATATGATTTCATAAAGAAGTGTATTTTGATGTGGATGAATGTATATTATTGCTGAGATTGATGTTGATTATGAGATGAGAAGTGGTGATGTTGTTGATCTAATTTAATATATTAATTATCATGCGCTTTATTATATTGTTAGATATCTCACCCCTTCCGTTTGAATGTTGCCCTTATGTTGGTAACGTGCAGGTAATCGAGAGTCAAGGTTGTATTCCTTCAATAGTTCGAGTCGGTGTCATTGCTCTGATATGTAACACTCGGGGGGGTGAACGCTTGCTATTTTGATTGATTATCATTACATATGAGATGTTTCAAAGTTGCTGTTTTGTTAGAGATGTTATTAAGAATTCAGCTGCGTAGATGTTGATTTATTTGATTAAAGATGTTATGTTGATGGTTCACCCGATGTTTGACAAAGTGTTATATATCCCCGATGAATGCAATGAATGTTGATAGAAGAATTTGTGACGTCCCGATTCATTTGTATGATTGAAATTTTATATCTCTGGTTTATTTTGCATAATTGCTTGGGGTAGAATTGGGGTGTTACAGGGAGTCATATCAAGGTTGTACTTATACCGCTTCATGAAGGCATTTGACAAATCCTGGAGTGAATGTGATTCTTCTCGAGCCCCATGTACCATTTAAGGGAAGCTCCACTCAAACTATCCTAAAACCAGTGGATAAGCAGTTGCTGGTGTAGGCAGCCATCTTTCTGTAGTACATGATCAGGTGGCTTCTTGGACATGAGTTCCCTCTATACCTTTCAAAATCTAGAGTCTTGAACTTGGAAGGCATCACAAGGTTAGAAACTAAACACATGTTGCCAACATCAACACTGAAGAACTCATTGCCTTTCTTGGCCCTCATTCTTTTCTCTGAAGTCTAAAATTGTTCCTTGACTTCTTTAAAATTAGTAGGATCTTCTTGACTAGAAGTAGAATGATAATCAAAGAGAGGATTCTCATAAGGAAAATGAGCAGCCTGAGTAATAGTATGCATGACGGGTCGAGGCTTGGCGATCACAGGAGATTGAAAAGTAGGTCTGGAAGGTTAACCAATCATGGAAGTAGTTGTATAAGGAGGATAATAGTTTAAAGGTAAACCAAACTCAAGCCAAGTAGAGGTTGGTCTCTGAACAGGAGTAGGACCTACAACATCTTTGCTGAAATAACAGTCATTTAAGGTGGTTCTCCTTTGAGAATAAGAACTTGCATCATCTCAGTAAGCTTAGTCATGAATCACTTCAACTCATCTATCTCTATTCTGACTTCAGCATCCCGTTGCTCTTGGTATATCAACTTGACGGTTGACAGACAACTGAAAGAAAGAGACACTTGGAAATGAGTTCATGGGCAACCTGGATGTATGCATGAATTATGCTGAGGATGTAAAGTATATGTGATGTTTATTCAATGCAAGATACAAATCACAGCTACAGGGTTCACATGTCTGATGTCACGAGCATGAAGTCAAGGTAAGAACCACCCATAAGGTATGGACTAAGGGTTTATCACCTGTACAAACAAGGTTCTAAAAAGTTCTCAGAGTCGTCGATCCTCTTTCAGATATTATTGGTTTACACACCTACTTGTGAGTACCAATAATATTCTCAAAAAAAACTCGTCTGAGTGTAATATCGCGTAACGACTAATCCATTATTACTCTTGAATTATCACTACACTACATCCTATAGGACAAGATATATTAAGGGTTCTAAGGTTCCCATTTTCTTGGGCTCTCATGTTGAAAGTAATAATGCTTTCACAACTGTCTTATTTAGCATTATCACCCCTCAAAGAGGCCTCCACTGAGTGGGGTTATATCATATGTTACTTATGCTCAGGATTACTCCAGTCATGTAACTCTTGATTATGCCACCATCCTATCATAAGTTTTCCCAAGTCCGGGTATAGGACTTCCAAAAGATCATCAAAACACCCAACAAATAGGAAATAGCAAGCAAATAATAATAGTCGTCACTTCTGTAGCGGTGAAAATTGAGATCAAACCATTGGATTTACTGAACTTATACAGTGAAAGTCGCAATCGTGCTTTATTATTTCCAAAGGAATGGGAAAAGAGCGAATAAAACCCAAAATAAACATGCAAAGTAAGAAGCAAGACTAAAAGTAAATCAAAAGCAATGCAATAAAGAGATCTAAGGTACGGGGATGGTTATGCAAAGGGAAGGTGTTAGTATCCAAAGCATATGTAGTACTCTGCAGCAACCTCTTGATGTATCTGTCTTTTTTTTTTGCTAAAAGGTTTTGTTTGCAAAAATATTGGGGAGATGAAAAAAGAGATGTTTTTATTGATTTTTTAAAGAAAAAAAGGTTTGAATATGGTTAGATGAATTGAAGTTTTATTAAAGAAAATTTGAGAATGCACTTGATAAAGTGAAGGTTTATTACGAAAGAGGTGAAAGTTAAAAAAGACAGGGTTTAGAATTAGACATAAGCAAAAGATAAACAAAGGAATCAACAAGCATACAAGCCAAGACTAAAATATGATAAAATAGTCAACAAATACAATCTCTTTCCTTGAATTTAATCAAGCAAGCAAAATAAGATGAACATCAAAATATAAGCATTGAAAAAACCTCAAAAAAAAATAAATCTAAACAAACAATTAATAACAAAAAGACAATGAGATTTTTAGTTACAAATATAAAGAAAATCACACATAAAAGAGAGGAAATATAACTAAACGAACTAACTAAAAAGATTAACTAAACTAAAACAAAATTAAAAAATTCACAGAGTTACTAAATTAATTATAGAACTAAACTAAAAATTATCTAGTTAACTAAAACATAATTATTTAATTAATTTAGCTAACTCTGTATCTTAAGGCAAAAAAAGAAGTTACACCTCTTTCAATCTGCTCTCAAGACAACAAAATAAACTTCCTCTGTATCTCTTTGTTTTCACCCGGTTGCAACAACAACAACAACAAACTCTGTGATTGTTTCTCCCTTCACATGAACTCCCTCCATCTTCTTTTCTATATTCTGCTCGGTTTCTCACGGCTCACAACAACAACAACAAGATCGTGATTTCCCCGTTTCTTTTCAAACCGTGACCCAACAATAACAAAACCGTGAGTATTCATTGGTCGTGAGGGAATAACATGAGTGGATGATTGGTTGTGATCAGGAAAATGGGTTGACGTTGATGAAAGAAATAGGTTGAATGGGTTTGAAGGTTTATACCGAAGATGCTCAAGTTTTGTGTAAGAGTGGTCCCTCAAACTTGATTTTTTTTCTTCATTTTTCTATTTCTTGGCACAAAAATACTAATAATAATAATAGTAGTAATAATAATAATAACACTAAAAAATAAAAATTGTTAGTAGCAATTAAAAAAATAAAATAAAAACTAAGACAAAATACAAATACAAAGAAACAAAAAAATAATTTTAATTTATATGATAATTCAACTTAAAAGATATTTCAAATTGAATTAATATAAAAATCTAAAACAAAAATACTATTGAATAAAAATAAATAAATAATGAACTATATTTTTAGATTTTGAAATAAAGAGAAATTTTGACCATAGAATTTGACTAAAATGAATTGTATTAAGAGAAATTTGACCATAGAATTTGACTAAAATGAATTAAAATACAAATAAAAAATAAAAATGGAAATGATAATTTTTTTGGGGATTTTTGAATAAAAGAGAAAAAATGAAAATTACAAGAAAAGTAACATGATGCTAAAAATACATTTTTTTTAATGATTTTTGAAATTGAGATGATAAACAAAAATAAAACTATGCACAAATGATCGACTTAAAAAAAACGAATGATATGTATCCGATAAAAAAGAAAGGGGCAAAAAATGAGATATAACGGTTTTGTTAATTCATTGTAAGATAATAATTTAATTGTAATTCAATAAGTACACAGTTCATCACTAGGTATAATAAGGGGATTCAATATAAAATACCTAATTGTTTTTCTCATCTTGAATTTTATTCTCTTAGTTTTCTCGTTTATGTTTTAGAATCAGATAAAATCAAAAAATCCTTCGTTGTTATCATTTTAATTCGCACATAAATTACTTTGTTAAATTACAATCCTCGTGGAGACGATACTTTTAATTATTAATTTAACAATAACGATAAACTTGCCAAAAGGTCATCAATAGTCCAAAGAATGGCACGAGGTAATCTAGAGAAGGGTCTGATGTAACCCAATAAAAAGCTCGAAGTCTTCGAAAGAAAGGCTCAGAATAGTCTAAAGAATGACTCGAGATAGCTTAGAGAAAGGCTCAGAGTAGTCCAGAAAAGAGCTCAAGATAGTCTAAAGAAAGGCTCGAGATAACTCAAATAAGGTATCATGTTCACTAAAAAAGGGCTCGAGGTAGCCCAAATAAAAGCTCGAGGTAGTTGTAACGCCCGTAATTTAATTAATTATTTAATTAAATTATTTTTGGAATAGTTGTGAAGAAGTATTATTAAATTGGATTTATTTTATTAAATGGAGAAATAATAATATATTTGAGGTATTATATTATTATGAGAAATAGTGTTAGAAGCTAATATTATTTAATGTGGGCCTTGATTGTGTGAGTATAAGTAATAAGGGGGTGTAAGTTGGAGCCCATTAAGGAATAATCTAATAATATTAGGTTATTTTATTATGTGTTGTTAGAATAGAAAGAAGAAACAGTAGAAGGAAAAATAAGGATTGTGGAAACGTGAAGCTGCTGGTTTTGAAGGAGACGGCAAGAACGAAGAATTCAACCCAGAAATTGTAGAGCAACCTTCGATCCAAGGTAAGGGTGGGGTTCTGGCTTTATAATAGGGTTAATAATATTTGATATGTGGGATTAGAGGATTGTTGTTTTGTTATTGAATTGAATGATGTATGATGATGATTGATGATTTCTCGATGGATAAATGATGATATGATGCTGTGTAAACGATGTAGTATTAAAGGTTAATGATTAGGTGATGAATTATCATGGTTATGATGAGGTTTGTAGGACTGTGATTATATTCCAGTAGTGAAAATACAGTAGAAACGCATAAAATTATGCAGAAAATCACAGGATGTGTCGACCTCAAACTGGATGAGTCGATGCAAGGAGGGTGTTTGACTCAGGATGAGTCGATGCATGGAGGTTTGCGTCGATACATGATGAGTGCAAGACTCGGGATGAGTCGACCAGTACGATGCATGTGTTGATACATGCTGGTATTTTGAGGCCGGATGAGTCGATCCATAAGGAGGATGCGTCGACTCATAGTACGAATACGAAGTAGGATGTGTCGATGCATAGTGTTTTGTCGATGCATACTGAATAATTTTGACAGAATCAGTTTTTAAGTTGCTGTAACTTGAGTTTTAGGATGCTGTTTGAGATGTCGTTCGAAGCGTTGATTAGCTAACGCGATGAACTTTATTTTAGATGATTAAAATGATGATTAAGAGGTGTAATTCCATTAACCAATTTAGGATTTAGAATTAATTCCCGTAGATGACTGTTGTGCTGTTTTTGGACATAATGATGAACATGAGGTGTTTAGAGGCTGCTGTTAGAATTATGACAGTAGGACTTAGTGATAATAATGATGTACAGTAGCATAATAACAATATGGATTACTGTAGTATTGATATACAGCTGAATAATAGTGAGATGTTATTAATAAAGTGTGTTTGATAATTATGATGAACCAAATGATGTTTGATAAATAAGTAATGATTAATAAATTATTTTGAGATGTTTATGAGATGCTGTAATTGAGATGTTTTAAGATGTTTATGAGACGTTGTTGTTTGAGATGACTGAAATGTTGTTGTTTTGAGATGATTGAGATGTTGTTGTTTGAGATGACTGAAATGTTGTCGTTTTGAGATGATTGAGATGTTGTTGTTTTGAGATGTTGTTGATTGAGTGTTGACATTACATTCATGATGAGTCGCATACATTTCATTTTTGAGATGGCCTGGATTGGCAAATTTTTGAGATGGGAGTTCTGCTCCAAAGGCTATGCCTTATTTGATGCCTCTATTAATTGGCAGATTAGATTTTTGAGATGAGAGTTCTGCTCCAATGGTACCACATGCATTTGCATAGTTTTGAGTCGCATCATATGAATGAATAATGAGATGTATTTGATGTTGATGAATGAATATATATATATATATATATATATATATATATATATATATATATATATATATATATATATATATATATATATATATATATATATATATATATATATATATATATATATATATATATATATATATATATATATATATATATATATATATATATATATATATATATATATATATATATATATATATATATATATATATATATATATATATATATATATATATATATATACTGTAATTATTGTTGATTATGAGATGAGAAGTGGTGATATGAATGATCTAATTTAATGTATTGATTATCATGCGCTTTATTATATTGTTAGATATCTCACCCCTTCTGTTTGAATGTTGCCCTTATGTTGGTAACGTGCAGGTAATCGAGAGTGAAGGCCGTATACCTTCAATAGATCGAGTCAGTGTCATTGCTCTGATATGTAACACTCGGGGGGATGAACGCTTGCTGATTTTTGATTGCTGATTTTTAATTGTTGAACCTTAAATTGTTTATTTATTAAACACGAGATGTTTCGAAGTTGCTATATTATTTAAAGATGTTATTGAAGAATTCCGCTGCGTAGTCGTTTAATATTTAATGAAAGATGTTATGTTGTTAGTTCATCCGACGTTTTGAAAAAGTGTTATATATCCATGATGTATGCAATGAATTTGTTAGAATAATTTGTGACGTCCCGATTCATTTATATGATTGAAATTTTATAACTCTGATTTATCTTGCATATTTGCTTGGGGTAGAATTGGGGTGTTACAAAGTTGGTATCAGAGCAAAAGGTTGGTCCAATCTTGTCGTCGAGTCATAGTTATCTAACAATCGAGTATTGTTATTTTGATGTTCTAATCGTTGTTTGTGTTGTAAGACCAAGTGTATCACCGTGGGGAGCTCCAGTGTTGTTAGTGAAGAAGAAAGATGGAAGCATGAGGCTTTGTGTTGATTATAGACAGTTGAACAAGGTGACAATTAAGAATAAGTATCCGCTTCCGAGAATAGATGACTTGATGGACCAATTAGTGGATGCTCGTGTGTTTAGTAAGATTGATTTGAGGTCGGGTTATCATCAGATTAAAGTGAAGGATGAAGATATTCAGAAGACGACTTTCAGAATGCGTTATGGACATTACGAGTATTCGGTGATGCTTTTTGGTGTTACTAATGCGCCGAGAGTATTCATGGAATATATTAATTGTATCTTTCATACTTATTTGGATCGGTTCATAGTGGTGTTCATTGATGATATTTTGATTTATTCTAAGTCGGAAGAAGAGCATGTTGAACATTTAAGAGTAGTATTGCAGATTCTGAAAGAGAAAAAGTTGTATGCAAAGTTGTCCAAGTGTGAATTCTGGATGAAAGAGGTTAGTTTTCTTGGTCATGTGATTTCAGGTAGTGGCATTGTTGTAGATTCATCGAAGGTTAATGCTGTGTTGCAATGGGAAACTCCAAAGTCAGCTACTGAGATTAGAAGCTTATTGGGATTAGCTGGTTATTATAGAAGGTTTATCGAAGGGTTTTCTAAGTTGTCACTTCCGTTGACTAAGTTGACTTGTAAAGGTAGAGCTTTTGTTTGGGATGTTCAGTGTGAAGAAAGTTTTACGGAATTGAAGAAGAGGTTGATGTCGGCTCCGATTTTTACGTTGCCTAATCCAGGAGAGTCTTTTGTGGTGTATTATGATGTTTCCAAGATGGGTTTAGGAGGTGTGCTTATGCAGAATGGTAAGGTAGTTGCTTATGCGTCGAGGCAGTTGAGGACTCATGAGAAGAACTATCCTACGCATGATTTAGAGCTTGCTGCTGTTGTCTTTATATTAAAGATTTGGAGGCATTATCTTTATGGTTCTAGATTTGAAGTGTTTAGTGACTATAAGAGCTTGAAGTATTTGTTTGATCAGAAAGAGTTGAATATGAGGCAACGAAGATGGTTTGAAGGATTATACTGAAGATGCTCAAGTTTTATGAAAAGTTTTTTGTATTGTTATCCTCCCTTTCTAATGTGATGGAAGCACTGATATATAGAGTATGTGAATGAGAATTAGGAGGGAGTTTTAAATTCACCTTTGTTCAGTAAGATTCTTTATGGTGTATTTTGATGCACTATTTTTCCTTTTTCTTGTAATAGGTTTTTGGCTTTGCTAATTTTGTGCAAGTTTTGACATGTTTTGGACTGGTATATGCAATTTTTTTATAGACCAAAATGGAAAAAATCAAAGAGCAAGTGAAAAAGTTGGTGATGAGTGTAATTTGGTTTTGGATTTTCTTGCTGTCATAAAATGTGAATGAAGTTGGTGTAAGAGTAGTCCCTCAAACTTGATTTTTTTCCTTCATTTTCCTATTTCTTGGCACAAAAATACTACTAATAATAATAGTACTGATAATAATAATAACACTAAAAAATAAAAATTGTTAGTAGCAATTAAAAAAAAACTAAGATAAAATACAAATAAAAAGAGACAAAAAATGATTTTAATTTCAATAATGATTCAACTTAAAAGATATTTCAAATTGAATTAATATAAAAATCTAAACCAAAAAATACTATTGAATAAAAATAAATGAAAAATGAACTATATTTATAGATTTTGAAATAAAGAGAAATTTTGACCATAGAATTTGACTAAAATGAAATAAAATATAAATAAAAAATAAAAATGATAATGATAATGATATTTTTTTTGGGATTTTTTAATAAAAGAGAAAAATGAAAATTACAAGAAAAATAACATGAAGCTAAAAATACATTTTTTTATGATTTTTGAAAATGATATGATAAACAAAAATGAAACTGTGCACAAATGATTGACTTTCAAAAAAAATAAACGATATGCATCAGATAAAAAAGTAAGAGGAAAAAAATAGGGTACAACAACGGTCCCTATTTAAGTATCTTCAACCAGATGATATAAAGACGATCAAGCTTCATATAAGCATAGTGCGAGATAGTTAAATATCAAAGTGAGCGATTTTTGCCTCTGGATGTAATAGAATCTTATGCTTATAATTACAATAGACTCCTTTTTTTACACATATTTTCTTGTATATGATATGATACGCACGAGTACATACAAAAGAGATCTGGGGACAAGCCACTACCAGAGAAGATAGGAAAGGGATAAAGGAATTTCACAATGGCATAGAAAGAAAATACTCAATTGGGGAAAGAAAACAACAAAAGGATACTTAAGTCCATTAGGGAAAGTAATCCAAATCCAAAGGGGAAGAGGTTAAAACTCCATTGGGGAAAAGATATGAGTCATCCAGGAATAACATTGGACTTCACAGTCAATAGAAGCTTTCAAGCTAAAACATGAAGGAAACTCTGGACAGAAAATTAACAAAGATATTCAGAAAGAAAGATCTCTGGAACCCACATCAAAGTCATCCAAGATAAAACATGAATGAATCTGGAAATGAAAACAAATCAACAAAGACACCAAAAAAAAGGATGAAACTGGAAACTACATCAAAGACATTCAAGAGTAAAACATGAATGAATTTGGAAAGGAAGATAAACAACAAAGGTAATCAAGGTAAAACATGATTGAAACAACATCAAAGGGAAATCAAGGTAAAACATGATTAAACAATATCAAAGGGCAATTAAGGTAAAACATGATTTAACAACATCAAAGGGCAATCAAGGTAAAACATGACTGAACAACATCAAAGGGAAATCAAGGTAAAACATATTAGAACAACATCAAAGGAAATCATAATAAAAAATGATTGAAATTTGAGAAGAAAATATCAGATACATTCAAGATAAAGCATGAATCGACACTGCCGAAGGCAGTCAGGACATATCATAATTGAACCAGCATCATCAAAGTCACTTAAGGTAAAGCGTAAATGAACTTTAGAAAAGATATAAAAGCACAAAAGATACTTAGGGTTTGTGTTGAGCAACAACACTAGAGTCAATCAAGGGTAAAAGTAAAAAATTTATCCTCAAAGATACTCAGGAATATCACTGAATGATCTTTGTAACACAATAGATGTCCAAGGCAAACATGATAAATCATGATTGAACTTGAAAGAAACAAAATCTCAAAGGAAATAAAGATAAAACAAGATTGAGCTCTAAAAACCTTTCCAAAGACATTCAAGAATAAAGCATGAATGAATTTGGAAGGAGAAATATCAAGCCCATCCAGCAGAAGCCATGGATAGATAAGAATAGGTTCTGGAAAAACAACAGAACAACAGACAGATAAGACTTGCAAGGATGAACAAAAGTTTGATAAATGCCAAGTAAGTTAGGCTTATACCACAAGGTAAGATGTTGAAAACAACAAGACATCATAAAATGCACATAAGTATGCATGGTATATGAATTTTTTTATGCATGATATATGAATGCTCTGTGCAATGTTGATGCTAACACAACTGGGTTAGAATATTTTGTGAGGCAAGATTGGACTTTGATTCCTCAACACATGCAACATTGCCAAGCCTGACATCAGAAGATGGCTTGAACAATCTTTCATCACATTTAGGAACTATAATGAACAAAAGTAACCTTGGATGAAGGACTGTGAAGCTGCTTGAGGATTACTGAAGAAGATGTCTCCAAACCCATCCGACTGGTATAAACATGACATGTCATTGATGTATACCTAGCAAACTTTCCCCAACGTGAGTCTTGAAGAATAACTTCTGGTAAACTTGTAAGAGAAGCAGTCACTGATAAACAAATTTTGGAATAAGCTCCAACAGGCCCGAAAGATACTTGCCCCCGATTCTAACATAAACCAAGTTTCTTGACAGCTTGAAAATCCCTTGATGAGGAAAACATGTTTGCAAATAAAATTGTTCATTCAAAAACATTAATTTTAATGCAAAGCTGATGCAAAAGATTAAAATAAAAATCACTATTGGAAGGCATCATTGATGAAAGAGCAAAGAGTTCACTAGCTAAAACACAGTGGTTTAAACATTTAAAGTAAAAGATAAACCAAGCGATCATTGGTTGAAGCACAATGGTTTAAAGTAAAAGATAAAGCAAAGGCATAATGACAAGATCAAAAGATTAGTGGAAACTTGGGAGTCAGTTGACACAACCTTGTTGTAGTATCGTTTCAAAAGTAACCTAGCTTCAATTAGGTCTTTCGAGGATCGTAACATGGTCTGGTTCACAATTTCAAAAACAAAATATATAGGCTCAAAGTATATTTGTAACCACCATATTCTTTGTGATGATCTTCAATTCTATGTTCAGTTAAATCAATCTATGCATTCAGGTTCCAAAAGATTTTAGAATTGTAGCATTGGTATGATGATGATGGCTCGGAAGCCAAGGGAATCTTAAGATGGCAGTCACTTATATCATAGATACTTCTCTTGATTTTTTTATTATCCTTAACTTTTCTTGAACTATTTCATTTTGAATTTACTATTAGCGGGATGCCCCAATTTTGCCTAAGTCTACTTAACAGGTTTTGACTTAGCAGATTTTTCTTTGATTTTCATTTCATTCTTTTTGGAAAGATAGTGACTGTTTGGCTTAATGATTACGGTGAACCATCATTGGCTTTTGAATTGAAATACATATTCGAAACTTCTTTTATGTGTGCAAAGGAAAGCTTGTGATGGTAACATTTACTGAAAGGTGTCGTGAGTGATTCTCTTGTAATTGAACACATAGTCAACTTAACTGAGAAACTACCCTGCCCCCAGGTTAAGATTTTGGGTTTTTCATGCAGGAAGAAACTCTAACTCCTAGACTCAAAGGGGTTAATAAGGGATTAACTTCCTTATTTCTCCGGTGTTTGATAAATGAAATAATGCCTTACTTCATCAGCAAAGTTTTATTTGAAAGCACACCATTCAACAATTTGGGTACTTTGGTTTCATCATCCTCCCTCCAATCTTTGTATAAATAAAATTTTAATAAAGAAATTAAAATAAGGGATATACAAACACAGTAATTGAAACCATAAATTGATTCAAAGATGGAAAATGCTCATTTCATTAAAATTGATAACAAAAAACATACAATTTAAAAGGAAAATAGTTTTACATGGTCGAATGGAAAGTACAAACAGAAATGAAACAAGGTCTAGTGCAATAATCAAAAGTAGGATGAGATATCCTTGTTGAAACACTTTGTTGAGGAGAAACTGGCCTGAACCAACTGAAGATTCACTTAGTATGGCCTGACAAAGGATTGTTGACAACATTGGGATTGGTATCTTTGAAAGAAAGAGTCTTCGACTTAACCAATTCTTGAACTCTTGCTTTCATAGGGAAACATCTTTCCAAATCATGGCCTTTGATGGAAAGGACATTCAAGATCATATCTAAAACCTTTTAGGAGAGGATTTGAATGAGGAAGCATATCCCTAGTTGTAATCAACCCTCTCTAGATCAAATATGGCTACTGTTATACCCCAAAATTTTCCCTCTCATTTTATTCAAGACATGCTCATAGAGGTCCTCAATTGCTCAAGGTTGACCAAGAATTGGCCAAACAAATTCTCCTCCTATGCAATGGACTTCCAACTAGGGTTTCACTTTCCACCAAGAAGTTTGGGTTTCAAAGGCTTTAAGTGATTTCCATGGTCCCTAATATGTCCTCAAGGATGTCCATGCCAAGTTTCATGCCTTGCGTCATAAGTTTGCTCAGTCACTTGCTCAAATGTCTGAAAATCAATTGTACTAGGTCAAAAGTCAACTATGGCCAATATACAGTCAAACTTCAAGATTTTTGGTCAACATCAATATTATTAAGTGATATCCATCATTTTATCAAGGTTTAATCAGGATTCCTCAAGGAATATTCTCAAATCATCAAGAATTAAAACTTTCCAAATTAGGGTTTCCTAGAGAAAGTCAACTGAACTTTGACCAGGCATAACTTTCACATGCTTCATCCATTTTGCCCCAACCAAATCTTATTGTGAAGAAAATTCAATTCCCTACAACCTTTATTTTGTCCTCAAGTTCAAAAAATGCATCATAAAAAAGATATGAGCCAATACATTATAAGTCATTTTCAGAAAGTCAACAAAAGACACTTTTTGTCAAGACCATTTACATCAAGATAAAGTCTTCAAATGCAAAATTGATCAAAACATAGATTGAAGAAGACATCTTGGGCTTCCAAAAAGTCCAAGATCATCTTCAATGGATAAAACTTGAGTAAGTTATGGCTTGCACAAGTTGGGCAATTTTCAAGAAAATGCATGAAGTCAACTTTGGGCAAAATCACTTTTTCAAGCTAATGGACCTAATTTTTAGGGCCCAAACACGTTCAAGACATATCTAAGGACCTCTAAACCTATCCATGCAATATTGTGATTTTTATTTTTATTTATTTGAATTTTTATTCATTTAAATATGAATTAAATAAAAAAGATAATAAAGATAATGGATCAAGGCCTATGGACTTTTGTTTTGATTAGATTTGAGGCCCATGAAGCTCATGGCCAACTAGCAAATCGCGTGGAGGCACACAAGGAAAGATATATTCAAAATAAGGAAAGATTTTCAAATATTTTTGGATCCAAATCAAGCCTTGATTACATGACATCTTTGCCATATTTGTTGACCTAATCTGACTCATATATACACAACATATCCATACCTTAAGCACACGCACAATTGCCTCCCAAAAGCCCTAACATTCTTTCAAAAAATTTCCAAGAATAGTGCAATTTCAGATCGTGAGTTCCAGCCACTTTCAGACTGTTTCAAGCATTCAAGCACATCCCTGAGGCTTCCAGGAACCCAGCCTAGTCCTCACACAAGTGCTTCAACGTCTGGATCGAGCACATCACCATTGCATCGTATGGTATAATTCTCTGATTTCAAACTTTTATTTCATGAAATATAAATGGATTCCATATGCATATTCGTGTTCATACTAATGTTTGTGTGTGTTTAGAACCCTTATACGCAAGCTTTAACGTCAGAATCAAAAAGTGCCATGGTTAGGGCATGAAGGTCTTGTTTCATCGTATCTCTATGTACAGGGACTCTCAGGCCAAATGAACGCCACCATTGAATTCGTAGAGCCCAAATTAGGGGGGGTAGGGTCATTTTTGTTTTTGTTTTCATGAGATTTCGCAGGTTTGATGCTTTGGGCAACCGGAAGGGATAACCGGAGCCACCACCTCTGGTGGCTTGACCGACATTGATTGAGGCGTGGAAAAAAGGGACAAGATGATTGGTTCGTTCAAATTACAGGGGGACCACTTGGCGTGCGTGTTTGGCACAGTCAACATCAGGCCTGAATTTATGTTATATATTTATCATTGTATTTATACTCTCGGATGTAAAACCGTCTCAACGGTTGAGTGCATATGTGTTAAGCCATCGTGTGTCTGCAAGGGCATGGGTTCGATCTCTGCCTCTTGCCATATTATTTTTCAAAACTTCAGTTGCAGATCCAATACACTAAAGTTAAAGGAGTATACCATGTGTTATCACTTCATCCTCTTTGGATCCATCAAGCAGCAAATCTAGCGCCTCAGAGTGAAGCATCCACGCTAGACCCTCAAAGAGACAACAAAACTGAAACACGCAGGACCCTGGGCTTCCACTTGTTGGGCCTAACGAATTCCAGTTTACCCCCCCCCCCCCCCCCCTTTCACTTTGAACACTAGACCCATCTTTTTTTAATTCTTTTTAGTTTATTATTTATTTGTTTCATATTATTTTCAAAATCATTTTTATTTAATCATAAAATCAGAAAAAGTAAAAAAAAACTTAGATTTAGGTTTTTTATTTAATTTAATTTTCATAAATTAATTTAATTAATTATTTTTGACTTTATTTCATTAATTAAAACCAGTTAGAATTAGGTTAAAATTTCAATATTTCCTAAACAAAAAATGCCAAAAATATTAGATTTGTTTAGACTTAATTTTAATTAATAATTTTCTTTTCCTTTTTTTATTTTAATTAATTGAAGTTAGATTTAATTTAATTTAATATGTTTCCAAATAAATAAAAACAACAAAAACATTCCAAGCGTGTAGAAGTTTTAGGGTTTTACTTCCCTTTCCATATTCGCACACTTATTTCAAAATTTACATTTTTATTATTATTGTATCTGCCCATGGATTGTAATAGACTAATTAGGTTTCTTTTTACTTTTCGTTTCCCCATTTTTGGACTTGTAAATTCCCCCTCCATGAAGCCATGTAATAGTTAGGTTTTAAATTTTGCACTTTAAATTTTTGTACATATATTAACTGTTAGATGTATGCCTAATAGGATTGCATGACAAGAATTAAAAACAAAACGTTAGCAAACCTAACACAAAGATAAATAACTGAAACACAACACACTCGCACATGTGCACCTCTAGGGTACCCCCACTTCGGTTGCCTTCAGAATAAAACAATCACAACTCTCGAAATGTGAGAGATTTTAGTGGCTACCCTCCAGTTTAAAGATCACAAAAATGACCCTCTCGATGTTGCCTCAGTATGATCTTAAAACCCTAGGGTAGTTACTAAAGTATCTTGCCCAGTTGCCTTTGTGACTGTATGATGCCCCTTCGATTGTCCCTCAAACATCCAATGATAGGGCTACTTACTCACTAATAGTAAGATAGCATTGTCTAAGGGAAAAGAGGAAAAGAACAAACCTTTTCGAGTAGGTAGATAGTTCTTAGATGCTTGCTCAAAACAAAATATTTTCCACACCTACACTCCTTCCCAAAAATATTTTCAAAAACAATTTGTATACGTTCTCAAAAATACGAGAAACTTTACAAAGTTCACCGCACTAAGGCGTCTTTTCAAAATACTTTTTTTTTCAAACACACAAACACAAGGTATTTTCAAATGAGCTAGCATGTAAGAGCCCGTAGATAACTACGTATGGAAAGGGTGATAACACCTTCCCTTTCCATAATCTACCCCCTTACTCATAAATAATCTCGAAAGGTCTTTTTATGTTCTTTTCACCCTTTGCTTTGTTGGATAAAAGAAAAGTCGGTGGCGACTCTTGCTTACCGCAACATTTACGAATACAAAATGCAAAACCAGTATAACAGTCAGTTCTGCCACCGTATTACAGGTACAACTCAACATAAGTCAAAGGAATAAGATCAAATTCAACCCTATTGGGAATCTGATTTTGTCCACCAAACTAACGCTGGGGAGCTTAAACTTGATGGGTGCTAGCAACAGGAGTAACAACTGCAACAAATGGTTCAATATACTGAGTCCTCTAACGAGGTCCTCCCTTTCTACTATAGAAAACATTGGTTTCACTTTCCTTTCTCTTGTGGAAACTCCCATAAGATTTCTTAGCATCAAAAGGTTCAGCCTTGTTAACCTTACCTTTCTTCAGGCCTTCTTCCAGTCTTTGCCCAATGATAACCAGGTATATAAACCTGGAAGAGACACTACCAACCATCTTTTCCCAATAGAAATACTGAAAATTATCCATGAACATACCAGTCAGTTCCTTTTCAGCCAAATGAGGTTCAACTATAGAAGCCAACTCTCTCCTACATTGAGCATATTCCTTGAATAACTATTTGTCTTTATGAGACAAGTTCTAGAGTTAGCGACGATCGGGAGTCATATCAAGGTTGTACTTATACCGCTTCATGAAGGCATTTGACAAATCCTAGAAGCTGTGAATGTGATTCTTCTCGAGCCCCATGTACCATTTAAGGGAAGCTCCACTCAAACTATCCTAAAACCAATGGATAAGCAGTTGCTGGTGTAGGAAACCATCTTTCTGTAGTACATGATCAGGTGGCTTCTTGGACATGAGTTCCCTTTGTACCTTTCAAAATCTAGAGTCTTAAACTTGGAAGGCATCACAAGGTTAGAAACTAAACACATGTTGCCAACATCAACACTGAAGAACTCATTGCCTTTCTTGGCCCTCATTCTTTTCTCTAAAGTCTAAAATTGTTCCTTGACTTCTTTAAAATTAGTAGGATCTTCTTGGCTAGAAGTAGAATGATAATCAAAGAGAGGATTCTCATAAGGAAAATGAGCAGCCTGCGTAATAGTATGCATGACGGGTCGAGGCTCGGCGAACAAAGGAGATTGAAAAGTAGGTCTAGAAGGTTGACCAATCATAGAAGTAGTTGTATAAGGAGGATAATAGTTCAAAGGTAAACCAAACTCAAGTCAAGTAGAGGCTGGTCTCTGAACAGGAGTAGGATCTATAACATCATTGCTGAAATAACAGTCATTTAAGGTGGTTCTCCTTTGAGAATTAGAACTTGCATCATCTCTGTAAGCTTAGTCATGACTCACTTCAACTCATCTATCTCTATTCTGACTTCAGCATCGCGTTGCTCTTGGTATATCATTCTTCGTCTGATGTTAGCTTTAGTTCCGTAGTTGTGTTGGGAAATCAACTTGACGGTTGGCAGACAACTGGAAGAAAGAGACAGTTGGAAATGAGTTCCTAGGCAACCTGGATGTATGCATGAATTATGCGGAGGATGTAAAGTATATGTGATGTTTATTCAATGCAAGATACAAATCACAGTTACAGGGTTCACATGTCTGATGTCACGAGCATGAAATCAAGGTAAGAACCACCCATAAGGTATGGACAAAAGGTTTATCACCTGTACAAACAAGGTTCTAAAAAGTTCCTAGAGTCTTCGATCCTCTTTCAGATGTTATTGGTTTACACACCTACTTGTGAGTACCAATAATATTCTCAAGAAAAACTCATCTGAGTGTAGTATCACGTAACGACTAATCCAAGACTACTCTTGAATTATCACTACACTACATCCTATAGGACAAGATATATTAAGGGTTCTAAGGTTCCCATCTTCTTGGTCTCTCAGGTTGAAAGTAATAATGCTTTCACAACTGTCTTATTTAGCATTATCACCCCTCAAAGAGGCCTCCACTGAGTGGGGTTATATCATATGTTACTTACGTTCAGGATTACTCCAGTCATGTAACTCTTGATTATGCCACCATCCTATCATAAGTTTTCCCAAGTTCGGGTATAAGAATTCCAAAAGATCATCAAAACACCCAACAAATAGGAAATAGCAAGCAAATAATAACAGTCACCACTTTTGTAGTGGTGAAAATTGAGATCAAGCCATTGGATTGACTGAACTCATACAGTGAAAGTCGCAATCGTGCTTTATTATTTCCAAAGAAATGGGAAAAGAGCGAATAAAACCAAAAAATAAGCATGCAAAGTAAGAAGCAAGACTAAAAGTAAAGCAAAAGCAATACAATAAAGAGATCTAAGATACGAGAATGATTATGCAAAGGGAAGATGTTAGTACTCAAAGCATCTGTAGTACTCTACAACAACCTCTTGATGTATCTGTGTTTTTTTTTTGGTAAAAGGTTTTGTTTGCAAAAATATTGGGGAGATGAAAAAAGAGATGTTTTTATTGATTTTTTAAAGAAAAAAAGGTTTGAATATGGTTAGATGAATTAAAGTTTTATTAAAGAAAATTTGAGAATGCACTTGATAAAGTGAAGGTTTATTACGAAAGAGGTGAAAGTTAAAAAAGACAGGGTTTAGAATTAGACATAAGCAAAAGATAAACAAAGGAATCAACAAGCATAGAAGCCAAGACTAAAATATAATAAAATAGTCAACAAATGAAATCCCTTCCCTTGAATTTAATCAAGCAAGCAAAATAAGATGAACATCAAAATATAAGCATTGAAAAAACCTCAAGAAAAAATAAATCTAAACAAACAATTAATGACAAAAAGACAATGAAAATTTTAGTTACTAATATAAAGAAAATCACACATAAAATTGAGGAAATATAACTAAACGAACTAACTAAAAATGTTAACTAAATTAAAACAAAATTAAAAAATTCAGAGTTACTAAATTAATTATAGAACTAAACTAAAAATTATCTAGTTAACTAAAACATAATTATTTAATTAATTTAGCTAACTCTGTATCTTAAGGCAAAAAAAGAAGTTACACCTCTTTCAATCTGCTCTCAAGACAACAAAATAAACTTCCTCTGTATCTCTTTGTTTTCACCCGGTTGCAACAACAACAACAACAAACTCTGTGATTGTTTCTCCCTTCACATGAACTCCCTCCATCTTCTTTTCTATATTCTGCTCGGTTTCTCACGGCTCACAACAACAACAACAAGATCGTGATTTCCCCGTTTCTTTTCAAACCGTGACCCAACAATAACAAAACCGTGAGTATTCATTGGTCGTGAGGGAATAACATGAGTGGATGATTGGTTGTGATCAGGAAAATGGGTTGACGTTGATGAAAGAAATAGGTTGAATGGGTTTGAAGGTTTATACCGAAGATGCTCAAGTTTTATGCAGAGTTTTTTGTATTGTTATCCCCCTTTCTACTGTGATGGAAGCACTGTTATATTGAATGAAAATTAGGAGGGAGTTTTGAATTCACTCTTGTTCACTAAGATTCTTTGTGTTGTATTTTGATGCACTGTTTTTTCCTTTTCTTTCAACAGGTTTTTTGCTTTGCTAATTTTGTAAGTTTTGACATGTTTTGGACAAGTATATGTAATTTTTTTATACACAAAAATGGAAAGAATCAAAGAGCAAGTGAAAAAGTTGGTGATGAGTGTAATTTGGTTTTGGATTTTCTTGCTGTCACAAAATGTGAATGAAGTTTGTGTAAGAGTGGTCCCTCAAACTTGAATTTTTTTTCTTCATTTTTCTATTTCTTGGCACAAAAATACTAATAATAATAATAGTAATAATAATAATAACACTGAAAAATAAAAATTATTAGTAGCAACTAAAAAAATAAAATAAAAACTAAGACAAAATACAAATAAAAAGAAACAAAAAAATAATTTTAATTTCAATAATAATTCAACTTAAAAGATATTTCAAATTAAATTAATATAAAAATCTAAAACAAAAATACTATTGAATAAAAATAAATGAAAATGAACTATATTTTTAGATTTTGAAATAAAGGAAAATTTGACCATAGAATTCGACTAAAACGAATTAAAATACAAATAAAAAATAAAAATGGAAATGATAATTTTTTTGGGGATTTTTGAATAAAAGAGAAAAAATGAAAATTACAAGAAAAGTAACATGATGCTAAAAATACATTTTTTTTAATGATTTTTGAAAATGAGATGATAAACAAAAATAAAACTATGCACAAATGATCGATTTAAAAAAACGAATGATATGCATTAGATAAAAAAGTAAGGGGTAAAAAATGGGATATAATGGTCTTGTTAATTTGTTGTAAGATGATAATTTAATTGTAATTTAATAAATACACAGTTCATCACTAGGTATAATAAGGGGATTCAATATAAAATACCTAATTGTTTTTCTCATCTTGAATTTTATTCTCTTAGTTTTCTCGTTTATGTTTTAGAATCAGATAAAATCAAAAAATCCTTCGTTGTTATCATTTTAATTCGCACATAAATTACTTTGTTAAATTACAATCCTCGTGGAAACGATAATTTTAATTATTAATTTAACAATAACGATAAACTTGCCAAAAGGTCATCAATAGTCCAAAGAATGGCACGAGGTAATCTAGAGAAGGGTCCGATGTAACCCAATAAAAAGCTCGAAGTCTCCGAAAGAAAGGCTCAGAATAGTCTAAAGAATGACTCGAGATAGCTCAGAGAAAGGCTCAAGGTAGTCCAAAAAAAAGCTCAAGATAATCTAAAGAAAAGCTCGAGATAACTCAAATAAGGTATCATGTTCACTAAAAAAGGGCTCGAGGTAGCCCAAATAAAAGCTCGAGGTAGTCAAGGGGATTATGCGTGCCTACATTGAGATTCATGCGACATTATATATTTATTCTTGTAGAAAAGTGATTACTTGTGTAATATGAATTATCATACAAAACAAAGTGTGGAGAAAGATGATTGTTTGTAGTAAAAAAATTGATTTACCTTATATTGAAAGATACGGGTTCTTGTCAATTTGTTGTCGTGTATTATTTAATGTATTAATTGTTGACCATGACAGCTTTAAATTTGTGATCGGAAAAAACTCTTGAACATGTTATTGTTAATTAAGTTCAAGGAATTTGTGTAAGTGGTGCACACGAATGATTTCATATATGTATATTTTAAAGTAAAATTCGTTGAAAGTCTATATGAATAATGTCAATGGCTTAGCAAACTGTATTTTTTAGAAAGTGAATAGGTATCAATAAGAAGAATAACATATTCAATAAAATTATTAGAATCAGTTTATCAAAATCACGATAATAATATGTCATGAGAAAGGGTGCAACATCTACTTCATTGTTAAAAGAAATATACATCTTACCATTAATGGTTTGTGTTTTGCTAGCCATTCATGTTTTTGTCGGCATACAATTTAATGTGCACAATCATATGATTTTGGCCTTGGAATATAAGCTGCTTTAGTTTAAATAAAATTGTTTCCAACATAGGATTTCATCTTTTTATTTAACAAAGAATGTCAACATATCAGTTGGCTTTATGGCAAGAGTTTCGAATCGAGGTCATGGAATTGTAGAATTCAATCAGTTACCCCTTACTCTAGGTGGTACTGTGTGACCGATCATGATAGTCATAAATATTTTATTTTTTAATTTACTAACAAAAACATTAAGTTAGTCACAATACAAAATTATAAACGGATGCAAAAATAACCGAACTGTCATGCAAAATGTTAAAGGATAGCAAGTTGCCTACAAATAGATGAGATGTGTCACACTTTATCATGAGTATCAAAAAATAAGTTGACAAAATTAATCTTGAAAGCATATATTTATTAAGCGAAATCACCAGCAAAACCAAGAGGTTGGACATATGCAAATTCATGCTTCATGTAATCATTTTTATTGTTAGATAAGGTGGGTTATTATCTATGTCCTTTGTAATTTATTTAAGAACTTTTTAAATATGCTCTGAAATAATGGGTTGACACTTTTTTCTCCTATGTGGATAGCGGTTTTTAATGAGGCGCCCTCTCTTTGTCTTGCTTCAAGTATATCAATTTTTGTAGGATCACATGCTGAAAAGGACAAGTAAAACCTTGAAGTAATGGTTGGATCCCCATGAGCAATCTTTGTCGCTCTTAGAGGTGATAAAAATGTTGGATATCCACTTGAAGATCCTTTACGTTCTTATAGGTGATGCAAATATTGGACTTTATCTGAAAGATTCTTGTCACCCTTAGACGTGTTAAAAATGTTGGACTTCCACTAGGAGTCCATAGAGGTGATACTAATGTTAGACTTCCACTGGAAAACTCCTTCTTCCCTACGAGGAAATTATATATCGTTGGACCTTCAGTGGAAGATCTTGACCGCCTTAATATGCTACTCATGCAAATCCAAACGAGAAATCATTTTCACTTGGAAAGATGACCTTTCTCGAGCCTCATATAATAAAAAAGCCACAACGCTAAGACTTTCCCAAGAAAATGGCCATATGGGCTAAACATGATCATTAAAGAAACCATGAAGCATGATATTATACCCTCTGAAGGAAAAATGAATGAATAGATAGCAAGGGCGTAAGAGTTATAAAAATTCATCCTTTATAAAGTATCCTCCAAAAAGACTCAACTTAAAATCTCATTTAAGAGACTCAGTTTAATGTCTCGTCTAAGATAGTCAACTTAAAGTGTCACCTAAGGGACTCAACTTAAATTCTAGCCTGAGAGACTCTGCTTGAACCCTCACCTGAGGGAATCAACTTAAAGTCTTTCCCGAGGGTCTCAATCTATTTTCTCGCCTGAGGGACTCAGCTTAAAGTATCACCCGAGGGACTCAACTTAAAGTCTCGCTCGAGGGAAAATGAAATGAATAGATAGCAAGGGAATAAAAGTTGTAAAAATTCATCCTTTATAAAGTCTCGTCCAAGAGACCCAACTTAAAATCTCGTCTAAGGGACTCAAATTAATGTCTCATCTAATAGAGTCAACTTAAAGTCTCGCTTGAAGGACTCAGCTTAAATTCTCGCCCGAGAGACTCAACTTGAACCCTTGCCTGAGGGACTCAACTTAAAGTCTTGCCCGAGCGTCTGAACCTAATTTCTCATCGAGGGACTCAGCTTAAAGTATCTTCTGAGGGACTTAACTTAAAGTCGCTCCTAAAAATAAATTACCTTTTTCAAGGACTAAATCACTTATTCCCTTTCCAAAAACCATGTGCTTGATGGACTGTCCTTTTTCCAAGAAGAAGGGTCCTTAAGTGTGCGATTCAAACTAACTGCCTCAAAACTTTCCAAGGGCCCAAAGAAGGCCTTCCTCGAGGTATCCCAAAGAAGGGTTACCTTGAGGTTACTAAAAAAATGGCTCTAGGTATCCCAAAGAAGAGCTACCTCGAGGTAGTCCAAAAATAGGCTCGAGGTAGCAAAAAGAAGTGCTACCTCGAAGTAGCCCAAAGAATGGCTACCTTGAGTTCTCCCAAAGAAGGGCCTGAGGTAGTCCAAAGAAGGATTAAGTCGCCTTGTTGGGATTAGGCTAAAACACCCAATAAAATCCATGTTGCACTCTCATTTAACTGGGAAAACACGTGAAGACAGTCAAAGTGAGCTGGAAAAATTGTCCTCCCTATTAGTGGGAGGGAACCTCTCCTCACTCTGAATTAAGGGGAAATATGGAGAAAGTGTGTCTGACTTCCTCTCTTGTCCAGTATCTGGAAGATCTATAAATACCTTAACCTTAAAATTGAAAGGGGGGTCAATTCTCTCACAAAAACATACATATATAGCTTCTCACCACACTGTGTGAGTGAGCTCTGCAATATTCAATTCATTATGCAAAACACCATGTACCAAGCTTCTCACCATCCTTGCGCGAGCTTTCTCTAACACCACAACAATCCTAAAAACATATGATAGCCTTGTAACACAAGGGGTTGTCATGTATTATACTTTTTGAAAATACAAAATATTTTCAAAATGGATTTGGATTAACAATACTTTTCCAAACATAATCTTTGCAAATCTCTGATCAAGCTAAATTTGAAATAGATCTTCTAATAAATGCTGAAGCAATCACATAACAATATGAGTAGTACACAATAGTGACAACTAGAGACGAGATGTCTCACAACAAATCAAGACATCTTGCTAAACAAGTTTCCTACAAAAATATGTCAATTAATTATCCATCCCATCGTTATTCTTGTTATTCTTAATACAAAACCTAGTTAAGTGTATCGATTCCTTAATTAAATTCTAATTCTAATTAGAAATCTTATTAGAAAAGGGAGCATCATAAACGTATAATATAATATAATTATAAATATAAAGAGTTTGCATTTAATTAAAGAGGAAATAATATGGAGTGTTAAATAATTCTTTTTTTATATATAAAATATATTATATAAAATAAAGGTAAAGAGGCGCAAAGGTCAAAGTACATATGAGGAGGCTGGAAGAGGCACAAGAGGTACCAAAGCAACACAGACAAAAGAAAATAAGAACGAACATAACTATACATTACAACTACCCTAACAGAAAAGAAACACCAAAAAAAGAAGAAAGAACCAAAAGTCCAAAAAAGAAGGCACCAGACAAAGAACGGTCTAGAGCTCCCAAGCCTAGAATCGGCAAAACCAGCAACCAAACTCCATTGAAGCAATAAGAACACACCAAGATGAGGCTGAAGACACTCAAGTTGCAATTGACTCAAATGCCTAATAGGGTTCTCGAGCCATGCTGAGAGACTACAAGTGTTCCCCACAAACCTACCAAGATACCATTTTCAATTAAAAAGGATACTCATGTATTTCGCATCCTTCACATTCACTAATTTACATGAGAACAGAATATCATTTTAGAATTTCCAGATTGACTAGATCACAGCATGTCAAATCATAAGACACCCTCCCCTAAGCCTAGAAAGACCACTAATAGGGTAAAAAGAGTCAAAGAATTAGGGGATCTCCAAGTAAAGCTACATACCAACCCAAACAACTGGAAATAATATACCAAATACACACCAATGTGTCACAGATAAAAAAAGGGGCAGACGATTCTAGGATTCTAGAACAAAAAAGACAAGAGATACCCTTCGAACTAAGAAATATCCCTCTTTTAAGGAAATTATATCTGGTAAGAATCCTATCTTGTAGGAGTTTCTAGGAGAAAATAATAATTTTAGAGGGGGTCCAACTATTCCAAATACTAGGAAGGACCAAATCTACTAATTGAACCTAACGATAACTAGGAAAATTGTGGGTACAAAGAAAGGAATACGCTGAGGCCGCCAATAAGAACCTCCTTTAGAGTGGTGCCACCATCGCCTGTCAAACTGGAAAAAAGGAGTAAAGTTTTCAAAACAAAGAGAAGATTGAATATTCACGCATGCTCACGCCTAAAAACACGAATTGTTCTCCACTTAAAATCCCAAACCTAAAATTACCTATCCCACCTACCCATCTCCCCCATAAAACACTCCTTATGCTCGGAGATAGAGAGAATTCGTGGAAATGTGACTTTTATAGGAATTGGACCGACCAAAGGATCACTCCAGAACTTAGTGAGTAGACCAAAACCAACTTTCTTAACAACATTATCCTAAAGACACCCTGATGGCTCCTCCCCTTTGGCACCTAGAAAAGACACCCCTCTCCACCAAGGAGATGTAGAGAAAAGAGAGACAACTCTGCCTCCTGAGATGGAAGTTGTCATAATAAATCCAAAATTAGCAAATAAGATATCCTACCATAAACCTGAAACACTCGAAATCAATCGCCCTTTTCCATTTACCCAACAATTCCAGATTAACTAGTTGGAGGCCATGAACACCTAATCTAACAAACCTCTTGTGTTTAAAAACTTCAAACGACTTAACCCAAGCAATCTTAAAGCCCCCTAACACTACCTCACAAAAAGCTTCTTTGAATTCTCACAATCTTATTCCAAACCTTAATAAGCATCTTTAAAAACATACAAAAAGAATATAGGAATAACGGTAAGAACAAAATTGAGAAGAATTAGTTACCCTCCCAAATATATATACATATGCCTCCAAGTGTGAAACTGCCTAGTGATAAGATTGACTAAAGGTTCCCATGTAGAGGACAATCAAGGATTTTCCAGTAATAGAAGACCCGCGTTATAGAACAAGAGAGACTATCTTTAATAATGAAGAAAATCACAAGCAATGTCAAGGAAATCGAGATCATAATTAACCCTAATGAGACTACTCTTGGCAAAGTTCAATTGAAGACCTGAGGGTAACTCAAAAAATTAGAGAATAGTCTTGATGGACCTGAGGTTTTTGTAGGAGGACTCTGCCATAATAATCACATCATTCATATACTGAAGATAAGAGATGATCAAGTCTAAGGAACCCATACGGAGATCTGAGAATTAACGTTGGTCCATGACCCTAGAGAATGTTCCATTAAGGCCTTCAGCTACCGAGAGAAAGAGGAAATAAGCCAAAGGGCTTCCTTGCTTCAACCCCCTTTGGATACTGATTTCTAGGGTCAGGCAGTCATTCACTAAGATGCAAGATTGCAAGAACAAGTGTGGTATTATTGGTATTATGTTGTCTATCACTCACACAGATTGTTGCAAGAAGACAACTAGTGGTATTCCTATTCTACCCTCCAATGGATTTCTTTTCGGCTATAAAAGGAAGACTTGGAAGAATTGGAATTGTTGAACAACTTTGAAGATACTCACGCTTATTCAAATTGTTGAAATGCGGCCAAAATAACTCTGTAATTTTTGAAAACCAAGGAACTGTTGTTCATTAAATTGCTAGCAAGGAATTGTTGTTCACTAACATGCTTAACAATGTTGTGTTATTATTTGTTCTTCATTTTTGTGTAATCCTATTTAAAGAAGCACTATTGTAAACATAAAACTTGTATTCAATTGTGAGTTCATTGTTCCTTGAGTGACTAAGTGTTAGTCAGATTACTCATGAAGTCATTGACAATTTGTTTTTGAAGTTTTGTTCCTTGAGAGACTAAGGATTTAGTCAGGACTCTCAAGAAGTCATTGATAGTTTTTCTTTGAGGTTGTGTTCCTTGAGTGACTAAGTGTTAGTTAGATTACTCAAGAAGACATTGACAGTTTGTCTTTATGGATTGTAATCAGTTTGGTTATAGTGGATTAACTCCTTGATTGAGAAAGGCAAATTACCTTGGTGAGTGGACTGAATTAACATTGTTAACAGTGAACCAGGATAAAAATAATTGTGCTCATTGTGATATGGTGGCAGAACCGACTGTTTTTTACTGGTTTGCATTTTGCGTTTTTCGTTCGCAAAATGTCGCGGTAAGCAAGAGTTGCCACCAACTTTTATTTCATCCAATCATGGAAAGGAAAAAGAACAAAAAAAAACCTTTTTTCGAGATATTCTGAGTACGGGGGGTAGATTATAGAAAGGGAAGGTGTTAGCACCCTTTCTATCCATGGTTTTCCATGGGCTCTTAGGTACTTGATCATTTTTCAAATTGCTTGTGTGTGCTTGTTTTTGAAAATGTTTTACTTCGTGATAACCCTGGTATCAGTCCTCAAGGATGTGACGAAGTTTGTTTTGAAAATTTATTTTGAAAGGTGTTTGTGTGAAAAGTTTTTATTGACCAAGTACTTAAGATCTACCTACTCGAAAAAAGATTGTTTGTTCTATTTCCTTTAGACAGCACTATCCTACTATTAAGGAGTAGGTAGCCCCGTCGTTGGAGTTTTGAAGGGACATTCGAAAGGGACCAGTACAATCACTAAAGCAACAATTAGAAAACTTTATTAGTAACCCTAGAGTCTTAAGATCTTTTCGAGGCAACATTTCTGAGGCAACATTTCCGAGGCAACATTTCCGAGGCAACATTCGAATGGGACAGTTTGATCTTTTAGACTAGAGGATAACCACTAAAATCTCATATGCTTAATGATTGTTTACCTAAGGCAACCGAAGTGAGGTAAACTCTACGAGTGAATATGTGCATATGAATTATTTCAGTTATTTAATCTTTGCACATTAGGTGATCTACCGTTTTAAATTTCCAGACATTATTGCCATACAATCCTATTAGCATACATCTAGACAGTTAAATATTTGCAGGAATTTAAAAGTGCAAGAAAATAAACCTAGCTATTACAACGCTTTGACAGTTACATAATTATCTTCACGGGAAATAAAAGTGCGGAATTTAAAACCCTAATTAAAACTATTATAAGCTCGAAACAGTTACAATAATAATAAAACAAATAAAAATGCGCGCGATAAATCAAATGCGAGGGATGTTGAAAAATAAACTAAACCCTAATTGAAAGAAAAAAGATTTTTGTGCATTTTTTATTGGAGAAAACAATGAAATTGCAATTTAAATGAAACCCTAATTTATAATTGCTTTTTAATTATAAAAAAATATTTAAGTTAACCTAATTAACCTAATTAATTAAAATAAATATTTTAATAAAAAAATGATTTTTGGTGTATTTTTTAAAGAAAATTAATTAAATTATGTACAATTCAAATCCTAGGTCTAGTTATTTTTTATTATAAAAAGAGATTAAATTGCCTTAAATTAATTAAACTAAATTAATTAAGAAATAAAATATTCTCATCCGGGAACTCAAAATTCATGGACTGGTAGTCGTCCACGGCCTGATTAGCCAAATAATCAGCCAATACACTCCCCTTTATTGCTTTTTGGGTTGTATATTGTATTTCGTACTCAGTTAAGATCATTTTCCACCTTGCTATCCTTCCGGAGAGAGCGGACTTCTCAAAAATATACTTGATCAGATCCATCTTTGATATCAACAAGGTAGTGTGAGTCAGCATATACTATCTCAGTCGGCGAGCAGCCCATGCCAAAGCGCAACAAGTTTTCTCGAGCAATGAGTATTGTGTCTCACAGTCGGTAAACTTTTTGATAAGGTAATAAATTGCGTGCTCTTTTTGACCAAACTCGTCATGCTGGCCCATCATACACCCCATTGAATTGTCTAGCATTATCAAGTACAATATCAAAGGTCTTCCTTCAACTGGAGGAATCAGAATTGGCGGTTCTTGAAGGTATTCCTTGATTCTTTCGAAAGCGGTCTGGCATTCATCATTCCACTTTTCCACTTGATCTTTCTTCAGAAGCTTGAAGATTGGCTCACAAGTAGCGGTCAAATGTGAAATGAACCGGGCGATATAATTCAGACGTCCCAAGAAACCTCTAATTTCCTTCTCTGTGTGGGGAACCAACATCTCTTGTATGGCCTTTACCTTTGCATGGGTATACTTGAATACCTTTGTCACTGACGATAAAACCCAAGAGCTTACTAGATCTTACCCCGAAAGTACACTTGTTCGGATTCAACCTCAACTTGTATGTCTTCAACCTGTCAAACAATTTTTGGAGATGATCAAGGTGCTCTTCCTCCGTCTGAGACCTGGCTATCATATTATTAACATAGACTTTGATCTCATGGTGAATCATATCATGGAACAAAGCGAACATGGCGTGCTAATAAGTTTCCCCAGCATTCTTAAGCCCAAAAGGCATCACCTTGTAGCAGAAGGTTCCCCACTGTGTAACGAAGGTTGTCTTCTCCATGTCTTCAGGAGCCATCTTGATCTGGTTGTAGCCAGAGAAACCATCCATGAAGGAGAAGATTTTATGTTGTGTGGTGTTGTTGACCAGAACATCGATGTGAGGAAGTGGGAAGTCATCCTTGGGGCTTGCCCTGTTCAAATCTATGTAATCTACACACATCCATACCTTACCGTCCTTCTTAAGTACCAGAACGATGTTGGCAACCCACTGTGGATACGAAGTGACAACTAAGAATCCTGCGTCGAACTGTTTCCAGTTATGACTTCAAAAATCCGATCAACCAAGTCGAGGATGAAGGTGAGGATGATTGTTAGCTTCTATCTCTGTTATCTGCTATTGACAGTTATGACTTCAAAAATTCAATCAACCAAGTCGAGGACGAAGGTGAGGATGATTGTTAGGTGCCTGGAGAACTTGATAGACTACTACAGCAGGAAGAGAGGGCCATACAGCCTTATGAAGAGTCGGTTGAGACAGTGAACTTGGGTATTGAGGAAGACAAAAAAGAGGTTATAATAGGTGCAAATCTGGAGCTTAGCGTCAGACATAGGTTGATACAGATGTTGCACGACTATGTTGAGATCTTCTCCTGGTCCTATGAAGACATGCCTGGTTTGGACATTGATATTATGGTACATCGCATGCCGACTAAAGAAGACTGTCCTCCGGTTAAACAAAAGGTCCATCGTATGCACCCTGAAATGTCAGAGAAAATCAAGGCAGAGGTCATGAAATAGTTCGACGCAGGATTCTTAGCTGTCACTTCGTATCCATAGTGGGTTGCCAACGTCGTTCCGGTACCTAAGAAGGACGGTAAGGTACATATATGTGTAGATTACAGAGATTTGAACAGGGAAAGCCCCAAGGATGACTTCTCACTTCCTCACATCGATGTTTTGGTCGACAACACCGCGCAACATAAAATCTTCTCCTTCATGGATGGTTTCTCTGGCTACAACCAGATCAAGATGGCTCCTGAAGACATGGAGAAGACAACCTTCATTACACAGTGGGGCACCTTCTGCTACAAGGTGATGCCTTTTGGGCTGAAGAATGTTGGGGTAACTTATTAGCACGCCATGGTCGCTTTGTTCCATGATATGATTCACCATGAGATCGAAGTATATGTTGATAATATGATAGCCAGGTCTCAGATGGAGGAAGAGCACCTTGATCATCTCCAGAAATTGTTTGACAGGTTGAAGACATACAAGTTGAGGTTAAATGCGAACAAGTGTACCTTCGGGGTAAGATCTGGTAAGCTATTGGGTTTTATCGTCAGTGACAAAGGTATTCAGGTAGACCCTGCGAAGGTAAAGGCCATACAAGAGATGTCGGTTCCCCGTACAGAGAAGGAAGTTAGAGGTTTCTTGGGACGTCTGAATTACATCGCCTGATTCATTTCACATTTGACCTCTACTTGTGAGCCAATCTTCAAGCTTCTGAAGAAAGATCATGTGGCAAAGTGGAATGATGAATGCCAGACCGCTTTCAAAATAATCAAGGAATACCTTCAAGAACCGCCAATTCTGATGCCTCCAGTTGAAGGAAGATCTTTGATATTATACTTGACAGTGCTAGACAATTCAATGGGGTCTGTGATGGGCCAGCATGATGAGTCTAGTAAAAAAGAGCATGCAATTTATTACCTTAGTAAAAAGTTTACCGACTGTGAGACACGATACTCATTGCTCGAGAAAACTTGTTGCGCTTTAGCATGGGCTGCTCGCCGACTGAGACAGTATATGCTGACTCACACTACCTTTTTGATATCGAAGATGGATCCGATCAAGTATATTTTCGAGAAGCCCGCTCTCTCCGGAAGGATAACAAGGTGGCAAATGATCTTAACTGAGTACGACATACAACATACAACCCAAAAAGCAATAAAAGGGAGTGTATTGGCTGATTATTTGGCTCATCAGGCCGTGGACGACTACCATTCCATGAATTTTGAGTTCTCGGATGAATTTTGATTGCCAACCTGTCCAAAAACCAAATCAAATCATATATTTACTATTATTCATCAATTATTTGATTTAATTCAATTTTTAATTAATCAAAAAAATCAAAAAAATTGAAAAATTAAGAAAATAATGGGTGGATGAATATTTGAGTCGCGGACCACATTATAAGTGAGGTTCAAGCATAAAAAGTTAGGCCCATTTAGCAAAAAATGCATTTTTGAGCACATTTGACTTTTGGCAATTTTGCAAAAAGGGTCAACTTTGACAAGGCATATATCCTCCAATTTTAACCCTAGAGAGGTGTTCTTGGACTTTTTAGAAATCTTAGGATGTCCCCTAAGAAACCCTTTTAGTCTCATCTCAATTGATTCTTGCATCTTCATGTAAGGAGCTTTGACCCAAAATGTGTTTTTGTTGACTTTTCAAAAGGACCCATAATGTAAAAATTCATATCTTTTTATGAGTGCATATTTTGAACTTGTGAGTGAAAATGAATTGTAGGGCATTACATCCTCTTCAAAATGAGCTTTGGATGGAAAATTTTTGATAAAGCATATGGAAGTTATGCTTGGTCAAAGTTTGGTTGACTTTTACTGAGAAACCCTAATTTAGCAACTTTTGGGTTTTGATGAATTTGGAGAATTCCTTGGGGAATCATGATCAACCCTTTATCAAATGAGGAAATTCACTTCAAAATGTTGATGGTGACCAAAAATCTTGAAGTTTGACTGTATGTGGGTCACAGTTGACTTTTGACCTAATACAGTCGATTCTCAAGCATCTGAGCAGTTGATTGAGCAAACTTCTTGTGCAAGGCATGAAACTTGTCATGTAGGGTCTTGATAATATATTAAGACCATGGAGAGAATATGAGACCTTTGGAGTCCACCTATCTTGATGAAAATAGAAACCCTAATTTGAGGTACACTGCCTTAGGAGATAGTTTGTCTGGTCCACTCTTGGGCAACCTTAAGCAAATTGAAGATCTCAACGGACATGTATTGAGTAAAATGAGAGGGAAAATTTTGGGGTACAACACTCATCTGTTTTTGTTCTTGTGTTAACTTCTTATGGTTGGTTTCAAAAATATTTTATTTCTAGAAACCCAATTCAAACCCCTCATTTCTTGTGTTTCTTGCACCTATAATTGGCATCAGAGCTCCATTTTGGTATTGATAGTTATCAAACACTTAACTGTGTCAGATAAAGATCCATACATTTTAGAAACACTATGTCTATTTTTCCACCTGCTGTTGTTGTGCCTAACGAGAAAAAAACTATAATGCTAAACCTCTTATATTTGATGGTGAAAGATGTTACTATTGGAAATATATACTAGAAAGTTTCTTTCTAGGTCATGATGTTGATCTTTGGGATATGGTAGTCGATGGCTACGAACATCCTACAGATAAAAAAGTAAATAAGATTAAAAGGGGGTATGTGAACTGCCAGCAAAATAAAGATTATAAGAATCATCATAAAGCAAGAACTATCTTGCTAAATCTGATTTCTTATAATGAGTATGAGAAGATAACAAATAGAGACTCAACTAAGTCTATATTTGATTCTTTAAAAATGACTCATGAAAGCAACACTCAAGTTAAGGAGACCAAAGATTTAGCTTTGATTCTGAAATATGAACCCTTTAAAAAGGAAGAAGATGAAATGGATGAGAATATTTTCTCAAGGTTTCAAACCTTGGTTGTAGGACTTATGGTTCTGAACAAAGGATATACTACCTCAGATCATGTGAAGAAGATTATCAAAAGCTTGCCATATAAATGAAGGCCTATGGTAACTTCTCTTAAATTGGATAAAGATCTGAACAACACTTCTCTAGAAGAACTAGTGAGTTATTTGAGAAGTCATGAGATAGAGATGGAACAAGATGAACCTCAGAAGAGAGGAAAATTTGTTGCTCTCAAATCCATTAGAAGATCTGAGAAGACAAGAGCTCTTCAAGCAGAAGAGATCGAGGATTCCGAAGAAGATTATGATGAAGATGAAGATGAAGATGAGTTGTTAATGCTTTCTAGAAAGGTCAACCAACTCTAGAAAAGAAAGCAAGGAAACAAGTTCAGAGGAGCTAGAAGGTCTAGTGGTCACTTCGAGTCTACTTCTAGACAAAAAAAGTCTAGTAGCAGCAAAAAAGTCACATGTTATGAGTGCAATGAGCCAGGTACTATAAGAACGAGTGTCCTAAGCTCAAGAAGGATAAGCCTCAAAAGAAAGATTTCAAAGGAAATAAGAAAGGGTTGATGGCAACATGGGATGGTTCTGATTCATCAGAAGATGATTCTAAAGATTAACAAGCTCATGTAGCTTTGATGGCTAGAGTTAAAGATTTTGATGAGGTGATCCCTCCAAAAGCTATTGCAGCCTCTGATTCAAACATAGAAGAGGTATTTTCTGACCTTTCTCACTTTGAATTAACTTGTTCTTTACTTGAAATTCTAGAAAAACATGAGTTGCTTAAGAACGAATTTAAGGAACTTAAAAAGGTCCATGAATCTTCTTATAAAGAGCACAACAAACTTAAGGAATAATTTTCATCTTTAAGAGAAAAAAATTATATTCTTATGATTGATTACTCTATTCTCAAAAGAAAGAGTTATAGTCTTGAGAAGAAAAATCTTTCAGAAGCTTCTATGAGCACTGATGATGTCATAAAGAAATATGACAAATCATTCCAGAAATTTTTTGCTAGAAGCCTGGGTAGAATCGTCACGGCTTCAATGATATATGGAGTGAGAAAAATTGGTACAAAAGGTATTGGTTATGATTCTTATGAAGAATCTGATTATGAGAAAGAAGATAAACCAAATACTCTTCATTCTTATTTTGTCTCTGCTGGTTCTGAGCCTAAGGTAAAAGAAAAAGGTAAGACTCTTTTTGTTCCTAAGGTTAAGCCTAAAGTAAAATCTTGTTTCAAGAATGCCATTAAATACTTTTATCCTGTTCCTAAACCCAAGGTTGTAAACAACTCTGGGAAGACTAACAAAAAAGGACCGAAGAAGCTATAGGTACCTAAGAAGCAGATAATATATGTTGTAGATATCCTTAGCAGCAATGTCAAAACACCAATCATAGTACCTGGATTCTGGTTGCTCACGACATATGACAAGAAGAAGGCATATATTCCAAATCTTGGAACTTAAGCTTGGACGCGTCGTGGGTTTCAGAGGTGATCATAAAGGGATGATCATAGGCTCCAGAACAATTGGAAACAATTATCTCCCTTCTTTTAATAATGTTTTACTTGTTGATGGATTAATGCATAACTTATTGTCCATAAGTTAATTAAGTGACAATGGTTATGATATAATCTTTAATAAAAACTCATGTAAGACATTTTGTCAGAAGGATGGATCAATCCTTTTCAATGGCAAAAGAAAGAACAACGTCTACAAGATTAGACTTTCTAATCTTAAAGAACAAAATGTATAATGTCTTCTGTCTGTTAATGAAGAGCAATGGATCTAGCATAGAAGTTTGGTCCATGTTAGCATGAAAAGAATCTATCAACTAAATAAGCTTAATCTTGTTAGAGGCCTTCCAAAACTGAAGTTCTCTTCAGAAGCTCTTTGTGAAGCATGCCAGAAAGGCATGTTTTCAAAATGTATTTTAAAGCAAAGAGTGTTGTATCTACTTCTAGGCCATTGGAACTTCTTCACATTGACTTGTTTGGACTAGTGAAAACTGCTTATGTTAATGGTAATAAGTATGGATTAGTCATTATTGATGACTACAATTGATGGACATGGGTTAAGTTTCTTAAACACAAGGATGAGTCAGATTTTTTATTTACTATCTTATGTTCTCAAGCGTAAAATGAGATGGATCTCAGAATTGTCAAAGTCAGAAGTGATCATGGTGGAGAGTTTGAAAATAAAAAACTTTGAAAATCTTTTTGATGAAAATGACACTTCCCATTATTTCACCTGCTCTAGAACTCCATAGCAAAATGGAGTTGTAGAGAGGAAGAGTAGGACTTTGCAAGAAATGGCCAGAACCATGATCAAAGAGACTAACATGGCATAACACTTATGGGCAGAGGAAGTCAACATTGTGTGTTACATTCTAAACAGAGTCTCTATAAGACCTATTCTGGGTAAGACTCCTTATGAATTATGGAATAACAGAAAACCCAACATTTCATATTTTTATCCTTTTGGATGTGATTGTTTTATGTTGAACACTAAGAAGAATCTTAACAAGGTTGATTTTAAAGCACAAAAGTGTACCATGTCAGCATATTCTTAACGTTCAAAAGGCTACAGAGTGTATAACACTAAAACTCTTATGGTTGAAGAATCTATTAATGTTAGATTCGATGATAAGCTTGACCCCGGAAAGTCAAAGCTAGTTGAAAAGTTTGCAGGTCTAGAGATTACCTTCTCAAACTCAGAAGGTGATGATGCTTCTAACAAGGATCCTAAGAAGAAAGGCTCGTAAGGAGCTCAACCAGAAGTTGTTAAAGCTCAGACCCCTTTGAGGAAGCACAAAACCATATCCTCACATTTTAAAGAATTGATTATGGGCGATAGATCTGAGCCCGTCAGAACGATATCCTTCTTCAAACCTTCTGAAGAAATGCTTCTGGGTTTGGTGTCTCTCATGGAGCCTACATCTGTTGATGAAGCACTTTTGGACACATAATGGATTCTGACTATGTAAGAAAAGTTGAATCAATTATCCATTAATGATATGTGGTATCTTGTGCCAAGACCCAAATGAACTCATGTGATTGGAACCAAATGGGTCTTCAGAAACAAACTCAATGAAAAAGGCGATGAGGAATCTGCTAAGGCTATGCAGGATGAGTTCGAGATGAGCTTAATAGGAAAACTCAAGTTCTTTCTGGGAATCCAAACCAATCAAGAACCGGAAGAGACGTTCATCCATCAGAGCAAGTATACCAAAGAACTTTTGAAGAAGTTTGACTTATCTGAATGCAAGACAGTAAAGACGCCTACATATCCTACTTGCGTTCTGTAGAAGGGCGAGGAAAGTGGTAAGGTTGACCAGAAACTGTACAGAGGTATTGTTGTACCCCAAAATTTACCCTCTTTTTATACACGCATATTATTGGTTTTATGGTTATGGAATAAAGGTATATTTATCAAGCTTCTTCAGGTTACAAGTGACATTTATTTCGCCAATGGATGTTCTCAGAGTATTTTCCGTGCTGAAGACCGGTTCGCCGTTTTGCAATGATTCGGGGTTCAAAGATTCACAAGTCTAACCTGCCGCGTCATATTTAGGTGTTCTTTCACCAAGATATCTCTGATAATGTATTCTCAAATTCAGGTTCAGCTCAAGAGTTAATTCTTTAAAAAAGGTCTCAGAATGTGTGAGTTTTCTCGAAGAAATATGGTGAAAAAGTGTGCTGAAAGTGCAGTTTTTACGCACTAAAAAATTCATAACTTGAAGATCGTGACTTGTTTTGAACCCGTTTTGATGGCCAAAATTCCGTCTTGACGTCATCTACGTTTTCATCTCTCACGGCTGGAAGCCAATTTCGATCATAAGGTCTTCAAAAATGCGGATTTATCAAGTATTTTCATACAGAAAATTTGTGACAGAAGTTTATTTGCGTCATGTTCAGAAAATCATAACTTGGTCAATTTTCATCGTATTGAGCTGGTTCCGGCGCCAAAATTTCAAGAATTGAGTTAAATAAGTTTTCACAGTAGGTATTAAGTTCGAACAGTATCCAAAAGGCCTTCGTTTTTTGGTTAGAGTGCGTGTGACGCGCCGAAAATTTTGAATGCTGAATATTATTTTATCTGGGTCGAAACTTCGAAAATTCATAACTCAGACAATTTTTATCGGATTGGGCCCATCTTTTTACACAAGGTCAGTGACTCAGAGATCTACAACTTTTCTTCCAAAGTCGAGACTGGGTTATGCACCGATCAATACCAGTTTTTTATTGAAGAACGTGTCAGAGTCGACACTGGAGCCCAAAATAAGTTTGTCTGAGATAAAACTTCAAAAATTCATAACTAATTCACTGTTTATCCGATTGAGCCCATTTTTGGACAGGAGTTAGTTCTTGATGTCGGCTACATTTTGTTTTCACATTTCAACTTCAAAAATTTCACTTAAGCCCATTCGATTTAGCCTGGAACTTGACGGACTCAAGTGAACATTGGAGGCCCAATTGCACATTCAAAGCCCATATCTTTGCTCTAATTTCCATTATATAATCTCATTCTTTTCACACAAACAAGACGAGAAAAAAAAACATTTGCCACAATCCTATCAAAATATAAAATTCTTTCAAGAACCCTAAAACCTTGAAATCCTTATTACAAACCCCCATCTCACTACAAACAAGCCATCCTTGTTACAAATCCACATCTCACTACTTCTTTAGTAAGGGTAAGGCTGATTTGATCTCCATCATCAAAATGGTGTAGAAGTATTCATACATGTCATATCGGTTTTAATATTACAAAATTTCATATATTTGCTTTATTTGTATTTCATGATATAGTAATTTATTTAATGTGTTCATGAGATTCAATACTGCAGATTTAGACAGGATCCCATGCAGGATTATTACAAAACGCTGAGGGCAAAACAGAACAACCAATACATTGCTCATGGCAAGGTAGGCATCCTGAGGAGGCTAAGGGCGTAGGTTCAACAACCACCCCTATTTGTTTTGGTTTTCTTTCTTTCTATTTATCCTTTTATCTATTTTTATTCTTTCTGTTTAAAATCTTTTTCATAAAACTTAACATTTTTCAGAAACATTTAATTTTTCATAATAAACTCGAATAATTAATTTTAAGTTTTTTTAATTTTAGGTTTTAAATTAATTTTTGGGTCAACACCCACCTCTTGCAATATGTATAATTTTGCTTATTTTTAACCCTTTGTGCATCATTTCTTTTTCTTTAATATCTTCCTTAAAAACCCTAAATTCATATAAACTCTAATTTTATTTAAATCAAAAATCCTATTAATTGACAAACTTAACCTTTTTTACAAACCCTAATTAATTTAGGTTTTGATTTTTTATTTATTATTATTAACTCTTTTTTTATTAATTCTTAAATTTAATTATTTAATTTTTTTCCTGCAAATTAGAAAATCAATTAGGTTTTAGGTTTTTTTTGTAATTAACCCTTTAATTAACCTTTTTTAACAAATTAGGATTAGGTTTTTGTTTTAGTTAGTAACTGAATTTTTGGCTTTTTTTCATTTATTAATAAATTAAGTTAATTAACTTTTTTTTTTAATTAAAATTAGTTAGAATTAGGTTTTTCAATTAACTTAAAATTATTTTCTACAAAAAATACCAAAAACATTAACTTAGAATTTTAGGTTTTAATTTTTCCTTAATTTCTTTTTATTTATTCTTTTACATTTTAATTTCTAGGAAAATTATATAGGTCGCATTATCAATGTAATAGCGTAGATTTATCTTTTCTTGCATTTTTTTCTAATTATGTAATTGCTTCCGGGATGTAATAGTTTTAGGATTTCTTTTCCACACTCTTCATTATTATGTAACTGCCCCAAATCTCTGTAATAGCCTAGGTTTACACTTCCGCCTTTATCTTCTGCTACTACATTTTATGCAATGCTTAGACTAATAGGATTGTATGGAAAGACTGGTAAACTAATTGAACATAACATAACCTAATTCAAAGATAACATATCTGATAACAAACCCTATTGCACACTTGCACCCCTAGGGTACTCCCCGCTTGGTTGCCTCGGAAAACAATGGTCATGTCCCTTGAACGTAGGGATATCCTTAGCAAAGACTATCGGTTAAAGTCATCATAAAGATCATGGTCCCTCAATGTCCCTCCAGTTCCCTACGAGAAATGATCTTGTCCCTCGATGTTGCCTATGAATATATGATGGCAGTCCCTTCGAAATGCTAAGGTATACTTACATGTTGCCTTCAATGACCATTTCGTCCCTTTCGATAGTCCCTTAAACATTCAATGACTATGGTTACCTACTCACTAATAGTAGGATAACACGGTCTAAAGGATAGGAGGAAAAGAATGTATTTTTTTCGAGTAGGTAGATAACTGTTAGGTACTTGCTCAAAACAAAAAATCTTTTACACCATACACTTTCAAATAACACTTTCCCAAACAATGTTTTAAAAAAAACTTCGTAACACTCTTGAGGACAGAAACAAGGGTTAAAACGAAGTAAAACAAAACTTTTCAAAACAAGCACACACAAGAAATTTCAAAATGATCAAGTACCTAAGAGCCCATGGAAAACCATGGATGGAAAGGGTGCTAACACCTTCCCTTTCTATAATCTACCCCCCGTACTCAGAAACATCTCGAAAAATGTTTTTTCTGTTCTTTTTCCTTTTCTTGATTGGATAAAATAAAAGTCGGTGGCGACTCTTGCTTACCGCGACATTTTGAGAACAAAAAACGCAAACCAATATTAACAGTCGGTTCTGCCACCGTATCACAGAACTGGCGACTCTGTTGGGGAATTATAAGTGGGGTATACCTTAGGATCTAGGTCATTAAAATTTCTTCTCTTGATTTCTTTGTTTGCTTTATTTTTGAGGGTTTTGTTTAGGGTTACTATAGATCCTATACCCGGATCTGGGGGCACTCATTAGGTAAGTAGCAATAGACTGTGAGAGAACTGTATGGCGTAGACCGATACGGTTGAAGTAGTAGCTATGTTGGTGTGGCACTTTGGTTGGTACCGGTATCCCTTATGGTGAAACGAAGAGAATACGGGGCCGCTGCGTGGTGTTGTGAAGCACTAACGAACCTTAGAACCTTAGTTGAACAACTTGGCCATTAGAAAGTAGCGAGATAGCCGACCTTGGTGTATTGCTGAGGATTGGTTGATACTCAATGCTACACTCATTGATATCATACTTTCGGAATATATCGACCGCAAGAAAAGATTGCGTGAGCTGAAACCATGACCAATAAAGGATGGTCAATGATATTGAGATCCTCTAGAACCCGGTTAATTTTCTAGGACAGGTTGAACCAACTAAACTTCAAGAGGGTACTACCTTAAAACCCATGCAAGCCTAAACCTAAGGCTGTTTGTGTGACTTGTGTGCTTTCAACTTGAACTATTTGCACAGTTTTATTATCTGATAACATGAGTTCCTTGCAGGTTTTGTTTACAGTCCTTATCCAATAACTTGGATTTCTTTCCTGGTTTACTTGCTTACATCACCTTGCACTTTTGCTTAAACGCATAACATACACATCATAACATCATGCCTTAACATTTCCTTAACCATTTCAAAGATCTCAAGGGTTTTGATGCAGGTTATGGTAAATCAGACGTCTAACAAGGGGCAAGGGGATTTATTTTCCTCTAGCCAATGTCGTCTAGAGATCAAAACACGATAACTTAAGTCAGGGGCTATGATCCACTCGATATAGTGAGCTTGACTCTTGAAGGACTCTTAACGACACAAAGTTTCTTCAATCAAGCTGCAACCAAATTCTAACAGTTTCTTGTTTACCCCGCGAGATCCTTGAAAACATTGCACACATATATCATAAATATCAATGCATAACAGGTCTCTCATATTCTCGCTGTTTATTTAAGCAATGGCACTCAAACAAGATAACAGAGATCTTCAAACTCAAGAAGCTCAGTTCAGAGACATATTCCTAAACCTATCCAAGGGGCACGAAGAGTTGAAAACACTCCTCATTGGGAACTTGGTCAAGAAAAGTCCTGAAGACAATAAGGACGAACGACTGGAACAACTGCAAGCTGAGGTGGATGCAATGAGAACCCAGATGCTAGGGCATATGAATCTTATCCAAGCCCTAGCCTGAAGGCAAGAAGAGATGAAAACCATCATTAACCAACTTCATCAAGACGGATACAACAGTATGAAGCAAACAGTCGAGGCCGGGGACCAAGTCATTGATCAACCTCCAAGAAGACAAGAGTTTGGTTTGGTGAAGAGTGGACCTTTCCAAATTTCTACTACCTCACGGGTACAACAACAACCTCGCCAAAAACAACGGGTTAATCAGAGTAAGCCAGATACACCCAAGAGGTAGTTTACCAAACTCAACATGCCGTTGTCTCATGTTTTACAACACATGTTGAGGATGAGTCTGGTTACGTTGATAGGACCTCATCCGAATCCCAAGACTTCTTCTCCTAACTACAATCCTGATGTAAGGTGTGTATATCACTCCAACAGTCCGGGGCATGATACTGACGACTGTTGGAGGTTGAAATACAAAATTCAAGACCTGATTGATGAAGGAGCATTAGAATATGCACAAGACGGTCAGGCTGAGTTCTTCTGCCATCCCTCCAAGGCATACCATCTGAAGTGACAAGTTCTCACAAGAAGACTTTTGTTCATTAGAATTTTCAATGTGTAATTTTCTTTTGATTTGTTTGAACATTTATTCATATCAAACCTCGTTATTTCATCAATGCATTGCACATGTTTTTCTTGAATCAATTCATTTGTATTCACTATTTCAAAAATGCGTTCTTATTTCCTTGTGTGATATTCAACTCTCGATTAAAAAAGTTGTAAGCCTTTAGAGGGAGGATGACGAAAATGATACCACAATCTCTACAATATGCTTTTGAACAGATCCCGCTGACGATGTACAAGCGTTGTTTCAAATCCTAAACAGTGGAGTTATAAGGAAGATAATCCATAGTCAACCCCTTTGAGCCAAAGAAGTAGGAGTTTTTCATTCGCACAAATTAAAACCCTTAATCACAACCTGGGGCTGGGTAGTTTTCTCAGTTAATTCAGAGGCGCATTCAGTCATAATCTTCCGCTTCGTACACAATGAATAGCCTCGAAGACATCCTTCCAAATCAGAAGATGGTGATGGTTCCGCATAATCATCCAAGCAGGCAGTCATTATCCCTCGAAATAAAAGCCCGCTAAGTCAAAACCTATGAAGGAGACTTAAGAAAAAAAACTAGGGCATCCCGCTGACTGTAATCACAAAAGAAATAGTTCAGGCAAAAGAAGGGATAAGGAAAACCAAAAAAGAGGTTACTACAAATCCAAAAAAAAAGATTACAAAATGACTGACTCTTCCAAATAAACTGTCAGTATCCAAACCATCACCGGAACATCAAGGACAATATTACAGAACTCAACTGGGATTCTAAACGTGCAATTAACTGAGCATATGACTGAAGAACATCACGAAGAGCGGGTGGGTACAAATAAATTTTGAGCCTTTATCCTTTGTTTCTTGAACCGTGAACCAGGCCACATTATAACCCTTAAAAGTCCTAGCTGAAGCATGGATTAGTTTGAAAGCATACTGTTAGAAAAGGTATCCTGACTCCTGTAAGGTTTGCCATAAATCACGAGTTGATATCACTCTCTTACAAAAATTGTTTGTTTTACTAAAAAATGATTTTTTCAAACTTTAAGACAGACATAAGCTTTGCATTCTTAAAATACCATTGTTTGCATATGACTATCTGTTCAACAGTAGAGAAATTCACACGACAAATATTCGATGAACAAATATCTTCTCAGTGGAAAGGATCACCTCAAGTGGAAAAATACTTCCAACCAAGGGGCACGGCATGATCATTGTCCATCATCTGGGGCTGTCAAGTCAAGATTCAAGGAATCTCTCAAAGATGCCAAATAGCCAGGGGCAGATCTCCATCTGAATCACTTGGGGGCATTGGGTATGAATTTCAGCAACAAATCTTGTACGATCAAACAAACAACTTCTGGTAGTGTGGCAACACAACACTACCGACAGTGACAACTCCCTACACCCTGACAGTGTGGACATAGTCAGAAAATATTGCGCATGAACAAAGACCCGCTAGGTTGACTGGCCTAGGAAAAAATAAGGGCATCCCAGCGAACCAAAAGGGTTCGGGCAAAAATTAGGGATAAAAACAAAAAAGATCTGTACACCCGGCAAGTCGAAAACCTGAAAAGGCGGCTTGGGCAAAAAAGGGTATCTCGGTGGACTGAAAAATCTGAAAAGACAGTCCAGGAAAAAGTTAGGGATTAAAGTGTATGACTATGTCCTGTCATCTTGTCACTTGCCTATCAGTAGAAGACTTATCATTCCGATCGGCATTTACCAAGAACCTCATAAGTTGGGATAACACTCAATCCACAAGGCCTCTGCAGGCACTTTCTCCAGCAGGTACAGGGGCAGAAAAGTCTTGATACGAAGTCATTGTCATATCTTCAGCATGCGTCCCAGTAACATCTACTCTCCCTACAGAGTAGAGGTAACCAAAGTTTTGATCTCTGCTTCCCCAAATAGGAGTTACTTTCCCCAGCCAAGCTCTTTCAGAGAGCCGACGTCTATATTCCCCAGTCGAATTTTATAATCGCAAGCGGTTCATATAGTTTTCTCCCGAGTAGAGTTTATTTCTCTGAATACGGAAGCTCATCCCCAACAGAGTTATTTTCCCGCAGATTTATTCTCAAACAGAGTCTCTCCCCCGGCAAAATGTCCGTAGACAAGGGGAAAATCCCCAGCATAGTCATCTCTGGTTCACCATCTCTAGTGGAAGTAGAAAAACCTGTAGGTGTTTAGGTATTGGCTTGCATTTTTGGTAAATTCCAAGTGTATGTGTGAATGTCATGACTGATGTCATAACATTCTAGTTCAGGTTGTACTAACTCTTTAGGTACATGTGCAGAAAAATATTGTAACTCAAATACTGATGTTTATAAGTGTGTATCTGAGCATGTTTGCAAAATGATCACATTTTGCTAAATCAGTAGACAGGTTTTCTCAGATGTCATAACAGATGTTATGACATCCTGTTCTGAACTAGCAGGATTACAGGATTGGATAAGTCTGAGTTTTTTCAGGAAATAACTCAGTCCTTCCTAAACAGAATCCTGCGTTTTCTAAGGAGTAACCTAGCTCAATCCTAACCTGATCAACAAAGTACTGTGACCTGGTCTTTAGGTCAAACGGAATCAACCCTAGGTTTTTGGAAACCCTAACTGAAGTTGCAGCTGCTATATATTCAACAGAGCTGCGGTTTTTGAAGATATCCCTGCTGATTGATTAGAAGATCAATTTTGTAATCTGTATAGATTTGTTTATTGTACTCCAAGCAATTATCATTGTGATAAGTGCCTTGGAATAGGTTTCAATTGTAAGGGTTGTGTGGCACTCAAAGCTTTGAAGCAAGAGTGTTTGAATGTTACTTGACTAAAGCTGTGAAGCAGAGTCAAGTTAGTTGTGTACATCACTCAAAGCTGTGAAGCACGAGTGATTGTGTTACTTGATTAAAAAGCTGTGAAGCTTAATCAAGTGTGTGTTTTGAAGAGTGTCTTCATCAATTCTCAAGTCAAATTGGTTTATGTATCACTGCTGTGATTGAGGGGGAGTGAGTAGGAACTCAGGTTTAAGTTGTAACTTAGATTAGAATTGCATTGGGTAGGTCTTAAGTGAAGGAGATAAACTGGTTGGTTTGTTCCTGAATTAACATCTCTTATAGTGGATTCTCTCCCTGGCTTGGTAGCCCCCAGAGTAGGTGTTGTTGCACACTGAACTGGGTAAACAATTGACTGTGTTATTTACTGCTTTTGTATTTACTGTCATATAGAAAGTCAGATACGGTGTCATAACATTGGACGTGACATTGAGTATCTGTAGCCAGAATTTCAATTGGCATCAGAGCAGGCACCCTGCCTGTATTACTGGGTGAGATCTAGGGATATCACTTTCTGGCACTATGGACAAAGAAGGAGTTTTTGGAAATAGACCACCCATTCTGGATGGAACTAATTATGACTACTGGAAACCTCGTATGATTGCCTTCCTAAAATCTCTGGACAAAAAGGCTTGGAGAGCTGCTGACAAAGGATGGATTCATCCCACCATAACTGAAAGAGATGGGACAATCAGTCTGAAGCCTGAGGAAGATTGGAGTAAAGAAGAAGATGAGTTAGCTCTGGGAAATTCAAAAGCTTTAAATGCCTTGTTCAATGGAATAGATAGAAACATCTTCAGACTAGTACATCAATATGAACTGGCCAAGGAAGTTTGGGATACTCTCAAAACTACTCATGAGGGCACTTCCAAAGTAAAAATGTCAAGGCTTCAGATGTTGACCACTAAGTTTGAGAATCTAAAAATGATGGAAGAAGAAACCATTCATGAGTTTCACATGAACATCTTGGAGATTGCCAACACCTCAGGAGCACTGGGAGAAAAAATGTCAGAAGAAAAACTGGTGAGGAAGATTCTCAGATCCTTGCCTAAAAGATTTGCAATGAAGGTAACTGCCATAGAGGAAGCCCAGGACATTAGCAAGTTAAAAGTGGATGAACTTATTGGGTCTCTTCAGACTTTTGAGATGGGGATCACTGATAATGGTGACAAGAAGAACAAAAGCATAGCACTTGTATCCAACACTGATGTTGAATACAAGGAGGATGAAGAAGAAAACATATCAGAAGCCATTGCCATGCTTGGAAGACAGTTCAACAGGCTCATCAAAAGAATGGACCCAAAGTCAAGGTCTAATGTTCATAACATTCCTTCTGACATTGATAGTTCCAGCAGAAGACCAAGGTCAGAAGATAAGGAAAACCAAGGCAGAGGTATTCAATGCCATGGATGTGAAGGATATGGACATATTCGAGCTGAATGTCCTACCTTTCTTAAACAGCAAAAGAAAGGAATGACTGTTACTTGGTCTGACTATGATTCAGAAAGCAATTCTGAAGAAGAATCTGCCAAACTAGTTACTGCCCTAACTAGTGTTTGTACTTCTGAAAGTGACACCAGTGATGAAGAAGTGACATTTGAAGAACTGGCTGATACCTACAAGAAATTGTGTATCAGAAGTGGTGAAGTCTGTGTACAAAATGAGAAACAATCAAAACTCATTGTAAAGCTGGAGGCTGAAAAGAGGGCAAATCTTGAAACTATAAGTCATTTAGAAGGAGAAGTTCAACTGCTGAACTCACAACTGAATCAAATGACCAAATCTGTCAAGATGTTGACCAATGGAACAGACAAATTGGAAGAGATCCTTCAGGCTGGACAAAATATGGGAAATAAATCTGGCCTAGGATTTGTGGAAACAAAGAAATTTGTTACCGGGAAGCAAATGTCAAAACGGATGTCTCAACATTACTCTCCACATCAGGGACAGAGACATATGAAGAAGAGGTACCAAAGATGGAGATGTCATCATTGTGGGAAATATGGTCACATAAAGCCCTTCTGCTTCAGATTACATGGATATCCTAATCAGAACTCAGATGTCAAACCTAAGTCTAAAAAGGTACCACACGCTCCTCAATGGAAGAAAAAGGCTACTGCACTGATAGCACACACTTCCCTGAAGATCTCTGCAAAGGAAGATTGGTACTTTGACAGTGGATGTTCCAGACACATGACTGGATTCAAAAATCTCCTCAATAATGTTATGCCTCACACCACCAGTTTTGTGACCTTTGGAGATGGTGCTAAAGGAGAAATCAAAGGAGTTGGTAATTTGGACTACCCTGGAGTTCCAAGTCTGAATAAGGTACTGCTGGTAAAAGGGTTGACTACTAATCTCATCAGCATCAGTCAACTATGTGATCTAGGATTCATGGTCAACTTCTCAAGATCTGAATGTCTAGTGTTTGATGAAAAACTAGATGTTGTAATGAGAGGAATCAAATCCAAAAATAACTGTTATGTGTGGCAGCCTGAGAACACTGATATCTCCACTATGAGTCAAATCATCAAAGAAGAAAAAGAGATGAAACAGTGGCAGCATAAACTTAAAGGAATGAAAAGAGCTATTCCTATGGAAGATGTCAGAAGAACTCCTAAACTACAGGCTGATAATATATGTGATGTGGCAAAGAACAAGTCTCATAAATTCTGTTCTCAAAAATTCTGGTCAACACAGATGCTACCTAAGTACAATGTTACACAAGATGTTGTGACATTATGGTGTGATAATCTGAAAACATTCAACATCTCCTTGAACCCTATTGACTTTGAAGAGAAGAAGTAACTTGAACTAGAACATAGCTTCTCTAAGCTTCAGCTGACTGATTCCTCTACCAAGGCGCTTGTTGAAAATAAACTTGAAAATTTGAGGGGCAGATTGGGTATTCACCAACATGATAAATTATAGCAATTAGTTTTGCTGAAAACAAGGGTTGAAGGGATTAATTCTATTAAGTCTATATTCAGTGGGTTAATCATATTCATTCACAATTCCTTCAAAAGCCTTAAGAAGTTGAAGAGACTCCCTACCTCTCTCATCCTTGCAACTTGTTTCCTCCTTCCAATCAAAGAGTTTTCTCAAACTGCTCAACGTTAAACACAATGTCTCAGACATCGTCTTCCACCATGGCGGCTTCGTCTCACTCATCATCATCGTCATCTGATCAAGATTCTAGGGCAATCACGACATGCATAGAATCTGAAGTACTTGAGGTCACTCCTCTCAGGGAGATGGCAACTAACCCAGCCAGAGTCAAGAAACTCAGGACCAGACATGCAGGAAGAGCTCAAGCTACAGTCTCTGGTAATTCTTCTCTTCCTTCATCTTCTATACCTAATAAAGAAGGAACAGTTCAAGTACACCAAGCTATTGCTAGACTGGTTACTAGCATTCTGAGTGGCAACCAATCTGTACCGGGGATTTCTATCCCTTTGAATCAATCAGAAAGTCCAAATGTGGAAGGTTCTGAAAATATAAATGTCACTGAGGATGTTGTGACACCAGAAGACAACATTCAGAATCCCTCTGAAAAGGCTGCTGATCCACCTATCATTGATGTGGATGAAGATTACTCAGATAATGAACTGATTGCTAATGTGAACCCTAGCATTGCTAGGAGATTGATGAAAAGAAAAAGTAGTGAGACTGTTAAACCTAAGAAATCCAAGGCTGAAGGGATGGCTGAGAAAATTCAGACAAAAGGGAAGAAGGCACAGGTGCTGACTGCTAGACAACCAATCTCCAAGAAAAGAAAAGAACCTGAAACTTCTGATTCTGATGATGAATCAGAATTTGAGATTGACATTGACAATACTCCTATCAGAAGGAAGCTCCCCTCCAGCAAGATTGCTAGAGTGCCTGAAGTGCCAACAGACAACATCTCCTTTCATCATCCTGATAATGCAAACAGATGGAAGTATGTTTGCTTGAAGAGAATAGCCTTGGAGAGAGAACTCAACAATGATGCCTTGGAGTGCAAAGACATCATGGATCTGATCAGGAATGCTGGGCTAATGAAGACAGTGATGAAGTTCAGCAAATGTTATGAAAATCTGGTTAAAGAGTTTGTAGTGAACTTGTCCAATGATTGTGCTGATGGGAGGTCAGCTGACTTTGAGAGTGTGTTTGTTAGAGGAAGAAGGGTCAAGTTCTCTCCATCAGAAATCAACAAGTTTCTTGGAAGAACAAATAAGGACTGTCCTGATCTAGAGGCAACTGACAATGAAGTGTGTTTGACCATCACTGCCAGGCAAGTAAAGTGCTGGCCATTGAAAGGGAAGTTGAATGCTAGTAAACTCAGCATGAAATTTGCCATCTTGCATAAAATAGGTGCAGCAAACTGGGTGCCTACAAATCACAAATCAACCATCTCCACAGGACTGGGGAGATTCATCTATGCTGTAGGAACCAAGACTGCCTTTGACTATGGAAGGTACATCTTTGAACAAACCTTGAAGCATGCTGGCAGTTATGCTGTCAAAGGACCAATTGCTTTTCCCTCCCTCCTTTGTGGAATCATCCTTGCACAATACCCTGACATCCTTGTAGCAAGAGATACAGTCTGCAAAAGAGCCCCTGCCCTTGGCCTGCACTACAAACTGTTTCAGGGATCCCATGCTCCAGACATTGTCATAACATCAGCTGAGACATCGTCTGCAAAGATCCAGTCCAAAACATCAGATGTCATAGCTGTTTTAAAAGAAACTTGCAAAGATCTGGATGCTAGAAAAAGGACCCTAGAAGCTCTAATTGCCAGGCTAGAAAAGGAAGAAGCTGAAGAAAGCAGGAGGGAAGAAGATGAAGGACAACTCAACATTGAAGAAATTGACTCCTCTGAGTCTGATGACAGTGCTTGAAGGATGATTGCTGCTTGGTGGTGTTGCTGGTGGAGTTTGGAAGTATGTTCTGCTGTTGTCTGCTGCTGATCTCATTATTTTGTCTTGGATAACTGTATAACTTTATAAACATGTAATCTTTGGCCCATTTGTGGCTAAAGTGGGGGAGAATATTTTTGGTACTGCTTAATTAGTACTTAACACTATATTTTTCTGCTGTCACTTATTTCTGCTGCTATCTATCTATCTCTGATTGTTTAGGGACTTTAGCCAAAAATCTGCCAAAGGGGGAGTTTATAGGTGTTTAGGTATTGGCTTGCATTTTTGGTAAATTCCAAGTGTATGTGTGAATGTCATGACTGATGTCATAACATTCTAGTTCAGGTTGTACTAACTCTTTAGGTACATGTGCAGAAAAATATTGTAACTCAAATACTGATGTTTATAAGTGTGTATCTGAGCATGTTTGCAAAATGATCACATTTTGCTAAATCAGTAGACAGGTTTTCTCAGATGTCATAACAGATGTTATGACATCCTGTTCTGAACTAGCAGGATTACAGGATTGGATAAGTCTGAGTTTTTTCAGGAAATAACTCAGTCCTTCCTAAACAGAATCCTGCGTTTTCTAAGGAGTAACCTAGCTCAATCCTAACCTAATCAACAAAGTACTGTGACCTGGTCTTTAGGTCAAACGGAATCAACCCTAGGTTTTTGGAAACCCTAACTGAAGTTGCAGCTGCTATATATTCAACAGAGCTGCGGTTTTTGAAGATATCCCTGCTGATTGATTAGAAGATCAATTTTGTAATCTGTATAGATTTGTTTATTGTACTCCAAGCAATTATCATTGTGATAAGTGCCTTGGAATAGGTTTCAATTGTAAGGGTTGTGTGGCACTCAAAGCTTTGAAGCAAGAGTGTTTGAATGTTACTTGACTAAAGTTGTGAAGCAGAGTCAAGTTAGTTGTGTACATCACTCAAAGCTGTGAAGCACGAGTGATTGTGTTACTTTATTAAAAAGCCGTGAAGCTTAATCAAGTGTGTGTTTTGAAGAGTGTCTTCATCAATTCTCAAGTCAAATTGGTTTATGTATCACTGCTGTGATTGAGGGGGAGTGAGTAGGAACTCAGGTTTAAGTTGTAACTTAGATTAGAATTGCATTGGGTAGGTCTTAAGTGAAGGAGATAAACTGGTTGGTTTGTTCCTGAATTAACATCTCTTATAGTGGATTCTCTCCCTGGCTTGGTAGCCCCCAGAGTAGGTGTTGTTGCACACTGAACTGGGTAAACAATTGACTGTGTTATTTACTGCTTTTGTATTTACTGTCATATAGAAAGTCAGATACGGTGTCATAACATTGGACGTGACATTGAGTATCTGTAGCCAGAATTTCAAAACCACTTTTTCTACGATGGTCAGGAACTCAATTTCCGTTATTCTCCAACGGCAGTTAGGGATTTATTTTCCCAAACTCGGACGTGCCACAATAGTATTTCATGTTCATATATCATGACGTGCGCATACATATTGCATACAACATAGTCTCATTTATTTTGAGAACGACATCATACAATTCATTTCATGCATCATATATGATTAATCACGTACCTTTTCAGGAAATATGGTTATCACCAACAACTTCCAGCAAGTTCAAGATTAGCTCCTGAAACTAGACAAAGTAATTATCTGCGCGATCAAATGGAACTTTACCCGGGTTCGTCACGAAGCAATCTTACATGGGTTTCTCCTAAACGAAGCTTCACAAAGGTTTATCCTGAAAAATCTTACACGGGTCCTTTCTCATACATTTCCTTCTGAAGTTTCATATGAACTTATCACAAAGTAACCTTACCCAGGTTCCTCCTGAAGTTTTACACAAACTTATCTCAAAGTAACCTTACCCCTGTTCGTTCTGAAGTTTTACACGAACTTATCACAAAGTAACCTTAACCAGGTTCCTCTTAAAGTTTTACACAGACTTAGCCCAAATTAACCTTACCCAGGTTCCTGCCAAAGTTTTACATGGACTTATCTTGAAGTAACCCTACCCAGGTTCCTCCTAAAGCCCTACACGGACTCATCACGAGCAACCTTACCCAGGTTCCTTCTGAAGTTTCACTCAGACTTATCCTGAAGCAACCTTACCTAGGTTCCTTCTCGGTTCATATGTAGTTTTACCCAAACTCCTCACAAAGCAACCTTACCCAGGTTCTTTCTCAGTTCAGATGCAGTTTTACCCAAACTCCTCACAAAGCAACCTTACCAAGTTTCCTTCTCAGTTCAGATGCAGTTTTACCCAAACTCCTCATAAAGCAACCTTACCCAGGTTCCTTCTCAGTTCAGATGCAGCTTTACCCAAACTCCTTACAAAGTAACCCTACCCAGGTTCCTTCTCAGTTCAGATGTAGTTTTACCCAAACTCCTCACAAAGCAACCTTACCCATGTTCCTTCTCAGTTCAGATGCAATTTTACCCAAACTCCTCATAAAGCAACCTTTCCCAGGTTCCTTCTCGGTTCAGATGCAGTTTTACCCAAACTCCTCACAAAGCAACCTTATCCAGGTTCCTTCTCACAGCCTTACTATCCAGGCTTTCATATCGAAGTAACCCTACTATTCAGGTTCCTTCTTACAGCCCTACTATCCAGGCTTTCATATCGAAGTAATCCTACTATCCAGGTTCCTTCTTACAGCCCTACTATCCAGGCTTTCATATCGAAGTAACCCTACTACCCAGGTTCCTTCTCACAACCCTATTATCCAGGCTTTCATATCGAAGAAACCATACGACCCAGGTTCCTTCTCACAACCTTACCATCCAGGTTTCTTTTCTCTTACCTCTAGACAACAGTCCATAACACTGTAAGACCTGGACCTGATCAAACACGATTAATTTCGCATTTCCACAGTAAGTCGCGGTGCAGCTTATACCCTGACCAGATAGCAGTTCACTTTCACCTCCTCGACTAAGAGATGATTCCCTAGTAGAGTAACGGACAACTGAAACTCCTAAAATTCTATTTCTCCCAAGACAGAGACCAAGATTCCTCAGCAGATTCCTCCTCAATGATAGGAATATGAATTCTCGTCAAAGGAATATCTCGGGAAATCAACACCCTCTAAATGGCATCTTTAAGCCCATCTCCGACGATTCTCCGTCATATCTTCCGGATGGCATCTTTAAGCCCATCTCTGGTGACCTTCAGTCATCTCCTCCAAATGGCATCTGTAAGCCTATTCCTGATACTACCTACACAAGTCAGCACCATCTAAGACGAGTGCAAATTTCTGGGCACTCTAGTGTTCAATCATCTTCCACCTTCAGATTACGAAAGGCAGACAACCAATCTACATCCTCAGGTTTAAGAAGATTGAACAGAGGCAGTTGTTGTACCCCAAAATTTACCCTCTTTTCATACACGCATGTTATTGGTTTTATGGTTATGGAATAAAGGTATATTTATCAAGCTTCTTCAGGTTACAAGTGACATTTATTTTGCCAATGGATGTTCTCAGAGTATTTTCCGTGCTGAAGATCGGTTCGCCGTTTTGCAATGATTCGGGGTTCAAAGATTCACAAGTACAACCTGGCGCATCATATTCAGGTGTTCTTTTGCCAAGATATCTCTTATAATTTATTCTCAAATTCAGGTTCGGCTCAAGAGTCAATTCTTTAAAAAAGGTCTCAGAATATGTGAGTTTTCTCGAAGAAATATGGTGAAAAAGTGTGCTGAAAGTGCAGTTTTTACGCACTAAAAAATTCATAACTTAAAGATCGTGACTTGTTTTGAACCTGTTCCGGTGGCCAAAATTTCGTCTTGACGTCATCTACATTTTCATCTCTCATGAATGGAAGCCAATTTCGATCAGAAGGTCTTCAAAAATGCGGATTTATCAAGTATTTTCGTACAGAAAATTTGTGACAAGTTTATTTGCGTCATGTTCAGAAAATCATAACTTGGTCAATTTTCATCGCATTGAGCTGGTTCCGGCGCCAAAATTTCACGAATTGAGTTGGCTAAGTTTTCACAGGAGGTATTAAGTTCGAACGATATCCAAAAGGCCTTCGTTTTTTGGTCAGAGTGCGTGTGATGCACCAAAAATCCTGAATGCTGAATATTATTTTATCTGGGTCGAAACTTTGAAAATTCATAACTCAGTCAATTTTTATCGGATCGGGCGCATATTTTTACACAAAGTCACTGACTCATATATCTACAACTTTTCTTCCAAAGTCGAGACCAGTTTATGTTCCAATCAATACCATTTTTTTATTGAAGAACGTGTCAGAGTCGACACTGGAGCCCAAAATAAGTTTGTTTGAGCTAAAACTTCATAACTAATTCACCATTTATCCGATTGAGCCCATTTTTGGACAGGAGTTAGTTCATGATGTCGGTTATATTTTGTTTTCACATTTCAACTTCAAAAATTGCACTTAAGCCCCTGCGATTTAGCCTGGAACGTGACGAACTCAAGTGAATATTGGAGGCCCAATTGCACATTCAAAACCCATATGTATGCTGTAATTTCCATTATATAATCTCATTCTTTTTACATAAATAAGTCGAGAAAAAAAAACCTTTGCCACAATGCTGTCAAAATATCATATTCTTTCAAGAACCCTAAAACCTTGAAATCCTTATTACAAACCCCCATCTCACTACAAACAAGCCATCCTTGTTACAAATCCACATCTCACTACTTCTCAAGTAAGGGTAAGGCTGGTTTGATCTCCATAATCAAAATGGTGTAGAAGCATCATACATGTCATATCGATTTTAATATTACAAAATTTTATATATTTGCTTTATTTGTATTTCATGATATAGTAATTTATTTAATGTGTTCATGAGATTCAACACTGCAGATTTAGACAGGATCCCATGCAGGATTATTATAAAACACTGAGGGCAAAACAGAATAACCAATGCATTGCTCATGGCAAGGCAGGCATCCTGAGGAGGCTAAGGGCGTGAGTTCAACAAATACCTCTATTGGTTTTGGTTTTCTTCCTTTCTATTTATCCTTTTACCTATTTTTATTCTTTCTGTTTAAAATCTTTTTCATAAAACTTAACATTTTTCAGAAACCTTTGATTTTTCATAATAAACTCGAATAATTAATTTTAGGTTTTTTAAATTTTAGGTTTTAAATTAATTTTTGGGTCAACACCCACCCCTGACAATATGTATAATTTTGCTTATTTTTAACTCTTTGTGCATCATTTCTTTCTCTTTAATATCTTCCTTAAAAACCCTAAATTCATATAAACTCTAATTTTATTTAAATCAAAAATCATATTAATTGGCAAACTTAACCTTTTTTACAAACCCTAATTAATTTAGGTTTTAAATTTTTTTATTATTATTAACTCTTTTTTTATTAACTCTTTAATTTAATTAATTAATTTTTTTCCTGCAAATTAGGAAAAAAATTAGGTTTTAGGTTTTCTTTGTAATTAACCCTTTAATTAATCTTTTTTTTAAAAATTAGGATTAGATTTTTGTTTTAGTTAATAACTGAATTTTTGGCTTTTATTTATTTATTACTAAATTAAGTTAATTAACTTTTTTTATTAAAATTATTTAGAATTAGGTTTTTTAATTAACTTAAAATTATTTTCTACAAAAAATACCAAAAACATTAACTTAGAATTTTAGGTTTTAATTTTTCCTTAATTTCTTTTTATTTATTCTTTTACATTTTAATTTCTAGGAAAATTGTATAGGTCGAATTATCAATGTAATAGCGTAGATTTATCTTTTCTCGCATTTTTTTTCTTCTAATTATGTAATTGCTTCCGGGATGTAATAGTTTTAGGATTTCTTTTCCGCAGTCTTCATTATTATGTAACTGCCCCAAAGCTCTGTAATAGCCTTGGTTTACACTTCTGCCTTTATCTTCTGCTACTATATTTTATGCAATGCTTAGACTAATAGGATTGTATGGAAATACTGGTAAACTAATTGAACATAGCATAACCTAGCTCAAAGATAATATATCTGAAAACAAACATTGCTGCACACTTGCACCCCTAGGGTACTCCCCACTTTGTTGCCTCGGAAAATAATGGTCATGTCCCTCGAACGCAGGGATACCCTTAGCAAAGACCCTCGGTTAAAGTCATCATAAATATCATGGTCCCTCAACGTCCCTCGAGTTGCCTACGAGAAATGATCTTGTCCCTCGATGTTGCCTACGAATATATGATGACAGTCCCTTCGAAATGCTAAGGTATACTTACATGTTGCCTTCAATGACCATTTCGTCCCTTTCGATAGTCCCTTAAACATCCAACGACTAGGGTTACCTACTCACTAATAGTAGGATAAAACGGTCTAAAGGATATGAGGAAAAGAACGCCTTTTTTCGAGTAGGTAGATAACCGTTAGGTACTTGCTCAAAACAACAAATCTTTTACACCACACACTTTCAAACAACACTTTCCCAAACAAAGTTTTCAAAAACAACTTCATAACACTCTTGAGGACAGAAACAAGGGTTAAAACTAAGTAAAACAAAACTTTTCAAAACAAGCACACACAAGCAATTTCAAAATGAGCAAGTACCTAAGAGCCCATGGAAAACCATGGATGGAAAGGGTGCTAACACCTTCCCTTTCTATAATCTATCCCTCGTACTCAGAAACATCTAGAAAAAGGTTTTTCTGTTCTTTTTCCTTTTCCTGATTGGATAAAATAAAATTCGGTGGCGACTCTTGCTTACCGCAACATTTTACGAACAAAAAATGCAAACCAGTATTAACAGTCGGTTCTACCACCGTATCACAGGTATGATAGGTTCTCTATTATATCTGACTGCTTCTAGGCCTGATATTTTATTCAGTGTCTTCTTGTATGCTCGCTTCTAATCAAATCCTAGAGAATCATACTTAATTGTTGTTAAGAGGATTTTTAAGTATCTGAAAGGTATTACTAACCTTGGTTTGTGTTATAGAAAATAAAGTTAGTAGGCTATTGTGATGTTGATTATGCTGGAGACAGACTAGAGAGAAAAAACACTTCTATAAGCTGTTAGTTTCTAGGAGATAAGTTGATCTCATGGTCTAGCAAAAGGCTAATCAACAATAAGGCTCTCAACCGCAAAAGATGAATATATTTTTGCTTCTGGATGCAACACCCAGATTCTTTTGATGAATACTCAACTAGAATATTATCAAATATTTGAGAGTAACATTCCTATCTTTTATGACAATACTTCTGCAATTTGTTTGTCCAAGAATCCAATTTTTCATTCTAGGGCTAAACATATTGAGATAAAGTATAATTTTATAAGAGACTATGTTCAGAAGAGAATTTTATCTTTAAAATTCATAGATACAGATCATCAATAGGTTGATATTTATTCAAAACTCCTTGTTGAAGATAGGTTCGTTTTTATTCTGAAACATTTAAAAAAACTTCGTGTCCAGAATGAAAAAGATGCAATCTCAAAATGTTAGCTTTCCAGAATGGAAAATTAGACTCTAATGTTTAATTTTTGTTTTTGTTGCTTCTGGAATATGAGGCTTCTGATGAGTGAAGTCCTCGTATATCAGAAGTATCCAAGGTCAGAATCGTCTTTCTAAAAGATTGCTTATGTCCGTTGGAAACTGAAGAGATTATTTCATTAATGAGTTGTCCAGATAGTGAAAGGTTGGTGATTTAAAATAAGAGGGTTGTCTTTTATAAACCACACCTATAACTTGATGTGACTCATTGGGAGACAAGATCATATCGGGATTAGGTAAAAAATTTCATGTTTTACCTATTGTAAGAATTTTTACAATTTTCAATATTTTTTAATCATTACGAAAAATATTTTAAAAACCCACTCACTCCCACTTCGCACACCTTTGTTACCACTATCCCACAATTTCACTCTTTTAAGCCCAAGTTCCTTAAAACCCTAAAACCCCTTTTTGGTTCTTGTTCATGATTCAACAATGGGTTATTCTAAAAAACAATCAACTGCTCAACAAGATGTTCAAGGTTCTTCGTCTCTTCTACAACAACATAAACTTATCAAGGATGGACTTCTTGATCTTCAATATTCCATTCATGTGTCTCAGTTAAAAGTTCTTATTGAGTCGATAATGGATTTTGAAAATCTCAAATTTAATGGGTTTGATCTTACCGAAGTTATGGATTTTCAAGGTTGGAGAACTTTCTTCAATCTTCTCAAAGGACTAGTTCTTCTCGAATTGGTAAAGCAGTTTTGGATTATGGCTAAGGAATCCAGAGAAGAGATTTCAACAAATATGGTCAGTATGAATATTTGTATCTCTGAAAGATACATTGCAAAGTTACTGAATCACAATGGAAGTGGTAAAAAAATGTTGTTATCTTGGCGATAAGAGAATCAACAGGAGAAGATGGAGATCAGTTACTTTAAAGATTTTTCTAAATAAGAAAAGTTTGAAGTATGTAAAAAATATTCAACCTTCTCTAGATGTATGGGCTGAGATCATCTTGGGATGCATCTTTCAGAAGTCATCAACCAACGCTTTGGACAAAATTAATGATGGTGAGAAGACTATGTTGTTCAATCTAGCTTATGATAACAAGATTAATATTTCTTTTATACTTTTTAAGTATTTGAGGGATAAGATCAGAAGTTATAGATCCAATGTCTCTGATGCTATCAAGTGGATACCTTTGGGAAGAATCATCACAATCTTTTTGATTAATTATGGATTGGTGAAATTTATTTCTGATCATAATTTAAAATATCTCCTGGTTTAGAGGTTTGGAAGACCGCTTGATGGGAGATGTTTGAAATCTCTCAGGATTATCTCCTATGTTATCAATTCTCTAGAAATTCATGTGTTGTACCCCAAAATTTGCCCCCTCATTTTACTCAACACATGCTCATTGATATCCTTAACTTGCTCAAGGAAGCCCAAGAATTGACCAGACAAACTCTCTCCTAAAGTAATGAACATCCAACTAGGGTTTCCATTTTCATCAAGATGGGTGAGATACAAAGGTCTTATATGCTCTACATATTCCTAATATGTTCTCAAGACCATCTATGTTAAGTTTCATGCCTTACACAAGAGGTTTACCCAGTCAATTGCTCAGATGCTTGAAAATCAACTATATTAGGTCAAAAGTCAATTGTGGCCCACATACAGTCAAACTTCAAGATTTTTGGTGAAATCAACATTTTGAAGTGAAATTCATCATTTGATCAAAGGTTGATCATGATTCCTCAAGAAATGCTCCTAATTCATCAAAACTCAAAAGTTGTAAATTAGAGTTTCTCAGGAAAAGTCAACCAAACTTTGACCAGGCATAACTTCCTCATACTTTATCAGAAATTTCTCATCCAAGGCTCATTTTGAAGAAAATCCAATTCCTTACAACTCATCTTCAACACTCAAGTTCAAGAAATGCACTCATGAAAAGATATAAATTCAGACATTATAGGTCCTTTTCAAAAGTCAACAAAACACCTTCTGGGTCAAAACTTCTTACATGAACATGGAAGATACAATTGAGATGAAACCAAAGAGGTTGCTTAGGGGACATCATAAGTTTTATAAAAATTCCAAGAACACCCTCTCAGGGTCAAAATTGAGGGAGATATGGATTGTCAAAGTTGGCTATTTTTGGAAATTTTCCCAAAGTCAACAATGCCCAAAATGCATTATTCTTCAAATGGGCCCAACTTTTTATGCTTATATCATGTTCCTAACATGGTCCACGACCCATGAACTACTCCATGCATCTTTTGTTTATTTATTTGATTTATTTTGATTTTTAATCTTTTAAAATCCAAATTTAATCAAATAAATGATTTGAAAATGGTAAAGATTTGTTTTGATTGGATTTTGAAGTGAATCACAATCCAAATAGGCTGTATAATGTCAAAAGATTCGTGCAAGCTTGGAATGGGTAAGAAATGTGCAAAATTGGAAAGATTTGAAACAAAATAAAACTCCATTATTCTTTTGGATTCTCTCCATATTTGTTAACCTAGGTCTTGCCTCATACATAAGGAGGAGATTCTAACCCTAAAGGAGGAGATACAGAGGCGCAACTGCTGCAAAAGACACCATGTACACAAGCTTGAAATTCAAGGAAAAGTGACCATTGAATTTGGAATTTGAGGCATATTCAAGAGGTTCCGAAGGTTGCGACATATTCCTGGAGACACACTGAAACTAATTGCATTGTTTTCAAGCGTCAAAACTCCCAGAATCACGACCAACACGATCACGGTTTGCATTTTATTTTCAAAAACAATTACAGCCATACATGCGTTATAAATATATTTTGATCATGCATTATTGTTTATATGAATGTTTAGAACATGTTTGAATCACTAATTGCAAGTTTTGATGGATTATGATGACCTGCCATTATTAGGGTTTAGAACATTGTTTTAGGGTTTTCTAGTACAAGTAAAATTGGGCCTAAATATGAGTACCATCATGCTTAGGGGATCAAGCCTAATCGATCCATGGCTTTAGAGTTGATTTATATGGCGTGCTGTGGATTTTGGAAGTTGCAGTTACTGTAGTGACGGACAACGTCCGTGGGTAAAAGTATAAATTCTAATACGATGGATGAGGAGAAAAGACGATTGCTTTCCGCAGCCTCACTGGCCAGTTCAAACCTGCGCGCGTTTTTCTTTTTGTTTTAAATAATTGAAGAAATTCATATTTATATTATTTTTGTTTTGCTTGGTATAACGAATGGCATGGTAGCACAGATGGTTGGCCAGCGCGTTGTGAAGGGAGAGGACCTGGGTTCGAGTCCCAGGTCCAGCGTTTTTCTATTTTCTTAACATCTCTTGTAAGTTCCAGTGTAGTGCATGGCCAAACGTCCATCTTGCACCCTTAGATCCAGCCCTCAGATCTTTGTTAATCTAGATCCAACGCGCCTAGCAATGATTCCCCACGGTGGACCTCCAAGCACACTAAGCATGGGATCATGCAAGGAACCTGAGCTTCTCCCTTCATGGGCCAGCAAATTCAACAAATACACCCCCCCCAAATTGCTTACACCAACAGGCCCATTATTCATTTTTTGTTCTTTTTAATTTCTTTGTTTTTTATTTTATTTGTTTTAAAATTATTTTTTATTATAATCATAAAATCATAAAAAATCACAAAAAATAGAATTAGGTTTTTTTTAATTAAAATTAAATTTGTAAATTAATCTAATTTAGCTACTTTAATCTTTTTTTTTTCTTTAAATTAAAATTAACTAGAAATTAGGGTTAAATTTTAAATCTCTTTCTTTTTAAAATACAAAAAAAAATATTAATTCCATTAAAATTAATTATAATTAATTTTTTCTTTCCTTGTTTAATTTAGTTAACTAAGATATTATAATTTAATATTTTCATAAATAAAAACAAAAAAAGATTTTCTTTTAACTTAGAAACATTTTAGGGTTAGATGCTCTTTCCATTCTTCGCGCGCTTATCTTTGTTTTCAATTTTATGTATTTTTTTTCAATTATGTAACTGTTTCCCGGGCTGTAATAGTTCTAATTAGGTTTAAATTTCGCATTTAATTTTTGGTTCTATTTATGTAATTTCCCCAAGACCTTGTAATAGCTTAGGAGTTTTATTTTCCGCAATTTATTTTTTGCATTATTATTATCTGTTTAGATTAATAGGATTGTATGAAAAAGACTGAATTTAAAACAATTAGATAACCCTAAATGCGCAAAATAAATGAACTGAAACAATACACTTGCACATGCTCACCCCTAGGGTATCTCCCACTTGGTTGCCTCGGAAATAATGGTCATGTCCCTCAAACGTAGGGATACCTTAGCAATGACCTGCGATTCAAAGTCATCATAAAGATCATAGTCCATACTTGTCCCTCGAGTTACCTACAAATTGATCTTATGATGATAGTCCCTTCGAAATGCTAAGGTATCTTTACTTGTTGCCTTCAGAGACCATTTCGTCCCTTCGAAAGTCTCTTTACAATTCCAACGATGGGGCTACCTACTCCTTAATAGTAGGATAGCGCTGTCTAAAGGAAAATGAATAGTCTTTTTTCGAGTAGGTAGATAGTTCATAGGTACTTGCTCAAACAAACAAATTTCACACAAATACTTTCAAAATAATTTTCAAAAACAACTTTGTCACACTCTTGAGGATCAATACAAGGGTTATCATGAAGTAAACAAAACTTTTCAAAACAAGCACACACAAGCAATTTAAAAAATGAGCAAGTACCTAAGAGCTCGTGGAAAACCACAGATAGAAAGGGTGCTAACACCTTCCCTTTCTATAATTTACCCCTCATACTCAGAAACATCTCGAAAAAGGTTTTTTCTATTCTTTTTTACTTTTCCTTTGTTGGATGAAATAAAAGTCAGTGGCGACTCTTGCTTACCACGACATTTGCGAGTACAAAATGCAAACCAGTATAACAGTCGGTTCTGCCACCATATCACAGAACTGGCGACTCTGCTGGGGAATTATCTCTATAAAGTGGGGTTTACCTTAGGATTTAGGTAACTTTTTAAATTTCTTTCCTGTTTGCTTTACTTACTTTATCTTTAAGGGCTTTTTCTTAGGTATTGTTAAAGATCATACACCCGATCTGGGACACTTTTTTAGGTAAACAACGATAGATTGTGGAGACTGTACGACATAGTCCGATATGGTTTAAGAGATGGTTGTATTGGTGTGATACTTTGTTTGGAAACGAGGAGAATACGGGGCCTCCGCGTGGTGTCGTGAAGCACTAACGGACCTTAGAACCTTAGCTGAACAAACTTGGAAATTAGAAAGTGGTGAGATAGCCGGCCTCGGTATAAAGCTGAGGATTGGTTGATACTCGATGCTACACTCATTGAGGTCAGACTTTCGGGATATTTCGGCCGCAAGAAAAGATTGCTTGAGCTGAAACAATGCCCGATAAAGGATGATCAGTGATATTGAGAATCTTTAGAACTCGGTTAATTTTCTAAGACAGGTTTGAAACCAACTAAACTTCAAGATGGTACTTACCTTTAACCTCATGAAAGCCTTTGAACCTAAGGTCTATTGTGTGTTTTGCTTGTGTGTGATTTACTCTGTTTGAACATAACATCATGCATCATAACATAGCATCCATTCTTATTACACTAATCATTTCAAGGACTAAATAAATTTATCTTTGTTCTATTTTGAAGATCATGGCTTCCGCTCGTAGAAACACTATTCGAATCATCTTTATGAGAATACCTCCCCAACTCAAGGAGCTAGTATCAAGGGTTCCTGAAACTTATGTATTCACTAAGAGACATGGCCGACCTCTCAACCTGGTTACTTCAAACTTTGATGAAAAGATGATGAGTGTACTCTTTCAGTTCTTTGATCCCAAGCACCACTGCTTCACCTTCCCAGACTATCAGTTGGTGCCGACCATGGAAGAGTTCTCTCAGTTATTGGATATACCCATTCTTGAATAGTAGCCTTTCACAGGTTTAGAAGAGGTTCCTAAGCCAGAAGTCATTGCCTCAGCCTTGCATCTGAAATGGGCCGACGTGGTATCCAATGGGAAACAAGAAGCGGAGTCAAGGGTTTTCTAGCCAAGTTCCTAATAGACAAGTGTGATCGGTGGAAATAGAACTGACTGTTTTAGAATGCTGGTTCGCGAAATGTCGCGGTAAGCAAGAGTCACCACTGTCTTTTATTAAATCCAACAAGGAAAGGACAAAAGCACATCAAAATTCCTTTTCGAGATGTTTCTCGGGTTCGGGAGGTAGATTATAGAAAGGGAAGGTGTTAGCACCCTTTCTATTCGTGGTTATCCACGGGATCTTAGGTACTTGCTCACTATGTTTTCAAAAAGTTTTGCTTTTCTTGTGTTTGTGGGTTTTGAAAAGAGTTTTGTTTGAAAACTTCGATTTAACTCTTGTATCTGTCCTCAAGAGTGTATGAAGTGTTCGTTTGAAAAATTTTGTTTGAAAAAGTGTAAGTGCAAAAATTATTTTTGTTTTGAAAGAGCAAGTACCTGAGAACCTTTACCTACTCAAAAGAAATTAAGCTGTGTAAATGTCCTTTAGACAGTACTATCCCACTATTGAGAAGTAGGTAGCACCGTCGTTGGAGTTTCGGGTCAATTCGATTATGGGACATGTGGTCACTAAAGCAATGGTAGGACTCCTTAGCGGTAACCCTAATGTCCTAGATCATTTTTTCTATCAAGGCAACCGTTTCGAGGCAACTTTGATCTTTAGACAGGAGGGCGACCTTTAAAACACCCTATACTCAATGACCACGTCGAGGCAACCAAGTGAGGCGTATCCAAGGAGTGGCATGTGCGAGTGTGTCAGGTTTCAGTTATGTTATCTTTGTACATGTTATGGTGAGCTACGATTGATTTTAATTTGAGAGAGATCTTGTCATGCATAGCCTATTAGCATACATCTAGCAATTTAAGGGTTGCAGAAAATAAAACAAAACAATTACAAGGTGTCGGGTATTTACATCGCCAAAAACAAACCCTTGAAAAGTAAATTGCGGAAAATAAATAAAAGAGATAAGAAGGTCCTAATTAAAGCTATTACATCCTCGGAGCAAATACAATTATAAGGATAAAAAATTATGAATCACAAATAGTACGCGCGAGAGAAAAATTGAATCGGAGAGTTTTTAGGGTTTTGACCCTTTTTGAGAAAGAAATAGATTTTTATGAATTTTACATTTAATTAAATTAAACCTAGACGAATTAATTAATTAAATAAAAGAAAGATATTTTTTGAGTTTTTTATGTTTTAAGGAAATAAAAATAAAGATGATTAAAATTGTCAAGAACCCTAATTCTAATTTATTTTTATTTATTGCAAAAAAAATTATTATTATGCCTAATTAAAACTAAACAAATTATATTAATTTTTGTTTACAAAATAACTAATTAAATTTAATAAATAAAAATATTATTGTTTTTCATGTTTTCTGAATTTTTTAGGAAAATGTTAATTAATTTTGTTAGTAATTAAATTAAGAATATAAATCAAGTAAATAAAAAAAATATAAATGAAAGAAAATAAAAGGAAAACCCAGGGGGTGTTGGCCAACTTTGGAGGTGTATTTGGAATTCTCAAGGCCCAATTGCTGCAAGCCTTTTTGACTTTTCTAGATCGTCCACACGTATGTTGACCAGGGAGTATGATAGTCCTTCAATCCTGGCCTTCAGATTTGGCCAGGAGCCACTTGGCGTGTGGATCTCTGAGGTGTATGATGGATCACGCGTTGGAGAGTACATGGGATCACCTGCAGAAAAAAAAATCAAATAATTGTTTTGGGGGACCTGGGACTCGAACCCAGGCCCCAATACTCATTGGACATTCGCTCAACCACTCCACCAACCTGCCTTATTCGTTATTGGGATAACAAGCAATCAATATATTAGTAAACAAACAAATATGCTGGAATTATAAAATAAAGCGCGCAAATTTTAAAACGGAGAATAGGAGGGAGACGCGTCAGCGTCTTCTTCATTGAGCACTGGTTTTTTACCTGCGGATTTTTATCTGCAGGAAGTTTCGTAGGTTCTTCCTAAAATCACTTCCAGGCAATATAAATGCAGACTAAAATCATCCCCATGCTCGTTTCATCCTCCTGAGTCCATCTATGGTCATGGCTTGCTCCAATTTTCCCTGTAAACAAAATGCCTAAAAAGCACAAACCGAAACCCTAGGTTCGGGCATCATGATACAAGGCATAAAAACGAAATTGAATATTGTAATTAGGTTAGAAATCAAACAAGAAACATGAATATGCCAATGTTTTGAAGAAAAAGCGCAAGAATTGGAAGTTTGGATTTCGTGTTCAGGGCCACATTCGCGAGGACTTCTAGTGAGCTGTAGGTGATGAAAAGGTCTGGTTCTTATGCCAATCGCTTCAGGGGATGGTAGGCAAGCCCTCTACGTTGAGCTTTGGTCTTGAGAATGTCCCTAATGTGGATTTCGATCTCCACTTTTTCCCAACTTTTTCAGTTTTGGTTTCTTGATTTTTAGGCAGCTTCAGGTCATGAATTAGGTTTAGGAGGCTTGCTTGCATATATGGCAATCAATCTAGGTCAAAATTTGGGCTTTTATCCATGTATATGAGAGAATTAGGTTTGCACTTTTTCACCATTGACAAACTTTCCAAATATGGCCAAATCTGAGATTTTGTGCACAAATAAGCCCTAGCACGAATTGGTTAGTTGTCACATGATATATGAAAGTTGTACAAATCACAAAGATACTATTCCATTGATTTTTAGATTTTATTTGAATTATTATAGATTTAAAATGAATTAAATCAATAGAAATTAAATAAAATAGAAAAATAAATGTTTGGTCATGAAATCAAGAATGGGACACGTGTGTGGCATGACAAGGCTGAATCAAGTGGAAGAAAGTGGGCCTTTTTGTCAAAAATTGGAGTTTTGAGGATAGTTGACTTTTGCAAATTCATGAAAATTTCCCAACTTCTCCAATGTACAACTTACTCAATTTTGATCATATGACCATGTTCTTGGACATTTTGGAAAGCTCTTGAAGTCCTCTAACGAATGCCTTTGGTCCCATGTCATTTGGATTTACCAATCTCAAGTTATGGCCTTTGACTCAAAGTGTACTTTTGTTGACTTTTGAAATTGACCTATAATGTAAAAATTGGTAACTTTTTGTGAGAGCACTTTCTAATCTTGGAGTGTGAAGATGGATTGTAGGAAATTGCATCCTATTCAAAATGAGCTTTGGATGGAATTTTTCTGACAAACCATGAAAGAGTTATGCCCTGGTCAAGATACAGTTGACTTTTCTACTGTCCAAAAAAGTAACTTTTGCATCTTGATGATTTTTGAGCTATTCTTGTGGAATCATGATCAAGACTTGATCAAATGATGATTGTGGACTCAAAATAAGATGTTGACCAAAAATTATGACTTTTGACTGCAAAATGACCATTTTGCCCTTGCAGTTGACTGTAGGTCAAATGGAGCTTTTGACTGTGCAAATTGGCACTGTGAGTCTTGAAACTTGGCATGTAGGTGATAGAGAATGCATATGGACCTATGAGACTTGATTGAACCATTGGAAACCCAAAATTCCTTGAAAGAACCAAAACCCTAATTTCAGTTGTCTTAGGAGATGGTTTGACTGTCTACCTCTTGAGCCATCTTGAGTAATTTGAAGATTATTCTTGACAAATCTTGAGGCATATGGGAGGGAAAATTTTGGGGTACAACAGTTGCCCCTGTTCAATCTTCTTAAACCTGAGGATATGGATTGGCTTTCGAGCCTTTCATGATCCGAATGTGGAAGATGATTGAACACTAAAGTGCCCAGAAATTTGCACTCGCATGGTGTAGTATCAGCAATGTGATGTCGAGAATGGGCTTACGGATGCCATTTGGAGATATGATGGATAGGAGGATGGGCTTATAGATGTCACCTGGAGATTGTTGGTATAAATTTTGTCTTTGTTGACGGGTTGTCTTTATTGACGGGTTGTCTCCATTGACTGCGTTCGGATCAGGAAAATCTTTAGGAATCGATTTAACTGGTTTTGTCTCCATTGACGGGTTTGGTTACAGAATAATCTTTAGGAATCGACTTAATTGGACCAGACAAGGTCTTGGAATATCTTCAACTGGATCGGCATCAGAAAAATCTTTAGGAATCGACTTAACTGGACCAGAGAAGGCCTTTGATTGCCTGTCATTAACCCAAATAGATGATGAAGGAATCTGGGACGATTACTACCTCAGCAGGATGATGAAGGAATCTAGGACGATTACTACCTCAGCAGGATGATGAAGGAATCTAGGACGATTACTACCTCAGCAGGATGATGAAGGAATCTTGGATGATTACTACCTCAACGGGATGATGAAGGAATCTTGGATGACTTCTACCTCAGCAGGATGATGAAGGAATCTAGGAAGATTACTACCTCAGTAGGATGATGAAGGAATCTAGGACGATTACTACCTCAGCAGGATGATGAAGGAATCTTGGACGATTACTACCTCAACGGGAAGATGAAGGAATCTCGGATGACTTCTACCTCAACGGGATGATGAAGGAATCTAGGACGATTACTACCTTAGCAGGATGATGAAGGAATCTTGGACGATTACTACCTCAACGGGAAGATGAAGGAATCTCGGATGACTTCTACCTCAACGGGATGATGAAGGAATCTAGGACGATTACTACCTCAGCGGGATGATGAAGGAATCTCGGATGACTTCTACCTCAACGGGATGATGAAGGAATCTAGGACGATTACTACCTCAACGGGATGATGAAGGAATCTTGGACGATTACTACCTCAGCAGGGTGATGAAGGAATCTTTGACGACTGCTACTCCAAAAGGTTGACTTTTATCTGTCGATTGATCTTTCCTGAATAGGTAAAGAGTTAGTTGTATGCAATGTCGTGATGTATGCATTGTGTAATGATGTTCTCAAAATAAATGAGATTTATGTTATATGATGCGTATGCATGTCATAATGTATGGGGATGTGATGTTTTAGCTGGCGAAGATAAATCCCGGAGCTGCTGGAGAATAGTGTCGAATTCTTCGTTTCCGCTGGGGATGGTGAACGAAGATGGTTGCGAGAATAAACCTGTAGGAGAAAATAACTCCGTTGGGGAATAAACTTGATGAAGAGATTACTCTACGGGGAATACTCTGTGGGAAGAGATGCTTTGTTGAGATTTTAACGATAACTCCGCTGGAGATTCCGTTGATAAGCTCTATTGGGGAATTTGATGATGAACTCTGCTGGGGATAGAAAGAACTTCCCTGGGGATGATCTTTCCGTTGCAACTTGCTGAGGATAATCCAGTTAGACTCTTATGGGGATAACCTCTGAATTTGGCTGAGGAGATGCACTTGTATTCTTGCAGGGGATAAGCTTCCAGAATCTACTGGGTACGATGATTCAACTCTGGCGGGGAAGCTTTTTTTAGAATGCGCTGGGGAAATGGCTCCATTGGGGGTATCTTGTATTCCGCCGGGGAACATTCTTATATTTTGTTGACGAATATTAAGACTGCCGAGGATGCTCAACCTTTTTAGGGATGATGGTAGACCAACTCTGCTTGGGGAGAGTATTGCTGATTTGTTCATAGTTGCAAGTCTCATTGGGGAGAGCTTCCATTATTGTCTTACTCTGCGGGGAGTGAAGGTATCTTGGTCATATTCTTCAGCTGAATCTACCTTGTACTTGGTGGACAAAGCAGCTTGTACAGTGCGGACAATTTTATTGTCCCTGTTTCTGTGGGAGAAGGTGCCTGTGGAGGCCTTGTGGATCGAGTATTATCCCAACCTATGAGGTGCTTGGTATCTTTCGATTGAAATGACAAGTCTTCTTCTGGTAGACAAGTGACGAGATGACGGGACATAGTCGTACGCTTTGATCCCTAACTTTTTCCTGGACTGCCCTTTCGGGTTTTCAGTCCATCGGGATACCCTTTTTTTGCCCAAGCCGCCTTTTCAGGTTTTCGACTTGCCGGGTATACAGATTTTTCATTTTCATCCCTTATTTTTTCCCGAACCCTTTTGGTTCGCCGGGAAGCCCTTATTTTTGTCTAGGCCAGTCAACCTAGTGGGTCTTTGATTATGCGTAGTATTTTTTTTGACTATGTCCATGCTCTCAGGATGTAGGGAGTTGTCACTGTCAGTAGTGCTGTGTTGCCATACTACCAGAAGATGTTTGATCGTGCAAGATTCGTCGCTGGAATTCATGTCCAATGGCCCAAGTGACTCAGGCGGAGATTTGCCCCTGGCTATTTGGCATTTTGAGAGATTCCTTGAATCTTGACTTGACTGCCCTAGATGATGGACAATGATCATGCCATGCCCCTTGATTGGAAGTGTTTTTGTTCACTAGATATTCTTCGTGCGAACTTCTATGCTGTTTGAACAAATAGTCATATGCAAACAATGTTATTTTAAGAATGCAAAGCTTATGTCTATTTTGAAGTTTTTGAAAATGCAGTTTTCAATAAAACAAGTGAATTTTTTGTAAAATGTGATGTCAACTCAGGATTTTACAGCAAGCCCTACAGGAGTCAGGATACCTTTTGTAACAGTATGCTTTCAAACTAATCCATGCTTTAGCTAGGACTTTTAAGGGTTATAACGTAGCTTGGTTCACGGTTTAAGAAACAAAGGATAAAGGCTCAAATTTTATTTGTACCCACCTGTTCTTCGTGATGTTCTTCGATCCTAAACTCAGTTAATTGTGCATTTAGATCCTGTTTGAGTCTTTGCTCTGATATTCCAGTGATGGTTCGGATACTGACATTTTATTTTGAACAGGCAGTCATTTTTTGTAACATTTTTCATGTTGTTGAGGATTTGTAGCGACCTCGTTCTTTTGATTTGTGTTATCCCTATCTTTTTGCCTGAACTGTTTCTTTTTGTGATTACAGTCAGCGGGATGCCCCAGTTTTTTCTTAAGTCTCCTTCACAGGTTTTGACTTATTGGGCTTTTATTTTGAGAGATAATGACTGCCTGTCCTTACGATTATACGGAACCAACACTGTCTTTTGTTTTAGAAGGACTTCTTTGATGCCATTCCTTGTGCCCCTGGATCAACTAAGAAAACTACCATGCCCCAGGTTATAATTAAGGGTTTTAATTTGTGAAAAGAAAAAACTCCAACTTCTTCGGCTCGAAGGGGTTGACGAGGGATTATCTTCCTTATAACTCCACTGTTTAGGATTTGAAACAATTCCTGTACTTCATCAGCGGGGTCTGTTCAAAAGCATACTGTAAAGATCGTGGTATCGTTTTCGTCATCCTCCCTCAAAAGGCTTAGAGTTTTTTAATCGCGAGTTGATCATCACAAAAAATGAAAGCAATTTTAAGCATAGTGAAAACAAGTAATTCAAAACAGACACGTGTAATGCATTAATGAAATAAAAGAGTTTGACATGATAATTGTTTGAATAAGCAAAGAAAAATACAACTTCAGAATTCAAATGAACAAAAGACATTCTAAATGATTTGGTGTAGGATCCGTGATCAAAATTGATCTCCTTGGCATCAATCAAGTCTTGGATCTTGTTCTTCAAACTCCAACAGTCGTCGGTGTCATGTCCAGGACTGTCAGAATGGTAGGCACATCTCACATTCGGGTTATACTTGGAAGAGGAAGTATCAGGATTTTGAGGAGGATCCTTTAGTGTAACCAGTTTCACCTTCAGCAATTATTGTAACGCTTGAGACAAAGGCATGTTGATGTCAGTATATTGCCTTTCTTGATATCTTACCCTACGCCTATTGCTCTGTCTTTGTTGAACAGGCGTGGGATCGGAGATCTGGGTTGCTCCTACATGTTGATCATGACGACTCTTTTTACCATACACAACATTGGACTCTTTTTTTCCATTGTAGGGATTTTTCTGAGTATCAGAAGGTGTTTCTTCTTGAATCTTCCCACTTTTGATGCCAGCTTCGACCCTTTCTCCGGTCAGTATTAGCTCGGTGAACCCGGATGAAGAGCTTCCGATCAAGTGTTTGAAATAAGGACCAGACAAAGTCCCAAGAAACATATCCACCAACTCCCTATCAGACAGAGGGGGTTGGACTCTTCCGGCAAGATCTCTCCACTTCTGAGCGTAGTCCTTAAAGCCTTCGCTTGTACCCATAGACATCCCCTAAAGCTGAGTACGCGTGGGAGCAAGGTCGGCATTATACTGGTATTGCTTGTAAAAAGCAGCAGCAAGGTCCTCCCAGTTGCGGATGTTAGCTCCTTCCAATTGACAGAACCATTCAAGTTGAGTCCCTGACAGACTATCTTGAAAGAAATGAACCCAGAGATCTCTATCAGCAATATAGGGTTGGATCTTCCTCACATATGACCGGAGGTGGAGTTTTGGACAGGATACTCCATCGTACTTGGCAAAGGCAGGTGCCTTGAATTTACGGGGAATCACCACCCCAGAGGATAGACCTAGATCCCCGAAGTCCAGACCAGGAACCCTCTGTATTTCCATGGCGCTCAAACGGTCTTCCAGCTGTTTGTATTTATCCTCAGCAGGAGGATACTGTTCTTCATCATAATCCGTCTCGTTGTCGGAGACCACATGACTAGGAGCCCTCCTTTCTTGTGGGCTGTCTTTCCCTCCAGATGAGGTGGTCAGATCAACTTCGTTTTGCAGCCCGTTTCCGAACCTGCATCCAGTGTTGAACAGGACGATCCTCTTCTTCCTCTTCTTCCTCTCCTTCAGAATCAAGGTCTTCAAATCCTGTTGACCCTTGGCTAGGCTCATAACCAACTCTTGAAACTGGGCATTCTGGGCCTGGAGGGCCTTGATAGCTTGCTCAGTGGAAGGTTCGGTAGACATGATGATTGCTGAAATAAACAGCGAAGAAGATAAGTGACCTGTAAAAGGGTACCTGTAATGCAATGATATGCATGACATATGTATGCAATGTTTTCAAGGATCTCGTGGGGTAAACAAAGAAACTTGTTAGAATTTGAATTTTGTAGCTTGATTGAAGGAACTTCATGTTGCTGAGAGTCCTTCTTCAAGAGTCAAGCTCACCATATCGAGTGGGTCATAGCCCCTGACTCAAATTATCGTGTTTGGATTTCTAGACAATCTTGGCTAGAGGAAAATAAATCCCCTTTGCCCCTTGCTAGATGTCTGGTTCATCATGACCTGCATCACAAACCCTCGAGATCCTTGAAATGGTTAAGGAAATGTTATGGTATGATGTTATGATGTGTATGCTATGTGTGTGAAGTGATGTAAATAAGCCCCTGCAATAAATCCAAATTGTTGGATAAGGACTGTAAACAAAACCTGCAAGGAACTCATGCTATCAGATAACAAGTATGTGCAAGTAGTTCAAGTTTGAAGGGACACAAGTCACACTGAGAGCCCTTAGATTTCAAGCTGGCATGGAGTTTAGGCATTACCCTCTTTCAGTTTCATTTGGTTAAGACCTGTCCTAGAAAATAGTAACCGGGTTCTAGAGGATCTCAATATCACTGACTATCCTCAATCGGTCATAATTCCAGTTTGGCAACCTTTTCTTGCAGCCGGAACCATCGCGAGAGTTTAGTCTCAATGAGTGTAGCATACTGCTACTTTTCTATGGCCAAGTTTGGTCAATTTAAGGTTCTAAGGTTAGTTGGTGCTTAATGACTCCTCAGAAGACCCATATTCTCCTCGTTCCAACACAAGGGATATCGGTACAGACCAAGGTGTCACACCAACGTAGCTACTGCTTCACCCGTGTCGGTCTACGCCGGACAGGTCCCTCACAGTTTATTGCTACTTACCTAAAAAGGGGTACCCCAGATCCAGGTTAGGATCTATAAAACTCCGATACAAGCCCACAAAATTAAAGCATATAAGGCATACAATTGAAAACACAGTGATCTAATCCTAAGGTACACCTCACTTATAAGTTTCCCCAGCAGAGTCGCCAGTTCTGTGATCGGTGGAAATAGAATTGACTGTTTTGGAATGCTGGTTCGCGAAATGTTGCGGTAAGCAAGAGTCGCCACCGTCTTTTATTTAATCCAACAAGGAAAGGACAAAAGCACAGCAAAATTCCTTTTCGAGATGTTTCTCGGGTTCGGGAGGTAGATTATAGAAAGGGAAGGTGTTAGCACCCTTTCTATCCGTGGTTATCCACGGGCTCTTTGGTACTTGCTCACTATGTTTTCAAAAAGTTTTGCTTTTCTTGTGTTTGTGGGTTTTGAAAAGAGTTTTGTTTGAAAACTTCGATTTAACTCTTGTATCTGTCCTCAAGAGTGTATGAAGTGTTCGTTTGAAAACTTTTGTTTGAAAAAGTGTAAGTGCGAAAAGTATTTTTGTTTTGAAAGAGCAAGTACCTGAGAACCTTTACCTACTCAAAAGAAATTAAGCTGTGTAAATGTCCTTTAGACAGTACTATCCCACTATTGAGAAGTAGGTAGCACTGTCGTTGGAGTTTCGGGTCAATTCGATTATGGGACATGTGGTCACTAAAGCAATGGTAGGACGCCTTAGCGGTAACCCTAATGTCCTAGATCATTTTTTTATTGAGGCAACCGTTTCGAGGCAACTTTGATTTTTAGATAGGAGGGCGACCTCTAAAACACCCTATACTCAATGACCACGTCGAGGCAACCAAGTGAGGCGTACCCTAGGAGTAGCATGTGCGAGTGTGTCAGGTTTCAGTTATGTTATCTTTGTACATGTTATGGTGAGCTACGATTGATTTTAATTTGAGAGAGATCTTGTCATGCATAGCCTATTAGCATACATCTAGCAGTTTAAGGGTTGCGGAAAATAAAACTAAACTATTACAAGGTGTCGGGTATTTACATCGCCAAAAACAAACCCTTGAAAAGTAAATTGCGGAAAATAAATAAAAGCGATAAAAAGGTCCTAATTAAAGCTATTACATCCTCGTAGCAAATACAATTATATGGATAAAAAATTATGAATCACAAATAGTACGCGCGAGAGAAAAATTGAAACGGAGAGTTTTTAAGGTTTTGGCCCTTTTTGAGAAAGAAAGAGATTTTTATGAATTTTACATTTAATTAAATTAAACCTAGACTAATTAATTAATTAAATAAAAGAAAGATATTTTTTGAGTTTTTTATGTTTTAAGGAAATAAAAATAAAGATGATTAAAATTGTCAAGAACCCTAATTCTAATTTATTTTTATTTATTGCAAAAAATATTATTTTTATGCCTAATTAAAACTAAACAAATTATATTAATATTTATCTACAAAGTAACTAATTAAATTTAATAAATAAAAATATTATTATTTTTTATGTTTTCTGAATTTTTTAGGAAAATATTAATTAATTTTGTTAGTAATTAAATTAAGAATATAAATCAAGTAAATAAAAAAAATATAAATGAAAGAAAATAAAAGGCAAACCCAACGGGTGTTGGCCAACTTTGGAGGTGTATTTGGAATTCTCAAGGCCCAATTGCTGCAAGCCTTTTTGACTTTTCTGGATCGTCCACACGTATGTTGACCAGGGAGTATGATAGTCCTTCAATCCTGGCCTTCAGATTTGGCCAGGAGCCACTTGGCGTGTGGATCTCTAAGGTGTATGGTGGATCACGCGTTGGAGAGTACATGGGATCACCTGCAAAAAAAAAATCAAATAATTGTTTTGGGGGACCTGGGACTCGAACCCAGGCCCCAGTACTCATTGGACATTCACTCAACCACTCCACCAACCTGCCTTATTCGTTATTGGGATAACAAGCAATCAATATATTAGTAAACAAACAAATATGCTGGAATTATAAAATAAAGCGCGCGGTTTTTAAAAGGGCGAATGGGAGGGAGACGCGTCAGCGTCTTCTTTGTTGAGCACTGGTTTTTTACCTGCAGATTTTTATCCGCAGGAAGTTTCGTAGGTTCTTCCTAAAATCACTTCCAGGCAATATAAATGCAGACTAAAATCATCCCCATGCTCGTTTCGTCCTCCTGAGTCCATCTATGGTCATGGCTTGCTCCAATTTTCCCTGTAAACAAAATGCCTAAAAAGCACAAACTGAAACCCTAGGTTCGGGCATCATAATACAGGGCATAAAAAGAAATTGAATATTTCAATTAGGTTAGAAATCAAACAAGAAACATGAATATGCCAATCTTTTGAAGAAAAAGCGCAAGAATTGGAAGTTTGGATTTCGTGTTCAGGGCCACATTCGCGAGGACTTACAGTGAGTGTAGGTGATGAAAAGGTCTGGTTCTTATGCCAATCGCTTCAGGGGATGGTAGGAAAGCGCTCTACGTTGAGCTTTGGTCTTGAGAATGTCCCTAATGTGGATTTCGATCTCCACTTTTTCCCAACTTTTTCAGTTTTGGTTTCTTGATTTTTACGCAGCTTCAGGTCGTGAATTAGGTTTAGGAGGCTTGCTTGCATATATGGCAATCAGTCTAGGTCAAAATTTGGGCTTTTATCCATGTATATGGGAGAATTAGGTTTGCACTTTTTCACCATTGACAAACTTTCCAAATATGGCCAAATCTGAGATTTTGTGCACAAATAAGCCCTATCACGAATTGGTTAGTTGTCACATGATATATGAAAGCTGTACAAATCACAAAGATACTATTCCATTGATTTTTAGATTTTATTTGAATTATTATAGATTTAAAATGAATTAAATCAATAAAAAATAATAAAATAGAAATATAAATGTTTTGTCATGAAATCAAGCATGGGACACGTGTGTGGCATGACAAGGCTGAATCAAGTGGAAGAAAGTGGGCCCTTTTGTCAAAAATTGGAGTTTTGAGGATAGTTGACTTTTGCAAATTCATGAAAATTTCCCAACTTCTCCAATGCACAACTTACTCAATTATGATCATATGACCATGTTCTTGGACATTTTGGAAAGCTCTTGAAGTCCTCTAACCAATGCCTTTGGTCCCATGTCATTTGGATTTACCAATCTCAAGTTATGGCCTTTGACTCAAAGTGTACTTTTGTTGACTTTTGAAATTGACCTATAATGTAAAAATTGGTAACTTTTTTTGAGAGCATTTTCTAATCTTGGAGTGTGAAGATGGATTGTATGAAATTGCATCCTCTTCAAAATGATCTTTGGATGGAATTTTTCTGACAAACCATGAAAGAGTTATGCCCTGGTCAAGATACAGTTGACTTTTCTGCTGTCCAAAAATAGTAACTTTTGCATCTTGATGATTTTTGAGCTATTCTTGTGGAACCATGATCAAGACTTGATCAAATGATGATTGTGGACTCAAAATAAGATGTTGACCAAAAATTATGACTTTTGACGGCAAAATGACCATTTTGCCCTTGCAGTTGACTGTAGGTCAAATGGAGCTTTTGACTGTGCAAATTGGCACTATGAGTCTTGAAACTTGGCATGTAGGTGCTAGAGAATGCATATGGACCTATGAGACTTGATTGAACAATTGGAAACCCAAAATTCCTTGAAAGAACCAAAACCCTAATTTCAGCTGTCTTAGGAGATGGTTTGACTGTCTACCTCTTGAGCCATCTTGAGTAATTTGAAGATTATTCTTGACAAATCTTGAGGCATATGGGAGGGAAAATTTTGGGGTACAACAACAAGGCCCAACTATTTTGGGATGATATGGACTTTCAGGCTTTTGAGGAGATCTTGACCCTTATAATCTACGGGTTAGTATTATTCCCTAATTCAGACTTATTCATAGATGTGAATGCTATCAAGATCTTCCTCTCTCGCAACCCTGTGCCTACCTTGCTCGGAGATATCTTGCACGCTCTCCATACTCGTACCATGATGAGAAGAGGGGTTCTTATGTGCTTAATTCCATTTGTGTCGAGGTGGTTTATTTCTCACCTCCCTAAGTCCGTACTGAAGAATGAAGAAGGTTTTGGTTGGTCGCAAAGGATAATGTCACTCGCTCACACGAATATTCTATGGTATTCTCGAGCTATGGGATATACTACTATTATTGACCGCTGAGGGGAGTACCCTAATGTCCCATTACTTGGCATTAGGGGAGGCATAACCTATAATCCTTGTTTGGCTCTGTGACAATTTGGTTACGCTCGAAAGGATGGTCCCCATGAGTTACTTATCAAGGGCATTATATTTAACTATGAGGATGATATTCAAGGGTATTGTCAGAGGTTCATACGAGCTTGGAGCATGGTAAAAAGATCTGACGCCAAGGCCTTGGGGCTGAAGGCTTCCATTCCTATGGAACCTTATCTCCAATGGGTACGAGCTCGCGCCCAGAAACTTATGATGCCCTATATGGCCGTTTTACCAGTGATTGTGAAACCCACTATGACGGGGGTATTCCTTATACGATTCTCCATCCTGATAATGAAGATGTGAAAAACACAAGAAGGGGGGTTGAATTGTAAAACTTAAGTCAAAAGCTAAGACAACACTGTATTTTTATCCTAGTTCGTTTGATCTCAAACTACTCTAATCCACCCGTCAAGGCGATTTCGCCTCTCTCCAACGAGGTCTTAATCCACTATATTCAATAAGATTACAACAGTCTACTTTAACAACTGTTAAAGCCTTCTTGAGTATGACCACAACCCGGTTTATCTCAAGGAAATCTCTTACAAAGAATGAACAAGAATGTGTTTAATGTTTTATAATAAAACAATATACCACAACTGTGATAATACACAAATTTAAGCTTAGAATGAAACGAGATATGCTAGAGCGTTTGAGTAAGCATGGTTAGAAAGCTTAGCAAATTATGAGTGCGTTCGTATATGCGTAGTCTTTTCTCACACAGACTTGTTTATATAGCCAAGGCAAAGATACGTTGTTGTCCATAAAGCACTTTAAATGATAATAACGTTCTTTCCTTTTTGAGAAGATCTTGTCTTGGATAAAGCCATTGGTAATTAATTCTGTCTTGAATACATAGTAACGCTTCAGAGTCTTCTGCTTTAAACTTATGCTGACGCTTCTGAGTGCTGATGACTTGGTATAGATCTTTGATCAGAGTTAGAGTGATTTATACGCAAATTCTGGTCATCAAGCTTCAACGTATGATCTGGTAGCTTCAGCGGGTAGCACATGTTATTGATCATCTGATGCTGACATATTACTGATCTTTTGATGTTGATTCCATCAGAACTTCTGTAAATACAAAAAACAATTTTAAGCAGCATATTTGTTCTCTCTATATATATATCTTTGAATTTATTTTATTCTTTGTATTTTGTTATCATCAAAACTTTAATCAAGGGTTGTAGAATCAAACTATGTTCTAACAATCTCCCCCTTTTTGATGATGACAAAAACCAGATTTTTTTCAATTGAGAATAAAGAATAAAAGGTATCAGAGATTAAAGATAAAGAATAAAAGGTAACAGAGCTAAGAAGATAAAACCCCCCCTGAGTTGATTACTTCCCTTTAATTCCATGACTCTTTGAGCGTCAGAACTTTACTGTATCTTTCGTCAGAATTTTGTACCTGTTCAGGCTTTTCAGAAGAAAGAAATTCAAATAGATCAGAATTTCAGAATGTTTGAGACTTATGTCTCAGTAATCCGTTATTGAAAAATATTATTCTTTCTCCCCCTTTTTTGTCAGTTATCAAAAAGCACAAATAATCAGAGTCAAAAATGCATTTATATTGAAAACAGAGGCAATGATAAGTTCAGAACATTGTAAAAATATTACAGATAAACAAGTGAAAACAACAAGGAAATTCTAAGAGGAAGGTGAAAGTCGTGTGAACAGAGCCTCCAACATGCTCTTGATTTGAGTGTTGGTTTCCTGTTGCTGGGTTAACATGTTTGCGAGTGCATCAATTTTGGTGTCCTGCTTATCCATTCTTTCCTGTATCAGCATATCAGATCTTTTCAGATCTTCTAGAGACTGCCTATAAAGGGAGGAAGCTTGAGGATCGTCAGAGACAGGATGCTTCTCAGAGCTTTCTGCAATATCTTCTTCTTGACCCTGTTCTTCAACAGGAATCATCTGTTCTTCTGACTCTGGTTGATCTTTGGATGCTGGACGATGTTCAGACCAAGGGGCAATGTCCAGATGGAGAACTTCTTCCTTAAGCAGCTTGCTCAGAATTGGACCTTCAATTTCTTTCAGCAGATTGCTGAAGTTCTGTTGAGCCTGTCCATAGTTCTGTTCTTGCAACTTAAAGGTTTCAGAGCATACCCATCTTCTGAACTTTGTCCAAAGATAGTCTGATGCAGCAGGATCAACCAGCTCAAGACTAGCTTGTTTCAGAGAAGTGATCCACTTCTGTACTTCTGTTTCAAAGTTCAATATGCTGGTACCAACATATGGATGTTTTGGTTTTGGGATAGCAGTTTTGTGGTTGATGGCAGCAAGACGTTCAAAAACTGTTAAGTCAATGACAGTCTTGATGTTGTCTTCTGGATTTTTCTTTGGTGAGGGAGTAGGAGAGTCAGGAATTATTATTGGACTTGATGGGGAGTTAGGTGGAGTTGATTCTGGTGAGGAGGGAAGTTGGGGAATATTTACAATGGTACCAAGGGGCAAACAAATGGCCAGAGGTTGTGTGATTCCAGGAATGGGAGTAGGATCAGAATCAACAGGTTGTTCAGGTTGTTCAGGTTGAGGAGAGGGTGGATTAATTTATGGTTGAGGAGATGAAGGTTGTGGGATTTCTGGTTCTGGAGAAAGGGGAATTTCTGGTATTGGTGAGAGGGGAATTTCTGGTTGTGCTTCTGTGTGGGTTTCAGGGTTTGGATTTTCTGGTGTGGGAGCAAAAGTGTGTTGGTCTATATCAGATAGAACTTTTGCAAGTTCTTGTTCTGGTATGGCTTCAGCATTTGGATTTTGAGGTTGGGAGCGATATCTTCTAAGGGTTAATGATTCAGAGGGGTCAAAGTCAAGATCAAAATCATCAAAAGTTTGTGGTGTTGGGTTTTCAGATGGAGTGGAGATTGGAATAGATGTTGATACAGCAATTGAATCTAAAACAATTACAGAAGAAGGATTACCTTTCCTTTTGGAGTCCGCTGAGATGATCCTTCTTCTTCAGCTTTTCTTTTCTTGGTCTTTTTCAGAATAACTTCTGGAGCCTTCTGCTGTAGATCCTGGATGTTAAGATTTGGTGCTGTACCATCAGCTTTACAAGCATCCAGATATCTCAGAATTATATCTAGTTTAGAGTCAATCTCTGAGAACAAAGGAAAGTCATCCAGAGGGACTCTTCTGCTGGAGATTGCAACAAAAGGAGTGATGCTGGGCTCCTTCTTGATGTTCTAAATCAACTTCATTTTCTTCAGATTTTTGGCATTCAGTTGTTTGCCAACAGTAGCTTCCAGAGTGCTGATTTCTTGAGCCTCTGTCAGATGATCAATCAGCTTATTCTCTGTTAGAATATCTGATATCAGTCTTCCTAAGGGTATCCAATCCCTTTTTGTGCGTCCTCTTCTCTTGTTTCCTTGACACTGGTCTTCAGATGGTTAAACAGAAGATGAGCCAAATTTATCTTGACCTTCTGAGAGATGAAATAGATCAGAAATTGCTGATCAATATTGATGTAATCAGGAGAGCTGGTAGCTTCCTGTGGTTAATGCAACCCAGAATGATCTTGGCCCAAATTTTGTGTTTGTCCTTTAAATCCCTTATCTTGCTGGAGGGAAGCCCCAGAGTGAAGATTTCCCTTGCAATTAGGGCAGCATCAACACACCTTTCTGCCATGTCAATGCAACGAACACCACCACCACTGTACCCTATAAGTCTTGCAATCAGGTCCTCAGTAATAACAATCTTCTTCCCCATGATGTAAGACGTAACTTGATGGTTTGAAGAAGAAGCGTGAATCCAAAATTCCTTTACCAGAATAGGGAATGTTGGACCCACCAGACGGTCAAAATACTTTTCCCAGCCTTGAGCTTTAACATCTTCAGAGAGATCAAACCCATTCTCCTGAAGACTGTTGAAATCCACTATTAATTATGACAGAACCTCTAGATTTTTGATTGGAGTGAGAAGCGTTCTGTAGGGTTCTTTGTACTGTTCAGTGGAGTCTGATTTCTGATAGCTTGAAGTAGGAATGCTGGAGGAAGCCATGTTCACACGAAGGTTTTTGTGAAGAAAATGAAAGGGTTTTTGAGAAAGTGTGCAAACTGAAATCAGAAATATTTAGAGAAAATGAAAGTGAAGGTAAAAGAGTGTAAATGGTGTGAAGTGTGTTTAAATAGATTTCTAAAAGGTTTTGAAAACATAAACGAAAAGAGAGAGAAATTAATAATGATTATTAGCATTTAATGATAGCTGATTTTAGGGGATTCAGAAAGATATTTGGAACGGTTACCCATGACATGTGTCTCAATGCATCCAATCAGCGCTTTTGCCTTTTCAGAAACGAGAATGCGTGTTCAGCCTCAGAAAATAGCTGATGACTGGATGACACTTGTTTGCTTGAGTGAACAACACATTTCTATCCTTGAAATGAAGTGCTCAGATCTTCATGGATAGATTCTGATACAATCTGTACTTCTAAAGATCTGAAGAAAGATTGATCAGTAGTTCACAGAAAAATAAACAAAGTTTTGAAGGTTAAGATATGGAATCAAAACAATTTTATTCTGGGCAGAGCTTCATGCTGAGATGTTTCAGAATGAAGTTGAACCTATCTTTAGAAAGTGGTTTTGTAAAAATATCAGCCCATTGATGGTCTGTGTTAATAAATTTTAAATTTAAAATCCCTTTCTAAATATAGTCCCTAATAAAATGATGTTTTATTTCTATATGCTTAGCCCTAGAGTGTAAAATAGGATTTTTACTTAAGCAAATAGCAGAAGTATTGTCACAGAGGATAGGAATGTTACTCTCAAATATCTGGAAGTCCTCAAGTTGACTTTTCATCCAGAGCATTTGTGTGCTGCATCCAGCTGCTGCTATGTATTCAACTTCTGCTGTTGATAGAGCAATTGTGGATTATCTTTTGCTGGACCATGAGATCAGATTTTCTCCCAGAAACTGGAAGCTTCCAGAAGTACTTTTACGTTCTACTCTGTCTCCAGCGAAATCAGCATCACAGTAACCTACTAAGCTGCAATCACTTGATTTTCTATAAAACAAACCTAGATTAGTAGTACCTTTCAGATACTTGAAAATTCGCTTAACTGCTGTTAAGTGAGATTCTCTAGGATCTAATTGGAATCTAGCACAGATGCAAACAATGAATAAAATGCCAGGCCTTGAAGCCGTCAGATAGAGAAGAGAACCAATCATACCTCTGTAGACCTTCTGTTCTACCTTTTTACTTACCTCTTCTCTTTCCAGAATGCACGTGGGATGCATTGGAATCTTTGATGGCTTACATTCTGATAGATCAAATTTCTTCAAAAGTTCTCTGACATATTTTCTCTGATGAATGTAAGTTCCTTATGGGGTTTGATTGATCTGAATGCCCAGAAAGAATTTTAGTTCCCCCATTAGGCTCATCTTAAATTCTTCCTGCATACATTTTGCAAACTTTCTTCCCAGAGAGGGTTTAGTAGATCTAAATATGATGTCATCAACATAAATCTGACATACTAAAATGTCATTCTTAACTGTCTTACAGAACAAGGTTGTGTCCAATTTCCCTCTGGTGAATTCCTTTTCTAACAGGAAGTTACTTAGTCTTTCATACCAAGCTCTGGGAGCTTGTTTCAGACCATAGAGTGACTTCTTTAGTTTGAAAACATATTCTGGATTTTTGGAACTTTCAAAACCAGGGGTTTGGTGCACATATACCTCTTCTTCTATATAGCCATTTAAGAATGCACTCTTAACATCCATCTGATACAGAGTGATGCCTTTATTAACAACAAATGAAATTAAGAGTCTGATAGATTCTAACCTGGCGACTGGAGCAAAGGTTTCTGTATAGTCTATCCCCTTTTGCTGAATATAACCTTGTGCTACCAGTCGTGCCTTGTTTCTGATGACTTCACCTTGTTCGTTCAGTTTATTTCTGAACACCCATTTTGTACCAATGACGTTGAATCCTTTTGGTTTGGGAACTAGATCCCATACGTCATTTCTTGTGAATTGATTTAGCTCCTCTTACATTGCTAGAATCGAGTCATTATCCAGAAGTGCTTTATCAATTGTTGTTGGTTCAATTAGAGAAACCAGTCCCAAGAGGGATTCTTCAGAGTTTCTGAAGCTAGATCTTGTTCTGATTGGATCTTCCTCTCTTCCTAAGATTGTTTCTTCTGGGTGATCCAAGCTGCTTCTAGATAGTCTTTTCTGGAGTTGATCAATAGAAGGTGCTGGATTGATTGTAGTTACTCTTTCTGATGTTGAGGGAGTGTCTCTGTTGAGAGCTTCTGATGGTTTGTCTTCAGTACCTGTGAGTTCAACTTCCATACCTGCAAGGAATTCATTCTGCTTTGACTTTTGAGAGTCAAGCTTATCATCAAAACGAACACTGATTGACTCTTCCACAATCTTTGTTTCTTTATTGTATACTATGTACCCTCTTGAGCGTTCAGAGTATCCTAACATAATACACTTTTGTGCTTTAGAGTCAAACTTGTTCAAATAATTTTTTGTATTCAGAATAAAACATGTACATCCAAATGGATGAAAATAGGAAATGTTGGGCTTTCTGTTCTTCCACAATTCATATGGAGTCTTTTCCAGAATAGGTCTTATAGAGATTCTATTTTGAATGTAACACGCTGTGTTTATTGCCTCTGCCCAGAATATCTTAGCAACGTTAGTCTCGTTGATCATGGTTCTGGCCATTTCTTGCAATGTTCTGTTCTTTCGTTCTACAACTCCATTTTGCTGGGGAGTTCTAGGACAAGAGAAATCATGCAGAATGCCTTTGTCATTAAAGAATAACTCAAAGTCTTTGTTTTAAAATTCTCCACCATGATCACTTCTGACTTTGACGATTCTAAGATCCTTTTCATTCTGAACTTGGTTGCAGAAGGTAACAAACACAGAGTGTGACTCGTCCTTGTGCCTTAAGAACTTTACCCATGTCCATCTTCTATAGTCATCTACGATTACTAACCCATATTTCTTGCCACTGACTGAAGTAGTTTTAACTTGTCCAAATAAGTCAATGTGCATAAGTTATAATGGCTTTGAGGTGGAAACAACATTTTTGGATTTGAAAGCTGGTTTTGCAAACTTGCCTTTCTGACATGCTTCACACAGAGCATCTGAATTGAACTTCAGGTTAGGAAGTCCTCTGACCAGATTGAGTTTGTTAATCTGAGATATTCTTCTCATACTAACATGTCCTAATCTTCTGTGCCAGATCCATTGCTCGTTGTTAACAGACAGAAGACACTTTACATTCTGACTTTTCAGTTCAGAAAGTTTGATTTTATAAATGTTGTTTTTCCTCTTTCCATTAAATAGGATAGTCCCATCTTTCTGACTAACAGCTTTGCATGAATTTTTATTGAAGATTATATCATAACAGTTATCACTTAATTGACTTATGGATAACAGATTATGCATTAATCCATCAACTAATAAGACATTATTTATAGAGGGAAGATTTCCATTACCTATTGTTCCAGAGCCAATGATTTTTCCTCTTTGATTGCCTCCAAAACCTACGTGGCCTCCAGGCTTAAGTTCCAGGCTTTGGAACATATGCCTTCTTCCCGTCATGTGTCGGTGAGCAGCCATAGTCCAGGTACCATGATTGGTGTTTCTGCTTTGCTACTAAAGATATCTGCCACATGTATTATTTTATCCTTAGGTACCCATATTTTCTTGGGTCCTGATTTGTTAGTTTTACCAAAACTCTGGTTGAATTTTGGTTTGACAGAGTAATCACTACTAGTATATTATAAGTCATGTGTGTTCCCATATATAAAGTGTGAATCAAGTGGAGTACGTTTTATAACTAAATCCATGGCATTTTTTGGTGTAGGTACCTTACCTTGGTATCCTATCCCTTTCCTGCCATTTCTGCTAACTCCATAGATCATTGAAGCCATTTTGCTTCTATCTATGTTTTTAGCTAGAAACTTCTGAAAGCTGTGATCATACTCCTTGATGATCTCATCAGCATTGCTGGGAGTTTCAGGGATTGTTTCCTTCTGAGAGTTTTGCAATTGGTTTTCTAATTTTGAAACTTTATCTTTTAACTCAGAATTCTCCAATTTGAGACTCTCAGTCTTATCAGAGTCAGAAGCAAGATTCCTTTTCAGGTTTCTGAATTTGACTCTGATCTGCTGATATCTTTCCAGAATTTCATTAAGGATTTCAGCTAGTTCAGTCTTAGTAAAGTTTATAGCAAAGTCAGGGAATACCTCTTCTGTATCTGATTCAGATTCTGACTCAGAAGCTTCACTATCTTCTGTTATGTTTGCCATGAGAGCTATGTTTTCTCTTTCATCATCTGATTCTGAGTCAGATTCAGATGTGTCAGAGCCATCCCATGTAGCCATGAGACTTTTCTTCTTTTCCTTGCCAAACTTCCTTTTGGGCTTTTCTTTCTGAAGCTTTGGGCAATCACTTTTGTAGTGCCCTTGCTCGTTAAATTCATAGCAGATGATGTCTTTGTTGTTTGGCTTTCTGTTTCCGGAAGAACCTTCAAATCTTCTGTGTCCAGAGGAGGATTCTGACCTTCTGTATCTGGAGAAAGATTCATTCTGATTTTCGGATCTTCTGGGATTCCTGAACTTCCTTTGCCTCTGCTTCCATAATTTGTTCACCCTTCTGGAGAGGAGAGATAGTTCATCTTCTTCTGATGAGGACCCATCAGAGGTTTCTTCCATAGCCTACAAAACTTTAGAGTCAGATTTTCTGTTATATTTTAAAGCTAATGGCTTACCTTGCTTTTGAGGTTCATCTGCTTCTAGCTCTATCTCGTGACTTCTGAGGGAGCTGACAAGTTCCTCCAGAGAGATTTTGTTGAGATCCTTGGCTAACTTAAGCGCTATGACCATTGGCCTCCATTGTTTTGGCAAGCTTCTAATGATCTTTTTAACGTGATCAGCAGTAGAATACCCTTTGTCAAGAACTTTAAGACCAGCAACGAGAATTTGAAATCTTGAAAACATAGCTTCTATTGATTCACTCTCTTCCATCTTGAATGCCTCATACTTCTGAATGAGTGCAAGGGCTTTGGTTTCTTTGACTTGAATGTTGCCTTCATGCGTCATTCTCAGAGATTCATACATATTCTTTGCAATGTCTCTATTTGATATCTTCTCATATTCTGAATAAGAGATGGCGCTGAGAAGAATTGTTCTGGCCTTGTGATGATTTCTGAAATCACGCTTTTGCTGATCAGACATTGTTTTCCTGTCAATCTTCTGACCACTTCCATCCACTGGGTGCGTGTATCCATCAGTCACCATGTCCCACAGATCAGCATCATGGGCCAGAAAGAAACTCTCAATTCTGTCTTTCCAGTAGTCAAAGTTCTCTCCATCAAAGACTGGAGGTTTGTCACTGAATCTGTCTCTTTCTTCATTGTTGTCATTGCTGATGTTTTGATTTGGTCCTGCCATTGTGTTTTTCTGACGCTGGATCTTGTACTGACACTGTTAAGTGTTATAAGCTCAAAACCAGGCACTCTAATGCCAATTGAAGATGTGAAAAACACAAGAAGGGGGGTTGAATTGTAAAACTTAAGTCAAAAGCTAAGACAACACTGTATTTTTATCCTGGTTCGTTTGATCTTAAACTACTCCAGTCCACCTGTCAAGGTGATTTCGCATCTCTCCAACGAGGTCTTAATCCACTATATTCAATAGGATTACAACAGTCTACTTTAACAACTGTTAAAGCCTTCTTGAGTATGACCACAACCCGGTTTATCTCAAGGAAATCTCTTACAAAGAATGAACAAGAATGTGTTTAATGTTTTCTAATAAAACAGTATACCACAACTGTGATAATACACAAATTTAAGCTTAGAATGAAACGAGATTTTCTAGAGCGTTTGAGTAAGCGTGGTTGGAAAGCTTAGCAAATTATGAGTGCGTGCGTATATGCGTAGTCTTTTCTCACACAAAATTGTTTATATAGCCAAGGAAAAGATACATTGTTGTCCATAAAGCACTTTCAATGATAATAACGTTATTTCCTTTTTGAGAAGATCTTGTCTTGGATAAAGCCGTTGGTAATTAATTCTGTCTTGAATACATAGTAACGCTTCAGAGTCTTCTTCTTTAAACTTATGCTGACGCTTCTGAGTGCTGATGACTTGGTACAGATCTTTGATCAGAGTTAGAGTGTTTTATGCGTAGATTCTGGTCATCAAGCTTCAGTGTATGATCTGGTAGCTTCAGCGTGTAGCACATGTTATTGATCATCTGATGCTGACATATTACTGATCTTCTGATGCTGATTCCATCAGAACTTCTGTAAATACAAAACACAATTTTAAGCAACATATTTGTTATATATATATATATATATATATATATATATATATATATATATATATATATATATATATATATCTTTGAATTTATTTTATTCTTTGTATTTTGTTATCATCAAAACTTTAATCAAGGGTTATAGAATCAAACTATGTTCTAACAGATATGCCCAATGATCTTGGAGAATTACAGAGGTCTTGGATTCAGTTGAAGAAAGAGCGGGATACTTATAAGGATCAGTTCTATGCCCAGGAGAGGAAGGTTTTAGGGCTCACAAAGCAGCTTCATGAGGAAAGAAGACTTAATGTCTATCTCGGCACAAAGAGGAAGCATCCATGGGAAATTTGATTTTTTTTTTGTTTTATGGATTTTTAGAATTGTTTTTAATTGTGACGTCTAAAAGGCAATTGAACTTTGAATTATACTAATAAAATCTTTGTTTCATTTTGGTTCGCAAATTTAAATTTCCCAAAGTCCTTGGAATCATTACATACACATACCATCCATAGCATTGCATAAACATGTACCATTACAGACTTCTCATCTTCTTCACTATTTATTTTAGCAGAAATGTCTTCTAAACAAAGCATCAAAGATCTTCAGGCACAAAATGCCCAATTCCAACAGATGTTCATAACTCTGGCGAAAGGGCAGGAGGATCTAAAAGCCCTAATCTTGGAGGATAAGAAGAAAAAGAAGAAGGTCTCTGGTATTCTGAATATGGGAAGAAGGTTCAGGGGGCCATTAAAGCAGCTAGTCGATCTAACCTCCTTATACAAGGAAGGGGAGAATCAAGAAAGGGAGACAAGGGAAAAGGACCCCAGTACTGAAGTTTCTGACAATGATACAGACTATAATGATGAGCAGTATCCTCTAATTGAGGATATATACAAGCAGTTGGAAGATCGTTTGAGTGCTATGGAAGTTCAGAGGATACCTGGGTTGGATTTCGAAGAACCGGGATTGGTGTCGGGAGTGGTCATCCCGCAGAAGTTTAAGGCTCCAATTTTTGCAAAGTATGATGGGGTGTCTTGCCCTAAGCTCCATCTCTGTTCCTATGTAAGGAAAATCTAGCCCCACACCGCTGATAGAAACTTGTGGGTTCACTTCTTTCAAGACAGTCTGTCAGGGACTCAACTTGAATGGTTCTACCAACTGGAGAGAACCCATGTCCGAAACTGGGAGGACTTGGCCGCTGCTTTTTATAAGCAGTATCAATACAACGCCGACCTTGCCCCTACTCGTACTCAACTCTAGAGTATGACCATGTGTACATGTGAAGGATTTAAGGACTATGCGCAGAAGTGGAAAGACTTGGCTGGAAGAGTCCAACCCCCTTTATCTGACAGGGAGTTGGTTGACATGTTTCTTGGGACGCTGTCTGGTCCTTTCTTTAAACATTTGATTGGTAGCTCATCAGTTGGTTTCACCGAGCTGATATTAACAGGAGAAAGGGTAGAAGCCGGGATTCAGAGCGGTAAGATACAGAAAGATGCCTCTTCGAGTTTGGTAAAGAAGCCTTTCACTTGTAAGAAGGAAGCCAGTGCCATTTATAGCCCGAGAGGCCAAAGCAGAGTTGAACACCGTCTGACGGTAAGTGCTATAATGATACTTAGGCCTGCAGCTGCTCCATAACGCCACAATCAACAAAGAGTAGAAAGACCACAAAGGCAGTTTACCCGGATTAACATGACATTGACAGAGGTTCTACCCCATCTACTAAGACCCAACTTGGCAACCTTGAAAGAGGCTCCCAAGAATCCAAATACTACATCTCCTTTGTACAACCCAAATGCTCGGTGTGCCTGTCATTCCGAGAGTCCTGGCCACGATACAAATGATTGTCGGTCTTTGAGAAATAAGTTACAAGATCTGATTGAAGCCAAAGAGATTGAGTTCGATGCTCCAGAGAAGCCCAATGTCATAATTGTTCCCATGCCTAAGCACAAACGTGGTGTTAATATTGTTGATACCGATTTGTTTGTAACCTCAATTGATGAAGTTTCTACTCCTCCCAGGACTGTTAAGAAGAATTTTTTTCTGGCCGGTTTACTTCCAGGTTGTGGTGAAGGTTGCCACGTGTGTTCATCTCTGCCTTCTGGTTGCCATTTGCTGAAAACAGGTGTCCAACGCCTGATGGGCAGCAGAGAAATTTTGTTCGTGAAAAATTTGATTCCAACTGTTCCATGTGAAGATATTGCAATTATAACCATTTCCTCCAATCCTTCCAAGGTCTCCTCAAGAAGACCTTTTAGGATTACATCTGCTCCAAGATTCACTCTGTTGATAATTACCCTTCCTGGTCCTATCCTATACACCTCGGACAAAGTTGTCCCTTGGCATTATGGCGTCGATGTCTACTATCATGGCATTAGACAAGACTTGAAGAATGAAGATGCTGATCCCTGTGTCAGTAACATTGTCGGGACCAGTAAGATCACCAGAAGTGGAAGGGTTTTCTCTCCCGAGATTTCCCGAAAGATTGTCAATAAGCCTGTCGTTATTTCCCCTGATATTCCTATTGGTACTTCAACTACTACTCCTGTTCTTACTCCAATTGTTACCCCTGCAGTCGAGTTATCTGGTACCCGAGGCAAAGAAGCTATAGGTGAGCCTACCCGGACGGAGGAACCTAGAAAAATTGTCGTATAAGCCTCTAAGCAAGAGATATAGGAAATATTAAAAATAATTAAAAAGAGCGACTACAATATGGTCGAGCAGCTGGGGAAGACCCCCTGAAAGATATCCATGTTGTCTCTGTTGTTGTGTTTCGAGGCCCATGTGAAGGCTTTGATCGCATTCCTCAAGACTGCACACGTGCCGTAGGAGACCTCGATTGATCAATTCAAAGACTGTGTGGCCAGCCTAACTGCTAACAATGGGCTGGATTTTTCAGATACCGATTTGACACCGAAAGGGAGGAAGCATAATGATGCTCTACATGTCTCAATCGACTGCTGGGGCACCACTATGGCTCATGTGCTGGTAGATACTGGGTCTTCACTGAATGTCCTGCCGAAGAAGGCTCTCGACCAACTAGATTGTGAGGGCTTAACCTTAAAGCCTAGTAACATTGTGGTAAGGGCTTTTGACGGGTCAAAGAGAATGGTGCATGGGTCGTCCTTGGATCCATGAAGCTGGAGCTGTTACTTCTACACTGCACTAAATGCTGAAGTATCCAGTGAAGGTAAAGATTGTCACTGTACGTGGAGAAGAGGAGTATATGGTGAGCCACCTCAACTCCTTGAGGTACGTAGAGATGGACGGGGAATTCATAGAGACTCCTTGCCAAAACATTGAAGAGGTTCCCCAGATTTTGGCATCGACTGAGATCACTACCGGCACCAAACCTCCTCTGAAGATGGCTTCTCTCAAATACGCCAGAGTAGTGGTTGAAGAAGAAGCTCAAAGGTCTGTTCGACGCGCTCGAACTAGAGGACCTCCCCTATGCATCAGCAATCGGGGAATTAATGCCATTGAAGACAGTGAGGAAGACTCTGACATTGACAGATGGATCTACCTAACTACCAACGGTGGACCGAGTAACTGGACGACTAGGGATTTTATACCAGTTTATTTTATTCCGCAGTAATTGTCTTACTTGTTTTCTGAATTTGTAATAAACAAATTAAACTATACAGCCTTGTGTCTTTCCCGAGGCACATTGGCTTTGTTTGTTAGGGCTATTATGTGTCATTTCATATATCATCAATAAAACATTGGACGTTCCTTGCATACATTTACGCTCTCTGTTTTTCTTTTTTTACTTTATCAAAACAGCTATGCTCTTACACACACTCACGTATCATACTGCAGAGCCATATCCACTTTGGATCTCATTAATAACAGCTCTGCTACTGCCAGTTATGACTTTGAAAATCCGATCAACCAAGGCGAGGACGAAGGTGAAGACAATTGTGAGGTGTCTGGGGAACTTGCTAGACTATTACAGCAGGAAGGAAGGGCTATATAGTCTCATGAAGAGCCAGTTGAGACGATAAACTTGGGCATGGAGGTAGACAGAAAAGAAGTCAAGATCGACGCCAATCTAGAAGCTAAGATCAAACAACGGTTGATACAGATGTTGCACGACTATGTTGAGATCTTCGCCTTGTCATATGAAGATATTCCTGGTTTAGACACTTTTATTGTGGTACATCTTTTGCCGACCAAGGAAGACTGCCCTCTAGTTAAACAGAAGGTCCGCCGTATGTGCCCTGAAATGTCAAAGAAGATCAAGGCGGAGGTCATGAAGCAGTTCGACGCAGGGTTCTTAGTTGTCATCTCCTATCCGCAGTGGGTTGCTAATGTTGCTTCGGTGCCAAAGTAAGATGGCAAGGTAAGGATGTGTGTGGACTATAGAGATCTGAACAGGGAAAGCCCCAAGGATGGCTTCCCGCTTCCCCACATTGATGTTCTGGTTGACAACACGACCAACACAAAATCTTCTCCTTCATGGATGGTTTCTCTGGCTACAACCAGATCAAGATGGCTCCTGAAGACATGGAGAAGACAACCTTCATCACACAGTGGGGAACCTTCTGTTATAAGGTGATTTCTTTTGGATTGAAGAATGCTGGGACAACTTATCAGCGCGCCATGGTCGCTTTGTTCCATGATATGATTCACCATGAGATCGAGGTTTATGTTGATGACATGATAGCCAGATCTCAAACCAAAGAGGAACACCTCGATCATCTACAAAAGTTGTACGACAGGTTGAAGACGTACAAGCTGAGGTTGAATCCGAACAAATGCACCTTCGGGGTAAGGTCTGGTAAGCTTATGGGATTCATTGTCAGTGACAAAGGTATTCAAGTGGACCCCGCAAAAGTAAAGGCGATACAAGAGATGTCAGCTCCCTGTACCGAGAAGGAAGTTAGAGGTTTCTTGGGACGTTTAAATTATATTTCCAGGTTCATTTCACATCTGACTGCTACTTGTGAACCCATCTTCAAGCTTCTGAAGAAAGATCAAGTGGTAAAATGGAATGACGAGTTCCACACAGCCTTTGAAAGGATCAAAGAATATCTCCAAGAACCACCAATTCTGATGCCTCTGGTTGAAGGAATACCTTTGATACTATACTTAACAGTGCTAGACAATTCAATGGGGTGTGTGCTAGGGCAGCATGACGAGTCTGGTCGAAAAGAGCATGCAATATACTACCTTAGCAAAAAGTTTACCGACTGTGAGACACGATACTCACTGCTTGAGAAAACTTGTTGCGCTTTGGCATGGGATGCTCGCCGACTAAGATAGTACATGTTGACCCACACTACTCTATTGATATCTAAGATGGATCCAATCAAATACATCTTCGAGAAACCCGCTCTCTCCGGAAGAATAGCAAGATGGCAGATGATCTTAACTGAATATGATATACAATATACAACCCAGAAAGTAATCAAGGGGAGTGTATTGGCTGATCATTTGGCTCATCAGGCCGTGGATGACTACCAGTCCATGAATTTTATGTTCCCGAATGAGAATATTATGCTGGTGACTGAATATGAAGGATCTGGACTGGATTAAGGACCCGAGGAGGGATCCCGATGGACTATGGTTTTTGACGGAGCTTCGAACGCACTCGGTAATGGCATTGGCGCAGTAATCATATCTCCTGAGGGTTGTCATACTCCTTTCACTGCTTGGCTATGCTTCAACTACACTAACAACATGGCGGAGTATGAAGCCTACATCATGGGTCTCAAAGCCGCTATTGACCTCAGGATCAAGTTCTTAAATGTCTTCGGGGATTCAGCCTTGGTGATAAGTCAGGTCAAAGGCAAATGGGATATGAAGCATTCAAATCTTATCCAATACAAAGAGAACGTGTTGACATTTCTCCCACACTTTGAAGAGGTAACCTTTGAACATTTCCCGCGAGAGGAGAAACAGTTAGCGGACGCGCTAGCTATAATGTCTTCTATGTTCAAAGTCAGGTGGGACAATGAAGCTCCCCGAATCACCATTGAGAGGTTGAATGAACCAGCGCACTGCTGTGAAATTGATACTGAAGAGGTAGCAGATAAACCCTGGTTTCATGAAGTGAAAAGGTACCTTGAGACTCAAGAGTATCCCGAAGGGGCATCTGTCAACGATAAGAAGTTTCTGAGAATATTCGCTGCGAAATTCTTCCTCGGTAAGGGAATCCTCTACAAGGGCAATCATGACTCTACCTTACTGCAGTGTGTAGACAAGAGCGAAGCAGAGAGGATTATGACAGATCTACATGAAGGTACCTTCGGAACCCATTCTAGTGTACATAACATGGCTAAGAAGATCCTACGAGCAGGATACTACTGGTCCATCATGGAAGCAGATTGTTATCAGCACTCCCGAACTTATCATAAGTGACAAATCTACGCTGATAAGGTGCATGTGCCTCCGGTTCCTTTGAACGTCTTGACAACTCCGCGGCCTTTTCCAATGTGGAGCACTGATATGATTGGAGAAATCAAGCCTACCGCTTCCAATGGACACCGCTTCATCCCGCTGGCCATAAATTACTTCACGAAGTGGGTAAAGGCAACCTCCTTTGCTACTGTTACCAAGAGTGTTGTGGCGTGTTTTATCAGGCATAACTTGATCTGTCGGTATGGTGTGCCAGAGAGAATTATTATTGACAATGGTACGAATCTCAACAACACAATGATCACCGAGCTCTGTCAGCAGTTCAAGATACAACATCATAACTCTTCTCCCTACCGGGGGAAGATGAATGGCGTTGTTGAAGTAGCTAATAAGAACATCAAGAAGATTGTACAGAAGATGACAGTTACATACAAAGACTGGCATGAGATGTTACCATTTGCTCTTCATGGGTACCGTACCTCAGCACGGACGTCGACAAGGGCAGCACCCTACTCTCTGGTATATGGCATGGAGGCAGTCCTACCCATCGAGGTCCAAATACCTTCTCTCAGGATTATGAAGGATGCGGGTTTGGACGAAGACGACTGGATCCAGACTCGACTTGATCAGCTAAATCTAATTGACGATAAGAGACTTACCGCTATCTGTCATGGTCAGACGTATCAAAAGCAAATGATCAAGGTTTTTAACAAGAAAGTCAAACATCAAGAATATCAGGCCGGGGATCTAGTGATCAAGCGCATCATACTTCCGCAAGGTGACCCCAGGGGAAAATGGACTCCCACGTACGAAGGGCCTTTTGTGATTAAGAACATTTTCTCGGGTGGAGCCATGATTCTAACCACCATGGACGGTGACGACCTTCATCACCCTGTCAATGTAGACATAGTGAAAAGATACTATGCATGATTAAAAGACCCGCTAGGTTGACTGGCCTAGGAAAAAATAGGGGCTTTCCGGCGAACCAAAAGGGTTCGGGCAAAAATAAGGGATGAAAATGAAAAAATTTGTACACCCGGCAAGCCGAAAACCTGAAAAAGTGGCTTGGGCAAAAAAGGGTATCCCGGTGGACTGAAAACCCGAAAGGGCAGTCCAGGCAAAAGTTAGGGATGTAAAGCGTATCACTATTTCCCATTGGATCACCTTGATATCAGACCTCATTATCAACTATCAAGCTCGAACGACACCAATCAATCTAATCAGCTTCGAACAAGTAGCAAAGTGATGAGATGCTCGAAGACATAGGGGCAATAACAGAGTTGGAACCCAATGGGATTGTGTTGTACCCCAAAATTTTCCCTCTCATTTCTCAAAGGATCATCCTGGACCCTCAGGTTTGCTTCTATCAAGTTTCAAGTCTTGAATTACAACTTTTCAAGAAAATCATTCACAAGGGCAAAATGGTCAAAAGCACAATGATACCATGGCCAGAACCGGGACGTGTTTCCCATTTTTTAAGGAATTATTGGTTTGCATTTTGCATTTGTGTTTGCAAAATATTGCGGTAAGCAAGAGTCGCCACCGACTTTTATTTTATCCAAAAAGGAAAGGAAAAAAGCACATAAAAATTCCTTTTTTGAGATATTTCTGAGTACGGGGGGTAGATTATAGAAAGGGAAGGTATTAACACCCTTTCTATCCATATTTATCTATGGGTTCTTAGGTACTTGCTCATCATTTTCAAAAAAAAATTCTTTGTGTTTGTGTGCTTTAAAAAGTTTTTGTTTTGACTTCGATTTAACTCTTGCTTCTGTCTTCAAGAGTGTAATGAAGTGTTTTTGAAAAATTTGTTTGTAAAGGAGTACAAGCGTGAGAAAAGAGTTTATTTTGATTGAGCAAGTACTTAAGAACTAATCTACCTACTCGAAAAAAGAATCATTCTATGTTCGTTTCCTTTAGACAGCGCTATCCCACTATTAGTGAGTAGGTAGCACCGTCGTTGGGGTTTTGAGGGTCAATTCGAAAGGGACGTATGGTCACTAAAGCAATGTTAGGACGTCTTAGTAATAACCCTAATGTCTTAGATCAATTATCCGAGGCAACAATATCCGAGACAACCATTATGAGGCAACTTTGATATTTGGACAAAAGGACGACCACTAAAACATCCTATACTCAATGACCGTTTACCGAAGGCAACCAAGTGGGAGTGTACCCTAGGAGTGCGCATGTGCGAGTGATTCAATTTCAGATTATTATCTTTTCACATTTTAGGGTTATCTAACTGTTTTAAAGTTTAACATACATTCTTGTCATGCATCCCTATATCATACATCTAACAATTTATATTTTGCGGAATTTAAAGTGCGGAAATTAAACTAAGCTATTACAAGGCTTCGGGTATTTACACTATTACAAACTGTAGCCAGTTACATCAATATGATAAACGATAAAAATAAAGCGCGCAAGAAAAATTAAGATCGGGAAGAAATTAGGGTTTTGACCCTACTAACCTAATCAAAAGAAAAATGTTTTTTGTTGCTTTAATTATTTTTAAGAAAAAAAAGAAAAAGATTAGGTTTTAAAATTAAATATACAAATAATTAGTTTAATTAAATTAATTAATAAAAATAATTACATGACCTGTTTTTTATGTTTTGGTTATTTTTAAGAAACGAAAATAATTAAATTAAAAATAAAACCTATTTGTTCTAATTAATTTTAATTATGTACAAAAAAGAAATTAAAGTTATCTAAATTAACAAACCTAATTTAATTAATTATTTTTTTAATAAAAATAAAATAAAATCTAGACCTAATTTATGAAAAGTAATATTTGTGATTTTTTGATAAAAAAGAAAATAGTTGATTGGTTAGAAAATAAATAAATATAAATTAATCAAAACAAATAATAAATAAAAAGAATAGAGAAAGAGATTTTGGCCTGAGCAATTATGGGGGGTGTGAGAAGCATTTCTGGGCCCAAGAAGAATGTCCACGTTTGACTTCCCAGATCCCATGCTCTGCGTTTGACTTGGCTTATGATACTCCTCCATTGCTGGCTCTTGGATCTGGCCAATTGGCCACTTGGCATGTTAGATGGTGAGGCCATATGGTAGACCTTGAACTTACAAACGCATTGGATCCTGAAAAAGAAAATAATATGGAGAAATTGGTGGACCTGGGATTCGAACCCAGGTCCTGAAGCAATTACCAACGCCACACTCACCAAATGCGCCACTTGTGTTTTGTTGTACATAAGATAAATAATAACAATAATATGCAAAAAAATAAGAATTAATGGAGGATAACAAAAAACGCGCGCCAGGGTTTGAATGTCCCAATAGGAATGTGACACGCAGGTCATCCCTGACCTTGTTCCGTTGGTAAAAGTGGGAAACTTTTTACCTACGGATGTTTGGCCATCGCTATATCCCTGTCATTCTCCAAAATTAACCATGAGCAATATAAATGCAAACTAGGGCCACCAATCGATTCGTCTGGACCTCCTGAGTGTAATGGTGGCCCTTTCATGGCCTAATTTCGCCTACACAGAAAACTCCTAAATTGAAGCTGTAAACCCTAGCCATGGTGAAATCCAGCACAAGCCATGAAAATGCAATCAAATGATATAGAGAGATTGCAAATGCTTTATGGATCAATAATATATGGTTAATTCATGTTAACAATGCCTAAATCGTGCAAACCGAATTCAAAAATTCATGGATGTCGTGGATGACTTACAACGCTTTTTGGTACTGGAAAGGCTTTGTTCTGGATTGCTTTGGCTTGCTGATGACCTCAGGAAACGATTGGAATGGTCCAAGGGTCTTAAATTGGCCTGTAAATAGGAATTCGTGTTTGCACTTTTTCTTGATTTTTCAAGTTTGTATTCTTGATGTTGCGCCTCCTTCTAACCTAGTTTTTGGGTCTGCACGCACTCTATATGTATTGAGGAATATATTAGGGTTGATAATTGATCTCAATCTTCCTCCATCAATGAATTAGATCTTGATTTGATACACCTTAAAAATATTTCCAAAAATGGCCTAATTCAATCTTTTTGTACAAACCATGCCTTGATATGAATTTGACCTGATGCTAGCTGGACATTAAGACCTGAATCATGTAAAAAATCTTTAGTTTTCAATACTTTGGATTTTATGTGATTTATTTTGATTAAAATTGATTTAAATCAAATAAAAATCAAAATAAATAATAAAAACATGATAATTACAAGTGGAAAGGGCTAGAGATCGTGGACTATGTTCCCAACTCAAAACAAGTGAAAAAGATTGAGCCCATTTGGCAAAAATTGAAGTTTTAGGCATAGTTGACTTTTGGCAATTTTGCAAAAAAGGTCAACTTCATCAATGCATAACTTCCTCAATTTTGACTCTTTCGAGGTGTTCTTGGACTTTTTAGAAAGCTTGAGATGTCCTATAATCAACCCTTTTGGTCTCATCTCAATTTGATATTCCATTCTCAAGTATGAAGCTTTGACAAAAAAAGTGTTTTTGTTGACTTTTCAAAATGACCTATAATGTCCAAATTCATAACTTCTTGTGAGTGCATATTTTGAACTTGGGACCTGAATATGGATTGTAGGGAATTGCATCCTCTTAAAAATGAGCTTTGTATGGGTCATTTATCATAAATTATGAGAAAGTTATGCTTGGTCAAATTTGAGTTGACTTTTCCTACAAAACCCTAATTTAGCAACTTTTGAGTCTTGATGAATTATGGGAAATCCTTGATGAATCATGATCAACCCTTGATCAAATGATGAAATATCCTTCAAAATGAGAATGTTGACTAAAAATCTTGAAGTTTGACTGTATGTAGGCCATAATTGACTTTTGCCCTAGCACAATCGATTTTCAGGCCTTTGAGCAATTGACTGAGCAAACTTTCTCTGCAAGGCTTGCAACTTGACATGGATGATATTGAGAACATATTAGGACAATGTTGAGAATTTTGGGTCCCTTGGACTCAAGTATCTTGATGCAACATGAAACCCTAATTTGAGGTAGACTTCCTTAGGAGAGAGCTTGTCTGGCCAACCCTTGGACTACCTTGAGCAACTTGAGGATCTTTCTTGAAATGCTTTGAGAAATATGGGAGGGAAAATTTTGGGGTACAACAACTGCCCCTGTTCAATCTTCTTAAACCTGAGGATGTAGATTGGCTTGCGTGCTTTCATGGTCCGAAGGTGGAAGATGATTGAACACTAGAGTGCCCAGAAATTTACACTCGCATGAAGTGGTGTCCGTCTTGCGATATCGGGAATGGGCTTACAGATTCCATTTGGAGACTGATGATGGGAGATGGGCTTAAATATGCCATCCGAAGGAGTGTCGATCGCATAAGATATTCCTTAGCGAGAGCTTGTATACCTGTCATTGAGGAAGATTCTGCTGGGGAAGGCTGATCTTTTTTAAGAGAAGTAGAATTTTAGGAGCTTCGGTCGTCCGTTATTCTGCTGGTGAGTCGTCTCTGTTTGAATTTTAGGAACTTCGGTCATCCGTATTTGACTGAGGAATCATCTCTGTTGAATTTTAGGAACTTCGGTCGTCCGTATTCGACTGAGGAATCATCTCTGTTGAATTTTAGGAACTTTGGTCGTCCGTATTCGACTGAGGAATCATCTCAGTTTGAATTTTAGGAACTTCAGTCGTCCGTATTCTACTGAGGAAACATCTCTGTTGAATTTTAGGAACTTCAGTCATCCGTTACTCTACTGAGGAATCATCTTAGTTTGAATTTTAGGAACTTCGATCATCCATATTCTACTGAGGAATCATCTCTGTTGAATTTTAGGAACTTCAATCGTCTGTTATTCTACTGAGGAATCATCTCAGTTTGAATATTAGGAACTTTAATCGTCCGTTATTCTACTGAGGAATCATCTCAGTTTGAATTTTAGGAACTTCGGTCGTCCGTATTCTACTGAGGAACCATCTCTGTTGAATTTTAGGAACTTCAGTCGTCCGTATTCTACTGAGGAATCATCTCTGTTGAATTTTAGGAACTTCGATCGTCCGTTATTCTACTGAGGAATCATCTTAGTTTGAATTTTAGGAACTTCGATCGTCCGTTATTCTACTGAGGAATCATCTTAGTTTGAATTTTAGGAACTTCGGTCGTCCGTATTCTACCGAGGAACCATCTCTGTTCAATTTTAGGAACTTCGATCGTCCGTATTCTACTGAGGAATCATCTCTATTGAATTTTATGAACTTCGATTGTCCGTATTCTACTGAGGAATCATCTCTGTTGAATTTTAGGAACTTCGATCGTTCGTATTCTACTGAGGAATCACCTCTTTTGAATTTTAGGAACTTCGATCGTTCGTATTCTATTTAGGAATCACCTCTATTGAAGAGGAAAGTTGAGAATGAACTACTATCTGGTCGTGGTCCAGGCTTTACAGCGACTTACTGGGAATTAAACTATTATCCAGTCGTACCCGGGCTTCATAGCTTGCATTTTGTGAGAATTTGATTGTATCCTTCCTGAAAGGTAAAGGTTAGCTGTATGTAATGCATGATATGTATCAAGCAATGATGTTCTCAAAATAAATTAGATTGTGTTTGTATGATGCGCATATGCATGTGTCATGATGTACGGAAATGTGATGTTTTTAGTTGGGGAAAATAAATCCCAGATTGTTGCTGGAGAAAATAGTTGAATTCTTCGTTTCCGCTAAGGATAGTGAATGAAGGTGATTGTGAGAATAATCCTGCTGGAGAATAAACCGGCGAGGAAATAATCTTATGGGAAAGAACAACTCTGCTGGGGAATAAACTGACGAGGAAATGACTCTGTGGGGAAGATATGCTTTGCTATAGAATCTGTTAGTTTGGAAGAATCACCTCAGCTGGGGATGAATTACCATTACTGGCGATGATAAACTCTGTTGGGAATTGAGTTTCTACTTGCGAAAGGAATGAACTCCACTGGGGATGATTTTCCAGTTGTGACTTCACTGGGGATAATCTTTTAGACTCTATTGGGGACAATCCTCCAGAGTCTACTGGGTATAATTATCCAAACTCCACTGGGGATAATTTTCCAAACTCCACTGGGGATTATCTTCTAGTGTTGATGATAGATAAACTCTGCTTGGGGAGAATATTGCCAACTCATTCGCGGTTCCGAGCCTTAGTTGGGGAGAATTAACACCATTTTATTTTTCTTACTCTACAGGGAGTGAATGTACTTTTAATCGTTTTCTCCAACTAGGTATACCCCTATACCTGGTGGACAGAGCAACTGTAAGGTCTGGACATTTCTTATTTGCCCCTGTTTCTGATATTACGAGTAATCGTCTTTTGTTTCGCATGCAAATATTTATGATTAGTAATCAATGTCAAATGCATATATCAAAAATGAACATTGGACGTTCTTGCAAAACAAAACAGAAAAAGGAAAACAGTTTGAAATTTCTTTGCGAAAATGAATTGTATTGATTTTGAAGTTTGGCCCGTAAATAGGCATTTTTTGTACAAGAGGTTGACGTCCTAGTAAGAGAACGCCGCCGAACAAATAGAATTTATAAAATTTGTGAAAAACAAATAAAAAAAGCTATGTGAATAATCCCACTGGGTTCCAACCCTGCTATTGCCTTTATATCTTCGAGCATATCATCACTTTGCTACTTGGTTGAAGGTAGATCAAATTGATTAGTGTCGTCCGAGCTTGATAGTCGATACCGAAGTCTGGTTGCAAGGTGATCCAATGAGACATAGTTTTATGCTTTAATCCCTAATTTTTTTCCTGGACCGCCCTTTCGGGTTTTCAGTCCACCGGGATACCCTTTTTTTCCCAAGCCGCCTTTTCAGGTTTTCGACTTGCTGGGTGTACAGATTTTTTCATTTTCATCCCTTATTTTTGCCCAAACCCTTTTGGTTCGTCGGGAAGCCCTTATTTTTGCCTAGGCCAGTCGACCTAGCAGGTCTTTGATTATGCATAGTATTTTTCACTGTGTCTGCATTGACGGGGTGAGGAAGGTCGTCACCATCCATGGTGGTTAGAATCATAGCTCCTCCTGAGAAAATGTTCTTAACAACAAATGGCCCTTCGTACGTAGGGGTCCATTTGCCCATGGGATCACCTTGTGGTAAGATGATGCGTTTGATCACTAGATCCCCAACTTGATACTCTTGTCATCTAACTTTCTTGTTAAATGCCTTGATCATTCGCTTTTGATATGTCTAACCATGAAAAATAGCAGTAAGTCTCTTTTCATCAATTAAGTTCAGTTGATCAAGCGGGTCTGGATCCAGTCATCTTCGCTCAAACCTGCATCCTTCGTAATCCGAAGAGAGGGTATCTAAACTTCAATGGGAAAGATGGCCTCCATGCCATATACCAAGGAATAGGGTGTTGCCCCTGTTGATGTCCGCGCTGAGGTACGGTACCCATGAAGAGCAAACGGTAACATCTCGTGCCAGTCTTTATATGTCACCATCATCTTCTGCACAATCTTCTTGATATTCTTATTAGCCGCTTCAACAACCCCATTCATCTTCGGCCGGTAAGGAGAAGAGTTGTAATGTTGTATCTTGAACTGTTTGCAAAGCTCAGTGATCATTGTATTGTTGATATTTGTACCGTTGTCCGTAATGATCCTCTCCAGTACACCATATTGACAGATCAGATTGTGCCGAATAAACCGTGCCACGACGTTCTTGGTTACTGTAGCAAAAGAAGATGCCTCAACCCACTTTGTAAATTAATTAATCACTACCAAGATGAAATGATGTCCGTTGGACGCAGTAGGTCTGATCTTGCCGATCATGTCGATGCCCCACATTGCAAAAGGCTAAGGAGCTGTCAAGACGTTCAGAGGAACTGGAGGTATGTGCACCTTATCAGCATATACTTGCCACTCGTGACAGGTCCGAGAATGCTGATAACAGTCGGCTTCCATAGTAGACCAATAGTATCCTGCTCGTAGGATTTTCTTCACCATGGTATGTCCACTGGAATGAGTTCCGAAAGTACCTTCATGTAACTCTGACATGACTCTTTCTGCCTCATTCTTTTCCACACATCGCAACAAGGTTGAGTCGTGGTTATGCTTGTAAAGGATACCATTACTGATGAAGAACTTTTCCGCGAACCTCCTCAGAAACTTCTTATCATTTACAGATGCACCCTCGGGGTATTCCTGAGCCTTAAGATACCTTTTTACCTCGTGAAACCAGGGTTTATCTGCTACCTCCTCAGTCTCAATGTCATAGTAATGTGCAAGTTCGTCCAACCTCTCAATGGTAATCTAGGGAGCCTCATTGTCCCACCTGACTTTGAACATAGAAGACATCGTAGCTAGCGCGTCCTCTAACTGATTCTCCTCTCTGGGGAAGTGTTCAAAGGTTATCTCCTCGAAGTGCGAAAGCAACGTCAACACATACTCCTTGTAAGGAATAAGATTTGGGTGTTTTGTATCCCACTCGCCTTTGATCTGACTGATCACGAGAGCAGAATCTCCGAATACACTTAAGAACTTAATCCTTAAGTCAATAGCTGCTCGAAGACCCATAATGCACGCATCATACTCTGCCATGTTGTTGGTGCAGTTAAAACATAATCGGGCGGTGAACGGAGTATGAAAGCCTTCAGGAGATATGATCACGGCGCCAATGCCATTACCCAAAGCGTTTGAAGCTCCATCAAAGTACATAGACCATCGGGATCCTTCCTCATGTCTTTCATCTGGTCCAAGTATTTCACAATCCGTCACTAACATGATATTCTCATTTGGAAACTCGAAGTTCATAGACTGGTAATCATCCACTGCCTAATGTTCCAGATGATCTGCTAACACACTTCCCTTAATTGCTTTTTGGGTCGTGTATTGGATGTCGTATTCAGTCAAGATCATCTTCCATCTTGGTATTCTTCCGGACAAGGCAGGCTTTTCAAAAATATACTTGATTGGATCCATCTTTGATATCAATAGAGTAGTGTGAGTCAGCATATACTGTCTCAGCCGGCGAGAAGCCCAGCCAAAGCGCATCAAGTTTTCTCAAGCAGTAAGTATCGGGTATCACAGTCGGTAAACTTTTTGCTAAGGTAGTAAATAGCATGCTCTTTTCGGCCAGACTCGTCATGCCGCCCCAGCACGCACCCCATTGAATTGTCGAGTACTGTCAAGTATAAGATCAAAGGTCTTCCTTCAACTGGAGGCATCAGAATAGGTGGCTCTTAGATATATTCTTTGATCCTTTCTAAAGCGGACTGACATTCATCGTTCTATCTTACCACTTGATCTTTCTTCAGTAACTTGAAGATTGGCTCACAAGTAGCAATTAGGTGTGAGATGAATCGGGCAATGTAGTTCAGACGTCCCAAAAAGCCTCTGACTTCTTTTTCTGTTCGGGGAACTAGCATTTCCTGTATAGCCTTCACCTTTGCAGGATCCACTTGAATACCTTTATCACTAACGACGAAACCCAATAGCTTACCAGACCTCACTCCGAAGGTGCACTTGTTCGGATTTAGCCTTAGTCTGTACAACTTCAACCTACCAAATAACTTCTGGAGATGGTCAAGATGTTCCTCTTCAGTTTTGGATCTTGCAATCATGTCGTCAACATATACCTCAATCTCATGATGAATCATGTCATGGAACAAAGCGACCATAGCGCGCTGATACGTTGCCCCAGCATTCTTCAATCCAAACGAAATGACCTTGTAGAAAAAGGTACCCCATTGCGTAACAAAGGTTGTCTTTTCCATATCCTCGGGAGCCATCTTAATATGATTGTAACCAGAGAAACCATCCATAAAGGAGAAGACCTTATGTTGTGCGGTATTGTCAACCAGAACATCGATATGAGGCAGAGGGAAATCGTCCTTGGGGCTTGCCCTATTCAGATCCCTATAATCAACACACATCCGTACTTTACCATCTTTCTTCGGCACCAGGACCACGTTGGCAACCCACTGCGGGTAATAAGTAACTGCTATAAAACTGGCATCAAATTGTTTCATAACCCCAGCTTTGATTTTCTCAGACATCTCTGGGCGCATTCGGCGAACTTTCTGTTTCACTGGAGGACAGTCTTCCTTAGTTGGCAAGCAGTGAACCACAATATCGGTATCTAACCCAAACATATCTTTATAAGACCAGGCAAAGATCTCAACATAGTCACGCAGCATTTGTATCAACCGTTGCTTGACTTTAGGCTCCAAATTTGCACCAATCTTGACCTCTTTCTTGTCTTCCTCTGTACCCAGATTTACTGATTCCACTGGCTCTTCATGGGGTTGTATGGCCCTCTCTTCCTGAATTAATAGTCTAGCAAGTTCCCCAGGCACTTCACAATCATCCTCACCTTCGTCCTCGGCTTGGTTGATCGGGCTTTCGAAGTCATAACTGGCAGTAGCAGAGTCGTTATCAGTGGGATCCAGAGTGGATGTGGACCTGTATTATGATATGTGAGTGTGTGTAAGACAAATAGCTATTTTTCAAGATAGAAAAGAAAAACAAGGAGCGCAAAATTCGTAATGCAAGAAAATGTCCAATGCTTTTATTGATGATATATGGAAATGACAAATATTAAGCCCACACAAACAAAGCCACAGTGCCTCGGGTAAGACATCGGACCGTAAAGTTTCAAATTGTCTGTTACAAATCTCAAAACAAAAGTCTTATTACTGTGTAATAAAAGAAATGGGCACGAAGTCCTTTGTCGTCCAATTGCTTAATCCGTCGTCGGTAGTCGGGTAAATCCAGTTGTCAAACTCAGACTCTTTATCATTATCTTCAATCACATTCACTCCCGAATTACTGATACGTAGAGGAGGTCTTCCAATCCGCGCACGCCGAACAACCCTTTGAGCTTCTGCAGTAAAACCCAAACCAAACTTGTCAGTCTTGTGTGCAAAGTCAGGGAGTTGACCCCAATTCGCACACCCACCTTTTTCAATAACATCCCGGGCATCCTTGAGGGCAGCCATCTTCATTGGAGGATCTTCAGCAGCAGTTTCAGTCGACGCTAGAGTCTGGGGGACTTCTTCAAAGTTTTGACACGGGGTTTCAATGAATTCCCCATCCATCTCCACATACCGAAAAGAGTTAAGGTGGATCACCATGTACTCCTCTTCTCCTCGTACTGTAATAATTTTCCCTTTCACTGGATATTTTAACATTTGATGGAGCGTGGAAGTCACGGCCCCAGCTTTATGAATCCACGGGCGACCCAACAAACAAGAATAAGATGGCCGAATGTCCATCACATAGAATGTAGACGCGAAAGTCTGGGAACCAACCTTAACAGGAACATCCACCTCTCCATGTACCATCCTTTTGGACCCGTCAAAGGCCCTAACCACAATATTACTTGGCTTAAGAACCAACCCTTCGCAATCCAACCGATCTAATGCTTTCTTGGGTAAAACATTTAACGAGGAACCAGTATCCACCAACACGTGGACCAGAGTAGTGCCCCTGCACTCGATTGAAACATGAAGAGCGTCATTGTGATTCTTTCCTTTGGCAGTCAAGTCTACGTCGGAGAAACCCAACCCGTTGTCAGCGGTCAAACTAGCCACACAGTCCTTGAATTGATCAGCAGACGTTTCCTGCGGCACATGCGCAGTTTTAAGGAAAGCAATCAGAGCCTTAGCATGGGCTTCTGAGCATAACAATAAAGATAATATGGAGATCTTCGACGGGGTTTGCCCCAGCTGTTCGACTATGTTGTAGTCGCTTTTCTTGATGATCTTCAAAATTTCCTCTATCTCCTACCTAGAGGTTTCAACAATAATCTTCTTTGGTTCCTCCGTCTGGGCAGGCTCACCGGTGATCCCTTTTCCTCGAGCGTCAGATGACTCGGCGATAGGGGTAATGATTGGAACATGAACAGGGACAGTAGCAGATGTACTGGCAGGTGAAATAGCAACAGGCTTCCGAACTGTTGGTGGGGAGATCTCAGGAGAGAAAAGTCTTCCTCTTCGGGTGACTTTGCTAGACCCAACAATATTGCTGACATCAATATCAGCCTCTTCAACCTTCAAGTCTTGTTTAATCCCATGATAATACACATCGGCCCCATAGTGCCACGGGACAGCCTTATCCGACGTGTAAGGGATAGGTCCAGGAATAGTAATGATCAATGGAGAAACTCTTGGAACATATGTAATTCTAACAGGCTTTCTCGAGGAAGCCTTGGAAGAATTGGCGGAAATGGTGATTATGGAAACATCTTCAAAAGGAATCAATGGAACCAAAGTTTTCTCGAACAAGATCTCTTTGTTGTCCATCAGGTGTTGAACACCTGATTTCAACAAATGGCAACCAGTAGGTAGGATGGAACATAGGTGGCAACCTTCGCCACAACCCGAAAATAAACCGGCCAACAATAAGTTCTTCTTAACGGTCAACAACGGAGTAGAAATGTCTTCCACAGAGGTTACAAATGAATCATCGTCCACAACATTTACTCCATGCTTGGGCATAGGGGAAGTCATGACATTAGGCTTTTCCGGCCCTTCAAACTCGATCTCCCTAGCATCAATCAGATCTTGTACGTTATTCTTCAAAGCCCAGCAATTGTTTGTATCATGCCCTGGGCTATCGGATTGATAAGCACAGCGGGCGTTCGGATTATACAGTGGTGATGTAGTACTGGGATTCTTTGGAGCCTCCTTCAGAGTCACCAAGTTGGTCTTCAATAACTGCGGCAAAATTTGAGATAGGGTCATACTGAGCCGAGTATACTATCTTTGCGGTCTTTCTACTCTTTGCTGAGTGTTGCATTGTGGAGCAACATTTGGTCTTGATATAACTACTGCATTAACTGCTTGGCGGCGTTCGGGTCGGTTTTGGCTTCTCAAGCTGTAAACTGCACTAGACTCCTTCTTGAAAGGTTTCTTTTCCGTACTTGACGAAGCACCTTTCTGTATCTTGCCACTTTTAATACCAGCTTCAACTCTCTCCCCAGTCATTATTAACTCAGTGAACCCAGACGATGAACTACCGATCAAATGATTGAAACATGGACCAGACAAAGTCCCAAGAAACATATCCACCAACTCCCTATCATCCAGAGGGGGTTGTACTCTTCCAGCAAGATCTCTCCACTTCTGGGTGTAGTCCTTGAAACCTTCGCTCGCACCCATAGACATACACTGAAGTTGAGTACGTGTGGGAGCAAGGTCGGCATTATACTGGTATTGCTTGTAAAAAGCAGCAGCAAGGTCCTCCCAGTTGAGGACATTAGCTCCTTCTAGTTGATAGAACCATTCAAGTTGATTCCTTGATAGACTATCTTGAAAGAAATGAACCCAAAGGTTCCTATCAGCAGTATATGGTTGAATCTTTCTGACATACGAGCGAAGGTGTAACTTTGGGCAGGAGACCCCATCATACTTAGAAAAGACAAGAGCTTTAAACTTGTGTGGGATCACCACCCCAGATGCCAAACCCAAATCTCCGAAGTCCAACCCAGGTATCTTCTGGATCTCCATTGCGCTCAACCGGTCTTTGAGTTGCTTATACCTATCCTCGGCAGGAGGATAATGGTTTTCATCAGAGTCAGTGTCATTGTCAGAAACTACAGGGATAGGACCCTTTCTTTCCTCTTAATTTTCTCCCCCTCTAGATGAATGAGACAAATCAACTTCCTCTCGCAACCTGTTCCTAAATCTGTGACCCATATTCAGCAGGACCACCTTCTTCTTCTTCTTCTTGTCCTTCAAGATAAGAGCCTTCAAATCTTGCTGCCCTTTGTCCAGGTTCAAGAACATCTCCTGGAATTGAGCATTCTGAGCTTGCAGAGCCTTGATGGCTTGATCAGTAGGTGTTTCAGAAGACATGTTGTGCTGAAATAAACAGCGAAGAAGAAGAGAAACTTGTAATGGTACCTGTAATGAGGTGCATGGGAATGAAATGCGTATGAAAGGATTTCAAAGACTTAGGGAGATTCAAATTTGTAAACCAAAACAAAACACACTTTATTAGATTAAAACTTGAAGCAATGTTTAACAAATGCCTTTAAGGCGTTACAAAAGAAATACTAAAAAGCAAATCTAAACTATAAACAATAAAAGACATCAGAAGTCCCATGGTCGTTTTCCTTTCATGCTGACATAATCGTTGATTGTCCTTTCATTCTCAAGCTGCCTTGTAAGCTTCAGGATTTCCCTCTCCTGCTCATGATATTTCTCTCTCTGTAAGTATCCCTTTCTTCCCTTAACTGGATCCAAGATCTCTTTAATGCCCCAATATCAGTTGGCATGTATGGATGGATGACCGTATAAGGAACACCTTCTTCATTAGTATGCTCTATGATTACCGGCAAAAAAACTTCATATGGCATCCCCAGCTTTTGAGCACGGGCTCGAACCCACTGGAGGTATGGTTGCATCGGGAGAGAAGTATTCATTCCTAGCTCATGTGGATCAGACCTATTAACCCTGTCCCAAGCTCGTACAAACCTGCGGTGATGTCCCTCAACATCCTCCTTGAAGTCAAAGACAATGTATGTAAGCAGCAACTCATGAGGACCGTCCCTTCGAGCTCGTCCAAACTGTCGTAAGGTCAAACAAGGATTATAGGTTATTCCTCCTCTAATTCCAAGCAATGGAACATTGGGGTATTCCCCACACCGATCAATGACAACTACCTCTTCCATATCCTTAGTACTCCAAAGGATGTCCGCATGAGCAAGGGACATGATTCTGTAAGGCCAACCCATACCTTCCTCATTCTTCAATACAGATTTAGGGAGGTGAGAAATGAAGCACCTCGCCAGTAACGGTGTGCAACACAAGAGAGTTCCCATCCTCCGTACAGTACGGGTATATAGGGCATATAGAATATCACCTAGAAGAGTAGGCACTGGGTTACGAGACATGAAGATCTTGACCGCATTCACATCAACAAAAGAATCTGGATTTGGGAACAGAACCAAGCCATAAATGAGGAGAGCCAGGATGTCTTCAAATGCTTGAAAGTCCAAACTATCCCATAACTGTTGAGCTTGATCAATAAAAAACTTAGCCAAGAAACCTTTAACCCCACTCTGAATCTCCCAGTTAGACACTACATCATCCATTTTTAGATGTAGGGCTGAAGCAATATCCTCTGGCCTAGAAGCTATCTCCAAACCTGTAAAGGGTGTCTGCTCAAGAATAGATATGCCAAGTAAAGCAGAAAACTCCTCTAAAGTAGGGACTAACTGATAGTCCGGGAAGGTGAAACAGTGATGCAACGGGTCAAAGAACTGGAACAAAACGCTTATCATTTACTAATCCAACTTGGAAGTGACCAGGCTGAGGAGATGGCCATGTCTTCTGACAAAGGAAGAAGTATCAGGAACCTTTGAAACCAACTCTCTAAGCTGAGCAGGGATTTGCACGAAGCTGACTCGAATGGTATTTCTGTGCATAGAAGCCATGATCTGCAAAACAGAACAAAGATGAATCCCCTCGGTCTTTGGAATGGTTAGTCTGATGAAATATGCATGCGATGTCATGATGCATGATGTCATGATAAAAATACACCACATGTATCACAGATAGCAAACATGGTAAGGCAAACAAGTCACACAAGAGCCCTTAAATTTCAGGCTGGCATGGAGTTTAGGTATTACCCTCTTGCAGTTTAGTTAGTTCAACCTGTCCTAATAATAGTAACCGGGTTCTAGAGGTTCTCAATATCACTGACCATCCTCCATCGGTCATAATTCTAGACACGCAATCTTTTCTCGCGACCGAAACCATCTCGAGAGTATGGTCTCAATGAGTGTAGCATACTGCTACTTTATATGGCCAAGTTGGTCAATTATAGGTTCTAAGGTCAGTTGATGCTTAATGACCCATTAGCAGCCCCATACTCTCCTTGTTCCTCCACAAGGGATATCGGTACCAACTAACGTGTCACACCAATGTAGCTACTGCTTCAACCGTATCGGTCTACGCCATACAATTCCCTCAAAGTCTATTGCTACTTACCTAAAAGGTGTCCCCAGATCCGGGTTAGGATCTATAGTAACTCCGATACAAAGCCCACAAATATAAAGCAAACAAATTATTCAAATGAAAACAATATGATGAACTAATCCTAAGGTACACCCCACTTATTAATTCCCCAACTGAGTCGCCAGTTCTGTGATACAGTGGCCAGAACCGGGACGTGTTTCCCCTTTTTTAATGAATTGCTGGTTTGCGTTTTGCGTTTGTGTTCACAAAATGTCGCGGTAAGCAAGAGTCGCCACCGACTTTTATTTTATCCAACAAGGAAAGGAAAAAAGCACAGAAAAATTCCTTTTTCAAGATATTTCTGAGTACGGGGGGTAGATTATAGAAAGGGAAGGTATTAGCACCCTTTCTATCCGTAGTTATCTACGGGCTCTTAGGTACTTGCTCATCATTTTCAATTTTTTTTTCTTTGTGTTTGTGTGCTTTAAAAAGTTTTTGTTTTGACTTCGATATAACTCTTGCTTCTGTCTTCAAGAGTGTAATGAAGTGTTTTTGAAAACTTTGTTTGTAAAGGAGTGCAAGTGTGAGAAAAGAGTTTGTTTTGATTGAGCAAGTACTTAAGAACTAATCTACCTACTCGAAAAAAGAATCGTTCTATGTTCATTTCCTTTAGACAGCGCTATCCCACTATTAGTGAGTAGGTAGCACCGTCGTTGGGGTTTTGAGGGTCAATTCGAAAGGGACGTACGGTCACTAAAGCAATGTTAGGACGTCTTAGTAATAACCCTAATGTCTTAGATCAATTATCCGAGGCAACCTTTTCGAGGCAACTTTGATCTTTGGACAAAAGGACGACCACTAAAGCATCCTATACTCAATGACCGTTTACCGAAGGCAACCAAGTGGGAGTGTACCCCAGGAGTGCGCATGTGCGAGTGATTCAATTTCAGATTATTATCTTTGCACATTTTAGGGTTATCTAACTGTTTTAAAGTTTAACATACATTCTTGTCATGCATCCCTATATCATACATCTAACAGTTTATATTTTGCAGAATTTAAAGTGCAGAAATTAAACTAAGTTATTACAAGGTTTCAGGTATTTACATAGCCAAAAACAAACCCTTTGAAAATAAATCGATAAATAGAAATAAACGTCCTAATTAAACTATTACAAACTGTAGGCAGTTACATCAATATGATAAATGATAAAAATAAAGCGCGCAAGAAAAGTTAAGATCGGGAAGAAATTACGGTTTTGACCCTTCTAACCTAATCAAAAGAAAAATGTTTTTTGTTGTTTTAATTATTTTTAAGAAAAAAAAAGAAAAAGATTAGGTTTTAAAATTAAATATACAAATAATTAGTTTAATTAAATTAATTAATAAAAATAATTACATGACCTATTTTTTATGTTTTGGTTATTTTTAAGAAAAGAAAATAATTAAATTAGAAATAAAACCTATTTGTTCTAATTAATTTTAATTATGTACAAAAAATAAATTAAAGTTATCTAAATTAACAAACCTAATTTAATTAATTAATTTTTTAATAAAAATAACATAAAATCTAGACCTAATTTATGAAAAGTAATATTTGTGATTTTTTGATAAAAAAGAAAATAGTTGATTGGTTAGCAAATAAATAAATATAAATTAATCAAAACAAATAAATAAATAAAAATAATAGAGAAATAGATTTGGGCCTGAGCAATTATGGGGGGTGTGAGAAGCATTTTTGGGCCCAAGAAGAATGTCCACGTTTGACTTCCCAGATCCCATGCTATGTGTTTGACTTGGCTTATGATACTCCTCCATTGCTGGCTCTTGGATCTGGCCAATTGGCCACTTGGCATGTTAGATGGTGAGGCCATATGATAGACCTTGAACTTACAAACACATTGGATCCTGAAAAATAAAATAATATGGAGAAATTGGTGGACCTGGGATTCGAACCCAGGTCCTGAAGCAATTACCAACGCCACACTCACCAACTGCGCCACTTGTGTTTTGTTGTACATAAGATAATTAATAATAATAATATGCAAAAAACAAGAATTAATGGAGGATAACAAAAAACGTGCGAAAGGGTTTGAATGTCCCAATAGGAATGTGACACGCAGGTCATCCCTGACCTTGTTCCGTTTGTAAAAGTGGGAATCTTTTACCTACGGACGTTTGTCCATCGCTATATCCCTGTCATTCTCCAAAATTAACCATGAGCAATATAAATGCAAACTAGGGCCACCAATCGATTCGTCTGGACCTCCTGAGTGTAATGGTGGCCCTTTCATGGCCTAATTTCGCCTGCATAGAAAACTCCTAAATTGAAGCTGTAAACTCTAGCCATGGTGAAATCCATCACAAGCCATGAAAATGCAATCAAATGATACAGAGAGCTTGCAAATGCTTTATGGATCAATAATATATGGTTAATTCATGTTAACAATGCCTAAATCGTGCAAACCGAATTCAAAAATTCATGGATGTCATGGATGACTTACAACGCTTTTTGGTACTGGAAAGGCTTTGTTCTGGATTGCTTTGGATTGCTGATGACCTCAGGAAACGATTGGAATGGTCCAAGAGTCTTGAATTGTCCTGTAACTAGGAATTCGTGTTTGCCCTTTTTCTTGATTTTTCTAGTTTGTGTTCTTTATGCTACGCCTCCTTCTAACCTAGTTTTTGGTTCTGCACGCACTCTATATGTATTGAGGAATATATTAGGGTTGATAACTGATCTCAATCTTCCTCCATCAATGAATTGGATCTTGATTTGATACACCTTAAGAATATTTCCAAAAATAGCCTAATTCAATCTTTTTGTACACACCATGCCTTGATATGAATTTGACCTTATGCTAGCTGGACATTAAGACCTGAATCATGTAAAAAATCTTTAGTTTTCAATACTTTGGATTTTATATGATTTATTTTGATTAAAATTGATTTAAATCAAATAAAAATAAAATAAAATAAAAACATGATAATGACAAGTGGAAAGGGCTAGAGCTCGTGAACTATGTTGCCAACTCAAAACAAATGAAAAATATTGAGCCCATTTGGCAAAAATTGAAGTTTTAGGCATAGTTGACTTTTGGCAATTTTGCAAAAAAGGTCAACTTCACCAATACATAACTTCCTCAATTTTGACTCTTTGTATGTGTTCTTGGACTTTTTAGAAATCTTGAGATGTCCTAATATCAACCCTTTTGGTCTCATATCAATTTGATATTCCATGCTAAAGTATGAAGCTTTGACAAAAAAGGTGTTTTTGTTGACTTTTCAAAATGACCTATAATATCCAAATTCATAACTTCTTGTGGGTGCATATTTTAAACTTGGGAGCTGAATATGGATTGTAGGTAATTTCATCCTTTTCAAAATGAGTTTTGGATGGGTCATTTCTCATAAAGTATGAGAAAGTTATGCTTGGTCAAAGTTGAGTTGACTTTTCTTGCAAAACCCTAATTTAACAACTTTTGAGTCTTGATGAATTATGGGCAATACATGATGAATCATGATCAACCCTTGATAAAATGATGAAATATACTTCAAAGTGAGAATGTTGACTAAAAAGTTTGAAGTTTGACTGTATGTAGGCCACAGTTGAGTTTTGCCCTAGCATAGTCGATTTTCAGGCCTTTGAGCAATTGACTGAGCAAACTTTCTCTACAAGGCTTGCAACTTGACATGGATGATCTTTAGAACATATTAGGACAATGTTGAGCATTTGGGGTCCCATGGAATCAAGTATCTTGATGCAACATGAAACCCTAATTTGAGGTAGACTGCCTTAGGAGAGAGCTTGTTTGGCCAACCCTTGGACTACCTTGAGCAACTTGAGGATCTTTCTTGAAATGCTTTGAGAAATATGGGAGGGAAAATTTTGGGGTACAACACACACTGAAAAGTCAAACTTTGACTTTTAAATCAAAAATCAAGTTTCAACAATTATATTTCATCAAGACATGAAATTGGTTCATCAAAAATATCAGAAGTCAGAAATTACTTTGAAAAAATCAAATTTCTAAACATTTAGAAAAAATTTCTAAGTGTTAAGAGAATATGATACTTCAGAACTTCTAAGCCAGCCTCCACGCAAGTGCAGTCAGATGTTGCAAACATGGTTTAGAACATAGTTATTCAATCAGAACATGACTCTTCAGCATATGCTTCGATCAGAGCATTACCCTTCGAGTTTCATTCTGGTCTTCTTTGATCAGAACATCACAAAGTCCCAAAACCTTGTTTGAACAGCCTGCTGCACTGCTATAGCACAGTCCTGCAACCAGCTTCCACAACACTCCAAATTGCTGTTGATCTAGTCCACACCTGCATTTTTCTCAAACCCTATATTTGCACCAAATTAGCATACAAAAACTGTGAATAAAAAGCAATGGAACAATATACCAAAAGGTTTTAAATCCCATTTGTTTTTGCCTGCAAAACCACCACAAACCCATCTATAAGTATTTGGCTCTATCACATGTTCAAGGGGCTGGCTTTTGGAGAGAGAAAATTGTCAAAAGAGAGGGAAAAAAAATTGTGAAACCTTCGTAAAAATACAGAATTCTCAAATAGAAAACCAAAACCTTTGTTCTTCCCTTTGAGTCAAAGAACTTGGCATTTTCTCTTCCGTGGCTCTTGCTGACTCCAGAACATTTGAAGGCATCAGTTCAAGTTCCAAGCACATGCTCCAGGTTCAAGGTAAGTCTTTCTGACTTTGCATCTTTTCATTCAGAACATCATTAAATATGTAGATATCATAGTATTAATGTTGTCCATATCATTGTATAAGTAGAAAAACTGTGGAACAAAACTTCTTGATTAAGACTAGGCTTAAGATTAGGATTAAAACTTATATAAAATGTTATGCTTTTATCCTTCTGATTTGCTGCTTGTTAAGAACTGAATAAATTGATGACGTGCTGATTAATATGAGAAAAGAGCTGAAATGTGGCATATTGAACTTCTGATGTTCACTCACGGTTTTAGCACAACATAGAACTTCTTAGTTCTCCTCACTGTTTTAACACATAGAACTTCTATGATTTCTCACTGTTTAATCACATTGAACTTCTGATGTTCACTCGCTGTTAACACACACCGAACTTCTGATATTCACTCACTGTCTTAGCACATACCGAACTTCTGAGTTCTCTACACTGTTTTAATATACAGAACTTCTGAGACTTTCTCACTGCTCTAACACTCAGAAGTTCAGCACATAGCAACCCAGAACTTCTGTATCCTTCCTCTAACATTTCTTACAGGACCTCAGAGTGTATCAATCCATAACTTCTGATGCTTCTTTCTGGACCATAGCGCACCCGGCCTCAGAATTTCTGATTCCCTTTGTGCTACTTTCAACATCATGTTAATTCTATCTCTCATTATTTCCTTTCTTGTCATTTTCAATATTAATACCCTTTTTTTATTAATATAAAAAAAACATGAAAATATTTTCTTTTATTAATTAATTTATTTCTTTTCCTTAATTCATTAAAACACCAAAATATTTCATATTCATATGTTTTATTTTATTTCTTTAATAATAAAAAGATCAAAATATTTTCTTAAGAAAAACAAAACAAGTCCATTTTACATTCCTTGTATACTATTTCAATATGGTTGTAATAGATAATTAGGACTTTAATTTCTTACAATCCCCATTTGTAAATTTATACCCCCATCCCTAAATATTGTAATAGCGTAGGACTTTATATTTCCGCTATTTATCGCCTTTCAAATATAATGCTAGTAATTAGGGTGTGTATAGAAAGATATGAAATTAACAAATAGATAACCCTAATCAAGACAAAATGCATGTAAACCAAGCACACTTGCACACTAGCACCCCTTAGGGTAATCTCACTTGTTGCCTATCGAAAAAATAGTCATGTCCCTCGAACATGGGCATTTTAGCAAAGAACCTCGATAAAAGATCGTAGTCCCTCGATGACCCTCGATGTTGCCTTCGGTAAACGATCTAGTCCCTAAATTACATTGCTAAAACGTCCATAGGTTGCCTTCTATGACTATACAAACGTCCCAACGCCCATCCCTCCACATCCAACGATAAGGCTTCTTACCAAATCAATGGTAACATAGCAACATCTAAAGGAGGAGGAAAAGAATATCTAAGACCTTTTGAGTAGGTAGATTTGCTCCTAGTTGCTCACTTGCTCACAACAAAAACATTTTTATACACCCACACTCTCATTTTGAAACATTTTTCCAAACAAACACTTTGTACGCGTTCTTATAGAAACAAGAACCATTACAAAGACGTTTTAAAAATACTTTCAAAACCCATACCACAAGCACATTCAGACAAAAGCAAGTGATCTAGCAAGAAACTAAGAGCCCATGGAAAACCATGGCTGAAAAGGGTGCTAATACCTTCCCTTTTCATAATCTACCCCCCGAACTCAAGAAAACATCTCAAAGGTATTTCCTATGCTTTTTCACCTTTCCTTTTGGATAAAAGAAAAGTCGGTGGTGACTCTTGCTAACCTCAACATTTGCGATCAAACACAAAACAACCAAGTCATTTCTCCCACCGTATCACAGAACTGGCAACTCTGCTGTGGAATAATTTAAAGTGGGGTCAGCTTAGGGCTAGATCACATTTATTTTCTTTCATTGTTTGACTTGTATGCTTTACACTTTGGTTCCTTGTTTGGGTTTGAATCCTCTACCCAGATTTGGGATACCTTATAGGTAAGTAGCAATACGTTGTGGAAACTGTGTGGGGTATACTGACATGGTCTAAGCAATAGCTATGTTAGTGTGACATATTTGTGGGTACCGGTATCCCTTGAGTAGTCAAGGGGAATACGGGGCCACTGAGTGATGCCATGAAGCACTAACTAACTTCTAGAACTTTTACTTGACCAACTTGGCCATTAGGATGTAGTGAGATGACCGGCTTTGGTACAATCCAATGTTGGTAGATACTCGATACTACACTCATTGAGGTTTGGTTTTTTGGGATATTTCGGTCGCCATTAAAGAGGCTTACGCTGAAACAATGCTCGAGAAAACAAACTAGTGATATTAAGCTCCTTAGAACCCAGTTACTAATGGTAGGACAGGTTTGAGCCAACTGAACTTCAAGAGGGTACTTACCTATGAGACTCCATGCAAGCCTAAAACTAAGGACTTGTTTGTTTTGTTTGTATATATTTACTTGTACATAACATCATAAACATCATAAACATCATAAACATCATACTCATACTCACTAACCATTTCAAGGATTTTTGGAATTTATCTTTGTTCTGTTTTGTAGGACATGGATTCTATTCGCAGAAAAACCATTCAAGTCAATCTTGTAAGGATCCCTCCTCAACTTAAAGAGTTAGAATCAAGGGTTCCCAAAAATTTTCCATTTACCGAAAGACATCGCCGCCTCCTAAATTTGGTTACCACCAAAACTGATGAAGATATGATAAAGGTGCTCTTCCAATTCTTTGATCCTCTACACCATTGCTTCACATTTCCCGATTATCAACTTGTGCCAACTTTGGAATAATTCTCCCAACTCTTGAGGATTCCCATTCTCAATCAACTACCTTTCAACGGTACGGAAAGAGATCCAAAGCCCGAAGAGATTGCTCAAGCTCTACACCTGCAACCATCTGATATCACAACTAATTGGGAGACAAGGAGTGGTGTCAAGGGTTTCCTAGCAAAGTTCTTGTTTGAGAAAGCCCAAAACTGTTGGAACTCTTTGGATTTGCAAGCTTTTGAGGAAATTTTGGCTCTCCTCATCTATGGGATGGTTTTATTTCCAAATTTTGACCAACTCATAGATGTGAACACCGTCAAAATCTTCATGTCTCATAACCCGATGCCTACTTTGCTAGAGGACATCTTATATTCCTTTCACACTCGCACTATGAGGAAAAGAGGTATCCTTATGTGTTGCACTCCTCTCTTGGCAAGATGGTTTATTTCGCATCTTCCCCAATCTGTATTGAAGAACGAGCAAGGTTCAAGGTGGTCACAAAGGTTGATGACGCTTAAACATTCAGACATCCATTGGTGTTCCCGATCTATAGAGAATGTTATCATCGTCGACCGTTGTGGAGAATTCCCTAATGTCCCCTTACTTGGAATTAGGGGAGGTATCACCTATAACCCCTGTTTAGCTTTAAGACAGATTGGTTATGCCTGAAGGGGTGGTCCACATGAGATGTTAATTCAAGGGTTAGTATTTGACTACGAGAGTGACAATCAAGGTCATCGCCAGAGGTTTATCTGAGCCTGGAGGATGTCGAACAAGGTAGATAGCAAGACGTTAGGGCACAATAATTCCATCCCTCTTGAGCCTTACCTCAAATGGGTACGAGCTCGTGCTCAAAGTCTTATGATGCCTCACCCCTCCTTTCTCCCGGTTATCATAGAGCCCGTTGTGGAAGGAGATGTTCCCTACACTATCCTACATCCTGACATGCCCAACTCTCTTGAAGACTTACAAAGGGATTGGATACATCTTAAGGGGGAGCGAGACACTTTAGAGGCCCAATTCTACACCAGCAAGAAGAAGGTTCTGGAACTCACTAAGCAACTTCATGAGGAGCAGACTCTAAACGCCTACATCGCACCAAAAAGGATGCGTATAACATTTTTATGTTAGAGTTTTTGTATTTCTTTGTAAGCCCAAAGGGGAATGATGTACTCAAGCTTTAATTTATTAATATAACGCGTGTTCCCTTTTGTCTAAAGAAAATTTGAATCTCTAAATCCCTTGAAATCATTGCATATACATATCATCCATAACATCACATAAGTAGGTACCATTACAGGTTTCTCATCTGCTTCACTGTTTATTTCAGCAAAAATGTCTTCTGAGCAAAGCATCAAAGATCTTCAGGCACAAAATGCCTAATTTTAACAGATGTTCTTAACTCTGGCAAAAGGGCAGGAGGATTTGAAAGCCCTCATCTTGAAAGAGAATAAGAAGAATAAGAAGAAAAAGAAGCTCGCCGATGCCATCAATATGGGCAGAAGATTTGGGGGGCCGCTAAAGAAACCAGTCGATCTGACCTCCTTGTCCAAAGAAGGGGAAAATCAAGAAAGAGAAACAAGGGAGGAGAACCCTAGTCCTGAAGTCTCTGAAAATGATATAGACTACAATGATGAGAAGTATCCTTCCACTGAGGATAGGTACAAGCAGTTAGAGGATCAGTTAAGCATTATGGAGATCCAGAGAATACCAGGGCTATATTTTAAAGAGCTGGGATTGGTGTCCGGGGTAGTCATCCCACACAAATTTAAAGCTCCGGTTTTCACAAAATATAATGGGGCGTCTTGGCCCAAGCTTCATCTCTGTTCCTATATGAGGAAGATTCAGCTTCACACTACTGATAGGAACTTGTGGGTTCACTTCTTTCAAGACAGTCTGTCATGAACTCAGCTTGAATGGTTCTACCAATTGGAGAGAACCAATGTCCGAAACTGGGAGGATTTGGCTGCTTCTTTTTACAAATAGTATCAATACAACATCGACCTTTCCCCTACCCATACTCAACTTTAGAGTATGTCCATGGGTGCAGGTGAAGGCTTTAAGGAATACGCGCAGAGGTGGAGAGATTTGGATGGGAGAGTCCAACCCCCTTTGTCTGATAGGGAGTTGGTCGACATGTTTCTAGGGATGTTGTCTGGTCCATTCTTCAACCATTTGATCGGTAGCTCATCGGCTGGTTTTACTGAGCTGATATTAACTGGAGAGAGGGTAGAAGCTGGGATCCAGAGCGGTAAAATACTGAAAGATACTTCCTAGAGTTCAGTAAAGAAACCCTTCGCCGGTAAGAAGGAAGTCAGTGTTATCTATAGCCTAAGAGGTCATAGCAAAGTTGAACACTGTCGACGGTAAATGCTGTAATGATACCTATGCCTGCAGCTGCTCCACAACGGAGGTTCTACCCCATCTGCTGAGATCCAACTTGGCAACCTTGAAAGAGGCTCCCAAGAATCTTAATACCACCTCTCCTCAGTACAATCCAAACGCTCGGTGTGCCTACCATTCTGAGAGTCCTGGTCACGATACAAATGACTGCTGGGCTCTAAGAAATAAAGTACAAGATCTAATTGAATCTAAGGAGATTGAATTCGATGCTCCGGAGAAGCCCAATATTATAACCGCTCCCATGCCTAAGCACAACCGTGGAGTTAATGCCGTTGATACTGATCTGTTTGTGACCTTAGTTGATGAAGTTTCTACTCCCCTTCTGACTGTTAAGAAGAATTTGTTGCTGTCCGGTTTATTTTCGGGTTGTGGTGAAGGTTTCCACATGTGTTCATCTCTGCCTTCTGGTTGCTATTTACTGAAGACAGGTGTCCAACGCCTGGTGGACGACAAAGAAATTTTGTTCGAGAAAACTTTGATTCCAGCTGTTCCGTTCGAAGATGTTGCTATTATAACCATTTTCGCCAATCCTTCCAAGGTCTCCTTGACAAGGCCTGTTAGGATTATACCCGCTCCGTAAGTTGCTCCATTAATAATCACCTTTCCTGGTCCTGTTCTGTACGCCACGGACAAAGCTGTCCCTTGGCAATATGGCGCCGATGTTTACTATCATGGCGTTAAACAAGATTTGAAGAATGAAGAGGCTGATCCCGATGTCAGTAACATTGTCGGGACCAGCAAGATTACCAGAAGTGGAAGGGTTTTCTCTCCTGAGATTTCCGCGAAGACTGTCAATAAGCTTGTTGTTATTTCACCTGCTATTCCTACCAGTACTTCAACTACTACTCATGTTCTTACTCCAATTATTACTCCTGTCGATGAGTCATCTGGGACTCGAGGCAAATAAGCTGTAGGTGAGCCTGCCCAGACGGAGGCACCTAGAAAAGTAGTTGTGGAATCCTCTAAGCAGGAGATAGAAGAAATCTTAAAAATAATTAAAAAAAAGCGACTACAATGTGGTCGAGCAGTTGGGACAGACCCCCTCGAAGATATCTATGTTGTCTTTGCTGTTATGTTCTGAGGCCCATGCAAAGGCTTTGATTACATTCCTCAAGACCGCGCATGTACCGCAAGAAACCTCATCCGATCAATTCAAAGACTGTGTGGCTAGCTTGACTGCTGACAATGGGCTGGGTTTTTTAGATGTCGACTTAACACGGAAAGGGAGGAAGCATAATGATTCTTTGCATGTCTCGATCGAATGTAGGGGCACCACTATGGCTCATGTGTTGGTGGATATCGGGTCTTCACTGAATGTCCTGCCTAAGAAGGCTCTCGATCGACTAGATTGTGAAGGCTTGACCCTAAAGCCAAGTAACATTGTGGTAAGGGCTTTTCACGGGTCAAAGATAATGGGGCATGGGGAGGTGGACATCCCTGTCAAGGTAGGCTCTCAGACCTTTGAGTCCACCTTCTATGTGATGGACATCAGGCCATCGTACTCCTGTTTTTTGGGTCGTCCTTGGATCCATGAAGCTGGGGCTGTTACTTCTAAACTGCACCAAATGCTGAAATATCTGGTAAAGGGGAAGATTGTAACTGTGCATGGCAAAGAGGAGTATATGGCGAGTCACCTGAACTCCTTCAGGTATGTAGAGATGGACGGGGAATTCATAGAGACTCCTTGTCAAAACTTTGAAGAGGTTCCCCAAATTTTAGCGTCAACCGAGAGTACCACCAGCACCAAACCTCCTCTGAAGATGGCTTCTCTCAAAGACGCTAGAGCAGTGATCGAAGAAGGTGGGTGTACCAATTGGGGACAGCTTCCTGATTTTACTCACAAAACTGACAAATTTGGTTTGGGCTTTACTTCAGGGGCTCAAAGGGTTGTTCGACGCGCTCGGGCTGGAGGACCTCCCCTACGCATCAGCAATCGTGGGGTCAACCCTATTGAAGACAGTGAAGAAGACTCTGACATTGACAGCTAGATCCACCCGACTACCAATGGTGGACTGAGTAACTGGACGGATAGAGATTTTATTCCAGTTTCTTTTATTCCGCAGTAATTATCTTACTTGTTTTCTGAGTTCGTAATGAACAATTTAAAATTTATGGCCTTGTGTCTTACCCGAGGCACAATGGTTCTATCTATGAGGGTTATTATATGTCATCTCATATATCATCAGTGAAGCATTAGACATTCTTTGCATACAAATTTTGCACTCTCTGTTTTTATTTTCTTCCTTTACTTTATCAATACAACTATGCTCTTACACACACTCATGTATCAAACTGCAGATCCATATCCACTCTGGATCCCATTGATAACAATCCTGCTATTGCCAGTTATGACTTCGAAGATCCGATCAACCAAGCCAAGGACGAAGGTGAGAACGATTGTGAGGTGCCTGGAGAACTTGCTAGACTATTACAACAGGAAGAGAGGGCTATACAGCCTCATGAAGAGCCAGTTGAGATGTTAAACTTGGGCACAGAGGTGGACAGAAAAGAAATCAAGATCGGTGCAAATCTGGAAGTTAAGATCAAACAGCGGTTGATATAGATGTTGAACCACTACGTTGAGATCGTCGCATGGTCATATGAAGACATGTCTGGTTTAGACACTGACTGCCGACTAAAGAGGATTGTCCTTTGATTAAACAAAAGGTTCGTTGTATGCGCCCTGAAATGTTAGAGAAGATCAAAGCGGAGGTTATGAAACAATTCAATGTTGGCTTCTTGGCTGTCACCTCCTATCCGCAGTGGGTTGCTAACATCGTTCTGGTGCCAAAAAAGGACAGTAAGGTACGAATGTGTGTAGGCTACAGAGACCTGAATAGGGCAAGTCCCAAGGATGACTTCCCGCTTCCTCACATTGATATTCTGGTTGACAACACCGCACAACACAAAGTTTTCTCCTTTATGGATGGTTTCTATGGCTATAACCAGATCAAGGTGGCTCCTGAAGACATGGAGAAGACAACCTTCGTCACAGTGGGGCACTTTCTGTTACAAGGTGATGCCTTTTGGGTTGAAGAATGTTGGGGAAACTTATCAGCGAGCCATGGTCGCTTTGTTCCATGATATGATTCACCATGAGATAGAAGTTTATGTTGATGACAAGATAGCCAGATCCCAAACCGAGGAAGAACACCTCGACCATCTACAAAAGTTGTTCGACAGGTTGAATACATACAAGCAGAGGCTAAATCCGAATAAGTTCACCTTCGGGGTAAGGTCTGGTAAGCTTATAGGTTTCATCTTCAATGACAAGGGTATTCAGGTAGACCCCGCAAAAGTAAAGGCCATACAAGAGATGCCGGCTCCCCGCACAAAGAAGGAGGTTAGAGGTTTCTTGGGACGCCTAAATTATATTGCCAGGTTCATCTCACATCTAACTGCTACTTGTGAGACCATCTTCAAGCTTCTGAAGAAAGATCAAGCGGTAAAGTGGAATGATGAATGCCAGACTGCCTTCAAAAGAATCAAGGAATACCTTCAAGAATATCCAGTTCTGATGCCTCCGGTGGAAGGAAGACCTTTGAAATTGTACTTAACAGTGCTAGACAATTCAATGGGGTGTGTGCTGGGGCAGCATGACGAGTCTAGTTGAAAAGAGCATGCAATATACTACCTTAGCAAAAAGTTTACCGAATGTGAGACAAGATACTCACTGCTCGAGAAAACTTGTTGCACTTTGGCATGGGCTTCTCGTCGACTAAGACAGTATATGCTGACCCACACTACTCTGTTGATATATAAGATGGATCCAATCAAATACATCTTTGAGAAGCCCGCTCTCTCCGGAAGAATAGCGAGATGGAAAATGATCTTAACTGAATACAATATATAATATACAACCCAGAAAGCAATCAAAGGAAGTGTATTAGCTGATCATTTGGCTCATCAGGCCGTGGATGACTACCAGTCCATGAGTTTTGAGTTCCCGGACGAGAATATCATGCTAGTGACTGATTATGAAGAACCTAGACCAAATGAAGGACCAGAGGAGGGATCCCGATGGACTATGTTTTTTAACGGAGCTTTGAACATACTCGGTAATGGCATTGGCACCATAATCATATCTCCTGAGGGCTGTCATACTCCTTTCACTGCCCGACTATGTTTCAACTGCACTAACAATATGGCGGAGTATGAAGCCTGCATTATGGGTCTCAAAGCCGCTATTGACCTTAGGATCAAGTTCTTTAATGTCTTTGGGGATTCAGCTTTAGTGATAAGTTAGATCAAAGGCAAATGGGATACGAAGCATACAAATATCATCCTATACAGAGAGCACGTACCGACATTGCTCCCACACTTTGAGGAGGTAACCTTTGAACATCTCCCACGAGAGGAGAATCAGTTAGCGGACGCGCTAGCCACCATGTCTTCTATGTTCAAAGTCCGATGGGACAACGAAGCTCCCCAAATCCACATTGAAAGGTTGGATGAACCAGCACACTGCTGCGAGATTGATACTGAAGAGGTAGCAGACAAACCCTAGTTTCACGAAGTGAAAAGGTATCTCGAGGCTCAAGAATATCCCGAAGGGGCATCTATTAACGATAAGAAGTTTCTGAGAAGGTTCGCTGTGAAATTCTTCCTCAAAAATGGAATCCTCTACAAGCGCAATCATGACTCTACCTTACTGCGGTGTGTAGACAAGAGCGAAGCAGAGAGGATTATGACAGATCTACATGAAGGAGCCTTCGGAACCCATTCCAGTGGACATACCAAGGCTAAGAAGATCCTACGGGCAGGATACTATTGGTCCACTATGGAAGCAGATTGTTAATAACACTCCCGAACCTGTCATAAGTGCCAAATTTATGCTGATAAGGCGCATGTTCCTCCGGTTCCTTTGAATGTCTTGACAGCTCTGTGGCCCTTTGCAATGCGGGGCATTGACATGATCGGAGAAATCAGGCCTACTGCTTCAAATGGGCATCGCTTTATCCTGGTAGCCATCAATTACTTCACGAATGGGTTAAGGTTGCCTCTTTTGCTACCGTTACCAAGAATGTTGTAGCGCAATTTATCAAGCATAACCTGATATGTCAGTATGGTGTGCTAGAGAGAATTATCACAGATAATGGTACGAATCTCAATAACACGGTGATCACCGAGCTCTGTAAACAATTCAAGATACACCATCATAACTCTTCTCCCTATCGGCCAAAGATGAATGGCTCTGTTGAAGAGGCTAACAAGAACATCAAAAAAATCACACAGAAGATGACGGTGACATACAAAGATTGGCATGAGATGTTACCATTCGCTCTTCATGGGTACCGTACCTCAGCACGGATGTCGACAGGGGAAACACCCTACTCTCTGGTATATGGCATGGAGGCAGTCCTACACATTGAGGTCCAGATTCCTTCTCTAAGGATTATGAAGGATGCGGGTTTGAACGAAGATGACTGGATCCATACTCAACTTAATCAACTAAATTTGATCGATGAGAAGAGACTTATTGGTGTCTGTCATGGTCAAATGTATCAGAAACAAATGATCAAGGCTTTCAACAAAAAAGTCAGACATTAAGAATATCAAGTCGGGGATCTAGTGATCAAACGCATCATACTGCCGCAAGGTGATCCCAAGGGCAAGTGAACTCCCACCTACCAGGGGCCATTTGTGATTAAAAACATTTTCTCGGGTTGAGCCATGATTCTAACCACCATGGACGAAGATGACCTCCCCCACCCTGTCAATGCAAACATAGTGAAAAGATACTACACATGATAAAAGACCCGCTAGGTTGACTGACCTAGGCAAAAATAAGGGCTTCCCGGTGAACCAAAAGGGTTCAGGCAAAAATAAGGAATGAAAATGAAAAATTGTACACCCAACTAGCCGAAAACCTGAAAAGGCGGCTTGGGCAAAAAAGGGTATCCCGATGGACTGAAAACCTGAAAGGGCAGTGCAGGCAATAGTTAGGGATGAAAAGCGTATCACTATGTCCCATTGGATAATCCTGCGATCAGACCTCAGTATGAACTGTCAAGCTCGAACGGAATCGATCAACCTAATCAACTTCGGACAAGTAGCAAAGTGATGAGATGCTCGAAGATATAGGGGCAATAGAAGAGTTGGAACCCAATGGTATTGTTGCACATATCTGTTTTCTTTTCACACAATATTGTATAACTTCTATTTTTACGGTGGTGTTTTCTTACTAGAGCGTCAACCTCCTTGTGTAAAACGCCTATTATAGGCCAACTTCGAAAATCAATACAAATCATTTTTACAAAAAAAAAAGAAACTATGTGTTTTTCCTTTTCTGTTCTATTTTGCAAGAACGTCCAATGGTTTATTCTTGACATATGCATTTGAATATGATTGCTACTCACAAATGTTCACATAAGAAACGAAAAGACAATTGCTCGGGGCTTAAGAAATAGGGGAAAAAACGAGAAAGGTCAAAACCCGACAGTTACTCTGTCCAGCCGGTACCAAGGCAGAGACAACTTTGAAATATAATCATCAGCACATATGACCTCGTAACATATGTATTCCCCACAGAGTAAAGGTAATCAAAGCATTGATATCAGTTCTCTCAGAACGGGAAGTAACCTCCCTATCCTGGTTCGTCCAGAAATCTGACATCTATATCCCCCAACTAAATTTCATAATTTCGAGCGAATCATCATAAATTTTTATCTCCCCAAGCAGAGTTTATTTCTCAGGATATATAAACTCAATGCCCGACAAAGCTTGTTACTCCATCTATGGAAGTCCACCTTCCAACAGAGTCATTTCCCCGCAGATCTATTCTCATACAGAGTCTCTCCCTTGCAGAATATTCACAAAAAACAAAGAGCAAATCTCTGGCACAATCATTTTCGTTCACCATCCCCAACGGAAGTAGAAGAACCACAGTTCTCAACAACAGTCAGGAATGCTATACTCTCCAGCAGCAGTCAAGGATTTATTTTCCCAGACTCGGATATGTCACAAATAACATGTCATGCTCATACATCATGACATGCGCATACATATCACATACAGCGTAATCTCATTTATTTTGAGAACATTATCTCACAATGCATTTCATGCATCGCATATAATTAACCCTGTTATCTTTTCAGGAAATACAATTATCACCAACAATTCCAGCAGTTATACATGTCATATCTGCAGACAACTTATGAAAAGACCAGTTCCCGAAACTGAACGGGTCAACTAATCTACATGATCAAGTGAAGTAACCCTACTATCCAGGTTCCTTCCCATAAGCCCTATTATCCAGGCTTTCATTTCGAAGTAACCCTACGACCCAAGTTCCTTCTCATAGCCCTATTATCCAGGCTTTCATCTCTAAGTAACCCTACGACCCAGGTTCCTTCTCATAGCCCTATTATCCTGGCTTTCATCTCGAAGTAACCCTACTACCCAAGTTCCTTCTCATAGCCCTACTATCTAGGCTTTCATCTCAAAGTAACCCTACAACCCAGGTTCCTTCTCATAGCCCTACTATCCAGGCTTTCATCTCGAAGTAACCCTACGACCCAGGTTCCTTCTCATAGCCCTACTATCCAGGCTTTCATCTCAAAGTAACCCTACTACCCAGGTTCCTTCTCATAGCCCTACTACCCAGGATTTCATCTCGAAGTAATCCTACGACCCAGGTTCCTTCTCATAGCCCTACTATCCAGGCTTTCATCTCGAAGTAACCCTACTATCCAAGTTTCAACTCATGGCCCTACTATCCAGGCTTTCATCTCGAAGTAACCCTATTATCCAGGTTCCTTCTCATAGCCCTACTATCTAGGCTTTCATTTCGAAGTAACCCTACTACCCAGGTTCCTTCTCATAGCCCTACTATCTAGGCTTTCATTTCGAAGTAACCCTACTATCCAAGTTTCTTCTCATGGCCCTACTATCCAGGCTTTCATCTCGAAGTAACCTTATTATCCAGGTTCCTTCTCCCTTATCTCCAGACAATTGTTTACAACATTGTAAGGCCCGGACCCGACCAGATACGGTCGATTTCATAATTCCCCAGTAAATCGTTGTACAGCCTGGACCCTAACCAGATATGTATTCTACTTTCACCTCCTCAATCAAGAGTTAATTCCCCAGCAGATTAATGGACAACGAAGCTCCTAGACTCTACTTCCCAGGACATAAATCAACATTCCCCGGCGAAGTCCTCCTCCACAGCAGGTACAAGAATTCTCGCCAAGGAATTTCTTATGCAACCGATCTTTTCTAGATGGTGTGATACAGTGGCAGAACCAGACTGTTTAATACTGGTTTGCATTTTGCGTTTTTTGTTTGCAAAATGTCGCGATAAGCAAGAGTCGCCACCGACTTTTATTTTATCCAACTGGAAAGTAAAAAACCATAGAAAAATTCCTTTTTTGAGATTTTGAGTATGGGGGGTAGATTATAGAAAGGGAAGGTATTATCACCCTTTCTATCCGTATTTTCCTACGGGATCTTAGGTACTTGCTCATCATTTTAAAAATTGCTTTCTTGTTTGTGTGTTTTTGAAAACTTTTTGTTTTACTTCGTTTTAACCCTTGTATCAGTCCTCAAGAGTGTTACGAAGTCATTTTGAAAACTTTGTTTAAAAAAAAGTGTAAGTGTGATAAAGTTTGATTTTGAGCAAGTACCTACTAGCATCTACCTACTCGAAAAAAGAATGCTTCTGTTCTTGCTTCCTTTAGACAACGCTATCCCACTATTAAAGAGTAGGTAGCACCGTCGTTGGAGTTTGTAAGGGTCAATTCGAAAGGGACGTACGATCACTAAAGCAATGTTAGGACGTCTTAGTAATAACCCTAATATCTTAAGATCATATTCGAGGCAACATTTCCGAGGCAACATTTCCGAACAGGACATTTGATCTTTGTTTAGACAAGAGGGCGATCACTAAAACACCCTATACTTAATGATCGTTTACCGAAGGCAACCGAAGTGAGAGTATACCCTAGAAGTGCGCATGTGCGAGTGATTTGATATCAAGTTACTATCTTTGCATATTTATGGTTTTCTAACCATTTTAAAATTAATATACATTCTTGTCATGCAATCCTATTATCATACATCTAACAATTAATATTTGCGAAAATTAAAATGCGAGAAATAAAACTACGCTATTACAAGGCTTCGGGGAGGGGGATTAATTACATAGCCAAAAACCCGTAAAAACGATAAATAAACGAAAAGTCCTAATTAAGCTATTACATCCCCTGAGCAATTACATCAATATTTGCAAAAATAATAAACGCGCGCGATAAATTAAAAACGAGAAAAAATTAGGGTTTTGACCCCGTCTAAACCTAATTAAAATAAAAATCATATTTGGTTGTTTTTGATTATTTCAAGAAAATAAGGTTTTAATTAAATAAATACAAACCTAATTACTAATTAATTTAAATTAAGAAAAATAATTAATTTGACCCATTTTGTGTTTTGGTTATTTTAAGAAAAGAAAAAAGAAAATTAAATTAAACAAAACCCTAATTTTCTAGTTTATTTTAAATTAATTACAAAAGGTTAAAATTCCCCTAAAATTAAATTAAACTAATTAAATTAATTTTGATAAAAATAAAAAGCCTAAATTCTAATTTGGTGAAAATTGATTTTTATGAGTTTTTGTTAAAAAAAGAATTAAATTTGTGTGAGAAAATAATTTAAACAAATAAATAAATAAATAAAAGAAAATATATAAAAGAAAAGAAAAAAGGAATTGGGCCTGGTATCAAAGTGAAAAGGGGGGTGTCCATAGCATATTTGAGCCCAATAAAGCATGGGTCCACGTTGACTCCCGTGATCCAATGCGTTGGCTTGACTAAGATGCATGGTAGACCTTCATGTTCCAGGCATTGGATTTAGTCTGCTTTAGATTCAATGGTTGAGAGCTGATGGTCCATGGTGGATCTATGGGAAACCTGTGCATGGAATTATATATGGCAAAATAATATTGAAGAACAAGGGGACCTGGGGATCGAACCCAGGCCCTTTGGTTTTTTCACATACCTCCTGACCAACTGAACCAACACGCTTTGTTGTACAAAGAAAAGTAAGCAAATATTATATTGGGAAAAACAAGATTAATATATCAAAATGCACGAAATTTAAAATGGGCCAGACAGGTCACGCCACGCCATCATCTTCTACCTCCTTCCGTTGCTAAAAGTTTAGACACTTTTACCTACAGACAAAAGTCTGTAGCTATAGCCCTGCGTATTTCCAGAATTTCATACAAGCATGATAAATGAAAACTAATGCTACAGGCCAATTCGTCTTGGCCTTGTGAACACTGTGGTACCCCTCTTTTGGGCCAATTTTTCCTGCATGAGAAAACCCTAAAATGAGCAAAGAAAACCTAACAATGATGGATCTTTGTATGGTTAGCAAAAATGCAATTAATTATTACCAATAGCTTGCAAATGTCTCAAAGATTCAGAATATATCCATAATATATGCTAACAATTCCAAATTCATGAGATTCAATTTCAAAAAAGTAAGGATGTCGTGAGGCACTTACAGTGCGTTTCTGGGCACGAAAATGCTTGTTGATGATTGGGATAGACTCCTTGAATACTCAGCAAGTGAATGAGATAGCTGGGAAGACTTGAGATAGTCTGGAACTATGAAATAAAATTGCCACTTTTTCTTGATTTTTTGAAAGTTCTCCTTCTCTTTTCATGCCTCTAACCCTTGTGCTTTTGGTCTGCAAATGTTCTATATGTATCGTTGAATGGATTAGGGTTACAAATTTGCTCCAAATCTTTTTCAATTAAGGTTATTGAATCATGATTTGATTCTTATTCAAATATTTATAAATCAAGCAAAACTCAATCTTTTTTTGTACAAACAAGCCTTGCAGGATTTGATCTCATTGCCAGCTATTCATGGACCTGAAATATACACAAAATCTTAAGGTTTAAATGATTTTGATATTTTCATGATTTTATTTTGATTTAATTTAATTTATTGAAATAAAAATCAAAATAAATGACAAAAATAAAATATAGGCAAGTGCGAAGGATCATGGGTCATGGACCATGTTACAAACTCAATACAAGCACAAAATGTTGGGCCCATTTGACAAAAATTGCAATTTGAGGCATATTTGACTTTTGGCAATTTTGTTAAAAAGGTCTACTTTGCCAATGCATAACTTCCTCAATTTTGACCCTAGAGATGTGTTCTTGGACTTTTTAGAAAGCTAAAGATGTCCACTAAGCAACCCTTTTGGTATCATCTCAATTGAGTCTTCCATGTTCATGTATGAAGCTTTGAAAAAAATGTGTTTTTGTTGACTTTTCAAAATGACGTATAATGTCCAAATTCATAACTTCTTGTGAGTGCATATTTTGAACTTGGGAGCTGAAGATGAATTATAGGAAATTTCATCCTCTTCAAAATGAGCTTTGTATGGATCATTTATGATAAAAATTGAGAGAGTTATGCTTGGTCAAAGTTGAGTTGACTTTTCCTACAAAACCCTAATTTAGCAACTTTTGGGTTTTGATAAATTGTGAGCAATCCTTGAGGAATCATTATCAACCCTTGATCAAATGATGAATAATACTTAAAAATGAGTTTGTTGACCAAAAATATTGAAGTTTGACTGCATGTGAGTCACAGTTGACTTTTGCCCTAGTATAGTCGATTTTCAGGCCTTTGAGCAATTGATTGAGCAAACTTTCTCTGCAAGGCTTGAAACTTGAGATGGATGATCTTGAGCAAATATTAGGACAATGGTGAGTGTTTGGGACCATTTGGATTCAAGTATCTTGATGCAACATGAAACCCTAATTTGAGGTAGACTGCCTTAGGAGAGAGTTTGTCTGGTCAACCCTTGGACTTCCTTGAGCAATTTGAGGACCTCACTTGAAATGTTTTGAGAAATATGGGAGGGAAAATTTTGGGGTGCAACAGATTCCCCTGTTCAATCTTCTTAAACCTGAGGATGTAGATTGGCTTTCTTGCCTTTCGAGATCCGAAGGTGGAAGATGATTGAACACTAGAATGCCTAAGAAATTTGCACTCGCATGAAGTGATACTTGTCTTGTGATGCCGGAAATGGGCTTATAGATGCCATTTGGAGGTTGGTGTCAGAAGATAGGCTTAAAGATGCCATCAGAAGAAGTGTCGATCGCATAAGAGATTCTTTTGCGAGAGTCCGTATACCTGTTGTCGAGGAGAACTACGCTGGGGAATATTGATCTTTATCTTGGGAGAAATAGAATTTTAGGAGCTTCAGTCGTCCATTATTCTACTGGGGAATCATCTCTTAGTCGAAGAGGTGAAAATGAACTACTATCTGGTCATGATCCAGGCTTCATATTGATAAGATCGACTGCTATCTGGTCGTGCTCCAGGCTTTACTGTGACTTACTGGGGAGATGAGATTAAACTTGCTATCCAGTAGTAATCCAAGCTTTTCAATTTCTAAATTCTTATCTGGTCGTACTCCAGGCTTAAGAAGGAATTAAGTTATTATCCGATCGCATCCGGGCTTCAACTTGAATTTAGGGCACACTAATATCCGATCAACCTTGGGCTTCTTAGTAATTGTCCAGGTAAACTACTATTCGGTCGAAATCCAAGCTTCACAGTCTCTTGCACTGTTATCTGGTCGTAATCCCAGGCTTCAGTGTCCTTTACCGCTATCTGGTCGTAATCCATGCTTCACGATGTCTTATACCATTATCTGGTCGAATCCAGGCTTCATGGTGTCCTGTACTGCTATCTGGTCGATTCCAAGCTTCACAATACCTTACTTCTTATCTGGTCGTATTCCAGGCTTCAGAAGAAATCAAGTGGTTACCAAGTCGCATCCGGGCTTCCATTTGACTTTAAGGCCTACTAATATCCGGTCGATTTCCGGGCTTCATAGTAATTGGCCGGGTAAACTGCTATTTGGTCGAAATCCAAGCTTCACAGGGTCCCTTACTGTTATCTGGTCGTAATTCCAGGCTTCAGTGTCTTTTACCGCTATCTGGTCGTAATCCAGGTTTCACGATGTCTTATACCATTATCTGGTCGAACCCAGGCTTCATGGCGTTTGGAGAAATCAAGATATTATTCGGTCGAATCCGGGCTTCATAACTTGCATTAAAGATATACCACTATCTAGTCGACTACAGGCTTTGTAGTATTCTTGGCTGCTATCTGGTTGTAATCCAGGCTTCACAACATCTTATACCATTATCTGGTCAAGTCCAGGCTTCATGGGGTTCTTGTACTGTTATCCGGTCGTAATCCAGGCTTCACAATACCTTGTTAAGCTGTTTTCCGGTTGATTTCCGGGCTTCACGGATTGTGTTTATGATATACCACTATTTGGTCGATTCCAGGCTTCATGGTGTCTTTGTACTATTATCTGGTTATAATCCAGGATTCACAGTAACTCGCATTGCTATCCGGTCGGATCCAGGATTCATAGCTTAAATTTAAGATAAACCACTATCTGGTCGATTCCAGGCTTCGCGGTATTTGATACTGTTATTCGATCGTTCTCCGGGCTTCACAATATGATGGAGAAGTCAAGATATTATCTGGTCAGATTCGGGCTTCATAGCTTGAACTGGAATAGAAATCTTTAGCATTGATTTGACTGAACCAGAAAAAACTTGTGATAATTTTGATTGCATATTTCCCTGAAAGGTAAAGAGTTAGTCGTATGTAATGTCATGATGTATGAAATATATTGAGTAATGATGTTCTCAAAATAAATGAGATTGTGCTGTATGGTGCTTATGCATGTGCCATGATGTATGAATATGCAATGTTCTTATGATATTCTCTAGTTGGGGAAAATAAATCTTGGACTGTTGCTGGAGAGTGCAAGGAGTGGAATTCTTCGTTCTCGCTGGGGATAACGATCGAAGATGATTTGAGAATAAATTAGCGGGAGAATAACTCTGCAGGAGAATGAAACGACGAGAGAATGACTCTGTGGGGAAGAGAGACTCTGCTAGAAGATCTGTTGATTTGGAGAAATAACCTCAGCTGGGGATGAATTACCATTGTTGGCGATAATGAACCCTTGCTTGGGGATTGAATTTCTGTCTGCAGAAGAAATAAACTCCACTGGGGATAATCTTCCATTGTTGGTGATAGAAGAACTCTGCTAGGGGAGAATTAACACCATTATTTTTGGGTATTTTTTACTCTACGGGGAGTGTATGCACTTTTAGTCAAATTCTCCAGTTGGGTCTATCCCTGTACCTGGTGAATAGAGCAACTGTAAGGTTTGGACATTTCTTGTTTGCCCCTGTTCCTAGAATTACGAGTAATCGTCTTTTGTTTCGTATGTAAATATTTATGAGCAAAAATTATTTTCAAATGCATATATAAAAAATGAACCATTGGACGTTCTTGCAAAACAAAATAGGAAAAGAAAAACAACTTTGAATTTTATTGTAAAATGAATTGTATTGATTTTGAAGTTGGCCTGTAATAGGCGTTTTGTACAAGAGGCTGACGTCCTAGTAAGAGAATGCCGCTGAACGATAGAATTTATACAATTTGTGAAAAACAAATTAAAACAGCTATGTGAACAATCCCACTGGGTTCCAACTCTGCTATTGCCTTTATATCTTCGAGCATCTCATCACTTTGCTACTTGGTTGAAGGTAGATAAGATTGATTGGTGCCGTCCGAGCTTGATAGTCGATACCGACGTCTTGTTGCAAGATGATCCAATGAGACATAATGTTACGCTTTGATCCCTAATTTTTTCCGGGACCGCCCTTTTGGGTTTTCAGTCCACCGGGATACCCTTTTTTGCCCATGCCTCCTTTTCAGGTTTTCGACTTGCCGGGTGTACAAATTTTTTCATTTTCATCCCTTACTTTTGCCCAAACCCTTTTGGTTCACCGGGAAGCCCTTATTTTTGCCTAGGTCAGTCAACCTAGCGGGTCTTTGATTATGCATAGTATTTTTTCACTATGTTTGCATTGACGGGGTGAGGAAGGTCTTCACCATCCATGGTGGTTAGAGTCATAGCTCCTCCCGAGAAAATATTCTCAACCACAAATGGCCCTTCGTACATGGGGATCCATTTGCCCCTGGGATCACCTTGCGGCAGTATGATGCGTTTGATCACCAGATCCCCGACTTGATACCCTTGTCATCTGAATTTCTTGTTAAATGCCTTGATCATTCGCTTTTTATACGTCTGACCATGACAAATAGCAGTAAGTCTCTTTTCATCGATTAAGTTTAGCTGATCAAGCCAGGTCTGGATCCAGTCGTCTTCACTCAAACCTGCATCCTTCATAATCCGGAGAGAGGGTATCTGGACCTCAATGGGTAAGACCGCTTCCATACCATATACCAGGGAATAGGGTGTTGCCCCTGTTGATGTCCGTGCTGAGGTACGGTACCCATGAAGAGTGAATGTTAACATCTTGTGCCAGTCTTTGTATGTCACCGTCATCTTCTGCACAATCTTCTTGATGTTCTTATTAGCCGCTTCAAAAGCCCCATTCATCTTCGGCCGGTAAGGAGAAGAGTTGTGATGCTGTATCTTAAACTGTTTGCAGAGCTCGGTGATCATTGTATTGTTGAGATTTGTACCATTGTCTGTAATGATCCTCTTTGGTACATCGTATCGAAAAATATGATTGTGTCGGATAAATTGCGCCACGACGTTCTTGGTTACTGTAGCAAAGGAAGCTGCCTCAACCCACTTCGTGAAGTAATCAATAGCTACCAGGATGAAACGATTTCTGTTGGACGCAGTAGGTCTAATCTCGCCAATCATATCGATGCCCCACATTGCAAAAGGCCAAGGAGTTGTCAAGACGTTCAGAGGACTCAGAGGTACATGCACCTTATCAGCATAGACTTGGCACTTATGACAGGTCCGAGAATGCTGATAATAGTCGGCTTCCATAGTAGACCAGTAATATCCTGCCCATAGGATTTTCTTTTCCATGGTATGTCCACTAGAATGAGTTCCAAAAGTACCTTCATGTAACTCTGTCATGATCCTTTCTGCCTCGCTTTTGTCTACACACCGCAGTAAGGCTGAATCATGGTTATGCTTATAAAGGATCCCATTACTGATAAATAACTTCGCAGTGAACCTTCTCAAGAACTTCTTATCATTAACAGATGCACCCTCGTGGTATTCCTGAGCCTCAAGATACCTCTTTACCTCGTGAAACCAGGGTTTATCTACTACCTCTCCAGTCTCAATATCACAACAATGTGAGGGTTCTTCCAACCTCTAAATGGTAATTTAGGGAGCTTCATTGTCCCACCTGACTTTGAACATAGAAGACATGGTAGCTAGCGCGTCCGCTAACTGATTCTCCTCTCTAGGGAAATGTTCAAAGGTTATCTCTTCGAAGTGCGGAAGCAACGTCAGTACATACTCTTTGTAAGGAATAATATTTGGGTGCTTCGTATCCCACTCACCTTTGATCTGACTGATCACGAGAATCGAATCTCTGAATACACTCAAGAACTTAATCCTAAGGTCAATAGCTACTCGAAGGCCCATGATGCACGCTTCATACTCTGCCATATTGTTGGTGCAGTTAAAACATAATCGGGAGGTGAACAGAGTATGACAGCCCTCCGGAGATATGATCATGGTGCCAATGCCATTACCCAACGCGTTTGCGGCTCCGTCAAGATACATGGACCATTGGGATCCTTCCTCAGGTCTTTCCTCCAGTCCAGGTTTTTCACAGTCGATCACCAACATGATGTTCTCATCCGGGAACTCGAAATTCATGGATTGATAATCATCCACGGCCTGATGCGCCAAATGATCTGCCAATACACTCCCCTTGATTGCTTTTTGGGTTGTGTATTGGATGTCATACTCAGTTAAGATCATTTTCCATCTTTCTATTCTTCCGGACAAGGCATGCTTTTCGAAGATATACTTGATTGGATCCATTTTTGATATCAACGAGGCGGTGTGAGTCAGCATATACTGTCTCATCCGGCGAGCAGCCCATGCCAAAGCGCAACAAGTTTTCTCGAGCAACGAGTATCAGGTCTCACAGTCGGTAAAATTTTTCCTAAGGTAGTAAATAGCGTGCTCTTTTCGGCCAGACTCATCATGTTGCCGCAGCACGCACCCCATTGAATTATCCTGTACTGTCAAGTATAAAATCAAAGGTCTTCCTTCAACTGGAGGCATTAGAATAGGTGGCTCTTGGAGGTATTCTTTGATCCTTTCGAAAGCGGTCTGACATTCATCATTCCATTTTACCACTTGATCCTTCTTCAGCATCTTGAAGATCGGCTCACAAGTAGCAATCAGATGTGAAATGAATCGGGAGATGTAGTTCTGACGTCCCAAAAATCCTCTGACTTCCTTTTCTGTGTGGGGAGCTGGCATCTCCTGTATAGCCTTCACCTTTGCAGGATCCACTTGAATACCTTTATTACTAACGACGAAACCCAGCAGCTTACCAGACCTTACCCCAAAGGTGCACTTGTTCGGGTTTAACCTTAGTGTTGTACCCCAAAATTTGCCCTCCCATATTCTTCAAGATTTGCCAAAAGCATGCTTCAAAATATCCCAAGGGTTGCACAGTTCAATGGCCTCCTAACAGTCAAAAATTAGGGTTTTGGTTCTGACAGAGAAATTGAAGTTTCCAAGGGTCCAATCAAGTCCACATGCCTACAAACATGGTCAAGCATCCATATACTAAGTTTCAAGACTTACAACACAAAATTGCACAGTCAAAAACCCTAATTGCTCCACAGTCAACTGTAGGGGCAAAATGGTCATTTGACAGTCAAAAGTCCAAAATTTTGGTCAACATCTTATTGTGAAGTCACAAACATCATTTGATCAATTCTTGATCATGATTTTCAAGGTATGGCTCAAAAAGTCTCAAGATGCAAAAGTTTCCATATTTGGACAATTGAAAAAGTCAACTGTAACTTGACCAAGGCATAACTTCCACATGGTTCATCAGAAAAATTCCATCCAAAGCTCATTTTTAAGAGAAAGACATTTCCTACAACTCATCTTCACACTTCAAGTCCAATAAATGCTCTCACAAAAAGTTATCAATCTCAACATTATAGGTCATTTTCAAAAGTAAAAAAAAAAGGCACTTTAAGTCAAAGACCATAACTTGCGATTGGTAAATCAAAATGACATGGGACCAAAGGAATTGGTTAGAGGACTTCAAGACCTTTCCAAAATGTCCAAGAACATGATCAAAGCTTAAAAATTGAGCAAGATATGCGTTGTGGAAGTTGGGAAATTTTGGGAATTTTGAAAAGTCAACTTTGCTTCAAATGCCTCAAAATTGCTAATGGGCCACATTTTCTTCCAAGAATCATCACCCAAAAGCTATGCACGACCCATTGACTTTAAAGGGAGTTATTTTATCATTTTTTATTAATTATTTGAATTATTATTATTATTAGTTCATTTAATTAAAATAAAATATGACAAAAATAGAAAACCATGTTTTCCAATCCCTTTTTGCAGCATATTCTCTCCATAAAACCTCAAGACTTCGTGCATCACTAATATGGAAAGAATTAGCTATGATTGGCATCAAAAGGACATGAAAAAGATTGGAAAAGATTACATTAAAAACCAAATATTTGATTCATGAATGCAAAGGTTTTTGGTTGAGATTTCTACCCTAATTCGTTCCATATACATACACAAACACAACCCTAATGCTCAAGACCAAGAAGCTGCGCCTCAAACCAAATACAAACTTTGCATTTTTTGTCAAAAAGTTCAGAACTGAAAACACAGCTAGAGGGCATTTCAAGGCGTGAAAAGTATCTCAAAAGCTTGCTGGGACTTCTCTGAACATAACCCAATATGTTTCAAGCCTCCATACACAAAGAACGGGTAGAATGAAGCCGCCCTGTTCTTGATAATTTGCATATTCGTATTTACCTTTCCATGCCATATTAATGCATTCTAATGATTGTTTTGCACTAACATGAACTCAATAAAGCTAATGGTGTCATTGAATTGGATTAATAGTGCTTGTATAGAAAGATGCCATTGATGTTTTCTAGGTTTTCAGAGGTGCGAATTTGGGGCTTTCCTCTTCTGGAAAAATCAGACAACAAGACCTATGCCATTAGAATCAGAAGCTTCATACGAATTAATTCCACATGTCGCGCTCAATTTATGATGAGCCATATTCTAATCGCTATTATTATGTGTTGTAGTTAGTGGGGGTTCAAAACCCCCGCTATTTGATTTTCGTTGCAGGTATAACATGGAGAAGAAGCATGCGTGTCTTGAGACTATTGGGCTATTCAAAATTGGCGCGTATGTTTTTGGTTTAGACCATTAACTTTTATCTTTTCTTATAATATTCACATTCCATTAATCTTACAAACGAACGCACTTGGATGGTTGGTTGATGCGTTGTCCTTCAAGCATTGGGACCTGGGTTCGATCCCCAGGTCCCCCATATTTCCTTCTATTTTTTCTCATAACGTGATTAGGTACCCAACATGTCCAGAAGTCCACCAAATTCCCCAGCGCCAAAGCTTGCCAAATGTCTCAAGAGATGAATCCAAGGGCCATGATAAGAGTTCCAGGATACACGCTAGTCAATGCATGCGCACGTAATCAGAAGAAGTCAAAAAAGGCCTGACTATGGTGGGCCAAATTGCTCAAACATTCCTCCAAAAGGGCCAACAAACCCCCCTATGTTTGTATTTTTTTTCTTTTCCTTTTTTATTTTGTTTTAATTATTTTCTTTTAATCCTTTAAATTAATTTTAAAATAATATAAAAACACACAAAAATCGTAAAGTCAAAATAAAAATATGTTTTAATATTTAATTCATAAATAGTTTTTTTTTGTAAATAAATTCTATTAACTAATTTAGTTTTAATCTTAGGTTTAATTTTAATGTTTTTTTTAATAAACTAAAAAATGTAGAAATTAGGGTTTCAATACTTTTATTCTTTTTTTTCTTTTACCATATTTAATTATTAATTATTTTGTAAATAAATATGCCATGTAAATAATTAATGTAAATTAGGTCAAACTTGAACTTATTTCTTTAATAATTAAAAAAAATAGTTTAGAATTAGGGTTTTAATTCCATTTAATTTTCTCATTAAATTCCATAAATACAAAAACTCCAAAAAATAAGTTCCTTGCTTTTATTTAATATTAATTTACGATTTTGATGTAATTTCTTAAAAAGGGTCCAACGCCCTCGCATTCTCGATTTTATTTCTTTTCGCACATTTACTTTTATTTCCTTTTTTAAATTTCATGTAATTGACCCAAAGCCTTGTAATAGATTAATTAGAGTATTTACTTTCCGCTTTTTATTTATCTCAAATCGGGTCTTGGATTAATTTGGCGATGTAGACCCGCGCCTTTGTGATAGCGTAGGTCTTTTAATTCTGCACCTTTTAACTGTTAATAATTTGCATGAAAGAATGAATATCCAAAAATAAAATCAAAGCGTAGATCACAAATGCATGAACAAGACAAATATAACTGAAAATGACACACGAATCACACACCACCCCTAGGGTACGTCTCACTGTTGCCTTGCCCCTCGAAATGTGGTCGTCGAGTAGAGGATGTTTTAGTAAGTCCTCATGTCCATGAACATGGCATGAGGGTAGCTTCTAAGGTGTCTTCCTATTGCTCTGGTGACCACAATGTCCCGAACCCTCGAATTGACCCGAACACCTCCAACGGTGGTGCTACCTACCTCTCAATGGTGGGATGGCACTATCTTAAGGACACTTACACAGACGAATTCCTTAGGGTAGGTAGATGACTCGTAGATACTTGCTCTAATTCAAAACAAAACAAAAACTTCTTTTCACACCGACACTTTTCAAAAAGCTTTTAAAAACAACTTTTCAAACACTCTTGAGGACTGATACAAGAGTCGAACTGAAATTTTAAACGAAACTTTTTTTAAACCCACAGTTGAAAAGAAAACAAACAATTTTTGAAAACACAAATGAGCAAGTATCTAAGAGCCCATGGATAACCATGGATAGAAAGGGTGCTAACACCTTCCCTTTCTATAAATCTACCTCCCGAACCGAGAGCAATCTCAACAAGGAATTTTTCTGTGCTTTTGTCCTTTCCATTGGAGAAAATAAAAGACGGTGGCGACTCTTGCTTACCGCGACATTTCGCGCACCAGCGTTAAACAGTCAGTTCCAGATCCATCGATCACAGAACTGGCGACTCTGCTGGGGTCACTTAAAGTGAGGTGTACCTTAGGATAGCTCATACTTATGTTTTCAATTGCTTTGTTTTGCTTGCTTTAATATTATTGGGCCTGTCTTGGGAGTTCTATAGATCCTAACCCAGGTCTGGGGGATACCTTCTTAGAAAGTAGCAACAAGGCTGTGAGGGAACTGTGCGGGGTATACCGACATGGTTGAAACAGTCTGCTACGTTGATGTGGCACTTTGGTGTGTACCGGTAACCCTTGAGTTCAGTCAAGGAGAGTACGGGGCCTCCATGTGGTGTCATAAAGCATCAACTGACCTTAGGAACCTTAATTGAACCATCTTGGCCTCTTTAGGGTAGTGAGATAACTGACTTTGGTGCAGTCCGAGGTTGGTTGATACTCGATACTACACTCAATTGAGGGTTATTTTCTTGGAATATTTCGGTCGCCAGTTCAGTGGCTAAATCGAAACGATGAACAATGAAAGCAATCCAATGATATTGGGACCCTTAGAACCCGGTTACTTCTGATAGGACAGGTTGAGCCCACCAACTTCAAGAGGGTAATACCCAGACCCCATGCTGGCCTGAACTCTAAGGGTTTCTCTTGTGTGACTTGTGTGCCTTCCAACTTGACTACTTGCATGCTTGTTATCTGACACTTGAGTTTCTTGCAGGTTTTGTTTATAGTCCTTAATTGGTACTCATAACAGGGTTTACTAAGTTTCTTGCAGGTTTTGTTTATAGTCCTTAATTGGGACTCATAACAGGGTTTGCTAAGTTTCTTGCAGGTTTTGTTTACAGTCCTTAATTGGGACTCATAACAGGGTTTACCTACATTACCCCATGCATAGCATAACATCATACCATTGCATACATCCCGCATAAGGACTAATCCGTTTCAAGGATCTCAAGGGCTTGTGATGCAGGTCATGATGAATCAACTATCCCAGCAAGGGGCAAAGAGGATTTATTTTCCTCTAGACAAGGTTGTCAGGGGCTATGACCCACTGGATATGGTGAGCATTTGACCCTTGAAGAAGGACTCTCAACAACATGAAGCTCCTTCAATCAAGCTACAAAATGCAAACTCTAACATTTTTCTTGTTTACCCCGCGAGATCCTTGAAAACATTACATATATATACATACATATCATTGCATAACAGGTACCCTTTTAACAGGTCACTTACCATCTCCGCTGTTTATTTCAGCAATGACTTTCCAACAAGATAACCAGGATCTTCAGGCTCAAGAGATTCAGTTCAGAGAGATCTTCCTAAGCCTATCCAAGGGGAAGGAAGAGTTGAGGACACTCCTTATGGGGAATTTGGCCAAGCAAAGTCCCGAAGATGACAAGGACGAGCAGCTGAAACGTCTGCAAGCTGAGGTAGATACGATGAAAACCCAGATGCTGGGACAAAGGGCTCTCATCCAAAGTTTAGCTCGGGAGAAAGGAGAGCTGAGGGCCATGATCAGTCAGCTTCATCACGACATGAAGCAACCAGCCCAAGTCAGGGACCAGGTCATTGAACAGCTTCCAAGAGGACAAAGGTCTGGTCCAATGAATAGACCTCTCCAAGCTGCTATCACTTCACAGGTCCAACCACGACCTCGCCAAGAACAACGGGCTGATCAGAGCAAGCCAGACAAGCCTAAAAGGCAGTTCACCAAACTCAACGTGTCACCGTCTCAAGCTTTACAACAATTGTTAAGGTTGAATCTGGTGACGTTAAGGGACCCTCCTAAGCATCTCAACACAACCTCCCTAAAGTACAATCCTGAGGAAAGATGTGCATACCACTCTGACAGTCCAGGACATGACACCGACGACTGCTGGGCTTTGAAGAATAAGATTCAAGATCTGATTAATAAAAGAGCTGTGGATTTCACCCAGATAGGCCAAGCTGAATGCTCCTGCCATCCCTACAAGATGCACCAATCAAAGTAACAAGCCCTGAGACTAGAAGACTTGTGTTTATTAGAATTTCCAAGTTGTAACTTTCTTTTGACTGTTCAAACATTTATTCATGATTAAACGTTGTTAGTTCATTAATGCATCGCATATGTCTGTTTTGAAGCAATATATTCGCATTCACTATATGCAAATTGTTTTCATATTTTTGTGACGGTCAGCTCTCAATAATTCTAAGCCTCTTGAGGGAGGATGACGAAAACGATACCACGATCTTTACAGTATGCTTTTGAACAGACCCCACTGATGAGGTACAGGCATTGTTTCAATTCCTAAATACTAGAGTTATAAGGAAGATAATCCCTCATCAACCCCTCTGAGCCAAAGAAGTAGGAGTTTTTCTTTTCGAAATTTAAAACCCTTAATCATAACCTGGGGCAGGGTAGTCTCTCAGTTGATCCAAGTGCATAACGAATGGCACCAAAGAGGTCCTTACAAAACAAAAGACAGTGATGGTTCCGAACAATCATACATATAGGCAGTCATTATATCTCAAAAAATAAAAACCCATTAAGTCAAAACCTATGAAGGAGACTTACAAAACTGGGGCATCCCGCTGACTGTAATCACAAAAGAAACAGTTCAGGCAAACAAAATAGGGATAATAAAATCAAAAAAAGAGGTCACACAAACCCTCAACAAAAAGAAATGACTGCCCATTCAGAATAAATCATCATTATCTGAACCATCATTGGTATATCAAAGCAAAGACTCAAACAAGGTCTAACGCACGATCAGCTGAGTTTAGGTTTGAAGAACATCACGAAGAGCGGGTGGGTACAAATAAATTTGAGCCTTTATCCTTTGTTTCTTGAACCGTGAACCAAGCCACGTTATAACCCTTAAAAGTCCTAGCTGAAGCATGGGTTAGTTCGAAAGCATACTGTTACAAAGGTATCCTGACTCCTTAAGGCTTGCTATAAAATATTGAGTTGACATCACATTTTACAAAATTTGCTGGTTTTACTGAAAAATGCATTTTTCAAAAACTTCAAGACAGACATAAGCTTTGCATTTTTGACATAACTCTGTTTGCGTATGACCTTTTGTTTAAACAACATAGAAGTTTGCACGACGAATGTCTAACGAACAAAAGCACTTCCAATCAAGGGGCAGACATGATCATGGGCTACCATCTGGGGTAGTTAAGTCAAGATTCGGAGAATCTCTCAAAGGCCAAATAGCCTGGGGCAAATCTCCGCCTGAGTCACTTGGGGCATTCCAGCAACGAATCTTGCCTGATCAAACATCTTCTGGGGGTATGACAAAACACTTCTAACAGGGGCAACTCCCTACATTCTGAGAGCGTGGACATAGTCGAAAAATACTACGCATAATCAAAGACCCGCTAGGTTGACATACCTAGGCAAAAATTAGGGCTTCCCGGCGAACCAAAAGGGTTCGGGCAAAATAAGGGATGAAATGGAAAAAATCTGTACACCCAGAAAGTCGAAAACCTGAAAGGGCGGCTTGGGCAAAAAAGGGTATCCCGATGGACATAAAACCCGAAAGGGCGGTCCAGGCAAAAATTAGGGATCAAAGCGTACGACTATGTCCTGGCATCTCATCACCTGTCTACCAGAAGATTTGTCAATTACCCCCACAGGTGCCTTCTCCCACTGAAACTGGGGCAATAATGAGTGGTCTAAGCGATCTAATGGTTCGGTCCACCAAGGTACCAAGGTAAGTTCGGCTGAAGAACATAACGAGTATATCTTAATTCCCCAGAGAGTGAGTCAGCAAGTCAATACACTCTCCCCAAGCAAAACTATACAATCAGCCTTAAGGAAGTTGGGTATCCCCGCAGATCTCAACATTCCCCAGCACGCTATACGAACATTTCTAACAAGCATCCCCGGCAGTCTTGATCTAAGATTGTTCCCCGGCGGTATACCAGGCATTCAGTGGAGTCACTTCCCCAATACATCTCAAAAATTTCCCCAGGAGAGTCCAATCCAGATTTCCCCAGGAAAGGTTGAATCATCTCCCCAACAGGAAGCTTATCCCCAGTAGATTCTAGAAGCTTCTTCCCTGCAGAGCACGAATGCGTCCCCCGACTTTGTTCAAAGGTCATTTCCCTACCTGGATATAACTGGGCTATCCTCAGCCAAAAGCCACAGAAAGATCATCCCCGACGAAGTCTTCCTATCCCCAGCGGAGTCTATTAACACTTCCAACATATTAATGGTATCCCCAGCGAAGTTACCATCAACATTCCGGCAAATGTACCTCTCTCCCCACAAAGTATTTCTCCCCAGCAAGATCGCTAGAGTAATTTTCTCCCCGCAGAGTGTTCTATTCGCCAAGTTTATCCCCCAACGGAGTTATCTTCTCCTACCGGTATTCTTGCAACTATCATCCCCAGCGGAGACAATAAAGCACTATTCTCCAACATCAGCCCAGGATGTGACTTCCTGGCACCCGTCAAGGAATTACTTTCCTAGACGAAAACATACATTCAAAAAAACATCACATACATCATGATACATGCATAAACGCATCATACCTTACAATCTCATTTATGTTGAGAACATCATTGCTTGATCCATATCATGCATTGCATATGACTGACCTTTACCTTTCAGGAAAGATCCAGTTAAGTTCTCAGCTATGTTCAAGACTTTAGCCTGGTTCAGTTAAATCGACCCTAAGATTTTCCTGATTCTTATCCAGTCAAAGGCCTTCTCTGGTTCAGTCAGATCGACCCTAAGATCTCCCTAATTCTTATCCAGTTGAAGATATTCTAAGACCTTGACCGGTTCAGTTAAATCGACCCTAAGATTTTCCTGATTCTTATCCAGTCAAAGGCCTTCTCTGGTTCAGTCAGATCGACCCTAAGATCTCCCTGATTCTTATCCAGTTGAAGATATTCCAAGACCTTGCCCGGTTCAGTTAAATCGACCCTAAGATTTTCCTGATTCTTATCCAGTCAAAGGCCTTCTCTGGTTCAGTCAGATCGATCCTAAGATCTCCCTGATTCTTATCCAGTTGAAGTTATTCCAAGACCTTGCTTGGTTCAGTTAAATCGACCCTAAGATTTTCCTGATTCTTATCCAGTCAAAAGCCTTCTCTAGTCCAGTTAAATTGACTCCTAAAGATTTTCCTAAAGAAGACTAAGTAGAAGACATCCAAGATTCTCTCATCGTTACTGTTGAGGTAGTAATCGCCCCAGATTCTCTCATCGTTACTGTTGAGGTAGTAATCACCCCAGGTTCTCTCATCGTTACTGTTGAGGTAGTAATCGCCCCAGATTCTCTCATCATTACTGTTGAGGTAGTAATCGCCCCAGATTCTTTCATCGTTACTGTTGAGGTAGTAATCGCCCCAGATTCTCTCATCGTTACTGTTGAGGTAGTAATCGCCCCATATTCTCTCATCGTTACTGTTGAGGTAGTAATTGCCCCAGGTTCTCTCATCGTTACTGTTAAGGTAGTAATCGCCCAAGGCTCTCTCATCGTTACTGTTGAGGTAGTAATCACCCCAGGTTTTCTCAGCGTTACTGTTGAAGTAATAATCGTCCAAGGTTCTCTCACCATCCCGTCGAGAGCACGTCTGAAGAGTTTCAAGACCCGATTCCTGTAACCAACCAGGGTGCATCTATACAAAGAGTTTGAAGACCAGCTCCCGTAACAGGCCAGGTAATCATCTTCTTTTTTCAGGTATGCAAGTTCTCGCTAAGGAATCCCTTACGCGATCGACACCCAGATGGCATCTATAAGCCCATCCCCCTATCCATAACCTCTCAGCATGGCATCTATAAGCCCATCTCCCTATCCACTAATCTCCAAATGGCATCTGTAAGCCCATTCCCCCCATCACACTGCTAACATGTGAACGCAAATTTCTGGGCACTCTAGTGTTCAATCATCTTCCACCTTCGGATTACGAAAGGCACGTCAGCCAATCTACATCCTTAGGTCTAAGAAGATTGAACAGGGGCAACTGTTGTACCCCAAAATTTGCCCTCCCATATTCTTCAAGATTTGCCAAAAGTATGCTTCAAAATATCCCAAGGGTTGCACAGTTCAATGGCCTCCTAACAGTCAAAAATTAGGGTTTTGGTTCTGACAGAGAAATTGAAGTTTCCAAGGGTCCAATCAAGTCCCACATGCCTACAAACATGGTCAAGCATCCATATACTATGTTTCAAGACTTACAACATAAAATTGCACAGTCAAAAACCCTAATTGCTCCACAGTCAACTGTAGGGGCAAAATGGTCATTTGACAGTCAAAAGTCCAAATTTTTGGTCAACATCTTATTTTGAAGCCACAAACATCATTTGATCAATTCTTGATCATGATTTTCAAGGTATGGCTCAAAAAGTCTCAAGATGCAAAAGTTTCCATATTTGGACAGTTGAAAAAGTCAACTGTAACTTGACCAAGGCATAACTTCCACATGGTTCATCAGAAAAATTCCATCCAAAGCTCATTTTGAAGAGAAATACATTTCCTACAACTTATCTTCACACTTCAAGTCCAAGAAATGCTCTCACAAAAAGTTATCAATCTCAACATTATAGGTCATTTTCAAAAGTCAACAAAAAGGCACTTTAAGTCAAAGACCATAACTTGAGATTGGTAAATCAAAATGACATGGGACCAATGGCATTGGTTAGAGGACTTCAAGACCTTTCCAAAATGTCCAAGAACATGATCAAAGCTTAAGATTTGAGCAAGATATGCCTTGTGGAAGTTGGGAAATTTTTGGGAATTTTGAAAAGTCAATTTTGCTTCAAACGCCTCAAAATTGCTAATGGGCCACATTTTCTTCCAAGAATCATCACCCAAAAGCTATGCACGACCCATTGACTTTAAAGGGAGTTATTTTATCATTTTTTATTAATTATTTGAATTATTATTATTATTAGTTCATTTAATTAAAATAAAATATGACAAAAATAGAAAACCATGTTTTCCAATCCCTTTTTGCAACATATTCTCTCCATAAAACCTCAAGATTTCGTGCATCACTAATATGGAAAGAATTGGCTATGATTGGCATCAAAAGGACATGAAAAAGATTACATTAAAAACCAAATATTTGATTCATGAATGCAAAGGTTTTTGGTTGAGATTTCTACCCTAATTCGTTCCATATACATACACAAACACAACCCTAATGCTCAAGACCAAGAAGCTGCACCTCAAACCAAATACAAACTTTGCATTTTTTGTCAAAAAGTTCAGAACTGAAAACACAGCTAGAGGGAATTTCAATGCGTGAAAAGTATCTCAAAAGCTTGCTGGGACTTCTCTGAACATAACCCAATATGTTTCAAGCCTCCATACACAAAGAACGGGTAGAATGAAGCCGCCCTGTTCTTGATAATTTGCATATTCGTATTTACCTTTCCATGCCATATTAATGCATTCTAATGATTGTTTTGCACTAACATGAACTCAATAAAGCTAATGGTGTCATTGAATTGGATTAATAGTGCTTGTATAACATGGAGAAGAAGCATGCGTGTCTTGAGACTATTGGGCTATTCAAAATTGGCGCGTATATTTTTGGTTCAGACCATTAACTTTTATCTTTTCTTATAATATTCACATTCCATTAATCTTACAAACGAACGCACTTGGATGGTTGGTTGATGCGTTGTCCTTCAAGCATTGGGACCTGGGTTCGATCCCCAGGTCCCCCATATTTCCTTCTATTTTTTTACATAACGTGATTAGGTACCCAACATGTCCAGAAGTCCACCAAATTCCCCAGCGCCAAAGCTTGCCAAATGTCTCAGGAGATGAATCCAAGGGCCATGATAAGAGTTCCAGGATACACGCTAGTCAACGCATGCGCACGTAATCAGAAGAAGTCAAAAAAGGCCTGACTATGGTGGGCCAAATTGCTCAAACATTCCTCCAAAAGGGCCAACAAACCCCCCTATGTTTGTATTTTTTTTCTTTTCCTTTTTTATTTTGTTTTAATTATTTTCTTTTAATCCTTTAAATTAATTTTAAAATAATATAAAAACACACAAAAATCAGAAAGTCAAAATAAAAATATGTTTTAATATTTAATTCATAAATAGTTTTTTTTGTAAATAAATTCTATTAACTAATTTAGTTTTAATCTTAGGTTTAATTTTAATGTTTTTTTTAATAAACTAAAAAATGTAGAAATTAGGGTTTCAATACTTTTATTCTTTTTTTTTCTTTTACCATATTTAATTATTAATTATTTTGTAAATAAATATGCCATGTAAATAAATATGCCATGTAAATAATTAATGTAAATTAGGTCAAACTTGAACTTATTTCTTTAATAATTAAAAAAAAGTTTAGAATTAGGGTTTTAATTCCATTTAATTTTCTCATTAAATTCCATAAATACAAAAACTCCAAAAAATAAGTTCCTTGCTTTTATTTAATATTAATTTACGATTTCGAAAAGGGTCCAACGCCCTCGCATTCTCGATTTTATTTCTTTTCGCACATTTACTTTTATTTCCTTTTTTAAATTTCATGTAATTGACCCAAAGCCTTGTAATAGATTAATTAGGGTATTTACTTTCCGCTTTTTATTTATCTCAAATCGGGTCTTGGATTAATTTGGCGATGTAGACCCACGCCTTTGTAATAGCGTAGGAATTTTAATTCTACACCTTTTAACTGTTAATAATTTGCATGAAAGAATGAATATCCAAAAATAAAATCAAAGCGTAGATCACCAATGCATGAACAAGACAAATATAACTGAAAATGACACACGAATCACACACCACCCCTAGGGTACGTCTCACTGTTGCCTTGCCCCTCGAAATGTGGTCGTCGAGTAGAGGATGTTTTAGTAAGTCCTCATGTCCATGAACATGGCATAAGGGTAGCTTCTAAGGTGTCTTCCTATTGCTCTGGTGACCACAATGTCCCGAACCCTCGAATTGACCCGAACACCTCCAACGGTGGTGCTACCTACCTCTCAATGGTGGGATGACACTATCTTAAGGACACTTACACAGACGAATTCCTTAGGGTAGGTAGATGACTCGTAGATACTTGCTCTAATTCAAAACAAAACAAAAACTTCTTTTCACACCGACACTTTTCAAAAAGCTTTCAAAAACAACTTTTCAAACACTCTTGAGGACTGATACAAGAGTCGAACTGAAATTTTAAACGAAACTTTTTTTAAACCCACAGTTGAAAAGCAAACAAACAATTTTTGAAAACACAAATGAGCAAGTATCTAAGAGCCCATGGATAACCATGGATAGAAAGGGTGCTAACACCTTCCCTTTCTATAAATCTACCTCCCGAACCGAGAGCAATCTCAACAAGGAATTTTTCTGTGCTTTTGTCCTTTCCATTTGAGAAAATAAAAGACGGTGACGACTCTTGCTTACCGCGACATTTCGCGCACCAGCGTTAAACAGTCAGTTCCAGATCCACCGATCACACTTAGCTTGTACATCTTCAACCTATCAAATAGTTTTTGGAGATAGTCAAGGTGCTCTTCTTCAGTCTGGGACCTTGCAATCATGTCATCAACGTAAACCTCAATCTCATGGTGAATCATGTCGTGGAACAAGGAGACCATGGCGCACTGATACGTTTCCCCAACATTCTTCAACCCTAAAGGCATTACCTTGTAACAGAAAGTGTCCCACTGTGTAATGAAAGTTGTCTTCTCCATGTCCTCAGGAGCCATCTTAATCTAATTGTAACCAGAAAAACCATCCATAAAGGAGAAGACCTTATGCTGCGCGGTGTTGTCGACCAGAACATCGATGTGAGGAAGTGGGAAATCATCTTTGGGGCTCGCCCTATTCAGATCCCTATAGTCCACACACATTCGTACCTTACCATCCTTCTTCGGCACCGGAACAACGTTGGCAACCCACTGTGGATAAGAAGTAACAGCTAGAAATTCGGTGTCAAACTGTTTCATGACCTCAGCTTTGATTTTCTCAGATATCTCAGGGCGCATACGACAAAGCTTCTGCTTTACCGGAGGACAGTCTTCTTTAGTTGGCAAGCGATGAACCACAATATCAGTGTCCAAACCAGGCATATCTTCATAAGACCAGGCGAAGATCTCAACATAGTCGCGTAGCATCTGTATCAACCGCTTCTTGACACTAAGCTCCAGATTTGCACCTATCTTGACCTCTTTCTTGTCTTCCTCTGTACCCAAGTTTACTGATTCCACTGGCTCTTCATGAGGCTGTATGGCCCTCTCTTCCTGTAGTAACAGTCTAGCAAGTTCCCCAGGCACTTCACAATCATCCTCACCTTCGTCCTCGGCTTGGTTGATCGGATTTTCGAAGTCATAACTGGCAGTAGCAGAGTTGTTATCAATGGGATCCAGAGTGGATGTGGATCTGTATTATGATATGTGAGTGTGTGTAAGACAATAGCTGTTTTGATAAAGTGCAAGATAGAAAAGAAAAACAAGGAGCGCAAAATTTTTAATGCAAGAAAACGTCAAATGCCTTATTGATGATATATGAAAATGAAAAATAAGAAGCCCTCACAAACAAATCCAATGTGTCTCGGGCAAGGCATCGGGCCGTAAAGTTTCAAACTGTTTGTTACAAATCTCAAAACAAAAGTCAACTACTGTGTAATAAAAGAAACGGGCACGGAGTCCCTCGCCGTGCAGTTGTTCAATCCACCATTGGTTGTAGGGTAGATCCAGCTGCCAACATCCAGGTTCTCATCATCAGCATCTTCTGTGGCGGAGACAACCTCAATAGCATTGATTCCCGAGCCATGCTTGGGCATGGGTGCAGTTATGACATTGGGTTTTTCCGGAGCGTCAAACTCAATCTCCTTGGCTTCGATCAAGTCTTGTACCTTATTCTTCAAGGCCCAACAGTTGTTTGTATCATGACCTCGACTATCGGAGTGATAAGCGCAACGGGCATTCAGGTTATATAGCGGAGATGTGGTGCTGGGATTCTTCGGGGCTTCCCTCAGAGTTACCAGATTGGTCTTCAACAATTATGGTAGAATTTGAGACAAGGTCATATTAAGCCGAGTGTATTGTATTTGTGTTCTCTCCACCCTTTGCTGATTGTTGCGTTGTGGAGCAACTGTGGGTCTTGATATCACTACCGCATTCACTGCTTGACGGTGTTCAGGTCTGTTTTGGCCTCGGGCCATAAACTGCACTAGCTTCTTTCTTAGCGGTGAAGGGCTTCTTTACTGCACTTGACGATGTATCCTTCTGTATATTACCACTTTGGATACCAGCTTCTACTCTCTCCCCAGTCAAAATCAATTCAGTAAACCTAGATGATGAACTGCCGATCAGATGATTGAAAAATGGACCAGACAACATCCCCAGAAACATATCAACCAACTCCCTATCAGACAAAGGGGGTTGGACTCTTCCAGCCAGATCTCTCCACTTTTGAGCATAGTCCTTAAAACCTTCACTTGCACCCACAGACATACCTTGAAGCTGAGTACGAGTGAGATCAAGGTCGGTGTTATACTGATACTGCTTGTAAAAATCAACAGCGAGGTCCTCCCAGTTTCAGACATTAGCTCCTTCCAATTGATAAAACCATTCAAGATGAGTCCCTGACAGACTATCTTGAAAGAAGTGCACCCACAAATTTCTATCAGCAGTGTAAGGATGGATTTTTCTAAAGTACGAGTGGAGATGGAGTTTTGGACATGATACTCCATTGTACTTGGTGAAAACTGGAGCTTTGAACTTATTAGGGATCACCACCCTAGATGCCAGTCCCAAATCTTCGAAATCCAAACCAGGGATCTTCTGAATCTCCATAGCGCTCAGCCTGTATTCAAGTTGTTTGTACCTATCCTCAGCAGGAGGATATTGCTCATCATCAAAATCAGTATCATTATCAGAGACCACAGGACTGAGACCCTTTTCTTCCTCTTGGTTCTCCTATCCTTTGGATTAAAGAGACAGACCAGCTTCCTGTCACAACCTATTCTGAAATCTGTTACCCATATTCAGAAGAACTACCTTCTTCTTCTTCTTCTTCTTCTTCTTCTTCTTCTTCTCCTTCAGGATGAGAGTCTTCAAATCCTCTTGCCCTTTAGCCAAGTTCAAGAACATCTCTTGGAATTGGGCATTCTGTGCCTGAAGAGCTTTGATGGCTTGATCGGTAGGTATTTCAGAAGACATTTCATGCTAAAATAAACAACGAAGGAGATGAGAAACCTGTAATGATACTTGTAATGGTGTGCATGATAATGGGATGTGTATGTAATGATTTCAAAGACTTTGGGAGATTTAAATTTTCAAACCAAGAAATAAACAAGCTTTATTAGATTAAACTTGTAAAAGGGTTCAACAATGCCTTTAAGGCATTTACAAAGAAGTAAATGAAAAACAAATCTAAACTAGAAAAAGAAAAAAATAAGAAATCCCATGGACGCTTCCCCTTCGTGCTGACGTAGTCATTGATTTTCCTTTCATTCTCAAGTTGCCTGGTGAGCTTCAAGATCTTCCTTTCTTGCTCATGGTACTTTTCCCGGTAGGTATCCCTCTCCTCTTTCAACTGAATCCAGGATATCTTCAATGCCCCAAGATCAGTGGGCATGTAGGGATAAAGGACTGTATAAGGAACACCCTCTTCGTTGGTAGGCTCCATAATCACTAGCAACACAGCTTCATAAGGCATCCCAAGCTTCTAGGCTCGAGCTCGGACCCACTGGAGATAAGGCTGCATAAGGAGAGAAGTTCTTGGTCCTAGCTCTTGAGGGTCAGACCTGTTCACCATGCCCCAGGCTCGTATAAACCTCTGGTGATGCTCGTCAACGTCTTCCTTGTAGTCAAATGCAATATCTGTAAGAAGTAGCTCATGAGGACCGTTTCTACGAGCACAACCAAACTGTCGCAAAGCCAAGAGGGGACTATAGGTTATTCCCCCTCTGATTCCAAGCAACGAGACACTAGGGTATCCACCACATCGATAAATGACAATAATGCTTTCCATGGCCTTAGAACTCCAAAGAATGTTTGTATGGGCAAGGGACATTATCCTGTAAGACCATCCTAAACCTTCTTCGTTCTTCAACACGTACTTGGGGAGGTGCGAGATAAACCACCTCTCTAGCAGCGGCATGCAACACATGAGAGTCCATCTTCTTCGCACAGTACGGGTATAGAGGGCATGCAAAATATCACCCAGAAGAGTAGGCACAGGATTGCGAGACATGAAGATCTTAACTGCATTTACGTCTATAAAGGAATCTGGATTCGGGAAGAGAACCAAACCGTAGATAAGGAGAGCCAAGATGTCTTCAAAAGCCTGAAAATCCAAGTTATCCCAGAACTGCTGAGCTTGATCTATTAGAAACTTGGCTAAGAAACCTTCAACCCCGCTTCATGTCTCCCAATTAGATACCACATCAGCCCGTTTCAAATGTAGAGCTGAAGCAATGTCTTTTGGTCTAGGAGTCTCTTCCAAACCTGTGAAGGGCATCTGCTCGAGGATTGATATGCCCAATAAGTGAGAAAACTCTTCCATAGTGGGAACTAGCGGATAATCCGGAAAAGTGAAGCAATGATGCACTGGGTCGAAGAACTTGAAAATCACACTCATCATCTGCTCATCAAAATTTAAGGTAACCAAGCTAAGAAGCTGACCATGTCTCCTAATGAACGAAGAAGTATCAGAAACTCTCGAGGCTAAATATTTGAGTTGAGCAAGTATTTGCACAAAGTTAACTCGGATGGTGTTTCTGCGTTTGGAAACCATAATCTGCAAAACAGAACAAAGGTAAATCCCCTCGGTCTTTAAAATGGTTAGTATCATGAAGTATGCATGCTATGTTATGATGCATGATGTTATGGTAAAACAAACAACAGGTATAACAGATAACAGACATGGTAAAGGCAAACAAGTCACACAAGAGCCCTTAAGTTTAAGGCCTGCATGGGGTCTAGGTACTACCCTCTTGAAGTTCAGTTGGTTTCAACCTGTCCTAATAATAGTAACCGGGTTCTAGGGGTTCTCAATATCACCGACCATCCTCCATCGGTCATGGTTTCAGCTCACACAATCTTTTCTTGCGGCCAGAACTATCTCGAGAGTATGGTCTCAATGACTGTAGCATCGAGTATCAACCAGTTCTCAGCTTTACACCGAGGCCGGCTATCTCACTACTTCCTACTGGCCAAGTTGGTCAATTATAGGTTCTAAGGTCAGTCGATGCTTAACGACACATATAGCAGCCCCGTATTCTCCTCGTTTCTCCATAAGGGATACTGGTACCAACCAATGTGCCACATCGATGTAGCTACTGCTTCAACCGTATCGGTCTATGTCGTACAGTTCCCTCACAGTTTATTTTTACTTACCTAAAAGGTGTTCCCCAGATCCGGGTTAGGATCTATAGTAACTCCCAATACAAAACCCTTTAAAAGTAAAGCAACCAAAACAAACAAGAGAAGCAATTTATGATGAACTAATCCTAAGGTATACCCCACTTATTAATCTCCCCAGCAGAGTCGCCAGTTCTGTGATACGGTGCGTTTTGCGTTTTGCGTTTTGCGAAATGTCGCGGTAAGCTACGTGTTCAATCATCTTCCACCTTCTGATCACGAAAGGCAGACCGACCAATCTACAACCTCAGGTTTAAGAAGATTGAACAGGGGCAGCTGTTGTACCCCAAAATTTCCCCCCTCATTTTACTCAACACATGCTCATTGAGATCCTCAACTTGCTCAAGGATGCCCAAGAATTGACCAGACAAACTCTCTCCTAAAGCAATGAACCTCCAACTAGGGTTTCCATTTTCATAAATATGGGTGAGCTCCAAAGGCATTATATGCTCTCCATAGTCCTAATATGTTCTCAAGACCATCCATGTCAAGTTTCATGCCTTACACAAGAGGTTTACCCAGTCAACTGCTCCGATGCTTGAAAATCAACTATATTAGGTCAAAAGTCAACTATGGCCCACATACAGTCAAACTTCAAGATTTTTGGTCAAATCAACATTTTGAAGTGACATTAATCATTTGATAAACGTTTGATCATGATTCCTCAAGAAATGCTCCTAATTCATCAAAACTCAAAAGTTGCTAAATTAGTGTTTCTTAGGAAAAAGTCAACCAAACTTTGACCAGGCATAACTTCCTCATACTTTATCAAAAATTTCTCATTCCAGGATCATTTTGAAGAAAATCAAATTCCCTACAACTCATCTTCATCCCTCAAGTTCAAGAAATGCACTCATGAAAAGATATAAAATCAGACATTATAGGTCCTTTTCAAAAGTCAACAAAAACACCTTTTGGCTCAAAACTTCTTACATTAACATGGAATATCCAATTGAGATGAAACCAAAGAGGTTGCTTAGGGGACATCCTAAGTTTTATAAAAAGTCCAAGAACACCCTCTTAGGGTCAAAATTGATGGAGATATGGATTGTCAAAGTTGGCTATTTTTAGAAATTTTCCCAAAGTCAACAATGCCCAAAATGCATTGTTCTTCAAATGGGCCCAACTTTTTATGCTTGTATCATGTTCCTAACATGGTCCACGACCCATGAACTACTCCATGTATCTTTTTTTTATTTATTTGATTTATTTTGATTTTTAATCTTTTAAAATCCAAATTTAATCAAATAAATGATTTGAAAATGGTAAAGATTTGTTTTGATTGGATTTTGAAGTGAATCACAATCCACATATGTTGTATAATGTCAAAAGATTCGTGCAAGCTTGGAATGGGTAAGAAATATGAAAAATTGGAAAGATTTGAAACAAAATAAAACTCCATTATTCTTTTGGATTCTCTCCATATTTGTTAACCTAAGTCTTGCCTCATACATAAGGAGGAGATTCTAACCCTAAAGGAGGATATACAGAGGTGTAGCTGCTGCAAAAGACACCATGTACACAAGCTTGAAATTCAAGGAAAAGTGACCATCGAATTTGGAATTTGAGGTAGATTCAAGAGGTTTTGAAGGTTGCAACGTATTCCTAGAGACACACTGAAACTAATTGCATTGTTTTCAAGCGTCAAAACTCCCAGAATCACAAACAACACGATCACGGTTTGCATTTTATTTTCAAAAATGATTATAGCCATACATGCGTTATAAATATATTTTGATAATGCATTCTTGTTTGTATGAATATTTAGAACGTGTTTGAATCACTAATTGCAAGTTTTGATGGATGTATGATGTCCTTCCATTATTAGGGTTTAGAACTTTGTTTTAGGGTTTTCCAGTACATGGAAAATTAGGCCCAAATATGAGTACCATCATGCTTAGGGGGTAAAGCCTAATCGATCCATGGCTTCAGAGTTGATTTATATGGCGTGCTGTGGATTTTGGAAGTTGCAGGTACTGTAGTGACGGACAACGTCCGTCGGTAAAAGTATAAAGGCCAATAGTAGAAAAAACTTGTTAAGTCAGTTAAAAAAGACTTTTTAAGTCACGTCCGAATCTGACCTAAGAGTTGCTGACATAAGAAGTTTTGACTTCTTAAGTCGGATTTGGACCTGACTTAAGAAAAAGTTATTAGTCATTTAAATAGCGCCCGACTTAATAAGTATAGGCTTTAAAAAATTAACCGACATACAGATTTTATTTATTAAATCAGATATAATTAAATGACCTAACAAGTTGAACATGTTTTTTTTGTTGGTAATATCACTTCTTTTGGATGACACATATTCTAGTTTTTTTAAGACTAACCGCAACATGAAATCAGCTTAGCAAGCAAAAATAATAATAATACAATATCATTTTGTTCCATAATGTCACCCATACTTCAAAACGAAACCATATAAGTAAAAATATTATCATATAAAATTAAAACATCATTGTAACCAAAATAGGTACACAAGCACTGCACTAATAAGTAAGTTCAGTTGCACTAAAATATAAATTCAATAGAGATAACACTAGTCTTATCAAAAAGCATAAACAAGAGTAATTATAGCTCTCATGTTAAAAAGTTCCAATAGGAAATGTTAAATTATATATCATAACTTATTAATATAGTTGAAATAATTCATAATTTAGAGCCGCCAAAAGTAATGATGATGCAACATCAGTGGAAGATTGATGTACCTGTTCAGATTTTGACTAGTTTATGTTAGTGCGTGAGGCACTTTTACTGGGGAGAGAAAGAGAGAATAATAAAGGAAATAAGCATTTGTATTATTGAATTGTACAAATAATGATACACACTATGACTATTTATATATAACCCTAATCGGGCTTGGGCTAACACAACTTGGATTATATTTAAATATTAAATCTAATCAAATATAATTTAATATTTCAACACACCCCCATATCCAAGTTGTCGAACATCCTCAAAAATAGTCAATCTGAACTATTCCTAATTTCTTTCTCAAATTCAGGAATCTGTCGATCTTCAATCCTTTGGTGAAAATGTCGGCCAATTGTGCTTCACTTAAGCAATGCCTAACTTCAAGTTCACATTGGTTTACTTTTTCCCTCAAGAAGTGAAACCTTGCTTCAATATGTTTACTTCTTCCATGCAGAATTGGATTCTTCACCAGATTTATGGCTGACTTGTTATCGATTTGAAATACTAAAGGTTTCTTCACTTTGACAGTCATTTCTTCAAGTACATATCTGACCCAAATTGCTTGACCTGCTGTATAGGATCCTGCTATATATTCAGCTTCACACGATGACAATGCCACCACAGGTTGCTTCTTCGAACACCATGAGATTGGGGCACCAAATACTTGAAACAAATTTCTAGTTGTGCTTCTCCGATCTTTCTTATGTCCACACCAATCGGCATCTGAAAAACAATTAACTATTGCTTAGTTGCCTTCAGAATCTCGTCGAAATAGTATTCCACAATTTATTGAACCCTTCAAATATCTCAGGATTCTTCTTATAGCCTTCATATGTGACACTCTTGGTTCACCCATATATCTGCTTACTAATCCGATTGCAAAACCTATATCAAGTCGACTGTTGCACACATACCTCAGAGATCCCACAATTTGCTTGAACAAAGTTGCATCAACTTTGTCTTCCTCTCCATTCTTCTCCAACTTCAGATTTAGTTCGACAGGTGAGGATGCAGGATTTGAATCATCCACTCTGAATCTCTTGAGTATCTCTTTGACATATTTTATTTTATGTAGCACCATACCTTACTTTTACATTTGAAATTCCATGCCTAGAAAATAAGACAATTTTCCTAGATCTAACATTTCAAATTCCTTCGTTATCAGCTCTTTGAACTTCGACAAGTTCTCCAAACTATTTCCAATTACTAGCAAGTCATTAACATACAAGTAAATGATTGTTATATCTTGTGCTACAACCTGAACATAGACACCATACTTTGATTTGAATTTGACAAATCCCAATTCGACTAAGTATGAGTCGATCTTCTTGTTCCATTCCCTAGGTGCCTGCTTGAGGCCATAGAGTGCTTTGTGAAATCTATATACTTTACTCGCTTCCTTCTGAATCACAAACCCAAGAGGTTATGTGACATAAACTTCTTTGTCTAAAGGACCATTCAGAAATGCTGATTTCACATCTAGATGGAATGTTGACCAACCTTGGTTGCATGCCAATGCTACCACTAGTCGAACAGTCTCTAATCTTGATATTGGAGCAAATACTTCAGAGTAGTTGAGTCCTACTCTTTGAAGAAAACCTCGAGCTACTAATCTTGTTTTATGTCTTGCTATTTACACATCTGCATTGTGTTTCAACTTGAACACCCATTTTACTTCGATAGCTTTTGTATGTGCTGGAAATTCAACTAACTCCTATGTGTTGTTTCTTTCAATTTCCTGTAACTCTTCGACTATAGCTAACTTCCACTTGTTAATCTTCAAAGCTTCGCTATAGTTAACTGGTACAGCACATGCAAGTAAAGCAAAATGAACTTATTCTCCATCTGGTGTGATTTCATCATCACCCACCACATTATAATCATGAAGTCTTGTTGGAAGAACTTTATTTCTTTGAGGTCTCTGGCTTGTTTCAGCCATAGTCTCTTCAAATTCGAATGTGTCGGGAGTGTCAGTAACTACTTCTTCTTCGACTTCGACTGGATTCTCAACAATTCCTTCGACCTCTACTTCATTAGTTTCTTCGTCGAAATCAAAGTTCATTAATGGATTATTTCTAGAATTCCAATATGTTGTACCCCAAAATTTTCCCTCCCATATTTCTCAACAAATGTCATGTGAGGTACCCAAATTGCTCAAGGAAGTTCAAGAGTTGACCAGACAAACTCTCTCCTAAGGCAGTCTACCTCAAATTAGGGTTTCATTTTTCATCAGGATATATGAACGACAAAGGACTCAAATGCTCACCATTGTCCTAATATTTTCTCAAGATCATCCATGTCAAGTTTCAAGCCTTGCAGAAGAAGTTTGCTCAGTCAATTGCTCAAATGCTTGAAAATCAACTATGCAAGGTCAAAAGTCAATTGTGGCCCACATACAGTAAAACTTCAAGATTTTTGGTCAACATCCTCATTTTGAAGTATTATCCATCATTTGATTAAGGGTTGATCATGATTCCTCAAGGATTGCTCACAATTCATCAAAACCCAAAAGTTGCTAAATTAGGGTTTTGTAGGAAAAGTCAACTCAACTTTGACCAAACATAACTTTCTCATACTTTATCAGAAATGACCCATCCAAAGCTCATTTTGAATAGGATGCAACTCCCTACAATTCATCTTCATCTCACAAGTTCAGAATATGCACTCATAAAAAGATATGAATTTTGACATTATAGGTAATTTTGAAAAGTCAACAAAAAACACCTTTTGGGTCAAAGCTTCATACATGAACATGGAAGACTCAATTGAGATGAAACCAAAAGGGTTGCTTAGGGGACATCCTAAGCTTTCTAAAAAGTCCAAGAACACCTCTATAGGGTCAAAATTGAGAGAGTTATGCATTGGCCAAGTTGACCATTTTTGCAAAATTGCCAAAAGTCAAATGTGCTCAAATTTGCATTTTTTGCTAAATGGGCCCAACTTTTTATTCTTGCACCTCAAATATACCATGGTACACGACTCAATTGTCCATTCACATGTTATTTGCTTCATTATTTATTTTATTTTGATTTTTTATTTATTAAAAATTGAATTAAATCAAATAATTGGTAAATGATAGCAAAGATTTGTTTTGTTTGGATTTGTGAACAGAATCACAAGCTCATAGTGTTGGCGTATCAGAATCAAATCATATCAATGGCAATTGGTAAAATAAAGGAATGATTGGCATGAAAATGGAAAGATATCATATACATTTAAAATCAAATCAAATCTTGGATAAATGCAAAGATTTAATCCAAGTTTGTTAACCTAATTCACTCTAGGTTATATAAGAATGCTTGGCAGATCAAAAGAGGGGGACTGGAGGCGTGAGACTGTAAAAACAAAACTCAGAATTTTTGATAAAAACGTGAGATCCAAATTCTGGAATAGAGAACCTTTGACAGCAATTAAAGGCTAGAAATAAATTCATTGGCATTTCAGGGAGCATTCCCAATCATTTGCAGGCGTCAGAACATCCGAAATCTCCTCCTATCATTCACACGGTTTGCAAAATTATTCAAATTCAATTACTGTAATTCTTGCATATTCAGCATGTTCAAATTACATATTTGTGTTCATTATCATGTTTTCAATGTTTCTGGACAGTTTGGTTTAATTAATAGTACAGGAATACGCTTCTGCCATTATTAGGTTTTCGTGCTCCAATTTGGGGTTTTGGTGTTCAAGCAAAATTAGGCCTGACAATGGGTACCATGATGATCAGAGTTTCAAACCCAGTTGACTCATGGTCCCCAATTGAATTTATATTGCATATGCTAGATTTTTGAATGACATAGGTTTCAGCAAAAGACTTGCGTCTATAGGTAAAAGAATCATAACTTAAAACGATGGTTCTAAGGAAGAAGCCAACAGCGTGTCACAACCTGACTGGATGATTTAAATTCTGGCACGTTATTCTGGCTAGAAACTTGTTTGTTATGATATATTGTTTGTTTTCATTATGTTAACAAGTTAACATTCAGCGCAGTTGGTCAGAAGAAGGAAGTCAGAAGCTCTGGATTCTAGGTTCGATCCCAGGTGTGAGCTTTTGGTATTTTCTCCTTTGTTTTCACCAGATCCACCACGTGCATCTTTTGGAGGCCATCATCCTTTGGATCCCTCTCTAGCAGATCCAGCGCTAGAATCTTCTGAGGATCATCATCCTCTGGATCCCTCTCCAGCAGATCCAACACTAGCATCTTCTGAGGATCACCATCCTCTGGATCCCTCTTCAGCAGATCCAGCGCCAGCATTTTCTGAAGATCATCAGTTTCTGGATCCATCAGAAGTTCAGCACCCCCACTAATGCTAACAATCAGGCCCACTTCTTTTTCCTTTTCTTATTTTTTAATTCTCTAATATTTCTTTTAATTATTTTAATTGACAATTAATTACTATTTTTCATAAAATTAAGAAATCAAAAAAATTAGAATTAGACTTTTTTTTATCAAAATTAATTTTGTTAATTTAATTTAATTTAGTTTAATTTAGGGCAACTTTAACTTGTTTTCTATAATTAAACTAATTAGCAAATCAGATTTAAATTCTTGATTTAATTCTTTTATTTTTCTCAAATAAACTAAAATGCAAAAATAGGTTTTTAGAGTAAATTATTTTATTTTTCTTAATTTAAAATTAATTAGAACTTAGGATTTTCTTTTTAATTTAATTGTTTCATTATTTTCTTAAATAACGAAACATGACAAAAAATATCTTTTTTAAATCAATCACAAATAGGATTAATCAAGAGTCAAAACTCTAGTCGTTTCGTATTTAATTCTCCGCGCGCTTATTATTTATTTTGACAATATTTTTGTAACTGTTCACTGGTTTGTAATAGTTAATGTAAGGCTTTTACTAATCTCTTTTTCCACGGGTTTTTGGCTATGTAATTAATCCCCTTCCCCGAAGCCTTGTAATAGCGTAGATTTACTTTCTCGCATTTTTAATTCCCGCAAATATTCAACTGTTTAGATGTATGCTAATAGGATTGTATGACAAGAATACATGACAAATTAATACGGTTAGAAAACCCTAATGTGCAAATATTAAATAACTGAAAATAGATCACTTGCACATATCACTCTTAGGGTATACTCTCACTTCGGTTGCCTTCGGTAAACGATCATTAAGCATAGGGTGTCTTAGTGGTTGCCCTCCAGTCTAAAAAGATAAAAATGTCCCATTCGAATGTTTCCTCGGAAATGTTGCCTCGAATATGATCTTAAGACTCTAGGGTTATTACTAAGGTGTCCTAATATTGCTTTAGTGGTTGTACGTCCCTTTCGAATTGACCCTTACAAACTCCAACGACGGTGCTACCTATTTATCAATAGTAGGATAGTGATGTCTAAAGGAAACGAGAATAGAAACAATCTTTTTTCGAGTAGGTAGATGCTAGTAGGTACTTGCTCAAATCAAAACTTTTTCACACTTACACTTTTCAAAACAATTTTCAAAATAACTTCGTCACACCTTTGAGAACTGATACAAGGGTTATCACGAAGTCAAACTTTTCAAAAGCAAAGCACATACACAAGCAATTTTAAAAAAGATGAGCAAGTACCTAAGAGCCCATGGAAAACCATGGATAGAAAGGGTGCTAATACCTTCCCTTTCTATAACCTACCCCCGTACTTAGAATATCTCGAAAAATGATTTTTTCTGTACTTTTTTCCTTTCCGGTTTGATGAAATAAAAGTCGGTGGAGACTCTTGCTTACCGCGACATTTTGCAAACACAAAACACAAACTAGCGTCAAACAGTCGGTTCTGCCACCGTATCACACATTCCCATGCAAAATTTTCATTAATCACAATATCTCGACTCAACACAATCTTCTCATTAACTGGATTGAATAGTTTGTACGCACCAGTTTTATGATATCCTACCAGAATCATAGGTTCACTCTTGTCAACAACCTTCCTTCTCCTTACATCAGGAACATGCTTGTAACACATAGAGCCAAACACCTTAAAATGACTTACTGATGGTCGTTTGCCACTCCACGCTTCTTCAGGAACCTTGTTCTTTAATATCTTAGTAGGACATTATTGTACCCCAAAATTTTCCCTCTCATTTCTCAAGAATTTTCTCACAAGATCTCTCATGACTCAAGTTTGCAGCACTGATACATCAATTTAAGTTTGGAATTGGCATAAGGGCAAAATGGTCAAAATGCACACTGAAAAGTCAAACTTTGAATTTTTGATCAAAATCAAGTTTCAAGAATCACATTTCATCAAGACATGTTAGAATATGGATTTGGTTCATCAAGAAAATCAAAAGTCAAAATTACTTTGGAAAAGTCAAAGTTCTAAACACTTAGAAATTTTTCTAAGTGTTAAGAAAATATGATAAATTCATAACTTTTGGCCAGATTTTTCATCATGATGCAAGATGATTCAGGAAGAACTTATGACACAAGAGTTGTAGATCTCCATGAGATCTAAAACATGGAAGAACAGAACTCCTCCTAGAAATGCTGGGATTTCAAGTTATAAATCTTTGAAGACCCGTCCATGAAACTAAAACACTTAATAAATTCTGAGTATTTCCAAGTCAGAATTTGGTTATAACTTCTGGGCCAATTTTCACGTAGGTATAATCAGAGTTTGAAAAAATTATTTAAAGAGGGGTTACAAAGCATGTTACAAGCTTTCTGAGAAGTCTGAGAACTCCTTCATATCATGCTGGAGTAGGGAGAATCAAAGATGAGAAGTTGGACATTTGTTCTTAATCTAAGTTACGTTTATGCTGAACTTCTAATCCAGTTTCAAGATATGCTACATAATCTCATGTTTCAGGCCTTCTTGCTTGTTAAATCTCATCATAATTTAATGCTCACACCAACTTTTGAGTCTTTATCCCAGTGTTTAAGCCTTTATCCAAAAGATCTACCCCCGTGTGGCATAAAAGTACCACTGCTGTCCTTGAAAAGTAAACTTTGAAGAAGGGAAAAACACAAGAAGGGGGGGGGGGGGGGGGGTTGAATTGAAACTACTCCAGTTCACCCGTCAAGGTGATTTCGCCTCTCTCCAACGAGGACTTAATTCACTAATCACAAACATATTACAATCACTACTTTGACAACTGCCAAAGTCCTCTTGAGTATAACCACAATCTGGTTAATCTCAAGGAAAACTGTCTTAATCAAAGATACAAGAGTAATGTGTATAGTTGTTTTTTGTTACAACAATAGTTATCACAATTGTGATAGTTTACATGATTTTAGAGCGTAGAAAGTAAGTGAGTAAGCTTGCAGCGTTTTGAATTGTATTGCAGTAGCGTTGGCAAATCGTAAACGATTTGATCTCTTGTCTTGTTTATATAGGCAATGGAATCATGTTCATCATTAAGCGTGATAATGATCATTAAAGCAGTTTCCATATTGAGAAGATCTTGTCTGAATGAAGCCATTGTAATTGATGATGTCTTGATTAAATAGTAACGCTTCAGAATCTTACATCCTTGCCTGCTGCTGATGCTTCAGAACATTGATGACTTAGATTATTATCCTTCTGTTCAGAATCAGAGTTTACTTCACTTAAGCGCAGGTTCTGGTCATCAATCTTTAGCGCAAATTCTGATTACCTCAGCGTGTAGCTTCTATAGCTTAACTTATAATGCTGCTTTGGTCAGAACTTCTGCATACACAATAACATAATTTTAGAGTGCATATTTGTTCTTTGTGTTTGTTATCATCAAAACTCTAACTGAGGGTTATAGAATCAAACTATGTTCTAACAATCTCCCCCTTTTTGATGATGACAAAAACTAGAATTTTCAATGAAAAATAAAGAACAAAAGGTTTAAGAGAGACTCCCCCTGAGTTGATTACTTCCTTGAAGTTCCTTCTCATGAGAGCTTTTGCTGCATCCCCTATCAGAATTTGTTCCTGTTCAAAATTTTCAGAAAGTAGAGGTTAAATAATTCAGAATGTTTGAGACTTTTGTCCCGGTATACCATTATTGAAAATATCTTACTTTCTCCCCCTTTTTGTCAGGTATAAAAAAGGCAATATAATCAGATCCAAAATAGATAAATTATATTTAAAAACAGAATGCAATGATGAGTTTCAGAAACAAGGAGGTAAAGATAAAAATTACAGATAAACAGTTTTAAAAGAAAATCTAAGAAGGAGGGGGAAGGCGTGTGAACAACGCTTCCAACAAGCTCTTGATCTGAGTACTTGACTCTTCTTGCTTTCCCAGAATATCTTTAATTTCCTTTGTAGTATCTTCTTGTTTATCCAGAATACCTTTTATCTCTTTGTTCGTATCCTCTTGCTTATCCAATCTTGCATGGATTAAAGAATTCTCTTTCTTCAACTCTTCCAGAGTTTGCATTTACCAAAGAGGAAGATGGTGTCTCTTCAGGGGTTGCATGTTGTTCAGAACATTCTACAGCCTCTTCTGATGGAACCACTTCTTCTACTGCAATCATGTCTTCTGGAGCAGTAGTCAGAGAAAGACTATCTGATTCTGGTTCAGCTACTTCTGAAGGATGATGCTCTTTCCAAGGAGCATTATCCAGCGAGAGGATATCTTTCTTGAACAGTTGGCTCAAAACTTGATCTTGGAAAGCCTTTAGCTGATCACTGAAGTTCTGCTGAGCCCTTTCATAACCCAATTCCTTCAGCTTCTGAGTTTCAGAGTTTAGCCAATTTCTGAATCTTCCCTCATTGAATCGGAAGCGGCAGGATTAGAAATCTCTTGACTTGCATGCTTCAAAGAATTGATCCATTCCTGGATCTCTATTTCAAAAATCAACAAACTCGTACCAACATCTGATGTGGTTGTAGTTGGTTTAGGTTTGGGAATGGCATTTCTGTGTGAGATGGAAGCTAGTCTGACCCACACTTGTGGATCAATGACAAGTCTGAAGGTGTCAGCTGGACTTTTGATGGGTGATGGAGTGGGAGAGTCAGGAATAATAATTGGTGTGGTATGGGTGTTTGGCGGTGTGGATTCAAGGGATGAAGGGATTTCTGGAATATCATGGATAGTGAGAGGCATGCGAACCACAAGAGGTTCTATTATTCCAGGGATTGGGATTGTGGTATCAGAATCTGAAGGAGAGTCTTCAGATTGGTTTGTGGTAGCGTGTTGGGTTTCTGGTTCAGGAATATCATAAGATGGGTTTTCAGAAGGTGGAGTTTCTGGTTGTGGTGAGTTGGGGTTCAGATGTTCTGGTTGAGGATAATGTAGTTGTGGATTTTCTGGTTGTGGATTTTCTGGTTGAGGAGAGTGTGGTTGTGGAATTTCTGGTTGTGGAGAGTGTGGTTGTGGATTTTATGGTTGTTGTTGGATGTTTGGATTATCTGGGAGTGGTGAGGAAAAGTCCTGGTCAAACATATCAATATGAGATAGAACTTTAGCAAGTTCTGGTTGATGATGTTCTGGATTTGGATTTGGATTAGGGGAGTGAGGTTCATTCAAAAAGTTACCTAGAGTTACAGATGGATCAAACTCTATGTCAAAATCTTAAAATGTTTGGGGTGAAGGATTTTCTGGTTGAGGGGGCATGGCTTGATATGTTGAAACAGTTATTGATTCTATAACAGAAACAGAAGATGGATTACCTTTATTTTTTACAGCTTTAGGTGTCCTCTGAGAAGATCCTTCTCCTGCTGCTTTCCTCTTCTTGGATTTCTTTAACACAACCTCTGGAGCAGCCTTGTGCAGATCTTGAATGTTGATTTCTAGAGCAGTCCCATCAGCCTTGCAACCTTCAAGGTATCTGACTATGATTTCTGGTTTGGAGTCAATCTCAGAAAATAAAGGAAAATCCTTCAGAGGTATCCTTCTTGAAGTAATGGTCTCATGAGAAGCCACAGTTGGTTCCTTCTTAATGTTCTCAATGATCTTCATTTTCTTCAGATTCTTTGTGTTCAGAGGCTTCCCAGCAGTTGCTTCCAAAGTGCTTATTTCTTGTGCCTCTGTCAGATGTTCTATCAGCCTGTTTTCAGTTAGAATATCTGATATCAGCCTTCCTAAGGGAATCCAATCCCTCTTAGTCCTTTCGTCTTCTCTGGTCTCCTTCACACTTGTTCTGAGATGGTTGAAGAGCAAGTGTGGAAGATTTACCTTTGTCTTCTTAGCAATAAAATAAATCAGAAATTGCTGATCAATATTGATGTAATCAAGAGAGCTTGTAGGCTTCCTGTGATTGATACATCTCAAAATGATTCTGGCCCAGATTCTGTGATGATCCTTCAAATCTCTGATTTTACTGAAGGGCTGTCCAGAAGTGAAAATTTCCCTTGCAATTGATCTTAGGTCAGAGAATATCTCAGCCATATCAATGCATCTGACTCCACCACCATTGTATGCAAGGAGCTTCCCAATAAGATCTTCTGTTATCACTATTTTATTTCCCATAACATAAGAAGTAACCTGGTGGTTGGATGAGGAAGAATGTATCCAGAATTCTTTGACGAGAATGGGAAACGTTGGACCCAATAAACGGTTAAAATACCTGTTCCATCCTTGTGTAGTAACGTCTTCATAGAGATTGAAACCATTTTCTTGTAGACTCTCAAAATCAATGATCAGTTCAGAGAGAACTTCCAGGTTGTCAACTGGAGTGAGAAGTGTTTGTATGGGTTCTTCATATTGTTTCATTGATGAAGATTCATGAACACTGAGATTTTTGAGACCTGATGATGATGCCATTATTCACCCGGGTTTTTGAAGAAGATGAAAAGGGTTTTTGAAAGCAAGAAATTAAAACAAGAGAGTAAAAGTGAATGAATGAAATAGTAATTATGAGTTTAAATAGGTTTTTGAAAACGTAAACAGTAAGCAAGAAAAAATTTAGTAATGATTATATGCATTAATGAACCTGAAATTAGGGGATTTAGAAAGATATTGAACGGTTACCACTGACAAGTGTCTCAATGCATCAAATCAGAGCCTTGGATCCTTCAGAATTTGAACGCGTGTTCAGCCTCAGAAGGTAGTTGGTGAGAGGATGACAAGTGTTTGATGATGTAAACTGCACGCCTCTATCCTTGAAATGAAATGTTCAGATCTTCATGGATAGATTCTGAGGCAATCTGTACTTCTAAACTTGAAACATATAGCTGAAGTGTTATCACAGAAGATGGGAATGTTACTCTCAAATATGTTGAAGTCTTCAAGTTGACTTTTCATCCAGAGCATTTGCGTGCTACATCCAGCTACTGCTATGTATTCAGCTTCTGCTGTTAACAGTGTTATTGTGGACTGTCTCTTGCTGGTCCATGAGATCATATTTTCTCCCAGAAACTGGCAGTTTTCAGAAGTGCTTTTATGCTCTACTCTGTCTCCAGCAAAGGTAGCGTCACAATATCCTACTATGCTGTATTCATGGGATTTTCTATAAAACAAGCCCAGATTAGTAGTACCTTTCAGATACATGAAAATTCGCTTAACTGCTGTTAAGTGAGATTCTCTAGGATCTGATTGGAATCTAGCACATAAGCAAACACTAAATAAAATTCCAGGCCTTGAAGCCGTCAAATAAAGGAGAGAACCAATCATACCTCTGTAGACTTTCTGTTCTACCTTTTTACTTACCTCTTCCTTTTCCAGAATGCATGTGGGGTGCATTGGAGTCTTTGAGGGCTTACATTCTGAGAGATCAAATTTCTTCAGAAGTTCTCTGACGTATTTGCTCTGATGAATGTAAGTGCCTTCTGGAGTTTGGTTTATCTGAATGCCCAGAAATAATTTGAGTTCCCCCATTAAGCTCATCTCAAACTCTTCCTGCATGCACTTAGCAAACTCTCTTCCCAGAGAGGGTTTAGTAGATCCAAAGATAATATCATCTAGATAAATCTGACATACTAAAATGTCATTCTTAAATGTCTTATAGAACAGAGTTGTGTCCACTTTCCCTCTGGTGAATTCCTTTTCTAATAGGAAGTTACTTAGTCTTTCATACCAAGCTCTGGGAGCTTGTTTCAGACCATAAAGTGACTTCTTTAGTTTGAAAACATATTCTGGGTGTTTGGAATTCTCAAACCCAGGGGGTTGATGCACATATACCTCTTCATCTATATAGCCATTTAGGAATGCGCTTTTGACATCCATCTAATACAGAGTGATGCCATTGTTTACAGAAAACGAGATTAAAAGTCTGATAGATTCTAACCTGGCGATTGGAGCAAAGGTTTATGTATAGTCTATCCCCTCTCGCTGAATATAACCTTATTCCACCAGTCGTGCTTTGTTTCTGATGACTTCTCCTTTCTCGTTCAGTTTGTTTCTGAACACCCACTTTGCTCTAATGACGTTGAATCCTTTTGGTTTGGGAACCAGATCCCATACGTCATTTCTGGTGAACTGATTCAGTTCCTCCTCCATTTCCAGAATCCAGTCATTGTCCAGAAGCGCTTCATCAATTGTTATTGGTTCAATCAGAGAGACCCGTCCCATGAGGGATTCTTCAGAATTTCTAAATGTTGATCTGGTTCTGATTGGATCATCCTTCTTTCCCAGTATCTTATCTTCTGGGTGAGCTATGCTGCTTCTGGATATCCTTTTCTGAAGTTGATCAACTAAAGGTGCTGGATTGCTTGCAATATTTCTTTTTGAGGTTGAGGGAGCGTCTCTATTGAGAACTTCTAGTGAGTTGTCTTCAGTACCTGTAAATTCAACTTCTATATCTCCAAATAATTCATTCTGCTTTGACTTTTGAGGGTCAAGCTTATCATCAAATCTAACACTGATTGACTCTTCAACAATCTGTGTTTCTGTATTGTATACTATGTACCCTCTTGAGCGTTCAGAGTATTCTAACCTGATACACTTTTGTGCTTTAGAGTCAAACTTGTTCAGATAATTTTTAGTAATCAAAATAAAACAAGTGCATCCAAAAGGATGGAAATAAGAAATGTTGGGCTTTCTGTTGTTCCACAATTCATATGGAGTCTTTTCCAGAATAGGTCTTATAGAGATTCTATAATGAATGTAACACGTTGTGTTAATTGCCTCTTCCCAGAAGATCTTAGCAATGTTAGTCTCATTGTTCATGGTTCTGGCCATTTCTTGCAGTGTTATGTTCTTTCGTTCTATAACTCCATTTTGTTGGGGAGTTCTAGGACAAGAGAAGTCACGCAAGATGCCTTTTTCATTAAAAAATGATTCAAAATTTTTATTTTCAAATTCCCCACCATGAGCACTTCTGACTTTGACAATTCTAAGATCCTTTTCATTCTGAACTTGGTTACAGAAGTCAACAAACACAGAGTGTGACTCGTACTTGTGTCTTAAGAACTTTACCCATGTCCATCTGCTATAGTCATCTACGATCACTAACCCATACTTCTTGCCACAGACAGACGCAATTTTTACTGGTCCAAATAAGTCTATGTGTAGAAGTTCTAATGGCTTAGAGGTGGAAACAACATTTTTAGATTTAAAAGCAGGTTTTGCAAATTTTCCTTTCTGACATGCTTCACACAGAGCATCTGAGCTGAACTTCAAATTAGGAAGTCCTCTGACCAGATTGAGTTTGTTAATCTGAGATATTTTTCTCATACTAACATGCCCCAATCTTATGTGCCAGACCCATTGCTCATTGTTAACAGAAAGAAGGAATTTTACATTCTGACTCTTTAGTTCAGAAAGTTTTATCTTATAAATGTTGTTTTTCCTCTTTCCATTAAAAAGGGTAGTTCCATCTTTCTGACTAAAAGCTTTGCATGAATTTTAATTAAAGATTATATCATAACCGTTATCACTTAATTGACTTATGGATAACAGGTTATGCATTAATCCATCAACTAACAACACATTATTTATAGAGGGAAGATTTTTGTTACCTACAGTTCCAAAGCCAATGATCTTTCCTCTTTGGTTGCCTCCAAAGCCCACGTAGCCTCCAGGTTTAAGTTCCAGGCTTTGGAACATATGCCTTCTTCTCGTCATGTGTCGAGAGCAGCCATAGTCCAGGTACCATGACTGGTGTTTTAGCCTTACTGCTAAAGATATCTGCTACATATATAATTTTGTCCTTAGGTACCTATATCTTCTTGGGTCCTGGTTTGTTAGTTTTACCGAAATTCTGGTTGAATTTTGGTTTGACAGAGTAATCATTACTGGTGTATTTGATGTCGTGTGTGTGCCCATATATGAAGTGTGATTTAAGTGGTGTGCATTTTATGACTAAGTCCATGGCTTTCTTAGGTGTAGATACCTTACCTTGATATCCTATCCATTTTTTCCATTTCTGCTAACTCCATAGATCATTGAAGCCATCTCGCTTCTATCTATGTTTTTAGTCAGAAACTTCTAGAAGTCTTGATCATACTCTTTGATGATCTCATCAGCATTTTTGGGAGTCTCTGCGATTATTTCCTTCTAAGAGTTTTGTAAATCATTTTCTAATTTTGAATTTTTTTCTTTTAACTCAGAATTTTATAATCTGAGACTCTCAGTCTTTTCAGATTCAGAGACAAGATCCCTTTTCAGGTTCTTGAATTTGACTTTGATTTGATGATACCTTCCCAGAATTTCATTTAGACTTTCTGCAAGTTCAGCCTTAGTAAAGTTTAAAGTGAAGTCAGGGAATACCTCTTAAGTGTCTGATTCTGAGTCTGAACTATAAGCTTCACTGTCTTATGACACATTTGCCATGAGATCTATGTTTTCTCTTTCATCATCTGACTCCGAGTCAGCTTCAGAGGTGTTTGAATCGTACCATGTTTCCATGAGGCTTTTCTTCTTTTCCTTGAAGAACTTCTTTTTGGGCTTCTCCTTCTGAAGCCTTGGGCAGTCACTTTTGTAGTGCCCTTGCTCATTACACTCATAGCAGATGATGTCCTTGTTATTTGGCTTTCTGTGTCCTGAAAAACCATCAGATCTTCTATGTCCAGAGGAAGACTCAGACTTTCTATATCTGGAGGAGGATTCATTTTGATTCTCTGATCTTCTAGGATTTCTGAATTTCCTTTGTCTCTACTTCCTTAGTTGATTCACCCTTCTTGAGAGGAGAGACAGTTCATCTTCTTCTGATGAGGATCCATCAGAAGTTTCTTCCATAGCCTGCAAAACCTTAGAATCAGACTTTTTATTAGATTTTAAAGCTAGTAGCTTACCTTGCTTTTGAGGCTCATCTTCTTCTAGCTCTATCTCGTGACTTCTGAGGGAGTTTACAAGTTCCTCCAGAGATATCTTATTGAGATCTTTGGCTAGCTTAATCGTTGTGACCATTGGCCTCCAATGCTTGGGTAGACTTCTGATGATCTTCTTTACGTGATCAACAGTCGAGTATCCTTTATCAAGAACCTTCAGTCCAGCAACAAGAATCTGGAATCTTGAGAACATTGCTTCTATGGATTCACTGTCTTCCATCTTGAATGCCTCATACTTCTGAATAAGTGCAAGGGCCTTGGTTTCTTTGACTTGAATGTTTCCTTCATGCGTCATTCTCAGAGAGTCAAACATGTTCTTGGTTGTCTCTCTGTTTGAGATTTTCTCATATTATGAGTATGAGATAACACTGAGGAGTATTGTTCTGGCTTTGTGATGGTTTCTGAAATCACGCTTTTGCTGGTCAGACATCATTTTTCTGTCTATCTTCTGACCACTTCCATCCACTGGGTGCGTGTATCCATCAGTTACCATGTCCCATAGATCAGCATCATGGGCCAGAAAGAAACTCTCAATTTTGTCTTTCTAGTAGTCAAAATTCTATCTATCAAAGACTGGAGGTTTTCCACTGATTCTGTCCTTGTCTTCATGATAGTCATTGCTAATGTTTTGGCTTGGTCCTACCATAGTGTTTTTCTGAAGCTTGGATATTATACTAACACAGTTAAGTGTATGAACTCAAAACCAGGCGCTCTGATGCCAATTGAAGAAGTGAAAAACACAAGAATAAGGGGGGGGGGGGGGGGGGGGGGGGTTGAATTGAAAAATTGAAATCAAATGCGCAATGACACAATATTTTTATCCTGGTTCGTTTGATCTCAAACTACTCCAGTCCACCCGTCATGGTGATTTCGCCTCTCTCTAACGAGGACTTAATTCACTAATCACAAACAGATTACATTCACTACTTTGACAACTGTCAAAGTCCTCTTGATTACAACCACAATCCGGTTAATCTCAAGGAAAACTGTCTTAATCAAAGATATAAGAGTACTGTGTATAGTTGTTTTTCATTACAAAAACAGTTATCACAACTGTGATAGTTTACACGATTTTAGAGCGTAGAAAGTAAGTGAGTAAGCTTGCATCATTAAGCAATGGAAAATCATAAACGATTTGATATCTTGTCTTGTTTATATAGGCAATGGAATCCTGTTCATCATTAAGCGTGATAATGATCATTAAAGCAGTTTCCATATTGAGAAGATCCTGTCTGAGTGAAGCCGTTGTAATTGATGTTGTCTTGATTAAATAGTAACACTTCAGAATCTTACATCCTTGCCTGTTGTTGATGCTTCAGAACATTGATGGCTTAGATTATTATCCTTCTATTTAGAATCAGAGTTTACTTCACTTAAGCGCAGGTTCTGGTCATCAATCTTTAGCACAAATTCTGATTACCTCAGCGTGTAGCTTCTATAGCTTAACTTCTGATGTTGCTTTGGTCAGAACTTCTGCATACACAATAACATAATTTTAGAGTGCATATTTGTTCTTTGTGTTTGTTATCATCAAAACTCTAACTGAGGGTTGTAGAATCAAATTATGTTCTAACAAACTTTTGTACAAAGTTTATTTTGAGCCCATACTTTACTTTGTTTCTGAGTGTACTTACCCATTAATCATGCCTACAAACTCAGATTAGGTGTGTTTAAAGCTTCTAACCACCCTACCTTGCCTGGAAACCATGCTTGTCTAAACTTGCTTCAAAACCAAGTCATCGATCCATAACACATGATGGTTGTACTCCTGACTTCTCCAAGCTTTTAAATGATTTGCCTATAAATTAAACTTCATTTTCAAACTGAGAGAGGATTGAAAAAGGCTCTGAAACGTTGCTGAAAATTCCCAAGAACCTGAAACTGCAACACAAACACAAAACCTGCTAGTTTCTTATTTTTGCATCCAAGCTCTAATTTTCCTTGTGCGTTTCTTTGCCAAATCATCCATACAGTTTCTGGAATACACATAGAAGCTTTCCCAAATTTTGTTTTCAAACTGTAGTACAGTCTTCACCACTCTCCATTACAAAAAATCAGAACTTTGCATCTTGACTGCTCTAGAGCATTCCAACCATCCATAACTCAAGTTAAGGTTTGCCTTAGCTTTCTGAGAACTTGAGGAAGCTGACCAGAACATCACAGTAGTCTAAACCAGGATCTAACTCACAAAACTATCTCCAGCTGCAAGGTAAGTTTCTTTTGATTTTCATCTCATTACTTAGGCATTGTTAGACTTAAAATTTCAAAGACTTAATGTAGATATCATGGCTCTGAATTTGTACATATTTATAGATTTCATTTATATGGCCTAAGTAGAGAGAATTTCAGGTTAGAACTTCTTGAGAAAATTAGGGTTCAAAATTAGGATTAGAAAAATTCATGCTTGCTTCTGATTTACAGTTTTGATTCTTTCTATTTCTGAAACCATGATGAAATTTGCCATAACTTCTATGTTTTCATTTTCCATCTTTGTTAAGAAGTGACTAAGTTGTAGATACTCTGGCTGGCGCGAAGAAGAAAATGAATTTCATCATCAGAACTTACTTTATAATATATGTTTATGTTTTTGCTTCTAATACCTGATGTACAACCACCCTAGTGGTATAGAGCGTGCGCATAAGGCATTAGTATTAAGGGTCTAGGGTTCTAGCCCCAGAAGCATCTTTTATGTTTATTTCTTAACATTTATACCCCATTATTTTGTCAAAACAATATTCCTGGACCAAAACTTCTAGATAAATCCCCCATTTGTTTGTCCAAAAAGTACTCAACACCAGAACTTCTAGATATTCTCGTCCAACAGCATCGTCACCTCACTTACCCATTAACATAACTTCTAGTCATCTAGTAACACTATTGTTAGAACAATGTTTGAATCTAGTACCCTATATTTAAGTTTTGATGATAACAAAGTGAAAAGATATAGTATTTATATGTTTCATGTTTGAACTATATGCTACCTAAAATTACTATGCTCTGACTTGCAGATACGCTGATTAAAATAAGCAAGATCACTTCTTCAGCATCAGAATTTGATTTCATACACCAGCATCAGAAGTTGCTGAATCAGAACGTCAAGATCAGATGATCAACTCACGTACATGCTGTAGCTTGATGAACAGAACTGCGCGTAAACACTCTGATACAGAAACAAATAGTTCATCAGCAGCGAAGCAGAATCAGAATGAGCCAAGCCAGAACGTGCATTGAAGAAGCAACGGTACTGTGCATTGAACGCTAATTAATTCCAACGGCATCATTCTAGACAAGATCTGCTAAAAAAGGAAAGCTTGTTATTAGCATTGAATCAAGAATATTGCATTCAACGTTCATCTTCTCAAGTGCTATATAAACAAGGCTTCGAAGATTATAATGGCTAATGCTCTCCAACTCTCTACACGCACAAAGCTGAACAATAATCTTCATCTACCAGTTTTGCTAAACCACAAACTCTGATACTCCATTAGTGTTTAGCAATCTAAGTTTCTAAGCTTCATTTGTGTATACATCACAGTTGTGATAAAGTTTTGTAGAAAACATTCACACACATTGTTTTATACCTTTGTAAGAAAGTGTTGCCTTGACAAACCGGATTGTGGTTTGAATCAAGAAGGCTTTAGCAGTTGTTAAAGCAGTCTGTAATATTCAGTTGAATATAGTGAATTAAGACCTCGTTGGAGAGAGGCGAAATCACCTTGACGGGTGGACTGGAGTAGTTTGAGATCAAACGAACCAGGATAAAAATATCTTGTCAATTGCTTTAAGATTTCAGTTTTACAATTCAACCCCCCCTTCTTGTGTTTTTCACCCCTTCAATTGGCATCAGAGCGCCTGGTTCTGAGCTAAAACACTTAACCGTGTCAGTACAAGATCCAGCGTCAGAAAAACACAATGGCAGGAAACAACTCTCATTTCAGCAATGACAACAATGAGGACAGAGACAGATTCAGCGGCAAACCTCCAGTCTTTGATGGAGAAAACTTTGATTACTGGAAAGACAGAATTGAAAGCTTCTTTCTAGCACATGATGCTGATCTGTGGGATATGGTGACAGATGGATACACGCACCTTGTGAATGCAACTGGTCAGAAGATTGATAGAAAATCAATGACTGATCAACAAAAGCGTGATTTCAAGAATCACCATAAGGCCAGAACCATCCTCCTCAGTGCCATCTCCTATACTGAGTATGAAAAGATCTCCAACAGAGACACAGCTAAGAACATCTTTGATTCTCTCAGAATGACGCATGAGGGCAACGTTCAAGTCAAAGAAACAAAATCTCTGGCGCTCATTCAGAAGTATGAGGCATTCAAAATGGAAGAATCTGAATCCATTGAAACTATGTTCTCTAGATTCCAGATTCTGGTAGCTGGTCTCAAAGTTCTGGACAAAGGATACTCTACTGCTGACCATGTCAAGAAGATAATCAGAAGTTTACCCAAGCAGTGGAGGCCTATGGTTACTGCTCTGAAGCTAGCGAAAGATCTCAACAAAATCACTCTGGAGGAACTTATAAGCTCCCTCAGAAGTCATGATATAGAGCTAGAAGCGGATGAGCCTCAGAAGCAAGGTAAGCCTTTAACTTTAAAATCTAACAGAAAATCTGAATCTAAAGTTTTGCAGGCAGTTGAAGAAACATCTGATGGATCCTCATCAGAAGAAGACGAACTTTCCCTTCTCTCCAGAAGAGTAAATCAACTGTGGAAGCAAAGACAAAGGAAGTTCAGGAATCCCAGAAGATCTGATCAGAACGAGTCCTCTTCCAGATACAGAAGGACAGATTCTTCCTCTGGATACAGAAGATCTGAAGGCTCCTCCAGTAGCAAGAAGCCAAACACAAAAGACATCATCTGCTACGAGTGCAATGAGCAAGGACACTACAAGAGTGACTGCCCAAAGCTTCAGAGGGAAAAGCCCAAAAAGAAGTTTGGAAGAGAGAAGAAGAAAAGTCTCATGGCCACATGGGATGACTCTGACTCGTCTGAAGCTGACTCAGAATCAGATGATGAAAGGGCAAACATAGCGCTCATGGCTAACATTCCAGATGATAGTGAAGCTTCTGAATCAGACTCAGAATCAGACACAGAAGAGGTATTCCCTAACTTCGCTGTTAATTTTACAAAGGCTGAACTTGCTGAAAGCCTCAATGAAATTCTGGAACGTTATCAGCAGATTAGAGCTAAATTCAGAGACCTGAAAAGGAATCTTGAATCTGACTCTAATAAGTCTGAGAGTCTCAAATTGGAAAACTCTGAGCTGAGAGATAAAATTTTAAAATTAGAAAACTCTTTACAAAACTCTCAGAAGGAACCAATTTCTGAAACTCCCAGCAACGCTGATGAGATCATCAAGGAGTATGATCATAGTTTCCAGAAGTTCCTTGCTAAAAGCATAGATAGAAGCAGAATGGCTTCAATGATCTATGGAGTTAGCAGAAACGGCAGGAAAGGAATAGGATACCAAGGTAAGGTTCCTACACCTAAGAATGTCATGGATTTAACCATTAAACACACTCCTCTAAATTCACACTTTGTGTATGGTCACACACATGACATCAAATATACTAGTAGTAAGCACTCTGTGAAACCAAAATTCAACCAGAGTTTTGGTAAAACTAACAAATCAGGACCCAAGAAGATCTGGGTACCTAAGGATAAAATAATACATGTTGCAGATATCTTTAGCAGCAAGTCAGAAACACCAGTAATGGTACCTGGACTCTGGCTGCTCACGACACATGACGGGAAGAAGGCATATGTTCCAAAGCCTGGAACTTAAGCCTGGAGGCCACGTTGGCTTTGGAGGCAATCAGAGGGGAAAGATAATTGGCTCTGGAACTGTAGGTAATGGAAATCTTCCCTCTATTAATAATGTTCTGCTAGTAGATGGATTGATGCATAATCTGTTATCCATAAGTCAATTAAGTGATAACGGTTATGATATAATCTTTAATCAAAAATCATGTAAAGCTGTTAGTCAGAAAGATGGGACTATCCTGTTTAATGGTAAGAGGAAAAACAACATTTACAAAATCAAACTTTCTGAACTAAAGAGTCAGAACGTAAAATGTCTTCTGTCTGTTAACAACGAGCAGTGGATCTGGCACAGAAGATTGGGGCATGTTAGTATGAGAAGAATATCTCAGATTAACAAACTCAATCTGGTCAGAGGACTTCCAAATTTGAAGTTCAATTCAGATGCTCTGTGTGAAGCATGTCAGAAAGGAAAATTTGCAAAACCTTCTTTTAAATCCAAAAATGTTGTTTCTACCTCTAAGCCATTAGAACTTCTGCACATTGACTTATTTGGACCAGTTAAAACTGCTTCAGTCAGTGGTAAGAAGTATGGGTTAGTAATCGTAGATGACTATAGCAGATGGACATGGGTAAAGTTCTTAAGACACAAGGACGAGTCACACTCTGTGTTCGTTACCTTCTGTAACCAAGTTCAGAATGAAAAAGATCTTAGAATCGTTAAAGTCAGAAGTGATCATGGTGGAGAATTTGAAAATAAAGATTTTGAGTCATTCTTTAATGACAAAGGCATTCTGCATGATTTCTCTTGTCCTAGAACTCCCCAACAAAATGGAGTTGTAGAACGAAAGAACAGAACATTGCAAGAAATGGCCAGAACCATGATCAATGAGACAAACGTTGCTAAGACTTTCTGGGCAGAGGCAATAAACACAGCGTGCTACATTCAGAATAGAATCTCAATAAGACCTATTCTGGAAAAGACTCCATATGAATTGTGGAAGAACAGAAAGCCCAACATTTCGTATTTTCATCCATTTGGATGTACTTGCTTTATATTGAATACGAAGAATTATTTGAACAAGTTTGATTCTAAGGCACAGAAGTGTATTATGTTAGGATACTCTGAACGCTCAAGAGGGTACAGAGTATACAATACAGAAACACAGATTGTGGAAGAATCAATCAGTGTTCGTTTTGATGACAAGCTTGACTCTGAAAAGTCAAAGCAGAATGAAAATCTTGCAGGTATAGAAATTGAATTTGCAGGTTCTGAAGACAAGTCATCAGAAGCTCTCAACACAGACATTCCTTCAACGTCTGAAAGGAGCAATGCTAGAAATCCTACAACTGCTGCTGATCAACCTCAGAAGAGATTACCCAGAAGCAGTTTGGATCACCCAGAAGAAACTATCCTAGGAAGAAAGGAAGATCCAATCAGAACAAGAGCAAGCTTCAGAAACTCTGAAGAAACTCTTATGGGACTTGTGTCTCTGATTGAACCTTCTTCTATTGATGAAGCACTTCTGGACAACGACTGGATTCTGGCAATGCAAGAAGAGCTGAATCAATTCACCAGAAACGACGTATGGGATCTCGTTCCCAGACCAAAAGGATTCAACGTCATTGGAACAAGATGGGTGTTCAGAAACAAGCTAAATGAACAAGGTGAAGTCGTCAGAAACAAGGCACGACTGGTTGCACAAGGTTATAGTCAGCAAGAGGGGATAGACTATACAGAAACCTTTGCTCCAGTCGCCAGGTTAGAATCTATCAGACTTTTAATTTCATTTGCTGTTAATAGAGGCATCACTCTGTATCAGATGGATGTCAAAAGCGCATTCTTAAATGGTTATATAGAAGAAGAAGTTTATGTTCACCAACCCCCAGGTTTTGAAAATACAAAACATCCAGAACATGTTTTCAAACTGAAAAAGTCACTGTATGGTCTGAAACAAGCTCCCAGAGCTTGGTATGAAAGGCTAAGTAACTTTCTGCTTGAAAATGAATTCACCAGAGGGAAAGTGGACACTACTCTATTCTGTAAAACAGTTAAGAGTGACATTTTAGTCTGTCAAATTTATGTTGATGATATTATTTTTGGTTCTACTAATCCTTCTCTTGGAAGAAAATTTGCTAAGCATATAGAAATAAAACATCATTTCATTAGGGACTATATTCAGAAAGGTATTTTAAACTTGAAATTTATAGATACAGACCATCAATGGGCTGATATCTTTACTAAACCCCTTTCAGAAGATAGGTTCAATTTCATTCTGAAACATCTCAGCATGAAAGTATGCCCAGAATGAAAATGTTTTAATTCCATGTATTTATCTTCAGAATGTAATTATATTACTGTGAACTTCTGATCAATCTTCTTTCAGAAAGATAGAACATGCAGATTGTATCAGATGCAAGTCTAAAGATCTGAGAGTCTAATCTCAAATACAGACGTGCTGATCACTACATCAAACAAGTGTCATCCAATCATCAGCAAATCTCTGAAGCAGAACGCGTGCACGCTTCTGAGAAGGCAAAGCGCTGATTGGGTGCATTGAGACACATGTCTGGTAACCGTTTTTAAGTATCTTTCTCAAATCCCCCAAAATCAGCAAGCATTTAATGAAAAGTAATCACGCTTGTTAATGGCAATCATTATTTTTTCTCTCTCTCTTAAAAACGTTTAATTTTTCAAAATAATTTTTGAAAACTCTATTTAAGCACATTAATCCTTCATTCTTATTCTTTACGCTTTCTCATAATCATTCAAGTATTTTCTGCATATTTCTGAGTTTATCTCCTACAAACCTTTTTCTCTCAAATCATTCTCAAAGCTTTCTTTAGTGAGAACAATGGCATCCTCCAGCATTTCTGCAGGCAATCAGAAGAAAGAAACCTCTGAACAATATCAGGCGCCCCTCAGAACTCTTCTCACACCGGTAAAGAATCTTGAGGTTCTCTCTGAGTTAATCATCGACTTTGAAAGTTTGAAGGAAAATGGATTTGACCTAACTGAAGAAATTAGGGCTCAAAAGTGGGAGAGGTATTTCGATAGGTTGGTTGGACCAACATTCCCAGAGCTTGTCAAGGAATTTTGGATTCACGCCAAGATTCATAAACATCTAGTCATCTCTTCTGTCATGGGAAAGAAGATAGTAATTTCTGAAGACCTCATTGCTAGGTTAATCGGTCAAAGTGGTGGTGGAGTCCGTTGTGTGGACATGGCTGATAGATGCCCTGATATAGGTGTGGTAGCCAACAGCATTTTCACTCTTGGATTTCCCAGCAGCAAAATTAAGGATCTGAAGGATCACTGCAGAGTATGGGCCAAGATTGTTCTTGGATGCTTCAATCACAGGAAACCAACAAGTTCTCCTGATTATATAAACGTGGATCAGCAATTTCTGATCTACTTTATTGATCAGAGGGTGAAGATCAATCTGGCACACTTTCTGTTCAACCATCTCAAGACCAGTGTCAAAGAAACAAGAGAAGAAGAAAGGACCAAAAGGGACTGGATACCGTTTGGAAGGCTCATATCAGATATTCTGACAGAGAATAAGCTGATAGATTATCTGAGCGAAGCTCAAGTGCTGAGCACCCTTGAACCAACTGTTGGAAAACCGCTGAACGCTAAGAACCTGAAAAAGATGAAGCTGATAGAAAATATTAAGAAGGAACCCAGAGCTACTTCAACTGCTGACATCTCCAGCAGAAGAGTGCCTCTGAGTGATTTCCCAAAATTTTCTGAAATGGAATCCAAACCTGATATGTTTCTCAAGTATCCAGATTCATACAAGGAAGAAGATACAGTTTCAAAGCTGAAGATCAAAGATCTGAGTCAACCCCAACCTGAAGTGACTCAGAAGAAGACAAAGAAGAGGAAAGCGCCAACAGCAGGATCATCTCATCAGACTCCAAAGAAAAGAGGTATTTCATCTGCTGCCCCTATTTCAATTTCATCTACTATTCCAACATCTGCTGCCCCTCCTCAAACCTCTCACAAAATATCCATTCCAATCCCTACCATTGATGAAACCATACCAGAAGACCCTTCTGAGGCCTTACTACTCAGAAGACCCAGAACTAAGATTCCCAAACAACCAACTGTTTCAACAACACCAGCACTTGATAGAGTGCTAGCTGATATTGAGCGTGAACATGCTTCTGCTCAACCAAATTCTGAACCACCAAATATTCCTCCTCCACAACCAGAACCACAACCTGAACCAGAAATACAACAACAACCAGAACCAGAACCACAATCACAACAACCACTCACAGAAGAACCTCTGATCCCTGAGCAATCAGAGATTCCACCTCCTCAACCAGAAAATAATCCACCTTCACCACAAACAGAGTTTCACCGCTATGAAACCCCTTCTCCTCATCATTCTGACCCCCACTCACCTCAACCTTCACCGCTGGCAATCCAGTTGCCATGTGGAACCACTATTGTCAGGCCCCAGTTGCCATCCTCATTAGAATCAACACCTCCAAAAACTCCGACCACTCCAATAGAAATATCTGACTCTGATTCTGATAACCCTCCTCCAAAACAAACAACCTCTCAGAAAACCGCTGAAAACCCCAGCAGAACTTTCATTGACTTAACAAGTCTTGAACGTCTTGCTAATCTAAGACACAAAATTGCCATACCCAAACCAAAGCAACCAGATGTTGGCTCTGGTATTTTGAATTTTGAAACAGGTATGCTGCAATGGATTGCTTCTTTGAAGCAAGTCTGTCCGGGGATGATCGACCCAACTGCTTCTGATCAGCTCATGTCACAGTTCAGACTATGGGTACGTGCTGAAGCCCTCAAGCTGCAGGACGTCAACTATGAGCAGGCTCAACAGAACTTCAGCAAGCTGCTGAAGGAAGTTGAAAGTCAGCTGCCTCAAGAAGTTGTGCTCCCTCTGGACAGTGAATCTTGGTCTGAGAAAGAGCAAGCTGCACAGGTGCAACCATCAGAAGACAAGACCATTCAGGCTGAAGAAAATCCAGCAGAAGATGTAGCTGAAAGTTCTGAGAAGCTTCCTCCTTCTGACACTTCTCAAGCTGCCTTGGACAGGCAGGCTCTGGAAGAATTAAGGCTGAATGACTTGCGTCTCTAGCAGCGGATGGACGACAATGATCAGAAAATGAAAGCAAGAATGGACGTACAGGACAGCAAGATTGACACTGTTGTCAACATGGTTCAGAAGCAGAATGAAACTTCTGAAAAGATTCAAGCAATGCTGGAAAGCCTGTTCTCACGCATGCCCCCTCAACCATAAATCTTTTTCATGCATAATTTTTCATGTTTTCTTCATTTTCTGTTGTGCTGTTTTGACTATGTTTTGTAATGTTCTTTTGCTCTGATTATGAACTATATTAATATGATTAGTTTTTCTGATAAAATTGTTTTAGCACATCACCAACACTTTTTGATTGCTGACAAAAGGGGGGAGAACAAGAATGATATTTAAAATCAATAACGGCTAACTAGACAGAAATTCTCAAACATTCTAACTCTATTACTTGAAATGTTTTTCTGTTTTGTTTTTAAGTCTACAGGCACAAGGAAGCTCCTGAACACTATGAAGACTAGAAGCTAGAAGCTCTGATCAAAATGTAGAAGCTCATGTTTCTCTGATCAAATATGAAGTTCTGATCGACCTAACACTCTGATCCGAAGCAAAGCTCTGACAGGAAAAGCTCTGAAGCTCTGCTCTCTGATAAGTCAAGACCTATAATCTGATGCTCAAAGATAGAAAACGATCTGATCCTGAAGAACACGTATATCAAAGGGAAGTAACAAACTCAGGGGGAGTATCTCTTAACTTTGATTTCTCCTTACTTCTTAACTCTGAAACATTTCCCAGATACCTTTTCACGTTATTTTTTCATTTAAAATATCTAGTTTTTGTCATCATCAAAAAGGGGGAGATTGTTAGAACAATGTTTGAATCTAGTACCCTATATTTAAGTTTTGATGATAACAAAGTGAAAAGATATAGTATTTATATGTTTCATGTTTGAACTATATGCTACCTAAAATTACTATGCTCTGACTTGCAGATACGCTGATTAAAATAAGCAAGATCACTTCTTCAGCATCAGAATTTGATTTCATACACCAGCATCAGAAGTTGCTGAATCAGAACGTCAAGATCAGATGATCAACTCACGTACATGCTGTAGCTTGATGAACAGAACTGCGCGTAAACACTCTGATACAGAAACAAATAGTTCATCAGCAGCGAAGCAGAATCAGAATGAGCCAAGCCAGAACGTGCATTGAAGAAGCAACGGTACTGTGCATTGAACACTAATTAATTCCAACAGCATCATTCTAGACAAGATCTGCTCAAAAAGGAAAGCTTGTTATTAGCATTGAATCAAGAATATTGCATTCAACGTTCATCTTCTCAAGTGCTATATAAACAAGGCTTCGAAGATTATAATGGCTAATGCTCTCCAACTCTCTACACGCACAAAGCTGAACAATAATCTTCATCTACCAGTTTTGCTAAACCACAAACTCTGATACTCCATTAGTGTTTAGCAATCTAAGTTTCTAAGCTTCATTTGTGTATACATCACAGTTGTGATAAAGTTTTGTAGAAAACATTCACACACATTGTTTTATACCTTTGTAAGAAAGTGTTGCCTTGACAAACCGGATTGTGGTTTGAATCAAGAAGGCTTTAGCAGTTGTTAAAGCAGTCTGTAATATTCAGTTGAATATAGTGAATTAAGACCTCGTTGGAGAGAGGCGAAATCACCTTGACGGGTGGACTGGAGTAGTTTGAGATCAAACGAACCAGGATAAAAATATCTTGTCAATTGCTTTAAGATTTCAGTTTTACAATTCAACCCCCCCTTCTACTGTTTTTCACCCCTTCAATTATAACTTCTAGGTTTCCAGCTGCATTAGAACTTCTAGGCTCTCTCAGCAATCAGAACTTCTAGGCTTTCCTTTGTTCCCAGCAAACCCAAAACTTTAGTGCGTCTGGATCCAGAACTTCTGGCTTTCCCCATTTCTGCTAACATTTTCTTTCTGCTTTGCAGTGTGCCTGAGTCAGAACTTCTTCTCTTTCTTATTTATATTCTTTCGGAAACACGTTGACTCTAACTCTTATTCTCTTATTATTTTTATCATCACTTTTATTTTTATTAATAAAAAAACACCAAAAATACTTTATATTCATATACTTTGCTTTACTTCTTTTAAAACAAAAAGACTAAAAACATTTCCTTAAGTAAATTTGTTTCTTCTCTTAATAAAAATAAAACAAATCTATTTTACATTCCAATTCTTATATATTATTTCAATATGGTTGTAATAGATAATTAGGACTTTAATTTCTTGCAACCCCCATTTGTAAATTTGTACACCCCATCCCCAAGTGATTGTAATAGCGTAGGATATTTACATTTTCACAATTTATCACTTTCATATAAATGCTAGTAATTAGGGTTTGTATGGAAAGATAAAATCAATACTTAGAAAGCCCTAATTCAAGATAAATCAAGCATGAAATACAAACACTTGCACACTTGCATCTCTAGGGTTAACCCCACTTGTTTCCTTATGAAATCATGGTCATGTTATGCATGTGAGGTGTCTTAGCAAAAACAATCAAAAAATACAAGATCATAGTCCCTCGATGACGCTTCGAATGTTGCCTTACAAATGATCTTAGTCCCTCAAGAGAAATGCTAAGATATCTCACAAAATTGTTATCATGACTATACGATGACCCATGCCCGTCCCTTTACATCCAAAGATAAGGCTTATTACCAATCAATGGTAAGATAGCAATATTAAAGGAGGAAAAGAACAAATACTTTTGAGTAGGTAGAAATGTTCTTAGTTGCTTTCTCATCTTCAAACACAAACACCTTTCTAAATGCACAAACACTTTCCATTAAATATTTTCAAAAGTCCAACACTTTTAATACATTCTTATAGAGACGAGAATCATTACAAAGTTAGCCCAAACGAAGGCGCTTTTCAAAAATACTTTCAAAACCCGCCACAAAGAACACTTTAAAACAAAAGAAATAATCTAGCAAGCAACTAAGAGCCCATAGATAACTATGGATGAAAAGGGTGCTAACACCTTCCCTTCTCATAATCTACCCCCCGAACTCAAGAAAATAATCTCAAAGGTCTTTCCTTTTCTTTTCACCCTTTCCTTTATTGGATAAATGAAAAGTCGGTGGCGACTCTTACTATCTACAACAGTTGCAATCAAATGCAAAACCAAAAGTCACTTCTCCCACTGTAGTACAAAACTGGCGACTCTGCTGGGGAAACTACTTAAAAGTGGGGTTCCCTTAGGGCTATATCACCTTTACTTGATTTTCTTTGTTGGACTTGTTTGCTTTACATTATGGTTCCTTGTTTGGGCTTATTTTGATCCTCCACCCGGATCTAGGGCACCTTTTAGGTAAGTAGCAATAGATTATGGAAACTGTGTAGGGTATACCGACATGGTCTAAGCAATAGCTACGTTAGTGTGACACATTTGTTGGTACCGGTATCCCTTGTGTTGAATCGAGGAGAATACAGGGCCGCTGAGCGGTTTCATGAAGCACTAACTGACCTTAGAACCTTAATTGAACAACTAGGCCATTAGGAAGTAGTGAGATAGCCGGTTTCGGTGGAAAGCTTAAAATTTGTTGATACTCGATGCTACACTCATTGAGATCAGACTCTCGGGATATTTTGGTCGCCATCAAAGAGGCTTCTGCTGAAACAATGCCTGATGAAGAAAGATCAGTGATATTGAGATCCCCTAGAACCTGGTTACTATTACTAGGACAGGTTGAGCCAACTAAACTTCAAGAGGGTACTTACCTATAAACTCAATGCAAGCCTAAACCTAAGGACTTGTTTGCTTTGTGTATATGATTATTTGTACATAACAACTTGTTTGCTTTGCATACTGGTGCATAACATCATGACATCATACCATAGCATTTTCAATAGTAATTTAAAGGATCTCAAAGGCCTGTGATGCAGGGTCACGTTGAATCAGATGTCTATCAAGGGGCAAGAGGATTTATTTTCCTCTAACAAAACAACGTCAAAGGTCAAAGTACAACTTGAGTCAGGAGCTATGACCCACTTGACATGGTGAACTTAGTTCTCGTGGAAGGACATCCACCGATACGAAGTTCTCCAATCAAAGTTGTAAGTAACTTCTAACATCTTCTTTTGTTTACCCCATGAGATCCTTGAAAATATCGCATCCACATATCATGCATATCATCATAATAGGTTTTCCCCACGCGGTTTCTCATTTGCCCACTGTTTATTTCAGTAGAGATGACTCTAGAGAAAACAGTGAAGGACCTTAAAGCACAAAATTCTCAATTCCAACAAATGTTCCTAGCTCTGGCTAAGGGGCGGTAAGATCTGAAAACACTCTTCACCAAATAGAGAAAGAAGAAGACTAAGAAAAGGGTTGTCATCCTCAACGTGGGAAGAAGGTCTAAGGGGCATGCCCAACTAGCTCAAAAAGAAGATGCTTCTTCTGAAGAAGAAAATAGTCAAGAATAGGAAGCTAGAAGCATTAGAGCTAACATAGATACTGATGAAGAAGACTATTATGAGGAGCAGTATCCACCGGCAGATGAAAAATACAAACAACTTGAAGACAGACTAAAAGCTGTGGAGATCCAAGTTGTTCCTGACTTGGACTTAGGAGACATGGGTTTGATTTCTGAAGTGGTCATCCCACCAAAGTTCAAAATCCCTACCTTTGCCACGTATGATGGGGTCTCTTTCCCTAAGATGCATTTGAATTCTTATGTCCACAAGATTCAACCATACACAACTGATCAGAAGCTCTGGATCCATTTCTTCCGAGAGAGCTTAGCTGGGATGCAACTTGAGTGGTTATATCAATTGGAAAGTTCCCACATTCACACTTGGGAATATCTAGTTGCTTCTTTCTACAAGCAGTACTAATACAATGCTGATCTTGCACCAACTCGTGTGCAGTTGTAGAATATGACCATGTGTTCCAACGAGGGTGTTGCACCCCAAAATTTTCCCTCTAATTTCTCAAGGAATCACCCTAGATCCTCAAGTTTTCTCTCATCTAATTCCAGGCCTTGAATTATTAATTTCTCCAGGCAGACCATTCACAAGGGCAAAATGGTCATTTGCACACTGAGAAGTCCAACCTTGACTTTTTGATCAAAATCAAATCTTAAAAATCATATTTCATCAAGACATGTTGGAATATGAAGTTTTCTTCATCAAGAGTTTCAAAAGTAAAATTTTATTTTGAAAGAATCAAATTCTAAAGGCATAAAATTTTTTCCAAGTATTTAAGAAATATGACAATTTCAGAACTTCTGGATCAGTGTTCACACTCAGAAATTCTGGATATTCTTAAGACAAAGTTTGGTCAGAACTTCTGGGCCAGTGTTCACAAACGTTCAGTTAGAGTTTGCAAAGGTTAAATCAAAAAAGGTAACAAAGTGTGTTGTAAGTATACTGGAAGTTCTGAAGGATCCTTCAGAATACGTTGAAATCAGAAGATTAGAGGATCAGAAGATGAGATGCCACGCTGAAGCAGAACTTCTAATCCAGAGTCAAGAAAGGATGCAGAGTTTCACATGGGAATCCATTTAATGTTTACAACCACTTGCGAAGTCTCTATCCAAGGGATTTTTCCCACGTGTACCCCTACTGTATTGGGAAGACAAAATTCTATGCAAAATTATGCTAGACCCACGCGCTGTTTCTACTTTTCCTTAATTCACGCTGCCAAATCCAGCTAAGGCGTTGTTAACCATCCAACTTGAATGCATTGAACCCCCACTTGTTTAAGCTTACTTCAAGAATAAGTCATCATCTAACATATGATGTTGGTGCCACTTGACCGCCCCAACTGTAAAACTTTTCCTATAAATAGAACACCATTTGCACACTGAAAAAGGCCAGAAAAAAATTTGTGAAAGAGACAAGAGAATTGAGGAAGAAGGATTTGAACCACTGCAAAATTTCCAAGAACCCAGGAAACTATAAACACAAAATACCAAAATCTTATCATTGATTCCTTATACTCAAACTCCATTTTTCCTCAAGTGTTCTTGACTAAAGCCATCCACGTAGCTACTGATTCATACATTAGAAGCTATGTTAACTTCTGTATTCCTATTGCCATACACTCTCCATTCATTTCCACCTCAAAGGAGTCAGAATATCACCCCTTGGCTGTTTCAGAAGTTTCAAACTTCCATCCTGCTGAGTACGTGAAGAAGTTGCTCAGAACATCACCAGAATTCAAGACCAATCTCTAGTTCACATAATCCTTTCCAGCTGCAAGGTAAGTTTTCTGCTGACTCTCATCATAATTGATTAAGCATTGTCAGATTTTGCATATTTAGCATAATGTAGATATTCTGATCCTGATGATGTACATATTCTGAGAATTCATGCATCTGCTTGCCTAAATAGAAGAAATCCCTATTCATAGCTTCATAAAGAAATTAGGACTCAGAATTAGAATCAGAAAATACACGTTGCTTCTGATTTGTGCTTCTGATATTTCATAAAATTTGTCATAATTGTTATGCATGCAACTTCTATTCTATAAATGACTAAGCTGCAGATGTTCTGACTGGAATGGAGAGAGGCAAAGTTTTGACAGTTGCGTCAGAACTTTTGAAAACTTCTGAGTTCTCAGAAGATCCAGAACTTATGAACTTCCATATTTTTGCTAACATGTTTATGTTTGTGCAGCAAGGCAGAGTCAGAACTTCTGACCTCTTCTATTTTCAGCACTTTGCGCTGATTATGTTTTCTTTCTTTTTATTATTTTTCCATCATATTATTTTTATTATTAATCAAAAAACACCAAAAATATTTTATATTTTCATGTTATATTTTATTTTAACATAAAAAGACAAAAAATATTTTCTTAAACAAAAGTTGTTTTCCTTTTTAAACAGACAAACATTTTACATTTCCTGTACATTCTTATCTATTTCAATATGGTTGTAATAGTAACCTAGAATTTTAACTTGCAACCCCGTTCACAGATATGTACCCCCATCCCCCAAAATATTGTAATGGCATAGGACTTTACATTTCCGCACTGTTATTGCTTTCAATATATGCTAGTAATTAGGGTGTGTATGACAAGATATGAAAATTGACAAATAGATCACCTTACTCAAGACAAATTACGCATGTAATCAAATACACTCGCACACTTACACCCTTAGGGTAATTCCACTTGTTGCCTTACAAAAATGGCCATGTTATGTATGTGGGATGTCTTAGCACAAAAGAATCGAAAAAAGATCATAGTCCCTCGATGACGCTATCAAAGTTGCCTTTCAAAATGATCTTAGTCCCTAAAGAAAAGTGCTAAGTCATCTCACAACATTGCTATTATGGTTACACGATGACCCAACGCCCGTCCCTTCACATCCAATGACGGGGCTTCTTACCAAAACAATGGTAAGGTAGTAACATCTAAAGGAGGAGGAAAAGCACATCTAAGACCTTTTGAGTAGGTAGATTACTTTTAGTTTCTTGCTCAATTTCAAAACAAATATCCTTGCTATTTTCGAAAACAATCACATACACTTTCCAAACATCTTTCCAAAGGTTGAAATATTTTCAAAAGCTCAACACTTTGCATACATTCTTATGAACGAGAATCATTGCAAAGTTTGCCTAAACGATGGCACCTTTTCAAAATACTTTCAAAACCACACAAAAGCACAATTTTCAAACAAAAAGCAAGTGATCTAGCAAGTAATTAAGATCCCATGGAAAACCATGGATGAAAAGGATGCTAATACCTTCCCTTTTCATAATCTACCCCCCGAACTCAAGAAAACATCTCTAAAGGTCTTTCCTGTGCTTTTTCACCTTTCCTTATTGGATAAAAGAAAAGTCGGTGGCAACTCTTGCTAAACCGCAACATTTGCAAACACAAACGCAAAACCACAAGTCAGTTCTCCCACCGTATCACAGAGGCCTTCAAAGAATACGCCCAAAAGTGGAGAGACCTGGCTTGCAGGGTGCAACCACCCGTAACTGATAGGGAGCTGATTGACATCTTTATGGGAACTTTGACCGGACCTTTCTTCAATCACCTAATCGGAAGCTCCTCAGTCGGGTTCACCGAGATAATACTAACTGGCGAAAGGGTCGAAGCTGGCATCAAAAGCGGAAAGATCCAAGGAGTTACAGCTTCTAATACTCAGAAAAAGCCATATAATGGGAAGAAAGAGTCAAATGTTGTGTATGGTAAAAAGGGTCATAACAAGAGCAATCATGACCAACATGTGGGGGCAGTCTTGATCTCCGGTCCTACGTCGTGGCAGCAATAACAAAGGGGAAATCAGTGAAGGCAAGACGAGCCCAAAAGATGGTTTACCAACATCAACATTTCGTTGTCTCAAGCACTGCAATACTTGTTGAATATGAATCTGATTACGTTGATAAGACCTCCTCCAAACCCCAAAACTTCTTCTCCTAACTATAGTCCTGATACAATATGTGCATATCATTCTAGCAGTCCTGGGCATGATACTAACGATTGTTGGGCGCTGAAATACAAGATTCAAAATATGATTAACGCCAAGGAGATCGAGTTTGACCCTCTAGAGACTCCCAACGTGATTACCACTCCCATGCCAAATCATTAAGCATTCTAGTTCATTTTGAATTTTCAATTGTAATCTCTTTTGTTGTTCAAACACTTATCTATTAATGTCAAACTTTGTTTCATTAATGCATTGCATATGTTTGTCTTGAATTAATCTATTCATTTTCATTATATTTAAACTATGATTTTTACTCCCTTTATGATATTCAACTCTTGTTTTAAAAGTTGGAAGCCTTTAGAGGGAGGGTGACGAAAACAATGCCATAATCTCATACATTATGCTTTTAAACAGACCTTGCTGACGATGTACATGCGTTCTTTCAATTCCTAAACACTGGAGTTATAAGGAGGGTAATCCCTAGTCAACCCCTTTGAGCTAAAGAAGTAGGAGTTTCCTTTTTACACAAACTGAAACCTTTAATCAAAACCGGGGGCAGGGTAGTCTCAGTTAACTCAAAAACAACGAATGACATATGGAACGTCCTTTTGAATCAAAAGACGGCGATGGTTCCCTATCAAATAGGCAATCATTATCTCTCAAAGAAAAGCTCACTAAGTCAAAACCTACGAAGGAGACTTAAGAAAAACTGGGACATCCCACTGACCGTAATCTCAAAACAAAAACAATTCAGGCAAAAGCAGGGATAACAAAATAAAAAAAAAGAGGTCCAACAAATCCTCAACAAAAAAAAAGAAAAAAAAAGGTTACAAAAATGACTGCCTTCTCAAATAAACGTTCAATTTCTGAACCATCACCTAGTATCAGAGCAAAGATTCCAGACTCAATTTGGATCTAAACGCACAATTAGTTGAGCATAGGATTGGAGAACATCATGAATAATGGGCGTGTACAAATACACTTTGAGTCTTATCCTTTGTTTCTTAAACCGTGAACCATACCACGTTACAATCTTTCAAAAGTACTAATTTAAGCATGGGTTAGTTCAAAAGCATTTTTTTACAAAAGGTATTCTGACTCTTGTAAGGCTTACTCTAAATCCTGAGTTGAATTCACATTCTTACAAAATTCTTTTATCTTCTAAAACGTATTTTCAAAACTTCAAGACAAGCATAAACTTTGCATTATTTGAATATCGTTGTTTGCATATGGCTAATTGTTTGACAGGAGAGAAATTCACACGACGAATATCCAGCAAACTAAAGCTCTTTAAGTGAACTAAATCACTTCAAATGGGATGACACTTTCAATGAAAAATCTCCTATAAAGCAAGGGGGCATGACATACCACTGTCCAACCCGTCTGGGGCAGTCAAGGCAAGATTCTAAGAAATCTCTCAAGAAATGATAAATAACCAGGGGCAGGTCTTTATCTGAATCACTTGGAGCATTGAACATGAACTCCAACAAATGGTTAAGCACGATCAGGCAAACAGTTCCTGGAAATGCTACAAACACTTTCTACCAGGGGCAGTGACAAATCTCCCACAAAGTCCTTTTCATAGAGTGGTCCCCAGTCAGAGTTTCAATCTCTCTACAATCCTCTCCCCAACTGAGTTGGTCTTAAAAGAAGAAGCCTTGTGGATTTCTTCCTAAAGAATTCACCTTGCCAGCAGGTCATCAAATATTATCTTCAACAGGGTTTATTCTCCAACCAAACAATACACTCCCCAATGGAATCACTCTTATTCAAACAATTTTCAGTTACTATGAAGCCTGGACCTGACCAGATAACAGTTTAACCTCTCGAGATACTATGAAGCCTGGACCCGACCAGATAATAGTTTAACTTCTTTTACCCAGTAGAGTTTGCCTCTACCCCCAACAAGTTACTATGAAGCCTAGACCCGACCAGATGTTAGTTCAACTTCATCCTTTCAAGCAAGTTACTGTAAAGCCTGGACCCGACCAGATGTCAGTTCAACTTCATCCTTTCAAGCAAGTTACTGCAAAGCCTAGACCCGATCAGATGTCAGTTCAACTTCATCCTTTTCAGCAAGTTACTGCAAAGCCTGGACCCGACCAGATATCAGTTTAACTTCATCCTTTCAAGCCAGTAATTGTGAAGCCTGGACCCAACCAAATGTCAGTTCAACTTCATCCTTTCAAGCATGTTACTGCAAAGCTTGGACCCGACCAGATGTCAGTTCAACTTCATCCTTTTAAGAAAGTTACTGCAAAGCTTGGACCCGACCAGATGTCAGTTTAACTTCATAATTTCAAGCAAGTTACTGCAAAGCCTAGACCCGACCAGATGTCAGTTCAACTTCATCCTTTTAAGCAAGTTACTGCAAAGCCTGGACCCGACCAAATATCAGTTCAACTTTATCCTTTCAAATAAGTTATTGCAAAAGCCAGATAACAATTAACTTCATTCACCTCAGAAATTTTTTGCGAAACCTGGAATCCGACCAGATAGAATTTTAATGTTATTAATTTTCTGTGAAGCCTGGAATCCGACCAGATAACAGTTAATTCAACCTTCCCTGGTAAGTCTCTGCAAAGCCTGGAATACAACAGATAACAATCAACTTCATTATCCCCAACAAATTGCTGCCAAGCATGGATTTCAACCAAATAATAGCTAACTTTCGGTTCTCTCCAGTCATGAATAATTCTCAAGTAGAGCAATGGACAACCAAAATTCCCTAACTTTATTCCTCCAGGAAGAAATCAACACCCCCCATAGAGTTTCCTCATGTAAAGAGCCAAAGTCAATATTCCCCAGCAGATTTCTCCTCAAACAATAAAATAGGAATCCCCAGAGGAAACATTCTTCAAAGATACACTTACTCTCCAACAACAGTTCGGGATTCAGCCTCCCAAGACTCCCCAGTATGTTGTCAAGGATTTATTTTCCTAGACAAAGACACGTTGCAATAAATACTTCACATTCATGCATCATATTACATACATGATAAATGCATACAACATAATCTAATTTATTTTGAGAACATCATTACGCCATGCATTTCATACATCATGAGATTGCATACAGCTAACTCATTACCTTTTCAGGAAAGACCAAACAACAGATAACTATCGTCAACAATTTTCAACAGTTCCACATTAATACCTGTAACATGACAGGACAACTATCTGTGGACGACGGATTGTAGATTAATACCTGTAACAAGCCAGGAAAGCTATCTACATGAGCAGATTGAAGATTAATACCTGTAACAAGCCAAAGCAACTATCTACACTAACAGCTGAAGCAACCCTACCCAGGCTCCTTCTCCTTTCCAGATGTAGTTTTACACTGACTCATCATGAAGTAACCCTACCCAGGTTCCTTCTCATACATTTCCAGATGAATTTTTACACTGACTCATCATGAAGCAACCCTACCCAGATTCTTTCTCATACATTTCCAAACGAAGTTTTACACTGACTCATCATGAAGTAACCCTACCCAGGTTCTTTCTCATACATTTCCAGATGAAGTTTTACACGGACTCATCATGAAGTAACCCTACCCAGGTTCCTTCTCATACATTTCTAGATGAAGTTTTACACGGACTCATCATAAAGTAACCCTACCCAAGTTCTTTCTCATACATTTCCAGACGAAGTTATACACAGACTCATCATGAACTAACCCTACCCATGTTCCTTCTCATACATTTCCAGATGAAGTTTTACACTGACTCATCATGAAGTAACCCTACCCAGGTTCCTTCTCAGACATTTCCAGATAAATTTTCACATGAATTCATCCTGAAGCAGCCCTACCCAGGCTTCCCGCTCATATGTCTCATAAAGTAGCCCTACACAGGCCCATCATGAATTAAAGAATATTCAAGACCTATGTTGTTTCAGTTTAAATCGATCAATGGTTTATCCTGATTCCTTTTTGATAGTCACTTTCTTTGATTCAGATAAATTGCTCCCAAGATTTATTCTGATTCTTTTCTAGTTGAAGTCAAGCTTAGACTTAGTCTAATTCCTGTCAACAATCACCTTAGGATGGCATCTATAAGCCCAACTCAAACAACTATCTATCATCTATCCAAATGGCACATTTAAGCCCATTCCCTATATAGTCAACTAACACATCATCGAGTGCAAATTTCTGGGCACTTTAGTGTTCAATCATCTTCCACCTTCAAGTCACGAATGGCGGGCTCGCCAATCTAACTCTTCAGGTTTAAGAAGATTGAACAGGGGGAAGCTATTGTACCCCAAAATTTGCCCTCTCATTTCTCAAGAATTTTCTAACAAGATCTCCCATGACTCAAGTTTGCAGCATTGATACATCAATTTAAGTTTGGAATTGGCACAAGGACAAAATGGTCAAAATGCACACCGAAAAGTCAAACTTTGACTTTTTGATCAAAATCAAGTTTCAAGAATCACATTTCATCAAGACATGTTAGAATATGGATTTGGTTCATCAAGAAAATCAAAAGTCAAAATTACTTTGGAAAATTCAAAGTTCTAAACAGTTAGAAATTTTTCTTAGTGTCAAGAAAATATGATAAATTCAGAACTTTTGGCCAGATTTTCATCATGATGCAAGATGATTCAGGAAGAACTTCTGATACAAGAGTTGTAGATCTCCATGAGATATAAAACATTGCAGAATAGAACTCATCCTAGAAATGTTGGGATTTCAAGTTATAAATCTTTGAAGACTCGTCCATGAAACTAAAACACTTAATAAATTCTGAGTATTTCCAAGTCAAAATTTGGTTAGAACTTCTGGGCCAGTTTTCATGTAAGTACAATCAGAGTTTGCAAAGATGATTCAAAGAGGGGTTAAAAAGCATATTACAAGCTTTTTGAAAAGTCTGAGAACTCCTTCAGATCATGCTGGAGCAAGGAGAATCAAAGATCAGGAGTTAGACATTTGTTCTTAATCTAAGTTACGTTTATGCTGAACTTATGATCCAGTTTCAAGCTATGCTACATAATATCATGTTGTAGGCCTTCTTACTTGTTAAATCTCATCATAATTTAATGCTCACACCAACTTTTGAGTCTTTATCCCAGTGTTTAAGCCTTTATCCAAAAGATCTTCCCATGTGTGGCATAAAAGTACCACTGTTGTCCTTGAAAAGTAAACTTGTGTACAAAGTTTATTTTGAGCCCATACTTTACTTTGTTTTTGAGTGTACTTCCCCATAAATCATACCTACAAACTCAGATTAGGCGTGTTTAAAGCTGCTAATCACCCTACCTTACCTGGAAACCATGCTTGTCTAAACTTGCTTCAAAAACAAATCAACGATCCATAACACATGATGGATGTAGTCCTGACTTCTCCAAGCTTCTAAATCATTTGCCTATAAATTAAAATTCATTTGTAAACTGAGGGAGGAATGAAAAAGGCCCTGAAACCTTGCTGAAAATTCCCAAGAACCTAAAACTGCAACACAAACACAAAACCTACTAGTTTCTTATTTTTGCATCCAAGCTCTAATTTTACTTGTGCATTTCTTCACCAAATCATCCATACAATTTCTGGTATACATGTAGAAGCTTTCTCAACTTCTGTTTTCAAACTGTAGTACAATCTTCACCACTCTCCATTATAAAAATCAGAACTTTGCATCTTGAATGCTCCAGAGATTTCCAAGCATCCATAACTCAAGTTAAGGTTTTCCTTAGCTTTCTGAGAACTTAAGGAAGCTGACCAGAACATCACAGCAGTCTAAACCAGGCTCTAACTCACAGAAAAATCTCCAACTACAAGGTAAGTTTCTTCTGATTTGCATCTCATTACTTAGGCATTGTTAGACTTGCAATTGCAAAGACATAATGTAGATATCATGGCTTTGAATCTGTACATATTTATAGATTTCATTTATATGGCCTAGGTAGAGAGAGTTTCATGTCAAAACTTCTTGAGAAAATTAGGGTTCAGAATTAGGATTAGAAAAATTCATGTTTGCTTCTGATTTACAGTTTTGATGCTTTGTATTTCTGAAACCATGATGAAATTTTCCATAACTTCTATGTTTTCATTTTCCATATTTGTTGAGAAGTGACTAAGTTGCAGATTCTCTGGCTGGCGCGAAGAAGAAGATGAAGTTCGTCATCAGAACTTACTTTATAATATATGTTTATGTTTTTGCTTCTAATACCGGATGTACATCCACCCTAGTGGTAGAGAGCGCGCGCATAAGGCATTAGTGTTAAGGGTCCAGGGTTATATCCCCATAAGCATCTTTTATGTTTATTTCTTAACATTTTTACCCCATTATTTTGTCAAAACAATATTCCTGGACCAGAACTTCTAGATAAATCCCCCATTTGTTTGTCCAAAAAGTACTCCAGGACCAGAACTTCTAGATATTCTCATCCAACAGCATCGTCACTTCACTTACCCATTAACAGAACTTCTAGGTTTACAGCTGCATCAGAACTTCTAGGCTCTCTCAGCAATCAAAACTTCTAGGCTTTCCTTTGTTCCCAGCAACCCCATAACTTTAGTGCGTCTGGATCCAGAACTTCTGGCTTTCCCCATTTCTGCTAACATTTTCTTTCTGCTTTACAGCGCGCCTGAGTCAGAACTTCTACTCTTTCTTATTTCTATTCTTTCGGAAACACGCTGACTCTAACTCTTATTCTCTTAATATTTTTATCATCACTTTTATTTTTATTAATAAAAAAACACCAAAACTACTTTATATTCATATACTTTGCTTTACTTCTTTTAAAATAAAAGACTAAAAACATTTCCTTAAGCAAATTTGTTTCTTCTCTTAATAAAAACAAAACAAATCTATTTTACATTCCAATTCTTATATATTATTTCAATATGGTTGTAGTAGATAATTAGGACTTTAATTTCTTGCAACCCCCATTTGTAAATTTGTACACCATATCCCCAGGTGATTGTAATAGCGTGGGATATTTACATTTCCGCAATTTATCGCTTTCATATAAATGCTAGTAATTAGGGTTTGTATGGAAATATAAAATCAATACTTAGAAAGCCCTAATTCAAGATAAATCAAGCATGAAATACAAACACTTGCACACTTGCATCTATAGGGTTAACCCCACTTGTTGCCTTATGAAAACATGGTCATGTTATGCATGTGAGGCGTCTTAGCAAAACCAATCAAAAAATACAAGATCATAGTCCCTCGATGACGCTTCGAATGTTTCCTTACAAATGATCTTAGTCCCTCGAGAGAAATGCTAAGATATCTCACAACATTGCTATCATGACTATATGATGACCGACGCACGTCCCTTTACATCCAAAGATAAGGATTCTTACCAATCAATGGTAAGATAGAAATATTAAAGGAGGAAAAGAACAAAGACTTTTTAGTAGGTAGAAACGTTCTTATTTGTTCTCTCATATTCAAACACAAACACCTTTCTAAATGCACCAACACTTTCCATGAAATATTTTCAAAAGTCAAACACTTTGTATACATTCTTATAGAGATGATAATAATTACAAAGTTAGCCCAAATGAATGCGCTTTTTAAAAATACTTTTAAAACCCACCATAAAGCACACTTTGAAACAAAATCAATTATCTAGCAAGAAACTAAGAGACCATAGATAACTATGGATGAAAAGGATGCTAACACCTTCCCTTTTCATAATCTACCCCCCGAAATCAAGAAAATAATCTCAAAGGTCTTTCCTGTTCTTTTCACCCTTTCCTTTATTGGATAAAAGAAAAGTCGGTGGCGACTCTTGCTATCTGCAATAATTGTGATCAAATGCAAAACCAAATGTAAGTTCTCTCACTGTATTATAGACACCTATTCAAAATATAAACTGCAGTCAAAACAGCTTCTCCCCATAAAGACTTTGGCAAATTCTTTTTCTTCAGCATGCATCTCGCCATATCTAATATGATTCTGCTTCTTCTTTCAGCAATTCCATTATTTTGAGGTTTATAAAGAGCAGTTACCTCATGATCAACACCATGTTCTGCAAAGAAATCTTCAAACATCTTGGATGTGTATTCGCCACCTCCATCTGTTTGCAGAACTTTGATCTTCTTCTCACTGTGGTTTTCGACAAGTATCTTGAATCTCTTAAAGATTTCAAATACTTCATCCTTTCATTTGATCACATAGATCTATAGCTTTCGACTAAACTCATCTACAAACGAAACAAAATATCTGTTTCCACCAATTATATATTCTTCGAATGGACCACATACATCTGAATGCACCACTTCGAGAATGCAGGATGATCTCATTGACATAGTCGAAACGAAATAATTTATGAATTGCTTTCCCACTAAACAACCTTCACAAATTTTTCCAGGTATCTCAAGGCTTGGAATACCAGTAACCATATCTTGAGTAATCAGTTGATTAAGTGATCAAAAGTTCAAATGTCCAAACCTCAAATGCCACAACCAATTATCCTTGTGGTCGACAACAGTTTTCAAACATTGAACTTCTGTCGAACTGTTCATAGTCTAAATGTCATGTTCTTCGACAATGGAGATTTTAAGACCAAATTGTTCTTGGTGTCGAACAATTTCAAAACTCCATCTTTCATGACAACTGAGAAACCTTTTTTGACTAGTTGTCCAACACTTAGCAAGTTGCATTTCATTCCAGGTACATAGAGAACATATTTGATCATATATTTCCCTCCATTACTCATTTGAAAGACTATGTTTCCAGTACCTTCTACTTTCAATGAACTATTATCAATAAGTTTTACCTTGCTCTTCTTCGACTCGTCAAAATCTTCCAACCACTCCTTTTGACCAGTCATGTGGTTCGAGCAGCCTGAGTCGAGAAACCAGATCTTGGATTTGACATGGTTATCTGCAACTGCAGCCACAACCATCATACCACCTTCAGAATCATCTGAATATTGGCGTGTGTGATACGGTGGCAGAACCAACTGTTTATAATGGTTTTGCATTTCTGTTTGCAAATGTTGCGGTAAGCAAGAGCCGCTACCGACTTTTCTTTTATCCAAATAAAGGAAAGGGTGAAAAGAACAGAAAAAGACCTTTTCGAGAATTTTCTGAGTAAGAGGGGTAGATTATGGAAAGGGAAGGTGTTAGCACCCTTTCCATCCGTAGTTTATCTACAGACTCTTAGATGCTTAGCTCATTTTTTAAATACCTTGTGCTTTGTGTTTTGAAAAAGTATTTGAAAATGCCTTAGTGCGGCGATTCGCTTTATGATAACTCTTGTATCAGCCCTCAAGAGTGTTGACAAAGAAAATGTTTTTTGAAAGTGTTTTGAAATGTTTATGTGTAAGTGTGAAAATTTGTTTTGAGCATGCATCTAAGAACTATCTACTTGTACTCGAAAATGTTCGTTCTTTTCCTCCAATCCTTTAGACAGTGCTATCCTACTATTAGTGAGTAGGTAGCCCTATCGTTGGATGTTTGAGAGACATTCGAAGGGACATCTTTTTAGTCACAAAGGCAACTAGGCAAGAAGCTTTAGTAGCTACCCTAGGATTCTAATATCATATTTTTACCGAGGCAACATCGAGAGGGTCATCGAGGGACTTATGATCTTTTTGAACCAGAGGGTAGCAACTAAAACCTCTCACGTTTCGAGAGTTGTGACTATTTTTATAAAGGCAACCGAAGTGGGGTACCCTAGAGGTGCGCATGTGAAATTGTGTTATTTTCAATTATTTTAATCTTTGCATTAGGTTTGCTAGCGTTTGGTTTTATTCTTGCCCTACAATCCTATTATCATACATCTAAACAATTAATATATGTACAAGAATTAAAAGTGAAGAAATGCAAATCCTACGCTATTACATGGCTTCGGGGATTAATTACATGTCTAAAACTTGGAAAAAGTAAAGAAAAGCAGTAAATAGTCCTAGTTAATTTCTATTACATTCCATGAGCAGGTACAATAATATATAAAAAAAATAGTGACGAAGCAACAAACGTGCACGAAATTGAAAATAACGTCTAAAGAATCCTAAGAAATAAAAATCTTTTTGTTTATGAAATTAATCCTAAGTCTATTTAGTTTTAAAGTAAAAAAAATGGTTTAAATAATTATTAATTAATTTACAAAATTAATTTAATTAAGAAAAATGCTAACCTAATATTTTTCTGATTTTTTCTGATTTTTTATATTATTATGGAAAAAAGGATTAAATGAAATAAACAATAAAACAAATAAATATAAAAATGCAAGTGGGCCTAACACAATCAGCAATGAAGGGGGGTATGAATTACACAACTAGATCCAAGCCTATTTCACCAGTGTTGGATCCAGTGAGGAGATTTCGGGGGCGCATGGTAGTCTGCGCGTGAGAGCATTGGATCTGGCTATGTTAACACCTGGCAACACAGATTTGAAGGTGCATGATGAATGTATTTAGCTTGTACGCATCAGATCTGTAAACAAAATGTTAGCAAAATTAAAATGCATGACTGGGGACTCGAACCCCAGTCCTCTCTCCAATACGCGCGCTTTTTCACCATCCGAGCTAGCTGTTCAATCGAAATAAATGAAACCAACATTGTATCCTACAAAATTTGTTAGTTTCAACATCTATCGAAAACCTATCCCAATCGAACTCGTCCCCTGAGCTCAAATATAGGGTTGTTTCGATTTGTGACTGTCTGTACCTTGAGTTTCGAAAGCAATCTATTTCGAAGGCCCCTAACGTTTGTATTCTAACATTTGGACACTGCAACTTACACATACCATATTAAATCTTTCACAAACAACAAGAATAACATGAAATGCGATCCAATGAGTTTACACTATAGATTTAATGATAAAAAAAAGTTTACCAACTGGAGGTATTTCGATCTGCAATCCTGAGCGTGAGATGGCTTGTGCAAGGGCAGGTATGCGTCTGTGCAAACCCAGGGAGTTTCTTAGAGGCAGGCTGCGAGTATGAGGCAGTATCCTCTTTTTCTTCTGATTTGGTCTGGTACTTATAGGGGTGAATTAGTTTAACCAAAACCTGTATAAAACCTTAGTCACTTATGACAGAATATGGGACTTTTAATTTGTATCAAAAGTTGTTGTTTTGATCATTTTCTTGCCATCTTCGAAGCACAATGCACCTAGACATGTTATGGTTTTGGTGTCTTGTTCGAATGTGGGCCTCAAGCTAACCAGTACAAACCCAACAAACTTCATCCCAATAGGCCTCTTCAATTTTCCTGATTCTTTTGACAGGCTCCCAATCTTTGCTCTTTTAGGTGGCCATTCGAAGTGACTTTGGGGCTGGTTGAGGCTTCATTCTTCCTTCTTCGATTTCCCTCAATTTGGGCCAATCGAAGACTTACCTTATGGGATGGTCGAAGCTTCATTCTTCCTTCTTAGATTTCCCTCAATTTGGGCCAATCGAAATGTCAACTTACTGATATGCTTATCAAAAGACATCTTGTTCTGATATACCAATCGAAGGATACTTTGTTGACATGCCTTCGAAGTACACCTTATCATTGTTCTTCAATTGGCCCAGAGTTGCCTCCTTTGAATGACTCTGGTTTCATCCTTATAGCTCCTTCGATTGAGTCTATCTAAATCAATTCAAATTACCCAGATCTTTGATGACTCTGAATTCTAATTGTTCAGAGTTTTCCCTTATCAGAGTTTCTTCAAAAGCCCCTCATATCTTTGCTCTTCGATTGGTTGTGACTTGCTCGTCATGGCTCCTTCGAATGGACCCATCTATTTTCCTTAGCTGCTTGATTCTGGAAAACTCAAATAGTCCAAACGAGAACTTCATTCTAGCCAACGGAATCCTCTTTTGTCACTTCCTTCGAATTCCATTGCACAATGTTGTACCCCAAAATTTTCCCTCTCATTTATCAAGATTTTTCCTCACAAGACCTCTTGGACTCAAGACAAATTTAGGTTTTGCTCAAGACCTCATCTTGCACTGATGACCTGAAATTAGGGTTTGAGTTTGCACAAGGATTTTTGGACAATCAATCCTTCATGTGACTTTCATACATCATGTTGGACCTCTAAGATTTCTCATACCAAGTTTCAAGCCTTGAATCACATTTTTGACCAGTCAATTGGACAGTTGATCTAAAAATCAGCTGTATTGAGGAAAAAAGTCAACTATGGCCAATTTACAGTCAAACTTCAGAATTTTTTATCCACAACAACATTATAGGCTCCTATGTATCATTTGATCAAGTTTGGATCACAACTCCTCAAGAAATTTGATCAGATCATCAAAAGGGCAAAATGGTCAAAATTAGGGTTTTGACTGAGAAAGGGCAATTTCTGATTTTTAACCTAGCCAATGACCAATTGGGTTCAAGCATGATTTCAAGGACTCAATAGCATCATCTTGACCTAATCACATAGTTCAAAAGATCTCAAATGCATAGGATTGACAGATGAATTTTGCAGTCAATTGATCAAAAGTCAACTGTGCACTGAAAAGTCAAACTTTGGCTTTTTGGTCAAAATCAAGTGCCAAGGGTTATAATTTATCAAGATAGGTCAAAATGTGAAACTTGTTGACCAAGAAACCTAAAATTGCAAATTAGGGTTTTAATTTGAAAATTTTCATAACTTAGAATTTTTCTAAGTATGGAAAATTTCTTATTTTTTCCCAACTTTCCACAACTTTTTCACCATGATGCAATTGGATTCAAAGAAAACTTACAACATGAAAGTTGTAGTCCTCCATGAAATCTACAACTTTGAATCACAATTTTTTCCAATAAGATGCTTGGATATCAAGTTATGATTTTGTGAATAGGGGTCCATAAACTTTTTAACTTAGTGAAATTTTGCCCTAGCTTAGGCAGGTTTTTGACCTAACTTCATGGCAACTTTTCACCTAGTTCCAAGAGGTATCTAAAGTTTAATTACAAATATGGATTGTAAAGCATGTTGCAAGATTTCCAAAATGTCCAAGAAATCTCCAAGATCATTTATGGTTAGGGAGAATCGAAGAAGAGAAAATGGCAATTTGTCACTTTTGTTCAAGCCATGTTTAAAATGCTTCAAGTTGCAAATCAGTTCCTAGCATGCTTGTACCTTGCATTACAGGTCCTAATCCCTTCTACACTCCATAATTAAATGCAAACTCAATGGATAATGGCTTTGTTTTGACTTTTGAAGCATTGCACAATGAATTAATCCAAAAATGGCATAAAGTTCACAATACTACTTTGGTAAAGCAAGCCTTTTTGCAACTTTACATTTCTTGAGCCATGGACCTGATCTTTTGTTGCAAGCAAGATCCACAAACATCAGGCAAAGTATACCAACCCTCTGCAGTCCACAAGCTAGCATGTACAGGCCTTTGGCATAAGTCATGTCAACTTTCTTCAAAAGCAAGCAAATTGGCAAAAGTCAAGATAACTTGTCCATATGATAAAGTCAAGGCTTGGCTTCATTCTATACAACTTCAGAAACTTGTAACAATCCAAGACACGAATTTCTAACATCCCAAACACTCTCAAACACCAAAACACGATTTTTCTGCCCAAACAGAGCAACTTCTGCAAATTTCTTGCCAACTCAATATTGGCTCGTGCGTTTCTTGATTCAACACTTGAAACACCTTCCATACATCATATATAACTATCCAGGCCTTTGTCTTGCAACTGTAACCCTTGTTTCAAGCATCACCATTTTCATTTTGGAAGGTTGCAGGTTAACTTCTATAGGTAGTTTCAGCCATCTACAAGGCCATCTAAGCATTGGAAAAGCTTGAGGGAACTTCAAGGAAGCTCACACGATCTTCAGGCCTCACTCAAAGTCCCCACATTGCCATATCTAAACTCAGCTGAAGAAGGTATTTTTCAAAGTTCTATCTCTCTATTTAGGCATCCTTAAGTCACGATTTGTGAAGCAAAAATGTAGTCCTTAACTTGCTGAAGTTGTACATATGCATAGTTGTCATTTATATTAACTGAGTAGTGAGAATTTGAAGCTTGAAGTTCATGAAAAAACTAGGTCAGAAATTAGGGGTGATTAAATTCTCCCTGGTCTTTTAGAGTTAGGTCACGAATTTTATATCACTGGAATCGTGAGATTCCAAGCTACATTTTTTATGTTACAAGTTTTTGTTTTTGTGCAAAGAATAGAGATTTGTAGGTTGAAGGCAGATGCGTGCGTTTGAGAAGAGCTGGAGAACAGGGACGACCTGTCTGGGCCTGGCGTGCCTGGGCCTTGTTTTTTCTGCTATCCACACCCCCCTGATCCACTATCCACACCCCCTTTGCATATTTTGTTATTTTTCATATTTTATTTTTTATTTTTATGATTATTGACTTTAATAATTTTTTCTGAGCATTAAAAATCACCAAAATAATTTTCTTTATTTTTTGCATTTTTATTTTATTTTATTTTAATTATTTTTTGACATAAAAATAGTTTATTAGGTTTATAGAATTTATTTTCTTAAATAAACTTGTAAATAATAATAAAATACTTAATATTTTATTTCATTATTTTATACACATTAAATATTTATTTTTCATACATATTTAATTTTTAATATTGGCATACAATATTATTATTATTTTTCTTAAACAAAAAAATAAATAAAATAAATATAAAACATATATTTTCTTTTAATCAAAAACTAGGGTTTTACCCCTTTCAAAAATAATATTATTTTTCTCTTATTTTCTAGAGTTTAAATAATTAATTTTTTACATACATGAAATAAATACAAAAACATTTTGCATCCATACATTTTATTGCATATTTAAATAATTGTTTATTTATTTATTATACCATAATTCAATTGGGTTGTAATAGTAAATTAGGGTTTTATTTTGAGCAATATCCCCCATTCAAAACTTGTATCCCCTCTCCCATAATATTGTTGTAATAGCTTAGATTTACTTTACACAATTTATCGCATTATATGCATGTTTAGTAAAAATTAGGGTTTGTATGATAAGACGAAAATCAAACAAATAGACATGACCTAATACAAGACAAACAAATGCATGAAAAATGACAACACATTGCACACAAGCACCCCTAGGGTTTCACCCACTTGGTTGCCTTAAAACATGGCCATGGTATGCATGCTAGGTATCTTGGCAAAACAAAACAAAACAAAAACAAAAGATCATAGTCCCTCGATGACGCTATCAAAAGGTTGCCTAAAAAAATGATCTTGGTCCCTTAAACATGCTAAGATACTTGGCACCATTGCTATCGTGGTCATACGATGACCCACGCCCGTCCCGTTTAACATCCAAAGATAGGGTTTATTACCAAAGCAATGGTAAATCAACAATGTCAAAGGAATAAAAATGTACAAGAAAGACTTTTGAGTAGGTAGATAGCTTCTAGTTACTTGATCAATTTGCAAACAATCCTTGCTATTTTCAAACAAACACACACACATTTTCAAATAATTTCCAAACAACTTTCAAAACATTGAAGCATTTTTCAAAAGAAAAACATTTTTGTATACATTCTTACGAACGAGAATAATTATAAAGATTGCCTAAACAATGGCCTCTTTTCAAAATACTTTCAAAACCACACAAAGCACCATTTCAAACAATTGTAAAAGCAAAGCAAGTGATCTAAACAAGTAACTAAGAGCCCATGGAAAACCATGGATGAAAAGGGTGCTAACACCTTCCCTTTTCATAATCTACCCCCCGAACCCAAAAACAATCTCAAAGGTTTTTCCTGTGCTTTTTTACCTTTCCTTTTGGATAAAATAAAAGTCGGTGGCGACACTTGCTAACCGCAACATTCGCGAACACAAACGCAAAACCTCAAGTCAGTTCTCCCACCGCATTGCAGAATTGGCGACTCTGCTGGGGAAAATCTAAAAGTGGGGTTACCTTAGGGTTTTAGATCACCTTTACATGCTTATCTTGCTTAACTTGTTTGTTTTACACTTTGGTTCTATTGTTTGGGTTTGAATCCTCTACCCGGATTTGGGAAACATTCATAGGTAAATAGAAATACATTGTGGAAACTGTGCGGGGTATACCGACATGGTCTAAGAAATAGTTATATTAGTGCGACATATTTGTGGGTACAGGTAGCCTTTGAGTCAATGAAAGAGAATACGGGGCCGCTGAGTGATGTCATGAAGCACTAATGGACTTTTAGAACCTTTACATGACCGACTTGTCCTTTTTAGGATGTAGTGAGATGATTGGCTTTGGTGCAGTCCAAAGTTGGTAGATACTCGATACTATACTCATTGAGGGTTGGTTCCTTGGAATATTTTGGTCGCCAGTAAATAGGCTGAATTGAAACAATGAACAAGGAAATAATCCAGTGATATTGAGCTCCTTAGAACCCGATTACTATTTCTAGGACAGGTTGAGCCAACTAAACTTCAAGAGGGTACTTACCTATGAAACCCCATGCAAGCCTAAACTAGGAACTTGTGTGATTTGTTTGTATATATATATACTTGTGTATGGACATCATGAGCATCATATGCATCCACTAACCATTTCAAGGATTTTGGAATTTCATCTTTGTTCCTGTTTTGTAGGTTATGGATTCACTTCGCAGGAAAACTGTTCAAGTCAACCTTGTAACAATTCCTCCATAACTCAAGGAGCTAGCTTCAAGGATTCCTGAGAATTCTCCATTCACCGAGAGGCATGGTCGTCTACTCAACTTGGTAACTTCCAACATTGAGGAGGATATGGTGAAAGTTCTTTTCCAGTTCTTTGACCCTTTGCATCATTGCTTCACATTTCCTGACTACCAACTTGTGCCTACTTTGGAGGAATTTTCTCAACTCTTGAGGATTCCTAATCTCAATCAACTACCCTTCTTGGAGGAATTGGCCCACATGATATGCTGATTCAAGGATTGGTTTTCGACTTCGACAACGACAATCAAGGACTCCGACAAAGGTTCATCCGAGCTTAGAGGATTCCTAACAAGGTAGACAGTAAGACCTTGGGACACAAGAATTCCATCCCCCTTAAGCCTTACCTCAAGTGGGTACGAACCCGCGCCCAAAGTCTTATGATGACTTACCCCTCCATTCTCCCAGTGATTATATAGCCTGTTATGGAAGGAGAGGTTCCATACACCCTCCTACATCCTGACATGCCAACATCACTCGAAGATTTACAAAGGAGTTGGATACAACTCAAGGGAGAGCACGATACTTTCGAAGCCCAATTCTACGCAAGTGAGAAGAAGGTTTTAGAACTCACTCGGCTACTTCACGAAGAGCAGACTCTCAACACCTACATTGCACCAAAGAGGATGCGCAACGTATTTTTACCTTAGAATTTTGTATTATTTTGCCCATGGGGCATTGATGTACTAACAAATTCTATCTTATTAATATGACGCGTGTTTCTTTTTGTTTAAAACAAATTTGAATTTATGAATCTTTGAAAGCATTACATGAATACATATCATTCATCATATGCATAAGCATGTCTTCACACCAAGTTTCCTCATCTCTCTGCTATTTATTTCAGCAAGATGGATATTGAACAAACGGTCAAAGACTTACAAGCTCAGAATTCACAATTTCAACAGCTACTCTTGACCTTAGCCAAGGGGCAGGAGGAGCTCAAGACTCTGCTAGAGAAAGAGAAAGAGAAAAAGAAGAAGAAGCGAGCCGGTGTGGTTATCATGGGCAGAAGGTTTGAAGGACAAGCCAGACGGACTTTGGAATTCCCATCAACATCTGAAGAGGGGGAAGGAAAAGGAAAGGGAACGACAGTGCCATCAGATTCTGAAGCAGAAGAAGAGGAAGATGAGGACTACTCTGAACATTAGTACCCTCCGGCCGATGACAAATACAAGAACTTGGAAGAACGTCTAGCTGCTATGGAGATACAGAGAGTGCCTGGACTGGACTTTGAGGAGTTAGGGTTGGTTTCTGGAATTGTAATCCCTCCTAAGTTTAAAGTGCCATTGTTTGATAAGTACGATGGGGTGTCTTTTCCCAAGATGCACCTACGATCTTATGTCATGAAAATTCAACCACATTCTTCTGACAAAGACCTATGGGTCCATTTTTTCCAGGATAGTCTATCAGGAACCCAACTTGATTGGTTCTACCAGTTGGAGAGGTCTGATGTGCATAATTGGGAAGATTTGGCATCCTCCTTCTATAAATAGTATCAATATAACGCCAACTTTGCGCCAACCCGTACTCAGCTATAGAGTATGGCTATGGCTACCAATGAGGGTTTCAAAGACTACGCTCAAAAATGGAGGGGTTTAGCCGGAAGGGTGCAACCACCTTTATCTGAAAGAGAGCTAGTGGACATGTTCTTGGAGACTCTGTCAGGTCCTTTCTTTAATCACCTAATTGGAAGCTCCTCTGCAGGTTTCACTGAGTTGATTCTAACTGGCGAGAGGGTGGAAGCCGATATTAGAAGCGGGAAAATTCAGAAAGATGCGTCTACCTCTGCCGTTGCAAAAAAAGCCCTTCACTGGAAAGAAGGAAGTTTCTGGTGTCTATGCCCAGAGAAATCAGGGAAGAACCGAAAAACGACCAACAGTGGGGGCCATTATGATTCAAAAGTCTGCGTCAGACCAACCAAGAAACAACCAACTGAGAAACGATCAGCCGAGAAATAACCAGCAAAGGGTGGAAAGGCCTGTAAGGCAATTCACCAAGATAAACATGACTCCTTCTCAAGTCTTACCACATCTCTTGAAGTTAAACCTGGCCATGCTAAAGGAGGCCCCTAAAAATCCTAACACTGCTTCTCCATATTACCATCCCAACACCAAATGCGCGTACCATTCAGAAAGTCCAGGGCACGACACCAACAACTGTTGGGCCCTGAAGAACAGGATTCAAGATCTGATTGACGCAAAAGAAGTTGAATTTAAAGCTCCTAAAAAGCCGAATGTTATCTCCGCGCCAATGCCGAGGCATGGGCACAATGCCAATGCTGTGGAAGAAGATCTGTTTGTTTCTATTGTGGATGAACTGTCAACTCCTCTTTTAACCATCAAGCTGAATTTGTTGAAAGCTGGGGTGTTCCCAGGTTGTGACAAAGATTGCCATACTTGCCTGTCCTCCCCATTTGACTGTCCTTTGTTAAAGAAAGGAATCCAACAACTGATTAATAACAAGGAAATTTTGTTTGAGAAAGCTCCTGTTTCACCCTTTCCAGTTCCAGAAGTTTCTATAATAACCATATACGCCAATCCTTCCAGGGTTCCTAAAACACCCGTTAGGATTACATCTGCTCCTATGACAACTCCGTTGAAGATGACAATGCCCGGGCCAACCGAATACAAAATCGATAAAATGGTACCATGGAACTATGGTGAAGAAATCTACTACCATGGTGTCAAACAGATTGAACAGACTATTGAAGAAGAAAGCTCTGAGGAAGATAATCCTGACATCAGTAAAATTGTCGGAACAAGCAAAATTACTCGTAGTGGGAGAATCTTTTCTCCAAAGATTGCTCCTTCAACAGCAGTCTTTGGACCCGCGGCCATTCCAAAGATTACTCCTGCATCAGTAACTGTACCTGCAAATGTACCCGCCAACAATAACAATGCAATTACCATCCCTACTTCCGCTGCTGAGAAAAAAGGAAAAAATGTTCAAGAGGAGCCTGTCTTGATGAAGGCTCAGTCACTAGTCATTCCTGAAACCTCTCAAAAAGAAATGGAGGAAATTTTGAAAATAATTAAGAAAAGCAATTATGATGTGGTGGAACAGCTGGGGCAAACCCCCTCAAAGATCTCCATGTTGGCCCTATTGCTGTGCTCTGAGGCACATGCTAAAGCTTTGGTCATGTTTTTGAAGACGGCCTACGTGCCACAAGAAACCTCCGCTGATCAGTTCCAGGAATGTGTGGCTAGTTTAACAGCTGACAATGGTCTAGGATTCTCCGATGCAGATTTAACTTCAAAAGGGAGAAAACATAATGACACTTTGCATGTCTCGGTGGAATGCAGAGGGACAACCCTAGCACACATACTGGTAGACACTGGTTCGTCTTTAAACGTCTTGCCGAAGAAAGCGTTGGATAGACTGGATTGTGAAGGCTTAACCCTGAAACCCAGCAATATAATTGTCAGAGCCTTTGACGGTTCTAAGAGGATGGTCCATAGAGAGGTGGACATCCCGATCAAGGTGGGAACTGAAACCTTCAACTCCACATTCTATGTGATGGACATCCATCCTTCCTATTCTTACCCGTTAGGAAGACCTTGGATCCACCATGCTTGAGCTGTCACTTCTACTCTGCATCAAATGCTCAAGTACCTTGTCTAGGGGAAAATCATAACTGTTCATGGCGAAGAGGAATACATGATCAGTCATCTAAATTCTTTCTATTATGTAGAATTGGATGGCGAATTCATAAAAACCCCTTTTCAACACTTTGAGGAAGTTTCTCAGGAAATAGCAGCGACTAAAGCGGTGTCCTCAACTCCTATGATCACAAGACCACAACCTTGAATGTCATCTCTCAAGGATGCTAGGGCGGTTGTGGAAGAAGGAGGATCCACAATCTGGGGGCAGCTTCCGGACTTTCCTTTCAAATCAGACAAATTCGGCTTGGGATTTAATTCGACTGGTCAGAAGGTCGTGCGCCGCTCCTGTGCCATAGGGCCACCTGTGAAGATCAGCCACCGAGTGGTTAACGCACTAGAGGACAGTGAAGAAGAGGGCAACTTAGAAGACTGGATTTTTCCTACTGTTGGCGGAGGACTGTGCAACTGGGAAGCAAAAGACTTTGTTCCGATTACTTTCATACCACAGTAATTTATCTTTTTCATTCCTGTTGGATCTGTAATAATTCACAAACAATTTGTACTTTTTCAACCTTGTGTCTTACCCGAGGCACATAGGTCCATTTGTAAGGGTTCTTATTTCATTTTCATATGTCATTTTAATGAATCATGGACGCTTTTCATATATAAACCTTTTATGCTCATTGCCTTTCTTTTACATTTTGTTATTTTAAGATGGCTATCCCTTACACACACCCATACTCACAAATGCAGGTACCCTTCCATTCCGGAAACCATGGGTAACGATACTGCTATAGCCTTCAGTGACTCTGAAGATCTGATCAACCAAGCCGAATATGAAGGTGAGGAAGATTGTGAGGTGCCAGGGGAATTGGCCAGATTACTACAACAAGAGGAAAGAGCAATTCAGCCTCATGAAGAGTAGTTGGATACAATCAAATTGGGAACTGAGGATGACAAAAAGGAAATCAAGATAGGTGCCAATCTAGAGTCGAGTGTCAAGGAGCGCCTAATTCAGATACTACATGATTATGTTGAGATCTTCGCATGGTCATACGAAGACATGCCGGGACTCGATACAGACATTGTGGTACACCGTCTTCCCACAAGAGAAGATTGTCTGCCAGTGAAACAAAAGGTCCACCGCATGAGACCTGACATGTCCGAGAAGATCAAAGCAGAAGTTATGAAGCAGTTTAATGCTGGATTCCTGGCTGTTACTTCCTATCCATAATGGGTTGCTAACATTGTGCCCGTGCTTAAGAAATACGGCAAAGTCAGAATGTGCATGGATTATAGAGACTTAAATAGGGCCAGCCATAAAGATGACTTTCCACTTCCGCACATTGACATCTTGGTTGACAACACAGCTCAACATAAAGTAGTTTCTTTCATGGACAGATTCTCAGGCTATAACCAGATCAAAATGGCACCTGAGGAGATGGAGAAAACTACTTTTGTCACACAGTGGGGTACGTTCTGCTACAAAGTGATGCCATTCGGGCTGAAGAATGCCGGGGAAACCTATCAACGCGCCATGGTAGCTTTGTTTCATGATATGATACATCATGAGATAGAGGTCTACGTATATGACATGATAGCCCGATCACAAACTGAAGAAGAACACCTTGATCACTTGTAAAAGCTATTTGTCAGGTTGAAGGAGTACAAGCTCAGACTGAACCCAAACAAGTGTACATTCGGAGTCCGGTCCAGTAAACTCTTAGGTTTCAATGTCAGCAACAAAGGCATCGAGGTTGATCGTGTCAAAGCCAAAGCTATACAAGAAATGCATGCTCCTCGCACTGAGAAGGAGGTCAGAGGTTTCTTGGGACACCTAAACTACATTGCTAGGTTTATTTCTCACCTAACATCTACCTGTGAACCAATCTTTAAGCTGTTGAAGAAAGATCAGGTAGTTAAATGGAATGATGACTGTCAAATTGCTTTCGATAAAATCAAAGAGTATTTGCTAGAACCTCCGATCTTGATGCCGCCCGTCGAAGGAAGACCGCTAATCATGTATCTGACCGTCCTAGAGAATTCAATGGGGTGCGTACTGGGGCAGCATGACGAGTCTGGCCGAAAAGAGCATGCCATTTATCACCTTAGCAAAAAGTTTACCGAATGTGAGACCCGATACTCACTGCTCGAGAAAACTTGTTGTGCTTTGGTATGGGCTGCTCGCCGGCTAAGGCAGTATATGTTGACTCATAACACTTTGCTGATATCTAAGATGGATCCAATAAAGTACATCTTTGAGAAGCCTGCTCTATCTGGAAGAATAGCTAGATGGCAGATGATCCTAACAGAATACGACATACAGTACACGACCCAAAAAGCTATAAAGGGGAGTGTGCTAGCCGATCATCTGGCTCATCAAGCTGTCGAAGATTACCAATCCATGAGGGTCGACTTCCCTGACGAGGATATCATTACATTGGACAATATTGAAGATCTCAGACCATATGACGGACCTGAACAAGGATCCCGATGGACCCTGTACTTTGATGGGGCCTCCAATGCACTTGGAAATGGTATTGGTGCGGTACTCATTTCCCTAGAAGGTTGCCATGCTCCTTTCACCGCCAGACTTTGCTTCAACTGTACGAACAATATGGCAGAGTATGAAGCATGCATCTTTGGACTCAAGGCTGACATAGACTTGGGAATCAAATCCTTATATGTGTTTGGGGACTCAGCTTTGGTCTTCAGTCAGATCAAAGGAGAGTGGGACACTAAACATCCCAACCTCATCCCTTACAAAGAACATGTCCTGACATTGTTACCACATTTCGAGCAGATTACCTTCGAGCACTTCCCGCGAGAAGAAAATCAGCTAGCAGATGCTCTAGCTACAATGTCATCCATGTTTAAACTTGATTGGGACAATGAGGCTCCCCAAATCACCATTGAACGGATGGACGAACCTGCACATTGTCACGAGATTAATACCGAAGAAGTAGTGGACCAGTCGTGGTTTCATGAGGTCAAAAGGTATCTCGAGGTGCAAGAAAACCCTGAAGGAGCTTCAGTCAATGACAAAAAGTTCTTAAGGAGATTCTCGGAAAAGTTCTTCCTAAGTAATGGCATCCTATACACGCGCAATCATGATTCTATTCTGCTCCGTTGTGTGGACAAGATTGAAGCTGAAAGAATTATGGCTGAATTGCATGAAGGTACCTTCGGCACTCACTCTAGCGGGCATACGATGGCTAAGAAGATTCTACGGGAAGGCTACTACTGGTCTACCATGGAAGCTGACTGCTATCAACACTCCCGCACTTGTCACAAATGTCAAATCTATGCAGACAAGGTACACGTGCCTCCAGTTCCTCTAAATGTCCTAACAGCTCCTAGGCCATTCACAATGTGGGGAATCGACATGATTGGAGAGATCAAGCCTACAACATCCAATGGACACTGCTTCATTCTGGTGGCCATTGACAATTTCACCAAGTGGGTCGAAACAGCTTCCTTTGCATCCCTTACTAAGAATGTTGTTGCCCGCTTCATCAAGCAGAATCTTATTTGCCGGTACGGTATCCCCGAAAGGATCATCACTGATAACGGTACAAACCTTAACAATACTATGATCACCACTTTGTGCAAGAAGTTCAATATTCAACATCACAATTCATCCCCCGATCGGCCAAAGATGAATAGTGTGGTTGAAGCTGCTAACAAAAATATCAAGAAGATCGTACAAAAGATGACAGTCACCTACAAGGACTGGCATGAAATGCTACCGTTTACTCTTCACGGGTACTGTACCACGACACACACATCAACTGGGGAAACACCCTATTCCTTGGTATATGGCATGGAAGCTGTTTTACCTATCGAGGTTCAGATTCCCTCCTTGAGAATCATGAAGGATGTTGGTTTGAGTGAAGACGATTGGATTCAGACCCGGCTTGATCAGTTGAACTTGATTGACGAAAAGCGACTTGCTGTTGTTTGTCACGGTCAGACATATCAAAAACGGATGATCAAGGCTTTCAACAAGAAAGTCAGACGCCAGGTATATCAAGTCGGGGATCTGGTAATCAAGCGCATCATCTTACCACAAAGTGATCTCAGGGGAAAATGGACTCCTACCTATGAAGGACCATTTGTAATCAAAAACGTCTTTTCTGGTGGGGCAATGATTTTAACCACCATGGACGGCGACGACCTGCCGCACCCTGCGAACGCAGACATAGTCAAAAGATACTACGCATAAAAGACCCGCTAGGTTGACACACCTAGGCAAAAAAAAGGGCATCCCGGTGAATCGAAAACCCGAAAGGGCGGTTCAGGCAAAAATTAGGTATAAAACAAAAAAAAATCTGTACACCCGGCAAGTTGAAAACCCGAAAGGGAGACTTGGGCAAAAAAGGGTTTCCCGGTGCACTGAAAACCCTAAAGGGCGGTCCAGGCAAAAGTTAGGGAATTAAAGTGTATGACTATGTCTCGTCGGATCACTTTAAGGACAATCTCTTCACGAACAAACCTGAAGCTTCTGATCAATCCAATCATCTTCGGACGAAGCAGCGGATGGACAAGATATACGTAGTTACGAAGGCTATAGCGGAATGGGAACCCCATGGGATTTTTACACACATAGATATATTTCTTTGTATAAATTTTTCTTACTTTTATGACACCATCCTCTTACTAGGATGTCTGTCTCCTTTGTACACAAACACTTATTCAAAGTAAATAGAAAGATATCTCTTTCTAAGTACATAAAACTATTTGCCTTTTTCTTTTACACTTGTGTTTTTATTTGCAAAAACGTCCAATGATTCATTGATGAACATATGCATTTGAACATAATTACTGTTTACAAATAAACAGGATGGAAAAGAACAATTACTAACAGACTGAAAGGATAGGAAAACGTCTTTAGGCTATTCCATGAACATCCCCTGCAGTACATCATCTAGGTCCCCAGCGGAGCTAAAACCTTGAAATACAGATCCCCAGCGGAGCTAAAATTTCAAACCCTTAATCCACCATCAGAATTAAAACTTCAAACTCCCAATCCCCAGCGGAGCTGAAACCTTCATCCCCAGTCGAGTCAAGACTTCTAATCCCCAGCGGAAACCATCCAATTTCCCCAGCAAGTTATCTTGAAGCCGGGAAGTAAACCATATAACATTTAACTTTTTTGTCTCTCCCCAACCTAGGATAACTTCCCAGTAAAGTGGCAGATGACCGAAAACTCCTGAACTTACTCTCCAGCAGTAAGCCTTCTTCCCCACAGAGTTTTCACTACTCCTCAACAGAATGAAGATTCTCATTCTCAATTCCCCAGTGAAGTCTCCAAAGTTTTCATGACTCCTCAATAGAATGAAGATTCTCATTCTTAAATCCCCACAGAAATCATCAGAGTCTTCCTTATTCTCCAGCAGATCAAGGATTCCCTTGCGTAACCCCCAGTAGAAGTCATCAAAGTTCTCTGGATTCCCCAAGCAAATTTCTCCAGCAATTCGGCATTGCTCGCAACAGAATTTTTGTCAATACTCCAACTTCAAGACATGAAGGATCCTCATATCCCCACAGAAGTTGTCAAAGATTTTTAATCCCCAACAGTCACCCAGGATTTATTATCCTTAGCAGTCAAGGATTCATTTTCCCCGGCAGCAGTCAAGGGTCTTTTATTATCCCCAGCCGCCAAGGATTTATTTTCCTCAGCAATACAGCAAATCAGCTTACATGCGCATACATTACATCCATATATCATAAACATTGATAAAACACATTTATTGCATCATGCATTCCATGCAACATAACTTTGTGTTTCAGCTAACATTCTACCCTTTTCAGGATAAGATTAACAAGCTACCATTAACAGTATGCAATCATGATATAGTACAGATACACTTCAGACACGGAAGTAATCCTGTCACTCATTCAGATTCAGATTTCAGATATAGTGCAGATACGCTCCCGACACGGATGCCATCCTGATACTTATTCAGATTTCAACTATCAGATACAGATTAGATACGCTCCATACGCGGAAGCCATTCTATTTCTCATTCAGATTCAACTTTTAGATACAATTCAGATACACACCAGACATGGAAGTCATTATGTCACTTATTCAATTTCAAGTTCATATACACTCCAGACACGGAAGTCATTCTGTCACTTATTCAATTTCAAGTTCAAATACACTCCAGACACGGAAGTCATTCTGTCACTTATTCAATTTCAAGTTCAGATACGCTCCAGACGCGGAAGCCATTCTATTTCTTATTCAGATTCAAAACTTTAGATACAGTCCAGATACGATCCAGACACGGTTGCCATTCTGCCACTTATTCTGATTTCTACCCAGCTCAGAGACACTCCAGACATGGATGCTATTCTTTTTCTCATTCAAATACAAGTCTCCAGACACAGTTCAGATACGTTCTAGATGCGGATACCATTCTGATACTCATTCTCCTGACTTACAACATACAACTCAACAAACATTCTTGAATGGCATCTCTAAGCCCATCTCCAACAAGATTCTATCACCTCTCAAAATGGAATCTTTAAGCCCATTCCCTCAACTACACATTGTCGAGTGCAAATTTATGGGCACTCTAGTGTCCAATCATCTTTTACCTTCAGTCACGAACGACAAACTCGCCAATCTAACTCTTCAGCTTCAAGAAGATTGAACAGGGGCAGCTGTTGTACCCCAAAATTTTCCCTCTCATTTATCAAGATTTTTCCTCACAAGACCTCTTGGACTCAAGACAAATTTAAGGTTTGCTCAGCTCAAGACCTCATCTTGCACTGATGACCTGAAATTAAGGTTTGAGTTTGCACAAGGATTTTTGGACCATCAATGCTTCATGTGACTTTCATACATCATGTTGGACCTCTAAGATTGCTCATACCAAGTTTCAAGCCTTGAATCACATTTTTGACCAGTCAATTGGACAGTTGATCTAAAAATCAGTTGTATTGAGGAAAAAAGTCAACCATGGCCAATTTACAGTCAAACTTCAGAATTTTTTATCCACAACAACATTATAGGCTCCTATGTATCATTTGATCAAGTTTGGATGACAACTCCTCAAGAAATTTGATCAGATCATCAAAAGGGCAAAATGGTCAAAATTAGGGTTTTGACTGAGAAAGGGCAATTTCTGATTTTTAACCTAGCCAATGACCAATTGGGTTCAAGCATGATTTCAAGGACTCAATAGCATCATCTTTACCTAATCACATAGTTCAAAAGATCTCAAATTCATAGGATTGACAGATGAATTTTGCAGTCAAGTGATCAAAAGTCAACTGTGCACTGAAAAGTCAAACTTTGGCTTTTTGGTCAAAATCAAGTACCAAGGGTCATAATTCATCAAGATATGTCAAAATTTGAAACTTGTTGACCAATAAACCTAAAATTGCAAATTAGGGTTTTAATTTGAAATTTTTCATAACTTAGAATTTTTCTAAGTATGGAAAATTTCTTATTTTTCCCCAACTTTCCACAACTTTTTCACCATGATGCAATTGGATTCAAAGAAAACCTCCAACATGAAAGTTGTAGCCCTCCATGAAATCTACAACTTTGATTCACAAATGTATCCCAAAAGACGCTTGGATCTCAAGTTATGATTTTGTGAATAGGGGTCCATAAACTTTTTAACTTAGTGAAATTTTGCCCTAGTTTAGGCAGGTTTTTGACCTAACTTCATGGCAACTTTTCACCTATTTCTAAGAGGTATCTAAAGTTTCATTTCAAAGATTGATTGTAGATCATGTTGAAAGATTTCCAAAATGTCCAAGAAATCTCCAAGATCATTTATGGTTAGGGAGAATCGAAGAAGAGAAAATGGCAATTTGTCACTTTTGTTCAAGCCATGTTTACAATGCTTCAAGTTGCAAATCAGTTCCTAGCATGCTTGTACCTTGAATTACAGGTCCTAATCCCTTCTACACTCCATAATTAAATGCAAACTCAATGGATAATGGCTTTGTTTTTACTTTTGAAGCATTTCACAATGAATTAATCCAAAAATGGCATAAAGTTCACAATACTACTTTGATAAAGCAAGCCTTTTTGCAACTTTACATTTCTTGAGCCATGGACCTAATCTTTTGTTTCAAGCAAGATCCACAAACATCGGGAAAAGTATACCAACCCTCTGCAGTCCACAAGCTAGCCTGTACAGGCCTTTGGCATAAGTCATGTCAACTTTCTTCAAAAGCAAGCAAATTGGAAAAAGTCAAGATAACTTGTCCATCTGATAAAGGCAAGGCTTGGCTTCATTCTATACAACTTTAGAAACTTGTCACAAGCCAAGACACGAATTGCTAACATCCCAAACACTCTCAAACACCAAAACACAATTTTTCTGCCCAAACAGGGCAGCTTCTACAAATTTCTTGCCAACTCAATATTGGCTCGTGCGTTTCTTGATTCAACACTTGAAACACCTTCCATACATTACATCTAAACTATCCAGACCTTTATCTTGCAACTGTAACCCCTGTTTCAAGCATCACCATTTTCATTTTGGAAGGTTGCAGGTTGACTTCTACTGGGAGTTTCAGCCATCTACAAGGCCATCTAAGCATTGGAAAAGCTTGAGGGAACTTCAAGGAAGCTCACACGATCTTCAGGCCTCACTCAAAGTCCCCACATTTCCATATCCAAACTCAGTTGAACAAGGTATTTTTCAAAGTTCTATCTCTCTATTTAGGCATCCTTAAGTCACGATTGGTGAAGCAAAAATGTAGTCCTTAACTTGCTGAAGATGTACATATGCATAGTTGTCATTTATATTAACTGAGTAGTGAGAATTTGAAGCTTGAAGTTCATGAAAAAACTAGGTCAGAAATAAGGGGTGATTAAATTCTCCCTGGTCTTTTAGAGTTAGGTCACGAATTTTATATCACTGGAATCGTGAGATTCCAAGCTACATTTTTTATGTTGCAAGTTTTTGTTTTTGTGCAAAGAATAGAGAGTTGCAGGTTGAAGCCAGATGCGCGCGTTTGAGAAAAGCTGGAGGACAGGGACGACCTGTCTGGGCCTGGCACGCCTGGGCCTTGTTTTTTCTGTTATCCACACCCCCCTGATCCACGATCCACACCCCCTTTACATATTTTGTTATTTTTCATATTTTCTTTTTTATTTTTATGATTTTTGACTTTAATAATGTTTTCTGAGCATTAAAAATCACCAAAATAATTTTCTTTATTTTTTGCATTTTTATTTTTATTTTTGTTTTTATTTTTTGATATAAAAATAGTTTATTAGGTTTATAGATTTTATTTTCTTAAATAAAATTGTAAATAATAATAAAATACTTAATATTTTATTTCATTATTTTATACACATTAAATATTTATTTTTCATACATATTTAATTTTTAATATTGGTACAAAATATTATTATTATTTTTCTTAAACAAAAAATGAATAAAATAAATATAGAACATATATTTTCTTTTAATCAAAAACTAGGGTTTTACCCCCTTTCAAAAATAATATTATTTTTCTCTTATTTTCTAGGGTTTAAATAATTAATTTTTTACATGCATGAAATAAATACAAAAACATTTTGCATCCATACATTTTATTGCATATTTAAATAACTGTTTATTTATTTATTGTACCATAATTCAATTGGGTTGTAATAGTAAATTAGGGTTTTATTTTGAGCAATATCCCCCATTCAAAACTTGTATCCCCCCTCCCATAATATTGTTGTAATATCTTAGATTTATTTTACGCAATTTATCGCATTATATGCATGTTTAGTAAAAATTAGGGTTTGTATGATAAGACGAAAATCAAACAAATAGACATGACCTAATACAAGACAAACAAATGCATGAAAAATGATAACACATTGCACACAAGCACCCCTAGGGTTTCACCCACTTAGTTACCTTAAAACATGGCCATGGTATGCATGCTAGTTATCTTGGCAAAACAAAACAAAACAAAAACAAAAGATCATAGTCCCTCGATGACGCTATCAAAAGGTTGCCTAAAAATAAAATGATATTTGTCCCTTAAACATGCTAAGATACTTGGCACCATTGTTATCATGGTCATACGATGACCCACGCCCATCCCGTTTAACATCCAAAGATAGGGTTGATTACCAAAGCAATGGTAAATCAACAATGTCAAAGGAATAAAAATGTACAAGAAAGACTTTTGAGTAGGTAGATAGCTTCTAGTTACTTGATCAATTTGCAAACAATCCTTGCTATTTTCAAACAAACACACACACATTTTCAAAACATTTCCAAACAACTTTCAAAATATTGAAACATTTTTCAAAAGACAAACATCTTTGTATACATTCTTACGAATGAGAATCATTACAAAGATTGCCTAAATAATGGCCTCTTTTCAAAATACTTTCAAAACCACACAAAACACCATTTCAAACAATTGCAAAAGCAAAGCAAGTGATCTAAACAAGTAACTGAGAGCCCATAGAAAACCATGGATGAAAAGGGTGCTAACACCTTCCCTTTTCATAATATACCCCCCGAACCCAAAAACAATCTCAAAGGTTTTTCCTGTGCTTTTTTACCTTTCCTTTTGGATAAAATAAAATTTTGTGGTGACTCTTGCTAACCGCAACATTTGGAAACACAAACGCAAAACCTCAAGTCAGTTCTCCCACCGCATCACACACAGGAGGCTTGTGCCTGGCAACATGTAGGACCAAGACTCATCATAAGATAAACTTGCTTTCAATAATTATGTGTCTCCTTTGAATGGACCATCTATATATTCTTTGAATGGACTTTTTATGTGTCTTTCTAATAGTCCATATGTATGCCTTGTGCCTTTTTAGAATGAGCCACCAATGTGTGTCCTTCGAATGGTCCTTTGGAGTGCTCTTTCGAAGGGGTCATATTGTGTGTCATAGTGCAGAAACTGAATTGAGGGGTCTTGGCCTTGTGAATTAAAAGCAAACATAGAGGAATTATTTTCCTTGTGCATTGAAGGCAATCATGGAAGAAGCCTTTTCCCTTGTGAATCCAAGACAAGTCTGAGGAAGCCTCTTCCTTGTGATTTCGAAATCCAGTTGAAAGGAGCCTTTGACTTAGTGAATCGAAGGTTGTATGTAGAGGCCTTTTGTCTCGTGGATCAAAATAAACATGCATGAGGCCACTGCTGGTGAATCGAAGGGAACTTGTAGGGGGTTCTTGTCTAAATGAAACTTGGACCAAGGCTTGCTCGAAGGGGACCCAACGCTCAATCGAAGCTGGTGGGCCAATGCTTGATTGAAGGGTTTTAGATGCCCAATCGAAGCTTGTGAGACAAATATCGCTCTAAGGGTTTTAAAAGTCTAGTTGAAGCTCCTTGTCTAGATGCCAATTGAAGAACCTTTTGTTCACCTTCCAATCGAAGGATATTATTGACATGCCTTCAAAGTACACTTTATTCAGATGCCAACCGAAAGACACATGATCATCATTCAAAAAAATTCATTTTCTTCAAACAAATGTTCGTAAACCGTCCATGTAAGAGAAAACCTTAGAAGGCATGAGAGGACAAATTTTAGGGTACAACAGCTGCCCCTGTTCAATCTTCTTGAACCTGAAGATTTAGATTGGCTTGTTTGCCTTTCGTGATCTGAAGGTGAAAGATGATTGAACACTAGAGTGCCCAGAAATTTGCACTCGCATGAAGTAACACTGATGGTTGATAATGGCGGGAATGGGCTTACAGATGCAATTTGGAGAAGATGACTGAGATTCATTGGAGATGGGCTTAAAGATTCCATCTAAAGTAGATACTGACTTCATAAATGGTCCTTTTATGGGGAATTTTTGCTCCTACTATCTGAGGAGGACTCTGTTGCGACTGGTTTTTTGATCAGAGTCACCACTATTAGTTTTTATCCTAGGGAAGGGAATCTAACAGAAAACCCTAATTCATAGACAAAGATTCTACGTTTCGGACTTCTTTAGACGAAAGGAAGGTGTTAGGCACCTCTCATCTACCTTTTTCACAAGGATATTAGGTTTTAGGTTTAAGTTTGTGGTGAAATAGGGTTTTAAATTTTAATAGGGGAAAGTGTTTTAATTTTTAATAGGGGAAAAAGGTTTTAATTTTTAATAGGAAAACTCGCTATGATTTTTGATTGTATGCCTACGTATCCTATTATGAGGAATCAAAGTCCCAATTTGTAGTTCGTATTGTAAGTTGATGTTTTTATAGGATTGCGTAGAATTGCTTTCAAATTAATCTTGAACCTTGTCTGGGTTGTAAGTTGAGTGATTGTAGACGTAGTTCACAGTTAATTTGAAAATAATTCTCCTTAATCTTTTTCCGAAAATGATCTTGATTTAAATTATGTTAGTGGAAAATAATTTGATGTTGGTTAGCTATTTTGAATTGATTGATTTGGTGGATTGAAATATTGTATAACACAGAACAGGGAGTCTGATACAGTCTCCTCATCACGTGATGAGGTATTGACCATGTGTCACTTGATATGAAGGATGCGGAGGAAGTCTAATATAGTCTTCCTCACCATGTGGCCAGATATTGACCATGTGTTGGTTGCCATGAAGGATGTGGAGGAAGCATGATATAGTCTTCCTCACCACGTGGCCAGATCTTGACCACGTGTCGCTCATGGGTGAATTTAGCGAGTTTCATGGATTTCAATTGTTTGATTTAGTATAATAAACTGGTAGATGATATGTCAGTCGATTTAATTACTCGAAGATAGACATCCTAAAATGTTTGAATTAATCATTTTAAGAAGAATTTTGAATTAAATTAACTAAGATTAAATGAATCATTAGAACTAATTAAATAAAATTCAGTCTTATTTGTTGTAATATATATTTTTTCTGAGATTTGATTTAGAGATTTAATTGTTTTAGGGTTTGTACTGTTTAATTTAATATTTGATTTCCAATGTGTTTTAATCATGATCTCTACAGTACCAGTTAATTGCAAGAATTGCGCATAAATTTTAGATTGATTAAAACAGTGGTTGTTTTATGTTTAATTGGGCCTTGTGCTTTTTTTATTGATTGGGCCTTAGCTGTTTTTACTTGATTTGTATCCAACAATGACATCATTATTCCTTTTGTTTTTTTTATTACAGCATAAAGGTTTTTTAATAACCAAGCCAAGTTGGCCTTTTCCATAACCCCATGTTAATTGCCTTAAACAAACTTTTTTTATAAAAACAATCTATAAATAATATTTAATAAAATATTGTGAAATAAACAATTAATAGTAACGACCATACTTTATCTTATCTATTATTTTTTAATTAAATAAAAACAATAATTTTTATAATAATTTCTTAAAACGATAAAGCAACAAATGGGATGTTCAATTTCTTTGGGCCTACAACTTGAAATTACACCATCTCTTTTGTTGTTTGGAAAACAAAGAAATGGGTCAATGCAAATTGTAAATAAGCTTATAATTGCAACTTCACCTCCTCTTTTATTAACAACCAGTCTTAAATGGACCTTAATTTTAATTTCAACTAATAACAACTTGAACTTAAGTTGGTTTTAAGAATTGAGGACATAACAGTTATTTGAATAATGTTCCATTTTCGAATTGCATGGGCCATTGGCCAACATGCTTTGTAAATGGGACTACGGATACATGAGTCTTTCTAATTTAGAAAGCCCCACTCTCCTGAATTAAAATATACCCCCTATTTGACTTGGATAAAGATGGGCCGTCAGACATTGTTGTACCATCTTTAATTAAATATTTATTTCATTTTAAATGTTGAAATTATGATCGTGGGGGTAGGGTAAATTTGGGTTACGACAACTGCCCCTATTTAATTATCTTCCAATCAAATCGCATGACAATACTCGAGTCTTGCGCATTTTGATTGGGGGTTTATTAAATACTTGGAATACCCAAAATTTGTCTGACCAATCATAAGGTTATGCTGATATAGCATACCCTCACGAGTCTTGAGGACAATAGGCAAAGCGGATGATATATCACTTACCAGAGTTTGAGGCAGATAGTATTGAGCTCGAGAGAGCAATCTTGCATGTCTTGGCTTTGGTTTTACTTATTCATCCCTTTGGAGAATGAATGAAAAAACACTTGATGGAGCATGGATGCTTAAAGACTGAGGCCATGGATTATGCTCGTAGATCGCTGCGTGAAGTTTGAGGCGATAGGATGGATTTTGGTTTTTGAGCATCGCTGCATGAAGTCAGAGGCGATGATCTGTTTTACGGAATAAAGAAACACATTACTGAATGAAGTCTTAGGCAATGGGTTAGGTTCGCAAATCGTTGCGTGAAGTCTGAGGCGATAAGCTAAATTTGGTTTTCGAACATCGCTGTATGAAGTCTTAGGCGATCGTCTGTGTTGCGGAATAAAGAAACACATTGCTGCATGAAGTCCTAGGCAATGGGTTAGGTTCTCAAATCGATGCGTGAAGTATGAGGCGATAGGCTAGATTTTGGTTTTCAAGCATCAATGCATAAAGTCTGAGGCGATGATCTGTGTCGCGAAATAAGGGAACACACTGCTGGATGAAGACTTAGGCAATGGGTTAGGTTCGCAAACCACTGCGTGAAGTCTGAGGCGATAAGCTAAATTTGGTTTTCGAACATCGCTGCATGAAGTCTTCGACGATGATCTGTGTTACGGAATAAAGAAAAACATTGCTGCATGAAGTCTTAGGCAATGGGTTAGGTTCACAAATTACTGCGTGAAGTCTAAGGCGATAAGCTAGATTTTTGTTTTTAAACATCATTGCATGAAGTCTGAGGCGATGATCTATTTCGCGAAATAAAGAAACACATTGCTACATGAAGACTTAGGCAATGGGCTGAACGTGTCACGGCATGAAGACTTAGGTGACGGGTTGAATCGTAGGAGAAGTGTTTTGTTGACTGACCCTTGAATAATTGGATCGAGGGTAAGATGGTTTGTTTGATGTGTGATATAGGCGTATGATGTATGACCTTGAGATGGAACCCTAGGTATATGTGTATTGAATGTCTGTATGTATACAAAATGTGTGATGTTTGATATTGATATGTGTTGTACCCCAAAATTTGCCCTCCCATATTCTTCAAGAAACTGCCAAGCCAAGTCATAAAATTCCCCAAGGGTTGCACAGTCCAACTGTCTCCTACACAGTCAAAACTAGGGTTTGTGGTCTGATCAAAGAAAGGAAGTTTTCAAGGACCCAATCAAGTCTCATATGCCTACAAATGTGGTCAAGCATCCTCATATCAGGTTTCAAGGCATTCAGCTCAAAATTGCACAGTCAAAACCCTAGATTGCACTACAGTCAACTATAGGGGCAAAATGGTCATTTGGCAGTCAAAAGTTCAAATTTTTGGTCAATATATCATTTTGAAGCCACAAACATCATTTGATCAATGCTTGATCATGATTCTCAAAATTTGGCTCAGAAATCATCAAAGATGCAAAAGTTACTATATTTGGACAGCTGAAAAAGTCAACTGAAATTGACCAGGGCATAACTTTCACATGGATTATCAGAAAAATTCCATCCAAAGCTCATTTTGAAGAGAAAGACATTTCCTACAACTCATATTCATACTTCAAGTCCAAAAAATGCTCTCACAAAAAGTTATCAAATTCAACATTATAGGTCATTTTCAAAAGTCAACAAAAAGGGACTTTAAGTCAAAGGCCATAACTTGAGATTGGTAAATCAAAATGACATGGGACCAAAGGCATTGGTTAGAGGACTCAAAGACCTTTCCAAAATGTCCAAGAACATGTGAAAAGCTTATAAATTGAGCAGGTTATGCCTTGTGGAAGTTGGGAAATTTTTGGGAATTTTGAAAAGTCAACTTTGATTCAAATGACCTAAATTTGCTAATGGGCCCATTTTTCTTCCATGATTCATCATTCCAAGCATATGCACGACCACTTGGCCCAAAGGGAAGTATTTTCTCAATTTTTATTTATTTATTTGAATTTATATTAATATTAATTCATTTAAATTATTTAAATATGTGAAAAATATCTACTTTGACCTAAAAAATCTTTTCATGCATGTTTTACTCTCAATATCACGTGCACATCCTAATTAGGCAAGTTTTGGTTGGATTTGAGCTAATTGACACCAAATGCACATGAAAAGATATGGAAAAGATCTTAAGGAAATCAAATATGCAAATCATTGAATGCCATGGATATTATTCAATTTTGTTGACCTAAAAGCTTTACTACATATTCAGAATCACAAACCTAATGGCATTAGACTAAAAGCTGCGCCCAAGAACACTTTGCAAACTTGAATTTTTTTCCCATAAAACACAAAACTGAATTCATTGTTGGAGGACGATTCAAGCCTTAATCTTGATTCCAATAGCTTCATTGTGGTTCTCTGAACGTGTGCCAATCACAAACAACAACCAAAGCTCCAAGAATTGGTAGTTTGAACTCAAACTGTATCAAGCAATTTTTGAAATCGTATATCATAATTCACGCATCCTTTTGCATTTTTATTTATGGATTCTTGTTCAGTGTGATGTTTCTAAGCTAACCAATGCCTTTGATTGAATTATTACACGTTATATTCGATTCCACCATGTTTGAGATTCTAGGGTTTGCAGGTTTGAAAATTGGGGTTTCCCAAACCAAGTAAAATTGGGATTCCAGACCCACACCATTGCACTCAACGCATCTGGACGAAGAGATTGATATAGTCGCGCCCAATTTATGAATTACATAGCGCTAATCGCTATTTTTCCAAAGGCAGCCTAACACCACACCTGGAAAACCGTTGCCTTCGTTTTTTATGTTTCAGGGAATGGAGAAGACGATGCCATGTCAAGCGAGGATTGGCTAATTCAAAAGCTCGCGCCAAAATCCCACTAATGCGTTACTTTCTCTTTTTAATATTTGTTTGTATATTATATATCAAATTGGTTAAGTGGTTCAGCTGGCAAGCTATCAACACATTGATGTCCAAGACCTGGGTTCGAGTCCCAGGTCTGTATAATATTTCATATTATTTTTCAATTCAAGTTCCCGTGCAGGCATAACGTTGAAGCGTATCATGTACCACCATCATCCAGACGTCCACGTGCCTATGAGATTTAATCAGAGTGTCACGATCAAAGGTGTACCATAAACCCCAGTCAACATGCCACATAAAACCTGGAAAGGTCAACGAATTCCAATGTCAATGGGCCAGCATTCTTGGACCAACACCTCCATATTGGGGCCTGAACCCCCCCTGGTTTGCTTTCATTATCTTTTTTTCTTATTTCTTGTTTTAATTTTAATTTTTATTTTAATTACTGTTTATTTAATTAATTATTTTTTTTACAAAATATAAAAACTTCATTAAAAAATCAGAAAAGACCAAAATAATAAATATTTTTATTGTAATTATTTTCTTGTAAATAAATTAACATGTAATTATTTAGTTTTAATTAGGATTTTTGCAAGTTTAATTCTTTCTAATAAATCTAAAAAAAGGTAGAATTAGGTTTAATTAACAATTTCCTTTCCTTTTTAATTTTCCTTTTTTATCATAATAATGTTTATTTTATTTATTTTCTATAATTAAATTTTGCATGTAAATTAACTTAGATTTAAATTAGGTTAAAACTTAATATTTTCACAATAAACTTAAAAACCATTAGAATTAGGGTTTGACGCTTCATTTTAATTTTAATTAATTATTCTTTCTATTAAATCTTAAAAAATACACCAAAATACCAAAAAACATTTTCTTTTAATCTTTAATTCTAATTCCACATTAATTCTAATTAATTAATTCATTAACTTTAAAATTTTTGCAAAAGGGTCCAACGCCCATGTTCGTAATTTATTTAACTTCGCGCATTTATTTTATGTCGTTTATTATAATTATGTACATGTCCCAAAGCCTTGTAACAATTTAATTTTTCGCACTTTTATTTTATTGCTTTATTTATTTTCCGTCAAATCGGGTTCGGTTTAATTTTGGCGATGTGGACCCGCGCCATTTGTAATAGTTGTAGATTTACTTTCCCGCAAATATTTTTTAACTGTTAACAAAAAGCATGAAAGAATGTATGGCCTTAAATAAAATCAAGCGTAGAACACCAATAAATATGACAAGACAAATGCAAATGAAAACGACACACGAATCGCACACACCACCCCTAGGGTACGCCTCACTGTTGCCTTGCCTCGAAAGGTGATCGTCGAGTAGAGGATGTCTTAGTAAGTCCTCATGATCCGGGAACCTGGCATGAGGGTAGCTTCTAAGGTGTCTTCCCATTGCTCTGGTGATCACCATGTCCCTAAAACTCGAATTGACCCGAACACCTCCAACGGTGGTGCTACCTACCTCTCAATGGTGGGATGGCACTACTTTTAAGGACATTTACACAGACGAATTCCTTAGGGTGGGTAGGTTCTCATGGATACTTGCTCTCTTCAAAACAAACTGAAATCTTTTCACACCAACACATTTTCAAAAGCTTTCAAAGCAAACTTTTCAAACACTCTGACGTACGAGTCGAACTGAAATTTTTCAAAGAAACTTTTTTAAACCCACATTGAAAAGCAAGCAAACGTTTTTGAAAACACAATGAGCAAGTATCTAAGAGCCCATGGATAACCATGGATAGAAAGGGTGCTAACACCTTCCCTTTCTATAATCTACCTCCCGAACCGAGAGCAATCTCTTTAAGGAATTTTTCTGTGCTTTTGTCCTTTCCATTTGGAGAAAATAAAAGACGGTGGCGACTCTTGCTTACCGCGACATTTCGCGAACCAGCGTTAAACAGTCAGTTCCAGATCCACCGATCACAGAACTGGCGACTCTGCTGGGGACTAAACTTAAAGTGGGGTGTACCTTAGGGCTAGCTTATAACTATGTTTTCAATTGTTTTCCTTGTGTGCTTTAAATTGTGGGTTGCTTGGGAGTTCTATAGATCCTAAACCCGGATCTGGGGGATACCTTTCTTAGAAAGTAGCAACAAGGCTGTGAGGGAAGTGTGCGGGGTATACCGACATGGTTGAAACAGTCTGCTACGTTGATGTGGCACTTTGGTGTGTACCGGTAACCCTTGAGTTCAGTCAAGGAGAGTACGGGGCCTCCGCGTGGTGTCGTGAAGCATCAACAGACCTTAGGAACCTTAATTGAACTATCTTGGCCTCTTTAGGGTAGTGAGATAACTGACTTTGGTGCAGTCCGAGGTTGGTTGATACTCGATACTACACCCAATTGAGGGTGCTTTCCTGGAATATTTCGGTCGCCAGTTCAGTGGCTAAATCGAAACGATGAACAATGAAAGCAATCCCGTGATATTGGGACCCTTAGAACCCGGTTTACTTCTAATAGGACAGGTTGAACCCACCAACTTCAAGAGGGTACTACCCAGACCCCATGCTGGCCTTAAACCTTAAGGGCTTGCCTTGTGTGCCTTGTGTGCCCTACATGTTTGTCTTTGTAAATATCTGTGGTGTGTTTAATCATAGCATCATGACATCATCCAGCATCATATGCATTGACTAACCATTTCAGGGGTTCGGATTTTCATCTTTGTTCTTGTTTTGTAGGACATGGAAACTGGTCGTAGAAAGACAATTCAAATCAATCTTGTAAGGATCCCTCCTCAGCTTAAGGAGCTTATATCCAGGATTCCCGAGAACTCTTCATTCAGTGAAAGGCATGGAAGCCTCATCAGCTTGGTCAACACCAACATTGAGGAAGATATGATAAAGGTCCTGTTCCAGTTCTTTGATCCTCTGCATCACTGTTTTACCTTCTTGGATTATCAGTTGGTACCTACATTGGAGGAGTTCTCCCGGCTCCTGAAGATCCCTATCCTTGATCAGCTACCCTTCAACGGTACAGAAAAGGAACCTAAGCTGGAAGAGATTGCTAAAGCCTTGCACCTACAGTCATCTGACCTCAAGGGACATTGGGAAGTTAGGAGTGGTATCAAAGGGTTCTTAGCCAGGTTTCTGTTTGAAAAGGCCCTTGAATGTTGGAACTCCCTTGACTTGCAAGCTTTTGAAGAGGTTGTGGCCCTCCTTGTTTATGGTTTGGTGTTGTTCCCTAACCCAGATCAGCTCATTGATATCAGTGCTGTCCAGATCTTTATGTCCAGGAATCCTATACCTACGTTGCTGGGGGACATCCTTCACTCATGTTACACTCGAACCATGAGAAAAAGAGGTGTCCTTATGTGTTGCACTCCTCTCCTGGGAAGGTGGTTTATTTCGCACCTTCCGCAATCAGTCTTGAAGAATGAGCGGGGTTTGAGATGGTCACAACGGTTGATGACTCTCACACATGCAGATATACATTGGTGACCTAGGTCCAGAGAAGATGTCACTATCATTGATCGTTGCGGGGAGTACCCTAATGTTCCTTTACTTGGAATCAGAGGAGGTATTACTTATAGCCCATGCCTGGCTTGGAGACAGTTTGGTTATGCTCAGAGGGACGGTCCTCATGACATGTTAATCCCGGATATAGTTTTTGACTTCGACAACGATACTCAAGGACTTCGTCAGAGATTTATCAAAGCCTGGAGGATGCCAAGCAGGATAGACAGCAAGACACTAGGGCATAGGAATTCCATCCCTTTGGAACCTTATCTCAAGTGGGTACGAGCCCGCTCTCAGAAGTTAGTGATGCCTTATCCCCACATGCTCCCAGTAATCAAAGAACCAGTCTCGGTAGGGGAAGTGTCTCATGTTATTCAGTACCCTGATATGCCCACATCCTGGGAAGAGATGCAGAAGAGCTGGATCCAGCTTAAGGAAGAGCGGAATTCTCTTGAGACTAGTCTGCATGCCAGTGAAAAGAAGGTCTTGGAGCTCACTCGCCTGTTGCATGAGGAGAGGAATCTCAACACCTACATAGCTCCGAAGAGGATGCGCAGTGTATTTTGGGATTGATTTGATTTTTGTACTTTTGCCCATGAGGCTTGATGTATTAAACAATGATTTCTTTAATGATAACGTGTGTTCCTTTTTGTCTACAACAAATTTGAACTTTCGAACCCTTGAATGCATTGCATACGCATTTCATACATCATGTGCATAGCAGGTTTTTCCCTTTTCAGGTTGCTTACAGTTCTTCGCTGTTTATTTCAGCATCATGAATCCCGAATCTGCATCAACCGAGACATCAATCAAGGCTCTTCAGGTGCAGAATGCACAGTTCCAAGAATTAATCAAGGGTCTGGCTAAAGGCCAAGAAGAACTGAAGGCTATGCTCCTGAAGAAGGAGAAGAAGAAGAAGAGAAGAACTGTTCTGTTCAACTCGGGCCGAAGGTTTGGCAATACTCTGCAGCATGAAGAGGCTGGTTCTTCTGTTGGCAAGAGTCCTTCTCAGGCAGAAGTCAAGGTTCCTAGTCCGGTAGTCTCCGACAACGAGACAGATTTTGATGAAGAGCAGTACCCTCCTGCAGATGACAGATATAAACAACTGGAGGACAGGTTGAAGGCTATGGAGGTTCAGCAGACACCTGGGCTGGATTTCGGAGATCTGGGTTTGTCGACTGGTGTGATTATCCCGCATAAGTTCAAAGCACCATCCTTCTCCAAATATGACGGGGCGTCTTGTCCCAAGCTGCATTTAAGGTCCTATGTTCGGAAAATTCAGCCGTACTCTGCGGATAAGAATCTATGGATCCACTTCTTCCAGGAGAGTCTTTCAGGGACTCATCTCGAATGGTTCTATCAGCTGGATGGGACCAAAGTTCGTAACTGGGAGGAGTTGGCTACTGCTTTCTACAAGCAGTATCAATATAATGCCGACCTTGCCCCCACACGTACCCAACTCCAGGGTATGGCGTTAGGTGCAAGCGAAGGTTTTAAGGAGTACGCTCAGAAGTGGAGAGACCTGGCTGGCAGGGTGCAGCCACCATTGACTGATCGGGAGCTGGTTGACATGTTCTTGGGGACCCTATCTGGGCCATTTTTCAACCATCTCATTGGGAACTCTTCTGCTGGTTTCACTGATTTGATCTTGACTGGAGAGAGGATTGAAGCTGGGTTGAAGTCTGGGAAGATTGCAAAGGCTGCATCGTCTAGTTCGGACAAGAAACCATTCAAGAAGGAGTCTAGTGCCGTGTATGGTTCCAGGAAATCAGAGAGACCTGAGCACCGCCAATCTGTCAGCGCGGTGATGATTGCTAAGCCTGCTGCCGCTCCTCGGCCAAACAATTCTCAAAGGGCTGAAAGACCCCGGAGGGAGTTTACCCGGTTAAGCATGACCCTATCACAGATTCTCCCACAGTTGCTAGCCACCAACTTAGTGACTATCAGGGAAGCTCCGAAGTTCCCCAATACAACATCGCCCAAGTACAATCCGAATGCTCGTTGTGCCTACCATTCAGAAAGCCCGGGGCACTCTACCGATGACTGTTGGGCGTTGAAGAATAAGGTGCAAGACCTTATCGACGCAAAGGAAATACAATTCGAAGCGCCTGCAAAGCCGAATGTAGTTACTGCCCCTATGCCTCAGCACGGGGTAAATGCTGTTGATGAAGACGTTTATGCTGTTTCTGTGGATGATCTAGCCACTCCTCTAAAGATCGTTAAGAAGAACCTACTGCAGGCCGGTTTATTTCCGGGTTGTAGTGAGGGTTGCCTGTTCTGTGTTATGTCCCCATCCGGTTGTCCCTTGCTAAAGTTAGGCCTCCAAAGCTTAATGGATAGCAAGGAGATTCTATTCAAGAAGTCTGCTGTTCGTTTGGTTCCAATGGAAGAAGTCTCTGTGGTGACTATCTTCAATAATCCGATCCCGGCTCTCCAGAAGAAGCCCGTCCAAATTCTGACCGTTGCACCCGTTATTATCACAGTTCCAGGGCCCCTGCCCTATGTATCCGATAAAGCTGTCCCTTGGCACTATGGGGCAGATGTATATATAAACGGGATCAAACAAGAGCTCAACGCTGGCGCCAGCATCTGCGACATCACTGGCCCAGCCAAAGTTACCCGCAGTGGCAGGCTCTTCTCGCCTGACATTGCACCGCCTGCTGCCCGAAGACCGCTCCTGATAATTCCTACAAGTACACCTATTCCTGTTGCTGATCAGATTGTTGTTCCTGCTGCTAATCCAATTGTTTCTCCTGCTGCCGAGTCATCCAATGCTCGGGGCAAGGGAATTGAAGTTGAGCCTGCCCAGATGGAGGCACCCATACCCATAGCTGCTGAGGCCTCCCCACAAGAGATGGAGGAGATTCTGAAGATCATAAAGAAGAGCGATTTTAATGTTGTGGAACAGCTGGGGCATACGCCCTCCAAAATCTCCATGCTCTCTTTATTGCTGTGCTCCGAGGCCCATGCAAAGGCCCTAATATCATTCCTCAAGACGGCCCATGTGCCACATGAAACCTCTGCAGTCCAGTTCACTGATTGCGTGGCAAGTCTAACGGCAGATAATGGCTTGGGTTTCTCAGACGTTGACTTGACCGCAAAGGGGAGAGATCATAATGATGCTCTGCATGTCTCAATTGAATGCAGGGGCACCACCCTGGCACATGTGTTGGTTGATACTGGGTCATCTTTGAATGTGCTACCCAAGAAGGCTCTGGATCGTCTAGATTGTGAAGGCCTGGAATTGAAACCCAGCAACATCATCGTCAGGGCCTTTGACGGTTCAAAGAGGATGGTCCATGGAGAAGTTGACATTCCGATTCGGGTGGGCTCTCAGGTGTTCGACTCCACTTTTTATGTGATGGACATCCGTCCATCTTACTCTTGTCTGCTGGGTCGACCCTGGATACATAAGGCTGGGGCAGTGACCTCTACCTTGCATCAAAAGCTGAAGTACCCCGTCAGAGGGAAGATTGTCACCGTGCAAGGAGAGGAAGAATATATGGTGAGCCACCTGAACTCCTTCAGGTACATTGAGATGGATGGGGAGTTTATTGAAACCCCCTTTCAGCACTTCGAGGAGGTGTTTCCAATTGCAGCAGAAACAACAGAAGCAAGTGGTCCTCTGAAGATGGCTTCCCTGAAGGATGCCAGGGCTGTGGTGCAGAAGGGTGAATGTGCCGACTGGGGCAGACTCCCAGACTTCACTCAGAAGACTGATAAACTTGGGCTGGGTTTCACCATAGAAGGTCAGAGAGCTATGAGGAAAGCAAAGATCGGAAGACCTCCGGTATTTATTAAAAGTTCAGAAGTGAATGCTGTTGGGGAAGACCATGAAGTGGACGAAGCTGAATTCAACAGCTGGATCTATCCGACGGCTGAAGACGGATTGAACAATTGGAGTGCAAAGGACCATACCCCTGTTACCTTTGTGACGCAGTAATGAATTCCTATGTTTTGATAAACTCTATGGCCCGGTGTCTTACCCGAGGCACTGTGGTTCTATTTGTGAGGGCATACAAACTGTCATTTTATACATCATGAATGAAAATCTTGGACGTTTTTCGCATTGCAAATATTGTGTTCCTTTTCTGTCTTTCTTTTCCTTTACATAATTTTCAAAACAGTTGTATTTACACACACACTCACTCATACAGGTTCCAATCCACTCTGGATCTCACTGATAACAGCTCTGCTACTGCCAATTATGACTTCGAGAATCCGATCAACTTAGCCGAAGACGAAGGTGAAGATGATTGCGAAGTGCCTAGCGAGCTTGCTAGACTGTTGCTTCAGGAAGAGAGGGCAATTCAACCCCATGAAGAGCCAGTGGAAACCATAAACCTGGGTACTGAGACAGACAGGAAAGAGGTAAAGATTGGTGCCAACCTAGAGCTCAGCGTGAAGCAACGGTTAACCAAGATGTTACATGACTATATGGAGATCTTTGCCTGGTCCTACGAAGACATGCCCGGGTTGGATACCGATATCGTCGTCCATCACTTGCCGACTAAGGAAGACTGCCCTCCAGTTAAACAAAAGGTCCGTCGGATGCGTCCAGAGATGTCCGAGAAGATTAAAGCCGAGGTCATGAAACAGTTTGATGCCGGGTTCCTTGCAGTGACTTCTTATCCTCAGTGGGTTGCTAATGTGGTGCCGGTACCTAAGAAGGACGGTAAGGTCAGAATGTGCGTCGATTACAGGGATCTGAACAGGGCCAGCCCCAAGGATGACTTCCCCTTACCTCACATTGATGTCCTTGTTAATAATACAGCTCAGCACAAAGTATTCTCTTTCATGGATGGCTTTTCAGGTTACAATCAGATCAAGATGGCACCTGAAGACATGGAAAAGACTACATTTGTTACTCAGTGGGGCACCTTCTGTTACAAGGTCATGCCATTCGGATTAAAGAACGCCGGGGCAACCTACCAACGTGCCATGGTCGCCTTATTTCATGATATGATCCATCACGAGATAGAGGTGTATGTTGATGACATGATCACAAGGTCCCAGACTGAGGAAGAGCACCTAGATCATCTGCAGAAGCTGTTTGACCGATTGAAACTGTACAAGCTGAGATTGAACCCGAATAAGTGCACCTTCGGGGTAAGATATGGGAAGTTGCTAGGCTTCGTGGTCAGTGATAAAGGTATTCAAGTGGACCCTGCTAAGGTCAAAGCTATTCAAGAGATGCCAGTTCCTAAGACAGAGAAGGAAGTCAGAGGCTTTTTAGGACGCCTGAATTACATTGCTCGCTTCATCTCACATCTGACTGCTACCTGTGAACCAATCTTCAAGCTGCTGAAGAAAGATCAGGTAGTGCGTTGGAACGATGAATGTCAGGCAGCTTTTGACAAAATCAAAGAGTATCTCCAAGAACCACCCATCCTTATGCCACCGGTTGAAGGGAGACCTCTGATACTATACCTAACAGTGCTTGACAGTTCAATGGGGTGTGTGTTGGGGCAGCATGACGAGTCTGGCCGAAAAGAGCATGCCATTTATTACCTTAGCAAAAAGTTTACCGACTGTGAGACCCGATACTCACTGCTTGAGAAAACTTGCTGCGCTTTGGTATGGGCTGCTCGCCGGCTGAGACAGTATATGCTGACTCACACTACCTTGTTAATCTCAAAGATGGATCCGATAAAATACATATTCGAAAAGCCTGCTCTGTCTGGGAGAATTGCAAGATGGCAAATGATCTTGACGGAATACGACATTCAGTACACAACCCAGAAAGCCATCAAGGGAAGTGTATTGGCAGACCACTTAGCTCATCAAGCTGTAGATGACTACCAATCAATGAACTTCGAGTTTCCGGACGAAAGCATCATGATAGTAACAGATTGTGAAGTACCTGGACCGGATGAAGGACCTGAACCAGGATCCCAATGGTCTATGCACTTTGACGGAGCCTCCAATGCTTTGGGAAACGGTATCGGCGCCATAATCATATCTCCACAAGGTACTCATACTCCACTCACTGCCCAGCTGTGTTTCAACTGTACTAACAACATGGCGGAGTATGAGGCGTGTATCATGGGTCTTCAAGCTGCGATCGACCTAAGGATCAAATTTCTAAGTGTCTTCGGAGATTCCGCTCTTGTGATCAATCAAATCAAAGGAGAGTGGGATACGAAACATCCAAACTTGATTCCTTATAGAGAATGTGTGTTGACTCTGATTCCCCACTTCATGGAGATAACCTTTGAGCACTTTCCAAGGGAAGAGAATCAGTTAGCGGACGCGTTAGCTACAATGTCTTCAATGTTCAAGGTTAAATGGGATAATGAAGCTCTCCGGATCATCATCTGGAAACTGGACGAACCGGCATACTGTTGTGATCTCGAAACTGAATTGGTGACTGAGAAGCCTTGGTACCACGAAGTGAAGAGATATCTGGAAGCTCAGGAATACCCTGAAGGCGCCTCTGTCAATGATAAGAAATTCCTGAGGAGGTTTGCAGCCAAGTTCTTCCTTAGCAACGGCATCTTGTACAAGCGAAACCATGATTCGACCTTACTGCGTTGTGTGGACAAGACTGAAGCAGAAAGGATCATGGAAGAGCTACATGAAGGGACCTTTGGTACGCATTCCAGTGGGCACACTATGGCTAAGAAAATCCTACGGGCAGGATATTACTGGTCCACAATGGAAGCTGACTGCTACCAACACTCCAGGACATGCCACAAATGTCAGATCTATGCAGACAAGGTGCATGTTCCTCCGGTTCCCCTGAATGTTCTGACTGCGCCTTGGCCGTTTGCAATGTGGGGCATAGACATGATCGGTGAGATAAAACCTACGGCATCCAATGGGCATCGCTTCATCCTAGTGGCGATTGATTATTTCACGAAGTGGGTCGAGGCAGCGTCCTATGCTACAGTAACCAAGACTGTTGTGGCACGGTTTATTCGGCACAATCTGATCTGTCGGTATGGCGTCCCTGAGCGGATTATTACAGACAACGGTACCAATCTGAACAACAAGATGATTACTGAGCTCTGCGAACAGTTCAAAATACAGCACCACAATTCTTCTCCTTACAGACCGAAGATGAATGGAGCTGTAGAAGCAGCAAATAAAAACATCAAGAAGATCGTGCAGAAAATGACAGTGACTTACAAAGATTGGCACGAGATGTTACCGTTCGCTCTGCATGGGTACCGTACCTCAGCTAGGACATCAACCGGGGCAACTCCGTTTTCTCTGGTTTATGGCATGGAGGCAGTCTTGCCAATCGAAGTGCAAATACCCTCTCTCCGGATAATGAAGGATGCAAATCTGAACGAAGATGATTGGATCCAGACACGACTTGATCAACTCAACCTCATAGACGAAAAGAGACTTGCTGTTATCTGTCATGGTCAGACGTATCAAAAACGAATGATCAGGGCATTTAACAAAAAGGTCAGACCACAGGAGTATCAAGTTGGGGATCTGGTAATCAAGCGAATCATCCTTCCTCAGAGTGATCCAAGGGGCAAATGGACCCCTACATACGAAGGGCCATTTGTGGTTAAGCATGTGTTCTCAGGAGGAGCAATGATCTTAACCAACATGGATGGTGACGACCTTCCTCACCCCGCCAATGCAGACATAGTTAAAAAATACTACGCATGAAGAAAGACCCGCTAGGCTGACATGCCTAGGCAAAAATTAGGGCTTCCCGTCGAACCAAAAGGGTTCGGGCAAAATGAAGGGATGAAAATGAAAAATCTGTACACCCGGTAAGTCGAAAACCTGAAAAGGCGGCTTGGGCAAAAATGGGTATCCCGGTGGACTGAAAACCCGAAAGGGCGGTCCAGGCAAAAATTAGGGATAAAGCGTAATACTATGTCTCATTGATCACTTTGCATCCAGAATCCGGTATCTACATCAAGTTCAGACGGCATCGATCAGTCAGCTTCACCTTCAACCAAGGTCATCAAGTGATGAGACGCTCAGAGTTATAAAGGCGATAGCAGAGTTGAAACCCAGTGGGATCATTCATATTTCACACAGCTGTTTTATTTTCTTTTGTACAAAACTTGTATAAACTCTTTTGATCGGCGACGTACCTCTTACTAGGACGTCAGCCTCTTGTACACCAAACGCCTATTTTCAGGCCATTCAAAATCAATACAAATATATTTTCAGTTAAAATGTGCCAAGTATTTTTCCTTTTTTGTTTTGCGAAGAACGTCCAAGGTTCAATTTGTGATATATGCATTTGCTAACTCATAAATATTTGCATACGAAACAAAGGAATTAATTGCAGGTGACACTAGAAACAGGGGCAATAAAGAGTTGTCTGAGCAGTCTAATTGTTCTATCCTCCAAGGTACCAAGGTAGGTTCAGCTAAAGAACATGACCAATACATATCAAATCCCCAGAGAGTGGTTCAGTAAAACAATACATTCTTCTCCAAGCTATTATCAGATTATCAAGGAAATTGAGTATCCTCCCGTAGATCTCAATACTTCCCCAGCAATACATATATCCTTAAACAAGCATCCCCGGCAGTCTTGGTCTAAAGATTGTTCCCCGGCGGCGTATCAACAGTTAAAGGGATCACTTCCCCAGTATATCAAACTTCCCCAAAAGAGTCCAGTCCAATCCAGTTCCCCAAGAGGATTGGAATTCATCTCCCCCAAGCAATAAGCTTATCCCCAGTAGATTCTGGAAGCTTATCACCTCGCAGAGCACGAGCGCGTCGTCCGGCTTTATTTAAAGAGTTATTTCCTTAACAGGATATAACTAGGTTATCCTCAGCCAAAAACCCCGGAAAGAGCGTCCTCGACGAAGTCTTCTTACCCCAGAGAAGTCCATCAACACTTCCGACAACAAGGGTATCCTCAGCAAGTTATCAATAATTCAGCAAAGCATCTCTATCCCCACAGAGTATTGCTTCCCAGCATGGTCGTCATAGTATCTTTTCTCCCTGCAGAATCTTCCATTCGCCAAGTTTATTCCGCAACGGAGTCATCTTCTCTTACCGGTATTCTTGCAACTATCATCCCCAGCGGAAGTAAAAGCTTATTCTTCAACATCAGCCCAGGATACGACTTCCCGGCACCCGTCAAGGATCTACTTTCCTAGACGAAAAACATATTCATAAAACATCACATACACCATTATAGCATGCATAGACGCATCATATCATACAAATCTCATTTATGTTGAGAACATCATTGCTTGATCCATATCATGCATTGCATATGACTGACCTTTACCTTTCAGGAAAGATGCAGTTGAATTCTCAAACATATTTCAAAGCCTTCTCTAGTCCAGCTAAATCGACTCCCAACAGATTTTTCTGATAAAGACTCAGCAGAAGTTATGGTCCCCTCTCCGGCAAGTGCGTGAGGTGGTAATTCCTTCTTCAGATGTTTCCCTCTCCGACGATGAGTGTGAGGTGATAATCTCTTATGGTCCCCTCTCCGGCAAGTGCGTGAGGTGGTAATTCCTTCTTCAGATGTTTCCCTCTCCGACGATGAGTGTGAGGTGATAAGTCTCTTATGGTCCCCTCTCCGGCAAGTGCGTGAGGTGGTAATTCCTTCTTCAGATGTTCCCCTCTCCGACGATGAGTGTGAGGTGATAATCTCTTATGGTCCCATCTCCGGCAAGTGCGTGAGGTGGTAATTCCTTCTTCAGATGTTTCCGTCTCCGACGATGAGTGTGAGGTGATAGTCTCTTATGGCCCCCTCTCCGACAAGTGCGTGAGGTGGTAATTCCTTTTTCAGATGTTTCCCTCTCCGACGATGAGTGTGAGGTGATAGTCTCCCATGGTTCCCTCTCCGACGGTGTGTGAGGTGGTAAGTCCTTTTTCAGTTGTTTCCCTCTCCAACGGTGTGTGAGGTGACAATTCCTTTTCCTATGATTCCCTCTCCGACGGCGAGTGAGGCGATTCCCTTTCAAATTATAATTTTCTATGGTTCTCTTCCCGGTATTGCAAAGATGGTAATTCCCGCCAAGATTTTTCTCAACGAGCGTTGTTGAAGTTAGAATCACCCAAGGTTCTCTTATCACTCATGCTAAGGCAGTAACCATCCCTGGTTCTTTCATCGCTGTTTGAAGCTCCAGACTCAGCTCCTGTAACCAGTCAGGACATATCTATACCAAGCATCTAAAATCAGCTCCTGCAACGTGTCAGGTACTCATTTTCCTTTTGCAGGTATACATGTTCTCGCTAAGGAATCTCCTACGCGATCAACATCCAGATGGCATCTATAAACCCATCATCCTATCCAGCAACCTCCAAATGGCATCTATAAGCCCATTCCCCCATCACTGCTACTATGTGAGCGCAAATTTCTGGGCACTTTAGTGTTCAATCATCTTCTACCCTCGGATTACGAAAGGCACGTCAGCCAATCTGCATCCTCAGGTCTAAGAAGATTGAACAGGGGCAACTGTTGTACCCCAAAATTTGCCCTCCCATATTCTTCAAGAAACTGCCAAGCCAAGTCATAAAATTCCCCAAGGGTTGCACAGTCCAACTGTCTCCTACACAGTCAAAACTAGGGTTTGTGGTCTGATCAAAGAAAGGAAGTTTTCAAGGACCCAATCAAGTCTCATATGCCTACAAATGTGGTCAAGCATCCTCATATCAGGTTTCAAGGCATTCAGCTCAAAATTGCACAGTCAAAACCCTAGATTGCACTACAGTCAACTGTAGGGGCAAAATGGTCATTTGGCAGTCAAAAGTTCAAATTTTTGGTCAATATATCATTTTGAAGCCACAAACATCATTTTATCAATGCTTGATCATGATTCTCAAAATTTGGCTCAGAAATCATCAAAGATGCAAAAGTTACTATATTTGGAGAGCTGAAAAAGTCACATGGATTATCAGAAAAATTCCATCCAAAGCTCATTTTGAAGAGAAAGACATTTCCTACAACTCATCTTCATACTTCAAGTCCAAAAAATGCTCTCACAAAAAGTTATCAAATTCAACATTATAGGTCATTTTCAAAAGTCAACAAAAAGGGACTTTAAGTCAAAGGCCATAACTTGAGATTGGTAAATCAAAATGACATGGGACCAACGGCATTGGTTAGAGGACTCAAATACCTTTCCAAAATGTCCACGAACATGTGAAAAGCTTAAAAATTGAGCAAGTTATGCCTTGTGGAAGTTGGGAAATTTTTGGGAATTTTGAAAAGTCAACTTTGATTCAAATGACCTAAATTTGCTAATGGGCCCATTTTTCTTCCATGATTCATCATTCCAAGCATATGCACGACCACTTGGCCCAAAGGGAAGTATTTTCTCAATTTTTATTTATTTATTTGAATTTATATTAATATTAATTCATTTAAATTATTTAAATATGTGAAAAATATCTACTTTGACCTAAAAAATCTTTTCATGCATGTTTTACTCTCAATATCACGTGCACATCCTAATTAGGCAAGTTTTGGTTGGATTTGAGCTAATTGACACCAAATGCACATGAAAAGATATGGAAAAGATCTTAAGGAAATCAAATATGCAAATCATTGAATGCCATGGATATTATTCAATTTTGTTGACCTAAAAGCTTTACTACATATTCAGAATCACAAACCTAATGGCATTAGACTAAAAGCTGCGCCCAAGAACACTTTGCAAACTTGAATTTTTTTCCCATAAAACACAAAACTGAATTCATTGTTGGAGGACGATTCAAGCCTTAATCTTGATTCCAATAGCTTCATTGTGGTTCTCTGAACGTGTGCCAATCACAAACAACAACCAAAGCTCCAAGAATTGGTAGTTTGAACTCAAACTGTATCAAGCAATTTTTGAAATCGTATATCATAATTCACGCATCCTTTTGCATTTTTATTTATGGATTCTTGTTCAGTGTGATGTTTCTAAGCTAACCAATGCCTTTGATTGAATTATTACACGTTATATTCGATTCCACCATGTTTGAGATTCTAGGGTTTGCAGGTTTGAAAATTGGGGTTTCCCAAACCAAGTAAAATTAGGATTCCAGACCCACACCATTGCACTCAACGCATCTGGACGAAGAGATTGATATAGTCGCACCCAATTTATGAATTACATAGCGCTAATCGCTATTTTTCCAAAGGCAGCCTAACACCACACCTGGAAAACCGTTGCCTTCGTTTTTTATGTTTCAGGGAATGGAGAAGACGATGCCATGTCAAGCGAGGATTGGCTAATTCAAAAGCTCGCGCCAAAATCCCACTAATGCGTTACTTTCTCTTTTTAATATTTGTTTGTATATTATATATCAAATTGGTTAAGTGGTTCAGCTGGCAAGCTATCAACACATTGATGTCCAAGACCTGGGTTCGAGTCCCAGGTCTGTATAATATTTCATATTATTTTTCAATTCAAGTTCCCGTGCAGGCATAACGTTGAAGCGTATCATGTACCACCATCATCCAGACGTCCACGTGCCTATGAGATTTAATCAGAGTGTCACGATCAAAGGTGTACCATAAACCCCAGTCAACATGCCACATAAAACCTGGAAAGGTCAACGAATTCCAATGTCAATGGGCCAGCATTCTTGGACCAACACCTCCATATTGGGGCCTGAACCCCCCCTGGTTTGCTTTCATTATCTTTTTTTCTTATTTCTTGTTTTAATTTTAATTTTTATTTTAATTACTGTTTATTTAATTAATTATTTTTTTTACAAAATATAAAAACTTCATTAAAAAATCAGAAAAGACCAAAATAATAAATATTTTTATTGTAATTATTTTCTTGTAAATAAATTAACATGTAATTATTTAGTTTTAATTAGGATTTTTGCAAGTTTAATTCTTTCTAATAAATCTAAAAAAAGGTAGAATTAGGTTTAATTAACAATTTCCTTTCCTTTTTAATTTTCCTTTTTTATCATAATAATGTTTATTTTATTTATTTTCTATAATTAAATTTTGCATGTAAATTAACTTAGATTTAAATTAGGTTAAAACTTAATATTTTCACAATAAACTTAAAAACCATTAGAATTAGGGTTTGACGCTTCATTTTAATTTTAATTAATTATTCTTTCTATTAAATCTTAAAAAATACACCAAAATACCAAAAAACATTTTCTTTTAATCTTTAATTCTAATTCCACATTAATTCTAATTAATTAATTCATTAACTTTAAAATTTTTGCAAAAGGGTCCAACGCCCATGTTCGTAATTTATTTAACTTCGCGCATTTATTTTATGTCGTTTATTATAATTATGTACATGTCCCAAAGCCTTGTAACAATTTAATTTTTCGCACTTTTATTTTATTGCTTTATTTATTTTCCGTCAAATCGGGTTCGGTTTAATTTTGGCGATGTGGATCCGCGCCATTTGTAATAGTTGTAGATTTACTTTCCCGCAAATATTTTTTAACTGTTAACAAAAAGCATGAAAGAATGTATGGCCTTAAATAAAATCAAGCGTAGAACACCAATAAACATGACAAGACAAATGCAAATGAAAACGACACACGAATCGCACACACCACCCCTAGGGTACGCCTCACTGTTGCCTTGCCTCGAAAGGTGATTGTCGAGTAGAGGATGTCTTAGTAAGTCCTCATGATCCGGGAACCTGGCATGAGGGTAGCTTCTAAGGTGTCTTCCCATTGCTCTGGTGATCACCATGTCCCTAAAACTCGAATTGACCCGAACACCTCCAACGGTGGTGCTACCTACCTCTCAATGGTGGGATGGCACTACTTTTAAGGACATTTACACAGACGAATTCCTTAGGGTAGGTAGGTTCTCATGGATACTTGCTCTCTTCAAAACAAACTGAAATCTTTTCACACCAACACATTTTCAAAAGCTTTCAAAGCAAACTTTTCAAACACTCTGACGTACGAGTCGAACTGAAATTTTTCAAAGAAACTTTTTTAAACCCACATTGAAAAGCAAGCAAATGTTTTTGAAAACACAATGAGCAAGTATCTAAGAGCCCATGGATAACCATGGATAGAAAGGGTGCTAACACCTTCCCTTTCTATAATCTACCTCCCGAACCGAGAGCAATCTCTTTAAGGAATTTTTCTGTGCTTTTGTCCTTTCCATTTGGAGAAAATAAAAGACGGTGGCGACTCTTGCTTACCGCGACATTTCGCGAACCAGCGTTAAACAGTCAGTTCCAGATCCACCGATCACAATATGGAACCCTGAGTATATGCGTATTGTATGTATGCAAAAACGTATAGTGTATGTGTGCTTTGGATACGCAAAATGTGTGTATGAAATGTGTGTAAAATGCGTGTAGACCTTGAAATGTTATGAGGGCTAGTTCTGGCATTCTCTCCTTTAAGCCATTGGTTTTGAATTACCAACCCCTGGCGTTGTATGTTGTTTTGTCGTGGCATCGTTGAATTTGATTTGAACGGGGCGAAAAAGTGTTAGCAAGATTTTGAACATTGATTTTTTGTATTGTAAGCGCAAGCGTATATGTAGACGTATGTATTGGCATATGTGTAGATTTTTATGTTGTAAGTGCAGGCATAGGTGTGGACGTATGTGCGGACATAGACTTTGTGTTGCAGGCGTAGATGTAGGAATAAATATGTGTAGATTTTGTATTGTAGACGTAGGAGTAGACATGTGAATAGACGTAGACGTGGATTTTCTTTCGATATTTTTCTAACCGAAATGTTTTTTTGATGTTTTATCAAAAGCTTTTATTTGTTAATTTCCCCGAAATCATTTTAAAACAATATTCATAAGTAATAATCGTAGTAATTTGTAAACAAGTCAGAGAAAAGAAAAATGCAAGTTGAAAGATGCAAAGAAAGCAAATGTTTTATTGATATGCCTCTGAATAGGTGTGAGTACAAGATGCAATTCCTAGAAAGAGGTAATTACAGAAAGTTTTAAAACTGTAAATGGCAATGAAAAATGATAATTGCTACTGCTGTTTCCAAATATCCTTTTAATGATCTTATCTCCTTTGCTTCTGAGTTGTATGATTCAGATTTATCTCTCCCTTTGTGGTTCGTAGTCGCAGTTCTTAGATTGTAGTCTTTTTATTCTTTATTTCTTTGTATGAAATCCCTAACTTTTTCCTGGATTTCCCTTTCGGGTTTTCAATCCCTCCGGATAATATTTATGTTATATGCCCTTAATTTTAGCCTGGATCTCCCTTTAGGGTTTTCGATCCACCGGGACGCTCCTTTTTGCCCAAGTCGCCCATTTAGGGTTCTAGCTTAGCGAGCTTCTTATGAATAGTATTTTTTGTCTGCCTCTGAGTTTTCCGGATGCGGTATTTCTTCCCCATCCATTGTTGGGAGGATAAGACCACCTCCGGAGAATGTTGTTTTGACTACGTATGGACCTTCGTAGTTGGTTTTCCATTTACCACGTGAGTCGAGGCAAGGTAGCAGAATCTTCTTGAGTACTAGACCATGTTATGGTTCATCTTGTGTAGTACACTGTTACTCTAAAAGAAACCCGAGGCTAATTTCCGTAGAGCTCGTTTATCGATGCTAGAGGCATTTTCTGGATAGTCTTGCTTTTCGAGGTATTCCTTGATGTCGTAAAACCAAGGTTTGTCATCCGGTATTTCTTTGATAGCAAGACAATATGCGGGCTCTTGATTGTGATGAGTGGTTCGTGGTTTGACCAAGTTACTTTGAACATAGATGAAGAGTTTCCAGGGCATCTTCCATTTGATTCTATTTTCGTGGGATGTGGATGAAAATGATCTTTGTGAATTCCATAGTCAGTTTTAAAACATGATGTCGATATGGAATCAGTTTTGGATGTTTAGGATCCCATTCGCTGTTGGCTTGGTATATGGCTTATGAGTATTCTTTGTAGAAGTCAAAATTGCCCCTATATCGTGCCCCAGTGCATTTGAAGCCCCGTCAAACGTGAGTATCGAACGTGCCTCTGGCTCAGGTCCTTTGTCAAGTCCTGGTATTTCATAGTTGCTTATTTTTACAGCAATGTTTGTATCTAATCTTGGTCTGTTTTTGTAAGAACAACCAGATATGTGCAATAATTTGATCACCTTCTTTGATGCTCTGCTCTAGCATTGCCCCTAGCTTGATTAATTTTGGATCTTCTCATGTGCCCAGATGGATAGCCTCTTGATATAGTTGTATATTGTCAGCCTTTCGTTATATTTCCCCTGCCCTTTCCTCAGAGAGTTCAAGATCTTTATCATCTTCCTCTTTAGCTTGGTTGATAGGAGCATCAAAATTATATCAGGTCGCAGCAGTAGCATTATCAGTGGTTTTGGGCATGGATTCACACCATTATCATATTTTGGTGCAGATCTTAGTATATGAGCTTTTGGAAAATGCATATGCAGAGAAAGTATTGCCATTTTTAAATTTAAGAGATAAATGCAAGAGAAAGACAAGGATCTTAATTGAAAACAAAATATAACTTTTATTAATTGCAAATATTGTCTGAAACAAAATGGGGGAACCCTTACAAGAAACCCCTATGTCTCGGGCTTGACATAGGTTATTTCAAAAACAAGAAAAATTACTTAGGAAAGGAAAAGATCTCGGGAATCTCCACGGAAGTCCATCTTTTAAGTTCTTCTCCCGGGGCACATTCTCGGATGAAGTCAGATGCCTTTTTGGTGTTGACTTTGTTGGATATCATTGCCACAGGTATGCCATGCTCTGTTCCTTTGTTGATAAATATTTTTTGGATTGGAGGAAATTGTGCTTTACCCTTCAGAGCAGCTACATATGTTTCTTCAGGGTATGGTCCAAACTGGACTATCCCCTGGTCCACTAGCTTATGTAGTGTTCTTTCGAATACTTCATTATGCTCCAACAGGAACCCATATTCAAACAGATATCCCTTCGACAAGTTGATTGGGGTTTCTTCCTGTCTGATTTCCCCAAAGTCATTGACTACTTCGATTGCATTTATTGTCGTCCTGTCGTGCAGAGGCATAGGATTTGATTTGATGTTAGGTTTCTCAAAAGTGATGTCTTGAGATTCTAACAAGTCTTGGACCTTATGTTTTAATGGCCAACATTTCTCTATGGTATGTCCGGGAGAATTAGCATGATATTCACATCTGGCATTGGCATTGTACTTTCACGGGAGCGGCCCGACTGGGGGAGCCAGAGGCTTGAGTTCCACTAAGGATGCCTTGACCATGTGTTGTAATAACTAATTGGGTGCCATCGGGAGTGGATCAAAATTTCTTTGTGGCCTTCTTCCTTGTTGATGCCCTTGTGGGATCGCTAATGGTTGTTGTACCCTGGGTTGTGAAGCAACAACATTAATTTCTCCCTCTTTTCCTTTGGGGAAGTTTGAAGCAGGCCTTCTTGAACTTATGGGGTACTTGATGGTCCCCCTGATATCTTCCCACTTTTTATTCCAGTGTCGGTTCTTTCTGCGATAGTCACTAGATCTAAGAATCCCAAAGATATACTTCCAACCATCTTCTCATAATATAGCCCTTGCAAAGTTCCCATGAACACGTCTACTAATTCCTTTTCCAATAGTGGTGGTTGAACACAGGATGTCATCTCCCTCCATCTCTAAGCATATTCTTTGAAGGACTCTTCTTTATTCTAGGACAAATTCTGGAGTTGCATGCGGGTAGGCGCCATGTCCATGTTATATTTGTAATGCTTTAGGAAAGAATTAGCAAGATCTGTCCAGGTTCGAATATGTGTTCACTCCAATTACATATACCAGTCTAAAGATACCCCACTCAGGCTTTCTTGAAAATAGTGAATCATTAGCTTTTGATCATGGTCATGGGCATGCATCTTCCTGCAATACATGCGCAAATAATTTCTTGGACAGGTGAGCCCTTTGTATTTTTCAAAGTCATGTACTTTGAATTTTGGCGGAATTACCACATCAGGAACTAGGTCCATTTCGAGAGCGTCTACTTCGAAGGCGTCAAAACCCTCCACACATTTTAATCTTTCCTCCAGAGCTTTGTATTGATTCATTACGAGTGGATTATCAACATCATGCGTACCAGTCGTCTTTAAGGGTGCCTGGTAGGCATCCTATGGGTCGTGATCTCCGTATTGTAGGTCCAACTAGTTGTCTGCATTATTGGTTGGAATTTGTAAGGTATGTGATGCCCCTGCTTTTGGTGGTAGTGGGACAAAACCTTCAGTTTCAACTTCTTGTTGGGCCATGACAAACTTTTAGAGTCCTGCTTCTGGATCTTTCCTTAGTTGGTGAACGCTTGATGCACCAATCGTTTGGGCTACTTCTTCGAAAGCTACCCTGGGAATCTGGTCTTGCCTGTCGATGATGTTCTTCAAAGCTAGGAGAACTTGACTCAGATCTCCTTTCATTGAAGTTACATCACCCTTTACTTGGTCGAGATCCTTTTCGAATGCAGCCTGAATTTCCACGATTTGCTCCATTTCTTTTTGTTGATAGGCCCTTGTTTGATATAGAGGCCAAGGAGGTAGAGGTCTTCTTCTACCAATGGTTCAACTGAAGAGATTTTTTTGAAAGAATGATTTTTGATATTATATGCAGGTGTTCGTGAATGCATGCATGCGAACGGATGTGTATGAACATGAAATGGTTTCTTATTTTAAATGTCTTATTCATCTAGGTACAAGCTTGTCTTTGGCTTATTATTTTACTTGGTGACTATCTTTAAAATAGATATGCAAACAAGATGTGGAAACAAAATGCATTTATTGAAGGTAACATAATTCAGATATTGAAAAATATTACAACCTTAAACCAAAAATTTATTTGCGTGAAATTAAGCAAAGGGAAATAAGTCTTCTAGGTGCGCCTGTGGATATCTGCTCTTGAAACCATCCACCTTTGCTTGACAAAGATTGAGAAAGTCTTCAGCATATTATTTCCCTTTTGTGGCTTTGATTTCAGACATGTTTGGCTCATTGACGTGGACAAGTTGTTTCCTTTGGTATCAACTTTTAAGGACATTCACCAAAAATCTTGAGTTTATTATTATTTTTTGTACCCCCTGTGAATAAGACAAATAAGGATGATGAATTTATGAAATTTATGATGAATACATGAAATGTATGAATGCATAGATGTATAGACGCAGGGTTGAGTGATGGGGTTTTATGATAAGTACCCTTAGAAGGTAGGCTCCTTAATTTTGACCTACGGTTAGTCTACCCTCCTGTTGTACCCCAAAATTTGCCCTCCCATATTCTTCAAAGATTTGCCAAGTCAAGCTTCAAAATTCCCCAAAGGGTTGCACAGTGCAAGAGCCTCCTGAACAGTCAAAATTAGGGTTTTGGTTCTGATCAAGAAAATGAAGTTTCCAAAGGTCCAATCAAGTCTCACATGCCTACAAATATGGTCAAGTATCCTCACATCAACTTTCAAGACTTTCAGCACGAAATTGCACAGTCAAAACCCTAATTGCACTACAGTCAACTGTAGGGGCAAAATGGTCATTTGACAGTCAAAAGTTCAAATTTTTGGTCAACATATCATTTTGAAGCCACAAACATCATTTGATCAATGCTTGATCATGATTCTCAAAGCTTGGCTCAAAAATCATCAAGATGCAAAAGTTTCCTTATTTGGACAACTGAAAAAGTCAACTGTAAATTGACCAGGGCATAACTTTCACATGGATTATCAGAAAAATTCCATCCAAATCTCATTTTGAATAGAAAGACATTTCCTACAACTCATCTTCACACTTCAAGTCCAAGAAATGCTCTCACAAAAAGTTATCAATTTCAACATTATAGGTCATTTTCAAAAGTCAACAAAAAGGGATTTTAAGTCAAAGGTAATAACTTGAGATTGGTAAATAAAAATGACATGGGACCAAAGACATTGGTTAGGGGACTCAAAGACCTTTCCAAAATGTCCAAGGACATGAGCAAAGCTTAAAAATTGAGCAAGTTATGCCTTGTGGAAGTTGGGAAATTTTTGGATATTTTGAAAAGTCAACATTGATTCAAATGACCTAAAATTGCTAATGGGCCCATTTTTCTTCCATAATTCATCATCCATGGCATGTGCATGACCACTTGGCCCAAAGGGAAGTATTTATTAATTTTTTATTTATTTATTTGAATTTTTATTTATAATAATTCATTTAAATCAAATTAAATACATGGAAAATATTTAACCTAAGTTTTACAATCCTTTTTTGCATGAAATCCACTCAATAACTCGTGCATGATCCAATATGGAAAGATTTGGAGAGAATTGATATGATTGAGAGCAAAAACACATGGAAAAAGATTGAAAAATAATGCTTGAAAATCAAATCTCAAAAGCCATCATTGCAAGAGATTTTGATCAGAATTGTTGACCTAATTTATTCATACATAAGCATAGAACGAAAACCTAATCCTATTGACCACGCAGCTGCTCAAAATCTGAAAAGCCAAAACTTGAAATTTGTCAAAAAAACTCCATAACTGAAAACCAACTTGCAGGTCGATTCAAGCCTCAAAACCTATTCCATTAGCTTCCTCAAGGATCATAGGACATATTCCAATCAAAAAACTAAGCCCCATACTCAAGAAAACACAAGATCACCATTGAAGTTGGTAAAGAAAATTTCTGAATCGGTTTCTATCATACATGCATTGTTAACATATTTTGTTGTTATTTTTGTGTTTGTAATGATGTTTGCAAGCTAATCGTGTGCTTTGATTGAAGTTTTACGCACTGTATGCCAAGATACCATTGTCAATTTTTAGGGTTTACAGGATTTCGAATTGGGGGTTTCTTGGTCTTGTAAAATTAGCAAACCACGATGCCAGGAATGGATTCAGGGGACTTGGACGAAGACAATGGGACTCTCGCGCTCAATTTATGAGCGTCACAGGGCTAGTCGCTATTTTTCAGAAGCTAGCCTAAGAGAACATGTGAAAACCGTTGCTCATGATGTTTGTATTTCAGGAAAATAAAAAAACCAACGAAGAAGATGAACTCGTGGCAAGCGATGGGTGGCTGGTTTGAAAGTTCGCGCGCGAAGTCCACTAACGCTTTTATTTTCTTTTATAATATTTGTTAGTTGTTTAATAATCAAAACGCGTAAATTGGTTCAGTGGCAAGGCATAGTGTTGGCAACGTACATGACCTGGGTTCGAGCCCCAGGTCTTCACTATCTCAATATTATTTTTCAATTGATAATCACATGCAGAGCCAACGCTGGATACCACCATACTCCTTCATGATCAGCTGGCCACGCGTCCCAATAGAACAATCAGAAGGCCAAGAACTGCGCAATACCATGAATTGTAGTCAACGCTTCTGCACGTGAGTGGAAAAGTCTCCAAGGCCAAGAATCTAAATGGGCCAGATTGCTAAGGGCCTCACCTCCTATTTGGGGTCTGAACCCCCAGGTTTGCAAACTCTTTAATTGTTCTTTATTTTTTTTCTTTATATTTTTTACTTTCAATTATTATTTTTAATTAATTCTGTCAATTTAGTTATATTTTCATAAAACCAAAAAACACATAAAAATCAGAAAGAAGAAAAAATATAATAAATATTTTTGTTTTAATATTTTTTGTAATTAAATTGTATATAATTAAACTTAGTTAAATTAGGTTTTAGTTTTAATTCTCTTAAAAAAAATCTAAAAAAAAACATAGAATTAGGGTTTAACTAATTTCCATCCTTTTTATTTTTCTTTCATAAATAATTAAATAATTAGATATTTATTTTTATAATTAAATTTGCATGTAAAAATTAGGGTTAATTTAGGTTAAATTCTAATGTTTTCTTAATAAATTAAAAAAAATAGAATTAGGGTTAGTATTTATTAATTCTTTTTTTCATATTAAATCCTAAAATACTAAAAAATACCAAAAACATCTCCTTTTCTTTTTAATTAATTAATTCCATGAAATTTTAATTTTGCAAAAAAGGGTCCAACGCCCTCGTTTCGATTTAATTCTTATTCGCATATTTATTTTATTCCTTTATAATATTTATGTATCTCTCCCAAGGCCATGTAACCTTTTAACTCGCACTTTTCTTTTCTTTATTTTTCTGTCAAATCGGGTCCTGGTTTAATTTTGGCGATGTGGACCCGCGCCTTTTGTAATAGCTTAGAATTTACTTTCCGCAATTTTTTAACTGTTAACCAAAGGCATGAAAGAATGTATGGACAAAAATAAAAACAAGCGTAGAACACCAATAACATGACAAGATAAATGCAAATGAAAACGACACACAAATCGCATACACCACCCCTAGGGTACGCCTCACTGTTGCCTTGCCCCGAAAGGTGATCGTCGAGTAGAGGATGTCTTAGTAAGTCCTCATGATCCGGGAACCTGGCATGAGGGTAGCTTCTAAGGTATCTTCCTATTGCTCCGGTGATCACCATGTCCCGAACCTCGAATTGACCCGAACACCTCCAACGGTGGTGCTACCTACCTCTCAATGGTGGGATGGCACTACTTTAAAGGACATCTACACAGACGAATTCCTTAGGGTAGGTAGACGACTCTAGATACTTGCTCTAATTTCAAAGACAAATCAAAAATACTTTTCACACCAACACATTTTCAAAAAGCTTTCGAAAGCAATTTTTCAAACACTTTTGAGGACCGATACAAGAGTCGAACTGGAATTTTCAAAGAAACTTTTTAAAACCCACAGTTGAAAAGCAAACAAACATTTTTGAAAACACAATGAGCAAGTATCTAAGAGCCCATGGATAACCATGGATAGAAAGGGTGCTAACACCTTCCCTTTCTATAACCTACCTCCCGAACCGAGAGCAATCTCTATAAGGAATTTTTCTGTGCTTTTGTCCTTTCCATTTGGAGAAAATAAAAGACGGTGGCGACTCTTGCTTCCGCGACATTTCGCGAACCAGCGTTAAACAGTCAGTTCCAGATCCACCGATCACAGAACTGGCGACTCTGCTGGGGATACTTTATAAAGTGAGGTGTACCTTAGGGATAGTTCATAACTGTGTTTTCAATTGTATTGACTTGTCTGCTTTAAATTTGTGGGTTGCATGGGAGTTACATAGATCCTAACCCGGATCTGGGAATACCCTGTTTAGGTAGCATAAGCTGTGAGGGACCTGTCCGGCGTATACCGACATGGGTGAAGCAGTGGCTACGTTGGTGTGGAGCCTTGGTCTGTACCGATATCCCTCGTGTTGAAACGGGGAGAATATGGGTCTTCCAAGGAGTCATCAAGCACCAACAGACCTTAGAACCTTAAATGACCCAACTTGGCCATTAGAACAGTAGCAGTATGCTACGCCCATTGAGGCTAAACTCTCGTGATGGTTCTGGCCGCAAGAAAAGATTGTGATGCTGGAGTTATGACCGATTGAGGGTAGTCAGTGATATTGGGATCCTCTAGAATCAGGTTACTTCTAATAGGACAGGTTGAGCCCACCAACTTCAAGAGGGTAATACCCAGACCCCATGCTGGCCTAAACTCTAAGGGCTCTTTTGTATGACTTGTGTGCCTTCGTACTTGACTATTTGCATGCTTTATCTGACACATGAACTACTTGCAGGTTTTGTTTTAGTCCTTAATTGGGACCCATGACAGGGCTTACTAAGTTTCTTGCAGGTTTTGTGTATAGTCCTTAATTGGGACCCATGACAGGGCTTACTAAGTTTCTTGCAGGTTTTGTGTATAGTCCTTAATTGGGACTCATAACAGGGTGTACTAAATTTCTTGCAGGTTTTGTTTATAGTCCTTAATTGGGACTCATAACAAGGTATCCTAAGTTTCTTGCAGGTTTTGGTTTGTAGTCCTTAGTTAGGGACTCATAACAGGGTTTACTCACATTACCCCATGCATACCATAACATCATACCATTGCATACATCCTAACCCATTTCAAGGATCTCAAGGGCTTGTGATGCAGGTCATGGTGAATCAACTATCCCAGCAAGGGGCAAAGAGGATTTATTTTCCTCTAGACAAAGTTGTCAGAGGCTATGACCCACTTGATATGGTGAGCTCTGACTCTTGAAGAAGGTTCCCTTAACCAAGGTTGTTTGGAAATCAAAACCAGACATGATGACTAAAGTCAGGGGCTATGACCCACTTGATATGGTGAGCCTTTGACCCTTTGAAGAAGGACTCTCAACAACATGCAGTTCCTTCAATCAAACTACCGGACCCGAGTTCTAACAAATTTTCTTGTTTACCCCGCGGGATCCTTGAAAACATTGCATGCATGTCATACACATCATTACATAACAGGTATCTTTGTTCCAGGTCACTTACCTTTCTCGCTGTTTATTTCAGCAATGGCCTTCCAACCAGATAACCAGGACCTTCTCGCTCAAGAGACTCAGTTCAGGGAAATCCTCCTGAACCTATCCAAGGGGCAGGAGGAGCTAAGGACACTTCTCATGGAGACTTTTGTCAGGAACAGTGCTGAGGATGAAAGGATGAAACACCTACAAGCTGAGGTGGATGCATTGAAGGTCCAGATGCTGGGGCAGGTGACTGTCATTCAAGGGTTAGCTCAAAGACAAGATGAGCTCTGGTTTCTCGTCAACCAACTGCTTCAGGGTAACCAACTGGGGCAAAAGTCTAAGGGTAAAAAGCCAGTCATCGTTCGACCACCTTTGAGACAAAGAGGCAAGGAGAGAGCTCCCCAAATGGCTCCAGTGTCACAAACTCAACATCACAACCAACAAAAGAGCGAGAGGAGGCAGTTCACTCGGCTCAGCATGACCTTATCCTAGATATTGCCACAGTTGCTGGAGACCAAGCTGGTAACTCTAAAAGAGGCTCCGAAGTTTCAAAATACAACGTCACCAAAGTATAACCCCAACGCTCGCTGCGCTTATCATTCTGATAGCCCGGGGCATGCTATAGAGGATTGTTGGTCTTTGAAGAATAAGATTCAGGACCTGATTGATGAAGGAGCACTGGAATTCACACAAGATGGTCAGGCTGAATTTTTCTACCATCCCTCCAAGGCTCACCTTTTGAAGTGACAAGCTCTGAGACTAGGAAACTTTTGTTCATTCGATAATTCAAGTTGTGTTGTGCTTTGATTGTTCAAACATTTATTCATGTTAAACATTGTTATTCCATTAATGCACCGCATATGTCTGTTTTGAAGCAATATATTCGTATTCACTATACGCAAATTATTTTCATATTTTTTCTGATGATCAACTCTCAATAATTCTAAGCCTCTTGAGGGAGGATGACGAAAACGATACCATAATCTACAGTATGCTTTTGAACAGACCCCGCTGATGAGGTACAGGCATTATTTCAATCCCTAAACACTGGAGTTATAGGGATGATAATCCCTCATCAACCCATCTGAGCCAAAGAAGTAGGAGTTTTTCTTTTCGAAATTAAAAACCCTTAATCATAACCTGGGGCAGGGTAGTTTCTCAGTTGATCCAAGTGCATAACGAATGGCGCCAAAAAGGTCCTTACAAAACGAAAGACAGTGATGGTTCTGAACAATCATAAAGACAGGCAGTCATTACCAAAACAAAAAAAAAACTGAAGCCCAATAAGTCAAAATACCCATGAAGGAGACTTACAAAACTGGGGCATCCCGCTGACTGTAATTCCAAAAAAGGAAACAGCTCAGGCAAAAAACAGGGATAACAAAATCAGAAAAAGAAAGAGGTCTTACAAACCCTCAGCAAAGGAAATGACTGCCTAGTCAAAATAAACTGTCAATATCCAAACCATCACTGGAGCATCAAAGCAAAGACTCGAACAAGGTCTAACGCACGATCAGCTGAGTTTAGGTTTGAAGAACATCATGAAGAGCGGGTGGGTACAAATAATTTGAGCCTTTATCCTTTGTTTCTTAAACCGTGAACCAGGCCACGTTATAACCTTTAAGAGTCCTAGCTGAAGCATGGGTTAGTTCGAAAGCATACTGTTACGAAAGGTATCCTGACTCCTTAAGGCTCACGTTAAAATACGGAGTTGACATCACGTTTTACAAACATTCACTTGTTTTATGAAAAAGAATGCATTTTCAAAACCTTCAAGACAGACATAGGCTTTGCATTTTTAACATAACTTTGTTTGCGTATGACTTTTTGTTTGAACAGCAGGGAAATTCGCACAATGAAAGTCTAATGAACAAGAGTATCTCCAATCAAGGGGCATGGCATGACCATGGTCCATCATCTGGGGCAATCCAATCAAGATTCGGAGAATCTCTCAAAGGCCAAACAACCTGGGGCAATTCTCCGCCTGAGTCATTTGGGGCACTCCAACAACGAATCTTGCTTGATCAAGCACTTTCTGGTGGCCTGACAAAGCATTTCTAACAGGGGCAGCTCCCTACATCCTGAGAACACGGACATAGTCGAAAAGATACTACGCAAAATTAAAGACCCGCTAGGCTGACATACCTAGGCAAAAATTAGGGCTTCCCGGCGAACCAAAAGGGTTCGGGCAAAATGAAGGGATGAAATGAAAAAATATGTACACCCGGCAAGTCGAAAACCTGAAAAGGCGGCTTGGGCAAAAATGGGTATCCCGGTGGACTGAAAACCCGAAAGGGCGGTCCGGGCAAAATTTAGGGATCAAAGCGTACGACTATGTCCTGTCATCTTATCACCTGCCTACCAGAAGTAGGTCTGTCCATCAGCAAGCTATCAGCATCTCCCAGGTCTTCTTCTCCCACCTCAGAAACAGGGGCAATATGAGTTGTCTGAAGCAATCTAACTGTTCCATCCTCCAAGGTACCAAAGTAGGTTCAGCCGAAGAACATAACCAGACACCTTAATTCCCCAGAGAATGAAACAGCAAGCCAGTACACTCTCCTCAAGCGAAGCTACTATCAAACTTAAGGAAGTTGGGTATCCTCCAGCAGATATCAACATTCCCCAGCAGCATATATACATATATTCTTAACAAGCATCCCCGGCAATCTTGGTCTAAAGATTGTTCCCCGGCAGTATATCAACATTCAAAGGAATCACTTCCCCGCAGTCAAAACTTCCCCAAGGGAGTCCAATCTAGTTCCCCAGGAAAGTTGGAATTCATCTCCCCAAGCAGTAAGCTTATCCCCAGTAGATTCTGGAAGCTTATCCCTCGCAGAGCACGAACGCGTCGCCCGGCTTTATTTAAAGAGTTATTTCCTTAACAGGATATAACTGGGTTATCCTCAGCCAAAAGCCATGGAAAGAGCGTCCCCGACGAAGTTCTCTTACCCCCAGCGAAGTCTATCAACACTTCCGACAATAAGGGTATCCCCAGCAAGTTACTATCAACAATTCAGCAAAAGCATCCCTCTCCCCACAGAGTATCACTCCCCAGCATGGTCGCTAGAGTATTTTTCTCCCCGCAGAATATTCCATTTGCCAAGTTTATTCCTCAACGGAGTCATCTTCTCCTACCGGTATTCTTGCAGTTATCATCCCCAGCGGAAGCGAAAGCTTATTCTTCAATATCAGCCCAGGATATGACTTCCCGGCATCCGTCAAGGATCTACTTTCCTAGACGAAAACATACATTCCTAAAACATCACATACATCATTATAGCATGCATAGACGCATCATATCATACAAATCTCATTTATGTTGAGAACATCATTGCTTGATCCATATCATGCATTGCATATGACTGACCTCTACCTTTCAGGAAAGATTCAGCTAAACTCTCCATCATATTTCAAGACCTAGACCAGTTCAGTTAATCGACTCCAAAGATTTCTTATCCAGTCCAAGGCCTTCTCTAGTCCAGCTAAATCGACTCCCAACAGATTTTTCTGATGAAGACTCAGTAGAAGTTTTTAGGTTTTTCTTTGAGATTATAATTTCCTATGGTTCTCTCCCCGATGGTGCGTGAGATGTAATTCCCTTTCAGGTTATAATTTCCTATGGTTCCCTCCCCGACGGTGCGTGAGGTGATAATTCCTTTTCAGGTTATAATTTCCTATGGTTCTCTCCCCGACGGTGCGTGAGATGTAATTCCCTTTCAGGTTATAATTTCCTATGGTTCTCTCCCCGACGGTGCGTGAGATGTAATTCCCTTTCAAGTTATAATTTCCTATGGTTCTCTCCCCGACGGTGCGTGAGATGTAATTCCCTTTCAGGTTATAATTTCCTATGGTTCTCTCCCCGACGGTGCGTGAGATGTAATTCCCTTTCAGGTTATAATTTCCTATGGTTCTCTCCCCGACGGTGCGTGAGATGTAATTCCCTTTCAGGTTATAATTTCCTAATGGTTCTCTCCCCGACGGTGCGTGAGATGTAATTCCCTTTCAGGTTATAATTTCCTATGGTTCTCTCCCCGACGGTGCGTGAGATGTAATTCCCTTTCAGGTTATAATTTCCTATGGTTCTCTCCCCGACGGTGCGTGAGATGTAATTCCCTTTCAGGTTATAATTTCCTATGGTTCTCTCCCCGACGGTGCGTGAGATGTAATTCCCTTTCAAGTTATAATTTCCTATGGTTCTCTCCCCAACGGTGCGTGAGATGTAATTCCCTTTCAGGTTATAATTTCCTATGGTTCTCTCCCCGACGGTGCGTGAGATGTAATTCCCTTTCAGGTTATAATTTCCTATGGTTCTCTCCCCGACGGTGCGTGAGATGTAATTCCCTTTCAGGTTATAATTTCCTATGGTTCTCTCCCCGACGGTGCGTGAGATGTAATTCCCTTTCAGGTTATAATTTCCTATGGTTCTCTCCCCGACGGTGCGTGAGATGTAATTTCCTTTCAGGTTATAATTTCCTATGGTTCTCTCCCCGACGGTGCGTGAGATGTAATTCCCTTTCAGGTTATAATTTCCTATGGTTCTCTCCCCGACGGTGCGTGAGATGTAATTCCCTTTCAGGTTATAATTTCCTATGGTTCTCTCCCCGACGGTGCGTGAGATGTAATTCCCTTTCAAGTTATAATTTCCTATGGTTCTCTCCCCGACGGTGCGTGAGATGTAATTCCCTTTCAGGTTATAATTTCCTATGGTTCTCTCCCCGACGGTGCGTGAGATGTAATTACCTTTCAGGTTATAATTTCCCATGGTTCTCTCCCCAACGGTACGTGAGATGTAATTCCCTTTCAGGTTATAATTTCCTATGGTTCTCTCCCCGGCGGTGCGTGAGATGTAATTCCCTTTCAAGTTATAATTTCCTATGGTTCTCTCCCCGACGGTGCGTGAGATGTAATTACCTTTCAGGTTATAATTTCCTATGGTTCTCTCCCCGACAGTGCGTGAGATGTAATTCCCTTTCAGGTTATAATTTCCTATGGTTCTCTCCCCGACGGTGCGTGAGATGTAATTCCCTTTTAGGTTATAATTTCCTATGGTTCTCTCCCCGACGGTGCGTGAGATGATAATTCCAACTCAGGTTTTTCTCAAAACGTCCGCTTTTAAGATTATAATTGCCTGTTGGTTCTCTTCCTGATACTGCGAAGATGGTAATTCCCACCAAGATTTTTTCAACGAGCGTTGTTGAAGTTAAAGTCACCCAAGGTTCTCTTACCTTTCATGCTAAGGTAGTAACCACCCCTGGTTCATTCATCACCATTTGAAGCTCCAGACCCAACTCCTGTAACCAGTCAGGACACATTTATACCAAGCATCCGAAAACCAGCTCCTGTAACATGTCAGGTACTCATTTTTTTCTTTTGCAGGTATGCAGGTCCTCGCTAAGGAATCTCTTATGCGATTAGCATCCAGATGGAATCTATAAGCCCATCATCCCCCCATCAATCTCCAAATGGAATCTGTAAGCCCATTTCCACCATCACTGCTACTATGTGAGCGCAAATTTCTAGGCACTTTAGTGTTCAATCATCTTCCACCCTCGGATTACGAAAGGCACGTCAGCCAATCTGCATCCTCAGATCTAAGAAGATTGAACAGGGGCAACTGTTGTACCCCAAAATTTTCCCTCCCATATTCTTCAAAGATTTGCCAAGTCAAGCTTCAAAATTCCCCAAAGGGTTGCACAGTGCAAGAGCCTCCTGAACAGTCAAAATTAGGGTTTTGGTTCTGATCAAGAAAATGAAGTTTCCAAAGGTCCAATCAAGTCTCACATGCCTACAAATATGGTCAAGTATCCTCACATCAACTTTCAAGACTTTCAGCACGAAATTGCACAGTCAAAACCCTAATTGCACTACAGTCAACTGTAGGGGCAAAATGGTCATTTGACAGTCAAAAGTTCAAATTTTTGGTCAACATATCATTTTGAAGCCACAAACATCATTTGATCAATGCTTGATCATGATTCTCAAAGCTTGGCTCAAAAATCATCAAGATGCAAAAGTTTCCTTATTTGGACAGTTGAAAAAGTCAACTGTAAATTGACCAGGGCATAACTTTCACATGGATTATCAGAAAAATTCCATCCAAAGCTCATTTTGAAGAGAAAGACATTTCCTACAACTCATCTTCATACTTCAAGTCCAAGAAATGCTCTCACAAAAAGTTATCAATTTCAACATTATAGGTCATTTTCAAAAGTCAACAAAAAGGGATTTTAAGTCAAAGGTCATAACTTGAGATTGGTAAATCAAAATGACATGGGACCAAAGACATTGGTTAGGGGACTCAAAGACCTTTCCAAAATGTCCAAGAACATGAGCAAAGCTTATAAATTGAGCAAGTTATGCCTTGTGGAAGTTGGGAAATTTTTGGATATTTTGAAAAGTCAACATTGATTCAAATGACCTAAAATTGCTAATGGGCCCATTTTTCTTCCATAATTCATCATCCATGGCATGTGCACGACCACTTGGCCCAAAGGGAAGTATTTCTTAATTTTTTATTTATTTATTTGAATTTTTATTTATAATAATTCATTTAAATCAAATTAAATACATGGAAAATATTTAACCTAAGTTTTACAATCCTTTTTTGCATGAAATCCACTCAATAACTCGTGCATGATCCAATATGGAAAGATTTGGAGAGAATTGATATGATTGAGAGCAAAAACACATGGAAAAAGATTGAAAAATAATGCTTGAAAATAAAATCTCAAAAGCCATCATTGCAAGAGATTTTGATCAGAATTGTTGACCTAATTTATTCATACATAAGCATATAACGAAAACCTAATCCTATTGACCACGCAGCTGCTCAAAATCTGAAAAGCCAAAACTTGAAATTTGTCAAAAAAACTCCATAACTGAAAACCAACTTGCAGGTCGATTCAAGCCTCAAAACCTATTCCATTAGCTTCCTCAAGGATCATAGGACATATTCCAATCAAAAAACTAAGCCCCATACTCAAGAAAACACAAGATCACCATTGAAGTTGGTAAAGAAAATTTCTGAATCGGTTTCTATCATACATGCATTGTTAACATATTTTGTTGTTATTTTTGTGTTTGTAATGATGTTTTCAAGCTAATCGTGTGCTTTGATTGAAGTTTTACGCACTGTATGCCAAGATACCATTGTCAATTTTTAGGGTTTACAGGATTTCGAATTGGGGGTTTCTTGGTCTTGTAAAATTAGCAAACCACGATGCCAGGAATGGATTCAGGGGACTTGGACGAAGACAATGGGACTCTCGCGCTCAATTTATGAGCGTCACAGGGCTAGTCGCTATTTTTCAGAAGCTAGCCTAAGAGAACATGTGAAAACCGTTGCTCATGATGTTTGTATTTCAGGAAAATAAAAAAACCAACGAAGAAGATGAACTCGTGGCAAGCGATGGGTGGCTGGTTTGAAAGTTCGCGCGCGAAGTCCACTAACGCTTTTATTTTCTTTTATAATATTTGTTAGTTGTTTAATAATCAAAACGCGTAAATTGGTTCAGTGGCAAGGCATAGTGTTGGCAACGTACATGACCTGGGTTCGAGCCCCAGGTCTTCACTATCTCAATATTATTTTTCAATTGATAATCACATGCAGAGCCAACGCTGGATACCACCATACTCCTTCATGATCAGCTGGCCACGCGTCCCAATAGAACAATCAGAAAGCCAAGAACTGCGCAATACCATGAATTGTAGTCAACGCTTCTGCACGTGAGTGGAAAAGTCTCCAAGGCCAAGAATCTAAATGGGCCAGATTGCTAAGGGCCTCACCTCCTATTTGGGGTCTGAACCCCCAGGTTTGCAAACTCTTTAATTGTTCTTTATTTTTTTTCTTTATATTTTTTACTTTCAATTATTATTTTTAATTAATTCTGTCAATTTAGTTATATTTTCATAAAACCAAAAAACACATAAAAATCAGAAAGAAGAAAAAATATAATAAATATTTTTGTTTTAATATTTTTTGTAATTAAATTGTATATAATTAAACTTAGTTAAATTAGGTTTTAGTTTTAATTCTCTTAAAAAAAAATCTAAAAAAAAACATAGAATTAGGGTTTAACTAATTTCCATCCTTTTTATTTTTCTTTCATAAATAATTAAATAATTAGATATTTATTTTTATAATTAAATTTGCATGTAAAAATTAGGGTTAATTTAGGTTAAATTCTAATGTTTTCTTAATAAATTAAAAAAAAATAGAATTAGGGTTAGTATTTATTAATTCTTTTTTTCATATTAAATCCTAAAATACTAAAAAATACCAAAAACATCTCCTTTTCTTTTTAATTAATTAATTCCATGAAATTTTAATTTTGCAAAAAAGGGTCCAACGCCCTCGTTTCGATTTAATTCTTATTCGCATATTTATTTTATTCCTTTATAATATTTATGTATCTCTCCCAAGGCCATGTAACCTTTTAACTCGCACTTTTCTTTTCTTTATTTTTCTGTCAAATCGGGTCCTGGTTTAATTTTGGCGATGTGGACCCGCGCCTTTTGTAATAGCTTAGAATTTACTTTCCGCAATTTTTTAACTGTTAACCAAAGGCATGAAAGAATGTATGGACAAAAATAAAAACAAGCGTAGAACACCAATAACATGACAAGATAAATGCAAATGAAAACGACACACAAATCGCATACACCACCCCTAGGGTACGCCTCACTGTTGCCTTGCCCCGAAAGGTGATCGTCGAGTAGAGGATGTCTTAGTAAGTCCTCATGATCCGGGAACCTGGCATGAGGGTAGCTTCTAAGGTATCTTCCTATTGCTCCGGTGATCACCATGTCCCGAACCTCGAATTGACCCGAACACCTCCAACGGTGGTGCTACCTACCTCTCAATGGTGGGATGGCACTACTTTAAAGGACATCTACACAGACGAATTCCTTAGGGTAGGTAGACGACTCTAGATACTTGCTCTAATTTCAAAGACAAATCAAAAATACTTTTCACACCAACACATTTTCAAAAAGCTTTCGAAAGCAATTTTTCAAACACTCTTGAGGACCGATACAAGAGTCGAACTGGAATTTTCAAAGAAACTTTTTAAAACCCACAGTTGAAAAGCAAACAAACATTTTTGAAAACACAATGAGCAAGTATCTAAGAGCCCATGGATAACCATGGATAGAAAGGGTGCTAACACCTTCCCTTTCTATAACCTACCTCCCGAACCGAGAGCAATCTCTATAAGGAATTTTTCTGTGCTTTTGTCCTTTCCATTTGGAGAAAATAAAAGACGGTGGCGACTCTTGCTTCCGCGACATTTCGCGAACCAGCGTTAAACAGTCAGTTCCAGATCCACCGATCATACCTCCCAAAAGGTGGTTTCCTTAAGGGTATCATGAATAACACCAGAGGGAAAAGGCACAAGGGCCTCCCTTAAGTGGAGCCTCTTTATGGACCGAAACTTTCGTCTCCAAGTCGTGAAAGGTTTCGTCATGAGATTTTAGGTTAAGTTCATTACAAAGAGTCATGGGTGACCTTCCATAGTCCTACTCGTCAAGAGGATATCTCTCGATAAGTATTCCTTTTTTAGAAGTCCACCGACTCTAGGTGAAGTCGTCACATAAACTCGCAGGGATGATGTACCCCCTAAGCTAATAGACGAACCTTCTTTCTAAGGGTTATTGAAAATATTTTTTTTTGAAATAAAAATTCCCGCCATACAATAAATATATGATAAAAAGAATTTACAATAAATAAATAAATGCAATAAATAAATAATTTAATAAATAAATAATGTAATAAATAAATAAATAAATAAATAAATAACCCCAAAGTAAAAACCCTAAAACCTAAAGTCGAATTCCCCAGCAGAGTCGCCAACTATTGCGACTGGTTTTTGATCAGAGTCGCCACTATTAGTTTTTATTCTAGGGAAGGGAATCTAATAGAAAACCCTAATTTGTAGACAGAGATTCTAGGTTTCAGACTTCTTTAGACGAAAGGAAGGTGTTAGGCACCTTTCATCTACCTTGTTCACAAGGATATTAGGTTTTAGGTTTAAGTTTGTGGTGAAATAGGGTTTTAAATTTTAATAGGGGAAAGTGGTTTAATTTTTAATAGGGGAAAAAATGTTTTAATTTTTAATATGGGAAAAAAGGTTTTAATTTTTAATAGGGGAACCCGCTACGATTTTTGATCATATGCCTATGTATCCTCTTATGAGGAATCAGAGTCCCAATTCGTAGTTCGTATTGTTGGTTGGTGTTTTTTATAAGATTGCATAGAATTGCTTTTGAATTAACCATGAACCTTGTCTGGGTTGTAAGTTGAGTAATTGTAGACGCAGTTTGCAGTTAATTTGAAAAAAATTATCCTTAATCTTTTTCGAAAATGATCTTGATTTCAATTATGTTAGTCGAAAATAATTTGATGTTGGTTAGCTGTTTTGAATTAATTGATTTGGTGGATTGAAATATGGTATGAGACAGAATGGGAAGTCTGATACAGTCTCCTCATCACGTGATCAGGTATTGACCATGTGTCTCTTGATATGAAGGATGTGGAGGAAGTATGATATAGTCTTCCTCACCACGTGGCCAGATATTGACCATGTGTTGGTCGCCATGAAGGATGCGGAGGAAGCCTGATATAGTCTTCCTCACCACGTGGCTAGATATTGGCCACGTGTCGCTCATGGGTGAATTTAGCGAGTTGTGTGGATTTCAATTGTTTGATTTAGTATAATAAACCGGTAGATGATATGTTGGTCAATTTAATTACTCGAATATGGATATCCTAAAAGGTTTGAATTAATTATTTTAAGAAGAAGTTTGAATTAAATTAACTAAGATTTAATGAATCATTAGAACTAATAAAAACAAAATTTAGTGATAAAAAAATTCACATGAAATAATTAGATTAGTAAAATGAGACTAAATAAATGGGTTGGGGTGCTAAAAGAGATGCATGGAGTAGACATAGTAATGGTCAAGGCCCCTTTGTTAGGCCCAACTCAAAACCTTAAAACTAAGTAATTAAAATAGGATTATAATAACAACAATAATAAAGAAATATATAAAAAAAGGACACATACATATACAATGAGGCGGCATACCTGGTTCACATAATCAGGGAAGATAATTTCCTTTGATCAACTAACAAATATATGACACTTGGCAGGGGTCTATTGAAAAAATAAAAATAAAAGGAAAATATATGATATAGAAATAGAATAGAGAAAAGGTAGTTTTCAGATCTTGGCTTTTTTAATTGCTTCTCCTCTCTCTCTCTCTCTCACGCTATCTCTTTCTTCATCATTCTCAAAAACACACCAACCACATTCATTGTTTTTATCTTACAATAAAACAATATCATATCCAAATAAACAACAAGCTCCATCCCTAGATCAGAGAACGAAAAAAGGAATTAGCAGCCTAATGGGTAGCGATGATGTGAGGAGAGTGTCGACGGTTGCTGACAGAAGCTCGCCAGTGATGGAGGAGTGCGATCGGAGCTTTAGAACATCACCGATGTTGTATCATGGTGGAGACAGAGGCATGGTCATTTCTGCAATATCCGACGCAATGGTGTTTCGTGGTTGCAGGATGGTGGTGAACGGTGGAAGCAGCGACAATTAGTGATTAGCGGCTAGAAATTAGGGTTTCGGATATTGAAACCCTAATTGCATCAATTTTTGGTCTTCAACGTGAGATGACGTATTCTTAGTTCTTCGTTCGGTTCTTCTGTCCTCCCTCTTCTGTATATCGATCTTCGTTTTGTATTGAATTTTCTCCTCTGTATTCCCCTCTTTAATCTTATGTTATTTCTTTTTGAATCCCCCTCCCGTCTCTGTATTCTCTTGTTCGTATTTATAGGTTGATTTAGGGATTAGGGTTAGCTTAATTTGTTGTTACAATTAGCAGAGATTCGTATAAATTAGGGATTCAGTGTTGTTGCAATTGATTCTGATTTGTTGTAATATATATATATATATATATATATATATATATATATATATATATATATATATATATATATATATATATATATATATATATATATATATATATATATATATATATATATATATATATATATATATATATATATATATATATATATATATATATATATATTTTTTTTTTTTTTTTTTTGAGATTTGATATAGAGATTTAATTGTTTTAGGGTTTGTACTCTTTAATTTAATATTTGATTTCTAATGTGTTTTAATCATGATCTCTACAGTACCAGATAATTGCAAGAATTGCGCATAAATTTTGGATTGATTAAAACTGTGGCTGTTTTTTGTTTAATTGGGCCTTGTGCTTTTTTATTGATTGGGCCTTAGCTTTTTTTACTTGATTTGTATCCAGTAATGACAGCATTATTCCTTTTGTTTTTTTATTACAGCAAAAAGGTTTTTTATTAACCAGGCCCAATTGGCCTTTTCCATAACCCCATGTTAATTGCCTTAAACAAACTTTTTTTATAAAAAAAATCTATAAATAATATTTAATACAATGTTGTGAAATAAACAATTAACAGTGACGACCATACTTTATCTTATCTATTCTTTTTTTATTAAAATAAAAACAACAATTTTAATAATAATTTCTTAAAACAATAAAGCAACAAATGGGCTGTTCAATTTCTTTGGGCCTGCAACTTAAAATTACACCCCCTCTTTTGTTGTTTGGAAAACAAAGAAGTGGGCCAATGCAAATTGTAAATAAGCTTATAATTGCAACTTCACCTCCTTTTTTATTAACAACCATTATTAAATAGACCTTAATTTTAATTTCAACTAATAACAACTTGAACTTAACTTGGTTTTAAGAATTGAGGACATAACAGTTATTTGAATAATGTTCCATTTTCGAATTGCATGGGCCATTGGCCAACATGCTTCGTAAATTGGCCTACGGATACATGAGTCTCTGATTTAGAAAGCTCCACTCTCCTGAATTAAAATACACCCCCTAGTTGACTTGGATAAAGATGGGTCATCAGCCACTGTTGTACAATCTTTAATTAAACATTTCTTTTATTTTAAATCTTGAAATTATGATTGCAGGGGTAGGGAAAATTTGGGGTACGCCAAACTCTGCTGGGGGATGTGGGTTTCTGTTATTCTCCTACTTGAGGAAAACTCTGTGTGGAATAGAGTCTAGCAACTTCAGTTGTCCAAGGCTCTACTGAGGAGTTATCTCTATACTGGAGAGATAAAAGTTTGTTGTTTTCTGATTGAAATCCAGGCTTCACAGTAACTTGCTGGGGATAATGGAATTAACCGTTACTTGAAAATGTATTAGAAAGAGCCTGTGTAAGGCTGTTTCAGGATGATTCCGTGTTAGACTATATCTGGAGATATTTGAGAAGGAGCCTGTGTGGGGATGCTTCAGGATGAGTTTGTGTTAGACTGCATCTGGAAAGTTGAGAAGGAGCCCGTGTAAGATTGCTTCAGGATGAGTCCGTGTTAGACTGCATCTGGACATCATGAGAAGAAAACCCGTGTAAGATTGCTTCATCTGGTCGTGTAGATAGTTTTCCTGTTTGGTTTCAGGTTTTAATCTACAAATTAGATGTTCACATATAGTTGTCCTGTCTGGTTTCAAGTATTAATTTGGAACTTGAAAATTTTCGGTCGTTGAGATAGTTGTCCTGGCTGATTTCAAGTATTAATCTCTGACCTGAGAAAGAAAGATAGTTTTCCTGACTTGTTACAGGTATTAATCTTCAATCTTCTCATGTAGATAGTTTTCTTGGCTTGTTACAAGTATTACACTACAATCAGTCGTCCATAGATAGTTCTCCTGGCTTGTTACAGGTATTAATCTGGAACTTGTTTTTGTCGATCGTTGAGATAGCTGTCCTGTCTGGTTTCAGGTATTAATCTCTGACCTGAGAAAGAAAGATAGTTTTCCTGGCTTGTTACAGGTATTAATCTTCAATCTCCTTATGTAGATAGTTTTCCTGGCTTGTTACAGGTATTAATCTACAATCAGTCATCCATAGATACTTCTCCTGGCTTGTTACAGGTATTAATCTAGAACTTGGCAACATTTGGTCACATAGATAGTTCCTCGTCTGGTTTCCGGCCCTTAACCTGTGGCCTGTTATATTTGTTGGTAAACTCGTCTTGCAGCGGGAGTTCATACCACTTAGCCGTGTAGATAGTTTTCCCTTCTGGTTTCGGGTAATAAACTTTGACCTGTTGTATAAGTTGATAGTGTTTGTTTGTCTTCCAATTTATCCTTAAAAGGTAAAACCGGTTTCATGCGATGTCATGATGTATGAATTGCACAATGCTCTTAAAATAAATGAGATTGTGATATATGAATTTGTGTTGCATATGATATGATGTTTGTAAAATAATGCATGAGTGCAATGTATGAACGTGTCGGTTGTTCTATTGCACTATTGTTGAACTAGGGAAAATGAATCCCTAATTGTTGTTAGCAATGAAGAATGTATGTCTTCAGATTTTGTTTGAAGTTGAATACCGGGAAATAGATTTCCATTGTTAGAGAAATAAACTATGTTGGGGAAGAGAAACTCCATGCATTGTTTGGGGATTTTGTTGAAACCCTGCTGGGGAATCCTGAGAAGCTTGGCGACTTCACTAGGGAATTTTTAGATGTCTGAACAGTAGTTAGAGATTCTTGCTCTTCCGGGGATATGAGAACTCCTGACACCATTAGGCGGTATGCTGAGAATATGACAGTTCCCTTGTAGTAGGATGTCCCTGCCTCTATACATGTTGGAAAAGGTATCTGTGGGGATTTCGTGGATGGCCTTTAGACATTGTCCCGTTTCTTAAAGCCATTAATAACTGTCTTTTTGTTTATGTGTATATTTGTAACGGTAATTACATTCAAATGCATATGTTCAAAAATAATCACTGGACATTTTGCAAACAAAACAGAAAAATAAAAACAGAAGTTTTGCACTTTCAAAGAGATAGCTTTGTATTAATTTGAATAAGCGTTTTTGTACAAAGAAACAGACATCCTAGTAAGAGAATTCCGTCGTAGAAACTGAAAACTATACAAAGAAAAACAACTATGTGCAATAATCCCATTGGGTTTCCATTCTACTATTGTCTTTATGTCTTTGAGCTTCTCATCTCTTTTGCTGCTTGTCCGAAGCTGATTGGATTGATTAGTATTGCTTGAGCTTGATAGTTGATATTGAAGATTGGTAGTAAGGTGATCCAATGGGACATAGTTATACGCTTTGAATCCCTAACTTTTTCCTGGACCTCCCTTTCGGGTTTTCAGTCCACCGGGATACCCTTTTTTTCTCAAGCCGCCTTTTCAGGTTTTCGACTTACCGGGTTTATAGATTTTTTATGTATATCCCTAATTTTTTCCTGAACCCTCTTGGTTCGCGGGGATGCCCTTATTTTTTCCTAGGCTATTCAACCTAGCGGGTCTTTGTTCATGTGTAGTATCTTTTAACTATGTTCACGTTTACAGGGTGCAGAAGGTCGTCACCGTCCATAGTGGTTAAGATCATGGCCCCATCAGAAAATATGTTCTTGATCACAAACGTCCATTCGTATGTGGGATTCCATTTTCCCTTGGGATCACCTTATGGCAGTATGATGGGCTTGATTACTAAATCACCAACCTGATATACTTAACGTCTGACCTTCTTGTTAAAGGCTTTGATCATACGCTTTTGGGACATCTGACCATGGAAAACATTCGTGAGCCGCTTCTCATCAATTAGGTTTAATTGGTTAAGTCGAGTCTGACCCCATTCATCTTTGCTCAACCCTGCATCCTTCATGATTCTCAAGGAAGGGATCTGGACTTCTATGGGTAGGACAGCTTCCATACCATACACCAGAGAGAAAGGAGTTGCCCCTGTTGATGTGTGCACCGTGGTACGATAATCATGAAGGGAAAATGGTAACATCTCATGCCAGTCTTTATATGTCAAAGTCATCTTCTGTATGATCTTCTTGATGTTTTTATTAGCAGCTTCTACAGAGCCATTCATCTTCGGCCGGTAAGGAGAAGAGTTATGATGTTGGGTCTTAAATTGCATGCAGAGCTTGGTGATCATGGTGTTATTGATATTGGTACCATTATTTGTAATTATTCTTTCTAGAATACCGTACCAACATATAAGGTTATGTCTGATGAAACGGGCCACAATTTTCTTGGTAACAGAAGAAAATGAAGTTGCCTCGACCCACTTCATGAAATAATCAATGGGAACCAGGATGAAGTGGTGCCCATTAGAAGAGCCAAGGAGCAATCAAGACATTCAGAGGAATTGGAGGAACATGCACCTTGTCAGCATAGATCTGGCACTTGTGACAAGTCCATGAATGCTGATAATAGTCTGCTTCCATATTTGACAAATAGTTTCATGCCCATAGGATCTTTTTAGCCATTGTGTGCCCACTAGAATGGGTGCTGAAAGTACCTTAATTCAAATCAGCCATAATCTTTTCTGCCTCACTCTTGTCTATGCACCGAAGCAAGGTAGAATCGTGATTGTGCTTGTAGAGGATCCCATTACTGAGGAAGAACTTGGCGGAGAACCTTCTTAGGAACTTATTATCATTGACTGAAGCACCCTCAGGATAATCTTGGGCTTCGAGATATCTCTTGACTTCATGGAACCAAGGTTTGTCCACTACTTCTTCAGTATCAATCTCGTGACAATATGCTGGTTCATCCATCCTTTCAATAGTGATCTGAGGAGCCTCATTATCCCACCTGACTTTGAACATGGATGACATCGTAGCTAGTGCGTCTGCTAGTTTATTTTCCTCTCTTAGAAAATGCTCAAAGGTAACTTCTTCAAAGTGTGGAATCAGTGTCAACACATGCTCTTTATAAGGTATGAGATTAGGATGCTTCGTGTACCATTCTCATTTGATTTGACTGATTACTAAAGCCGAGTCTCCAAATACACTCAAGAATTTGATCCTCAAGTCGATAGCAGCCTTGAGATCCATAATGCATGATTCATATTCATCCATATTGTTGGTACAATTGAAACATAATTTGGCAGTGAAGGGAGTATGATAGCCTTCAGGAGATATGATCACAGTGTCGATGCCATTTCCAAGAGCGTTGGAAGCTCCGTCAAAAACCATATTCCATTGAGATCCTTTTTCAGGTCCTTCATCCGATTCAGGTTCTTCACAATCAATTACTAGCATGATGTTCTCGTCCGAGAACTAAAAATTCACGGATTGGTAGTCGTCCATAGCCTGATGAGCCAAATGATCATCTAGTACACTTCCCTTAATTACTTTCTGGGTTGTGTATTAAATTTCGTATTCGGTCAGGATCATTTGCCATCTTGCTATTCTTACAGAGAGAGCAGGCTTCTCAAAGATGTACTTGATAGGATCCATTTTAGATATCAATAAGGTAGTGTGAGTCAGCATATACTATCTTAGTCAGTGAGCAGCTCATGCCAAAGTGCATCAAGTTTTCTCGAGCAGTGAGTATCTTGTTTCACAGTCGGTAAACTTTTTGGCTAAGGTAGTATATGGCATGCTCTTTTCGACCAGACTCATCATGCTGCCCCAGCACACACCCCATTGAGTTCTCTAACACTGTTAAATACATGATCAAAGGTCTTCCTTCGAATGGAGGAATTAAAATTGGAGGCTCTTGAAGATATTCCTTGATTTTGTCAAAGGAGTTCTGGCAATCGTCATTCCACTTTACTGCTTGATCTTTCTTCAGTAACTTGAAGATTGGCTCACAAGTAGATGTTAGATGGGAAATGAATCTGGCAATGTAGTTCAAACGTCCCAAGAATCCCCTAACTTACTTCTCAGTGCGAGGAGTTTGCATTTCTTGTATAGCTTTAACCTTTGCATGGTCTACCTCAATACCTTTGCCGCTGACAACGAAGCCTAAGAGCTTACCAGATCTTACTCCAAAGATGCACTTATTCGGGTTCAACCTAAGTTTGTACTTCTTCAGCCTTTCAAACAGTTTCTACAGGTGATCAAGGTGTTCCTCTTTAGTCTGAGACCTGACTATCATATCATCAACGTAGACCTCTATCTCGTAATGGATCATATCATGAAACAAAGATACCATGGGACGTTGATAGGTTGCCCCAGTGTTCTTTAGCCCAAATGGCATAACTTTGTAACAGAAAGTGCCCCACTATGTGACGGAGGTCGTTATCTCCATGTCTTCGGGTGCCATTTTGATCTGATTGTACCCATAGAAGCCATCCATGAAGGAGAATACCTTATGTTGTGTGGTGTTTTCAACCAGAACATCAATATGGGGAAGTGGGAAGTCATCCTTGGGGCTTGCCCTATTCAGGTCTCTGTAATCCACACACATACGTACCTTACCGTCCTTCTTAGGTACTGGGACAACATTAGAAACCCACTGTGGATAAGAGGTAACGACTAAGAAACCAACATTGAATTGTTTCATGACTTCAGCTTTGATCTTTTCTGACATCTCTGGCCACATACAACGAAACTTCTATTTCACTGGAGGATAATCCTCTTTTGTAGGTAGGCAATGAACCACAATATCTGTGTCAAGTCCCGTCATGTCTTCGTATAACCAGGAAAAAACCTCAACATAGTCATGTAGCATCTGTATTAACCGCTCTTGTATATTGTGCTCCAGATCGGCACCTATCTTGACTTCTTTCTTGTCCTCTTAAGTATCCAAGTTAATTGTCTCAACCAGCTCTTCATGAGGCTGTATTACCCTTTCTTCCTGCTGTAATAGTCTGGAAAGTTCTCCTGGTACCTCACAATCTTCCTCACCTTCGTTCTCGGCTTGGTAGATCAGATTTTCAAAGTCATAATGAGCAATAGCAGAATCGTTATCAATGGGATCAAGAGTGGATATGGATTTGCAGTTTGATATGTGGGTGTGTAAGAGCATATCTGTATATTTTTTAGATAAAGTAAAAAGGCAGAAAAGAAAAAAAAAACAAAGAACACAAAATTTGCATGCAAAATGTCCAATGTTTTATTGATGACATATGAAAATGAAGCAATAATCCTCACAAATAGACCGTTGTGCCTCGGGTAAGACACAAGGCTTTAAAGTTTTAATTGTTCAAACATTACATTTCCTCGAAAACAAAAAGACAAATTACTCTTGAATAAAAGTAATGGGTAAAAAGACTTTAGCCTCCCAGTTGCTGAGTCCACCACTAATGGTTGGGAAGATCCACTTGTCCAGGTCATAATCATTATCGCCGTCTTCCAGAGCATTGACTCCTTGGTTACTGAACCGTAAAAGTGGTCCCCCAGCGCGACCATGACGAACAACTCTCTGGGCTTCTGAAGTAAAACCCAAACCAAATTTGTCAGATTTGTAGGGAATATCCAGAAGTTGGCCCCAAATTATACACCCACCTTCTTCGACTACTGCCTTGGCATCCTTCAGAGAATCCATCTTCAGTGGAGGTCTGGTAATCTTTAGGACCTTGGAAGCAGTCTTGGTTGTAGCAACAATCTGTGGAACTTCCTCAAAGTTATGACAGGGGGTCTCAATGAACTCACTGTCCATTTCAACGTACCTGAAATATTTCAAGTGGCTCACCAAGTATTCCTCCTCCCCATGGATTGTGATAATTTTCCCATTGACTGGGTACTTCAACATCTGATGCAGGGTAGAAGTGACAGCACCAGCCCCATAGATCCAAGGTCAACCCAATAAACAGGAATAAGACGGACAGATGCCCATCATATAGAAGGTGGAATTAAAGGTCTGAGTACCAACTTTGATAGGGATATCCACCTCTCTGTGCACCATTCTTTTGGAACCATCGAAGGCGCTCACCACAATGTTACTGGGCTTTAGTGTGAGTCATTCGCAATCTAGCCTGTCCAGAGTATTCTTGGGTAAGACATTCAGTGATGAACCTGTATCCACTAGAACATGGGCTAATGTAGTGCTCCTACACTCGATGGAGACATGTAGGGCATCATTGTGTTTCCTTCCCTTGAGAGTTAAATCTGCATCAAAGAATCCCAGGCCATTATCAGCTATCAAACTAGCCACGCAATTCTCGTATTGATCAGCTGAGGTCTCTTGAGGCACATGGGCAGACTTCAGGAATTTTACTAAAGCCTTAGCATGGGCTTCAGAGCACAAAAGTAAGGCCAGCATTGAGATTTTTGAAGGGGTCTGCCCCAATTGTTCCACGACATTATAATCACTCTTCTTGATTATCTTTAATATATCTTCCATCTCCTTTTTAGAAGCCTCTGGAATGGCTTCTAGATTCTCCTTCGTTTGGACAGGCTCAACCAATACCTCTTTGCCCCTAGTCTCGGTCGACTCGGTAGCAGGGATAACAACAGGACTAACAGTAGGAGTAGCAATGGGAATACTGACAGGAGCAGCAGCAGGAATAATCACAAAGGTAACAATAGGAGTACTAGAAGGATTAGCAGCAGGAATGATCACAGGAGTAGCAACACTCTTTGGAGAGATCTCGGGAGGGAAAACTCTTTGGCTTCTGGTAATTTTACTGGTCCCGACGATATTGTCGATGTCAAGATCAGTACCTTCAGCAACTTCGTCTTCAATAGCCAACAGGTCTTGCTTGATGCCATGGTAATAGACGTCAGCCCCATAATTCCAGGGAACAACTTTATTTGAAGAATGCGGTATTGGCCCAGGGAGGGTGATGATCAAGGGAGCAAACTTGGGAACAGATGTAATCCTGACGGGTCTTTTAGTGAAGACCCTGGGAGGATTGTCAGAAATGGTGATTATCGAGACATCTTCATAATAACTTCTTGTAAGGGGAACTTTTTCGAACATAATTTCTTTGTTAACCATCAGGCGCTGGACGCCTATTTTTAACAACAAACAAGCATCTGGTAGAGACATACGTAAGTGGTAACCTTTGCCACATCCCACAAATAAACTGGCTCAAAATAGATTCTCTTTAATAGTTAAAAGAGGAGTAGTTAATTCATCCAAGAAGGAAATAAAACAGTCATCATCAACAAAATTGACACCTTGGCCATGTTTGGGCATTGGCGCTGTTATTACATTAGGTGTCCCTGGAGGGTCAAAATCAATCTCCTTTGCTTCGATGAGATCCTGTACTTTATTCTTTAAAATCCAACAGTCGTTTGTATCATGCCCCAGAGTTTCAGAATGGTAGGCACATCGAGCATTTGGGTTATAGCGGGGAGAGGCAGTATTAGGATTCTCTGGGGCCTCCTTTAGGGTCACCAGGTTGACTTCAGCAGGTGCGGCAAAACCTGGGATAAGGTCATGTTGATCCGGGTGAACTGTCTTCTGGGCGCATTTGGTCTGTGCTGATTGTTTCGTTGTTGGTTTAAGGCAGGATTGGAAATTATTACATTCCCTACTGTCGGATGATGCTCAGCTTTATTATGATTTCTTTGGCCATAAGCAACACCGACCTCCTTATTTCTAGTGAAAGTTTTCTTTGTAGTACTGGAGGATGCATCTCTTTGGATCTTACCACTTTTGATTCCAGCCTCGACCCGTTCACCAGTCAGTATTAGTTTAGTGAACCCAGCAGAAGAAATCCCAATCAGATGGTTAAAGAACAACCCGGATAACGTGCCCAAGAACATGTCCACTAGCTCTCTTTCATACAACGGAGGCTAGACTCTTCCTGCAAGGTCTCTCCACTTTTGGGCATCATCTTTAAAATCTTCGCCAGAACCCATAGACATACTTTGCAACTGTGTACAAGTTAGGTCGAGGTCAACATTATATTGATAATACTTGTAGAAAGCAGCAGCCAGATCTTCCCAATTACGAATGTTGGTTCTTTCCAGTTGATAGAACCATTCCAGCTGAGTCCCTGCCAAAATTTCCTAGAAGAAATGGACCCATAGATTCCTGTCAGTAGTATGGGGTTGAATCTTTCTATCATACGACCTTAAGTGCGGCTTAAGATAGGAGACACCTTCGTACTTGGCAAAGGTGGGGACCTTGAATTTCTGCGGGATGACCACCCCTGAGATCAGTCCCAACTCTTTAAAATCTAACCCGGGTATCCTTTGGATCTCCATAGCATTGAGTTGACCCTCCAATTGTTTGTATTTATCATGAGCAAGAGGATACTGCTCCTCAGAATAGTCAGGTTCATCTTCCTCAGACCCTGGATTGTTGTTTTCTTCCATTGACTTCTCTTCTTGATTGTCCCCCTCATTTGACGGGGTTGCGAAATCTATAGCTCGCTTAACCGGTCCTATGAACCTTCTTCCCAAATTCAATACACCAGTTGGTTTCTTTGACTTCTTGGTCTTCTCTTTGATGATAAGAGCTTTCAGATCTTCTTTCCCCTGGGCCAGATCCAGGAACATCTGCTGAAACTAAGCGTTTTGAGCTTGAAGATCCTTTACTGTTTGTTCAAGAGCCATTTCTTTTGCTGAAATAAACAACGAGAAGAATAAGAGACCTGTTTTGAAAACCTGTTTATACGATGATATGCATGATATGCTTATGCAATGTATTCAAGGGCCTCATAGGATTTAAACTCTTTTAACCAAAACAGAAACAAAGGTTTTTTATTAGTAAATTCAAATGAAATCAAATTTTACAAAGGAATAACAAATAAGAAACTTCTAAGATTCCTAAGTCTCCCAAGGACGCTTCCTTTTGGTGCTAATGTAGGAATTGAGATTCTGCTCTTCGTGAAGTTGCTTTGTCAGTTCAAACACCTTTTTCTCATTGGCATAGAATTGGGACTCAAAGGTATCTCGTTCTTCTTTGAGCTGTATCCAAGACTTTTAAAATTCTTTGAAGTTTGTTGGCATATCAGGATGCAGAGTGGTGCGAGACTCACCCCCTTGAACAATAGTCTCTGAAATCACTGGTAGGATAGCAACATATGGCATCATAAGATTTTGAGCATGAGTTCGCACCCATTTGAGGTATGGCTCCAAAGGGATAGAGTTCTTGTGCCCTAGAGTCCTGCTATCAGTCTTCTTAACCATTCCCCAAGCGCGTATGAACCTCTGACGATAACCTTGCAGGTCATTTGAATAGTCGAACATAATACCCTGGATGAGCATATCATGAGGACCATCCCACCAGGCGTAACCGAACTGACATAGAGCTAAAGAAGGGTTGTAGGTAATTCCTCCTTTAATGCCAAGGAGTGGTACATTGGGAAATTCTCCACATCAATCAATGAAAGAGATGTCTTCTTGAGAGCGAGGGCACCAATATATATTAGAGTGAGAAAGAGACATTAATCTTTGGTTCCACCTTAAACCTAACTCATTCTTCATTACTGACCGAGGAAGGTGCGAAACAAACCACCTATAGAGTAGAGGTATACAACACATAAGAGTCCCTCGCTTCTTCATGGTACAGGTATGGAGTGAATGCAGAATATCCCCGAGCAATGTAGGCACTGGATTATGAGCAAAGAAGATGTTGATGGCACTGACATCTATAAACTGGTCTGAATTGGGGAACATAACCAACCCATATATCAAGAGAGGTAAGACATATTCAAAGGCATGGTAACTCATAGCGTCTAGGAATACCTGAGATTTCTTCATTAGAAAACTTGTAAGGAGGCCCTTAAATCCACTCCTTTTTCCCAGTTGGACTCAATGTCAGACGACTTCAAGTGCAAAGCTATGGAAATATCTTCAGTAGTTGGATCTTATTCTAAAGGTAAAGGGTATCTGCTTCAATATAGGTAAACCAAGTATTTTGGATAATTCTTCCAGCGTAGGAACCAACTGATAGTCTGGAAATGTGAAGCAATGGTTCTTAGGGTCGAAGAACTGGAATAAGACACTCATCAAACCCTCTTCGAAACCGGTAGTAACCAAACTAAGAAAGTTACCATATATCTTGTTGAATGATGAGTTCTCAGGAACTTTTAATACCATTTCTTTGAGTTTGGGCCGAATCTCTACAAAACTGATTCGGATGGTTTTTATGTGAGTTGAATCCATAACCTACAAAACAGAGGAGAGATAAATCCACAGGCCCTTTAAATTTTTAGTGTACATGACATGTTATGATATTTATGATGTTATGATTATGCTTTGAAATCACAAGTATATCAAACACAAACGAGTCACACAAAGACCTTAGGTTTAAAGGCTTGTATGAGTTTTAAAGGTAAGTACCCTCTTGAAGTTTCAGTTGGCTCAACCTGTCCTATTAATAGTAACCGGGTTCTAAAGAGTCTCATATCACTGGCCTTTCTTTTAGGCATTGTTCTAGCTCAAGCACCAAAGTATTGCGACCAAAATATCCCAAAAGTCCAATCTCAATGAGTGTAGTATCGAGTATCAACCAATCTTCGGTCGGAACCAAAGTCGGTCATCTCACTACTTTCTAATGGCTTAGGATGAGTCAATTAAAGGCTCTAAAGGTCAGTTAGCGCTTAATGACACTATAAGGAAGCCTAATGTTATCCTTGACTGACTCAACGAATATTAGTACAAGCCAGAGTATCACGCTATCGTAGCTATCACTTCGTCCATATCGGTCTACACCGTAGAGCCTCCATGATTTATTGCTACTTACCTAATAAGGTGCCCCAAATCCGAGTGTAGGATCTTTTACTAACAACCCAAACAGACCATCAAAAGTAAAGCATACAAAACACACAAGGAAAGCAGTTAAAATGATCTAAACTCTAAGGTAACCCCACTTTTTATATGTCCCCAGCAGAGTCGCCAGTTCTGTGATACGGTGGTAGAACCGGCTATTTATAATGGTTTTGCGTTTATGTTCGTAAATGTTGTGGTAAGCAAGAGTCGCCACCGACTTTTCTTTTATCCAAATTAAGGAAAGGGTGAAAAGAACAAAAAAAGACCTTTTCGAGAATTTTCCGAGTAAGGGGAGTAGATTATGGAAAGGGAAGGTTTTAGCACCCTTTCCATTCGTAGTTTATCTAGAGGCTCTTAGATGCTTAGCTCATTTTTTAAATACCTTGTGCATTGTGTTTTGAAAAAGTATTTGAAAATGCCTTAGTGCGGAAATTCGCTTTATGATAACTCTTATATCAGTCCTCAAGAGTGTTGACAAAGTGAATGTTTTTTGAAAGTGTTTTGAAATGTTTATGTGTAAGTGTGAAAATTTGTTTTGAGCAAGCATCTAAGAACTATCTACTTGTACTCGAAAAGGTTCGTTCTTTTCCTCCTATCCTTTAGACAATTCTATCCTACTATTAGTGAGTAGGTATCCCTATCGTTGGATGTTTGAGGGACATTCGAAGGGACGTCTTTATAGTCACAAAGGAAACTGGGCAAGAAGCTTTAGTAGCTACCCTAGAATTCTAAGATCATATTTTTACTGAGGCAACGTCGAGAGGGTCATCGAGGGACTTATGATCTTTTTGAACCAGAGGATAGCCACTAAAACCTCTCACGTTTCGAGAGTTGTGACTATTTTTTCGAAGGAAACCGAAGTGGGGTACCCTAGAGGTGTGCATGTGCAATTGTGTTGTTTTCAATTATTTTAATCTTTGCATTAGGCTTGCTAGCGTTTGGTTTTATTCTTTCCATACAATCCTATTATCATACATCTAAACAGTTAATATATGTATATGAATTAAAATTGCGGAAATGTAAATCCTACGCTATTACATGGCTTCGTGGATTAATTACATGTCTAAAACTTGGAAAAAATAAACAAAAGCAATAAATAGTCCTGGTTAATTTCTATTACATCCCATGAGCAGGTACAATAATATAAAAAAACAGTGATGAAGCAATAAACGTGCGTGAAATTGAAAATAACATCTAAAGAATCCTAAGAAATAAAAATCTTTTTGTTTATGAAATTAATCCTAAATCCATTTAGTTTTAAAGTAAAAAAAATGGTTTAAAAATTATTAATTAATTTACAAAATTAATTTAATTAAGAAAAATGCTAACCTGATATATTTATGATTTTTTCTGATTGTTTATATTATTATGGAAAAATGATTAAATAAAATAAATAATAAAACAAATAAATATAAAAATGCAAGTGGGCCTGACACAATCAGCAATGAGGGGGGAGGGGTATGAATTGCACAACTAGATCCAGGCTCATTTCACTAGCACTGGATCCAGTGAGGAGAGATTTTGGGGGCGCATGGTAGTCTGCACGTGAGAGCATTGGATCTGGCTACGTTAACACCCGGCAACACAGATTTGAAGGTGCATGATGAGTGTATTTGGCTTGTACGCATCAGATCTGTAAACAAAATATTAGCAAAATGAAAATGCATGACTGGGGACTCGAACCCCAGTCCTCTCTCCAATACGCACGTTTTTTCACCATTCGAGCTAGTTGTTCAATCGAAATAAATGAAACCAACACTGGATCCTGCAAAATTTGTTAGTTTAAACATCTATCGAAAACCTATCCCAATCGAACTTGTCCCCTGAGCTCAAATATGGGGTTGTTTCGATTTGTGACGGTTTGTACCTTGAGTTTTGAAAGCAATCTATTTCGAAGGCCCCTAGCATTGGTATCCTAACATATGGACGTTGCAACTTACATATACCATATTAAATCATTCACAAACAACAAGAATAACATGAATATGCAATCCAACGAGTTTACGTTATAGATTGAATGATAAAAAAAAGTTTACCAACTGGAGGTATTTTGATCTGCAATCCTGAGCGTGAGATGGCTTGTGCAAGGATGGGTATGCGTTTGTGAAAACCCCTGGAACACAATTTGGATGTGAATTTAGATGGATGGTGCCTGCAATAGGTGTTGAGTTTGGCAACTTTGGAATTTTTTATGCAACTTTTGGAGTTTCTTGGAGGCAGGCTGCGAGTATGAGGCAATATCGTCTTTTGCTTCTGATTTAGTCTGGTACTTATAGGGGTGAATTAGGTTAACCAAAACCTGTACAAAATCTTAGTCACTTATGACAGAATATAGGACTTTTAATTTGTATCAAAAGTTGCCGTTTTGATCATTTTCTTGCCATCTTCGAAGCACAATGCACCTAGACATGTTATGGTTTTGGAGTCTTGTTCGAATTTGGGCCTCCAGCTAAACAGTACATACCCAACAAACTTCATCACAATAGGCCTCTTCGATTTGCCTGATTCTTTCGACAGGCTCCCAATATTTTCTCTTTTAGGTGGCCATTTGAAGTGACTTTGGGGCTGGTTGAGGCTTCATTCTCCCTTCTTCGATTTCCTTCAATTTGGGCCAATCGAAGACTTAACTTATAGGATGGTCGAAGCTTCATTCTTCCTTCTCCTATTTCCCTCAATTTTGGACAATCGAAATGTCAACTTATTGATATGATTATCAAAAGACATCTTGTTTTGATATGCCAATCGAAGGACACTTTGTTGACATGCCTTCTAAGTACACCTTATCCTTGCTCTTCGATAGGCCCAGAGTTTCCTCCTTCGAATGACTCTGGTTTCATCCTTATAGCTCCTTCGATTGAGTCTATCTACATCAATTCGAATTACCCGGATCTTTGATGACTCTGAATTCCAATTGTTCAGAGTTTTCCCTTATCAGAGTTTCTTCGAAAGCCCCTCAGATCTTTGCTCTTCGATTGGCTATGAATTGCTCCTCATGGCTCCTTCGTCTGGACCCATCTATTTGACTTAGCTGCTTGATTTTGGAAAACTCAAATAGTCCAAACGAGAACTTCATTCTGGCTAATCAAAGCCTCTTTTGTCACTTCCTTCAAATGCCATTGCGCAGGAGGCTTAGGCCTGGAAACATGTACGACCAAGACTCATCATAAGACAGACTTGCTTTCAATAATTATGTGTCTCCTTAGAATGGACCATCTATATATTCTTCGATTAGACTTTTTGTGTATATTTCGAATAGTCCACATGTATGCCTTGTGCCTTCTTCGAATGGGCCACCAATGTGTATCCTTCGAATGGTCCTTTGAAGTGCTCTTTTGAAGGGGTCATATTGTGTGTCATAGTGCAGAAACTGTGTTAAGGGGTCTTGGCCTTGTGCACTGAAATAAAACATAGAGGAAGTCTTTTCCTTGTGCATTGATGGCAATCATGAAAGAAGCCTTTACCCTTGTGAATCCAAGATAAGTCTGAGGAAGCCTCTGCCTTTTGAATTTGAAGGCCAGTTGAAAGGAGCCTTTGACTTAGTGAATTGAAGGTTGCATGTAGAGGCCTTTTATCTTGTGGATCAAAATAAACATGCATGAGGCCACTGTTGGTGAATCGAAGGGAACTTGTAGGGGTTTCTTGTCTAAATGAAACTTGGACCCAATGCTTGATCGAAGGGTTTTAGATGCCCAATCAAAACTTGTGAGACAAATATCACTCGAAGGGTTTTAAAAGCCCAGTAGATGCTCCTTGTCCAGATGCCAATCAAAGACCCTTTTGTTCACCTGCCAATCGAAGGATATTGTTGACATGCCTTCAAAGTACACTTTATTCAGATGCCAATTGAAAGACACATGACCATCATTCAAAAAATTTCATTTTCTTCAAACAAGTGTTTGTAAACCGCCCATGTAAGAGAAAACCTTGGAAGACATGAGAGAGAAAATTTTGGGGTACAACAGTGTGCAAGTTTCGCTCCTTCGTCCTTTCCTGTCGATCACTTGTCTTTTTTGTACCAACAATTCTTGGCCAAGTGTCACCACTTTTCATAATTATAACACTGCATACCTTTCTTATCTTTGTCCTTTCGTTAGTTTCCTCCTCCCCTTTTCTAGGATTCAGAAGATCTATCTACGACCTTATTCTTATGGGGGTTCGACCAAGACTTCTTGCCACGAGTCTTGTCAAACTTGCCTTTAAATTTGTTGGAACCACCATCCTTTTTCCATGACTGAGCTTGCAGTGCCTGTATCGAGTCCTAGACTCCTTTCCTTTCGACAATCCTCATCTCATGCGCCTCCAATGAACCAACCAAATCTTCCACTTTAGTGGTTTCAAGATTGTTGGATTCTTGAATAGCTACGATAACATGATCAAAGTGAGAATTCAATGTTCTCATTACCTTCTTAACTATCATCTTCTCAGTAATAGTTTCACGATAACTCTTCATGAGATAAACGAGTTTTTGAACCTTCGACACATATTCTGCAACTTTTTCATCTTATCCCATCGACAACAACTCATATTATCGATGCAAGGTTTGTAATTTGACAACCTTGACTTTCTCACCTCCTTCGTAATACTTCACTAGAATATACCATGTCTCCTTTGCCGTTTCATCATGAGAGATTCTATCAAAATTAACAGCATCAACAACCGTTTGAATGCAATAAGTAACCTTGCAATCTTTTTTTTGTGACTTCGTTGTGGGCTTTTTTCTGTTCGTCGGTTGCATTTGCAGCCAACATATGAACACCGTCGGTAAACACTTATAGGGTTTCATGGAAGCCAAACAAGGATTGCATCTGTTTTTTCCATCGGATCTAATTTTTGCTGTCAAGCATTGGAAGAAAATTTAGAATGCCCTTATCACTAGTCATCTTCGTAGCGGTTGATTCACTTGTCCTAGAAACAGTCTCTGACGTGAAATTCTTGAAAACTTGATCTAGAACAATAACTGGAAGCTTTGGATACCAATTTGTTAGTGTGTGAGACACTTTTAGTGAGGAGAGAAAGAGAGAATGATAAAGGAAATAAGGATTTGTATTATTGAATTGTACAGATAATGATACACACTATGACTATTTATATACAATCCTAATTGGACTTGGGTAAATACAACTTAGATTATATTTAAATATTAAATCTAATCAAATCTAATTTAATATTTTAACAATTCAGAATATATATATATATATATATATATATATATATATATATATATATATATATATATATATATATATATATATATATATATATATATATATATATATATATATATATATATATATATATATATGTATATGTAATGACATGAAAGTGTTGACATATAAGCATTTCAATTCACAAGTTTGAAGCATGTCATCATGGTGACTTCTAGAGTTAAGGGTTTTATATATGTCATCTTTCTCCTTAACAACATCTTCCTCAACAACCACAACCTTTGAAGTTGCTCCTAACCAAAATGAACTGTGAAATCCATTTTATTTATTGCACAATGATAACCGCAACTCACGAGAATAGAATTGTAATGGATCATGATACTTTCTAAGGTCTATCGGGACCATGACTCCCTTACCGCCGTCATCGATTACTCTCATCTCTGCTACGAAAGTAGAGAACACTCTTGTCAACTTTAGGTTCTTGGTTACACTCTCAAATCTCGGCTTCCTGAAAAATGTACAACACTTAGTGTCATTCTCCCTTTAATATAAAAAAATTGAAATTATTTGAAGGAATCATAAAAGAGAAAATTACCTTGTAGCTGCCAATAGAATTTCTTTCAATTTTTGTGGACTGAGAATAAGTATGCAATATCTAAAATTTAGATGAGAAAGATATTTTCTCAATACCCAAATGCTTTTCATTGGTAATATATTCAAATATGCTTTGGTCACAGCCTTTGAAGTTTTGTAGGTATTCTTGGGAAAGTATGTATAACTTGAACAGGTTATGAAGAAACTTGAACAAAAAGTGTTGTGGTGTGAAAACAAGTCCATGATTTAAAGCATTTATTCATGATTTGCCAAACCTTGGGGACCAACATAAAATGTGTATGAATGAATGAATAAATAGAGGATTATTTATATATATTCAGTTCCTCTTATCTTATACATTGTGCAGTTGTCTGCATGCACTGCAAAGACAAACAACAAGAATTAACATTAAAACCTTTTCCCTATAATTAACATTAAAACCCTATTTCCTAAACATTGCGCTTCTAAACCTAGTATCCTTGCGAACAAGGTAGATGAGGGCTGACTAACACCTTTATTTCATCTAGAATCGAGTCCAAACCTAGAATCTCTGAACTTTAGGGTTATTCCCTTATACTCCCTTCCATTAGGATAAAAATTAAGGGTGGTGACTCTGATTTAAAAACCAGTTGCAACAGAATCAGTTCAGAAAATGGTTTAATTCTGAACCTCTGAAGCTAAAGGAACTCAGCTATGAAATCACTCAATAGAACTTCTGCGATCACCCGAAAATCTTTAAGGATCAAGTTCTACGATATTGGGGAAAGAAATCCCTCCTTCTTCTAGACAACACCTCTTAGGAAGCCTCTCAGGAATCAGAATGTAATGAACCATCTCTTGAACCTCAACCTCTTCCTCTGGTCATGTTTCAAGACAAAGGTAAGACAATCGAAGAATCTCCTGAGCAAGAATTTTCTACAGTAATTTCTGAGAATGTGGGTTCTTATGTTGAAACAACCTCCTCCTCTCTTATATTGAAAAATTTGGAGGAGCTGAAGAAAGACAATGCAATGTTTAAGGAAAGGCTAGACAAACAGGACGAAATAAGCAAAGAAATAAAGGGCATGCTTAGGAAACAAGAAGAATCAAACAATCAGATCAAGATTTTATTGGAAGCCTCGTTCATACGACTTCCACCTTCTCAACCTTAATTCTGATATATTGTCTTGTTTCTGCTATATTTGTTTCTTATTTCAATCTTCTGTTTATCTTAATCCATTTTGAATACAAAATCCAATTTGTTCTATTTACGTGTTTTTATTGCTTTTTGATTTTTTGACAAAAAGGGGGAGAACGTAAGATATTTTGGATATAAAAAAGCCGACACTTAGTCTCAAACATTTTGAATATCATAATTTCTGTTTTATCTTCTGAAAGCAAACAGGAAAAATCTCTTGAAAGTAACTTCTGTCACATGGACTTATCAAAACTTCCATCACAAAGCTCTGATCAGAACATCTTCAGGGAAGTATTTTTTTTTCTTTATCTTAGTATTCAACTCAGGGGGAGACTCTAATTATTTATGCTCTTAAGTAATCTATCAAAATATACAAGTTTTTGTCATCATCATAAAGGGGGAGATTGTTAGAACATAGTTTGGTTCTACATCCTTGTAATAGTTTTGATGATAAAAAATACATGATATATATATATATATATATATATATATATATATATATATATATATATATATATATATATATATATATATATATATATATATAAAGAACAAATATGCTCTCTAATAATGTATTCAAATATGCAGAGAAATTCTGATAAAAGACGCATAGAAGATGATGAGAGATTTACGTTGTGAAGCTCTAATTAGACACAACAAACTTAGAATAAAATTCGTGTAACACACTAACTAGAAGAATTTCTAATGTTATATCTTCTGAAGCAGCAACACTGCAATCAAACCTCTGATATTATGATAAGTAAAGTTCTGGAAGAATAAAAGAAGTCTCAATGCACTCATTTATACAATTATTCTAAAGATTCAACACTTAAGCTACACTCTGATAGTAAAAACTCTGAAATGCAAAATAAGCTTCAACGTATCATCCAAGTTCTAATGAATATCAAGAAACTCTGAGGATCTAAAGTCTCAACAGTAATATTCTTATTTTGATAAAGATCCCAAGGAAGCAAAGTTCTGATATGTTACAACTCATTAATTACAAATCAAAAAGTAATGGCTGAACCAAGACAAGATCCATATTTTTGGAAAGTGCATTAACAACACTTTATCAACCTTCCAAAAACATATTCTCATGTCCCTTATGCTCCGCCTATATAAAAAAGACTATGAAGAATAAATAAAATACAACACTACTGTACACTGAAAAATAAATATTTTTACCAGTTTTATCTTGTACTTTAAACTTGTGTATACATCACTGTTGTGATATAGTTTTGTTTAGAAACATCATTATACACATCGTTATTTGATTTATTTTGTAATATCTTGAGAAACCGAGTTGTGGTTTAGACTCAAGAAGACATTGACGGTAGTCATTCTATCTGTGTAATCAAGTTTTGGCTAGTGGATTAAGACCTCGTGTGAGAGAGGCGAAATCACCTTGGCGGGTGGACTAGAGTAGTTTGATTTAACGAACTAGGATAACCAACGTGTCATACTGCCTTATTTTTGAAAACCCCAATTCAACCCCCCCTTCTTGTGTTTTTCCATTCTTCAAGCTTGACCCCGAAAAGTCAAAACTAGTTGAAAAGTTTGTAGATCTCGAGATTACCTTCTCAGACTCAGAAGGTGATGATGCTTCTAACAAGGATCCTAAGAAGAAAGGCTCAGAAGGAGCCCAACCAAAAGTTGTTGAAGCTCAAACCCCTCTAAGGAAGCACAAAACTAGATCCTCACATTCTGAGGAATTGATTTTAGGTGATATATTTGAGCCAGTTAGAACTAGATCCTCCTTCAAAACTTCTGAAGAAACGCTTCTGGGTTTGGTGTCTTTCATGGAGCCTACATCTGTTGATGAAGCACTTCTGAACACAGAATGGATTCTGTCTATGCAAGAAGAGTTGAATCAATTCTTCATCAATTATGTGTGGGATCTTGTGCCAAGACCCAAAGCAACTCATGTGATTAAAACCAAATGGGTCTTCAGAAACAAACTCAATGAAAAAATGAGATGTGGAATTTTCTAAGTCTCTGCAGGATGAGTTCGAGATGAGCTTAATGGGAAAACTCAAGTTCTTTCTGGGATTCCAAATCAATCAAGGACCAGAAGAAACGTTCACCCATCAGAGCAAGTACACCAAAGAGCTTCTTAAGAAGTTTGACTTGTCTGAATGCAAGACAGCAAAGACACCTATGTATCCTACTTGCATTCTGAAAAAGGATGAGGTAAGTGGTAAGGTTGTTCAGAAGTTGTACAGAGATATGATATGTTCTCTATTATATTTGAGTGCTTCTAGGCCTGATATTCTATTTAGTGTCTGCTTGTATGTTCGCTTCCAATCAGATCCTAGAGAATCACACTTAACTGTTGTTAAGAAGATGTTTAGGTATTTGAAAGGTATTACTAACCTCAGTTTTTGTTATAGAAAATCAAGTGAATAAAAGTTAGTAGGCTATTGTGATGCTGATTATGCTAGAGACAGACTAGAGAGAAAAGAAATTATGTAAGCTGTCAATTTCTGGGAGATAATTTGATCTCATGGTCTAGCAAAAGGCTAATCAACAATAGCGCTCTCAACCGCAGAAGTTGAATATGTTTTTGCTTCTGGATGCAACATCCATATTCTCTTGATGAAGAGTCAACTAGAATATTATCAAATATTTGAGAGTAACATTCTTATTTTCTATGATAATACTTCTGCAATTTGTTTGTCCAAGAATCCAATTTTGCTTTCTAGGGCTAAACATATTGAGATAAAGCATCATTTTATAAGAGACTATGTTCAGAAGGGAATTTTATCTTTAAAATTCATATATACAAATCATCAATGGGTTGGTATCTATTCAAAACTCCTTGCTGAAGATAGGTTCATTTTCATTCTGAAACATTTAAAAAAAATTGTGTCCAGAATGAAAAAGATGCAACCTCAAAATGTTAGATTTCCATAATGGAAAATTAGACTCTAATGTTTCATTGTTGTTTCTGTTGCTTCTGGAATATGAGGCTTCTGATGAGTGAAGTCCTCGTGTATCCGAAGTATCCAAGGTCGAAATCATTTTCTAAAAGATTGCTTATGTCAGTTCGAAACTGAAGAGATTATTTCATTAATGAGTTATCGGGATAGTGAAAGGTTGGTGATTCAAAATAAGACAGCTGTCTTTTCTGAACCACACCTAGAACTTGATGTGACTCATTGGGAGATGAGATCATATTTGGATTAGGTAAAAATCTTCACGTTTTACCTCTTGTAAGAATTTTTACAGTTTTCAATATTTCTTAATCATTACGAAAACTATTTTCAAAACCCACTCACTCCCACTTCACACGCCTTCACTACCACTATCCCAAACTTTCACTCTTTTAAGGCCAAATTCCTTAAAACCCTAAAACCCCTTTCCGATTCTTGTTCATGATTCAACAACGGATTATTCTAAAAAACAATCAATTGCTCAATAAGATGTCAAGGTTCTTAGCCTCTTCTACAACAACAACAACAACTTATCAAGGATGGACTTATTTATCTTCAATTTTACATTCATGTGTCTCAGTTAACAGTTCTTACAGAGTCGATAGTGGATTTTGAAAATCTCAAAGTTAATGAGTTCGATCTTACTAAAGCTATGGATTTTCAAGGTTGGGGACTTTCTTCAATCTTCTCAAAGGACCGGTTCTTCTTGAATTGGTAAAGCACTTTTGGATTATGGCTAAGGAATCCATAGAAGATATTTAAGAAAATGTGGTCGGTATGAATGTTTGTATCTCTGAAAGATCCATTACAAATTTACAGAAACACAATGGAAGTGGTAAAAATGTTGCTATCTTGGCGATAAGGGAATCAACAGGAGAAGATGAAGATCAATTACTTCAAATATTTTACTAAACAAGAAAATTTTGAAGTATGTCAAAAATCTTCAACCTTCTCTAAAAGTATGGGCTAAAATCATCTTGGGATGCATCTGTCAGAAGTCATCAACCAACGCTTTGGACAGTATTAATGATGGTGAGAAGACTATGTTGTTTAATCTAGCTTCTGATAACAAGATTAATAATCCTTTTATACTTTTTAAGTATTTGAGGGATAAGATCAGAAGTTCTAGATCCAATGTCTCTGATGCTATCAAGTGGATACCTTTGGGAAGAATCATCACAATCTTTCTGATTAATTATGGATTGGTGAAGTTTCTTTCTGATCATAATTTAAAAGATCTCTTGGTTCAGAGGTTTAGAAGACCGCTTGACGGAAGATGTTTGAAATCTCTCAGGTTTATCTCATCTGTTATCAATTCTCCAGAAATTCATGCTACAGGATTCACATCCTTCCCAGCATCTGGTATTGAAGATGGGTACTTGTTCATTACTGTTGAACACCTAGAGGCTACTCTATGCTATTTGGAAGAGTGTTTGTTAAAGAAAGATCTACCCATCATCTCTCCAAAGTTATTTCTTTTCATGTTCTCAGATGTATTTATGATTATGCTGAGCGTGGTGGTTATGCTGATAAAATTCCTGAGATGTTAGAAGTGCCTCGTATCATTAAAAGGAAAAGGGCATATTTCCTTCAAGAGTCTGATGAAAGTTCTTCAAGCACAAAGTATGCCAGTACATTATGTCAAGACAATATAAATTCATCTCCTCCTTCATCTTTTCTTTCTCCCTCCAAAACTACCACTCTTCAAATAGTCATTCCCTCCATTTCCCAATCACCTCTCTCCTTCCTAAACCAAACTGTTGAGTCTATAAAACAACTAGAAGCTGAAACCTCTTATAAATCAGATGAAGTGATTATGATCTCATTTGATTCTAAAGAAGAGTATATCTCAACCCTTCAATTTGAATTATATGACTCAGTTGTTCCCTTGTGAGAATCAGAAGATTATATTTTTGATACCCCCATACACTTTCCATGTACCTCTCCTATTCAAAATTCCTTCACCCTATCTAAATTCTTCACTATACCAGATAGACCCTCAGAACCATACTCTACACATTTTAACCCTTCTTTTCTTAGAACAAACGTTAATCTAAACTCCCTTGATAACTCCCTTGATGAATTCTTATATCATTTTAAGTACATTGCACTGGACACTCTTTCCTATGCTCTAGAGAGTTCTTCTGCTAGCATGGATCCGGAATGAGTCAATATCCAGTAGTAGAAAAAAAACTTGTTAAGTCGGTTAAAAACAACTTTTTAAGTCGGGTCGAACCTGACCTAAGAGTTGCAGACATAAGAAGTTTTGACTTCTTAATTCGGATTTGGACCTAACTTAAGAAAAAGTTATTAGGTCAGTTATATAGCGTCGGACTTAATAAATATAGGCTTTAAGAAATTAACCGACCTACAAAATTTATTTCTTAAATCAGATATAATTAACCGACCTAACAAATCGAACATGTTTTTTTGGTAATATTACTTCTTTTGGATGACACATATTCAAGTTTCTAGTTTTTTTTTAAGACAAACCGCAACATCAAATCAGCACAGCAAGCAAAAATAATAATAATACAATATCATTTTGTTTCATAAATGTCACCCAGACTTCAAAAGGAAATGTTAAATTATGTATCATAACTTATTAATATAGTTGAAATATTTCACAATGATATTTACCTAATGCCTCTAATAACTGCAAGATAGCCATCACATTTTCAGTAATTTTTCCAATCCTTTGCTACTTTGTACCCTACCCCCATTCTGTACTTACATTTGTGAACATTTCTTGCCATAACAATATTCTTCTCCACAACAAGTTCCCATGATAAGCTACCGTTCATGATCACAGCTCGCCCTTTGTTTAGAGCCGCCACGAGTAGATATGATGCAACATCAGTGGAAGATTGATGTACCTGTTCAGATTTTGAGTAGTTTAGAGCATACATATATAATGACATGAAAGTGTTGACATATAAGCATAGCAATTCAGAAGTTTGAAGCATGTCATCACGGTGACCTCTAGAGTTAAGGGTTTTATATATGCCATCTTTATCCTTAACAACATCTTCCTCAACAACCACAGCCTTTGAAGTTTTGTAGGTATTCTTGGGAAAGTATGTATAACTTGAACAAAACGTGTTGTGCTGTGAAAACAAGTCCATGATTTAAAGCATTTATTCAAGTGCTTTTACAGTAACATTTTCATCTCCCACAAACCGCTTTAGTCCACACCTGCTGATTCAATAGTAGGTTTGATAGTTATAGAACAAAAAATGATGTGTATAGCTATGGAATGGTTCTATTGGAATTGCTTACAGGAAGAAACTATGAAACTTGACAGAATCATAGTCCGTAGATTTGAAGGACAATTTTCTATGAAAGGAGCTTTGAAAGTTGCAATGTTGGCTTTTAAATGTTTGACTCACCACGCAAATCCAAGACCTTGTATGAGTGATGTTGTTAAGATCTTGAAACCACTTCAAGATTTTTTATATGTTTTTGTAGGTCCATTTGTTTATGTTGCTGTAAGTGAAAATGGTGACAAAGATCAAATATAAGACTCTTAATAATCACTATAGTATGTCTGTCTCAGTTGTTAGATAAAGATTAGACCGTACACATTGTAGTATTAATGAATAAAAGTAATTATTTTGATGTGAGAAAAATCATTACTTTTAAGAATTTACTTAAATTTGTCATAATGATATTTATTTGTCGTAATAATATAAGAAAATATTTGATACAAACACTTGTATAAAAGTACATTGTTAAAATAAAATTAATATTTATATACGAGAAAATATATGGTTAATTCAAAAATTTGTTTATATGGAAAAATCATATTTATGCTTCAAATATAAATAAAAATATATTTTTGTTTTAACAATAATAAAATTTCTTGGTTAAATTATTTTGTCAATAAATTTTTTCATTCTTAATATATTTTAAAAACAAATGTGCGTAACATGAACACACAGATATCTAGATCAGAATTCACGCGAACGTACAGAAAATTATATTTTTTGTTCAATTAAATAAAATAAAAGTATATATATTTACAATAATGTAATAATCTAAACACAGACAAAATGTGTTGGTTTATGTTACTAATATTTATTTATATAATTAAATGTGTATAGCATATTAGTAGTCGTGCAAACGCACGTGTAATAAATCAGTACCATATAAAGTATGAATCCACAAATTATTATATTTCTTGTACAATTACATAAAGTATGAATCCAAATACGAGAAAAATAAATTATTTTAAATTATTTATATTTCTAATATTTTTATTTTGAAATTATTTTTCATTGAATATACAATACTTTTTAAGATAATAAATGGAAAATTAAAATATATATTATTAATGTAAAATAATTTTGTTTTTATTATAAATATATGTATTTCTTTTTAAAATAATAAATTATTTTGGTAAAACAATTTTGTTTTACATATTTATATTTTTATTACATTTTAAAAATAATAGTTGTTGTTAAAAACTTATACAATCATCTTCCATGCCATTTTTTATTTTTTTCAATAATATTTTCATATTTTTTAATTTGTTTGAATTTCTATGATAAACTGATGACAATTTCGCGATCCAAAGCTATATATGTGCGGACGCACAAGTATCTCACTAGTTGTTTACGAAACCTGACAATTGACAATTTCCGAGATGTCTCTCTACTGAAACACCTTCAACTTTGCAAATGTGAAATAGAATGTCGCTATTGGAATCAGAACTTATTCAAGGAGTCCCCATTAATGGTGAAAAAAGCACCTGCAACTTTTACATCATCTTCTTCAGCAACAAAAAAACTAGAGATTCATGGTAAATTTGGAATTTTCCTTAGAGATCAATAGAGAGATAACCAAAGAAATAGAGATAGTAATTAGGAATTTAAGAGTTAAATCTATCTATAAAAATTGATGGTATATTGGGTGAGAAAAAGGAAGAGAAGAGATTTAGGGTTTACCATTACAAAGAGAGAATTGTGTAGTTCTGAGAGAGATATTAGTATAATAATAATAATTAATAATATAATAACATAAAACTGTTTTTTGAATGGTATCAGGTTCGATTCCTTCATGATACACATTGGAATTTAATTAATTAGAAATAAATAAAACTCCTTAGGTCAGGTGGGCGATACCGAACTTAATAAATAGATTTCTTAAGTCGGTTAGTGAACATAGGTGTCTTAAGAAATTTAATTCGAATTATATATTTTTATTTAATCTTTATTAAGTCGGTATCAAACGCACCTGACCTAACTAAGTTACAATATTTACAAAATTGTCACCGCATCACTTCTTAAGTCAAGTGACAGGTGAACTGACTTAATAACATTTGTTAAAAAGGTATTTTTGTACTAGTGTTTGTAACACCCCTCTTTTTCATACTAATAATTATAATAAAAATATACAGAATTATACATCAGAGTCCACAAATGGGATGTCACATCATTCAAATAAACTCATAAAGTCTCAAGTCGCTTTATTGCTTTATTTATTCATAGTAATCAACCATGCAGTGGAACAACTCAAATTAGTTTACTTCATGGCGTTGAGGCCTCAACAATAATAAAAACTCCATAAAATGTGTGGTTCAACATAATCGTGAATTAAGATACGTAACAATAAAAAACAATATAAAAACATGGTGAAACTGCCAAATCTCGTGTTAAGTATCAGAGCGGCTCATAAGACCCGATTAAGCAACACTCACTCCAAGCACTACTCAGGTACTTGGTTATCTGTATTCTCCGAGGAGCATAGACACAACAACATAAAAGGGATGAGAATTACATTCAATAAATATACGGTGAATGTCACATGCTAAGGAGTAGTATTCACACAATCATATAATTCATAAAATATATAATTCACACAATATTTTACAACACATTCTTCATTCATAACACAACATCAAATCAAGATAGTGCAATGTAATGTAACCGACAACAACTAAATACATGTGGTACCATCAAGGCGTAAACCCTCTCCAAAATGTCAAATAGGGCAATAACAAGGCATAAGTCCCAACCAATGAATGCATGCATTGTCAACATGCAACACCACAACTATGCGACCACAAGGCATAAGCCTTCAATACTTGCCAATAAGGCGACCAATATTATTATCATCATGCAACATACAAATCCACACAAGGTTCCATATTTTATCCCAATATACATTATTACTAGCCTTCCTAGATCTACCCAAGTCAGACTATTCATTATGGACCAAAGAATATTACATTGCACGCAGAAACATAAATTTATGCACATCAGCTTACCTATATGCGTAGCATATGCGTACGGCTTTTCCCCAACCCATCTCATACACGTATCAAACGCGTAAGGCCAAAAGGCCAAATTTCATATGGGTATCATATGTGTACTACTAGATATGTTTTTCCTCTCAACTCACTGAGACAACTCTCATACGTGTATGGCTCTATGTATACGTGTATGGCACTTTCCCATGCGCATACCAGCAGATGACCGCGCTGGTTTTGGAGACAGGCAGATATCATACGCATAAAGATTTTGAGACGTCCCCTTATACTCGTATCATACGTGTACGGTCAGCCAGCGTGTTCCGAAAAACTGCTATCGCACCAGAATAACTTTTGTTCGTTTTTCACACTTTCAGCCTCCCAAATTGGACGTAAAATAGCGTTTTTACACAAGATAATGTATAGGTTTCATCTAATTTCATTAATACATCATTCTACAGTGAATTCCTGCATTTAAATCCTCAATTTTTTCATCATCTTCCTAGATCTATAATTTTCCAGATTTGGGATTTCATAGAACAACAACACAATAGCAAAATCATTAACAACAATACATTCATGACATCATTGTAATCAAGAATTCCATACAAAATCGCATAGATACAACGGAAAATCCAAACAAAGAAGAACATTCATTAATTTTGCACATAACCTAAAGAGGAAAAGGAACCCTCACTACCCTCTCATGTTAGAGTCACCATTTAGTGAATTCATTCTCCCCCCTTACCTTAGTTTAGAGCTTTGAACCTTCAACAATGATGAAATCTCTCTTGCCATTGCTTTTCCCTTCTCTTATCTTTTCTTTGTTTCTATGTGACAATAGTTTTTCTCCCAAATGTTACTACTATTACTCTAATAATTGTTTTATTCTACTTAACAAATAATAATAATAGTGGAATAATTATAATAATAATAATAACGACTATATTATTACTACTAATAATATTATTAATGGTACTATACCATATATATAATAATATTTTGATTAATAATTATAGTATATTCTATCATTTACCAATATTATTATTATTACACCATAGACTAAGTTTTATTCTAGTTTTCTAATTAAAACTAAGTTCTCACATACCCTTAGTCATGCCTAGCTACCCTTAATTATGACAAAATAAATCAAAGTCAACAAATAATGACTAAATATTCAAATGGGGAGTTATAACTCTCCCCCACTTAGAATATTTTTGTCCTCGAAAATTACCTTATGCGAACAATTCTGAATAAGACTCCCGCATATTGCTCTCTAACTCCCACGTCATACTTTCTGCAGCTTCTCCTCCTCAAACTACTTTCACGAGAGGAATTTCATTGCCCTTCAACTTCTTTATCTCACGGCTTTCGATCCTTACTGGTAAGGTCTCAACCGTAAGGTTATCCCTTACTTGGACAACATCCATCGGTATCACCTGAGATGGATCTGAAATATATTTCCCAAGTTGTGACACATGGAACACATCATGCAAGTTCAAAAGATTATGTTGCAAGGGCACTCTATAAGCAACAGTTCCTACTTTGTCCGAAATCTGATACGGACCAATAAACCGAGGAGTAAGTTTCTTTGATTTCAATTCTCGTCCAACACCGGTCACTGGGGTGACTCTCAAAAATACATGATCTCCCTCCTAAAGTTCAAGGTCTTTCCTCTGCTTGTCATGGTAACTCTTTTGTCTACTCTCCGAAGTCTTCATCTTTTCCAGAATTAACTTCACTTTCTCTGTAGTCTGTTGGATAATTTCTGGTCTAAGCATTACACTTTGTGTAGATTCATACCAACACAACAGAGTCTTGCACCTCCGACCATACAATTCTTTGAATGGTGTCATTCAAATGGTAGCTATTGTTATAAGTAAACTCTATCAGTGGAGGATAAATATCCCATGTTCCTCCTTTCTCAAGTACACAAGCTCTCAGCAAATCTTCCAACAATTGAATAATTCTCTCTGATTATCCATCTATTTGTGGATGATATGCTGAACTCAATATCAGCTCAGAGCCCAACGCATCCTATAAACTCTTACAAAATCAAAATTAAACCATGGACTCTATCAGACACAATTCTAGACGGAACACCATGAAGCTTCACAATCATACTAATATAAATCTCAATTAACCGTGGTACCGAAAAGCTGATACGGATCGGAATAAAATGAGTTGACTTCGCTAGCCACAATCACCCAAATCGCATCATGTCCTCTTGGAGTGCTCAGTAACCCCGTCACAAAGTACAAGGATATACTATCCCATTTCCATTCAAGAACATATAACGGTTCCAACAACCCTGCAGGTTTCTGATGTTCGATTTTCGACTTCTGACAAATGAAACATTTATACACAAACCGCGCCACATCTTGTTTCAATCTGGGATACTAAAACAACTTCTTCAAGTCTTGATACATCTTAGTCACACCTGGGTGAATACTCAATTTATTTCAATGGCTTTCTTCCAGAATCATTTTCTTCATCTCAGAGTTATCAGGAATACAAATTTTATCATGAAACCTCAAGACACCTTGCGCGTCTACCTTGAAATCATTTTCTTCAGACTGAATACCTCCAAACATCAAATCTAATAGTTTTACATCCAACTTTTGAGCTTCTTTAATGTTACTCATGAAATCGTTATTGATCTTTAACATTCCCAATATAACACTCTGCAGTGTCACTTCATAGACTAACATCAAATCTCTGAACTGCTCAATCAATTATAATTCTCTAACCATCATGGCAGACATATGTAATGACTTCCTAATTAAAGCATCTGCCACAATATTAGCTTTACCCAGACGATAACTTAAGTCGAAACGGTAGTCCTTCAACAGCTTTAGCCATCTTCTTTGTCTCGTATTAAATTCTTTTTAGTCGAACAAATATTTCAAGCTCTTGTAATCGCTAAATACTTCAAATCTGGAGCCGTAAAGGTAATGTCTCCAAATATTTAGTACGGACACCATTGCAGCTAATTCTAGATCATGGATGGGATAATTCCTTTCATGAATACTCAATTGCCTCGAAGCATAAGCTACCACTTTATCCTTTTGCATCAGCACACCACCTAAAACCAATTTAGAAACATCACAATATACATCAAACGATTCTTTGGGATTAGGCAATATCAGAATCGGAGCCGTCGTTAATTTCTTCTTTAGCTCGGTAAAACTTTCCTCACTCTGGATATCCCATAGAAACGCCTTGCCTTTACAAGTTAGTTGAGTCAACGAAAGTACTAACTTAGAAAAGCCCTCAATTAATCTTCTATAATAACCATCCAAGCCCAAGAAACTTCTAATTTTTGTAAATGACTTTGGAGTCTCCCACTGCAACACTGTATCTATCTTGGATGGATCTACAATAATACCACCACCTGAAATAACATAACCAAGAAAACTAACCTTCTATAACTAAAACTCGCACTTTGACAACTTCGCATATAACTTTTTCTCTTTCAACACTTGCAATACAATTCGCAAATGCTCAATATGTTCTTCCTATGATTTGGGATATATCAATATATCATCAATGAATACAACTACGAACTGATCCAAGTACGTGTGAAAGATATGATTCATTTACTCCATAAACACTCCTGGCGCATTGGTAACACCGAATGGCATCATCAAATACTCATAATGTCCATATTAGGTTATGAAAGTTGTCTTCTGAATATCATCATCTTTAACTCGAATCTGGTGATAGCCTGGCCTCAAGTCAATCTTGCTAAACACACGTGAACCCACCAATTGATCCATCAAGTCATCTATTCTTGGAAGTGGATACTTGTTTTTAATTGTTACTTTACTCAATTATCGATAATCAACACAGAGTCTCATACTACCATATTTATTTTTCACTAGCAACAATGGAGCTCCCCAAGGAGACACACTTGGTCTCACAAATTTCTTTTCAAGAAAGTCTTCTAATTGCTTCTTTAACTTTGCCAATTCAGACGCTGACATCTTATAGGGCGCCATAGACACGGGTTTGGTACCAGGAACAAGATCAATAGAAAACTTCACTTCTCTTTCTGGAGGCACATCTGGAATCTCATATGGGAAAACTTCGGGAAAGTCACACACTACTTGTAACTCATCAATTAAATCCTGATTCCTAATAGATAAGTATGTCACTAAAGAAAACACTTTAGCTTTATCTTGGATCAATTCATTCAATCGTCTAGCATATAAGAATTAGTTTCCCCTTCCTCCTTAGGATTAGAAAACCATATAGATCTGTTGTAACAGTTAATATGAACATAATTGTATTCCAACTAGTTCATATCTAGAATCATGTCTAGACCACTCAACGGTAAAAAAACTAAGTCCATGGCAAAGTCTCTGTCAAAGATTGACAAAGGACACTTAGAACAAACAAGATAAGTAGTCATTGATCCCTTAGCTAGAGTATCGACAACCATCTCTCGATTCATAGAAGATAAAGCAAGACCCAACTTTTTCACACGGTCAGTAGTAATAAAATAATGGGTAGCACCAGTATCAATAATAGTAATTAAAAAAGTACTATTAATGAAATATATACCTTTTATCAAACAGTCTCCACTGGATATATGAGTTTCGTCTAAATCAAAGACTTTCCCACCAGTTTGAGCTTTCTTCGGTTTCTGGTACTGAGTACTAATATGTCCTTCTACGTCGCAATTGAAACATATTGTCTCTTTGTGACTACAATCAGCTATCTCATGTACATCTCTACCATAACAGAAACCCTTTTTTACTTATCATGTACATGCATTACTTCGATAACCTGGCTTCCCACGTCTGTAACACACAACGTCAGCAGGAGCACCTCCCCCATTGGCTCTTCTACCATTAGCAACCCTCTGTTTTCCCTTGTCAGTTGGAGCATTGTAAGGCTTCCCACGATTCTATGTTGTCTGCCTCTCATTTCATTTATGACTTTATAGTGAGCCTTACTATCCTCTTCATAAAACCTGCATCTATTCACCAAATCCAGAAATTTACGGATCGACTGATACCCAATTTCCTTCTTGATTTCTGAGCGCAACCCATTTTAAAACTTAATGCACTTCAAAAATTCAGCAGTCCCCCCGCTGTAATGAGGGTAGAACTGTGCCAGCTCCAAGAACATAGCATAATATTCAGTTATTGATAAATCTCCCTGTTTCAATTCCAGAAATTCAACTTTCTTCTTTTCGCGGACATCTTCCAGAAAGTACTTTCTCAGAAATTCACTGCGGAAAACGACCCACGTAATCTCTTCACCTTCACCATCCAACTTCTAACGAGTACTAACCCATTAGTCATAAACTTCTCCTGCCAGCATGTGAGTATCGAATCTCACCTTTTGTGCCTCAGAACAGTCCATAACCCGAAAGATTCTCTCGATCTCCTTGAGCCAAGTTTGTGCTCCATCAGAATCATGCTTACCCTTGAGCGTAGGTGGATGATTCCTCTAGAACGTCTCAAAAACACGAGATCCATCATTCTCGCCAGCATTAGGCTGATGTTGCACAACCTGAGCCAAAGCCTGCAAAGCAACAACAAGAGCAGTATCATTTCTTCCAGCCATTACTTTGTTTCATATCATAACATCAAACAATGGTTAGAAGAAATACATAGACAATATTTAATTGTCACACTATATTACTGACTCAACAACTTGGCTGAACAAACCGGCCTACTCTGATACCAAATGTAACACCCCATTTTCCCATACTAATAATTATAATAAAATTATACAGAATAATACATCAGAGTCCACAAATGGGATGTCACATTATTCAAATAAACTCATAAAGTCTCAAGTCGCTTTATTACTTCATTTAATCATAGTAATCAACCAAGCAGCGGAACAACTCAAATTAATTTACGTAATGGCGCTGAGGCCTCAACAATAATAAAAACTCCACAAAATGTGTGGTTCAACATAATCGTGAATTAAGATACGTAACAATAAAAAACAATGCAAAAACATGGCAAAACTCCCAAATCCCGTGTTATGTATCAGAGCGACTCCTAAGATTCAATCAAGCAACACTCACTCCAAGAACTACTTAGGCATCTGGTTAAATGTACTCCCCAAGGAGCACATATACAACAATAGAAAAAGAGTGAGAATTATATTCAATAAATATACGGTGAATGTCATATGTTAAGGAGTAGTAACTCATACAATCAAATAATTCAAAAAATACACAATTTACAGAATGCTTCACAACACATTATTCATTCATATAACACAACATCAAATCAAGATAGTGCAATGTAATGCAATCGACAATAACTAAATGCATGTGGTACCATCATGGGGCGAGCCCTCTCCAAAATGCCAAATAGGCAACAACAGGGCATAAGCCCTAAACATAATGCCATTACAGGCCAACAACAGTGCATGATCCTTCACCAATGAATGCATGCATTGTCAACATGCAACACCACAACTATGCGACCACAAGGCATAAGCCTTCAACACTAGCCAATAAAGCCACCAATATTATTATCATCCCGCAACATAAAAATCCACACAAGGTTCCATATTTTAACCCAATATCCATTGTTACAAGCCTTCCTAGATCTACTCAAGTCATAATATTCATTAAGGACCAAGAAATGTTACATCGCACGCGGAAACGGGAAAGAAATCGCAGAAAAGGAAATTTATGCACATCAGCCTGCCTATATGCATACCATATGCGTACGAATTTTCCCTCGCCCATCTCATACGCGTATCAAACGTGTAAGGACAAAATGGCTATGATTCATATGCGTATCATACGCGTACCACCAGAGACATCTTTCCTCTCAACTCACTCATACAACTCCCATACGCATATGGCTCCATGTATATGCGTATGGTACTTTCCATTACACGTACCAGCAGATGGTCGCGCTGGTTCTGGGGACAAGGCACATACCATATATGTACATCCCCTAGGACGTCCCTTCATACGTGTCTCATATGCGTACGGCTAGCCAACATGTTCCAGAAAACCGCTATCGCACCATAACGACTTTTATTTGTTTTTCACAATTTCAACCTCCAAAATTGGACCTAAAACAATGTTTTTACACATGATAATTTATAGGTTTCATCTAATTTCATTAATCCATCATTCTACAGCGAATTCCTACATCTAAATATTTAATTTTTTTCATCATTTTCCTAGATCTATAATTCTCCAGATTTGGTATTTCATGGAACAACAATACAACAACAAAATCATCAACAACAATACATTCATGGCATCATTGTAATAACAAATTCTACTTAAAATCGCATAGAAACAATAGAGAATCCAAACAAAGAAGAACATTCATCAATTTTGCGCATAACCTAAAGAGGGAAAGGAACCCTCACTACCCTCTCATGTTAGAGTCACCATTTAGAGAATCCATTCTCCCCCTTACCTTAGTTTAGAGTTTTGAACCTTCAACAATGGTGAAATCTCTCTTGCCCGGGCTTTTCCCTTCTCTTCTCTTTTCTCTATTTTTACGCGACAGTAGCTTTTCTCCCAAATGTTCCTGCTATTACTCTAATAATTATTTCATTCTACTTAACAAATAATAATAATAATTGTAGAATAATAATAATAATAATAATAATAATAATAATAATAATAATAATAATAATAATAATAATAATAATAATGACTATATTATTACTAATAATATTATTATTAGTGGTACTATACCATATATCTAATAATATTTTTAATAATAATTATAGTATATTTCATCATTTACCAATATCATTATTATTATTAATATTTTTATTAATAATTATAGTATATTTCATCATTTACCAATATTATTATCATTCACCGAATTAAGAAAACGGTTAAAGATAGCGCGAATTAACGAAAAAGCTAAGTTAAACGCGATTAAAGTAAGGAACATATATCAACCAAATTAAATCCAATCTATTCTATAAGGAAAAAATAAAGCAAACGAAAATTATAGAACAAATTATAAAGGAACTGAATTAAATTGAAATTGATAAGAACCTCAAAGTTTTGTGGAATTCGAGTTCGGCGGATTTCCCCTTAGGATTAGTTCCCCATGATAGATTCATACAAAGAAATATTTTCACGTGAATAATTTGTGACAAAGCTACTGTAGCGCAGGCAGAAGTGTTTTAACAAACTAAGGGTTTCACTTACAATCTGAATCGAGTCGGAAACATAAATCAGGCCCATAAAAATGATCCAAAACAAATTATTTTCTAAAGCCTGAAACTTCAACGAATTACTAGGACTTATGAACTTCGAATCAGATTTTGCCTTAAACATGAAAGTTGTAGCTCTTTCTCTTAGCTTTCCAATTCATATAAGAATGCGCCAATCCAATTCTCGTAGCTCCATCTATGATCCGAACAGTAGACAAGTATCAAGTAACCGCTAAAGATGAAAACAACATACAAAAATAGATTAAAGGAAAACAAAGACTTAATTCTAAGAACATAATAAAACAGTAAAATAAACAAATCAAACTATGGAAATGTCAAAGTACAAACATAAGAGAATATGCATTAAAATGCATTGATCAAAGATGAAAGAGTTGATCGTCATGATGCTTATACCGTTGTGCTTGCCAACATGACGAACGATTTCATGGCCAGGATTATGCCTCCTCCTACACCATACCCTTAGAATTTTATTTTTACCTTTGTTTTTTTTAACTCTATAAAAAAATTATGTGTTTATAAAACTTTTGTACAACCGGTCTTTGGTTAATGATAGGTTTTTCTTTTGTCTATACAAATCTTTTTGATTTCTGAAAAAGGGAGAGAAACTGATATGATTTTGATATTTGTCTAATCTCATAATCTGATCCCAAACATGATATAATTTTTTTGCCACTAAAGTGTTTAAATCAGGAACTTTGACAAAGTTCACTGAATTTTTCTTAACAGACAACTCCTGGGAATCTGAAGGAGATTCAGAAGCTAAAGATCCAGAAGTCACGAGTTGTAAACCTTATGCAAGAAGAAAATTCAACTAGACTTTAATATAGGGCTCTAATGTCATCAATCAGACTCTGATGACGATATGACAAAGTCCAATAAGATTTATGCACCATAGTGTTCTGAAAGTCAAGCCAGAATCTGAGATGAAGATTTTTGCAATAATATTCAGACTCTGATGGTAAACCAAGTCAGACACCTTATCAAACTCTGATAGCAAGCTACAATCAGAGATAAATATTTTTGCATCACTAGTCAAAATGTGATAGTTCTTCAATCAAGGAAGTATTCCTTCGTTCTAATTGATTTATGTTATTTCTCAAAACTTCTTTACGTCTTGAACTCAAGGGGAGACGTTGAACAAGATTAAACAAGTTATAGGAAAATAGAACTCAGGGGGATTTGTTTATCTAACTCTGAAATTGTTTTATGTGATTAAACCGGTATAAATTGTTTATTAAAATACATAGTTTTGTCATCATCAAAAAGGGGGAGATTGTAAGAACAAGATTTGGTTATGAATCTGGCCTAGAATTTTGATGATAACATTACATGGGTGATTAGATAAAAATTTAGTACCCTAACAATTTGTTTAGCGTGTAGCATTTGCTAACAGGTTCCAACTCTGAAGAATTTACGTGTGACGTCATTAGATTATGGAGTCAAAACACTAAAGGATACAAGTGTGTGTGTCATTATGTAGAATGCTTCCTAAAACAATGGTTCTGATGAACGTTAGTTTTATTGCTTCTAATTGTGACTCTATAGTAGAGCTTCTGAAGGGTTCTCAAGCTCTGAAGATTCCAAGCTATTTTGCTCCAAGGTTCCAAAGATTCTAAAGACGAGGCTGTTGAATGAGTTTTGAAGACTCTAGAGACCAAGGCTCTGCAGATTTTGAAGATAAGATTCTATTGGGTGAGTTCTGAATATTTTGAAGACATAGCTCTGAAGACCAACATGCTGAAGACTCTAAATACAAGGTTCAATTTAACAAGTTCTGAAGATTATGAAGACCAAGGTTCTGAAGACTAGTTTTGATCATTCTAAGCATGTCACAACTCTTACATACTCTGAAGCCTCTGAAGATTAGAAGAGAATATCTAAAATTTTCACGTGAAGGGTTGGTACAATGTCACATCCTTCCACTATCCTGTTTTTGTGGCGCAAGGACTATACTATTGGAACTATGTTGTTTACCACTCACACTGACCGCTGCAAGACAACAACTGGAATTTTGGTATTCTAATTCTACCCTCCAACAAATTTCTTTTAAGCTATAAAATTAATATGTTATACCCCAAATTTTTCCCTCTCAATTTCTCAAGAATTCTCTCAAAAGATCTCCATTGATTCAAGACTGCACAAGATTTGATCAGCTTAAGACACCTCCCCGAGCACTGATGACTCAAAATAAGGGTTTGAGTTTGTACAAGGACAATTTGACTTTTAATGCTTCATATGAATTTCAATATCATTTTGGACTCCCAAGATTGCTCATGTCAAGTTTCAAGCTTTGGATCACATTTTTGCTCAGTCAATTGATCAGTTGACCTAAAATCAACTATATTGGGGAACAAAGTCAATTGTGGCCAACTTACAGTCAAACTTCACAATTGTTGATACACATAAACATTATGAACTCATATATGTAAATTGATCAAGTTTGGATCACAAATCCTCAAGAAATTTGATCTGATCACCAAAAGGGCAAAATGGTCAAAATTAGGGTTTTGACTGAAGAGGCTTAATTTTTGGTTGTTGACCAAATACATGACTTGTTGGTTTGAGACATGATATAAAGAATCCAAATGCATCTTTTTGAGTTCATGGCATGGTTCAAAATATTTCTCATGATCAATTGATTGATAGTTGAAATTTGGTCAACTGATGAAAAAGTCAATTATACACTAAAAAGTCAAACTTTGACTTTTTGATCAAAAATCAAGTTTCAAAAATAATATTTCATAAATACATGTCAAAGTATTATGATTGTTCATCAAGAAATTAAAATTCAATATTACTTTGAAAAAATTCAAAGTTCTAAACACTTAGAAAGTTTTCTAAGTGTTAAGAAAAACATGATAATTTCATAACTTTGTGCCAAATTTCCACTATAATGCAAGATGATTCAAGAAAAACTTTCAACATGAAAGTTTTAGATATCAATGAGATCTAAAAGTTTGTAGGACAGGACAAGTTCTAAAAATTCTTGGATTTCAAGTTATTAATTTATGAAGACATGTCCATGAAACTAAAACACTTAGTGAAATTTTGTGCATTTTAAGTCAAGATTTTGACCTAACTTCTTAGCCAATTTTCACATAGTTCCAATTGGATTTTGCAAAAGTGATTCAAATATAAATTATATACAATGTTACAAGCTTTCTAAAAAGTCCCAGAACTCCTTGAGATCATGTTTGAGCAAGGAGAATCGAAGAGATGAAGTTATGGTTTCATTCTTGTTTTACAAGGCAGATTTTTTGGATGAACATGAACCAAATCCATGCTAGGATGCATAATCTTTGCTTTTCAGGCCTCAAACTTGTTTGTTACTCCATAATTAATGGTTTACACAATTGCTAGATCCATGATCCAAGTATTAGATCCATTGTCCAAAAGATTCATCCATTTTTGGAAGAAAGCAACATTGTCATTCTTGAAAAGTTACTTTAATCACAAAGATAACTTATATTGAGCCTTTAACTTGTTCCTTCTGCACAAGCTTCCTCTACAAAGTCATAGGAACATGTTTAAAGTTTTCAGCCACTCTAGATAGCTTTGTACCATGCCTTAGAAAGGTGTTTGTCAAGATAACTTCAAAAACAAGTCAAAATCCACAAACATGTGATCTTGTACATCTGACTTCTCCAAGCTTCGAAACTTTTCCTCTATAAATCCAGACATCAATTGCAAGCTAACACATGATTAGAAAAACCCTAAAACTCCCTTAAACCATAAATTGCAACACAAGCACAAAAACTTACTATTTCTGATTTTTGAATCCAATCTCTCAATCCACACGTGCGTTTCTTGGCCTTTTGCTTCCAAAAGCTTCTAAACACCGTTCATAAACAATACCACACCCTGCTACAGTAATGTAAAACCTTCACCACCATCCTCCATTTTCAAAAACAACATCTTGCACCTTGACTTCTCCAGGACCTTCCAACCATCCATAATTCAAGCTAAGGGTTGCATTAGTTTCCTAGGAACTTGAGGAAGCTAACCAGATCATCACAGTAACTTGAATCAAGCTCTAATTCAAAACATGATCTCCAGCTGCAAGGTGAGTTTTATGACTTTTCATCTTATTATTTAGGCATTGTTAGGCTTGCATTTTCAAAGACAAAATGTAGATATCATTGCCCTGAAACTGTATATATCCATAGATTTCATTTATATGGCCTGAGTATGGAGAATTTTTGACCTGAACTTTCTGAAAAAATTAGATTAAATTTGGTACCATTGAAAATTCATGCATGTCTTTGATTTATAGTTTTAATGCTTTACATTTCCGGAATCGTGATGAAATTTGCCACAAGTTTCATGTTTACATTTTTCATTTTGGTTGAGAAATGAATAAGATACAGATGGTCTGGTTGGCGCAAGGTTGAAGATGAAGTTCGGGCCTAGGAAGGGTTTTCAAATATATATTTATGGTTTGATATAAGTAAATGGATGTATAGCCACCCCAGTGATAGAGAGCGCGCGCGTTTATGCTAAGGGCCTGGGTTCGATCCCCATTGCTGCCATTTTTTCCTAACATTTTCACTTGTTTTCCTTTTTTTTTGTTTCAGCCAAGCACGCCTGGGCTTAAGGCCATTGGGCCTCCCTTTTTTGTTTCTTCTCCCTCCCCCCTGGTTACTCATAGACACATAGCCCATTTACATTTTTTCTGATTTCCAAACAAAAATCTTTAATGGGCCAGGCCTAATCAAAACAAATTGTTTTTTCCTAACATACACCCAAAACCTATCTCACACCCTTGACTTGTTTTCTTTTATATTTTCTTTTACTTTATTTATTTTATTATTATTTTTATTATTTTTATTATTATTATTATTTTATCAATAAAAATCCAAAAAAATATTTTAGTTACTACTTACACTTTAATATACTTATTTATTTTCTTCAAAATAAAAAGACAAAAATACTTTCTAAAACAAGTTCTATTATTTTCTTAAATAAAATTAATTATACTTAAAATTGATTTAGAATTTAGGACTTCCAATTAATTAATTTTTTATGTTAGTTTGATTAATACTAACTCTTATTCACAAAAGAAACCTAAAAATAATTTTTTATGTTAGTTTGATTAATACTAACTCTTTCTCAATTTAATTAATTATTTCTTTTAGTTAGTTAAGTTAAAACAAAACCCATTTTCTTAATAAATCAAAACTAAAACAAATTCATTTTCTTTTCATTCATGCCTTGTACATTATTTATTTCAACTTTTGTATATTTATCCATTAAATTCAATATGGTTGTAATAGATAATTAAGTTTAATTTCTTGCAATCCTCATTTGTACATTTGTATCCCCCATCCCCCAAAATGCTGTAATCGCGTAGAATTTACATTTCTACAATTTATCGCTTTCATATAAATTCTAGTAATTAGGGTTTATATGACAAGATAAAATCAATTTTAGAAAACCCTAATTCAAGATAAATCAAGCATGAAATACAAAACACTTGCACACTTTTGCACCTCTAGGGTTAACTCTCCTTTGTTTCCTTAAATAAATGGTCATGATGTGCATGTGAGACATCTTAGCAAAAGCAATCAAAAAATATAAGATCATAGTCCCTCGATGACGCTATGAATGTTGCCTTACAAATGATCTTAGTCCCTTAAGAGAGATGCTAAGATATCTCACAACATTGCTATTCATAACTATACCATGACTCACACCCATCCCTTCACATCCAAAGATAGGGCTACTTACTAATAAATGGTAAGATAGCAATGTCAAAGGAAGAGAGAAATGAACAAAAGACTTTTGAGTAGGTAGAACATTCTTAGTTGCTTGATCACAATCCATCTTCAAAAACAAACATCTTTTTCAAACACACCAAATACTTTCAAAAACATGAAAATATTTTTAAAAAGTCCAACACTTTGTATACATTCTTATAGAGACGAGAATCATTACAAAGTTTTCCTAAACGAAGGCGCTTTTCAAAAATACTTACAAAACCCACCACAAACATATTTCAAACAAAGCAATTTCAAAAGTGATATAGCAAGCAACTAAGAGCCAGTAGATAACTACGGATGAAAAGCGTGCTAACACCTTCCCTTTTCATAACCTACCCCCCGAACTCAAGAAAATATCTCAAAGATTTTTCCTGTTTTTTTCACCCTTTCCTTATTGGATAAAATAAAAGTCGATGGCACTCTTGCTATCCGCAATAATTGCGATCAAACGCAAAATAACCAAGTCAATTCTCCCACCGTATTACAGAATTGGCGACTCTGTTGGGGAGGTACTTAAAATTGGGGTTACCTTAGAGCTAGATCACATTTACTTGTTTTCATTGTTTGATTTGCTTGCTTTATATTTATGGGTCCTTGTTTGGGTTTGTATTGATCCTCTGCCCAGGTCTGGGAACACCATTAGGTAAATAGCAAAAATTGTGGAGACTGTACGGCGTAGACCGGTATGGTTGAGACAATAACTATGTTAGTGTGGCACATTTTTGGGTATCGGTATCCCTTATGGAAAATTAAGGAGAATACGAGGCCGCTGTGTGGTGTCGTGAAGCACTAACGAACCTTAGAACCTTTAATTGAACAACTTGGCCATTAGGAAATAGTGAGATAGCTAGCTTTGGTGCAGTCCAAAGTTGGTTGATACTCGATACTACGCTCATTGAATCAGAATTTTGGGATATTTCGATCGCCAAAACAGAGGCTTGCGCTGAAACAATGCACAATGAAGAAAGATCAATGATATTGAGATTCCATAGAACCCGATTACTTTCTAGGAAAGGTTGAACCAACTAAACTTCAAGAGGGTACTTACCAATGAAACCTCATGCAAGCCTAAACCTAAGGACTTGTTTTCTTTGTGTGTATGTGTTTACTTATACATAACATCATGATATCGTACCATTGCATTTGCACTAACCATTTCAAGGACTTTGAGATTTATCTTTGTGTTTTTTTGTAGGACATGGCTTCCGCATGAAGAAACACCATCCGAGTCAACCTTGTGAAAGTGCCTCCTCAACTTAAGGAGTTAGCATCAAAGGTTCTCAATGATTCTCCATTCACCAAGAAGTAGAGTCATCTCATTAACATAGTTACCACAAAATTTGAAGAGGATATGGTATATGTGTGTTGTACCCCAAAATCTGCTCTCTCATTTATCAAGATTTTTTCTCACAAGATCTCTTTGACTCAAGACTAGATTAGGGTTTGACCAGCTCAAGACAAGTCTTCATGCAGTGGTGACCCAAAATTAGGGTTTGAGTTTGCACAATGATTTTTGGACTATCAATGCTTCATTTGACTTTCAAGGATAATTGTGGACCCCCAAGATTATTCATGTCAAGTTTCAAGCCTTGAATCACACTTTTGATCAGTCAATTGAACAGTTGATCTAAAAATCAATTGTATTAGGAAAAAAGTCAACCATGGCCAATTTACAGTCAAACTTCATAATTTTTTATCCACAATAACATCTTGGAATCCTATGTATCATTTGATAAAGTTTGAACCACAATTCCTCAAGAAATTTGATCAAAGCATCAAAAGGGAAAAATGGTCAAAATTAGGGTTTTGATTGAGAAAGGGCAATTTCTGATTTTTTTGACCTAGAAAATGACCAATTGGTGTAGATCATGATTTCAAGAGTTCAATAGCATCATCTTGACCTAATTACATGGTTCAAAACATTACAAATTCATTGGATTGACAGATGAATTTTCAGTCAACTGATCAAAAGTCAACTATATACTGAAAAGTCAAACTTTGACTTTTTGGTCAAATCAAGTGCCAAAGATCATAATTCATCAAAACATATCAAAATGTGAAAATTTTTCATCAATAAAGCAAGGGTTTAAGTTTTGGTTTTGAAAAGTTGAAATTTTTAACTTGAAAAATTTTCTAAGTATAGAAAATTTCTTGTTTTTTCTCAACTTTAAGCCAAATTTTCACCATGATACAAGATGATTCAAAGGAAGTTCCCAACATGAAAGTTTTAGATCTCCATGAAATCTACAACTTTTCTTCACACAATTACTCCTAAAGATGCTTGGATCTCAATATATAATTTTGTGAATAAATGCTCATGAACTAAAATAACTTAGTGAAATTTTGCTCTAGTTAGACAAGTTTTTGACCTAACTTCATGCCAATTTTTCACATAGTTCCAAGGGGAATCTTTGAAAGAAATTCAAAGATGAGTTGTAGAGCACATTGCAAGATTTCTAAAATGTTAAAGAACTCCTTGAGATCATTCTTGAGTAGGGAGAATCGAAGAGAAAAAGTTAGCAATTTCTCACTTTGATTTCAAGCCATTTCATGATGAACCAAAATTCAAATTCAAGCCTAGGCTGCATAATATTTTCTTTTCAGGCCTCAAACTTGTTTCTCACTCTATAATTAAATGTTTACACAGTTGATAGAGCTTTAATCCGAGCATTAGAGCCTTTGTCCAAGCTACAATTCCATTTATGGCACAAAGTTGCCATTTCCATTTTGATAAAGCACAACTTTTGCAATTGTCAACTCCTTGAGCTTTGCACTTGTTCTTTATGCACACATAAACCATATAAACCAAAAGCAATGTGTCTAAGACCTTTACCAACTCAGATCAGGCTTGTACAAATACTTAGGGACTTGTCTCCTCACTTTGCTTCAAAAGCAAGTTATAGAGCCAAAAGGCTATAACTCAGAAATCTAGAGAAAGCTTGATCCCTAATCCTTTACATACATATACACAAATGTATTACAACCTAACATACGAATGCTAAAGCTCAAAAACTCTCCCAAACACTTTATCACTGAAAATCTGCCATAACTTGCAGTTTTGCACCTTACATAGCAATCTCAAAAACCACTCGTGCGTTTTGAGTTTTAACCACCTAAACACTTAATATACATCATATATAAGTTTTCTACACCCCTGTTCCTTCACTGTAACTCCTCCTTCTCCATCTTCCATTTTTACATTTCAAGCTTGCACGTTGACTTAAGTAGGGAGATTCAGAGACTTTCAGGACAAAGTAAGGATTGGAATACACTCAGGGAGGTCCAGGCAAGCTAAACAGATCCTCAGGCCTTCTCAAAAATTGCTCAAACTCCATTCACTATCTCAACTGAAAGAGGTAAAAACTCAAACTTCTATCTCTTCATACAAGCATCCTTTGGTCTTGATTTGTGAAAACAAAATGTTGATATCCTTGCACTAAAACCAACCATGTTCATAGATTTCATTTATATTCATTGTGTATAGAGAATTTTGGATTTGAAATTTCTGTAAAAATTTGGTTTCAAATTAGGGCCAGTAAAATTTGCTTTGATCTTTGACTTTTAGTTTACATGAATTATATGGTTGAAATCGTGGGAAGAAATACTATCACTTTCATGTTTGGATTTTCCATTTTCATGGAGAAATGAGAGAGATACAAGTGGTCCGACCATGGCTCAAGGTTGAAGATGAAGTTGCCTTCAGGAGGCGTTTGATAATATATATTTATCTTTGTGTTTCTATAAACGGATGTACAGCCACCCCAGTGGTAAGGCAGCGCGCAAAAATGCTATAGGTCATGGGTTCGATCCTTGGCGCCTCCCTTTTGCAATTTTCCATATTTTTTCCACCTTTTTTGTTGTTTTTGCAGCGTGGGCTTCAGACTTTGGGCCTTATGTTTTTTTGCTAACCTCCTGCCTCCTCTTTGCTTGCAGCACCCCTGGCCCATATTAATTTTATTTATTTATTTTACCTTTCATTTTATTTTTTTAATTATATTTTCTTAATATTAAAAATCACAAAAAATATAAAAATGATAGATTTTATTTTGACCTATTTTATTTCATTTTTCCCAATAAAAAATATTTTCTTTAGTTATATATATTATCTATTTTATTAAATGACTTTGTAAATTAATTTAAAATTAGTTTAATATTTATTTATCTTTCTTCACACTCATTAAGCATATTATTTTAACATAAAAAGACCAAAAATATTTCATAATGCCATATTTTATTTTCAAGATAAAAATGTAAAATAGAACTAGGGTTTAATCAAAATCTTTTTTAAAAATAATTTCCTCTCCTAATTAATTTGAGTTTAATCTTGATTTATTTATTAGGTTTAGGTTAAAAAAATTTCACATAAAAAACAAACAAAACCTTCTTTTGCATTTACATATCTTTGCATATTTAATTTATCTTGTACATTATTTATTCCAATATTTGTACAAATTCAATTTGGTTGTAATAGATTAATTAGGTTTATATTATTGCAATCCACATTCATAAATTATATACCCCCTCCCACAAAGTATTGTAATAGCGTAGTAATATTTAAATTTCGCAATTTATCGCTTTTATATAACATACTATTAATTAGGGTTTGTATGGTAAGATAAAACCAATCAAATAGAAAACCCTAATACAAGACAAAATCAAACATGAAAATGACACACTTGCACACAAGCATCCTTAGGGTTACTCCACTTGGTTGCCTTATACAAAAATGGCCATATTACGCATGTGAGGTATCTTAGCAAAACAAACAAATATAAGATCATAGTCCCTCGATGACGCTATTCAAGTTGCCTTACAAAAATGATCTTAGTCCCTCAAAAAATGCTAAGATACTTTGCAACATTACTAATCATGGTTATACGATGATCCACGCCCGTCCCGTTTACATCCAAAGATAGGGTCGTTTACCAAATCAATGGTAAGACAACAATATCAAAGGAAAAGAAAATGAACAAGAAAGACATTTGAGTAGGTAGTTTGCTCCTAATTACTTGCTCCATTTCAAACAAATATCCTTGCTATTTTCGAAACAAACACCTACACATTTTTAAACATCTTACAAACATTGAAAACATTTTCAAAAAGATCAACATCTTTGTATACATTCTTACGAACGAGAATCATTACAAAGATTGCCTAAAACAATGGCCTCTTTTACAAAAAACTTTCAAAACCACACCAAGCACAATTTCAAACAACAAAAGCAAGTGATCTAGCAAGTAACTAAAAGCCCATGGAAAACCATGGATGAAAAGGGTATTAATACCTTCCCTTTTCATAATCTACCCCCCGAACTCAAGAAACAATCTCAAAGGTCTTTCCTGTGCTTTTTCACCTTTCCTTTTGGATAAAAGAAAAGTCGGTGGCGACTCTTGCTAACCGCAACATTTGCGATCAAACGCAAAACCTTCAAGTCAGTTCTCCCACTGTATCACAGAACTGGCGACTCTGCTAGGGATTAATTCTAAAAGTGGGGTTACCTTAGGGATAGATCACATTTACTTGCTTACATTGTTTGATTTGTATGCTTTACATTATGGTTCTTTGTTTGGGTTTGAATCCTCTACCCGAATTTGGGATACATTATAGGTAAGTAGCAATACGTTTTGGAAACTGCGCGGGGTATACTGACATGGTCTAAACAATAGCTACATTAGTGTGACATATTCGTGGGTACCGGTAGCCTTTGAGTTAATCAAAGAGAATACGGGGCCGCTGAGTGATGTCATGAAGCACTAATGAACTTGTAGAGACTTTACTTGACCAACTTGGCCTTTAGGATGTAGGGAGATTACCGGCTTTGGTGCAGTCCGAAGTTGGTAGATACTCGATACTACACTCATTGAGGTTTGGTTTCTTGGGATATTTTGGTCGCCATTAAAGAGGCTTGACCTGAAACAATGACCAAGGAAATAATCCAGTGATATTGAGCTCCTTAGAACCCGGTTACTATTACTAGGACAGGTTTAAGCCAACTAAACTTCAAGAGGGTACTTACCTGTAAAACTCCATGAAGCCTAAACTAAGGACTTGTTTGCTTTGCTTATATATGCATACTTGTACATAACATCATAGACATCATGAACATCATATACATCCACTAACCATTTCAAGGATTTTTGGGATTCATCTTTGTTCTTGTTTTGTAGGAAATGGATTCACTTCGCAGGAAAACTATTCAAGTCAACCTTGTGAGAATTCAACTACAACTTAAGGAGCTAGCTTCAAAGATTCCTGAGAACTCTCCATTCACCGAGAGACACGGTCGTCTACTCAACTTGGTCACCTCCAACACAGATGAGGACATGATGAAGGTGCTCTTTTAGTTCTTTGATCCTTTGCACCATTGCTTCACATTTCCCGACTATCAACTTGTGCCTACCTTGGAAGAATTCCCCCAACTATTGGGGATTCCCATTCTCAATCAACTAACTTTCAACAGTACGGAAAGAGACCCAAAGCCAGAAGAGATTACTCAAGCTCTACACTTGCACTCATCTGATATCCTAACTCATTGGGAAACAAGGAGTGGTGTCAAAGGTTTCTTAGCAAAGTTCCTGTTTAAGAAAGCCCAAAGTTGTTGGAACTCCTTAGACTTGCAAGCCTTTTAGGAAATTGTGGCTCTTCTCATCTATGGGATGGTTTTGTTTCCAAATCTTGACCAACTCATAGATGTGAACACCGTCAAAATCTTCATATCACGCAACTCGGTGCCTACATCGTTAGGGGATATCCTACACTCTTTTCACACTCGCACAATGAGGAAAAGAGGTGTCCTCATGTGTTTTACTCCTATCTTGGAAAGATGGTTTATTTCTCATCTTCCCTAATCAATCTTAAAGAATGAGCAAGGTTTAAGGTGGTCACAAAGGTTGATGACGCTCAAACATTCAGATATTCTTTGGTGCTCTCAATCCAAAGAGAATGTTATCATCGTTGACCGTTATGGAGAATTCCCTAATGTCCCTCTACTTGGCATTAGGGGAGGTATCACCTACAACCCATGTTTAGCCTTAATACAGTTTGGTTACGCCCGAAGGGATGGCCCGCACGAGATGCTGATTCAAGGTTTGGTATTCGACTACGACAACGACGATCAAGGTCTTCTCCAGAGATTTATCCGAGCTTGGAGGATGATAAACAAGGTGGATAGAAATACTTTGGGGCATAAGAATTCCATCCATCTTGAGCCTTACCTCAAATGGGTATGAACTCGTGCTCAGAGTCTTATGATGCCTTACCCCTGCATTCTCCCGGTAATCATTGAGCCTGTTAAGGAAGGAGATGTTCCATACACTATCCTACATCCTGACATGCCCACGTCTCTTGAAGGGCTACAAAGGGATTGGATATAACTCAAAGGAGAGCGAGATACTTTCGAAGCCCAATTCTACGCAAGCGAGAAGAAGGTTTTGGAACTCACTAGGCTACTTCATGAGGAGCGGACCTTGAATGCCTACATTGTACCAAAGAGGATGCGTACTACTTTTTCATCTTAGAGTTTTGTATTATTTTGTCCAAGGGGCATTAATGTACTCAAACTTTATCTTATTAATATAACGTGTGCTTCTTTTTGTCTAAAACAAACTTGAATCTTTGAAATCCTTGAAAATATTGCATATGCATATATCATTCATCATAACATAAACAGGTCTTTTGCAATAAGTCTCCTCATCTCTCTACTGTTTATTTCAGTAAGATAGATCTCGAGCAAACAGTGAAAGATCTTCAAGCTCAGAATACGCAGTTTCAACAGTTGCTCATGACCCTAGCCAAGGGGCAAGAAGAATTGAAGACTCTGCTGGATGGAGAGAGGAAAAAGAAAAAAAAGAAGGTAACTGGAGTCTTAAACATGGGGAGAAGATTTCATGGGCAGACAAGAAGAACTTTGAATTTTGCAACAACATCCGGTGAAGGAGAAGGGAAAGGCAAGGAAACAATTGTCCCGTCAGAATCGGAGGAAGAGGAAGAGGAAGAAGAAGACTACTCTGAGGAACAGTATCCTCCAGCTGATGACAAGTACAGACATCTTAAAGAGCGGTTGAGCGCGATGGAAATACAAAAGGTGCTAGGTTTAGACTTTGAGGAATTGGGACTAGTGTCGGGGATTGTGATTCCTCCGAAATTCAAAGTGCCTATGTTTGCCAAATATGATGGAGTGTTATCCCCTAAAATGCATCTTCGGTCATATGTGAGAAAAATCCAACCCCACACCGCTTATAAAGACTTATGGGTGCACTTTTTCCAAGACAGACTGTCTGGAACACAACTCGACTGGTTTTACCAACTAGAAAGAGCCAACATCCACAATTGGGAAGATCTTGCAGCAACTTTCTACAAGCAATATCAATACAATGCTGATTTGGCGCCTACCCGTACTCAACTCTAGAGTATGGCCATGGCTTCCAATGAAGGTTTCAAGGATTATGCACAAAAATGGAGAGATTTGGCTGGAAGAGTTCAACCCCCTCTGTCTGAAAGGGAATTGGTAGACATGTTCTTAGGCACCTTATCTGGTCCTTTTTCAACCATTTAATCGAAAGTTCATCTGCAGGCTTTACTGAACTAATATTGACGGGAGAGAGGGTGGAACCTGGCATAAAAAGTGGAAAGATTCAGAAGGATTCATCTTCTTCTACAGCTGTAAGGAAGCCTTTTATTAGGAAGAAAGAGATAGATGTTGTATATCCGCAAAGAAACCAAGAGAGGGCCAAACGCCGACCAATGGTGGGGGCTTTTGTGATTCCAAAGCCTACGTCTGATCAACAAAGAAGTAAGCAACCAAGGGTGGAAAGGCCAGTCAGGTAACTCACCAGAATTAACATGACTTTGTCTCAAGTATTACCACATCTTCTGAGATCCAACTTGGAAACCTTGAAAGAAGCTCCGAAAAACCCCAATACAACATCCCCTCATTATCATCCCAATGCCCGTTGCGCATATAACTCTGAAAGTCCTGGTCACGATCTAATAATTGTTGGTCCTTGAAGAACAAAATACAAGACCTCATTGAAGCAAAAGAAATTAAGTTTGATGCACCCGAGAAACCAAATGTCATTTCTGCTCCTATGCCCAGACATGGTCACAATACCAATGCCATTGAAGAAGATTTGTTTGTTACCACAATTGATGAACTCATGACCCCACTTCCAACTATTAATATAAACTTGTTGAAAGCTGGTGTGTTCCCGGACTGTAATGAAGTTTGCCATCTCTTCTTATCCTCACCATTTGACTGTCCTTTGTTGAAGGCAGGCATTCAGTGCCTGATAGATAACAAAGAGATTTTGTTTGAAAAAACTCTTGTTTCACCTATTCCTGTTGAATATGTTTCTATCATTACCATTTCCTCCAATTCTTCCAGGGTCTCCACCAAAAGACCCGCTAGAATTACATCGGTTCCGAAAGCAGCTCCTTTAATAATCATAATGCCCGAGCCAGTCCCATTTGAATCAGACAAAACCGTGCCATGGAATTATAGAGGGGACATTTACTACCATGACATCAAACAAGATTGGCCGGCCACCGAAGAGATAAACTCCAAAGAAGAAGATTCTGACATCAGTAATATTGCCGGAACTAGTAAAATTACCTGAAGCGGTAGGATCTTTTCTCCAGAAATTACTCCACCAAAAGCAGTTTCTGGACCCGTGATCATCCCTGTGGCTGCTCCAAAGGTTACTTTCGTACCCATAATCATATCTGCAAGTGCTCCTATTGATGAAGTCGTTACAACCCTTATTATTATTCCTACCAACACTCCCGCTACCGAAGCTCGAGGAAAGAGTATTCAAGTGGAGCATGTCCAGACGAAGGCTCAATCACTGACTATCCCTAAGACATCCAAGAAAGAAATGGAGAAGATCCTAAAAATTATAAAGAGGGGCGACTACGATGTAGTTGAACAATTGTGGAAAACTCCCTCTAAAATCTCCATGTTGGCATTACTACTGTGTTCCGAGGCAAATGTGAAAGCCTTGGTGAAGTTCCTAAAAACAACCCATGTACCTCAAGAGACGTCTGCTGATTAATTCCAAGAATGCGTAGCTAGATTGACAGCGGATAATTGCCTAGGTTTTCGGACGTTGATCTAACGCCGAGGGGAAGAAAGCATAATGATGCATTACATGTCTCGGTGGAATGTAGGGGCTCAACTCTGGCCCATGTTTTGGTGGACACTGGCTCATCTTTGAATGTATTACCCAAAAAGGCTCTTGATAGACTTGACTGCGAGGGACTGACATTAAAGCCAAGAAACATAGTAGTAAGGGAATTTGATGGCTCGAAGAGGATGGTGCACGGGGAAGTGGATATCCCCATAAAGGTTGGAACCCAAACTTTCAATTCAACCTTTTATGTAATGGACATTCGCCCTTCGTATTCCTACTTTATAGGCAGGCCATGGATTCACAATACTGGAGCTGTTACCTCTATATTACACCAGATGCTGAAGCATCCGATTCATGGGAAGATTATCACCGTCCATGGAGAGGAAGAATACATGATCAGCCATCTCAATTCTTTCAGATATGTAGAATTGGATGACGAATTCATTGAAACTCCATTTCAACACTTCGAAGAGGTCCCGCAAGAGGTGACAATGACCAAGGCTGCGTCTCAGGTTCCTAAGGTTACAAGGCCTCCACTCTGGATGTCATCTCTGAAAGATGCCAAAGCAGTGGTAGAGGAAGGTGGATGCACTATATGGGGGCAACTTCAAGATATCCCGTATAAGTCTGACAAGTTTGGCCTAGGTTTCACTTCAAGTGCTTAAAAGGATGTACGTCGTGCCCGTGCTGGAGGGCCACCCTTGAAGATTAGAAACCGTGAGGTCAACGCGGTATAATATGGTGAAGATAATTGCGACCTGGAGGATTGGATCTTTCCGACTATCAATGGAGGGCTCAGCAATTGGGAGGCTAGAGACTTTGTCCCAATCACTTTTATCCCACAATAATTTATCTTTACATTTTGTTGGATCTATAATATTCAAAAACAATTTGCACTCTTAAAACCTTGTGTCTTACCCGAGGCACAATGGTCCATTTGTAAGGGTTATTATTTCATCTTCATATGACATCAATGAATCATGGACGTTTTCGCATACAAACTTTGGTGCTCGTTTTTTTTCTTTTACATTTTATTTTCTTTCAAAGATATTTATACCCTTACACACACCCACACTCACAATGCAAGTATCCATCCATTTTGGATCCCATGGGTAACGATACTGCTATGGCCTTTTGTGACTTTTAGAATCTAATCTACCAAGTCGAAGACGAAGGTGAGGAAGTTTGTGAAGTACCAGGGGAACTTTCCAGACTGCTACAACAAGAGGAGAGAACCATTCAGCCTCACGAGGAACCCGTGGATACAATCAACCTGGGTACTGAAAAAGACAAAAAAGAGGTCAAGGTGGGTGCCAATCTGGAACCCAGTGTCAAGGAGCATCTGATTCAGTTGTTGAATGATTATATTGAAGTCTTCGCCTGGTCATATGAAGACATGCCGGGACTTGATACGGATATCGTGGTACATCGTCTTCCTACAAGAGAAGATTGTCCGCCAGTAAAGCAAAAGGTTCGCCGCATGAGACCTGATATGTCAGAAAAGATTAAGGCAGAGGTCATGAAACAATTCAATGCTGGATTCTTGGCTGTCACTTCCTACCCTCAATGGGTTGCCAACATTGTTCCCGTACCTAAAAAAGACGGCAAAGTATGAATGTGTGTGGACTACAGAGATTTGAATAGGGAGAGCCCTAAGGATGATTTTCCACTCCCCCACATTAATATCATAGTTGACAATATGGTACAACACAAAGTGTTTTCCTTCATGGACGGATTCTCAGGTTACAACCAAATAAAAATGGCACCTGAGGACATGGAGAAAACAATATTTGTCACACAGTGGGGCACATTCTGTTACAAGGTGATGCCATTCGGACTGAAGAATGTTGGGGCAACCTATCAGCGTACCATGGTAGCTTTATTTCATGACATGATACATCATGAAATAGAGGTCTACGTAGATGATATGATAGCCGGATCGCAAACAGAAGAAGAGCATCTTGATCACTTACAAAAGCTGTTTGAGAGACTGAAGAAGTACAAGTTGAGGTTGAATCCAAACAAGTGTACATTTGGGGTACAGTTTGGTAAACTCCTAGGTTTTGTCGTCAGCAACAAAGGTATCGAGGTCGATCCTGCCAAAGTTAAAGCAATACAAGAGATGCCTGCTCCTCGTACTGAGAAGGAAGTCAGGGGATTCTTCGGACGTTTAAACTATATTTCCAGATTCATTTCTCACCTGACAGCTACTTGTGAGCCAATCTTCAATCTCTTGAAGAAAGATCAAGTAGTCAAATGGAATGATGAGTGCCAAGTTGCTTTTGACAAAATCAAAGAATACTTACAAGATCCTCATGTATTGATGCCACCAGTCCAGGGAAGACCGTTGATCATGTATCTGACTGTTTTAGAAAATTCAATAGGATGTGTATTGGGGCAGCATGACGAGTCTGGCCGAAAAGAGCACGCTATTTATTACCTGAGCAAAAAGTTTACCGACTATGAAACCCGATATTCACTGCTCGAGAAAACTTGCTACGCTATGGCATGGGCTGCTCACCGGCTAAGACAGTATATGTTGACTCATACTACCTTGTTGATATCTAAAATGGATCCAATAAAGTACATCTCCGAGAAGCCTGCTCTTTCTAGCAGAATAGTGAGATGGCAGATGATCCTGACAGAGTACGACATACAGTATACTACCCAGAAATCTATAAAGGGGAGTGTACTAGCGGATCACCTTGCTCACCAAGCTGTAGGAGACTACCAGTCCATGAAATTCGAATTTCCGGATGAAGACATCATGACATTAGACAACTATGAAGAATTCATGCCATATGACAGACCTGAACAAGGATCCTGATGGACCCTGTTCTTTGATGGAGCCTCCAATGCACTCGGCAATGGTATTGGTGTTGTACTCATATCTCCGGAAGGGTGTCATACTACCTTTACTGCCAGACTTTGCTTCAATTGTACAAACAACATGGCGGAATACGAAGCGTGCATCTTTGGTCTCATAGTTTCCATAGACTTGGGGATCAAATCATTGGATGTATTCGGAGACTCAACCTTGGTCATCAGTCAGATCAAAGGGGAATGGGACACTGTTGTACCCCAAAATTTTCCCTCCTATATTTCTGAATACATTTCAAGTAAGGTCTTCAAATTTCCCAAGGAAGTCCAAGAGTTGACCAGACAAACTCTCTCTTAAAGGTAGTCTACCTCAAATTAGGGTTTCATTTTGCATCAAGATGTTTGATTCTAAAGGGTCCCAAATTCTCACTATTGTCCTAATATGTTCTCAAGATCATCCATGTCAAGTTTCAAGCCTTGCAGAGGAAGTTTGCTCAGTCAATTGCTCAAAGGCCTGAAAGTCGATTGTGCTAGGGCAAAAGTCAACTGTGGCACACATACAGTCAAACTTCAAGATTTTTGGTCAAAATCCTAATTTTTAAGTATTATTCATCATTTTATCAAGGGTTGATCATTATTCCTCAAGGATTTCTCACAATTCATCAAAATCCAAAAGTTGCTAAATTAGGGTTTTGCAGGAAAAGTCAACTCAACTTTGACCAAGAATAACTTTCACATACTTTATTAGAAATGGCCCATCCAAAGCTAATTTTTAATAGGATTTAATTCCCTACAATTCATCTTCATCTCGCAAGTTTAAAATATGCACTCACAAGAAGATATAAATTTGGACATTATAGGTCATTTTGAAAAGTCAACAAAAACACCTTTTGGGTCAAATCTTCTTACATGAACATGGAAGATCCAATTGAGATGAAATTAAAGAGTTTGCTTAGGGGACATCCTAAGCTTTCTAAAAATTCAAAGGACACCCTCATAAGGTTAAAATTGAGAGAGATATGTATTGTCAAAGTTGGACAATTTTTGAAAAATATGCATGAAACAAATATTGACCAAACTTGGATTTTTTCCAAATGGGCCTATCTTTTCAAGTTTGAAACTCATTCCTAACATGGTCCACGACCTCTAAGCCCACCCATACATTTTTCTACTATTTATGCTATTTATTTTGATATTTTATTCATTAAAATTCAGAATTAAATAAATAAATAATAGAAATAATGTAAATTTTGATGTGAATCCATTTTGGGCAAGTTATATGCTGGTTTAGGTCAATTGATTTCGTGCAATAACCCTTCAAATATCTCCAGGTTCATCCACATGTGAAAATGGCATAAAATCATCAAATATGACATTTTTTCAAATCTTGATCATGGTCTTAAAACACAACATTATGAGGGAGATTATTTCCATGCTTTCTTGTCTCCTCATTCTCCTCTATAAATGTAGAGCCATACAAGCTTGAAAGGGACGAAATTCCTCTCTAAAAAAGCTCTCAAAAAGCTCTTCAAAAAGCTCTCCAGAAATCAAAGAATTGGTGCGAGTCATATCTCGAGGTTCCGGTCTCTCTCAATTGACATCAAGCCTCAAACCATCCTCTTGAAGTCCTCAGGAGTCTTACAAGGCCCAAGAGCAATCCATCACACACCTAGCACGCCCCCATTTGACAATATCGGTTTGGTAAAATTTTAAACTTCGAATCTCTAATTTTAATCACATTTTATAGTATGCTAATGTTTGTTTGAGTTTATATAGAACAATTATGGATGGTCGAATCATAGGTTCCACACAAGAATAAAAAAAACACCATAGTTAGAGCATGAAGCTTTCGAAGATTCGGGCCTAGGGATTTATGATGATTGCATCCCTGTTTACTTTTGCTACTAGGCCCATCTTTATTTTCTTATTTTATTCATTTCATTTATTTCTTTTAATCCCTTTTTTTTATTTTTATTAATAAACAAATATAAAAATCACATAAAAATAGATTTAGGATTTTTTCTTAATTAAATTTTAATTTTGGTAAATTAAGTAACTAAACACTTTAACTTTTTTTAAAAAAATTAAAACTAATAGAACTTAGGTTTAAATTCATTTTAATTCATTTTCCTTTTCGTAACAAAAATACCAAAAAAACATAGAATTAATTTCTTTTATTTAAATTTCATGTTTCTTTAATAATTATCTTTTTTTAAATATAGATCTAAATCAATTATTTTTTAACTTAAACCATTTTTATAAATTAAAACAAAAAACAACAAAAAGATTTTTTTATATCTTAGGATTTTTAGACATCTTTTCGAATTTGTGCGTTATTATTCTTTTGCACTTCATTTTATTATTGTAACTGTATATTGGGATGTAATAGATGATTAGTAGGACCTTTACCGCTTTTATTTAATTTTTTCCCCAGTTTTGGATATGTACATAATCATCCTCCCCGAAGCCTTGTAATAGCTAGGTTTTATATTTATGCACTTTTAAATTACTGCAATTATTAACTGTTAGATGTATGACTAATAGGATTGTATGACAAGAATAATCAAACATTAGCAAACTTAACACAAGACTAAAATAACTGAACATAACACACCTTGCACATATGCACCCTTAGGGTATACCTCACTTGGTTGCCTCGAAAAATAATGGTCATGTCCCTCGAACATAGGGATACCCTTAACAAAGGCCCTCGATTAAAATCATCATAAAGATCATGGTCCGTTGATGTACCTCGAAGTTGCCTACGGTATATGATCTTGTCCCTCGATGTTATCTACGAATATATGATGACAGTCCCTTCGAAATGCTAAGGTATCCCTACATGTTGCCTTCAATGACCATTACGTCCCTTTCGAATTGACCCTTACAAACTCCAACGATGGTACTACCTACACACTAATAGTAGGATAGTGTTGTCTAAAGGAAACAAGAACATAAACATTCTTTTTTCGAGTAGGTAGATGCTAGTAAGTACTTGCTCAAAATCAAACTTTTTCACACTTACACTCTTTTCAAACAAAGTTTTCAAAAACACTTCGTAACACTCTTGAGGACTGATATAAGGGTTAAAACGAAGTAAAATAAAAACTTTTCAAAACACACAAACACATAAGAAATTTTTAAAATGATGAGCAAGTATCTAAGAGCCCGTGGAAAACTACGGATAGAAAGGGTGCTAATACCTTCCCTTTCTATAATCTACCCCCCGTACTCAGAAACATCTCGAAAAAGGTTTTTTCTGTTCTTTTTCCTTTTCCTTGTTGGATAAAATAAAGTCGGTGGCGACTCTTGCTTACCGCGACATTTTGCAAACAAAAAACGCAAAACGCAAACCAGTATTAAACAGTCGGTTCTGCCACCGTATCACAGAACTGGAGACTCAGCTGGGGACTAAATAAGTGGGGTATACCTTAGGATTTAGTCATCATATTTGCTTCTCTTGTTTGTTTTGGTTGCTTTACTTTTGAGGGTTTTGTATTGGGAGTTACTATAGATCCTAACCCGGATATGGAGAACACCTTTTAGGTAAGTAGCAATAAATTGTGAGGGAACTGTACGGCATAGACCGATACAGTTGAAGTAGTAGCTATGTTGATGTGGCACATTGGTTGGTACCGGTATCCCTTGTGGAGAAACGAGGAGAATACGAGGCTGCTATGTGTGTCATTAAACATCAACTGACCTTAGAACCCTTAATAGACCAAGTTGGCCATTAGTAGGTAGTGAGATAGCCGGTCTTGGTGTAAAGCTGGGAACTGGTTGATACTCGATGCTACAATCATTGAGACCATACTCTCGAGATGATTCCGGCTGCAAGAAAAGATTGTGTGAGCTGAAACCATGACCGATGGAGGATGGTCAGTGATATTGAGAACCTCTAGAACCCAGTTACTATTTCTAGGATAGGTTGAAACCAACTGAACTTCAAGAGGGTAATACCTTTGACCCCATGCAAGCCTTAAACTTAATGGCTTTTGTGTGACTTGTTTTCCTTTGCCATGTATGTTATCTTCTATACCTCTGTTGTTTTTACCATGACATCATGCATCATAACATAGCATGCATACTTCATTATACTAACCATTTCAAAGACCGAGGGGATTTATCTTTGTTCTGTTTTGCAGATTATGGCTTCCATGCGCAGAAACACCATCTGAGTTAACTTTGTGCAAATACCTGCTCAACTCAAAGAGTTGGTCTCAAGAGTTTCTGAGACTTCTTCCTTCATTAAGAGACATGGTCAGCTTCTTAGTTTGGTTACCTCAAAGTTTGATGAGCAGGTGATGAGTGTGCTTTTCCAGTTCTTCGATCTTGTGCATCATTGTTTCACCTTCCCGGATTATCAGCTAGTTCCCACTTTGGAAGAGTTTTCTCACTTATTGGGCATATCCATCCTTGACAGATGCCCTTCATAGGTTTGGAAGAGACTCCTAGACTAGAAGACATTGCTTCAGCTCTGCATCTGACACGGGTTGATGTAATATCCAATTGGGAGACGCGAAGTAGGGTTGAAGGTTTCTTATCTAAGTTTCTGATAGATCAAGCTCATCTATTCTGGGACAGTTTGGACTTTCAGGCTTTTGAAGATATCTTGGCTCTCCTTATCTATAGTTTGGTTCTTTTCCCGAATCCAGATTCCTTCATAGATATGAATGTGATTAAGATCTTCCTGTCTCGCAATCATGTGCCTACTCTTATGGATGATATTTTGCATTCCCTCTATACTTGTACTGTGCGAAGAAGAGGGACTCTCATGTGTTGCATGTCGCTGCTGGCGAGGTGGTTTATTTCGCACCTCCCCAAGTCTGTGTTGAAGAATGAGGAAGGTGTAGGATGGTCTTACAGGATAATGTCCCTTGCCCATACAGACATTCTTTGGAGTTATAAGGCTATGGAAAGCATTGCTGTCATTGATCGATGTGGAGGATACCCTAATGTCTCATTGCTCGGAATCAGAGGAGGGATAACCTACAGTCCTTGTTTAGCTTTGCAACAATTCGGTCGGGCTCGAAGAGACGATCCTCATGAGCTACTTCTTACAGATATTGCATTTAACTACAAGGAGGACGTTGACGAGCATCACCGGAGGTTTATACGAGCTTGGGGCATGGTGAACAGATCTGACCCCCAAGAGCTTGGACCAAAGACTTCTCTCCCTATGCAACCTTATCTCCAGTGGGTCCGAGCTCGAGCCCAAAAGCTTGGGATGCCTTATGAAGCTGTATTGCCAGTGATTGTGGAGCCTACCAATGAAGAGGGCATTCCTTATACAGTCCTTTATCCCTACATGCCCACTGATCTTGGGGCATTGAAGAGATCCTGGATTCAGCTGAAAGATGAGAGGGATAACTACCGGGAAAAGTACCATGAGCAAGAAAGGAAGATCTTGAAGCTCACCAGGAAACTTGAGAATGAAAGAACGATCAATGACTACGTCAGCACCAAGGGGAAGCGTCCATGGGATTTCTGATTTTGCTTTTTCTAGTTTAGATTTGTTTTTCATTTGCTTATTTGTAAACACCTTAAAGGCATTCTTGAACCTTTTTACAAGTTTAATCTAATAAAGTTTGTTTATTTCTTGGTTTGAAAATTTAAATCTCCCAAAGTCTTTGAAATCATTATATACGCATCCCATTATCATGCACACCATTACAGGTACCATAACAGGTTTCTCATCTTCTTCGCTGTTTATTTCAGCAGAAATGTCTGTCTTTCGATCAAGCTATCAAAGATCTTCAGGCACAAAATGACCAATTCCAAGAGATGTTCTTGAGCTTGGCTAAAGGACAAGAGGACTTGAAAGCTCTCATTCTGAAAGATAAAGAGAAGAAAAAGAAGAAGAAGAAGAAGAAGAAGAAGAAGGTTGTTCTGTTGAGTATGGGCAAAGGTTTGGGGATAGGTTGAAACAGCAAGTTGATCTGTCCTTTTCATCTAAGGGAGGGGAGGACCAAGAAGAAGAAAAGGGCCCAAGTCCTACAGTTTCTGATAATGATACAAATTATGATGAGGAACAGTATCCTCCTGCTGAGGATAGGTACAAACAACTTGAAGACCGTCTAAGTGTTATGGAGATTCAGAAGATCCCTGGTTTGGATTTCAGAGATTTGGGACTGGTATCTGGAGTGGTGATCCCTCAGAAGTTCAAAGCTCCAGTTTTTTCTAAGTATGATGGGGTGTCCTGCCCAAAACTCCATCTCCGTTCTTATGTCAGGAAGATCCAGCCCCACACAGCTGATAGAAATCTATGGGTTCACTTCTTTCAAGATAGTCTATGAGAGACTCAACTTGAATGGTTCTACCAGCTAGAGGGAGCAAATATCTGAAACTGGGAAGATCTGACTGCTGCTTTCTACAAGCAGTATCAATATAATGCCGACCTTGCTCCTACTCGTACTCAACTTCAGAGTATTTCCATGGGTGCAAGTGAAGGATTTAAAGACTATGCCCAAAAGTGGAGAGACTTGGCTGGAAGAGTCCAACCCCCGTTGTCTGATAGGGAGTGGGTTGATATGTTTCTGGGGCCGCTATCTGGTCCATTCTTTAATCATTTGATCGACAGCTCGCCAGCGGGTTTCACCGAGATGATTCTGACTGGAGAAAGAGTAGAAGTTGGGATCCTGAGTGGTAAGATCCAGAAAAATACCTCTTCGAGTAATGAGAAGAAGTCATTTGGTGGCAAGAGGGAAGCCAATATTGTGCACGCCCAAAAGAGGCGTAGCAAGGCAGACTACCATCAATATGTGGGGGCAGTGTTGATCTCTAATTCGGCACGCACACAACGACCACAACAACGAAACAATCAGCCAAGGGTGGAAAGACCTCAAAGGCAGTTCACCCAAATCAACATGCCATTGTCACAAGCATTACAACACATGTTGAAGATGAATCTGATTATGGTGATGAACCCTCATCCGAACCCTAAGACTTCTTATCCTAACTACAACCCAGATGTAAGGTGTACTTATCATTCTGGTAGCCCGGGGCACGATACTAACGATTGTTGGGCGCTGAAATACAAGATTTAGAATATGATTGACGCCAAGGAGATCGAATTCGACCCTCCTGAGACTCCCAATGTGATCACTGCTCCCTTGCCAAAACATGGCTAGGATTGAAAGCATTTTTGTTCATTTGAATTCTGAAGTTGTATTTTCTTTGCTTATTCAAACAATTATTGTCATGTCAAATTTTTTTATTTCATTAATGCATTACACGTGTCTATCTTGAATTAAATTTTTTTTCATTATGCTTAAATTTCTTTATATTTCCTTTTTATGATATTCAACTCTCGACTAAAAAACTGTAAGCCTTTAGAGGGAGGATGACGAAAACGATACCACAATCTCTACATTATGCTTTTGAATAGACCTTGTTGACGATGTACAGGCGTTGCTTCAAATCCTAAACAGTGGAGTTATAAGGAAGATAATACCTAGTCAACCCCTTCGAGCTAAAGAAGTAGGAGTTTTTATTTTCACGCATATTAAAACCCTTAATCATAACCTGGGGCAGGGTAGTTTTCTCAGTTAATTCATATGCGCATTCAGTCACGATCTACCGCTTCGTACACAATGAATGGCATCAAAGACGTCCTTCTAAAACAAAAGATGGTGATGGTTCCCTATAATCATCAAGACATGCAGTCATTATCTCTCGAAATAAAAGCCCATTAAGTCAAAACCTATGAAGGAGACTTAAGAAAAAACACTAGGGCATCCCGCTGACTGTAATCACAAAAAGAAATAGTTCAGGAAAAAGACAGGGATAATAAAATAAAAAAGAAAGAGGTCCTACAAACCCTCAACAAAAAATAAATGACTTCATATTCAAAATAAGCTGTCAGTATCCGAACCATCACTGGAATATCAGAGCAAAGACTCAAACGGGATCTAAATGCACAATTAGCTGAGTTTAGGATCGAAGAACATCACGAAGAACGGGTGGGTACAAATAAAATTTGAGCCTTTATCCTTTTTTTCTTAAACCATGAACCAGGCCACGTTATAAACCTTAAAAGTCCTAGTTGAAGCATGGGTTAGTTCGAAAACATACTGTTACAAAAGGTATCCTGACTCCTGAAGGTCCATTACAAATCCTGAGTTGATATCACATCTTTGCAAAATTCTATTTTTTCTATAAAAAAAATTGCATTTTCAAAACTTCAAGACAGACATAAGCTTTGCATTCTTAAAATAACATTGTTTGCATATGACTATTTGTTCAACAATAGAGAAATTCGCATGACGAATATCTAGTGAACAAAAACCTTCTCAATAAAAAGGATCACCTCAAGTGGAAAACACTTCCAACCAAGGGGCACGGCATGATCATTGTCCCTCATCTGGAGCAGTCAAGTCAAGATTCAAGGAATCTCTCAAAGATGCCAAATAGCCAGGGGAAGATCTCCATCTGAATCACTTGGGGGGCATTGGGCATGAATTCCAGCAATGAATCATGTACGATCAAACAAACATCTTCTGGTAGTGTGGCAACACAACACTACCGAAAGTGACAACTCCCTACACCCTGAGAGCGTGGACATAGTCAGAAAATATTGCGCATGAACAAAGACCTGCTAGGTTGACTGACCTAGGAAAAAATAAGGGCATCCCGGTGAACCAAAAGGGTTCGGGAAAAAATTATGGATAAAAACAAAAAAGATATGTACACCCGGCAAGCCGAAAACCTGAAAAGGCGGCTTGGGAAAAAAAGGGTATCCCGGTGGACTGAAAATCTGAAAAGACAGTCCAGGCAAAAGTTAGGGATTAAAGCGTACGAATATGTCCGGTCATCTCGTCACTTGCCTATCAATAAAAGACTTATCATTTCGATCGGCAGTTACCAAGCACCTCATAAGTTGGGATAACACTCAAGCCATAAGGCCTCTGCAAGCACTTTCTCCAGTAGGTACAGGGGCAGAAAAGTCTTGATACGAAGTCATTGTCGTATCCTCAGCATGCATCCTAGTAACATGTACACTCCCTACATAGTAGAGGCAACCATAGTTTTGATCTCTGCCTACCCAAACAGGAGTTACTTTCCCCAGCCAAGCTCTTTCGGAGAGCCGACGTCTATATTCCCCAGCCGAATTTTGTAATCGCAAGCGGTTCATAAAGTTTTCTCCCGAATAGAGTTTATTTCTATGAATACAGAAGCTCAATCCCCGACATAGTTTATCCCTTCAGCTATGGAAGCTTCTCTCTCCAACGGAATTATTCCCCCGTAGAGTTGTTCTCAAGCAGAGTCTCTCCTCGGCAGAATATCCATAAAAAAGGGGCAAATCCCCAGCACAGTCATCTCTGGTTCACCATCTCCAGTGGAAGTAGAAGAACCACTTTTTTTATGACAGTTAGGAACTCAATTTCCAATACTCTCCAACAACAGTCAGGGATTTATTTTCCCAAACTCGGACGTGCCACAATAGCATTTCTTGTTCATATATCATGACGTGCGCATACATATATTGCATACGGCATAATATCATTTATTTTGAGAACATCATCATACAATGCATGACATGCATCATATACGATTAATCATGTACCTTTTCAGGAAAGATGGTTATCATCAACAACTTCCAGCAAGTTCAAGATTAGCTCCAGAAACTAAACAGAGTAATTATCTGCATGATCAAATGCAGCTTTACATGGGTTCGTCACGAAGCAATCTTACACGGGTTTCTCCTAAATGCAGCTTTACACAGGTTCGTCACGAAGCAATCTTACACGGGTTTCTCCTAAATGCAGCTTCACACGGGTTTATCCTGAAAAATCTTACACGGGTCTTTTCTCATACATTTCCAAATAGAGTTTTACACGAACTTATCACAAAGTAACCTTACCCAGGTTCCTTCTGAATTTTTACACGAACTTATCACAAAGTAACCTTACCCAGGTTCCTCTTGAAGTTTTACACGAACTTATCTCGAAATAACCTTACCCAGGTTCCTCCTAAAGTTTTACACAAACTTATCACGAAATAACCTTACCCAAGTTCCTCCTGAAGTTTTACACAAACTTATCACAAAGTAACCTTACCCAGGTTCCTCCTGAAGTTTTACACGAACTTATCACAAAGTAACCTTACCCAGGTTCCTCCTGAAGTTTTACACAAACTTATCTCAAATTAACCTTACCCCGGTTCATTTTGAAGTTTTACATGAACTTATCACAAAGTAACCTTACCCAGGTTCCTCTTGAAGTTTTACACGAACTTATCCCGAAATAACCTTACCCAGGTTCCTCCTGAAGTTTTACACAAACTTATCACGAAATAACCTTACCCAGGTTCCGCCTGAATTTTTACACAAACTTATCACAAAGTAACCTTACCCAGGTTCCTCCTGAAGTTTTACAAGAACTTATCACAAAGTAACCTTACCCAGGTTCCTCCTGAAGTTTTACACAAACTTATCTCAAAGTAACCTTACCCTGGTTCATTTTGAAGTTTTACATGAACTTATCACAAAATAACCTTACCCAGGTTCCTCTTGAAGTTTTACATAGACTTAGCCCAAAGTAACCTTACCCAGGTTCCTCTTGAAGTTTTACATAGACTTAGCCCAAAGTAACCTTACCCAGGTCCCTACCGAAGTTTTACACGGACTTATCCCGAAGTAACCCTACCCAGGTTCCTCCTAAAGCCCTACACAGACTCCTCACAAAGCAACCTTACCTAGGTTCCTTCTAAGTTCAGATGTAGTTTTACCCAAACTCCTCACAAAGCAACCTTACCCAGGTTCCTTCTCGGTTCAGATGCAGTTTTACCCAAACTCCTCACAAAGCAACCTTACCCAAGATCCTTCTCGGTTTAGATGCAGTTTGATCTAAACTCCTCACGAAGCAACCTTACCCAGGTTCCTTCCCATAAGCCCTACTATCCAGGTTCCTTCTCATAACCTTACCATCCAGGTTTCTTTTCTATTATCTCCAGACAGCAGTCCACAACACTATAAGACTGGACCTGATCAAACACAATCGGTTTCACCTTTCCCCAGTAGGTCGCGATCCAGCCTATACACGACCAGATAGCAGTTCATTTTCACCTCCCCGACTAAGAGATGATTCCCCAGTAGAATAACGGACGACTGAAGCTCCTAAAATTCTATTTCTCTCAAGACAGAGACCGGCATTCCCCAGCGAAATCCTCCTCAACAACAGGTATACGGGCTCTCACAAAGGAATCTCTTATGCGATCAACACTTCTTCTGACGGCATCTTTAAGCCCATTTTCCGTCATTAACTTCCAAATGGCATCTATAAGCCCATTCCTGAAATCACAAGGCCAGTACCACTTCATGCGAGTGCAAATTTCTGGGCACTCTAGTGTTCAGTCATCTTCCACCTTCGGATCACGAAAGGCAAGCAAGCCAATCTACATCCTCAGATTTAAGAAGATTGAACAGGGGTAGCTGTTGTACCCCAAAATTTTCCCTCCTATATTTCTCAATACATTTCAAGTAAGGTCTTCAAATTGCCCAAGGAAGTCCAAGAGTTGACCATACAAACTCTCTCCTAAAGGCAGTCTACCTCAAATTAGGGTTTCATTTTGCATCAAGATGTTTGAGTCCAAAGGGTCCCAAATGCTCACTATTGTCCTAATATGTTCTCAATATCATCCATGTCAATTTTCAAGCCTTGCAGAGGAAGTTTACTCAATCAATTGCTCAAAGGCCTGAAAGTCGATTGTGCTAAGGCAAAAGTCAACTGTGGCCCACATACAGTAAACCTTCAAGATTTTTGGTCAACATCCTCATTTTGAAGTATTATTCATCATTTTATCAAGGTTTGATCATGATTCCTCAAGGATTGCTCACAATTCATCAAAATCCAAAAGTTGTTAAATAAGGGTTTTATAGGAAAAGTCAACTCAACTTTGACCAAGCATAATATTCTCATACTTTATCAGAAATGACCCATCCAAAGCTCATTTTGAAGAGGATGTAATTCCCTACAATTAATATTCAGCTCCCAATTTCAAAATATGCACTCACAAGAAGATATAAATTTGGACATTATAGGTCATTTTGAAAAGTCAACAAAAACACCTTTTGGGTCAAAACTTCTTACATGAACATGTAAGATCCAATTGAGATGAAACCAAAGAGGTTGCTTAGGGGACATCCTAAGATTTCTAAAAAGTCCAAGGACACCCTCATAAGGTTAAAATTGAGAGAGATATGCATTGTCAAAGTTGGACAATTTTTGAAAAAAATGCATAAAACAAATATTGACCAAACTTGGATTTTTTCCAAATGGGCCTATCTTATCAAGTTTAAAACTCATTCCTAACATGGTACACGACCTCTAAGCCCACCCATACATTTTTCTACTATTTATGTTATTTATTTTGATATTTTATTCATTAAAATTCCGAATTAAATAAATAAATAATAGAAATAATGTAAATTTTGATGTGAATCCATTTTGGGAAAGTTTTATGCTGGTTTATGTCAATTGATTTCGTGCAATAACCCTTCAAATATGTCCAGGTTCATCCACATGTGAAAATGGCATAAAATTATCAAATATGGCATTTTTTTCAAATCTTGATCATGGTCTTAAAACACAACATTATGAGGGAGATTCTTTCCATGCTTTCTTATCTCTTCATTCTCCTATATAAATATAGAGTCATACAAGCTTGGAAGGGACGAAATTCCTCTCTAAAAAAGCTCTCAAAAATCTCTTCAAAAAGCTCTCCAAAAGCTCTTCAAAAAGCTCTCCAGAAATCAAAGAATTGGTACGAGTCATATCTCGAGGTTCCGGTCTCTCTCAATTGATATCAAGCCTCAAACCATCCTTTTGAAGTCCTCAGGAGTCTTACAAGTCCCAAGAGAAATCCATCACACGCCTAGCACGCCCCCATTTGACAATACCAGTTTGGTAAAATTTTAAACTTCGAATCTCTAATTTTAATCACATTTTATGATATCCTAACATTTGTTTGAGTTTATATAGAACAGTTATGGATGGTTGAATCATAGGTTCCACACAAGAATAAAAAAAACACCATAGTTAGAGCATGAAGCTTTCGAAGATTCGGGCCTAGGGATTTATGATGATTGCACCCCTGTTTACTTTTGCTACTAGGCCCATCTTTATTTTCTTGTTTTATTCATTTCATTTATTTCTTTTAATCTTTTTTTTTTTTTATCAATAAACAAATATAAAAATCACATAAAAATAGATTTAGGATTTTTTCTTAATTAAATTTTAATTTTGGTAAATTAATTACCTAAACACTTTAACTTTTTTTTAAAAATTAAAATTAATAGAACTTAGGTTTAATTTCATTTTAATTCATTTTCCTTTTCGCAGCAAAAATACCAAAAAAACATAGAATTAATTTCTTTTATTTAAATTTCATGTTTCTTTAATAATTATCTTTTTTTAAATATAGGTCTAGATCAATTATTTTTTAACTTAAACCATTTTTATAAATTAAAACAAAAAACAACAAAAAGATTTTTTTATATCTTAGGATTTTTAGACGTCTTTTCGAATTTGCGCGTTATTATTCTTTCGCACTTCATTTTATTATTGTAATTGTATATTGGAATGTAATAGATGATTAGTAGCACCTTTACCGCTTTTATTTATTTATTCCCCCAGTTTTGAATATGTACATAATCCCCCTCCCCGAAGCCTTGTAATAGCTAGGTTTTATATTTCTGCACTTTTAAATTACTGCAATTATTAACTGCTAGATGTATGACTAATAGGATTGTATGGCAAGAATAATCAAACATTAGCAAACTTAACACAAGACTAAAATAACTGAACATAACACACCTTGCACATATGCATCCTTAGGGTATATCTCACTTGGTTGCCTCGAAAAATAATGGTCATGTCCCTCGAATGTAGGGATACCCTTAGCAAAGGCCCTCGGTTAAAATCATCATAAAGATCATGGTCCCTCGATTTCCCTCGAAGTTGCCTACGGTATATGATCTTGTCCCTCGATGTTGCCTACGAATATATGATGACAGTCCCTTCGAAATGCTAAGGTATCCCTACATGTTTCCTTCAATGACCATTATGTCCCTTTCGAATTGACCCTTACAAACTCCAAAGACGGTGCTACCTACTCACTAATAGTAGGATAGCGTTGTCTAAAGGAAACAAGAACATAAACATTCTTTTTTCGAGTAGGTAGATGCTAGTAAGTACTTTCTCAAAATCAAACTTTTTCACACTTACACTCTTTTCAAACAAAGTTTTCAAAAACACTTCGTAACACTCTTGAGGACTGATACAAGGGTTAAAACGAAGTAAAACAAAAACTTTTCAAAACACACAAACACATAAGCAATTTTTAAAATGATGAGCAAGTACCTAAGAGCCCGTGGAAAACCACGGATAGAAAGGGTGCTAATACCTTCCCTTTCTATAATCTACCCCCCGTACTCAGAAACATCTCAAAAAAGGTTTTTTTTGTTCTTTTTCCTTTTCCTTGTTGTATAAAATAGAAGTCGGTGGTGACTCTTGCTTACCGCGACATTTTGCAAACAAAAAACACAAAACACAAACCAGTATTAAACAGTCGGTTCTGCCACCGTATCACATACACCAAACACCTTAACCTTATCCCTTACAAAGAACATGTTTTGACATTGCTACCATATTTAGCAGACGCTCTTGCCACAATGTCATCTATGTTTAAACTTAATTGGGATAACGAGGCTCCCCAGATCACCATTGAACGAATGGAAGAACCAGCACACTGTCACGAGATTAATATTGAAGAAGTAGTGGACCAGCCTTGGTTTCACGAAGTCAAGAGGTATCTCGAGGCTCAAGAATATCCAGAAGGAGCTTCAATCAATGATAAGAAGTTCTTAAGGAGATTGTCCACTAAATTCTTCCTTAGTAACGACATCCTGTACAAACGCAATCATGACTTTGTGTTGCTTCGGTGCGTAGATAAGGTTGAAGCTGAAAGGATCATGGCTGAATTGCATGAAGGTACTTTTGGCACCCATTCCAGTGGGCATACGATGGCGAAGAAAATCCTACGGGCAGGCTATTATTGGTCTACCATGGAAGCAAATTGTTATTAACACTCTCGAACCTGTCATAAATGACAGATTTATGCCGACAAAGTGCATGTACCCCCGGTTCCTCTGAATATCTTGACAACTCCTTGGCCCTTTGCTATGTGGGGGATTGATATGATTGGGGAAATCAAGCCGACAGCCTCCAACGGACACCGCTTCATTCTAGTGGCCATTGACTATTTTACAAAATGGGTGGAGGCAGCTTCTTTCGCTTTCGTTACCAAGAATGTTGTTTCCCATTTCATCAAGCAAAACCTTATTTACCAGTACGGTATCCCGAAAAGGATCATCACTGACAATGGTACAAATCTCAACAACACTATGATCACCGCACTATGCGAGCAATGAAAGATTCAGCATCACAATTCTTCTCCCTATCGGTCAAAGATGAATGGTGTTGTCGAAGCTGCGAATAAGAACATTAAAAAGATCATACAGAAAATGACAGTCACATACAAAGACTGGCATGAGATGTTACCATTCACTCTCCATGGGTATCGTACCACAACTCGCACATCAACTAGGACAACACCCTATTCTTTGGTATACGACATGGAAGTTGTCTTGCCTATCGAGGTTCAGATCCCCTCTCTGAGGATTATGAAGGATGCAGGGTTGAACGAAGACGATTGGATCCAGACTCGACTTGATTAACTGAACTGGATTGATGAGAAGAGACTTGTTGCTGTTTGCCATGGTCAAATGTATCAAAAACAGATGATCAAGGCTTTCAACAAGAAGGTCAGACGCCAAGAGTATTAAGTTAAGTATCTAGTAATCAAGTGTATCATCTTGCTGCAAGGTGATCCCAGGGGAAAATGGACTCCTACCTATGAAGGACCATTTGTAATCAAAAACATATTCTCTGGTGGGGAAATGATCTTGACCACCATGGATGGTGACGACCTGCCACATCCTGCGAACGCGGACATAGTCGAAAGATACTATGCATAAGAGACCCGCTATGTTGACATACCTAGGAAAAACAAGGGCATCCCAGCGAACCAAAAAGGTTCGGGCAAAAGTTAGGGATAAAACAAAAAAAATTGTACACCCGACAAGTTGAAAATCCGAAAGGGCGACTTGGGCAAAAAAGGGTTTCCCGGTGGACTGAAAACCTGAAAGGGCGGTCCAGGAAAAAGATAGGGAATTAAAGCGTATGACTATGTCCCATCGGATCACTTTACAAATAACCTTCGGCTTCCACTGGCAAACTCAGAGGTTCTAATCAATTCAGTCATCCTTGGACGAGGAAACAGATAGACAAGATGCTCAGAGATACGAAGGCTATAGCAGAATGGGAACCCCATGGGATTATTACACATAGTGTTGTACCCCAAAATTTTCCCTCCCATATTTCTCAAAACATTGCAAGAAAGATCTCCAAGTTGCTCAAGGTAGCCCAAGGGTTGGCCAGACAAGCTCTCTCCTAAGGCAGTCTACTCAAATTAGGGTTTTGTGTTGCATCAAGATCCTTGAGTCCAAGTGACCCCAAGTGCTCACCAATGTCCTAATATTTTCTCAAGATCATCCATGTCAAGTTTCAAGCCTTGCAGAGGAAGTTTGCTCAGTCAATTGCTCAAAGGTCCAAAAATCGACTGTGTTAGGGCAAAAGTCAACTGTGACCCAAATACAGTCAAACTTCAAGATTTTTTGTCAACATTCTCATTTTTAAGTATATTTCATCATTTTATCAAGGGTTGATCATGATTCATCAAGGATTGCTCACAAATCATCAAGATTCAAAAGTTGCTAAATTAGGGTTTTGTAGGAAAAGTCAACTCAACTTTGACCAAGCATAACTTTCTCATACTTTATGAGAAATGACCCATCAAAAGCTCATTTTGAAGAGGATGAAACTCCCCATAATCCATCTTCAGCTTCCAAGATAAAACAATTCACTCACAAGAAGTTATGAATTTGGACATTATAGGTCATTTTGAAAAGTCAACAAAAACACCTTTTTTGTCAAACCTTCATACATGAGCATGGAATATGAAAATGAGATTATACCAAAAAGGTTTCTTAGAGGACATTTCAAGCTTTCTAAAAAGTCCAAGAACACCTCAAAAGAGTCAAAATTGAGGAAGTTATGCATTGTTGAATTTGGACTTTTTTGCAAAATTGCCAAAAGTCAACTATCCCCAAAACTTCAAATTTTGCCAAATGGGCCCATTCTTTTTCACTTGTTTTGAGTTGGCATTATTGCCCACGTGCTCTAGTCTTGTCCATGTGTCCATATCATATTTTTATTAATTATTTTGATTTTTTTTTGAATTAATTTGATTTAAATCAAATAAAATCCAAAGCATTGATAACAACAGATCTTTTGATTGTTTCAGGCTTTAATCACAGCTAGCAAGGCATTCAAATTCGCATCAAGCCAATTGTGTACAAAGAGATTGCAACGGATCCAATTTTGGAAAGTTGTTCAAAGCAAATCAAATCCATATCAAAATCATTGAAAGAAGGAGATTTGGACAAGGCAATCAACCCTAATACATTGTACAATACATAAGGAGGCGAGGCAGACAAAAATCAGGGTTGAAGATCAAGCATAGAGGGAGAACAGAATTTGCAAAAAGAGGCAAAAAGTGTGAGTTCGAAATCACTCCTATAGGCAGTTTCAAGGCTTGATACTTGTCTCAATCGTTTCCTGGCAGTCTCCACAACCTTAAGCAAGCAAAACCACATGTTTTCAGACCCTTCCACGCACTGTTAGTCGTTCGTAACCTTGCTCTGTTCTTGAATTCGCATCTTGCAACTTAAGCATGGTTGATCTGAATTAATGGCATAATCTTAATCTATAGAGCATTTGCAAGCTTTTGGTATTATTCAATTGCATTTATATGCCCTATGTCGTGAATCACCATTGTAGGGTTTTCTTGGAGTTTTTTAGGGATTTTGTTTTCAGGTATAATTAGCCTTCGTAATGGCTATGGTTGTGATCAGAAGAAGATGACGAGTCTAACCATGGTCTTAGAATGCATTTCTATGGCCTATAGGAGATTTGGGAGGAACCCCTGTCTGTAGCGACGGACATTTGTCCGTAGGTATAGGTGATGCTGTTTTTAGCCACGGTTCAAGGAAGGGGACGATGAGTTGTCATCCCCCCATTTGTCCATTCAAACAACGCGCGCTTTTTTTGTATTTTCTGTCCATTAATTTTTGTTTTATATATTATTACTTATTTGTATTATATTGACAAAACAAGTCAAGCAGCGTAGTGGCAAGCATAACATTGGAATTCCTCTCAGGACCTGGGTTCGAATCCCAGGTCCCCCTATTTTTCTCCATATTATTCGTTTTCAGGTGATTCAATGCATATTCAAGCCAAGCCTCCACCATGGACACTCACTATCCAACGCACCAGATGGCCAGATCTGGTGGCCATCATTGAAGGTGCACCAAAGGGCCAGGTCAACACAAACGCATGGGATCACAAAAGTCCAACGGATCATCATCAATTGGGCCAATATTCTTGCTTCTGCACCCCTTATTCAGGCCCATTCTCTACTATCTTATATTTTTTTTTATTTAATTGTTTTATTTTATTTAATTCAATTACTAACCAATAAATTAATTGCTTTTTATCAAAAAATCACAAAAATATTTTTTACCCAATTAAATTTCAGAACTTTATTTTTCTTTAATAAATATTAATTAAATAATTAGGTTGATTAATTAGGTAGCTTTAATTTATTTTGCAAATAATTAAAAATCAATAGGTTAACATTAATTTAATTATTTTATTTTCTTTCCTAAAATAACAAAAACTCCAAAAATATGTCATTAATTATTTTTCATTAATTAATTTAATAACCAATTCATTTAGCTTTTAATTTTAGGATTTAATTTCTTTTCTTAAAAATAAAAACAACAAAAAGCATTTTCTTTTAAAAAGGTCAAAACCTTAAATTCGCATTCAATTTATTTTCGCATCGCGCACTTTATTTATCCAATTAATGTATCTGCTCCCGGTTTGTAATAAATAATTAGGACATTTATTTATTTTTCCGCTTTTATTTTATTTTCAAAGGGTTTGTCTTTGGCGATGTAAATACCTAATGCCTTGTAATAGTTAGTTTTAATTCCGCATTTTAATTCCGCAAATTATTCAACTGCTAGATGTTTGATAATAGGGATTGCATGACAAGAATGAATGCTTAATTTTTAAAACAGTTAGATCACCCTATACAAGTGCAAAGATAAAAATAACTGAAATCAACACACTCGCACATGCGCACTCCTAGGGTACACCCCACTTGGTTGCCTTCTTAAACGGTCATTGAGTATAGGTTGTTTTAGAGGTCGCCCTCTTGTCTGAAAGACCATAGTTGCCTCGAAATGGTTGCCTCGGATATTTTTGCCTCGGATAAATGATCTAAGACCTTAGGGTTATTACTAAGACGTCCTAACATTGCTTTAGTGACCATATGTCCCTTTCGAATTGACCCTCAAACTCCAACGACGGTGCTACCCACTCACTAATAGTGAGATGGCATTGTCTAAAGGAAACAAGCATAGAACAATTCCTTTTTCGAGTAGGTAGATTAGTTCTTAGATACTTGCTCATCCAAAACAAAACTTTTTCACACTTACACACTTTTACAAACAAGTTTTCAAAAAACACTTTATTACACTCTTAAGCGAGAGTTAAATCGAAGTTAAAACAAAAACTTTTCAAAACCTACAAACACAAAGAAAACAATTTTGAAAATGATGAGCAAGTACCTAAGAGCCCATAGATAACTACGGACAGAAAGGGTGCTAATACCTCCCCTATCTATAATCTACCCCCCGTACTCAAAAATATCTCAAAAAAGGAATTTTTCTATGCTTTTTTTCCTTTCCTTGTTGGATAAAATAAAAGTCGGTGGCGACTCTTGCTTACCGCGACATTTTGCGAAAACAAACGCAAAACATGAACTAGCATTCCAAAAACAGTCAGTTCTTCCCACCGTATCACAGAACTTGCGACTCTGCTGGGGACTTAATAAGCGGGGTGTACCTTAGGATTAGTTCATCATAATGTTCTCAATTGCTTGATTTGTATGCTTTATCTTTGTGGGTTTGAATCAGAGTTACTATAGATCCTAACTCGGATCTGGGGATACCTTTTAGGTAAGTAGCAATAGACTGTAAGGGAACTGTACGACGTAGACCGATATGGTTGAAGTAGTAGCTACATTGGTGTGGCACTTTAGTTCGTACCGATATCCCTTGTGGTGGAACAAGGAGAATATGGGTCTGCTAAGGGGTCATTAAGAACCAACTGACCTTAGAACCTATAATTGACCAACTTGGCCATAGAAAAGTAGCAGTATGCTACACTCATTGAGACCAAACTCTCGCGATGATTCCGGCTGCAAGAAAAGGTTGCCAAACTGGAATTAAGACCGATCGAGGGTGGTCAGTGATATTGAGATCCTCTAGAACCCGGTTACTATTACTAGGACAAGTTGAACCAACTAAACTGAAAGAGGGTAATACCTAAACTCCATGCCAGCCTGAAATCTAAGGGCTACTGTGTGACTTGCTTGCCCTTACCATGTTTGCTATCTGTGAATACCTGTGATGTGTTTCTATCATGGCATCATGCATCATGACATTGCATGCATATTGCACTGGACTAACCATTTCAAAGACCAATGGGATTCATCTTTGTTCTATTTTGAAGATCATGGAATCTATGCGTAGAAACACTATTCAGATCAGCTTTGTACAGATTCCTACTCAGCTTAGAGATTTGGTTGCAAAGGTTCCTGATACTTCCTCCTTTGACAGAAGACATGGTCACCTCCTTGGTTTGGTCACTTCCAAGATGGATGAGTAGATGTTGAGTGTCTTGTGCCAGTTCTTTGACCCATTGCACCACTGCTTCACCTTCCCGGACTATCAGTTGGTCCCTACTTTGGAAGAGTTCTTTGATCTACTTGGTATTTCTATTCTAGAGCAGACGCCGTTTACAGGTTGGGAGAAAGATCTTAGGCTAGAGGATGTTGCTACAGCCCTACATCTAACAAAGGCTGAGGTAATGTCTAACTGGAAGACTCGGAGTGGGACAAAAGGCTTCTTGGCTAAGTTCTTGGTTGATCAGGCTAATCAGTTTTGGGACAGTTTAGATTTCCAAGCATTCGAAGACATCCTGGATCTTCTCATATATGGCTTGTGTTGTTTCCTAATTCAGATTCTTTCGTCGACGTGAATGCAGTAAAGATCTTCATGTCCTGTAATCTAGTGCCTACTCTCTTAGGTGACATTCTGCATGCTCTTTATGCCCATACTGCTCAGAAACGGGGAACCCTTATGTGTTGTGCACCATTGCTGGCGAGGTGGTTTATTTCTCACCTCCCCAAATCTGTTTTGAAGAATAAGGAAGGTATGGGTTAGGCCTACAGAATTATGTCCCTTGCTCATACGGACATCATCTGGAGCACTAAAGACATGGAAAAAGTAGCTGTTATTGACCGGTGCAGAGAATACCCCACTATTCCTTTACTTGGAATTAGGGGAGGGATCACCTATAATCCTTGTCTGGCCTTGCAACAGTTTGGGCGAGCCCGAAAGGACAGTCCTCATGAGTTATTGATTCTGAGAATTGTCTTTGACTTCTAAGGGGATAGTGAGGGACATCGCCACAGGTTCATACGAGATTGGAATAGGGTTAACCAGTCTAATCTACACGAGCTAGGAACGAAGACTTCTCTGCCGATGGAACCGTATCTCTGGTGGGTTTGAGTCTGTGCCCAAAAGCTGGGAATGTCGTACAAAGTTGTTTTACCGGTAATTGTTGAGAGTACTGATGAAGAAGGGGTTCCTCCTACCATCCTCCACCTATACATGCCTACTGACATTAGGGCATTAAAGAGGTCTTGGATCCAGCTAAGAGAAGAGCGGGATACTTACAGAGAAAATTATCATGGGCAGGAGCGGAAGATCCTAAAGCTTACAAGGCAGTTGGAGAATGAGAAGGTCCTCAACGACTATGTCAGCATAGGAGGAAAGCGACCATGGGAGCGCTGATGTCTTTTGTTATTTCTAGTTTTGATTTACTTTTCTGTTTTTCTCTTTGTAACGCCTTAAAGGCATTTGGAAAACATTGTTTCAAGTTTTTAATCTAATAAAGTGTGTTTCATTTTAGTTTACGAATTTGAATCCCTAAAGTCTTTGAAATCATATCATATGCATTCCATTCCCATGCACCTCATCACAGGTACCCTTACAGGTCTCTTATCTTCTTCGCTGTTTATTTCAGCATCATGTCTGCTGAAACATCCACTGATCAAGCTATTAAGGCTCTTCAAGCTCAAAACGCTCAGTTCCAGGAAACGTTCATGAACCTGGCCAAGGGGTAGAAAGATCTGAAGACTCTTATTTTGAAGGATAAGAAGAAGAAGAAGAAGACGGTCCTTCTAAACATGGGTCACAGGTTTGGAAACAGGTTGCGAGACGAAGTTGATCTGTCCCACTCATCTGGAGGGAGGGAGAACCAAGAAGAAAGGAGGGCTCATAGCCCTGTTGTTTCTGACAATGAGACCGACTTTGATGAAGACCAGTATCCTCTGGCTGAGGACAGGTATAAGTAACTTGAAGACCGATAAAGCGCGATGGAGATGCAGAAGATACCTGGGCTGGATTTTGGAGAGTTAGGTTTGGCATCTGGGGTGGTGATTCCCCACAAGTTTAAAGCACCAGTCTTTGCTAAGTACGGCGGGGTTTCCTGCCCAAAGCTACACCTCCGTTCGTATGTCAGAAAGATCCAGCCATATACTGTTGATAAGAACCTCTGGATCCATTTCTTTCAAGATAGTCTCTCATGGACTCGACTTGAATGGTTCTATCAGCTAGAAGGAGCTAGTGTCCGTATTTGGGAGGATCTTGCTGCTGCTTTTTACAAGCAGTATCAATATAATGCCGACCTTTCTCCCATGCGTACCCAACTTTAGGGTATGTCTATGGGTGCGAGTGAAGGTTATAAAGATTATGCTCAAAAATGGAGGGACCTTGCTGGTAGGGTGCAACCCCCTTTGGCTGATAGGGAGTTAGTAGATATGTTTCTGGGGACCTTGTCTGGTCCGTATTTTAATCATCTGATTGGGAGTTCATCGTCAGATTTTACTGAGTTAATAATGACTGGGGAAAGAGTTGAAGCCAGTATTAAGAGCGGCAAAATACAGAAGGGTGCTTCGTCAAGTACTGAGAAGAAGCCTTTTAAGAAGGAGTCCAGTGCAGTTTATAGCTCAAAAAGCCAGAACCGACCTGAGCGCCGCCAAGCGGTTAATGCGGTGGTTATATCAAGGCCTGTCGTTGCCCCTCAATGCAATAATCAGCCAAGAACATAGATGCTGCAAAGACAATTTACTCGGCTCAACATGACTTTATCTCAAATTCTGCCGCAGTTGCTAAAGACCAACTTGGTGATTCCGAGGGAGGCCCCAAAGAATCCCAACACCACATCACCGCTGTATAATCCAAATGCCCGTTGTGCTTATCACTCTGATAGCCCAGGGCATGATACCAATAATTGTTGGGCTTTGAAGAGTAAGGTATAAGATCTGATTGATGCTAAGGAGATTGAATTCGAAGCGCTGGAAAAACCTAATGTTATGACTGCTCTTATGCCAAATCATGGAGTGAATGTTGTGGATGATGATGTGTTTGTATCCTCTGTGGAAGACATTTCTACTCCATTGATGACTGTAAAGAAGAACCTTCTGTTAGCCGGTTTATTTCCAGGCTGTGGCGAAGGTTACCGTCTGTGTTCCATCCTACCTACTGGTTGCCATCTATTGAAGTCAGGTGTCCAACGCCTGATGGATAATAAAGAAATTTTGTTTGAGAAGACTTTTGTTCCTTTGGTTCCTGTTGAAGAAGTTTCTATAATCACCATTTTTGCCAATTCTTCCAAGGCTTCCTCGAGAAAGCCTGTTAGAATTACATCTGTTCCGAGAATTGCTCCTTTGATTATTATTGTTCCTGGAGTTATCCCCTATACGTCAGATAAGGCTGTCCCATGGCATTATGGTACCGATGTGTACTATCAAGGGGTTAAACAAGACTTGAAAGAAGAAGAGGCTGATACTGATGTCAGCAATATTGTTGGATCTAGTAAAGTCACCCGAAGCGGAAGACTTTTCTCCCCTGAGATCTCTCCACCAATTATTCAGAAGCCTGTTGTTATTACACCTGCCAGTACATCTGCTACTGTCCCTGTTCAAGTTCCAATCCTTACCCCTGTTGCTGAGTCATCCGATACTCGGGGCAAAGGAATCACCGGTGAGCCTGCCCGGATGGAGGCACCGAGGAAGATCACTGTTGAAGCCTCTAGACAGGAGATAGAGGAAATTTTAAAGATCATCAAGAAAAGCAACTACAATATAGTCGAACAGCTGGGGAAAACCCCGTCAAAGATCTCTATGTTGTCTTTATTGTTGTGTTCAGAGGCCCATGCTAAGGCTCTGATTGCTTTCCTGAAGACTGCACACGTGCCGCAAGAGACATCTGCTGACCAGTTTAAAGATTGTGTGGCTAGTCTGATAGCAGATAATGGGTTGGGTTTCTCCGATGCAGACTTGATTGCTAAGGGGAAGAATCACAATGACGCCCTGCATGTCTCCATTGAGTGCAGGGGCACTAACTTGGCTCATGTGTTGGTGGATATTGGGTCCTCGCTGAATGTTTTACCTAAGGAAGCGTTAGACCGGTTAGATTTTGAAGGGTTGGTGTTGAAGCCGAGTAACATTGTGGTTAGGGCCTTTGATGGGTCCAAGAGGATGGTACATAGAGAGGTGGTTATTCCAGTTAAGGTTGGTTCTCAGATTTTTGCGTCTACATTCTATGTGATGGACATTCGGCCATCTTATTCTTGTTTGCTGGGTCGCCCGTGGATCCACAAAACCGGTGCAGTAACTTCTAGGCTCCACCAGATGCTAAAGTACCCAGTGAAGGGGAAAATTGTTACAGTACAAGGAGAAGAGGAGTACGCGGTGAGCCACCTCAACTCTTTTCGGTATGTGGAAATGGACAGGGAGTTCATCGAAACCCCATTCCAACATTTTGAAGAAGTTCCCCAGACACTGGCATCGACTGAGACTGTTGCTGAAGATCCTCCAATGAAGATGGCTTCCCTCAAGGATGCCCGGGCTGTTGTTGAGAAAGGTGGGTGTGAAAATTAGGGCCAACTCCCTGACTTTGCACATAAGACTAACAAGTTTGGTTTGGGTTTCACTGCAAAAGCTCAAAGGACTGTTCGGCGTGCACGGATCGGAGGACCTCCCCTATTTATCAGCAATTCGGGAGTGAATTCCATTGAAGACAATGATGAAGAATCTGAGTTTGACAGTTGGATCTACCCGACTACCGACGGCGGACTAAGAAATTGGACGGCAAATGACTTTGTGCCAATTTCCTTTATTACCCAGTAATAAGTCTTTTGTTTTGAATTTGTAACAGATAATTTTAAACTTTACAGCCCGATGTCTTACCCGAGGCACCGTGGCTTTGTTTGAGAGGGATTTATATTTGTCATCTCCATATATCATTAATAAAAGCATTGGACGTTTTCTTGCATTTCAAATTTTGCGCTCCTTGTTTTTCTTTTTTATCTTGCAAAACAGCTATTTTACACACACTCACATATACAGGTCTACATCCACTATGGATCCCACTGATAACGACTCTTCTACAGCCGGTTATGACTTCGAAAGTTCGATCAACCAAGCCAAGGACGAAGGTGAGGATGATTGCGAAGTGCCTGGGGAACTTGCTATACTGTTACTTCAGGAAGAGAGGGTTATTCAGCTGCATGAAGAGCTAGTGGAATCCGTAAATCTGGGTACAGAGGTAGACAAGAAAGAGGTCAAGATCGGTGCAAATCTGGAGTCTAGTGTTAAGTAACGGTTGATTCAGATGATGTGTGACTATGTTGAGATATTTGCCTGGTCTTATGAAGATATGCCTGGGTTAGATACTGATATCGTGGTTCACCGATTTCCTACAAAGGAAGATTGTCCTCCAGTGAAACAGAAAGTCCGCCGAATGCACCCAGAGATGTCTGAGAAAATCAAGGCTGAAGTTATGAAACAGTTTGATGCCGGTTTTCTAGCAGTTACTTCCTACCCGCAGTGGGTTGCCAACGTGGTTCCAGTGCCAAAGAAGGATGGTAAGGTTCGTATGTGCGTTGACTATAGGGATTTGAACAGGGCAAGTCCCAAGGATGATTTCCCTCTACCTCATATAGACGTTCTGGTTGACAATACCGCACAGCATAAGGTCTTCTCCTTTATGGATGGTTTCTCCGGTTATAATCAGATTAAGATGGCTCCCGAGGATATGGAGAAGAAAACCATTGTTACTCAATGTGGTACCTTTTGCTACAAAGTTATGCCTTTTGGGTTGAAGAATGTTGGGGAAACGTATCAGCGCGCCATGGTCGCTCTGTTCTACGACATGATCCATCATGAGATTGAGGTATACATTGACGACATGATTGCAAGATCCCAAACTGAAGGGGAACATCTGGACCATCTTCAGAAGCTATTTGACAGGTTGAAGTTGTACAAGCTGAGGTTAAATCCGAACAAGTGCACCTTCGGGGTGAGGTCTGGTAAGCTGTTGGGTTTCGTCGTAAGTGATAAAGGTATTCAAGTGGACCCTACCAAGGTGAAAGCTATACAGGAAATGCGATCCCCCCAAACAGAAAAAGAAGTTATAGGCTTTCTGGGACGTCTGAACTATATTTCCCGATTCATCTCACACTTGACTACTACTTGTGAGCCAATCTTCAATTTACTAAAGAAAGATCAAGTGGTAAGATGGAACGATGAATGTCAGGCCGCTTTCGAAAGGATCAAAGAGTATCTCCAAGAGCCACCTATTCTGATGCCTCCAGTTGAAGGGAGACCCTTGATCTTATACTTGACAGTACTCGATAATTCAATGGGGTGCGTGCGGGGGCAGCATGACGAGTCTGGCCGAAAAGAGCATGTTATTTATTACCTTAGCAAAAAGTTTACCGACTGCGAGACCCGATACTCATTGTTTGAGAAAACTTGCTACGCTTTGGAATGGGTTGCTCGCCGACTGAGACAGTATATGCTGACTCACACTACTCTATTGATATCAAAGATGGATCCAATCAAGTATATCCTCGAGAAGCCTGCCTTGTCCGGAAGAATAGCAAGATGGAAGATGATCTTGACTGAGTATGACATCCAATATACGACCCAAAAGGAAATCAAGGGAAGTGTGTTGGAAGATCATTTGGCACATCAGGCAGTAGACAATTACCAGTCTATCAACTTCAAATTCCCGGATGAGAACATCATGTTAGTGACTAACTGTGAGACACCTGGACCCGATGAAGGACCTGAGGAGGGATCCCGATGGTCTATGTACTTTGATGGAGCTTCAAACGCTTTGGGTAATGGCATTGGCACCGTGATCATATCTCCTGAAGGCTCTCATACTCCGTTCACCGCCCGACTATGTTTCAACTGCACCAATAACATGGTGGAATATGAAGCATGCATCATGGGTCTTCGAGCAGCTATCGACCTAAGGATTAAGTTCTTAAGGGTATTCGAAGATTCCTCTCTGGTGATCAGCCAGATCAAAGGCGAGTGGGATACGAAACACCCTAATCTTATTCCTTACAAAGAGTATGTATTGACGTTATTTCCGCATTTCGAGGAGATAACCTTTGAACACTTCCCTAGAGAGGAGAATCAGTTGGCGAACGCACTAGCTACGATGTCTTCTATGTTCAAAGTCATATGGGACAATGAAGCTCTCCAGATTAGCATTGAGAGGTTGGACGAGCCTGCACATTGCTGTGACATTGAGACTGAAGAGGTAGCAGATAAACCCTGGTTTCATTAGGTAAAGAGGTATCTTGAGGCTCAGGAGTACCCCGAAGGTGCATCTGTTAATGATAAAAAGTTTATGAGGAGGTTCGCGGCGAAGTTCTTCATCAGTAATGGAATCCTTTACAAACGTAACCATGATTCAACCTTACTGCGTTGTATGGATAAGAATGAGGCAGAAAGGATTATGGTAGAGTTACATGAAGGTACTTTCGGGACTCATTCCAGTGTACATACCATGGCAAAGAAGATCCTACGGGTAGGATACTATTGGTCCACAATGGAAGCCGACTATTATCAGCATTCTCGGACCTGTCACAAGTGCCAAGTCTATGTTGATAAGGTGCACATACCTCCAAATCCTATGAACGTCTTGACATCACCTTGGCCTTTTGCAATGTGGGGCATCGATATGATCGGCGAAATCAGACCTACGGCATCTAACAGGCATCGTTTCATCTTGGTAGCTATTGATTACTTTACAAAGTGGGTTTAAGCAGCTTCCTTTGCTACTGTAACCAAGAACATCGTGGCACGGTTCATTCGGCATAATCTGATCTGTCAATATGGTGTACCAGAGAGGATCATTACAGACAATGGTACAAATCTCAACAATAAGGTGATCACCGAGCTCTGCAAGCAGTTCAAGATACAACATCATAACTCTTCTCCTTACCGGCCCAAGATGAATGTGGTTGTAGAAGTGGCCAATAATAACATTAAGAAGATTGTGCAGAAGATGACGGTGACGTACAAAAATTGGCACGAGATGTTACCATTGCTCTTCATGGGTACCGTACCTCAGCGCGAACATCAACAGGGGAAACACCCTATTCCTTGGTTTATGGCATAGAGGTCGTCTTGCCCATTGAAGTTCAGATACCCTCCCTTCGGATTATGAAGGATGCAGGTTTGAGCGAAGATGACTGGATTCAGACCCGGTTTGATCAGCTGAACTTAATTGACGAAAAGAGACTTACTGCTATCTGTCATGGTCAAACGTATCAAAAACGGATGATCAAGGCATTTAACAAGAAAGTCAGACGACAAGAGTATCAGGTCGGGGATCTGGTGATCAAGCGCATTATCTTACCTCAAGGTGATCCCAGGGGCAAATGGACCCCTACTTACGAAGGGCCATTTATGGTTAAGAACATTTTCTCAGGAGGAGCTATGATTCTAACCACCATGGATGATGACGACCTTCCTCACTCTGTCAATGCAGACATAGTGAAAAAATACTACGCATAATCAAAGACCCGCTAGGTTGACTGGCCTAGGAAAAAATAAGGGCTTCCCGGAGAACCAAAAGGGTACGGGCAAAAATAAGGGATGAAAATGAAAAAATTTGTACACCCGGCAAGTCGAAAACCTGAAAAAGCGGCTTGGGCAAAAAAGGGTATCCCGGTGGACTGAAAACCTGAAAGGGCGGTCCAGGAAAAAGTTAGGGATTAAAGCGTAACACTATGTCTCATTGGATCACCTTGCAACCAGACTTCGGCATCGACTATCAAGCTCGGACGGCAGTAATCAATCTGATCTACCTTCAACCAAGTAGCAAAGTGATGAGATGCTCGAGAACATAAAGGCAATAGCACAGTTGGAACCCAGTGGGATTATTCACATAACTATTTTTCTTTGTTTTTTCACAAATTGTATAAACTCTATTAATCGGAGGCGTTCTTTTACTAGGACGTCAGCCTCTTGTACAAAAACGCCTATTTACAGGCCAAACTTCAAAAATCAATACATATCAGTTTCAGAAATAAATTTTTTCTTTTTCTATTTTTTTTGCAAAGAACGTCCAATGTTCAATTTTGATATATGCATTTGACATTAATTGCTACTCATAAATATTTACATGCGAAACAAAAGGCGATTACTTATAATATCAGAAACAGGGGCAAACGAGAAATGTCCAAACCGTACAGTTGCTCTGCCCACCAGGTATAGGGATAGACCTAGCTGGAGGAAACGATTGAAAGTACATTCATTCCCCGCAGAATAAGAGAAAGGCAATGGTATTAGTTCTCCCCAGCTGAGACTCGCAACTGTGATTGAATCGGTAATATTCTCCCCAAGCAGAGGTTATCTACCATCAGCACTGAAAAGTCTTATCATCCCCAATGGAGTATACAAAATATATTTCCCCAGTGGAGTTGGAATAATTGTCCCCAGTAGACTCCGGAAGATCATCCCCATTAAAGTCTAAAAGGGCTATCCCCAGTAAGGTCGCTATTGGAAAGTCATCCCCAGCGGAGTTCTTTCCTTTCACAAAATAGGAATTTAATCCCCAACAAGTTTCATTATCGCCAGCAACGGTAATTCATCCCCAGCTGAATTTATCAGCGGAATCTTCAGCAGAGCATCTCTTTCCCACAGAGTCATTCTCTAGTTAGTTTATTCCCCAGCGGAGTTATCCTCTCCTGCAGGTTTATTCTCACAAACATCTTCATCCACTGTCTCCAGCAGAAACAAAGAGTTCAATTCTTTTCTCCAACAGCAATCTGGGATTTATTTTCCTCAGCTCAAAACATCACATTTTCATACATCATGACATGCATACGCATCATACGACACAATCTCATTTATTTTGAGAACATCATTGCTTGATACATATCATGCATTACATACAACTAACCTTTATCTTTCAGGAAGGATACGGTTAAATTCTCACAAAATTCAAGCTATGAAGCTTCTACCTCAGTCGAATTACGGACGAGTTCCTAAATCTAGAAAAAAATGTTTCCTCAGTTGAATTACAGACGAGCTCCTAAATCTCAGCGAAGATGTTACCTCAGTTGAATTACGGACAAGTTCCTAAATCTCAACAAAGCTTTTACCTCAGTTGATTTACGGACGAGCTCCTAAATCTCAGCAGAGATGTTTCCTCAGTTGAATTACGGACAAGCTCCTAAATCTCAGCAAAGCAGTTGAATTACGAACAAGCTCCTAAATCTCAGCTTAAATACTCCCTTAGTCGAATTACAGGCGAGTTCCTGAATCTCGACAAAGATATTTTCTCAGTTGAATTACGAACAATCTCCTAAATCTCAGCAAAGTAGTTGAATTACGGATAAGTTCCTAAATCTCAGCGAAATTATGTTCGCAGTCGAATTACAGACGAGTTCCTAAATCTCGACAAATCTTCCCCAGTTGAATTACGGACAATGTCCTAAATCTCAGCAAAGTAGTTGAATTACGAATGAGTTCCTAAATCTCGACAGATATGTTCCTCGATTGAATTACGGACGAGTTCCTAAATCTCTGTAGAGATGTTTCCAGTTGAATTACAGACAGGTTCCTAAATCTCGACACCTCAGTTGAATTACGGACGGGTTCCTAAATCTCGACACCTCAGTTGAATTACAGACGGGTTCCTAAATCTCGACACCTCAGTTGAATTAAGGACAGGTTCCTAAATCTCGACACCTCAGTTGAATTACGGACAGGTTCCTAAATCTAGACACCTCAGTTGAATTATGGACGGGTTCCTAAATCTCGACAAAACCAGTTGAATTACAGACGAGCTCCTAAATCTTGACAAAGTCAGTTGAATTACAGACTAGCTCCTAAACCTCAACAAAGATGTTTTTTTAGTTGAATTACAGACGAGCTCCTAAATCTCAGCAAAAGTTGTTCCCTCAGTTGAGTACGGACGACTAAAGTTCCTAAATATCAACAGAGATGACTCATCAGCAGAATGACGGACGACGAAGCTCCTAAATTTCTATCTCTCTCCACGAAAGGTCAGACTTCCCCAGCGGAATCTTCCTCAACAACAGGTATACAAGCTCTCACTAAGGAATCTCTTATGCGATCGACACTCCTCCAAATGGCATCTATAAGCCCATTCCCGACATCACAAGACAATTATCATTTCATGCGAGTGCAAATTTCTGGGCACTCTAGTGTTCAATTCACTTCCACCTTCGGATCACGAAAGGCACGAAAGCCAATCTATATCCTCAGGTTTAAGAAGATTGAACAGGGGAAGCTGTTGTACCCCAAAATTTGCCCTCCCATATTTATCAAAACATTGCAAGAAAGATCTCCAAGTTGCTAAAGGTAGCCCCAGGGTTGGCCATACAAGCTCTCTCCTAAGGCAGTCTACTCAAATTAGGGTTTTGTGTTGCATCAAGATCCTTGAGTCCAAGTGACCCCAAGTTCTCCCCAATTTCCTAATATGTTCTCAAGATCATCCATGTCAAGTTTCAAGCCTTACAGAGGAAGTTTGCTCAGTCAATTGCTCAAAGGTCCAAAAATCGACTATGCTAGGGCAAAAGTCAAATGTGACCCAAATACAGTCAAACTTCAAGATTTTTTGTCAACATTCTCATTTAGAAGTATATTTCATCATTTTATCAAGGGTTGATCATGATTAATCAAGGATTTCTCACAATTCATCAAGATTCAAAAGTTGCTAAATTAGGGTTTTGCAGGAAAAGTCAACTCAACTTTGACCAAGCATAACTTTCTCATACTTTATGAGAAATGACCCATACAAAGCTCATTTTTAATAGGATGCAATTACCTACAATCCATCTTCATCTCCCAAGATCACAAAATGCACTCACAATAAGTTATCAATTTGGACATTATAGGTCATTTTGAAAAGTCAACAAAAACACCTTTTTTGTTAAAGCTTCATACATGAGCATGGAATATCAAAAAGATATGAGACAAAAACGGTTGATTATAGGACATTTCAAGCTTTCTAAAAAGTCTAAGAACACATCCAAATAGTCAAAATTGAGGAAGTTATGCATTGTTGAAGTTGGACTTTTTTGCAAAATTGCCAAAAGTCAACTATCCCCAAAACTTAAAATTTTGCCAAATGGGCCCATTCTTTTTCACTTGTTTTGAGTTGGAATTATTGCCCACGTGCTCTAGCCTTGGCCATGTGTCCATATCATATTTTTATTAATTATTTTGATTTTTATTTGAATTAATTTGATTTAAATCAAATAAAATCCAAAGCATTGATAACAATGGATCTTTTAATTGTTTCAGGCTTTAACCAAAGCTAGCAAGGCATTCAAATTCGCATCAAGCCAATTGTGTACAAAGAGATTGCAAAGGAGCCAATTTTGGAAAGTTGTTCAAAGCAAATCAAATACATATCAAAATCATTGAAAGAAGGAGATTTGGACAAGGCAATCAACCCTAATACATTGTACAATACATAAGGAGGCGAGGCAGACAAAAATTGGGGTTGGAGATCAAGCATAGAGGGAGAACAGAATTTGCAAAAAGAGGCAAAAAGTGTGAGTTAGAAATCACTCCTATAGGCAGTTTCAAGGCTTGATACTTGTCTCAATCATTTCTTGGCAGTCTCCACAACCTTAAGCAAGCAAAACCACACGTTTTCAGACCCTCCCACGCACTGTAAGTCATTCGTAACCTTGCTCTGTTCTTGAATTCGCATCTTGCAATTTAAGCATAGTTGATCTGAATTAATGGCATAATCTTAATCTACAGAGCATTTGCAAGCTTTTGATATTATTCAATTGCATTTATATGCCCTATGCCGTGAATCACCATTGTAGGGTTTTCTTGGAGTTTTTTAGGGCTTTTGTTTTCAGGTATAATTAGCCTTCGTAATGGCTATGGTTGTGATCATAAGAAGATGACGAGTCTAACAATCGTCTTAGAATGCATTTCCATGGCCTGTAGGAGATTTGGGAGGAACCCCTATCTGTAGCGACGAACATTTGTCTGTAGGTATAGGTGATGCTGTTTTTAGCCACGGTTCAAGGAAGGGGATGATGAGTTGTCATCCCCCCATTTGTCCATTCAAACAGCGCGCGCTTTTTTTATATTTTCTGTCCATTAAATTTTGTTTTATATATTATTACTGATTTGTATTATATTGACAAAACAAGTCAAGCAGTGTAGTGGCAAGCATAGCATTGGAATTCCTCTCAGGACCTGGGTTCGAATCCCAGGTCCCCCTATTTTTCTCCATATTATTTGTTTTTAGGTGATTCAATTCATATTCAAGCCAAGCCTCCACCATGGACACTCACTATCCAACGCACCAGATGGCCAGATGGCCAGATCTAGTGGCCATCATTGAAGGTGCACTAAAGGGCCAGGTCAATGCAAACGCATGGGATCACAAAAGTCCAACGGATCATCATCAATTGGGCCAATATTCTTGATTTCTGCACCCCCTATTCAGGCCCATTCTCTACTTTCTTATATTTTGTTTATTTTTTTTATTTTATTGTTTTATTTTATTTAATTCAATTACTAACCAATAAATTAATTTCTTTTTATCAAAAAATCACAAAAGTATTTTTTACCCAATTAAATTTCAGAACTTTATTTTTCTTTAATAAATATTAATTAAATAATTAGGTTGATTAATTAGGTAACTTTAATTTATTTTGCAAATAATTAAAAATCAATTAGAATTAATAGGTTAACATTAATTTAATTATTTTATTTTCTTTCCTAAAATAACAAAAACTCCAAAAATATGTCATTAATTATTTTTCATTAATTAATTTAATAACCAATTAATTTAGCTTTTAATTTTAGGATTTAATTTATTTTCGTAAAAATAAAAACAACAAAAAGCATTTTCTTTTAAAAGGGCAAAACCCTAAATTCGCATTCAATTTATTTTCGCATCGCGCGCTTTATTTATCCAATTAATGTATCTGCTCCCGGTTTGTAAAAAATAATTAGGACATTTATTTATTTTTCCGCTTTTATTTTATTTTCAAAGGTTTATCTTTGGCGATGTAAATACCCGACGCCTTGTAACAGTTAGTTTAAATTCCGCATTTTAATTTCACAAATTATTTAACTGCTAGATGTTTGATAATAGGGCTTGCATGACAAGAATGAATGTCTAATTTTTAAAACAGTTAGATCACCCTAAACAAGTGCAAAGATAAAAATAACTGAAATCAACACACTAGCACATGCACACTCCTGGGGTACATCCCACTTGGTTGCCTTCGTAAACGGTCATTGAGTATAAGTTGTTTTAGAGGTCGCCCTCTTGTCTGAAAGATCATAGTTGCCTCGAAATGGTTGCCTTGGATATTATTGCCTCGAATAAATGATCTAAGACCTTAGGGTTATTACTAAGACGTCCTAACATTGCTTTAGTGACCGCATGTCCCTTTCGAATTGACCCTCAAACTCCAACGATGGTGCTACCCACTCACTAATAGTGGGATGGCATTGTCTAAAGGAAACAAGCATAGAACGATTCCTTTTTCGAGTAGGTAGATTAGTTCTTAGATACTTGCTCATCCAAAACAAAACTTTTTCACACTTACACACTTTTACAAACAAGTTTTCAAAAAAAACACTTCATTACACTCTTAAGCAAGAGTTAAATCGAAGTTAAAACAAAAACTTTTCAAAACCCACAAGCACAAAGAAAACAATTTTGAAAATGATGAGCAAGTACCTAAGAGCCCGTAGATAACTACGGATAGAAAGGGTACTAATACCTTCCCTTTCTATAATCTACCCCCGTACTCAGAAATATCTCAAAAAAGGAATTTTTCTGTGCTTTTTTTCCTTTCCTTGTTGGATAAAATAAAAGTCGGTGGTGACTCTTGCTTACCGCGACATTTTGCGAAAACAAATGCAAAACGCGAACCATCATTCCAAAAACACTCAGTTCTTCCCACCGTATCACACATAACTCTCTTTCCTTGTATCAATTTTTTCTTATTTTACGACAACATTCTCTTACTAGAGTGTTTGTTCCCTTTGTACAAAAGTATTTACTCAAAGTCAATACAAAGATATCCCTTTGAAAGTGCAAAAAATATTTGTCTTTTTCTTTACACTTGTGTTTTGTTTACAAAAACGTCCAATGATTCATTGTTGAACATATGCATATGAACATAATTATTGTTTATAAATAAGCAAAAATGGAAAGAACAATTACTGATAGGTTGAAAGGATAGGAAAATATCTCTAGGATATTCCATAAATAATCCCCTGCAGTACGTCTTTTAAATCCCCAGCGGAACAAAGTTTCAAATTATTGATCCCCAGCAGAAGTTGTTAAAATTTATTAGGACTCCCTGTTGTACCCCAAAATTTTCCCTCCCATGAGACGATTTACCCGGATATACATGACCATGTCTCAAATTTTGCCACACCTTCTGAAGACCAATCTGAAAACTTTAAAAGAAGCTCCCAAGAACCCCAATACTGCTTCTCCTTGCTATAACCTGAACGCTCGATGTGCCTATCATTCTGAAAGCCTGGGGCACAATACAAATGACTGTTGGGCCTTAAAGAATAAGTTGTAAGACATTATCGATGCGAAAGAGATTGAGATTGATCTCCCAGAAATGCCTAATGTAATAACGACGCCAATGCCCAGACATGGCCAAGGTATTAACGCCATTGATGATGATCGTTTTGTTTCCTCCGTGAATGACTTAATCACTCCTTTGTTAACCATTAAACAAAATTTACTGCAAGCTGGTCTGTTCCCGGGCTGCGATAAAAATTGTCACTTATGCAAGTCTCTACCAAACGGCTGTTTGTTACTAAAGATAGGCGTACAGCGCCTGATGAATTGTAAAGAAATCTTATGGAAAAGCTTCCTGCTACCATAATTTCTTATCAAGATGTTTCGATAATCACCATTTCTGACAATCCTCTCAGAATCTCCACCAAAAGACTCGTCAGGATTACATCTGTTCCAAGGTCTTCACCTTTAATCATCATTATGCCAAGACCAATATCATACTCTTCAGATAAAGCTGTTACCTTGAGTTATGGGGCTGGCGTTTATTACTATGGCGTCAAGCAAGATCAGTTGGCTCTCAAAGACGAAGTTGCAAGAGATTTTGATCCTGACATCGGTAATATCACTGGGACCAGCAAAATAACAAGATGTGGAAGAGTCTTCTCACCTGAGATTTCTCCAAAGACCGTTGCTACTCCTGTGATCATTCCTACTGCCACTCCTACCGACACTCCCAGTGATACTCCTACTATTATCCCTGATACCGATACAAGGGGCAAAGAGGTCTTGAATGAGCCGGTCCAAGCAAGAGAGCGTCCCGAGATCATCCTTGAAGCTTCTAGATAGGAGATAGAAGAAATACTGAAGATAATCAAGAAAAGTGACTACAACATCGTAGAACAGTTGGGGCAGACCCCCTCGAAGATATCATTGTTGTCCTTACTTTTGTGTTTTGAGGCCCACACCAAAGCCTTGGTAAAGTTTCTTAAGACCGCCCACGTTCCCCAAGAAACCTCTATCGACCAATTTGAAAACTGTGTGGCCAGTCTAACTGTTGATAACGGATTGGGGTTTTCTGACGTTGCTTTAACCTCTAAGGGAAGGAAGCACAACAATCCCTTGCATGTTTCCATTGAATGCAGGGGCACCACACTTTCCCATGTTCTGGTGGATACCGGCTCATCATTGAATGTCTTGTCCAAAAATGCTCTCGACCGACTGGATTGCGAGGGGCTCATCTTAAAACCTAGCAACATCATAGTAAGGGCCTTTGATGGTTCTAAGAGGACAGTGCACGGAGAAGTTAATATCCCCATAAAAATTAGAACTCAGACTTTTGACTCAACTTTCTATGTGATGGACATCCGCGCTTCATAATCTTGTCTATTGGGTCGAACCTGGATCTATGGTGCTGGTGCCGTCACTTCTACCCTGCACCAAACGCTAAAATACCTGATCAAAGGAAAGATTGTCACAGTTCACGGAGAGGAGGAGTACATGGTTAACCATCTGAACTCTTTCAGGTATGTTGAAATGGATGGTGAATTCATTGAGACTCCCTGTCAGAACTTTGAGGAGGTTCCAGCAACAGTGGCGATAACCAATTCTACTCCAAAGGTCCCGAAGATCACCAGACCTCCACTGAAGATGGCCTCTTTGAAAGATGCTCGAGCAATAGTTGAAGAAGGAGGGTGTACCATCTGGGGTCAACTTCCGGATATTCCTTACAAGTCCGACAAATTTGGTTTGGGATTCACCACAGAGGCCCAAAGAGTTGTTCGACGTTCTCGCACCGGGGGACCACCTCTGCGTATCAGCATTCAGGGAGTCAATGCAGTAGAAGATAGTTATGGCATATGTGATATGGACGAGTGGATTTTCCCAACCATCGGCGGAGGGCTCAACAATTGGGAGGCCAAAGATTTCATTCCTATTATTTTTATTCAAGAGTAATTGTATTTTAATATTTCTAGGCTTGTAATATTTAAACAATTCAGACTTTTAAAACCTAGTGTCTTACCCGAGGCACAACGGTCCATTTGTGAGGGTTGTCATTTCATTTTCATATGTCATTAATGAATCATGGAGGTTTTTGCATCAAATTTTGTGTTCTTTGTCTTTCTTTCTTACATTTTATTTCTTTCAAAGGTAGCTATGCTCTTACACACACTCACATATTAAAATGCAGATCTACATCCACTCAGGATCCCATGGGTAACGATTCTACTATGGCCAATTGTGACTTTGAAAATCCGATCTACCAAGCCGATGACGAAAGTGAGGAAGATTGTGAGGTGCCAGGGGAGTTGGCCAGGTTGTTGCAACAGGAAGAAAGGACCATTCAGCCTCACGAAGAGCCGATTGAAACAATTAACTTAGGTACTGAGGAGGACAAAAAGGAGGTCAAGGTGGGTGCCAATTTGGAACCCAGTGTCAAGGAGCGTCTGATTCAGTTGCTACACGATTATGTTGAAGTCTTTTCCTGTCCGTACAAAGACATGCCGGGACTTGATACAGACATTGTGGTACATCGTCTGCCGACAAGAGAAGATTGTCCTCCAGGAAAGCAAAAGGTTCGCCGCATGAGACCTGATATATCAGAAAATATCAAAGCAGAAGTCATGACGCAATTCAATGCTGGATTCTTGGCTGTCACCTCTTATCCCCAATGGGTTGCCAATGTTGTTCCTGTTCCCAAGAAAGACGGTAAAGTATAAATGTGTGTGGACTACAGAGATTTGAATAGGGCAAGCCCCAAAGATGATTTCCCACTCCCCCACATCGACATTCTAGTTGACAATACGGCATAACACAAAGTGTTTTCCTTCATGGACGATTTCTCATGCTACAACCAAATTAAAATGGCGCCTGAGGATATGGAGAAAACAACCTTTGTTACACAATGGGGCACATTCTGCTATAAGGTCATGCCATTCAGACTGAAGAATGCTGGGGCAACTTATCAACGCGCCATGGTAGCTTTATTTCATGACATGATACATCATGAGATAGAGGTCTACGTAGATGATATGATAGCCAAATCGCAAATGGAAGAAGAGCACCTTGATCACTTACAGAAGCTGTTTGAGAGGTTGAAGAAGTACAAGTTGAGATTGAATCCAAACAAGTGCACGTTCGGAGTACGGTCTGGTAAACTCCTAGGCTTTGTCGTCAGCAACAAAGGTATCGAGGTTGATCTTGCCAAGGTTAAAGAGATACAAGAGATGCCTTCTCCTTGTACTGAGAAGGAAGTCAGGGGATTCTTGGGACGTTTGAATTACATCGCCAGGTTCATTTCTCACCTGACAGCTACTTGTGAGCCAATCTTCAAGCTCTTGAAGAAAGATCAAGTAGTCAAATGGAATGACGAATGCCAAGTTACTTTTGACAAAATCAAAGAATACTTACAAGAGCCTCATGTGTTGTTACCACCCGTCGAGGGAAGGCCTTTAATCCTGTATTTGATTGTTTTAGAAAACTCAATGGGGTGTGTGTTGGGGCAGCATGAAGAGTTTGGCCGAAAAGAGCATGCTATTTATTACATGAGCAAAAAGTTTACCGACTGTGAAACAAGATATTCACTGCTCGAGAAAACTTGTTGTGCTCTGGCATGGGCTGCTCGTCGGCTGAGACAGTATATGCTGACCCATACTACCTTGTTGATATCTAAAATGGATCCGATAAAATACATCTTCGAGAAGCCTGCCCTCTCTAGAAGAATAGCAAGATGGCAAATGATCCTGACAGAGTACGACATTCAGTATACTACCCAGAAGGCTATAAAAGGTAGTGTATTAGCTGATCACCTCGCTCACCAAGTTGTGGAAGACTATCAGTTCATGAAGTTTGAATTCCCGGATGAAGACATCATGACATTAGACAATTGTGAAGAAATCGGGCCATATGAAGGACCTGAACAAGGATCCCGATGGACCCTGTTCTTTGATGGAGAATCCAATGCACTTGGCAATGGTATCGGTGTTGTACACATATCTCTGGAAGGATGTCATACTCCCTTACTACCAGACTTTGCTTCAACTGTACAAACAACATGGCAGAATACGAAGCATGCATCTTCGATCTCAAAGCTGCTATAGACTTGGGGATCAAATCCTTGGATGTATTTGGGGATTCAACTTTGGTCATCAGTCAGATCAAAGGGGAATGAGACACCAAACACCCCAACCTTATCCCTTACAAAGAACATGTGTTGACATTGTTGCCGCATTTTGAGAAGATTACCTTTGAGCATTTCCCGCGAGAAGAAAATCAGCTAGCAGATGCACTAACTACAATGTCGTCTATGTTTAAACTTAATTGGGATAACGAGGTTCCTTAAATCACCATTGAGCAGATGGATGAACCAGCCTACTGTCATGAGATCGGTACTGAAGGAGCAGTGGATCAACTTTGGTTCCATGAAGTTAAATGGTATCTCGAGTCTCAGGAATATCCAGAAGGAGCTTCAGTGAATGACAAGAAGTTCCTAAGAAGATTCTCGGCTAAATTCTTCCTTAGTAACGAAATTTTGTACAAACGCAATCATAACTATGTATTACTTTGGTGCGTAGACAAGGTTGAAGCTGAAAGGATCATGGTTGAATTACACTAAGGCACTTTTGGTACCTATTCCAGCGGGCATACGATGGAAAAGAAAATCCTACGGGCAGGCTATTATTGGTCTACCATGGAGGCAGACTGCTATCAACACTGTTGGACTTGCCATAAGTGTCAGATTTATGCTGATAAAGTGCACGTACCTCCGGTTCCTCTAAATGTCTTGACGGCTCCTTGGCCCTTTGCTATGTGGGGAATCGATATGATTGGGGAAATCAAGCCAACAGCCTCCAATGGACACCGCTTCATCTTAGTGGCCATCTATTATTTTACAAAGTGGGTTGAGGCTGCTTCCTTCACTTCTGTTACTAAGAATGTGGTCGCCCGGTTCATCAAATAGAATCTCATCTGTCGGTACAGTATCCTAGAGAGAATCCTCACTGATAATGGTATGAATCTAAATAACACTATGATCACCGCCTTATGCGAGCAATTCAAGATCCAGCATCATAATTCTTCCCCTTACCGGCCAAAGATGAATGGCGCTGTAGAAGCTGCTAACAAAAACATTAAGAAGATCATACAGAAAATGACAGTCACCTACAAAGACTGGCATGAGATGCTACCATTTTCTCTCCACGGGTAATGTACCACAGCTCGCACATCAACTGGGGCAACACCCTATTCTCTTGTATATGGAACGGAGGCTGTCTTACCTATCAAGGTCCAGATCCCCTCTCTGAGGATCATGAAGGATGCTGGTTTGAACGAAGAAGATTGGATCCAGACTCAACTTGACCAGTTGAACTTGATTGATGAGAAGAGGCTTGCAGCTATCTGTCACGATCAGATGTACCAAAAACGCATGATCAAAGCTTTTAACAAAAAGGTCAAACGTCAAGTATATCGGGTCGGTGACTTGGTAATCAAGCGTATCATTTTTCCACAAGGTGATCCTAGGGGAAAATGGACTCCTACATATGAAGGGCCGTTTGTGATCAAAAGCATATTCTCTAGTGGGGCAATGACCTTGACCACTATGGATGGTGATGACCTTCCTCACCCTGTCAATACAGACATAGTTAAAAGATACTACGCATGAACAAGGACCTGCTAGGTCGACTGACCTAGGCAAAAATTAGGGCATCCCGGCAGACCAAAAGGTTCGGGAAAAAATTAGGGATAGAATACAAAAAAATATGTACACCCGGCAAGCTGAAAACCTGAAAGGGCGGCTTGGGTAAAAAAGGGTATCCCGGTGGATCGAAAACCCGAAAGGGCGGTCCAGGCAAAAGTTAGGGAATTAAAGCGTATGACTATGTCCCATTGGATCATCTTGCAGACAATTTTCAGCATTGACCAATAAACTCAAACGGTTCTAATTAATTCAATCAACTTCTCTGAGGAGACAAGTGGACAAGACACTCAGAGACATGAAGACTATAGTAGAATGGGAACCCCATGGGATTATTTCACATAGCTATCTTTTCTTTGCATCAATTTTCATTTTTTTACGGTGACATTCTCCTACCAGAGTGCTCGTCTCATTGTACAAAAAATACTTATTCAAGTTAATACAAAGATACCCCTTTTGGAAGGGCAAAACCATCTGTTTTTCTTTATTTCTATGCTTTGTTTACAGAAACGTCCAAGGATTTATTTTTGAACATATGCATTTGAACGTAATTACTGTTTACAAATGAACAAAAAAAAAGGAAAGACAATTACTAATGGCTTTAAGAAATAGGATAATATCTATAGGCCATTCTATAAGATCCTTGCGAGTACCTTCTCCAGCAAGATCAGAAGCAAATATTGTAAGTCTCAGAGTGCCTAAGAGGGGGGGGGGGGGGGGGGGGGTGAATTAGGTCTTATAAAATTTATTCGGTTTTATGAGAATGCTTGGTAGTAATTTTTGGTTAAGTGTGTGAAGGTTTTGATTATATCTTTATCTTTTCCTGATTATGGTGATGAAAGCGATAAATGCGGAAAAGTAAAGAACACGGTGATATATCCTGGTTCCCCTTACAATCCGAGAGTACTCCAGTCCCCTTTCCAACACGAAAGAGATTTCACTATAGTTAGAATGATTGTACAGCCTATGCTTACTACCTAACCTATAGGGTGATCAAAGGTTCTTAACACCTTTAAGACCAAACAAACACTAATGTGAATGAAGAACAATCCTCTTCAAATCACAACACTTACTTCCAACAATCCTGGATAGTAAGGGAAAATCTTTAAGTAATACAATGATTTAGTTTGAAGTATATGGAGAGCTTTATCAATCTTCAATTGATCTTCTTCTTCAAGATAAAAACAATTCTCAACAATGTATATAAATGTTCACAATGTATGAATGAAACTTTTAATGATAATGAAAGTGTATATGGCAAGTTTCACAAAATTATGAACACAGGAAAGTATAATTTCAAATGTGAGTAAATGAGAAAATTGTTAATGAAGAAGTATATTTGTTAATTTTAAAATTGAAGCATTGAACATTGTTTGAAAATAAGAAAATCTGCATTTTATAAAGTTGTAAGAACCTCTTCATTCATGCCAATTCATATGAAAAGTTGCAATGCATTCATGAAAAGATACCACTTGAAAAATGTTCAAAAAACAAAGTAAAAGCTGCATTGGTTCGCTATGAACTGGTTCCGACACTGACAGAACCCGGTTCTTAGTGAACGTTATAAGTTGGAATTCAAATTTATCACGCAGGAACCGATTCCCCTATTGGTACAACCCGGTTCCTGGTACAAAATCCAGGGACGTGTTTTTTGAGAAATGCTGGAACCCGGTTCCCTGTTAGGGAGGAACCGGTTCCTAAAGGTTTATTTTCAAAAATACTTTTTGAAAGATATTTCAAACAAAGTTTTTCTTGATGTTAAAGTTATGGAATATGTATATGTTGATGAATGCATATTGTGAACATCTATGTTCAAGATTTTAAGAATTATTTATACCATATTGACATTTGATGATTTCTTCAATAATTCTTCAATAATCTTCAAGACTTTTATTTGATGTTGATAAGCTTTTTGCACATCCTTTGAAAGTTGATGTCCATGTTGTCTTCACCAAAACACATGCTTTAAATATGACTTGAGAAGCTTGCAATTACATTCTCCCCCTTTTTGATGATGACAACCAAGTCTTGAAAACGATTTCTTGAAATGTTCATGTTGTTTTGTGTAGCAAACATGTTGAGAAAATGCAAGGCTCCCCCTAAATTGTATGTTCCCCCTAAGTCCATGATTCTTTGAATTTTGGAGAGAGTTTGATATTTATTTGGGCCTGCAATTTCTTTGAAACAAAACAACACACATGCATACTCTTCTCCCCCTTTGTTAACATCAAAAAGGATGGGGAAAAAGAGTGAAATAGATACATATAAAAATTAAGACGTGTATCTTAAGAGAAACATTAGATATCACCTTCATCCAAAATACCAAGTTCTCTTCGGATTTTGAAGAAAGATTCTCGAGCAAGCGGTTTAGTGAAGATATCTGCGAGTTGGTTATGAGTATCCACAAAAGTGACTTCGACATCTCTTTTAAGTACATGATCACGGAGAAAATGATGTCGAATATCTATATGTTTGGTTCTTGAATGCATGACCGGATTCTTTGTAATATTGATAGCACTTGTATTATCGCATCAAAGAGGAATGCATCCGAGATCAAGTCCGTAATCATGGAGTTGTTGCTTGAGCCAAAGAATTTGTGCACAACAACTACCCGCTGCTATGTATTCTGCTTCGGCCGTGCTAAGAGCAACACATGCTTGCTTTTTACAAGCCCATGATACTAATGCATTTCCAATAATGTGACAAGTACCACTTGTGCTTTTACGATCAGTTTTACAACCTGCATAATCCGTGTCAGAATAACCAATTAAAGTGCAAGTACTACCTTTTGGATACCATAGGCCGACATTGATTGTTCCTTTAAGATACTTCATGATCCTTTTAACTGCCATGAGGTGTGATTCCTTTGGATTTTCTTGAAAGCGAGCGCAAAGACAAACACTAAATATGATGTCAGGACGGCTTGCCGTCAAGTACAATAAAGAACCAATCATACCTCTGTACTTTGTAATATCAATTGGAGTACCGGATTCATCTTGATCAACATATGTACTGGAGCCCATTGGAGTATTCATGGCTTTACAATTGTCCATATCAAACTTTTTCAATAATTCTTTGCAATACTTAGATTGGTTGATGAAGATTCCATCTTCTAGTTGCTTGATTTGTAGTCCAAGAAAGTAGTTCATCTTTCCCATCATAGACATCTCGAATTCTCCTTGCATCATCAATGAGAATTCCTCACACATTTCTTTGTTAGTTGATCCAAAAATGATATCATCAACATAGACTTGAACCAATAAAGTATTACTTTGGATTTTCTTAATGAACAAGGTTTTATCAACCTTACCATTTTCGAAACCTTTTTCACACAAAAAATTGCTAAGTCTATCATACCATGCTCTTGGTGCTTGCTTTAAGCCATAAAGAGCCTTTCTCAACTTAAAGACATGTGAAGGATGTTTGAAGTCTTCAAATCCCGGGGGTTGTTTGACACAGACTTCTTCATTGATGTATCCATTCAAGAATGCGCTTTTGACGTCCATTTGAAAAAGCTGAAAATTTAATGAACAGGCATAAGCAAGTAAAAGACGTATAGCTTCTAACCTTGCAACCAGAGCAAATGTTTCTTCAAAGTCGATTCCTTCCTCTTGATTGTAACCTTGGGCAACCAACCTTGCTTTGTTTCGAACAATTAGACCATTCTCATCAAGTTTGTTCTTAAACACCCATCGGGTACCTATGATGTGTTTACCACTTGGTCTAGGAACAAGTTCCCAACCTGAATTTCTCTCGAATTGATTTAATTCTTCTTGCATAGCAATAATCCATTGATCATCTCCTAAGGCTTCATCAACTTTGGTAGGTTCAATTTGAGAAACAAACGCCATGTTTAAGCAAGCATCTTTTAGATTCAATCTTGTTGATACTCCTTGGCTAATGTCACCAATAATTTCGTCAATAGGATGGTCTCTATGAGTTCTCCATTCTTTTGGTAGATCATTGGTGTTTGAATCTTGTTGAACAATGTTTTCTGAATTTTCGGGTGATTTCTTAATTTGATCAAATGAAAGATCTTCTGGGGGTAAATCTATAGGATCATCATCATCACAAACAACTACTTCCTCCTTGGAGGGGTTAGTTTCATCAAAAGATACATGCATAGATTCTTCAATAGTTAAAGTTCTTTTATTATAAATTCTATATGCTTTACTAGAAAGCGAATAACCAAGAAATATACATTCGTCGGATTTATTGTCAAACTTACCAAGATTATCTTTGTCATTATTAAGAACAAAGCACTTGCATCCAAAAATGTGAAAGTGAGCAATATTTGGCTTTCTTCCTTTGAAGAGTTCATATGGAGTCTTCTTTATTATAGGTCTAATGATAACTCGATTTCCAACATAACATGCCGTACTAACCGCATCCGCCCAAAAATATTTAGGAAGATTTGCATCACTAAGCATTGTTCTTGCAAGTTCCACTAGAAACCTATTCTTTCTTTCAACTACTCCATTTTGTTGTGGAGTTCTAGGTGCTGAAAAATTATGAGAGATACCATGTTCTTCACAAAATTCTTCAAATTGAGCATTTTGGAATTCTCCACCATGATCACTTCTTATGGATACAATCTTTAGTGATTTTTCATTTTGGATTTGCTTAGCATACTTCTTAAAGGCTTTGAAAGCATCGCTTTTCTGCACAAGAAACAAAGTCCAAGAATATCTAGAAAAATCATCAATAATGACTAAAGCGTATACATTACCTCCGAAGTTTTTTGTTCTTGATGGACCAAAGAGATCCATGTGTAACAATTGTAGTGGTCTTGTAGTAGACACCACATTCTTATATTTGAAAGTTGTTTTGATCTGTTTGCCCTTTTGGCATGCATTACATAATTTGTCCTTGATAAACTTCATCTTTGGTAGACCAATAACTAAGTCATGCTTAACCAATTTGTTCAAGTGCTCCATGTGAATGTGAGCGATCCTCTTGTGCCATAACCAAGCGTAATTGTTGTTTACCATAAGACATTGTACCTTCAGAGACAAATCATCTAAAGTAATCATAAAAATATTGTTAGTTCTTATACCTTTGAGTTTTACCTCATTGGCTGCCTCATCCATAATGAGACATTCATCTTTGTTGAATTTGATCTTGAACCCTCTATCGCAAAGTCGACTTATGCTAAGAATATTGTGTTTTAATCCTTCAACATAGAGAACATCCTCAATTTGAATGGATGGAGGTGTGCCAACTATTCCAACGCCAAGAATCTTTCCTTTGGTGTTGTCTCCATAGGTGACATACCCTTTGGCTTTATGTACTAGATATGAAAATTGGTGTACATCTCCTGTCATATGCTTTGAACATCCACTATCAAGATACCAAACATTTGATGTGGATTTCAAGCATACCTACACAAACAAATTATTCTTTGTTAGGTACCCAAGTTGCCTTGGGTCCTTCATAGTTAGTTTCCTTTTTCACCCACACATAATGCCCACTTGCTATACTAAAGTTTCTAACATAGCAAGCATTAGGTGTATGGCCTTTAATACCACAATAAAAACAAGTAGGTTCAAAGTTACTTCTATATCTAGAAGGATAAGATTTATTCTTAGGAAATGTTTTCTTTTTCGATACATTAGCCTTTTTCTTTTGATGATTATGAACAACTTGCTTCTTTTCTACTTTCTTGGGATTGGAACTATTACTAGCCTTTAAAAAAACAGTGGGATTGTTACTTGGTTTCTTAGAATTCACATAACCAAGACCCCTTTTATCATTTGGATAGCGTTGTTGGCTTAGTAATCCTTCCAATCCTATTTGTCCTTTTTCATATTGTTCAATGACTCTTTTCAATTGAACAATTTGAAAGGCATTTGATTCACACTTGGAGCATGCAAAGTTTTCTTTTTCTTTAATAAAATTCTGTTTTTGAAGATCAAAATCTTTAGTCATGGTGTCAATTTTTTCTAAACAACTTAGAAGTTCTTTTTCTTGATTTGACACCTTTTTGTATAAACTTTTGCATTCTTTCAAGAGTTCATCAATAGCGTCTTGAACATCATCATCAAAAAGATTAAATTCATTACTAACCTCTTCTTCATTGTCGGAGTGATGTGAAGCCATTAATGCTAGATTTACACATTCCTCGCTTTCCGAATCGGATGAAGAACTTATCTCATTATCTTCCCATGCAACATAAGCCTTTTTGTTCTTGAACTCCTTTTTGCCTTTGAATCCATTTTTCTTGGAGAGTTTTGGACAATCCGGCTTTATGTGACCTTGCTTTCCACATTCATAACATGTGACATCTTGTGTTGATGTGGAGGCTTCTTTATCTTTATGATTATAAAATTTCTTCCTCTTGACAAAGTTAGCATTATGAAGATTATTCTTATGACCAAATTATATTCCTAACCTTCTTACAAGAAGCAAGAAGTTTTCATCTTCCTCCGATGCATCTTTATCTTGACTTTCCTTTGAATCAACTTTCAAGGCAATGCCTTTGGATTTCTTCTCTAAATTTTCATGTTTTTCAAGTCTACCGAGTTCCGTTTCATATTCTTGAAGTTTGCCAAATAATGTAGCGGAAGTCATTGCGGAGAGACTCTTCTTTTCCGAGATTGCCGTTACCTTTGGTTGTCATTCCCTAGTCAATGATCTAGGGATTTTCATGTTGAGTTCATCATTTGTCAAGGTTTTACCAAGAGCATTTAAGTGATTTGTCAAATGCACAAATCTCTTTTGTAAGTCAAGAATGGATTCTCCGGGCTGCATTCGAAATAGTTCATATTCTTGACTCAAGGTATTTAGCCTTGATCTTTTTACTTCAGCCGTTCCTTCATGACTTTGAACCAGGGTATCCCATATTTCTTTTGTTGTCTTGCAGTTCGAGACACGGAAAAATTCGTCCATACTGAGTGCACCTTGAAGAAGGTTTATTGCCTTTTTGTCATAGAGAACTTTCTTTTTATCATCGTCGTCCCATGCAGTTTTGGGCTTTGCAGAACCAATGCCATTGATTACTGATATTGGGATAAATGGACCATTTTCAACAGCATCCCATACTTCCTCTCCTTGTGCTTCTAAATGCGCCTTCATGCGTATTTTCCAGAAGTCAAAATATTCACCACAGAATAAAGGAGGCTTGTTGTTACTACCACCATCTCTGAAAAATGGTTGATGATTTGCAGAAGCCATTCTGGATCTTTAGGAACAAGTTACCTATAACTTGCTCTGATGCCAATTGTAAGTCTCAGAATGCCTAAGAGGGGGGGGGTGAATTAGGTCTTATAAAATTTATTCGGTTTTATGAGAATGCTTGGTAGTAATTTTTGGTTAAGTGTTTGAAGGTTTTGATTATATCTTTATCTTTTCCTGATTATGGTGATGAAAGCGATAAATGCGGAAAAGTAAAGAACACGGTGATATATCCTGGTTCCCCTCACAATCCGAGAGTACTCCAGTCCCCTTTCCAACACGAAAGAGATTTCACTATAGTTAGAATGATTGTACAGCCTATGCTTACTATCTAACCTATAGGGTGATCAAAGGTTCTTAACACCTTTAAGACCAAACAAACACTAATGTGAATGAAGAACAATCCTCTTCAAATCACAACACTTACTTCCAACAATCCTGGATAGTAAGGGAAAATCTTTAAGTAATACAATGATTTAGTTTGAAGTATATGGAGAGCTTTATCAATCTTCAATTGATCTTCTTCTTCAAGATAAAAACAATTCTCAACAATGTATATAAATGTTCACAATGTATGAATGAAACTTGTAATGATAATGAAAGTGTATATGGCAAGTTTCACAAAATTATGAACACATGAAAGTATAATTTCAAATGTGAGTAAATGAGAAAATTGTTAATGAAGAAGTATATTTGTTAATTTGAAAATTGAAGCATTGAACATTGTTTGAAAATAAGAAAATCTGAATTTTATAAAGTTGTAAGAACCTCTTCATTCATGCCAATTCATATGAAAAGTTGCAATGCATTCATGAAAAGATACCACTTGAAAAATGTTCAAAAAACAAAGTAAAAGCTGCATTGGTTCGCTATGAACCGGTTCCGACACTGACAGAATCCGGTTCTTAGTGAACGTTATAAGTTGGAATTCAAATTTATCACGCAGGAATCGATTCCCCTATTGGTACAACCCGGTTCCTGGTACAAAATCCAGGGACGTGTTTTTTGAGAAATGCTGGAACCCGGTTCCCTGTTAGGGAGGAACCGGTTCCTAAAGGTTTATTTTCAAAAATACTTTTTGAAAGATATTTCAAACAAAGTTTTTCTTGATGTTAAAGTTATGGAATATGTATATGTTGATGAATGCATACTGTGAACATCTATATTCAAGATTTTAAGAATTATTTATACCATATTAACATTTGATGATTTCTTCAATAATTCTTCAATAATCTTTAAGACTTTTATTTGATGTTGATAAGCTTTTTGCACATCCTTTGAAAGTTGATGTCCATGTTGTCTTCATCAAAACACATGCTTTAAATATGACTTGAGAAGCTTGCAATTACAAATACATCCTACTACAGAATCGCTAACGTATCCCCAGCAGGATTTCACGAAGTCTACAAGAAATGTCCAACGTTTCCCTTCTACAACAGAGTTTATTTCTCTAATGATTGGAAACTCACTCATCAGTGCTTCAAGAGGGATTTATTTTCCCCGCTTCCAACAACACTACGGCACGAACAATCTTTAAGTCCATACATTTGCATTCATACGTCATAACATTAACAACACAAGTACATACAGTGCAATCTCATTTATTTTGAGAAACAATATCATACCATGCATTGCATACATCATAGCATTGCATGCAATTAACTCTTCACCTTTTGCCAGAAAGAATTTGTCGACAAGAAATTGTTATCAACAAATTTATGACAGACAAATATTTTCAACAAGTCAAATACAGATCAATTCCCAAAAAAGACTAGTCGACTATCTACATAGCAAAATATTTCCCTTAAACTTCTGCTGGTTCAGATAAATCTCTCAATGATTTATTCTGATTCTTTTCCAGATTCTTATTGGTTCAGATAAATCTCTCAACGGTTTATTTTTATTTGTTTCCAGATTCTTACTGGTTCAGATAAATCTCTCAACGGTTTATTCTGATTCGTTTCCAGATTCTTACTGGTTTAGATAAATCTCTCAACGGTTTATTCTGATTCGTTTCCAGATTCTTACTAGTTCAGATAAATCCCTCAACGGTTTATTCTGATTCGTTTCCAGATTCTTACTGGTTCAGATAAATCTCTCAGCGGTTTATTTTGATTCTTTTCCAGATTCTTACTGGTTCAGATAAATCTCTCAACGTTTTATTCTGATTCGTTTCCAGATTCTTAGTGGTTCAGATAAATTTCTCAACAGTTTATTCTGATTCATTTCCAGATTCTTACTAGTTCAGATAAATCTCTCAGCGGTTTATTCTGATTCTTTTCCAGATTCTTACTGGTTCAGATAAATCTCTCAACGGTTTATTCTGATTCTTTTCCAGATTCTTACTGGTTCAGATAAATCTCTCAACGGTTTATTCTGATTCGTTTCCAGATTCTTACTGGTTCAGATAAATCTCTCAACGGTTTATTCTGATTCGTTTCCAGATTCTTACTAGTTCAGATAAATTTCTCAATGGTTTACTCTGTTTCATTTCCATATTCTTAATGGTTCAGATAAACCTCTCAACTGTTTATTCTGATTCGTTTCCAGATTCTTACTGGTTCAGATAAATCTCTCAACGGTTTATTCTGATTCGTTCCAAATTCTTACTGGTTCAGATAAATCTCCCAACAGTTTATTCTGATTCATTTTCTATTAAAGTCGAGTTCAGACTTTCTGTCAATAATCATCTTTGGATGGCATCTATAAGCCCATCTCCGACAATTCTCCATCATTTCTGCAAATGGCATCTTTAAGCCCATTCCCTACACAATCAACCAGCGCATCATCAAGTGCAAATTTCTGGGCACTCTAGTGTTCAATCATCACCTACTTTCCAGCCATGAACGACAAACATGTCGATCTCACTTTTCAAGTTTAAGAAGATTGAACAGGGGCAGCTGTTGTACCCCAAAATTTTCCCTACCATTTTTCACTCAAGATGCTATCCCAGGGTTTCTCAAGCACTCAATTTGTTATAAAAGTTGATCAAGTAGATTCTCTTCCTAGGAAACTAGTCATCAACTAGGGTTTTGCACTTCTCAAATGGATTTGAGTCATCAAGGTTTCAAGTAAATCACCATGTCTCCTCAAAGTCTGTTTAAGTCAATTTTCAAACCTCACATTGCAAGTTTGTCCAAATCCATGGCCCAGATAACTGAAAAGGCATTTGTGTGATTTTAATTTTACTTAACTACAATCTTCTGAGGGTTGGTGTTTATTTTTTAGAGCATATTCTGTTTGAATAAGGTATAAAGTCTAAAACTATCATTTTAAGCAATCATGATTGAGGATTCAATTAATCATTTGGGTTTGAGTTTTTAAACATTTATTTTGTTTAAGAATGCAAATACATGATTTATCCTATCATATTGTGTTTACTTGAAATGCAAGTTATCAAGACAAGATGTTTTATTCAAAACATTCAATCAAGAATTCCAAAGTTAAACTAAAACTCAAAGTTGTACAACAAATTTCATTATTACTCAAGCTTTGTATTCATTACAGTTTTGTGGGTCATTCACAAAATAAATTACAAATGATTACAAATGGATTACAAGTGAAATACAAAGCTAAATCTACAAGGAAAGAATTGCTTCTTCTTCAAGACTCTTTGCTTCATCTTCAAGAAATTCCCCATTTCTAGCCATGGTCTTCTCTTCATCTTGTCTTGCTTGCCATTCATTTGTTTGTACATGTGACAAAAGAAAAGAGAAAACATTAGCAAATAATCAACATTGAAAAGTCCAAGAAAAATGATTTTCATCACTAGGGTTTTCTTTTAGGAATCAGAATTTTGTTTGTTTTAATCACCATCCATTTCTCCCTATTTTTGCAAATCTCAAAACCTAGGTTTTGGTTCACAAAAAAGGGGAAAAAGAGAAAAATACAAACAGTTCAAACAGCAACAAAAGCAACAGGCTGCAAACAACAGCAGTCAAATGCACAAGTTAAACAATACAAACAGCCAAACTGCATCACAAAAAAGCAGTGTTATGCAAAGCAATTACAGCAGCACAGGATGCAAGGCAACAGGCTACAAACAGCAACAGTCACATCCAAGGCAGAACCAAGCCTGTTGTAAACCCACAAGCAAGCACAACGAAGGCTACAACAGAACAAAACAAATAATATGAAAGCAACAAGCCAAAGGCATCAAATATTGCAATACAAGTCAAACATCATCACTTTCCTAAAAACAAGCAAACCCTTCAGAAAATGTGTCAAAAGCCAAAAGTGATTTATTTCATAAAGAGAGGAAAGAGGAAAGATATCACCTAGCCAGCAAATAACCTAAAACCATGCCAAGACAAACAGGCTATTATTGCTACAAAGGCATGCTATAAAAAACTGTCCAAGAAGACCTGCTCAAAAAGCCTCCTTATGCTGCCCATAGCAGTCCAAGACCTGTCCAAGTTCTGCATAAAAGCTTGTCAAAATAAACCATAGCAAACTAGCCTGCATTACAGTCCAAAAACCTGCCCAAACTTGCACCAAAATGGAAACAGTTCAAACTGCACTCAAAAACCCAAGGCTAGAAAAGCCAAAAATGTCAAAAATCAAAGTTTTCCCTCATTTTTTCACCCTAACCAGATAACAAGGATCACTATTTTATAAAAGAGGAGAGAACCATCAGATATAAAGGAGATACAGAACTAGCAAATATAAAATCATAGGAACTCAGAACCAAAAAAGACAATAAACCCTTTGTCTCAAACCAACTGAAAGATCATAGAACCAAAGCCATCATTGTAAAAACCAGAAGCCAACATAGCTAATAAAACATCATAAAAACCAGAACAGAAGAGAACCAACAGAACCAGAAAAACATCACAGTATCCATCAAAACAACCATCAAGCCATCACTAAAAACCAGCACATCACAAAAACCATCAAAACCACCATCAAGCCTTCACTAAAAACCAGCAAATAACAAAAACATAGAACCAAAGCCATCACTGTAAAACCAGAACCAACGAAAAACCAACAAAAATTTGCAACACTAAAATTCCATCACCAAGTTCCATCACCAAAGTCCATCACCCAAACATTGTCATCAAATATCACTACTCAGAAACCCAGCAAATCAGTAACTCAAACAAACAGCAAAAAAGGCCAAATATTTTTGTTCATCATTTTTCCCCTTTCAAAATCCATCCAGAATATACAAACCCCAGAAATTGCAACAAAAAAAACCCAGCAAATCAGTAACTCAAACAAACAGCAAAAAAAAAACCATAATCTGATAACAAGGATACCACAAGTTCAGAATAAGAAAGAAATCCATTTACAAGCACAGAGTCAGAACCATCTTATCGAAAAAAGCTTTAGGAGGTTAGTAAGGTTATAGATTCAGACCTCACAGACGATCTCCTTCTTCCCTTTCCTGTACTTTCATGGATATGTTGTTGCATGCATCATTATCTTCACCGATCCCACCAAACAGAGAATTGGGGTTTTAGTTTCCACCTTTTTAGATTTAGGGTTATCGAATTAAAATCTGCAAAAATTGATCACAAATCAGTAACTAGGGAAAAGAGGCGATCAGATTGATGAAAGAAAAGTAGGGTTTGGAGTCACGTCACCGCCGTCACCACCGTAAGGCGATTTCCGGCGCGGCCAATTGGTATTCTCCGGTGAAGACTCAGAACAAGAGAGAAGAGAGAGGGAAGAGCGTCTAGAGAGAGAAAAATATGAATTATGAATGTTGTGGTCTAAGCCACTTAGTTTTTGTTTTGTTTGATAATGATGCCTAGGCCCAATCTGGTGGTGACACTTCTCACCACCTCTTTAGTCACCCTGGATGATCCCCCACATGCATCCCCATGTTAATCTGATGCGCCCTCATCATCCCTCCATATGTTCATTTATCACAACCCTTTCAACGCATCTTAGACCCACGCCCATGGTACACCTCCAGGGGGTTGCTACACTGGATCAGCCAGAAACATTGGGCCTTTTGATTTCTACACCCCCCTGTTTTGCTCTATTTGCAGACCCATTTCTAGTTTTCCCCTTTATATTTTTTTTCGTTAATATTTCCTTTTCATTATTTGATTTTTATTTTTTCAGCACACATTTAAAAATTGTAAATATGTTAATATTTGTTTTAAATAATTATTAACTTTAAAATAATTTTTATTTGACATTATTAATTAAGTCCTTAATTAATTTGATCAAATGAAAAGAGTTTTAACCTAAATAATTATTTAACGGTTTGGACTTGTATTGTGTGATTTGAATATTTATTTCTTACTGTCACCCCCATTCATTAATTTGTACCCCGATTCCCAAAGCTCTGTAATAGCGTAGAATTTCAATTTCCACATTTTTATTATTTTACTTATTACTGTATAGTAATTAGGCGTGTATGGCAAGATCAAAAAATCAATCGCTAGATAACCTAATTTCAAAGATAAAATTAACTTGAATCAAACACACTTTTTCACACGCGCACCTCTAGGGTAACCTCGCTCGTTGCTTCGGAAATACAGTCATGTCCCTCGAATATGAGACGTTTTAGCAATGACACTTTGATAAAAAAGATCGTAGTCCCTCGACGACCCTCAACGTTGCCTTCGATAAAATGATCTCGTCCCTTACAAAAATTGCTAAAGCGTCACATAAGTTACTTTCGATGATTGTAAAATTGACCCACGCTTGTCCCTTTACATCTAACGATGGGGCTTCTTACCAGATCAATGGTAAGATGGCAAAATTAAAAGGAGGAAGAAAATAAACTTGAGACCTTTCGAATAGGTAGATTTGCTCCTAGTTACTCACTTTCTCACAGCAAAAACATTTTACACCAACACTTTCATCTCAAAACATTTTCAAAAGACAAAACCTTTTGTATACGTTCTTATAGAGACGAGAACCATTGCAAAACGTCTTTTCAAAACACTTTCCAAAACACAATCCACAAACACATCTTTGGACCATCTTTCGAAATGAAACTTTGTACGCGTTCTTATAGAAACGAGAACCATTACAAAGAGATTTTTCAAAACACTTTCAAAGCCCACATCACAAGCACACTGTAAAATAAAAAACCAAGCTATCTAAGCGAGTGACTAAGAGCCCATGGAAAACCATGGATGAAAAGGGTGTTAATACCTTCCCTTTTCATAATCTACCCCCCGAACCTGAGAAATAATCTCGAAAGGTCTTTCCTGTGCTTTTTTACCTTTCCTTTTGGTTAAAAGAAAAGTCGGTAGCGATTCTTGCTATCCGCAAAAATGCGATCGAAACGCAAAACACCAAGTCAGTTCTCCCACCGTATCACACTCCCCAACAGGTTTTACAAGCTGTACATGGCATTATCCTCACAACAGAATTTATTTCTCTCGGCATAAATCCATCAATACTTCGACTTCAAGACATGAAGACTCACATATCCCCTACAACATTCAGGGATTTATTTTCCTCAATCCAACAGTAATACAGCAGATTAACTCACATACGCATACACTGCATCCATATATCATAAACATTGATAAAGCAAATACATTACATCATACATTTCATGCAACATGACTTTGCATTTTAGCTAACATTTTACCCTTTTCAGGATAAGATTAACAGTTGCCATTAACAATGTTCAAAGATTTCAGATACAGTTCAGATACGCTCCAGACACAGATGTCGTTCTGATGTTCATACAAACAAGGTTTTCATATACAATTCAGATACGCTTCAGACACGGACGCCATTATGATACTCATTCAGATGCAACTTTAAAATACGGTACAGATACGCTCCAGACACGGACTCTATTCTGATACTCATTCAGATGCAACTTTCAGATAAAGTTCATATACGCTCCAGACACGGACGCCATTCTGGTACTCATTTAGATACAACTTTCGGATACAGTTCAGATATGCTCCATACATGGACGCCATTATGATACTCATTTATATGCAACTTCCGGATACAGTTCAGATATGCTCCAGACACGGACGCCATTCTGATACTCATTCAGATACAACTTCCAGTTACGGTACAAATATGCTCTAGACACGGACGCCATTTTGATACTCATTCAGATTCAACTTTCAGATACAGTTCAGATATGCTCTAGATACGGATGCCATTCTGATACTCAGTCAAAATCAGCTCCCAGATACAATTCAGATACACTTCAAACGTAGACACCATTCTGATACTCATTCTTTCAGCTTACAAATTACAATTCAACGAGCATTCTTGGATGGCATCTACAAGCCCATCTCCAACAAGATTCTATCACCTCTCCAAATGGAATCTTTAAGCCCATTCCCTCAACCTCACGTCATCGAGTGTAAATTTCTGGGCACTCTAGTGTTAAATCATGTTCCACCTTCGAGTCATGAATGGCAAAACTCGCCAATCTAACTCTTCAGGTTTAAGAAGATTGAACAGGGGAAGCTGTTGTACCCCAAAATTTTCCCTCTCATTTATAAATATTTTTTCTCACTAGATCTCTTTGACTCAAGACTGGATTAGGGTTTGACCAGCTCAAGACACCTCTTCATGCACTGGTGACCCAAAATTAGGGTTTGAGTTTGCATAAGGATTTTTGGACTATCAATGCTTCATTTGACTTTCAAGTATCATTATGGACCCCCAAGATTATTCATGTCAAGTTTCAAGCCTTGAATCACACTTTTGATCAGTCAATTGAACAGTTGACCTAAAAATCAATTGTATTGGGAAAAAAGTCAACCATGGCCAATTTACAGTCAAACTTCATAATTTTTTATCCACATCAACATCTTGGACTCATATGTATCATTGGATCAAGTTTAAACCATAATTCCTCAAGAAATTTGATCAAAGGATCAAAAGGGCAAAATGGTCAAAATTAGGGTTTTGACTGAGAAGGGGCAATTTCTGATTTTTTTTTTGACCTAGAAAATGACCAATTGGTTTATATCATTATTTCAAGAGTTAAATTGTATCATCTTGACCTTATTACATGGTTCAAAACATTACAAATTCATTGGATTGACAGATGAATTTTCAGTAAACTTATCAAAAGTCAATTGTATACTGAAAAGTCAAACTTTGACTTTTTGGTCAAAATCAAGTGCCAAAGATCATAATTCATCAAAACATGTCAAAATGTGAAACTTTTTCATCAAGAAAGCAAGGGTTTAAGTTTTGGTTTTGAAAAAATGAAATTTTTAACTTAGAAAATTTTCCAAGTATAGAAAATTTCTTGTTTTTTCTCAACTTTAAGCCAAATTTTCACCATGATACAAGATGATTCAAAGTAAGTTCCCAACATGAAAGTTGTAGATCTCCATGAAATCTACAACTTTTCTTCACACAATTTCTCCTAAAGATGCTTGGATCTCAAGATATAATTTTGTGAATACATGCTCATGAACTAAAATAACTTAGTGAAATTTTTCCCTAGTTAGACAGGTTTTTGACCTAACTTCATGCCAATTTTTCACATAGTTCAAAGGGGAATCCTTGAAAGCAATTCAAAGATGAGTTTTATATAACATTGCAAGATTTCCAAAATGTCCAAGAACTCCTTGAGATCATTCTTGAGTAGGTAGAATCGAAGAGATGAAGTTGGCAATTTCTCACTTTGATTTCAAGCCATTTCATGATGAACCAAAATTCAAATTCAAGCCTAGGCTGCATAATCTTTGATTTGAAGGCATCAAACTTGTTTCTATCTCCATAATTAAATGTTTACATAGCTGATAGAGCTTTAATTCAAGCATTAGAGCCTTTGTCCAAGCTACAATTCCATTTATGGCACAAAGTTGCCATTTCCATTTTGATAAAGCACAACTTTTGCAATTGTCAACTCCTTGAGCTTTGCACTTGTTCTTTCTGCACACACAAACCCTATAAACCAAAAGAAATGTTTTTAATACCTTTACCAACTCAGATCAGGCTTGTACAAACACTTAGGGACTTGTCTCCTCACTTTGCTTCAAAAGCAAGTTATAGAGCCAAAAGGCTATAACTCAGAAATCTGGAGAAAGCTTGATCCCCAATCCTTTCCATACATATACACAAATGTATTACAACCTAACACACGAATGCTAAAGCTCAAAAACTCTCCCAAACACCCTATCACTGAAAATCTGCCATAACTTGCAGTTTTGCACCTTACATAGAAATCTCAAAAACCACTTGTGCGTTTTGAGTTTTAACCACCTAAAAACTTAATATACATCATATCTAAGTGTTATAGACCCATGTTCCCTCACTATAACTCCTCCTTATCCATCTACCATTTTTACCTTTCAAGCTTCCAGGTTGACTTGAGTAAGGAGATTCAGAGACTTTCAGGACAAAGTAAGGATTCAAATACACTCAGGGAGGTCCAGGCAAGCTAAACAGATCCTCGGGCCTTCTCAAAACTTGCTCAAACTCCATTCATGATATCAACTGAAAGAGGTAAAAACTCAAACTTCTATCTCTTCATACAAGCATCCTTTGGTCTTGATTTATGAAAACAAAATGTAGATATCCTTGCACTAAAACCAACCATGTTCATAGATTTCATTTATATTCATTGTGTATAGAGAATTTTGAATTTGAAATTTCTGTAAAAATTAGGTTTCAAATTAGGGCTAGTAAAATTAGCTTTGATCTTTGACTTTTAGTTTACATGAATTATATGGTTGAATTCGTGGGAAGAAATACTATCACTTTCATGTTTGGATTTTCCATTTTCATGGAGAAATGAGAGAGATACAGGTGGTCCGGCCATGACTCAAGGTTGAAGATGAAGTTGCCTTCAGGAGGCGTTTGATAATATATATTTATCTTTGTGTTTCTATAAACAGATGTACAGCCAGGCAGCGCGCAAAAATGCCATAGGTCATGGGTTCGAGCCTTGGCGCCTCCCTTTTGCAATTTTCCATATTTTTTCCACCTTTTTTTGTTGTTTTTGCAGCGTTGGCTTCAGACTTTGGGCCTTATGTTTTTTTTCTAACCTCCTGCCTCCTCTTTTCTTGCAGCACCCCTGGCCCATATTAATTTTATTTATTTATTTTACCTTTCATTTTATTTTGTTAAATATATTTTCTTAATATTAAAAATCACAAAAAATATAAAAATGATAGATTTTATTTTGACCTATTTTATTTCATTTTTCCCAATAAAAAATATTTTCTTTAGTTATATATATTATCTATTTTATAAAATGACTTTGTAAATTAATTTAAAATTAGTTTAATATTTATTTATCTTTCTTCACACTCATTAAGCATATTATTTTAACATAAAAATACCAAAAATATTTCATAATGCCATATTTTATTTTCAAGATAAAAATATATAAATACTTACCTTTTCTTAAAGAAATTTATTTTCTTTTGATAAAATAGAACTAGGGTTTAATCAAAATCTTTTCTAAAAATAATTTCCTCTCCTAATTAATTTGAGTTTAATCTTGATTTATTTATTAGATTTAGGTTAAAACTTTTTCACATAAAAGACAAACAAAATCTTCTTTTGCATTTACATATCTTTGCATATTTAATTTATCTTGTACATTATTTATTCCAATATTTGTACAAATTCAATTTGGTTGTAATAGATTAATTAGGTTTATATTATTGCAATCCCCATTCATAAATTGTATACCCCCCTCCTACAAAGTATTGTAATAGCGTAGTAATCTTTAAATTTCGCAATTTATCGCTTTTATATAACATGCTAGTAATTAGGGTTTGTATGGTAAGATAAAACCAATCAAATAGAAAACCCTAATCTAAGACAAAATCAAACATGAAAATGACACACTTGCACACAAGCATCCTTAGGGTTACTCCACTTGGTTACCTTATACAAAAATGACCATATTACGCATGTAAGGTATCTTAGCAAAACAAACAAATTTAAGACCATAGTCCCTTGATGACGCTATTCAAGTTGCTTTACAAAAATGATCTTAGTCCCTTAAAAAATGCTAAGATACTTTTCAACATTACTAATCATGGTAAGACAACAATATCAAAGGAAAATAAAATGAACAAGAAAGACATTTCAGTAGGTAGTTTGCTCCTAATTACTTGCTCCATTTCAAACAAATATCCTTGCTATTTTTAAAACAAACACCTACACACTTTCAAACATCTTACAAACATTGAAAATATTTTCAAAAAGATCAACATCTTTGTATACATTCTTACGAACGAGAATCATTACAAAGATTGCCTAAAACAATGGCCTCTTTTACCAAAAACTTTCAAAACCACACCAAGCACAATTTCAAACAACAAAAGCAAGTGATCTAGCAAGTAACTAAGAGCCCATGGAAAACCATGGATGAAAAGGGTGCTAATACCTTCCCTTTTCATAATCTACCACCCGAACTTAAGAAACAATCTCAAAGGTCTTTCCTGTGCTTTTTCACCTTTCCTTTTGGATAAAAGAAAAGTCGGTGGCGACTCTTGCTAACTGCAACATTTGCGATCAAACGCAAAACCTTCAAGTCAGTTCTCCCACCGTATCACAATGTGCTATTCCAATTATTTGACCCTAAACACCATTGGTTTACCTTTCCTGATTACCAACTTAGAGCCACTATGGAAGAATTTTCTCAACTCTTGGGAATTCCTATTCTTGATCAATTAAGTTTTAATGGTATTGAAAGAGACGCAAAACCTTAGGAGATTGCTCGAGCTATACATTTGCAACGATTCGACGTTGTGGCAAATTGGGAAACAAGAAGTGGTGTCAAAGGGTTTCTCGCCAAGTTTTTGTCGGAGAAGGCTCAAGATTTTTGGTATGCTCTGGATTTACAAGCCTTTGAATAATTGTTGGCTCTTCTCATCTATGGGATGGTTCTATTTCCCAATCATGACCAACTCATAGATGTGAAGGCATTCAAAAAAATTTTATCTCGCAATCTAGTGCCTACTTTACTTGGGGATATCTTGCATTCTCTTTACACTCGCACCATGAAGAGAAGAAGACTTCTTATGTGTTGCACTCCTCTATTGGCTAGGTGGTTTATTTCTCACCTACCTCGATCTGTTGTGAAGAACGAGCAAGGCTTAAGGTGGTCTAGTGGGTTGATGTCACTCACACATTCTGATATTTATTGGTGTGCTCGATCTATGGAGGACATTACTATTATTGATTGTTTTAGGAAATTCCCTAATGTCCATCTACTTGTAATTAGGGGAGGTATTACCTGCAATCCTTGTTTGGATTTGTGACAGTTTGGATAGGCTAGGAGAGATGGCCCTAATGATGCACTTGTCCAAGGAATTGCATTTGACTATGAGAGTGATGTCCAAGGTTATCGTTAGAGAGTCATACGAGCTTGGGATATGGTGAACAAAGTTGATAGCAAGACGTTGGGGCATAAAAACTCCATTCCTTTGGATCCTTATCTCAAGTGGGTGCGAACTCGCGCTCAAAGCCTTATGATGCCTTATGAAGCCATCATACCTATCATCATGGAGCCTGTTGCCGAAGGAGATATTCCGTATACTGTCCTTTATCCTGGTATGCCTACTTCTCTTGAAGATTTGCAAAGAGCTTGGATTTAGCTAAAGGGAGAGTGAGACACCTTTGAAGCCCAGTTTTATGCAAGCGAGAAGAAGACATTGGAGCTCACGAGACAACTTCATGAGGAGAGGAGCCTGAATGCCTATAGCGCTCAAAAGAGGAAGCATCCATAGGAAATTTGAACCATTGTTATTGTATTTTAGTTCATTTTGTTTCTTTTGTTTAAATGTAAGCCCAAGAGGCATGTTGTAATCAATTTGAACTTATTAATACAATTAATGTTTGTTCCCTTTTGTCTAAACAAATTTAAATCTTCTAAGTCCTTGAAATCATTTGCATATGCATTTTCATGCATCATAACATAAACTGATTTTCCACAATAGGTTTCCTTATCTTTCTACTATTTATTTCAATAAGATGGATATCAAATAAACAGTGAAGGACTTGCAAGCACAGAGTTCCCAGTTCCAAGTAACCATGTTGATCCTGGCCAAGGGACAACAAGAGCTGATGACGCTGCTGGCGGCCAGAAAGAAGACTAAGAAGAAGGCCCTCATCAACATGGGAAAAAGGTTTAAAGGCCCAGTCCGTCAGGTGCAGATAGTTGAAGAGTCATCCGAGGAAGACGAGAACCAGGTGGAAGAGGCAAAAATAACTCGTGCTAGGGGGTGCAAATGATCAAGCTTCTGAGGACGAAGATTACTTTGATGAACAGTATCCACCGACTGAGGATAAATATAAGTAGTTAGAGGATAAACTGAAAGATGTTGAAAATCAAGCCATAGCTGGTTTGGATTTTGGTGATCAGGGCTTAGTACCTGGGGTCGTCATTCCCCATAAGTTCAAAATACCAGTCTTTACGAAGTATGATGGAGTTTCATGCCTAAAACTTCATCTGAGGTCTTACGTCCGTAAAATACAAACACATACTATGGACAAGAAGATTTAGGTCCATTTTTTTCAAGAGAGTCTGGCTAGGACTCAGTTAGAATGGTTTTACCAATTGGAGGGTTCCCACATTAACACATGGGAAGATCTGGCCACTGCTTTTTATCATTAATATCAATACAACGAATATTTAGCACCAACAAGAGTTCAACTTCAACGAATGACAATGGGCACTAATGAAGGGTTTAAAGAGTACGCACAAAAATGGAGGGATCTTGCTGGAAGAGTTCAACCACCACTAACTGATAGGGAGCTAGTGGACATGTTCATGGGAACACTAACAGGACCCTATTTCAACTTGCTAATTGGTAGCTCATCTTCCGGTTTCACCGAATTAATTCTGAAAGGTGAAAGGGTCGAGAGTGGAATCAAGAGTGGAAAAATTCCCATGACATATGCTTCCGCATCCAACACTGTAAAGAAGCCCTTCACTGGTAAGAAGGAAACAAATGTTGTGTATGGGGCAAGGTCCCATACCAAAAAGGATCACCATCCATCTTTTAATGCTATTTTGATCTCAAACCCTCCATCTTCTCAAACACAATCATCCAACCATCAACAATCTGAAGTTCCTCGAAGACAATTCAAAAAGGATTAGCATGTCATTGTCCCAAGCTTTACAACATCTATTAAAGGCCAACCTAGTGACATTGCGTGATCCACCATCAAATCCAAATACCATGTCACCTAAGTATAATCTAAATGCCAAGTGTGCGTATCATTCCAACAACCATGAACATGAAACTGATCAATGTTGAGCTCTGAAGAATAAGATTCAAGATCTGATAGACAACAAAATAATTAAATTTGATCCACCTGCTACTCCAAATGTGATAACCGTACCAATGCCGAACCATGACAAAGGTGTTAATGCAATTTATGATGCTACTTTTTTTCCTCCAATGAAGATTTAACAACTCCATTAACTAATGTGAAGGATAATTTTATGAGAGCTGGATTGTTCCCTGGTTGTTCTAAAGATTTTGTTTGTTATGATCAACAAGTAAATGGGTGCAAGCGGCTGAAGGAAGGTGTGAAACGCCTGATAAAGAGCTACGAGATTCTGTTTGAGAAGATTCCTACCATCAAAAGTTTAATCAATAAAACTGAAGACCTTTCATAATAACCATCTCCAACAAGCCTCTTAGGATCCCCTCAAAGGGTCCTATCAGAATTTCAAATGAGCCTACCATTGCTCCTTTAATAATCACTGCCGCTGGGCCTATTCCCTACTCCTCTGACAAAGCAGTTCCATGGAACTATGGTGCCGAGGTTTATTATCATGGGATAAAACAAGATTCTTGGATCAACAAAAACGAAGTTGATGTTTCTAATATTGCAGGTTCTAATAAAGTAACAAGAACGGGGAGGATCTTTTCCCTTGATATTTCACCACCCACTACTACAACAACTCCCATCTGCATAACCAATAACAAGTCTAGTGCCAACACCAGAGGCAAAGAGAAAGAAGGTGAGCTTGCTGGGATAGAGGCACCTTCCAAAGATACTGATGCTGAAGAACTCTCCACTCGAGAGATGGAGGAAATCTTGAAAATTATAAAGAAGAGTGATTTCAAAATAGTCGAACAAATGGGGCAAACCCCCTCCAAAATCTCCATGTTGTCATTTTTACTCTGCTCAGGCGCTCATGACCAAGATTTAACAAGTTTCTGAAGAAATCCCATGTGCCCCAAGAAACCACAGCTGACCAGTTCGAGAATTGTGTAGCAAGTTTAACGGGTGACAATGGATTAGGGTTCTCCGACTCTGATTTGACCTCTATGGGAAAGAACCACAACAAAGCTTTGCATGTCTCTATTGAATGTAAGGGAACCACCCTGGCTCATGTCTTAGTTGATACTGGCTCATCTCTAAATGTGCTACCCAAGGGTGCTTTGGACCGGCTAGATTGTGAAGGACTGGTATTGAAGCCAAGCGATATTGTTGTAAGGTCTTTCGATGGGTCCAAAAGGATGGTTCATGGAGAGGTGGATCTCCCAATTAAAGTTAGCTCGCAGATTTTCAACTGTACTTTTTATATAATAGACATACGTCCCGCCTATTCTTTTTTGCTTTGGCACCCTTAGATACATGGGACAGGGGCAGTAACATCTACCTTTCATCAAAAGTTAAAATACCCAGTCAAGGGGAATATTGTCACTATTTGTAGTGAAGAGGAATTCATGGTGAGCCACCTAAATTCCTTCAAGTATGTGGAAATGGATGGTGATTTCATATAAACTTTGTGCCAGGCTTTCGAATTTGTTCCTCCTATGGTTGTCTCCACCAAAATCTCCTCCAACATATCAAAAGCTGATGAAGTTATACTAAGAATGGTTTCACTTAAGGATGCATGTGTCGTGGTCGAAGATGGAAATTGTACTATCTGGGGATAACTTCCCGACATTCCGTTTAAAGAAAACAAATTTGGGTTGGGTTTCACCATCAAAGCTCAGAAAGAAGTCAAACGTTCTCGCATGGGAAAGCCACCTCTCCACATCAGAAATCATGAAGTGAATGCTTGGAAAACTCTGATGGTGAATGCACTTTTGAAGAATGGATCTACCCTATTGCCGGAAGAAAGCTCAACAATTGGCATGCAAAGGATTTCACTCTCATCTCCTTCATTTAGGAGTAATTACTATTTACTGTTTGCTGTTAATTCAAGAACTTTTGTCTGTAATCTTAATTCCAAACAATGACTTTTAAGCCATGTTCCTTGCACGGGGCACTATGGTCTATTTGTTAAAGGTTTTGTTCATGTTCATTTATCATATGATTATTTAATATAAACCATTGGACCTTTTGCATTCAATTTTTTGTGTTCATTGTCTTTCTTTTCCTTTATTACATTTTTTCAATAGCCATGTATCTTACATGCACACACACACACACATACACACACACACACACACACACACACACACACACACACACACACACTTGCAGATCCTCATCCACTTTGGATCTCATTGTCAACGACTATACTATTACCAGTTATGACTTCAAACATCCAATTAACCAAGACGAAGACGAAGGCGAGGAATATTGTGAAATACCAAGAGAACTAGCCAGACTTCTAATGCAAGAAGAGAAAACTATTCAACCTCATGAAGAGCCAATTGAAGTTATTAACTTAGGTACTGAGACAGATAAGTAAGAAGTCAAGATCGGCACCAACCTAGAAGATGGTATCAAGAACAGATTGGTTCAGATGTTACATGACTATGTTGAAGTGTTTGCTTGGTCATATGAAGATATGCCGGGGTTGGATACCGACATTGTGGTTCATCGTCTACCAACAAAGGAAGATTTCCCTCCTGTTAAGCAAAAGGTCCGTCGTATGTAGCCAGACATGTCTAAAAAGATAAAGGCTGAGGTAATGAAGCAATTTGATGCAGGTTTTTGGATGTCACATCTTATCCTCAATGGGTTGCGAATGTGGTCCCCGTGCCAAAGAAAGATGGAAAGGTTCGTATATGTATAGATTATAGGGATCTGAATAGGGCAAACCCCAAAGATGATTTCCCTTTACCATATATTGACGTCTTGGTTGACAACACCGCTCAACATAAAGTATTCTCCTTCATGGATAGATTTTCTGGCTACAACCAAATCAAGATGGCTCCCGAAGACATGGAGAAGACCACCTTTATTATGCAATGGGGTACCTTTTGCTACAAGGTCACACTGTTCAGATTAAAGAATGCAGGGGTAACATTTCAAAGAGTTATGGTAGCTTTATTTCACGATATGATCCATCATGAAATAGAGGTTTATGTGGATGATATTGTTGCAAGGTCGCATACTAAAGAAGAACACATCGATCACCTGCACAAGCTATTTGAGAGGTTGAAGAAGTACAAGTTGAGGTTGAACCCTAATAAGTGCATATTCAGAGTAAGGTCTGGAAAAATTCTAGGTTTTGTCATCAGTGGTAAAGGCATCAAAGTTGATCCTGCAAAGGTAAAAGCCATTCAAGAAATTTCAGTTCCTCGTTTTGAGAAATAAGTTAGAGGATTCTTGGGTCACCTTAATTACATTTCCTATTTCATATCTCATCTAACTGCTACTTGTGAGCCAATCTTCAAAATCCTGAAGAAAGATCAAGTAGTCAATTGGAATAACGACTGCCAAGCTTCCTTTGATAAGATCAAGGAATATTTGCAAGAACCTCTTATCCTTATGCCTCCAGTAGAAGGAAGACCTTTGATCATGTACTTGATTGTGCTAGAGAGTTCTATGGGGTGTGTGTTGGGACAACATGATGAGTCTGGCCGAAAAGAGCATGCAATATATTACCTGAGCAAAAAGTTTACAGACTGTGAAACCAGATATTCATTGCTCGAGAAAACTTGCTGCACTCTGGAATGGGATGCTCGCCGATTAAGATAGTATATGTTGACTTACACCACTCTATTGATTTCTAAGATGGACCCTATCAAGTACATATTTGAGAAACCCTCTCTCTCCAGACGGATAGCTAGATGGAAAATGATTTCGACTGAATATGATATTCAATATACAACACAAAAGACCATCAAAGGAAGTGTATTGGCAGATCATTTGGCCCATCATATTTTTGATCATTATCAATCTATGAACTTTGACTTCCCAGATGAGAATATCTTGTTAGTGACTGACTGTGCAAGACCCGGACTGTATGACAAACTTGAACAAGGATCCCGATGGACTATGATTTTCGATGGGGCTTCCAACGCTTTGGGTAATGGAATTTGTGCTATGATTATTTCTCATGAGAGTTGTCGTACTCCTTTCACTGCTAAACTATGCTTCGATTGTACTAACAACATGGTTGAGTACGAAGCACGCATATTGGGTTTAAAGGCTGTCATTGACTTAAGGATCAAGTTCTTGAACATATTCGGAGACCATTCTCTAGTGATTAGCCAAGTAAAAGAAGAATGGGACACTAAGCATCCTAATCTTATTCCTTACAAGGAACTCGTGTTAACCCTGATACCATACTTTGAGGAGATCACCTTTGAACATTTCCCTAGAGAAGAAAATCAGTTGGCTGACGCCTTAAGAACAATGTCTTCCATGTTCAAGGTCAAATGGGATAACGAAGCTCCCATGATTACAATCGAAAGATTTGACGAACCTGCGCACTGCTATGAGTTTAACACTAACGAAGAGGAACCATGGTACCATGAGGCGAGGAGATATCTTGAAGCACAAGAGTATCCTGAAGGAGCTTCCATCAATGATAAGAAGTTCTTGTGAATATTTTCAGCCAAATTCTTTCTAAGCAACGAAATCTTGTACAAGGGAAACCATGATTCTACTCTACTCTGGTGTGTGGACAAGAAGGAGGTAGAGAAAATTATGGAAGACATGCATGATGGCCTCTTTGGGACCCACTCTAGTGGATATACTATGGCCAAGAAAATCCTGAGGGCTGGTTACTATTGGTCCACAATGGAAATTGATTGTCATCATCACTCAAAGACTTGCCACAAGTGTCAAATCTATGCTGACAAGGTCCATGTACCTCTTATTCCTCTAAATGTCATGACTGGTCTGTGGCTGTTTGCAATGTGGGGCATTGATATGATTGGAGAGATCAAACCTACCGCTTATAATGGACACCATTTCATCATTGTTGCCATTGGTTACTTTACTAAATGGGTCAAAGCTGTCTCATATGCCTCAATTACCAAGAACGTTGTAGCCAAGTTTATCAAGCATAACCTCATTTGAGGTTATGGTATCCCCGAAAGGATCATCACTGACAATGGAACCAACCTCAATAATGCTATGATTATAGAACTTTGTACTCAGTTCAAAATCAAGCATAACAATTCTTCTTTGTATAGACCCAAGATGAACGGCGCAGTGGAAGCTGCCAATAAAAATATAAAGAAGATTGTGCAAAAGATGGTGGTGACATTTAAAGATTGGAATGAGATGTTACAATTTTCTATCCATGGCTACCGTACTTCAGCTCGAACATTAACTGGGGAAACCCCGTTCTCCTTGGTTTATAGCATGGAAGTTGTCCCACCTGTCGAAGTACAGATTCCCTCTTTAAGGATAATGAAGGAAGCAGATTTAGGTGAAGACGAATGGATTCAGACTAGGTTGGATCAGTTGAACTTGATTGACGATAAGCGTCTCGCTGATGTTTGTCATGTTCAGATGTACCAAAAACGTATGATCAAGGCTTTCAACAAAAAGATCAAGCCTTTAGTATATCAGACTGGCGACTTGGTAATAAAGCGCATCATTTTTCCATAAGGAGACCCGATGGGCAAATGGACTCCCACTTACGAAGGACCATTTGTTGTAAAGAAAGTTTTCTCTGGTGGTGCCATGATGCTGACTACTATGGATGACGAAGACTTCCCACACCCCGTAAATGTGGACATAGTTAAAAAAATATTATGCATAAAATAACCCACTAGGTTGACACACCAAGGAAAAAATAAGGGCATCCTGGCGAATCAAAAAGGCTCAGGCAAAAGTTAGGGATATATGCAAAATATTGTACATCTCGGCAAGTTGAAAACCTGAAAGGGCGATTTGGGCAAAAAATGGGTATCCTGGTGGGCTGAAAACCCGAAAGGGCGGCCCAGGAAAAAGTTAAGGATTAAAGTGTATGAATATATCCCGTAAAGTCTCTACAGTCGGACTTATTACTAAAGTCCTAGTTCAAATGGTCCAAGATCAATCCAATCAATTTCTATTCAACGGAAAGGGATAATGTTCGAAGACATAGGGGCAATAGTGGGGTTGGAACACAATGAGATCATTTTCACATGGCTGTTATTTTGTTTTCACTTTGTATTCTTTCCCTTTTTTCGACGATTTCCTCTTACTAGGATCTCGGTCTCTTTGTACAAAAAACGTCTATTCATGCGCAAAACATCAATACAAATATACTTTGAAGTGCAATCTTTCTGTTTTGAGTGCAAAAGTGTCCAATGACTAAAATTTAATGAAGATGTGCATATGAACATGATTAAACTTTTAACAAACATATGCTTAAAAACAGTGACAAGCATCTCCTTAAATGCATTTGAGATATCCCCACAAAGTTATTTCAATAACATTATCCCCATTAATTTGGATTCATAAAATCCCCAGCCAAAGTTTCAATCTCCGGAAGATCCTCTCCCCAGCGAAGTTTGATCTTAAAAGGAAACCTTATGGAATTTTTCCTAAAAAAATATCCTCCCCGGCAGTTTGTCCAATATCCTCTTCAACAGGGTTTATTTCCTCAACACACTACAAATTCCCCACCTTGAGCTTACCTCTCAGACTATTACAAATCAAGGAACCACAACCCATAATCCCCGGTGAAGTCGCCAACAGAGTCATTGATATCTCTGAAAGTTGTTGTAAAGCTTGGAACCCGGCCAGATAACAATCAATTTCATCCTTTCAAGCAAGTTACTATGAAGCCTGGACCTGACCAAATACTAGTTCAACTTCATCCTACTTTAAACTTACTGTGAAGACTGGACCCGACCAGATAACAGTAAATCTCAATTCCAAGTTACTAAAGCCTGGACCCGACCAGATAATAGTTTAATTCTCAAATTGCTTAAGCCTGGACCTGACCAGTCAACAGTTCAAGCCTGGACCCGACCAGATACCAGTTAACATTAAGTATAAATTGCTAAAGCCTAGACCTGACCAGTTAACAATTTAAAATTCTGAAGCCTGGACCCGACCAGATAACACCTCCAATTTCAGAAACTTGGACCCGACCAGATAACAGTGAATCTCAACTTTAGTTGTTAAAGCCTGGACCTGGCCAGATATTAGTTTAACTTCTTCAAATTGTAGAGCCTGGACCCGACTAGTTAACAGTTCGAGTTACTGAAACCTGGACCCGACCAGATGACAGTTGATCTCAAGTTCAAATTGCTGAAGACTGGACCCGACCGGATCACAGTAAACCTCATTTTCAAGTTTCTAGAGCTTAGACCCAACCAGATAGTAACTTAACTTCTCCATCTACTGCAAATCCTTGACCCGACCAGTTAGCAGTTCAAGTTGCTGAAACCTGAACCCGACCAGATAACAGTTTAATTCTTACAAATCACTAATAAAACTCCTCTCCCCTAGTAGAGTTTTCCACTATCCCAGAGAGTTGCTGCAAAGGTTGGAATCCGACCAAATAATATTTAACTTTTTTATCCCCAACAAGTTATTGTGAGGCCTGGAATTCGACCAGATAACATATAACTTTCAAGAGATGATTCCCCACCAGAGCAATGGACAACTAAAACTCCTGAATTTTGGTTCCCAAGCAGAAATTAACACTCTCCACATAGTCTTCTCAAGCAAAGGCAATACTCCTTAGCGGAGTTTCTTCTCATCCAAGCAGGAATCCCTAACGAAAGCACTTTAACAAAATCTGAAGATACACATACTCTTCATCCCCAACAGTAATCCGAGATTTAACTTCTCAAAACTCTCCAGTATCTGTCAAGGATACGCTTCGACAACATGGCGCATTCATACATCATATAACATACATATCATATACATACAACATAATCTCATTTATTTTGATAACATCATTACACCATGCATACTTTCGCATACAGCTAACCCTTTTGTTACTTGTAGAAAAGATCATTGATCCAAAGACCTCTTCTAGATCAGAATTATTTCTTCCAGGTAAAGACATGCAAGACACCTAGTTTTCAGCACGAATTGACCTAAGATTTATGCTGATGTTTCTCCCAGTTTCTACTATCATCTCTCTAAATGGCATCTATAAGCCCATTCCCGAATCAATACATCATTGAGCGCAAATTTTTGGGCACTCTAGTGTTCAATCATCTTTCACCTTCAAGTCGCGAATGGCGGATCCCCCAATCTAACTCTTCTGGTTTAAGAATATTGAACCGGGGAAGCTGTTGTACCCCAAAATTTTCCCTCTAAATTTCTCAAGAATTCTCTCACAATATCTCCATTGATTTAAGACTGCACAAGGTTTGACCAGCTTAAGACACCTCCTCAAGCACTAATGACTCAAAATTAGGGTTTGAGTTTGTACAAGGACAATTGGACTTTTAAAGCTTCATATGACTTTCATGGATCATTTTATACTCCCAAGATTTCTCATGTCAAGTTTCAAGCTTTGGATCACATTTTTGCTCAGTCAATTGATCAGTTGACCTAAAATCAACTGTATTAGGGAAAAAGTCAATTCAATTTACAATCAAACTTCACAATTGTTGATCCACATCAACATTATGAACTCATATATGTCAATTGATCAAGTTTGGATCACAATTCCTTGAGAATTTTGATCAAATCACCAAAAGGGCAAAATGGTCAAAATTTGGGTTTTGACTGAATAGGCTTAATTTTTTACTGTTGACCAAATACATGACTTGTTGGTTTGAGACATGATATCAATAATACAAATGCATATTTTTGGCTTCATTTCATGATTCAAAATATTTCTCATGATCAATTGATTGATAGTTGAAATTTGGTCAACTGATGAAAAAGTCAATTGTACACTAAAAAGTCAAACTTTGACTTTTGATCAAAAATAAAGTTTCAAAAATCATATTTCATCAAGACATGTCAAATTATGAATATTGTTCATCAAGAAATCAAAAGTCAAGATTACTTTGAAAAATGTCAAAGTTCTAAACACTTAGAAATTTTTCCAAGTGTTAGGAAAAACATGATAATTTCATAACTTTGTGCCAAATTTCCACTATAATGCAAGATGATTCAAGAAAAACTTTAAACATGAAAGTTGTATATCTCAATGAGATCTAAAACTTTGTAGGGCGACAAGTTCTAAAAATGCTTGGATTTCAAGTTATTAATTTATGAAGACACGTCCATGAAACTAAAACACTTAGTGAAATTTTGAGCATTTTAAGTCAGGATTTTGACCTAACTTCTTGGCCATGTTTCACATAGTTCCAATTGGATTTTTCAAAAGTGATTCAAAGCGGAATTATAGAGCATGTTACAATATTTCTAAAAAGTCCCAGAACTCTTTGAGATCATGTTTGAGCAAGGAGAATCGAAGAGATGAAGTTAGGGTTTCATTCTTGTTTTACAAGGCAGATTTTTAGGATGAACATCAACCAAATCCATGCTAGGATGCATAATCTTTGCTTTGCAGGCCTCAAACTTGTTTTTCACTCCATAATTAATGTTTTACACAATTTCTAGAGCCATGATCCAAGCATTAGAGCCATTGTCCAAAAGATTCAACCATTTTTGGAAGAAGGCAACATTGTCATTCTTGAAAAGTGACTTTAATCACAAAGTCAACTTGTATTGAGCCTCTAACTTGTTCCTTTTTCACAAGCTTCCTCTACAATGTCATAGGAACATGTTTAAATTTTGCAACCACTCTAGATAGCTTTGTACCATGCCTTGGAAAGGTGCTTGTCAAGATAACTTCAAAAATAAGTCAGAATCCACAAACATGTGATCTTGTACATCTGACTTCTCCAAGCTTCCAAACCTTTCCTCTATAAATTGAGACATAATTGGCAAGATAACACATGATTGGACAAGCCTTGAAAATCTCTTAAACTCCCTCAAACCCGAAATTGCAACACAAGCAAAAAAACTTGCCATTTCTGATTTCTGAATCTAATCTCTCAATCCACTCGTGCGTTTCTTGGACTTTTGCTTCCAAAAGCTTCTAAACATCATCCATAAACAATACCACACCCTACTATAGTGCTGTAACACCTCCATCACCATCCTCCATTTTCAAAAACAGCATCTTGCACCTTGACTTCTCCAGGACATTCCAGCCATCCATAGTTAAAGTAAGGGTTGCATTAGCTTCCTAGGAACTTGAGGAAGCTAACCTGATCATCACAGCAACTTGGATCAAGCTCTAATTCAAAACACGGTCTCCAGCTGCAAGGTGAGTTTTCTGACTTTTCATCTCATTATTTAGGAATTTTTAGTCTTGCATTTTCAAAGACAAAATGTAGGTATCATTGCCTTGGAACTGTACATATCCATAGATTTCATTTATATGGCCTGAGTAGGGAGAATTTTTGACCTGAACTTTATGGAAAAAATTAGGTTAAATTTGCTACCACTCAAAATTCATGCTTGTCTTTGATTTATAACTTTAATGCTTTACATTCTTGGAATCGTGATGAAATTTTCCACAAGTTTCATGTTCACATTTTTCATTTTATTTGAGAGATGAATTAGATACACTAGTTCAGGCTGGCGCGAAATTAAAGATGAAGTTGTCTTCAGGAAGTTTCTTAAAATATAATGCAATAGTTTGGTATTAAACACCGAATGTATAGCCACCATAGTGGTAGAGAGCGCGCGCGTAAGGCTTTAGCATAAAGGGTCCTAGGTTCGAGCCCCAAGAGCACCTTTTGTTTATTTTTCTAACATTTTTTCTCTTTTTGTCACACAGCGCATTTGGGCTCACATTCAATGGCCTTATCTCATTTTATTTAGTCTCACCCCCCCCCCCCCCCCCCTTTTCCACTATAACACACAGCCCCTATTTACATTTTTTCCTATTTCCAAACAAAAATCTTTAATGGGCCAGACCTAATCAAAACAAACTGGTTTTTCCTAACATACACCCAAAACCTATTTCACACCCCCGACTTGTTTTCTTTTATATTTTACTTTCTTTATTTTATTTTTATTATTATTATTATTATTATTATTATTATTATTATTATTATTATTATTATTATTATTATTATTAATAAAAATCCAAAAAAATATTTTAGTTACTACTTACACTTTAACATACTTATTTATTTTCTTTAAAAATAAAAAGACAAAAATACTTTCTAAAACAAATTCCATTATTTTCTTAAACAAAATTAATTAGACTTAAAATTGATTTAGAATTTAGGATTTTCAATTAATTAATTTTTTATGTTAGTTTGATTAATACTAACTCTTATTCACAAAAAACCCTAAAAACAATTTTTTGATTAAATGTAATTTATTTTCTTAATTAATTTAGGTTTATTTTTCTAAATTTAATTAATTTTTTCTTTTAGTTAATTATGTTAAAGCAAAACTCATTTTCTTAATAAATCAAAACTAAAACAAATTCATTTTCTTTTCATTCATGCATTATACATTATTTATTTCAACTTTTGTATATTTATCCATTAAATTCAATATGGTTGTAATAGATAATTAGGTTTAATTTCTTGCAATCCCCATTTGTACATTTGTATCCCCCGTCCCCCAAAATGATGTAATAACGTAGAATTTACATTTTTGCAATTTATCGCTTTCATATAAATGCTAGTAATTAGGGTTTTTATGGCAAGATAAAATCAATCGTAGAAAACCCTAATTCAAGATAAATCAAGCATGAAATACAAAACACTTTCACACTTTTGCACCTCTAGGGTTAACTCCCCTTTGTTGCCTTAAATAAATGGTCATGATGTGTATGTGAGACATCTTACCAAAAGAAATCAAACAATATAAGATCATAGTCCCTCGATGACACTATGAATGTTTCCTTACAAATGATCTTAGTCCCTTAAGAGAGATGCTAGGATATCTCACAAAATTTCTACTCATGACTATACGATGACCCACGCCCGACCCTTCACATCCAAAGATAGGGCTACTTACTAATCAATGGAAAGATAGCAATGTCAAAGAAAGAGAGAAATGAACAAAAGACTTTTGAGTAGGTAGAACGTTCTTAGTTGCTTTCTCACAATCCATCTTCAAAAACAAACATCTTTTTCAAACACACCAAACACTTTCAAAAACATGAAAATATTTTCAAAAAGTCCAACACTTTGTATACATTCTTATAGAGACGAGAATCATTACAAAGTTTGCCTAAACGAAGGCGCTTTTTAAAAATACTTTCAAAACCCACCACAAACACATTTCAAACAAAGCAATTTCAAAAGTGATCTAGCAAGAAACTAAGAGCCCGTAGATAATTACGGATGAAAAGGATGCTAACACCTTCCCTTTTCATAAACTACTCCCCGGACTCAAGAAAATATCTCAAAGGTCTTTCCTGTTCTTTTCACCCTTTCCTTATTGGATAAAAGAAAAGTCGGCGGTGACTCTTGCTATCCGCAATAATTGCGATCAAACTCAAAACAACCAAGTCAGTTCTCCCACCATATTACAGAAGACTTGGAAGAATTGGAATTGTTGAACAACTTTGAATAAACTCACACTTATTCAAATTGTTGAAGCGCTGCCAAAATAACTCTGTAATTTTTGTAAAGCAAGGAACTGTTTTTTTCTAACTCATTTAACACAGTTGTATTATTATTTGTTCTTCATTTTTGTGTAATCTTCTTTAAAGAAGCACTATTGTAAACATAAAACTTGAATTCAGCAGTAAGTTGATTGTTCCTTGAGGGACTTTGTTAGTCAGATTACTCAAGAAGTCATTGGCAGTTTGTCTTTGTAGTTTTGTTTCTTGAAAGACTAGGGATTTAGTTAGGATTCTCAAGAAGTCATTGATATTTTGTCTTTGAGGTTGTGTTCCTTGAGTGGCTAAGTGTTAGTCAGATTATTCAAGAAGATATTGACAGTTTGTCTTTGTGGATTGTAATCGATTTGGTTAGAGTGGATTAAGTCCTTGATTGAGAAAGGTGAATCGTCTTGGTGGGTGGACTAGATTAACTCTGTTAACAGTGAAACATAATAAAAATAACTGTGTTCATCCATTTTTAATCTTGTGTTAACTTCTTATGGTTGGTTTCGAAAATATTTTATTTCTAGAAACCCAATTCAAACCCCTCTTTCTTGTGTTTCTTTCATCTTCAATTGGCATCAGAGCTTCCATTCTTGTTTGATAGTTATCAAACACTTAACCGTGTCAGATAAAGATCCAGACATTTTAGAAATACTATGGCTATTCCACCACCTACTGTTGTGGTGCCTAACAAGAAAGAAAACTATAATGCTAAACCTATCACCTTTGATGGTGAAAGATTTGAGTATTGGAAAGATAGACTAGAGAGTTTGGTATAGTGTTATAATATTTGGGACACAGTTGTAATGTTACGTGTGTTATGGACATTATTTAATTAGCCAAAGTTGTAATGATTTAATTAATAATAAGTATGTGGCTAAAAGCATAAATATCATGAAAGGTGATATTATTGTGTAGATATCATTAGTCAACATCTAATTTTATGATGGGCCAAATTAGAATATTGAAATTTAAGAAATAACCCAAAGGTTAATTATAGGGGTTATTGTCCCCATTTCTAGACAACAAAAAATGGCTTATCAGGATTTCTCTATTCATCCCCATCATAGGAGAATCAAGAAACCATAAGGAACTATACAGATCAGAATATCAAATACCCGCAACCCTTCAGTGATTCTCAATTTTGTTCAAATTTGGTTATGGATTGTAACTTTTGTGCAGTAATTTAATCTTTTGTGTGAGTAGTTAAAATAAAAAGTTGTCAAAGTGATATTTATTATGGAAATTGCTTATGAAAAATATTAAATAATTTTATGGTTTGCGTGTATATTTATCCATGAGATTATCATCTGACCTAAATGACAACTGGTGATTGACCGATTATCATACGTGCCTGTGATGGTAAACATGTGATAATTATAAGGTATTGTATGAGAATAATAAATCAATCCGAAGAGGGGTTTATTATTCGACATGATTTTATTATTGATGTTTGATCGTTACAACAAGAGTACCACTAGCAGTTAATATTAGTGTCTAAATACTCAATATTGATGGTGCACTAGATATCTTGAGATTGTGTTACATTATTATTTAAACAAAATTTTCCCTCCCATTTTTCTTCAAGGCATTCTTATAAGGCTTCTCAGACACTCAAGACACTCAAGGGTTGACTAGTCAAGATTCTCCTCCTAAGCCAAAAGCCTACAACTAGGCTTTGGAATTTCTCAAGGAAATTTGGTTTGAAAAAGTCTCAAGTGTCTTCCATGGTTCTTCATAGGTCCTCAACAAGGTTCATGTCATGTTTTAAGCCCTACATCACAAGTTTGCTCAATCAATGTCTCAGATGATTGAAAATCGACTATATTAGTCAAAAAGTCAATTGTAGTCAACATACAGTCAAACTTCAAGATTTTTGGTGATATTCATCATTTCAAGGGTTGATCATGATTCCTCAAGGAAAGGCCTCAAATCATCAAAAGTAAAAAATTGCCAAATTAGGGTTTCCTTGGGATAAGTCAACTAAACTTTGATCAGGCATAACTTTCACATGCTTCATCAACTTTTCCCCAACCAAATCCCATTTTGAAGAAAATTCAATTCTATACAACTTTTCTTTTAATTTCAAGTCCAAAAAATGCTTCATTTCGAAGATATGATCTCATACATTATTGGTCATTTTTCGAAAGTCAACAAAAGACACTTTTTATCAAGGCAACTTACATCAAGATAATGTCTTCAAAAGAAAAAATGATAAACATAGAGATTGTAGAGTACATCTTGGGCTTTCCAAAAAGTCAAATATCATCTTCAAAATATGAAAATTGAGAAAGTTATGAGTTGCACAATTTGGGAAATTTTGAAGAAATTCATGAAGTACAAGTTGAGCAAAATTGTATTTTTGAACCTATGAGCCTAGTTTTTGATGTTCAAACATGTCCATAACATCTTAGAGGGCCTCTAAGTCCATTTTTGCATGACCTTGATTTTTATTTTTTTATTTATAATTATCTTGATTTTATTTAATTTAAAATCAAATAAATTAAATAAAAATACAATAAAACATAGGATAATGCATTTGGGCTTAACTTGACCCATCATGGAGCCCAATATTTCGTACAAAGACAAACTAAAATTGTCTAGGTTCATGCAAAAATGAAATTGGCAAGAATCATTAAAATATGGCCAACTTTCAATATGTTGGATTTTTTTGTCTCATGGCCTTGAAAGCTTGATTCTTTGCCATATTGGTTTTCTCTCCTCACTCCTCTATAAATACATAATACAATGCAAGCAAAGGTATACGTATACACTACCTAGAGAAGCTCTACCAAATTTCATAAAAAAATATCAAAGTTGCAAACTTCAAAAGTAGATCTTCCAGCCTTCTTCCATCAAAACCAGTCATGCAATCGTGTTCTTGAGCATCCCAGGACCCCTCCAGAGCCTAGATTCAAGCCTCACACGTACCAGAATCCCTTCATACGTACTCACCTGTTTGGTAAAATCTCTTGCTCTCAAAATCTTTAGATCATGTAATTTAAATCCATATTACGCATGTATTCATGTTACTGGTGATATTTAGATGAGAACTAACGTGTTACATGCAAGTTTGGACGCAGGGATGAGATCGTGTCATGGTTAGGGCACGATATGAATTCGTGTGTGAATCGTATGATACAGGAACTGGTTGCTTGTTTTAAGCCTAGATTCGAACTCAGGGTGTAGTTTTACATAGGGATAGGCCTTAGTTAGTCATAAATCTAACGTTTTTTTGCAGGTTTTGAATTTTGTCCGATCAGAGAAGACGACGGAGTTTGACTCCGGCGTCTCTGACTTTAGTGGACCCCGGAAGGAGCTTGCGTGTCAAAACCCAACTCTTTGATTCGTCCATTTAAACAATAGAGAATCCACCGGGTGCGTGTTTTTTTATTTAAATAATTTTGAAACGAGTTTTGTAATATAATGCTTTGTTTGGTTTTTACTAACGGATGAACACGCCACCCCAGTGGCAACACACGTGCACTTAAAGCTTACCCCTGCCAGGTCCTGGGTTCGATCCAGGCAGGGAGTAAGTTTTGTTTTTTTTTCCTTTTTCCTATAACTTTTGTTTTGCAGGTAAGTCAGCGCCTGGGCCTTCTCATTTCTTTGGGCCTAAGAATTTCAAATTCGCATCCCTGTTTACTCTTTGAAACGAGGCCCGTTCTTTTTTCTAGTTTGTTTTGTTTAATTCATTTTCTTTTTTAACTAATTTTATAAAAATCATAAAAAATCATAAAATCAAAAAAATCATAAAAAATAATTAAACTTAGATTTTCACTAATTAAATTAATTTCAATTAATCATTTTTAATCATTTTATTAATTAATTAATTAGAATTAGGTTTCCATAAATTTAATTTAAATATTTTCCTAAAACAAAAAAATAACAAAAAAAAATTCTTTTTACCACTTAAGATTTTTTAGGTTCACTTTACATCTTTTTCTTTTCTTCCCCGCGCATTTATCTATTTTTATTCGCATTATTTTCACAATCATGTAATTGTACATGGGATGTAATAGACGTTAACTATGACCATTTTAATTTGTCTTTCCCCCATTTTTTGGTTTGTAATTCCCCCCAACCCGAAGCATTGTAATAACGTAGATTTAAATTTTTGCATTTTTATTTCCCGTACCTATATTAACTGTTAGATGTATGCTAAAAGGCTTGCATGGAAAGAATTAAAAATAAACGTTAGCAAACCTAACATTCAAGACAAATAATTGAAACACAACACACTCGCACACGCGCACCTCTAAGATACCTCCACTTTGTTGCCTTCGGAAAAACAGTCATGTCCCTCGAACGCGAGACACTTTAGCAAAGACCCTCTGTTAAAAATATCATAGTCCCTTGATGAACCTTCGATGCTTCCTTCGGTATACGATCTAGTCCCTTACGACAAAATTGCTAAAGTGCCCTACGGGTTGCCTTTATGACTGTACGATGACCCTTGCTTGTCCCTCAAACATCCAACGGTAGGGCTACCTATTGACTAATAGTAGGATAGAATTGTCTAAAGAAAAAGAGGAAAATAACAAAAATCTTTCGAGTAGGTAGATAGCTCATAGTTTCTTGCTCACAAAAACAAATAAAACAATTTTTCACACATGCACAAACTTTTCTCTAAAATATTTTCAAAGACAAAACACTTTGTATACGTTCTCAACGATAGGAGAAACATCACAAAGTTCGCCGCACTAAGGTGTCTTTTCAAAAATATTTTCAAAACACACAAATACAAATCATTTTCAAAAGTGAGCTAGCAACTTAGAGCCTGTAGATAACTACAAGTGGAAAGGGTGCTAACACCTTTCCTTTCAATAATCTACCCGCCGAACTAAAAATCTTTAAAAAGGTCTTTCGTGTTCTATTCACCATTTCCTTTGTTGGATAAAAGAAAAGTCAGTGGCAACTCTTGCTAACTGCAACATTTGCGATAAAACACAAAACCAGTAAAGTCAGTTCTCCCACCGTATTACAGAACTGGCGACTCTGCTGAGGACCATGACACTAAAAGTGGGGTTATCTTAGAGCTAGATCATATTTAAAATGCTTAACTTGTTTGACTTGCTTGCTTTACATTTCAGGTTTATGTTTAGGAATTCTTGTATAGATCCTATACCCAGATCTGGGGAACATTAGGTAAGTAGCAATAAATCATGGGGATTGTGAGGCGTAATACCGACATGGTTGAAGCCATGGCTAAGTTAGTGTGACACATTTGTTGGTACCGGTATCCTTTATGTTGAATCAAGGAGAATACGGGGCCACCGTGTGGTCTCATGAAGCACTAACTGACCTTAGAACCTTAGTTGAACAAAATTGGCCATTAGAAAGTACTGAGGTATACGGCTTCAGTGAAAAACTGAGGATTGGTTGATACTCGATAATACACTCATTGAGATCAGACTTTTGGGATATTTTGGTCGCGAGAAAAGATCGCTTGAGCTAAAACAATGCCCGATGAATAAAGATCAGTGATATTGAGATTCCTTAGAACTCGATTACTTCTTTTAGGACAGGTTGAATCAACTAAACTTCAAGAGGGTACTTACCTACAAACTCCATGCATGCTTGAACCTAAGGCTACTTGTGTGACTTGTTTTCATTATCTAACTCCTTATAGGGTTTGTTTGTATTCATTATCTAACAATGTAAATTCCTTGCAGGATTTATTTGTAGTCATTATCAAATAAATTGGGCTTCTTGCAAAACTTACTTGTCTTTACCACCTTACACTTTTTTTGGTGCATAGCGTATACCTCATAACATTATACCATATCATTCTCATTGACCAACTCAAGGATCTCAAGGGAGAGTGATACAGGTTATCATGAACCACGAGCCTAGCAAGGGACAGGAGGATTTATTTTCCTCTAACCAAATGCCGTCAAGGTATCATGAACCAGACACCTAGCCAGGGGAAAGGGGATTTATTTTCCTCTAACCAATGATGTCAAAGACCAAATCACGTTATCTTGAGTCAAAGACTATGACCCACTCGACATGGTGAGCTTGATTCTCGTAGAAGGACATTCAATGATACAAATTTCTTCAACCAAAACTGCAGTAAGATTCGACTTCTATCATTTTTCTTACCCCGCGAGATGCTTGAAAACATTGCATCTACATATCATGCGTAATTTCATGAACAAGTTTTTCAGTACAGGTTTCTCATTTTTCTCGTTGTTTATTTAAGCAGAAAAATGGCCCTCGAACAAAATGTCAAAGATCTCCAAGCTCAACATGTACAATTCCAAGAGACCCTTCTGAATCTGGCCAAGGGGCAGATAGAAATAATGATGCTCCTTTCCAAACAAAAGAAGAAGACTAAGAAGCAAATTATTGTCCTTAATCTGGGAAGGAGATTCAAAATTCTGGTCTAACCAATTCAAGTTATTGAAGTCTCCTCTGATGAAGATGACGACCAAGATGAAGAGGATAGAAACATTAAGTCGGAAGTCAGGAATAACCAGGGTTCTGAAGACGAGGATTACTCAGATGAACAATACCCTCCTGCTGATGACAGGTACAAACAGTTGGAGGATAGGCTCAAGGCTATAGAGGTCCAGAAGATACTAGGAATGGATTTTGGTGAACTAGGGCTGGTTCCAGGGGTGGTCATCCTGTCTTTGCCAAATATGATGGGGTCTCTTGTCCTAAACTTCACTTGAGGTCATACATCATAAAGATCCAACCTCACACTGCTGACCGGAAGTTATGGGTCCATTTCTTCATAGAAAGTTTGGCTGGAACTCAACTAGAATGGTTCTATCAGCTGGAAGGAACCAACATTCATACCTGGGAAGACTTGGCTACTGCTTTCTACAAGCAATACTAATACAATGCTGACCTGGCGCTAACTCGAGTGCAATTGCAGAATATGTCCATGGGCTCATGGAAAGGATTCAAGGAATATGCACAAAAATGGAGGGATTTAGTTGGCAGGGTGCAACCTCCTCTGATTGATCGGGAAATGGTAGACATGTTCATTGTTACTCTGATATACCCTTTCTTTAATCTGCTGATTGGGAGTTCTTCGTCTGGTTTTATAAAGATGATTCTGACCGGGGAAAGGATTGAAAATGGTATCAAAAGTTGGAAGATCCCAATGGCCTCAACCTCTAATGATGTGAAGAATCCCTTTATTGGTAAAAAAAAGAAAATAATGTTGTCTATGATCAAAGGAGTCATAGTAAAAATGACCACCATCAATTAGTGAGAGCGGTGTTAATTTCTAATCCTACACCTGTTCAACAACAACAGGGCAATAGGCGTAGGACAAAGTTTCAAGAAAGGTAGTACGCTGAGATTAATATGCCATTGTCTCAAGCGTTACAACATTTGCTAAAAGTGGAACTGATTACACTAAGGAATCCTCCTCAAAACCCCGATACCTCCTTTCCTAAGTACAATCTAAATGCGAAGCGTGCCTACCATTCTAATAGTCCTGGGCACGACACCGACGACTGCTGGTCTTTGAAAAACAAGATTCAAGATTTGATTGAAAATAAGGAGATTGAATTTTACCCTCCTAAGGCTCCCAATGTGATCACTACTCCCATGCCAAATTATGGCCAAGATTGAGAGCATTTATTTCATTTGAATTCTCAAATTGTAATTTCTTTTGATTGTTTGAACACTTATTTTATGTCAAACTTTGTTATTCCATTAATGCATTGCATATGTTTGTCTTAAATTAATCCATTCGTTTTCACTATATTTAAACTATGCTTTTACTTCCTTTTTGTGATATTCAACTATCAATTAAATAACTGTAAGCCTTTAGAGGGAGGATGACGAAAAAGATACCACAATCTCTATAGTATGCTTTTGAACAGACCTGGATGACGATGTATAAGCGTTGTTTCAAATCCTAAATAGTGGAGTTATAAGAAAGATAATCCTTAGTCAACCCATTTGAGCCTAAGAAGTAGGAGTTTTCTTTTTCACGCAAATTGAAACCTTTAATCATAACCTAGGGCTGGGTAGTTTCTCAGTTAATTTAAATATGCATTCAGTCGCAAGCTCTACCTTCATACACGGCGAATAGTGTCGAAGATACTCTTCTAAATCAAAAGACAGTGATGGTTCCCCGTAATCACTAAAATATGCATTCATTATTTTTCAAAAGAAAAGCCCGTTAAGTCAAAACATATGAAGGAGACTTAAGAAAAAAAGGGGGCATCCCACTAACTGTAATCACAAAAGAAACAGTCAGGAAAAAACTAGAGATATAAAAAAAAGAGGTTGTTATGAATCCTCGACAACAAAAAAATTGTCACAAAAATGACTTCCTCCTCAAATAAACTCCCAGTATCCGAACCATCACCAAAATATCATGGCTATAATTCCAGAATCAATGGGAATCTAAACGCACAATTAGCTGAGTATAGGACCGAAGAACATCACAGAGAACGGGTGGGTACAAATAAATTTTGAGCTTTTTTCCTTTGTTTCTTAAACTGTGAACCAACCCACGTTACAACCCTTAAAAGTCCGAGATGAAGCATGAGTTAGTTTGAAAGCATATTGTTACAAAAGGTATCCTGACTCCTGTAAGGCTCACTATAAACCCTGAGTTTAATTCATATTCTTACAAAATTCTATTTTTACTAAAAATGCATTTTCTAAACTTCAAATACAGACATAAGCTTTGCATTTTTAACTGCCATTGTTTGCATATGACTAATTGTTCGACAATAGAGAAATTCGCACAATAGATAGTCAATAAACGGAAATCCTCTCAATGAACAGAATCATCTCATATGGAAAGACATTTCTAGTAACAGGCCTTTCATAATCAAGGGGCATGATATGGTGCCTAACTGATCTGGGGGCAGTTGATTCAAGATTCAAGGAATCTCTAAAAAGTGTCGAATAGCCAGGGGAAAACATCCATCTGAATCACTTGGGGGATTGAACATGAATTTCAACAACGGGCCACATACGATCAAACAAAAATTATCTGGCAATGCTACAACACTTACTACTATGGACAATGACAATTCTCCGCACCCTATGAATGCAGACATAGTTGAAAAATACTACGTATGAAAAAAGACCCGCTAGGTTGACTGGCCTAAGCAAAAATAAGGGCATCCCGGAGAACCAAAAAAGTTCGGGACAAAATTAGGGATATATAAATAAAACTGTACACCCGGCAAGTCGAAAACCTGAAAAGGCGGCTTGGGCAAAAAAGGGTATCCCGGTGGACTGAAAATCTGAAAAGACAGTCCAGGCAAGAGTAAGGGATTAAAGCGTACGATTATGTCTCGTCATCTCGTCACTTGTCTATCAGTAGAAGAATTATCGCCATGATCAGCATTCACCAAGGGCTTTAGAAGTATAGTTATGTTCAAGTCTCCACGGATCCCTACAGAGCCACTTCCATGAGATTATCCCCACATAGTAATCTTTACAAGTTCATACATTCCCCACAATTGCCACGACAGATCACTCTGGCGAATAAAGGAGTATGGTTTTCTCTCCAGAAATATCACCAACCTACGGAGTTCCAGTCAGTACAGTTTATGAAGTTTCTCTTCCCCAACTGAGCTTGTTCCTCCAAGGTTGTAAAACCCCCTTTCAGACTTCTGTTCTCCAGCAGAGTTCATTTCCTTAACAAGGGTGTTTCCTAAACAAGAGTATTTCCTCAACAGGGTTTATTTCTCCAACAGTTTATCATCTTCTAGATACAATTTAGATACAATCTAGATATAGATTCATTCTGACACTCATTCTAGATTCTCTTCTAGATACAGTTCAGATACAATCTAGATATAGATTCATTCTGACACTCATTTCAGGCTCTCTTCTACATACAGTGCAGATACAATCAAGATATAGATTCATTATGACACTCATTCCAGATCCACTTCTAGATACAGTTCAGTTACAGTCTAAATATAGATTCATTCTAACACTCATTCCAGATCCATTTCTAGATATAGTTCAGATACAATCTAAATATAGATTCATTCTAACACTCGTTTTAGATACATTTTAGACACGATCCAGATATGGATGCTATTCTGATACTCATTCACTACATCTTCCAGATACAATTCAGATACGATTCAGATATGGATGTCATTTTGATACTCATTTAGTGCATCTTCCAGATACGGTTCAGACACAGTCTAGATATGGATATCATTCTGATATCCATTCTATACATCCTCAGATACAACCAAGGCATAGATTTATTCTGACACTCTCCGGCTTGAGTTTTCTTTTACCATAAATCACTGGCTAAAATCCTCTCCCAGTGAATTTTCCATTATCCCAAGAGAGTTGATACTGAATCTAAACTTCCCCAGACGAGCGGGAAGGTTATCCATCTCTTTTATCCCCAGTCAGGGTATAAATTCCACAATAGAGCAATGAACGACCAATGTTCTTGAACTTTTCTCCCTGAGCAGGAATTAACATTCTCCAATAGAGTTTCCTTAAGCAAAAGCAGAAATCAATGTTCCCCAATGGAGTTTTCTCAAAACAGCAAATAGGAGTCCCCAGCGGAAATAATCCCCGGAAGATCGAAGATATACATACTCTTCATCTCCAGCAACAGTCGGGGATTTATTTTCCCCAGAATAAGATACTGCTCAAATTTGTGAATGCACTTCAATAACATTTCACATTCGCCATCATTTACCAATACCATAGCATATGCATACGAAACGCATATAGCATAATCTCATTTATTTTGAGAACATCATTATGCAATACATTTCATACATCATGACATTACATACAGCTAACCCTTTATATTTTCAGGTAAAGTCTATAAATAGAAGAATATCATCAACTATCTACATGACTAGACAAATTTCTTCAGAAACTAAATTCTAACAAGTATTTCCCTTAAAGACTTTCCCTAGAAAGTCATTATGGAAAATATCTCTTCTAGATGAATTCAGGCGTAGACATCTTCTAGTGCATCATTTAGACGAAATCAAGCGCGGATTCTTTCTGGTACCCTTTGAAGTAGTAGTCGCCATAGATTCCTTTTGGTACCCTTCAAAGTAGTAGTCGTCATAGATTCCTTCCAGTACCTTGTGAAGTAGTAGTCACCATAGATTCCTTCTAGTATCCTTTGAAGTAGTAGTCGCTATATATTTCTTCTGGTACCCTTTGAAGTAGTAGTCGCCATAGATTCCTTCTGGTACCCTTTGAAGTAGTAGTCGCCATAGATTCCTTCCAGTACCTTGTAAAGTAGTAGTCGCTATAGATTCCTTCTATTACCCTTTGAAGTAGTATTCACCATAGATTCCTTCCAGTACCTTGTTGAAGTAATAGTCGCCATAGATTCCTTCTGGTACCCTTTGAAGAAGTAGTCGCCATAGATTCCTTTTGGTACCCTTTAAAGTATTAGTCGCCATAGATTCCTTCTGGTACCCTTTGAAGTAGTAGTCGCCAAAGCTTCCTTCTGGTACCTTTCGAAGTAGTAGTCGCCATCGATTCCTTCCAGTGCCTTGTGAAGTAGTAGTCACCATAGATTCCTTTTGGTACCCTTTAAAGTAGTAGTCACCATAGATTCCTTCTGGTACCCTTTGAAGTAGTAGTGACCATAGATTACTTCCAGTACCTTGTTGAAGTAGTAGTCACCATAGATACCTTCGGGTACCCTTTGAATTAGTACTCGACATATATTACTTCCAGTACCTTGTTGAAGTAGTAGTCGTCATAGATTCCTTTTGGTACCCTTTGAAGTAGTAGTAGCCATTGATTCCTTCCGGTACCCTTTGAAGTTGTAGTCGCCATAGATTCCTTCTTGTACCCTTTGAAGTAGTAGTCGCCATAGATTCCTTCTGCTACCTTTTGAAGTAGTAGTAATAGTCCCTATATATTCCTTCTGGTACTCTTTGAAGTATTAGTTGCCATAGATTCCTTTGGGTACCCTTTGAAGTAGTAGTCACCATAGATTCCTTCCAGTACCTTGTGAAGTAGTAGTCGCCATAGATTTCTTCTAATACCTATTGAAGTAGTAGTCAGGTGTAGACCCCTTCCATTACCTATTGAAGTAGTAGTCATACGTAGATCCCTTCCGGATACATCTCCTAAAGACAAAGTCAATCATAGACCTATTCTTATATTTCTATCAACAGCTACTTTGGATGGCGTCAATAAGCCCATCTCCAACTACTATCTATCACCTTTGGATGGCATCTATAATCCCATCTCTAATGACTCTCCGTCACCTCTCCAAATGGCATCTATAAGCCCATTCCCAATACAATCAACCAACAACTTTACCATCTTGCACAGTTGAGTGCAAATTTTTGGGAACTTAAGTGTTCAATCATTTTCTACCTTCAAGTTACAAAAGGCATACATGCCAATCTAACTTTTCAGGTTTAAGAAGATTGAACAAAGGCTGTTGTTATACCCCAAAATTTGTCCTCACATTTTTCTTCAAGGCATTCTTCCAAGACTTCTCAGACACCCAGGACACTCAAGGGTTGACTAGTCAAGATGCTCCTCCTAAGCCAAAAGCCTACAACTATCGCTTGTAATTTCTCAAGTAAATTTGGGTTGCAAAAGTCTCAAGTGGCTTCCATGGTTCTTCATAGGTCCTCAACAAGGTTCATGTCAAGTTTTAAGCCCTACATCACAAGTTTGCTCAATCAATGACTCAGATAATTGAAAATCAATTGTATTGGTCAAAAAGTCAATTGTAGTCAACATACAGTCAAACTTCAATATTTTTGGTGATATTCATCATTTGATAAAGGGTTGATCATGATTCCTCAAAGGAAAGCCCTCAAATCATCAAAAGTCAAAAATTGCCAAATTAGGGTTTCCTTGGGAGAGGTCAACTGAACTTTGACCAGACATAACTTTCACATTCTTCATCAACTTTTCCCCAACCAAAACCCATTTTAAAGGAAATTCAATTCTATATAACTTTTCTATTATCCTCAAGTCCAAAAAAATTCTTCATTTAGAAGATATGATCTCATTCATTATAGGTCATTTTCGAAAGTCAACAAAAGACACTTTTTGTCAAGGTAACTTACATCAAGATAATGTCTTCAAAAACAAAAATAATCAACATAAATATTATAGAGTACATATTGGGCTTTCCAAAAAGTCCAATATCATCTTCAAAAGATTAAAATTGAGCAAGTTATGAGTTGCACAAGTTGAAGAACTTTGAAGAAATTCATGAAGTACAAATTGAGCAAAATTGCATTTTTGAACCTATGAGCCTAGTTTTTGATGTTCAAACATGTCCATAACATCTTAGAGGACTTCTAAGTCCATTTTTGCATGACCTTGATTTTTATTTTTTTAATTATATTTATCTTGATTTTATTTAATTTAAAATCAAATAAATTAAATAAAAATACAGTAAAACATGGGATAATGCATTTGGGCTTAACTTGACCCATCATGGAGCCCAATATTTCATGCAAAGACTAACAAAAATTGTCTAGGTTCATGCAAAAACAGAATTGGCAAGAATCATTCATATATGGCCAACTTTCAATATGTTGGATTTTTTGTCTCATGGCCTTAAAAGCTTGATTCCTTGCCATATTGATCTACTCTCTTCACTCTTGTATAAATACACAATACAATGCAAGCAAATGCATACGCATCCACTGCCTAGAGAAGCTCTACCAAATTTCATTAAAAATATATCAAAGTTGCAAACTTCGAAAGTAGATTTTCCAGCCTTCTTCCATCAAAACCACTCACACAATCGTGTTCTTGAGCATCCCATGACCCCTCCAGAGCCTAGATTCAAGCCTCACACGTCCCAAAATCCCTTCATACAAACTCACCGGTTTGGTAAAATCTCTTGCTCTCAAAATCTTTCAATCCTGTAATTTAAATCCATGTTACCCATGTATTCATGTTACTAATGATATTTGGATGAGAACTAACGTCTTACATGTAAGTTTGGATGCAAGGATGAGATCGTGCCATGGTTAGGGCACAATATGAATTCGTGTGTGAATCGTATGATACAGGAACTGGTTGCTTGTTTTAAGCCAAGATTTGAACTCAGGGCATAGTTTTACATAGGATAGGCCTTTAATTAGTCATGAATCTAATGTTTTTTTTGCAGGTTTTGGATTTTGTCTGATCGGAGAAGACGACCAGAGTTTGACTCCAGCATCTCTGACTTTAGTTGACCCCGGTAGGAGCTTGCGTGTCAAAACCCAACTCTTTGATTCGTCCATTTAAACAACAGGGGACCCATCGGGTGCACACTTTGTTATTTAAATAATTTTGAAATGAGTTTTGTAATATAATGATTTGTTTTGTTTGTACTAATGGATGAACACACCACCTCAGTGGCAACACAAGTGCATTTAAGGCTTACCCCTGCCAGGTCCTGGGTTCCAACCAGGCAATAAGTTAGTTTTGTTATTTTTTTTCCTTTTTCCTCTAACTTTTGTTTTGCAGGTAAGTCAGCGTCTGAGCCTTCTCATTTCTTTAGGCCTAAGAATTTCAAATTCCCACCCCTGTTTACTCTTTGCAGCGAGGCCCATTCTTTTTTCTAGTATGTTTTGTTTAATTCATTTTCTTTTTTTAACTAATTTCATAAAAATCATAAAAAATCATAAAATCAAAAAAATCACAAAAAATAATTAGACTTAGATTTTCATTAATTAAATTAATTTCAATTAATTATTTTTAATCATTTTATTTCTTTTATTAATTAATTAATTAGAATTAGGTTTCCATAAATTTAATTTAAATATTTTCCTAAAACAAAAAAAATAACAAAAACATTTTCTTTTTACCACTTAAGATTTTTTAGGTTCTCTTTACATCTTTCTCTTTTCTTCCCCGCGCGTTTATCTATATTTGTTCGCATTATTTTCACAATTATATAATTGTACATGGGATGTAATAGACTTTAACTAGGACCTTTTTACTTTGTCTTTCTCTCATTTTTGGTTTGTAATTCCCCCCATCCCAAAGCATTGTAATAGCATAGATTCAAATTTTTGGATTTTTATTTTCTGTACCTATATTAACTGCTAGATATATGCTAATAGGCTTTCATGGAAAGAATTAAAAACAAACGTTAGAAAACCTAACATTCAAGACAAATAATTGAAACACAACACACTCGCACACGCGCACCTCTAAGGTACCTCCACTTTGCTGCCTTCGAAAAAACAGTCATGTCCCTCGAACGCGGGGACACTTTAGCAAAAACCCTCTGTTAAAAAGATCGTAGTCCCTTGATGACCCTTCGATGCTTCCTTCGTTATAGATCTAGTCCCTTACGATAAAATTGCTAAAGTGCCCTACAAGTTGCCTTTATGACTGTACGATGACCCTCGCTTGTCCCTCAAACATCCAATGGTAGGGCTACCTACTGACTAATAGTAGGATAGTATTGTCTAAAGAAAAAGAGGAAAAGAACAAAAATCTTTCGAGTAGGTAGATAGATCATAGTTGCTTGCTCATAAAAACAAATAAAACAATTTTTCACTCTTGCACAAACTTTTCTCTAAAATATTTTCAAAGACAAAACACTTTGTATATGTTCTTGTTGTACCCCAAAATTTAACAACTTTCCAAAATTGCCTTTTCTCAATCTTTTTGTGCACTCTAAGGCTTGGCACTAATTTGAATGGTGCTAGTTGTATAATGAAGCCTGAAATCATCAAAAGATCTTTGGTTTTTAATATTTTTGATTTTATTTGATTTAAAATGAATTAATTCAAATAAAAACCAAATTAAATAATAAAAATATGATATGGACACATGGTCAAGGCTAAAGCACGTGGTCTATAATTCCAACTCAAAACAAGTGAAAAAGAATGGGCCCATTTGGCAAAATTTGAAGTTTTGGGCATAGTTGACTTTTGGCAATTTTGCAAAAAAAGTCAAACTTCAACAATGCATAACTTCCTCAATTTTGACTCTTTGGAGGTGTTCTTGGACTTTTTAGAAAGATTGAGATGTCCCCTAATTAACCCTTTTGGTATCATCTAATTTTGATATTCCATGCTCATGTATGAAGCTTTGACAAAAAAGGTGTTTTTGTTGACTTGTCAAAATGACCTATAATGTCCAAATTCATAACTTCTTGTGAGTGCATATTTTGAACTTGGGAGCTGAAGATGGATTGTAGGGAATTGCATCCTCTTAAAAATGAGATTTGGATGGGTCATTTCTCATAAATCATGAGAAAGTTATGCTTGGTCAAAGTTGGGTTGACTTTTCCTACAAAACCCTAATTTAGCAACTTTTGAATCTTGATGAATTGTGAACAATCCTTGATGAATCATGATAAAACCTTGATCAAATGATGAAATATACTTCAAAATGATAATGTTGACAAAAAATCTTGAAGTTTGACTGTATTTGGGTCACGGTTGACTTTTGCCCTAGCACAATGATTTTTGGACCTTTGAGCAATTGGCTGAGCAAAATTCCTCTGCAAGGCTTGAAATTTGACATGGATGATATTGAGAACATATTAGGACAATGTTGAGAACTTGGGACCATTTGGACTCAAGGATCTTGATGCAACATGAAACCCTAATTTGAGTAGATTGCCCTATGAGAGAGCTTGTCTGGCCAATCCTTGAGCAACTTTGAGCAATTTGGAGATCTTTCTTGCAATGTTTTGAGAAATATGAGAGGGAAAATTTTGGGGTACAACATCTGCCCCTGTTCAATCTTCTTAAACCTGGGGATGTAGATTGGCTTTCGTGCCTTTTGTAATCCGAAGATGGAAGTGGATTGAACACTAGAGTGCCCAGAAATTTCCACTCGCATGAAATGATAATTGTCTTGTGATGTCGAGAATGGGCTTACAGATGCCATTTGGAGGAGTGTTGATCGCATAAGAGATTCCTTAGCGAGAGCTTGTATACCTGTTGTTTGAGGAAAATGCCGCTGGGGAAGTCTGATCTTTGTGGAGAGAGATAGAATTTTAGGAGCTTCGTCGTCCGTCATTCTGCTGGTGAGTCGTCTTTGTTGATATTTAGGAGCTTCAATTATCCGTACTCAACTGAGGGAACAACTTTTGCTGAGATTTAGGAGCTTGTCCATAATTCAACTAAGAAGAACATCTTTACTGAGATTTAGGATCTAGTCCGTAATTCAACTGACTTTGTCGAGATTTAGGAGCTCGTCCGTAATTCAACTGGTTTTGTCGAGATTAAGGAGCTTGTCTGTAATTCAACTGATTTTGTCGAGATTTAGGAGCTTGCCCGTAATTCAACTAAGAAACCATCTGTTGAGATTTAGGAACTCGTTTGTAATTCAACTGGAGAAATATCTCTGCTGAGATTTAGGAACATCGTCTATAATTCAACTGAGGAAATACCTGTCGAGATTTAAGAACCTGTCCGTAATTCAATAACTTTGTTGAGATTTAGGAACTTGTCCGTAATTCAACTGGGGGAATATTTATGCTGAGATTTAGGAGTTTGTCCGTAATTCAACTGGAGAAACATCTCTGTTGAGATTTAGGAACATCGTCCGTAATTCAACTGAGGAAATACCTGTCGAGATTTAGGAACCTGTCCGTAATTCGACTGCTTTGCTGAGATTTAGGAGCTTGTCCGTAATTCAACTACTTTTGTCGAGATTTAGGAACATCGTCCTAATTCAACTGAGGTAATATATGTTGAGATTTAGGAACTCGTCCGTAATTCAACAACTTTGCTGAGATTTACGAACTTGTCCGTAATTCAACTGAGAAAATATCTTTGTCGAGATTTAGGAGCTCGCCCGTAATTTGACTGAGGAAACAGCTTCATAGCTTGAACTTTGTGGGAATTTAACCGTATCCTTCCTGAAAGGTAAAGGTTAGCTATATGCAATGCATGATATGTATCAAGCAATGCTATTCTCATAATAAATGAGATTGTGTCGTATGATGCATATGCATGTCATGATGTATGAAAATGTGATGTTTTTAGCTGAGGTAAATAAATCCCAGATTGATGTTGGAGAAACGAATTGAATTCTTTGTTTCTGCTGGAGACAGTGGATGAAGATGTTTGTGAGAATAAACCTGAGGGAGAGGATAACTCCTCTGGGGAATAAACTGATGAGAGAATGACTCTGTGGGGAGGACATGCTCTGCTGAGGATTCCGTCGACAAATTCAGCTGGGGATGAATTACCGTTGCTGGTGATAATGAACCTTGTTGGGGATTGAATTCCTGTTTGTGAAAGGAAAGAACTCCGCTGGGGATGATTTTCTAATAGCGACCTTACTGGGGACAACCCTTTTAGACTTTACTGGGGATAATCTTCAAACTCCACTGGGGATATTTTTATACTCCGCTGGGGATGATAAGACTTTTCAGTGCTAATGGTAGATAAACTCCGCTTGGGGAGAACATTACTGATTCATTCATAATTGCGAGTCTCAGTTGGAGAGAGCTAACGCCACTGTCTTTCTCTTACTCTGCAGGGAATGAATATACTTTCAATCGTTTCCTCCAGCTAGGTCTATCCCTATACCCGGTGGACAGAACAATTGTACGGTCTGGACATTTCTCGTTTTCCCCTGTTTCTGATATTACCAGTAATCGTCTTTTGTTTCGCATGTAAATTTTTATGAGCAGCAATCAATGTCAAATGCATATATCAAAAACTGAACATTGGGCGTTCTTTGAAAAACAAAACAGAAAAAGGAAAACAGTTTGAACTTTATTTGTGAAAATGACTTGTATTGATTTTGAAGTTAGCCTGTAAATAGGCGTTTTTGTACAAGAGGCTGACGTCCTAGTAAGAGAACACCGTCGAACAAATGAAATTTATACAATTTGTGAAAAACAAAGAAAAACAGCTATGTGAATAATCCCACTGGGTTCCAACTCTTCTATTGCCCTTATGTCCTCGAGCATCTCATCACTTTGCTACTTGGCTGAAGGTAGATCAGATTGTTTAGCGTCGTCCGGGCTTGATAGTCGATACCTAAGTCTGGTTGCGAGGTGATCCAATGAGACATAGTGTTATGCTTTGATCCCTAATTTTTGCTTGGACCGACCTTTCGAGTTTTCAGTCCACCGGGATACCCTTTTTTCCCCAAGCTGCCTGTCAGGTTTTCGACTTGCCGGGTGTACAGTTATTTTTTATTTTCATCCCTTATTTTTGCCTGAACCCTTTTGGTTCGTTGGGAAGCCCTTAGTTTTGCCTAGGCCAGTCAACCTAGCGGGTCTTTGATTATGCATAGTATTTTTTCACTATGTCTGCATAGACGGGGTGAGGAAGGTCGTCACCATCCATGGTGGTTAGAATCATGGCTCCTCCTGAGAAAATGTTCTTAACCACAAATGGCCCTTCGTAAGTAGGGGTCCATTTTCCCCTGGGATCACCCTGAGGTAATATGATGCGCTTGATTACCAGATCCCCAACTTGATACTCTTGTCGTCTGACTTTCTTGTTAAATGCCTTGATCATCTATTTTTGGTACGTCTGACCATGACAAATAGCAGTAAGTCTCTTCTCGTCAATTAAGTTCAGCTGATCAAGCCGGGTCTGAATCCAATCATCTTCGCTCAAACTTGCATCCTTCATAATCCGAAGAGAGGGTATCTGAACTTCAATGGGCAAGAATGCCTCCATACCATAAACCAAGGAATAAGGTGTTGCCCCTGTTGACGTCTGCGCTGAGGTATGGTACCCATGACGAACAAAAGGTACCATCTCGTGCCAATATTTGTATGTCATCGTCATCTTCTGCTCAATCTTCTTAATGTTCTTATTAGCCTCTTCTACAGCCCCATTCATCTTCGGCCGGTAAGGAGAAGAGTTATGATGTTGTATCTTGAACTGTTTACAGAGTTCGGTGATCATCTTGTTATTGAGATTTATACCCTTGTCCGTAATGATCCTCTCTGGTACACCATATCGACAGATCAGATTGTGCCGAATAAATTGTGCCACTACGTTCTTGGTTACAGTAGCAAAGGAAGCCACTTCAACCCACTTCGTAAAGTAATCAATCGCTACCAGGATGAAACGATGCCCGTTAGATGCCGTAGGTCTGATTTCACCGATCATGTCGATGCCCCACATTGCAAAAGGCCAAGGATCTATCAAGATGTTCAGAGGAACTGGAGGTATGTGTACCTTATCAGCATAGAGTTGGCACTTGTGACAGGTCCGAGAATGCTGATAACAGTCGGCTTCCATGGTAGACCAATAATATCTTGCCCGTAGGATCTTCTTTGCCATGGTGTGTCCACTGGAATGAGTTTCAAAAATACCTTCATGTAACTCCACCATAATCCTTTCTGCTTCATTCTTATCCACACAACGCAGTAAGGTTGAATCATGATTACGCTTGTAAAGGACTCCATTACTGATGAAGAACTTTTCCGCGAACCTCCTCAGAAACTTCTTATCATTAACAGATGCACCCTCAAGATATTCTTGAGCTTCAAGATACCTCTTTACCTCATAGAACCAGGGTTTATCTGTTACCTCCTCAGTCTCAATATCGTAGCAATGTGCAGGTTCGTCCAACCTCTCAATGGTGATTTGGGGAGCTTCATTGTCCCATCTGACCTTGAACATAGAAGACATTATAGCTAGCGCATCTGCCAACTGATTCTCCTCTCTAGGGAAGTGTTCAAAGGTTATCTCCTCGAAGTGGGGAAGCAACATCGATACATACTCTTTGTAAGGAATAAGATTAGGGTGTTTCGTATCCCACTCGCCTTTGATCTGGCTGATCACGAGAACGGAATCTCTGAAAACACTTAGAAACTTAATCCTTAGGTCAATAGCTGCTCGAAGACCCATGATGCATGCCTCATACTCCGCCATGTTGTTGGTGCAGTTGAAACATAGTCGAGCGGTGAACGGAGTATGAAAGCCTTCAGGAGATATGATCACCGTGCCAATGCCATTACCCAATGCGTTTGAAGCTCCATCAAAGTACATAGACCATCGGGATCCTTCCTCAGGTCCTTCATCCGGTCTAGGTGTTTCACAGTCAGTTACCAACATGATGTTCTCATCCGGAAACTCAAAATTCATAGACTGGTAATCATCCACTGCCTGATGTGCTAATTGATCTGCCAACACACTTCCTTTGATTGCCTTTTGGTTCGTATATTAGATTTCATACTCAGTCAAGATCATCTGCCATCTTGCTATTCTTCCGGATAAGGCGAGCTTCTTGAAGATATACTCTATTGGATCCATTTTTTATATCAATAGAGTAGTGTGAGTCATCATATACTGTCTCAGCTGGCGAGCAGCCCATGCCAAAGCGTAGCAAGTTTTCTCAAGCAACGAATATCGGGTCTCGCAGTCGGTAAACTTTTTGCTAAGGTAATAAATAGCATGCTCTTTTCGGTCAGACTCGTCATGCTTCCTCAGCACACACCCCATTGCATTATCGAGTACTATCAATTATAAGATCACAGGTCTCCCTTCAACTGGAGGCATCAGAATAGGTGGCTCTTGGAGATACTCTTTGATCCTTTCGAAAGCGGCTTGACATTCATCGTTCCATCTTACCACTTGATCTTTCTTCAGCAGCTTGAAGATTGGCTCACAAGTAGCAGTTAGGTGTGAGATGAATCGGTCAATGTAGTTCAGACGTCCTAGAAAGCCTCTAACTTCTTTTTCTGTTCGGGGAGCTGGCATTTTCTATATGGCCTTCACCTTTGCAGGATCCACTTGAATACCTTTATCACTAATGGCGAAACCCAGCAGCTTACCAGATCTCACCCCGAAGGTGCACTTGTTCGGGTTTAACCTTAACCTGTACAACTTCAACCTGTCAAATAGCTTCTGAAGATGATCCAGATGTTCTTCCTCAGTCTGGGACCTTGCAATCATGTCATCAACGTATACCTCAATCTCATGATGGATCATGTCGTGGAACAAAGCGACCATGGCGCGTTGATGCGTTGCCCCAGCATTCTTCAATCCAAAAGGCATGAATTTGTAGCAAAAGGTACCCCATTGAGTAATAAAGTTTGTCTTCTCCATATCTTTGGGAGCCATTTTAATCTGATTATAATCGGAGAAACCATCCATAAAGGAGAAGACCTTATAATGTGCGGTGTTGTCAACCAGAACGTCGATATGAGGCAGAGGGAAACCATCCTTGGGGCTTGCCCTGTTCAGATCCCTATAGTCAACACACATTCGAACCTTACCATCCTTCTTTAGCACCAGAACCACGTTGGCCACCCACTGTGGGTAAGAAGTAACTGCTAGAAAACCGGCATCAAACTGTTTCATAACCTCAGCCTTGATTTTCTCGGATATCTCTGGGTGCATTCGGTGAACTTTCTATTTCACTGGAGGACAGTCTTCCTTGGTAGGCAAGCGGTGAACTACGATATCAGTATCCAATCCTGGCATATCTTCGTAAGACCAGGAAAAGATCTCAACATAGTCACGCAGCATCTGAATCAACCGTTGCTTAACACTAGACTCCAGATTTGCACCGATCTTGACCTCTTTCTTATCTACCTCTGTACCCAGATTTACTATTTCCACTAGCTCTTCATGCGGCTGTATGGACCTCTCTTCCTGAAGTAACAGTCTAGCAAGTTCACCAGGCACTTTGCAATCATCCTCACCTTCGTCCTCGGCTTGGTTGATCGGACTTTCGAAGTCATAACCGGCAGTAGCAGAGTCGTTATCGGTGGGATCTAGAGTGGATGTAGACCTGTATATGTGAGTGTGTGTAAAATAGTTGTTTTGCAAGATAGAAAAGAAAAACAAAGAGCGCAAAATTTGAAATGCAAGAAAATGTCCAATGCTTTTATTAATGATATATGGAAATGACAAATATCAAGCCCTCACAAATAAAGCCACGGTGCCTCGGGTAAGACACCGGGCCGTAAAGTTTAAAATTGTCTGTTACAAATTCAAAACAAAAGTCTCATTACTGGGTAATAAAATAAATGGGCATAGAATCCTTCGTTGTCCAATTGCTCAATCCACCGTCAGTAGTTGGGTAAATCCAGCTGTCAATGCCAAACTCTTCCTCGTCATCCCCAATAACACTCACTCCTGCGTCATGTTTCGGCATAGGAGCCGTTATGACATTAGGCTTTTCTGGCGCTTCAAACTCGGTCTCCTTAGCATCAATCAGATCTTGTACCTTACTCTTCAAGGCCCAACAGTTATTGGTGTCATGCCCTGGGCTATCAGAGTGATACGCACAGTGAGCATTCGGATTATACAACGGCGATGTGGTGTTGGGATTCTTTGGAGCTTCCCTCAGAATCACCAAGTTAGTCTTCAACAACTGCGGCAGAATTTGGGATAACGTCATGTTGAGCCGAGTAAACTATCTTTGAGGCCTCTCTGCCCTTGGCTGAGTGTTGCATTGTGTAGCAACAGTTGGTCTTGAAATAACTGTCGCATTAACTGCTTGGCGGCGCTCGGGTCGACTTTGGTTCCTAGAGTTGTAAACTGCATTAGACTCCTTCTTGAAGGGCTTCTTCTCGGTACTTGACGAAGCACCTTTCTGTATTTTTCCGCTCTTGATACCGGCTTCAACTCTCTCCCCAGCCATTATTAACTCAGTGAATCCAGATGATGAACTCCCAATCAGATGGTTGAAATATGGACCACACAAGGTCCCCAGAAACATATCCACTAACTCCCTATCAGCCAAAGGGGGTTGTACTCTTCCAGCAAGGTCCCTCCATTTTTAAGCGTAGTCCTTAAAACCTTCGCTCGCACCCATAGACATACCTTGAAGTTGGATACGCGTGGGAGCAAGGTCGATATTATATTGGTACTGCTTGTAAAAAGCAGCAGCAAGATCCTCCCAATTACGGATGCTAGCTCCTTCTAGCTGATAGAACCATTCAAGTTGAGTCCTTGAGAGACTATCTTGAAAGAAATGGATCCAGAGGTTCCTGTCAGCAGTATATGGTTGAATCTTCCTAACATACGAGCGGAGGTTTAACTTTGGGCAGGAGACCCCGTCGTATTTAGCAAAGACTGGTGCTTTAAACTTGTGGGGAATCACCACCCCAGATGCCAAACCCAACTCTCCAAAATCCAGCTCGGGTATCTTCTGGATCTCCTTCATGCTTAACCGATCTTCGAGTTGCTTATACTTGTCCTCAGCCGGAGGATACTTGTCTTCATCAAAGTCTGTCTCATTGTCTGAAACTACCGGGCTAGGAGCCCTCCTTTCTTCTTGGTTCTCCCCCCCCCCCCCCCCCCTTCAGATGAGTGGGATAAATCAACTTCGTCCCGCAGCCTGTTTCCAAACCTGTGACCCATGTTCAGGAGGACTGTCTTCTTCTTCTTCTTCTTATCCTTCAAGATAAGAGTCTTCAGATCTTTCTTGCCCTTGGCCAGGCTCATGAACATTTCCTAGAACTAGGCGTTCTGAGCTTGTAGAGCCTTGATATCTTGATCAGTTGATGTTTCAGCAGACATGATGTGCTAAAATAAACAGCGAAGAAGATGAGAAACCTGTAAGGGTACCTGTGATGAGGTGCATTGGAATGGAATGCATATGATATGATTTCAAATACTTTAGGGATTCAAATTCGTAAACCAAAATGAAACACACTTTTATTAGATTACAAATTTGAAACAATGTTTGCCAAATGCCTTTAAGGCGTTACAAAAGGAATACTGAAAAGTAGATCGAAACTAAAAGAAATAAAAGACATCAGCGCTCCCATGGTCACTTTCCGTTGGTGCTGACATAGTCGTTGAGGACCTTCTCATTCTCCAGCTGCCTTGTAAGCTTTAGGATCTTCCGCTCCTGCTCGTGATACTTTTCTCTGTAAGTATCCCGCTCTTCTCTCAACTGGATCCACAACCTCTTTAATGCCCCAATGTCAGTTGGCATGTATGGATGGAGGACAGTATGAGGAACCCCTTCTTCATCAGCACTCTCAACAATTACTGGTAAGACAGCTTCGTAGGGCATTCCCAGCTTTTGAGCCCGGGTTCGAACCCACCAGAGATACAGTTCCATCGGAAGAGAGGTCTTCATTCCTAGCTCGTGCGGATCAGACCTGTGTACCCTATTCTAAGCTTGTATGAATCTGCGGCAATGTCCCTCACTATCCCCTAAGAAGTCAAAGACAATGCTCAGAATCAGCAACTCATGAGGACCGTCCTTTCTAACACCCAAACTGTCGTAAGGCCAGACAAGGATTATAGGTGATCCCTCCCCTAATTCCAAGTAAAGGAACATTGGGGTATTCTCCGCACCTGTCAATAACAGCTACTTCTTCCATGTCTTTGGTGCTCCAGATGATGTCCGTGTGAGCAAGGGACATAATCCTATAGGCCCAACCCATGCCTTCCTTGTTCTTCAAAACAGATTTGGGGAGGTGAGAAATAAACCACCTCGCCAGCAATGGTGCACAACACATAAGGGTTCCCCGTTTCCGAGCAGTACGAGCATAAAGAGCATGCAGAATGTCACCAAAGAGAGTGGGCACCGGATTACGGGACATAAATATCTTCAATGCGTCCACGTCGAAAAAAGAATCTGAATTAGGAAACAACACCAAACCATAAATGAGAAGAGCCAGGATGTCTTTGAATGCTTGAAAATCCAAACTGTCCCAAAACTGATTAGCCCGATCAACCAATAATTTAGCCAAGAAGCCCTTTGTCCTACTCCGAGTCTCTCAGTTAGACATTACCTCAGCCTTTGTCAGATGTAGGGTTGTAGCAACATCCTCTGGCCTAAGAGCTTTCTCCCAACCGGTAAATGGCGTCTGCTCTAGAATAGAAATACCAAGTAGATCAGAGAACTCTTCCAATGTAGGGACCAACTGATAGTCCGGGAAGGTGAAGCAGTGGTGCAATGGGTCAAAGAACTGGCACAAAACACTCATCATCTGTTCATCTGGTCTGGAAGTGACCAAACCAAGGAGGTGCCCACGTCTTCTGTCAAAGGAGGAAGTATCAGGAACCTTTGCAACCAAATCTCTAAGCTGAGTAGGAATCTGTACAAAGCTGATCCAAATAGTGTTTCTACGCATAGATGCCATGATCTGCAAAACAGAACAAAGATGAATCCCATTGGTCTTTGAAATGGTTAGCCCAATGCAATATGCATGCAATGTCATGATGAATGATGTCATGATAGAAACACATCACAAGTATTCACAGATAGAAAACATGATAAGGGCACACAAGTCACACAGTAGCCCTTAGATTTCAGGCTGACATGGAGTTTAGGTATTACCCTCTTTCAGTTTAGTTGGTTCAACCTGTCCTAGTAATAGTAACCGGGTTCTAGAGGATCTCAATATCACTGACCACCCTCGATCGGTCATAATTCCAGTTTGGCAACCTTTTCTTGCGGCCGGAATCATCGCGAGAGTTTGGTCTCAATGAGTGTAGCATACTGCTACTTTTCTATGGCCAAGTTGGTCAATTATAGGTTTTAAGGTTAGTTGGTGCTTAATGACCCCTTAGCTGACCCATATTCTCCTTGTTCCACCATAAAGGATATCGGTACAAACTAAAGTGCCACACCAACGTAGCTACTGCTTCAACCGTATCGGTTTACGCTGTAAAGTTCCCTCACAGTCTATTGCTACTTACCTAAAAGGTATCCCAAGATCCGGGTTAGGATCTATAGTAACTCCGATTCAAACCCACAAAGATAAAGCATACAAATCAAGCGATTGAAAACATTATGATGAACTATTCCTAAAGTACACCCCACTTAAAATGTCCCCAGCAGAGTCGCCAGTTCTGTGATACGGTGGGAAGAACTGACTGTTTTTGGAATGCTGGTTCGCGTTTTGCGTTTTTTTTTCGCAAAATGTCGCGGTAAGCAAGAGTCGCTGTTGTACCCCAAAATTTTCCCTCTCATGTTTCTCAAAACATTTCAAGAAAGATCTCCAAGTTGTTCAAGGGTTGGCCAGACAAGCTCTCTCCTAAAGCAGTCTACCCCAAATTAGGGTTTTATGTTGCTTCAAGATCCTTGAGTCCAAGTGGTCCCAAATTCTCAACATTGTCCTAATATGTTCCCAATATCATCCATGTCAAGTTTCAAGCCTTGTAGAGAAATTTTACTCAGTCAATTGCTCAAAGGTCCAAAAATCGACTATGCTAGGGCAAAAGTCAACTGTAACCTACATACAGTCAAACTTCAAGATTTTTTGTCAACATCCTCATTTTGAAGTATATTTAATCATTTGATCAAGGTTTGATCATGATTCATCAAGGATTGCTCACATTTCATCAAGATTCAAAAGTTGCTAAATTAGGGTTTTCTAGGAAAAGTCAACCCAACTTTGACCAAGCATAACTTTCTCATACTTTATGAGAAATGACCCATCCAAATCTCACTTTGAAGAGGATTCAATTCCCTACAATCCATCCTCAGCTCCCAAGATCAAAATATGCACTCACGAGAAGTTATGAATTTGGACATTATAGGTCATTTTGAAAAGTCAACAAAAACACCTTTTTTGTCAAAGCTTCATACATGAGCATGGAATATCAAAATGAGATGAGACAAAAAGGGTTGATTATAGGACATCTCAAGATTTCTAAAAATTCCAATAACACATCCAAAGAGTCAAAATTGAGGAAGTTATGCATTGTTGAAGTTGACCTTTTTTGTAAAATTGCCAAAAGTCAACTATCCCCAAAACTTCAAATTTTGCCAAATGGGCCAATTCTTTTTCACTTGTTTTGAGTTGGAATTATAGCCCATGTGCTCTAGCTTTGGCCATGTGTCCATATCATATTTTTATTAATTATTTTGATTTTTATTTGAATTAATTTGAATTAAATCAAAACAAATCAAATAAAATCAAAAATATTGAAAACCAAAGATCTTTTGATGATTTCAGGCTTCATTGGACAGCTAGCACCATTCCAAATTCGCATCAAAGCTTGTGTGCACAACAAGATTCAAAATAAGCCAATTTTGGAAAGCTTTAAAGAAGGAGCAAATCAAATATCAAAGTCATTAAAAGAGGAAGATTTGGACAGAATTTGCAACCCTAATGCATTGTACAATACATAAGAAGGCGAGGCATATCAAAATCAGGGTTGGATATCAAGCATAGAGAGCAAACAAAATCTGAAAAAATCAAAGAAAAGTGTGAGATCAAAATCCCACTTAGAGGCATCCTCAAGGCTTGGCATTTGTCCCAATCGTCTCCTGGAAATCTCCACAAGCGAAAGCAACCAAAAGCAGGCGTTTTCGAGCCCTCTCACGCACTGTAATTCGTTCACGGAATCACTATACTCTTGAATTCGAAAAGCTTCATTGTTGCATCTATAATGTAAAATAATTGCATATTCTTGATCACCAATACATTTGCAAGCTTTTTACAATAGCCAATTTCATTTATATGACCTATATCATGAATCACCATTGCTAGGGTTTTGTATTTGGTTTTAGGGCTTTTTGTTTCAGGAATAATTAGCCTCCATAATGGGCATGGTTGCAATCAGGAGGCTGAGACGACCTCAACCATGGTTTTAGAAATCATTTCCATGGCATGTACGAGATTTTGGAATTAACATGACTTGTAGTGACGGACAACGTCCGTGGGTATAGGTGTTGCAGGTTTTTAGCTACAGAGGGAGGAAGGGGACGATGAGTTGTCACCCCACCATTCGTCCATTCAAAAAAGCGCGCGTTTTTTTTTTATTTCTGACCACTAACTCTTGTTTTATTATATTATCATTTATTTGAATTATATTAACAAAAAGGAACAAGTGGCATGGTCGCAAGGGAGTGTATGGAATTCCTCTCAGGACCTGGGTTCGAATCCCAGGTCCCCCTATTTTCTCAATAACGTATGGGCTTGATGACCACCATATGCCTTCCTCATCAGTGTGCCAGATGACCAGATGGCCAGATCTGTTGGCCATCATTGAAGGTGCACCAAAGGACCAAGTCAACGCCAGCGCACAGGATCCAAAAAGTCAAATGGATCAGCACAAATGGGCCAGAAAAATTGCTATACACACACCCAAAATCAGGCCCATCTCACTCCTTTTTATATTTTGTTTATTTTATTTAATTGTTTTGTTTTATTTTATTTAATTTAATTACTAACCAATAAATTAATTTCTTTTTTATCAAAAAAATCACAAAAACATTTTTTACCCAATTAAATTTCATAATTTTATTTTTCATTAATAAATCAATTAATTTAATTAGGTTGATTAATTAGGTAACTTTCATTTATTTTTGCAAGTAATCAAAAATTAATTAGAAATCAATAGGTTTTAACCCTAATTTAATTACTTTATTTTCTTTTCCTAAAATAACAAAAACTCCAAAAATATGTCATTTAATATTTTTCATTAATTAATTAATTTAATAATTAATTTAGCATTTAACTTTAGGAATTAATTTCTTTTCTTAAAAAAAAACATTTTCTTTAATTAGGAGGGTCAAAACCCTAGTTTCGCATTCGGTTCAATTTTCTTGCGCGCTTTACCTTTTATTCAATTATTGTATATGCTCCCGGTTTGTAATAATTAATTAGGACATTTATTTTTCCGCTTTTAAATTTCAAAGGGTTGCTTTTGGCGATGTAAATACCCGACGCCTTGTAATAATTTAGTTTAAATTCCGCACCTTTAAATTCTGCAAATATTCAACTGCTAGATGTTTGATAATAGGGTTTGCATGACAAGAATGAATGTTTAATCTAAAATCAGTTAGATCACCCTAAACATGGGCAAAGATAAAAATAACTGAAATCAACACACTCGCACATGCGGACTCCTAGGATACACCCGGCTTGGTTGCCTTTGTAAACAGTCATTGAGTATAGGTTATTTTAGAGGTCGCCCTCTTGTCTAAAAGATCATAGTTGCGTCGAAATGGTCGCCTCGGATATTTTTGCCTCGGATAAATGATCTAAGACATTAGGGTTACCGCTAAGACGTCCTAACATTGCTTTAGTGACCGTATGTCCCGCTTTCGAATTGACCCTCAAACTCCAACGACGGTGCTACCTACTCACTAATAGTGGGATAGCACTGTCTAAAGGAAATAAGCATAGAACGATTCTTTTTTCGAGTAGGTAGATTAGTTCTTAGATACTTGCTCATCCAAAACAAAACTTTTTTCACACTTACACTCCTTTACAAACAAAGTTTTCAAAAACACTTCATTACACTATTGAAGACAGAAGCAAGAGTTAAATCGAAGTTAAAACAAAAACTTTTTCAAAACCCACAAACACAAAGAAAACAATTTTGAAAATGATGAGCAAGTACCTAAGAGCCTGTAGGTAACTACGGATAGAAAGGGTTCTAATACCTTCCCTTTCTATAAATCTACCCGTACTCAGAAATTTCTCGAAAAAGGAATTTTTCTGTGCTTTTTTTCCTTTCCTTGTTGGATAAAATAAAAGACTGTGGCGACTCTTGCTTACCGCGACATTTTGCAAACACAAATGCAAAACATGAACCAGCATTCCAAAAAACAGTCAGTTCTTCGCACCGTATCACAGAACTGGCGACTTTGCTGGGGACTTAATAAGTGGGGTGTACCTTAGGATTAGTTCACCATAATGTTTTCAATTGCTTGATTTGTATGCTTTATCTTTGTGGGTTTGAATCGAAGTTACTATAGATCCTAACCCGGATCTGGGGATACCTTTTAGGTAAGTAGCAATAGACTGTGAGGGAACTGTACGACGTAGACCGATACGGTTGAAGCAGTAGCTACGTTGGTGTGGCACTTTTGTTTGTACTGATATCCCTTGTGGAGGAACAAGGAGAATATGGGTCTGCTAAGGGGTCATTAAGCACCAACTGACCTTAGAACCTATAATTGACCAACTTGGCCATAGAAAAGTAGCAGTATGCTACACTCATTGAGACCAAACTCTCGCGATGATTTCGGCTGCAAGAAAAGGATGCTAAACTGGAAATATGACCGATCGAGGGTAGTCAGTGATATTGAGAACCTCTAGAACCCGGTTACTATTACTAGGACAGGTTGAACCAACTAAATTGAAAGAGGGTAGTACCTAAACTCCATGCCAGCCTGAAATTTAAGGGCTATTGGTGACTTGTGTGCTTTCAACTTGAACTACTTGCACATGTTTGTTATCTAACAACTTGAGTTCCTTGCAGGTTTTGTTTACAGTCCTTATCCAAACCTTGGATTTCTTGCCGGATTTACTTGTTTACATTACCTCATACTTTTTCTTAAACGCATAACATACACATCATAACATCATGCCTTAACATTACCTTAACCATTTCAAGGATCTCAAAGGTTTGTGATGCAGGTTATGGTAAATCAAACATCTAGCAAGGGACAAAGGGGATTTATTTTCCTCTAGCCAAGGTTGTCTAGAAATCAAAACACGGTAACTTTAGTCAGTGGCTATGACCCACTCGATATGGTGAGCTTGACTCTTGAAGAAGGACTCTTAACGACACGAAGTTTCTTCAATCAAAGCTGCAAAATTCAAACTCTAACAGTTTTTTGTTTACCCCGCGAGATCCTTGAAAACATATCATACATATCATTGCATGACAGGTCTTCCAGTACAGGTCTCTCATGTTCTCGCTGTTTATTTCAGCAATGGCTCTCAAACAAGACAACAGAGATCTTCAAACTCAAGAAGCTCAGTTCAGGGAAATCTTCTTAAACCTAACCAAGGGGCAGGAAGAGTTGAAAACGCTCCTCATCGGGAACTTGGTCAAGAAAAATCCTAAAGACAATAAGGACGAACGGCTGGAACAACTGCAAGCTGAGGTAGATGCAATAAGAACCCAGATGTTGGGACAGGTGGCCTTTATCCAAGGCTTAGCTAGGGAACAAGAAGAGCTGAGAACCATTATCAACCAGCTTCATCAAGACAAATATAACAGTATGAAGAAAACAGTCGAGGTCGGGGACCAAGTTATTGATCAGCCTCCTAAAAGACAAGAGTTTGGTTTGGTGAAGAATAGACCTCTCCAAGTTTCTACTACCTCACGGGTCCAACAACAACCTCGCCATAAATAACTGGTTAATCAGAGTAAGCCGGATAGGCCCAAGAGGCAGTTTACCAAGCTAAACATGCCGCTGTCCCAAGCTTTGCAACACCTGTTGAGATTGAATCTGGTGACGTTGGTAGAACCTCATCCAAATCCCAAGACTTCTTCACCTAACTACAACCCTGATGCAAGGTGTGTATACAATTCCAACAGCTCGGGGCATGATACTGACGACTGTTGGAAGTTGAAGTACAAAATTCAAAACCTGATTGATGAAGGAGCATTGGAATTCACACAAGATGGTTAACTGGAATATTTATATCAATCCTCCAAGGCTCACCATTTAAAGTGACAAGTTATGACAAGAGAGGGATTTTGTTCATTAGAATTTTCAATTTGTAATTTTCTTTTGATTGTTCGAATATTTTATTCATGTCAAACTTTGTTACTTTATCAATGAATTGCATATGTCTATTTTGAATCAATCCATTCGTATTCACTATATTTAAATTTATTTCCTTTTTGTGATGTTCAACTCTCGATTAAAAAACTCTAAGTCTTTAGAGGGAGGATGACAAAAATGATATCAAAATCTCTACAGTATGCTTTTGAACAGACCCCGCTGACGATGTACAGGCGTTGTTTCAAATCTTAAACAGTGGAGTTATAAGAAAGATAATCCCTCGTCAACCCCTTTGAGCCAAAGAAGTTGGAATTTGTCTTTTCACACGAATTAAAACCCTTAATCACAACCTGGGGCAGGGTAGTTTGCTCAGTTAATTCAGGTGCATAATGAATGGCTTTGAAGACGTCCTTCCAAAATAAAAGACAGTGATGGTTCCCTATAATCGTCAAGACAGACAGTCATTATCTCTCAAAATAAAATAAAATCCCATTAAGTCAAAACCTATGAAGGAGACTTACGAAAAACTGGGGCATCCCGCTGACTGTAATCACAAAAGAAACAGCTCAGGCAAAAGACGGGGATAATAAAATCAAAAAAGAAAGAGACCCTACAAACTCTCAACAAAAATGACTTCCTATTTAAAATAAACTGTCAGTATCCGAACCATCACTAGAATATCAGAGCAAAAGACTCAAACAGGATCTAAATTCACGATTAGCTGAGTTTAGGATCGAAGAACATCACGAAGAACGGGTGGGTACAAATAAATTTTGAGCCTTTATCCTTTGTTTCTTGAACCCTGAACCAGGCCACGTTATAACCCTTAAAAGTCCTAGCTGAAGCACAGGTTAGTTCGAAAGCATATTGTTACAAAAGGTATCCTGACTCCTGTAGGGCTTGCTGTAAATCCTGAGTTGACATCACATTTTACAAAAATTCACTTGTTTTCTTGAAAACTGCATTTTCAAAAACTTCAAGACAGACATAAGCTTTGCATTCTTAAAATAACATTGTTTGCATATGACTATTTGTTCAAACAACAGAGAAATTCGCACGACGAATATCTAGTGAACAAAAAACCTTCTCAAAAAAAAAGATCACCTCAAGTGGAAAAAATCTTCCAACCAAGGGGCACGGCATGATCATTGTCCATCATCTGGGGCAGTCAAGTCAAGATTCAGAGAAGCTCTCAAAGATGCCAAATATCCAGGGGTAAATCTCCATCTGAGTCACTTGGGGCATTAGACATGGATTCCCGCAACGAATATTTCATGATCAAACGAATGTCTTCTGGTAGTATGGCAACACAAAACTACCGACAGTGACAACTCCCTACACTCTGAGAGCGTGGACATAGTCAGAAAATACTGTGCATGAACAAAAACCCGCTAGGTCGACTGGCCTAGGCAAAAATAAGGGCATCCCGACGAACCAAAAGGGTTCGGGCAAAAATTAGGGATAAAGAGAAAAATTTGTACACCCGGCAAGTCGAAAACCTGAAAGTGCGGCTTGGGCAAAAAGGGGTATCCCGGTGGACTGAAAACCCGAAAGGGCGGTCCAGGTAAAAATAAGGGATCAAAGCGTACGACTATGTCTCGTCATCTTGTCACTGGCCTACCAGAAGAAGATTTATCATTTCGATCGAAAGTTACCAAGCACCTCATAAGTTGGGATAATACTCGATCCACGAGGCCTCCGCAAGCACCTTCTCCCGCAGATACAGGGGCAGAAAAGTCTTGATACGAATTCATTGTCATATCCTCAGCATGCGTCCCAGTAACATTCATTCCCCGCATAGTAAGAGAAATATAAGTGGAGTTAGCTCTCCCCAACTGAGACTCACAACTGTAAATGAATTGGCGATATTCTCCCCCAAAGCAGAGTTTATCTACCATCAACACTAAAAAGTCTTATCATCCCCGGCTGAGTATAAAAAATATCCCCAGTGGAGTTTGAAGAATTATCCCCAACGGAGTATAAAAATCATCCCAGTGGAGTTTGAAGAATTGTCCCCAGTAGACTCTAAAAATTGTCCCCGGTAGAGTCTAAAAGATTATTCCCCAGTAAGGTCGCTATTGGAAAGTCATCCCCAGCGGAGTTCTTTCCTTTCACAAAACAGAAATTCAATCCCCAACAAGGTTCATTATCACCAGCAGCGGTAATTCCTTCCCAGCTGAATTTATCAACGGAATCCTCAACAGAGCATCTCTTCCCAACAGAGTCATTCTCTCGTCAGTTTATTCCCCAACGAAGTTATCCTCTCGTGCAGGTTTATTCTCACAAACATATTCATCCACTATCTCCAACGGAAACGAAGAATTCAATTCTTTTCTCCAACAACAATCTGGGATTTATTTTCCCCAGCTAAAAACATCATACTTTCATACATCATGACATGCATACGCATCATACAACACAATCTCATTTATTTTGAGAACATCATTGCTTGATACATATCATGCGTTACATACAGCTAACCTTTACCTTTCAGGAAACATTCCCACGAAATTCAGTTGAATTACGGACGAGTTCCTAAATCTCGACAAATATTTCATCAGTTGAATTACGGACAAGCTCCTAAATCTCAGCAAAGTAGTTGAATTATGGACAAGTTCCTAAATCTCAGCGAAATTATTTCCTCAGTCGAATTACGGACGAGTTCCTAAATCTTGACAGATATTTCATCAGTTGAATTATAGACAAGCTCCTAAATCTCAGCAAAGTAGTTGAATTACGGACAAGTTCCTAAATCTCAGCAAATTATTTCCTCAGTCAAATTACGGACGACTTCCTAAATCTCGACAGATATTTCATCAGTTGAATCACGGACAAGCTCCTAAATCTCGGCAAAGTAGTTGAATTACGGACAAGTTCCTAAATCTCAGCGAAATTATTTCCTCAGTCGAATTACGGACGAGTTCCTAAATCTCGACAGATATTTCATTAGTTGAATTACGGACAAGCTCCTAAATCTCAGCAAAGTAGTTGAATTACAGACAAGTTCCTAAATCTCAGTGAAATTATTTCCTCAGTCGAATTACGGACGAGTTCCTAAATCTCGACAGATATTTCATCAGTTGGATTATGGACAGGCTCCTAAATCTCAGCAAAGTTGTTGAATTACGGACAAGCTCCTAAATCTCAGCAAAGTAGTTAATTTACGGACAAGTTCCTAAATCTCAGCGAAATTATTTCCTTAGTCGAATTACGGACGAGTTCCTAAATCTCGACAGAACTTTCCTCAGTTGAATTACGGACAAGTTCCTAAATCTCAGCAGAGATGTTTTCTCAGTTGAATTACGGACAAGTTCCTAAATCTCGGCAAAGTAGTTGAATTACGGGCAAGCTCCTAAATCTCGACGAAGATATTTCCTCGGTTGAATTACGGACAAGCTCCTAAATCTCAGCAAAGATATTACCTCGGTTGAATTACGGACGAGCTCCTAAATCTCGACAGAACTTTCCTCAGTTGAATTACGGGCAAGTTCCTAAATCTCGACAGAGACGTTTTCTCAGTTGAATTACGAACAAATTCCTAAATCTCAGCAAAGTAGTTGAATTACGGACGAGCTCCTAAATCTCAGCGAAGTTATTTTCTCGGTTGAATTACGGACAAGTTCCTAAATCTCATCAAAGTTGTTTCTCAAGTTGAATTACGGACGAGCTCCTAAATCTCAGCAAAGTTGTTGAATTACGGACGAGTTCCTAAATCTCGACAGATGCCCTCTCAGTTGAATTACAGACGATGTTCCTAAATCTCAGCGAAGATATTACCTTAGTTGAATTACGGACGATGTTCCTAAATCTCAGCAGAGATGTTTACCTCGGTTGAATTACGGACGAGCTCCTAAATCTCGACAGAGCTTTTACCTCAGTTGAATTACGGACGAGCTCCTAAATCTAAGCAAAATTGTTGAATTACGGACAAGTTCCTAAATCTCGACGCAAATATTTCCTCAGTTGAGTACGGACGATTGAAGTTCCTAAATATCAACAGAGACGACTCACCAGCAGAATGACGGACGACAAAGCTCCTAAATTTCTATCTCTCTAAACAAAAGATCAGACTTCCCCCGCAGAATCTTCCTCAACAGCAGGTACACAAGTTCTCGCTAAGTAATATCTTATGCGACCGACACTTCTTCGGGTGGCATCTATAATCCCATTCCTGGCATCACGAGACAATTATCACTTCATGCGAGTGCAAATTTCTAGGCACTCTAGTGTTCAATCCACTTCCACCTTAGGATTACGAAAGGCACAAAAGTCAATCTGCATCCTCAGGTTTAAGAAGATTGAACAGGGGCAGTTGTTGTACCCCAAAATTTGCCCTCTCATATTTCTCAAAACATTTCAAGAAAGATCTCCAAGTTGTTCAAGGTAGCCCAAGGGTTGGCCAGACAAGCTCTCTCCAAAGCAGTCTACCCCAAATTAGGGTTTTATGTTGCATCAAGATCCTTGAGTCCAAGTGGTCCCAAATTCTCAAAATTGTCCTAATATGTTCTTAAGATCATCCATGTCAAGTTTCAAGCCTTGCAGAGGAATTTTACTCAGTTAATTGCTCAAAGGTCCAAAAATCGACTGTGTTATGGCAAAAGTCAATTGTGACCTACATATAGTCAAACTTCAAGATTTTTTGTCAACATCCTCATTTTGAAGTATATTTCATCATTTTATCAAGGTTTGATCATGATTTATCAAGGATTTCTCACAATTCATCAAGATTCAAAAGTGGCTAAATTAGGGTTTTGTAGGAAAAGTAAACCCAACTTTGACCAAGCATAACTTTTTCATACTTTATGAGAAATGACCCATCCAAAGCTCACATTGAAGAGGATGAAATTCCCTACAATCCATCTTCATCTCCCAAGATCAAAATATGCACTCACAAGAAGTTATGAATTTGGACATTATAGGTCATTTTGAAAAGTCAACAAAAACACAGTTTTTGTCAAAGCTTCATACATGAGCATGGAATATCAAAATGAGATGAGACCAAAAGGGTTGATCAGAGGACATATCAAGCTTTCTAAAAAGTCCAAGAACAGATCCAAAGAGTCAAAATTGAGGAAGTTATGCATTGTTGAAGTTGACCTTTCTTGCAAAATTGCCAAAAGTCAACTATCCCCAAAACTTCAAATTTTTCCAAATGGGCCCATTCTTTTTCACTTGTTTTGAGTTGGCATTATAGCCCACGTGCTCTAGCTTTGGCCATGTGTCCATATCATATTTTTATTAATTGTTTTTATTTTTATTTAAATTAATTTGAATTAAATCAAAACAAATCAAATAAAATCAAAAATATTGAAAACCAAAGATCTTTTGATGATTTCAGGCTTCATTGGACAACTAGCACCATTCCAAATTCGCATCAAAGCTTGTGTGCACAAAAAGATTCAAAATAAGCCAATTTTGGAAAGCTTTAAAGAAGGATCAAATCAAATATCAAAGTCATTGAAAGAGGAAGATTTGGACAGAATTTGCAACCCTAATGCATTGTGCAATACATAAGGAGGCGAGGCATATCAAAATCAGGGTTGGAGATCAAGCATAGAGAGCAAACAAAATCTAAAAAAATCAAAGAAAAGTGTGAGACCAAAATCCCACTTAGAGGCATCCTCAAGGATTGGCATTTGTCCCAATCGTCTCCTGGAAATCTCCACAAGCGAAAGCAACCAAAGGCAGGCGTTTTCGAGCCCTCTCACGCACTGTAAGTCGTTCACGGAATCACTATACTCTTGAATTCGAAAAGCTTCATTCTTGCATCTATAATGAAAAATAATTGCATATTCTTGATCACCAATACATTTGCAAGCTTTTTACAATATCCAATTTCATTTATATGACCTATATCATGAATCACCATTGCTAGGGTTTTGTATTTGGTTTTAGGGCTTTTTGTTTCAGGAATAATTAGCCTCCATAATGGGCATGGTTGCAATCAGGAGGATGAGACGACCTCAACCATGGTTTTAGAAATCATTTCCATGGCCTGTACGAGATTTTGGAATGAACATGACTTGTAGTGACGGACAGCGTCCGTGGGTATAGGTGTTGCAGGTTTTTAGCTACGGAGGGAGGAAGGGGATGATAAGTTGTCACCCCACCATTCTTCCATTCAAACAAGCGTGCATTTTTTTTGTTTCTGACCACTAACTCTTGTTTTATTATATTATCATTTATTTGCATTATATTAACAAAAAGGAACAAGTGGCGTGGTCGCAAAGGAGTGTATGGAATTCCTCTCAGGACCTGGGTTTGAATCCCAGGTCCCCCTATTTTCTCAATAACGTATGGGCTTGATGACCACCATATGCCTTCCTCATCAGTGTGCCAGATGGCCAGATGGCCAGATCTGTTGGCCATCATTGAAGGTGCACCAAAGGACCAAGTCAACGCCAGCGCACAGGATCCAAAAAGTCAAATGGATCAGCACAAATGGGCCAGAAATATTGCTATACCCACACCCAAAATCAGGCCCATCTCACTCCTTTATATATTTTGTTTATTTTATTTTATTGTTTTGTTTTATTTTATTTAATTTAATTACTAACCAATAAATTAATTTCTTTTTTATCAAAAAAATCACAAAAACATTTTTTACCCAATTAAATTTCATAATTTTATTTTTCATTAATAAATCAATTAATTTAATTAGGTTGATTAATTAGGTAACTTTCATTTATTTTTGCAAGTAATCAAAAATTAATTAGAAATCAATAGGTTTTAACCCTAATTTAATTACTTTATTTTCTTTTCCTAAAATAACAAAAACTCCAAAAATATTTCATTTAATATTTTTCATTAATTAATTTATTTAATAATTAATATAGCATTTAACTTTAGGAATTAATTTCTTTTCTTAAAAAAATAAAAATAACAAAAACATTTTCTTTAATTAGGAGGGTTAAAACCCTAGTTTCGCATTCGGTTCAATTTTCTCGCGCGCTTTACCTTTTATTCAATTATTGTATCTACTCCCGGTTTGTAATAATTAATTAGGACATTTATTTTTCCGCTTTTAAATTTCAAAGGGTTGCTTTTGGCGATGTAAATACCCGACGCCTTGTAATAATTTAGTTTAAATTATGAACCTTTAAATTATGCAAATATTCAACTGCTAGATGTTTGATAATAGGGTTTGCATGACAAGAATGAATATTTAATCTAAAATCAGTTAGATCACCCTAAACCTGGGCAAAGATAAAAATAACTGAAATCAGCACACTCGCACATGCGCACTCCTAGGATACACCCCGCTTGGTTGCCTTTGTAAATGGTCATTGAGTATAGGTTATTTTAGAGGTCGCCCTCTTGTCTAAAAGATCATAGTTGCCTCGAAATGGTCGCCTCGGATATTGTTGCCTCGGATAAATGATCTAAGACATTAGGGTTACCGCTAAGACGTCCTAACATTGCTTTAGTAACCGTATGTCTCGCTTTCGAATTGACCCTCAAACTCCAACGACGGTGCTACCAACTCACTAATAGTGGGATAACAGTGTCTAAAGGAAATAAGCATAGAACAATTATTTTTTCGAGTAGGTAGATTAGTTCTTAGAAACTTGCTCATCCAAAACAAAACTTTTTTCACACTTACACTCCTTTACAAACAAAGTTTTCAAAAACACTTCATTACACTCTTGAAGACAGAAGAAAGAGTTAAATCGAAGTTAAAACAAAAACATTTTTTTAAAACCCACAAACACAAATAAAACAATTTTGAAAATGATGAGCAAGTACCTAAGAGCCTGTAGATAACTACGGATAGAAAGGGTGCTAATACCTTCCCTTTCTATAAATCTACCCCCCGTACTCAGAAATATCTCGAAAAAGGAATTTTTTTGTGCTTTTTTTCCTTTCCTTGTTGGATAAAATAAAAGACGATGGCGACTCTTGCTTACCGCAACATTTTGTAAACACAAACGCAAAACGCAAACCAGCATTCCAAAAAACAGTCAGTTCTTCCCACCATATCACAGTCGCCACCGAGTTTTATTTTATCCAACAAGGAAAGGAAAAAAGCACAGAAAAATTCCTTTTTCAAGATATTTCTAAGTACGGGGGGTAGATTTATAGAAAGGGAAGGTATTAGCACCCTTTCTATCCGTAGTTATCTACGGGCTCTTAGGTACTTGCTCATTATTTTTCAAAATTGTTTTCTTTGTGTTTGTGGGCTTTGAAAAGTTTTTTTTTAACTTCGATTTAACTCTTGCTTCTGTCTTCAAGAGTGTAATGAAGTGTTTTTGAAAACTTTGTTTGTAAGGAGTGTAAGTGTGAAAAAAAATTTGTTTTGGATGAGCAAGTACTTAAGAATTAATCTACCTACTCGAAAAAGGAATCACTCTATGCTAATTTCCTTTAGACAATGTTATCCCACTATTAGTGAGTAGGTAGCACCGTCGTTGGAGTTTGAGGGTCAATTCGAAAGAGGGACATACGGTCACTAAAGCAATGTTAGGACGTCTTAGCGGTAACCCTAGTGTCTTAGATCATTTGTTTGAGGCAACAATATCTGAGGCGACCATTTCGAGGCAACTATGATCTTTTAGACAAGAGGGCGACCTCTAAAACAACCTATACTCAATGACCGTGTACGAAGGCAACCAAGTGGGGTGTATCCTAGGAGTGCGCATGTGCGATTGTGTTGATTTCAGTTATTTTTATCTTTGCACATGTTTAGGGTGATCTAATTGATTTTAGATTAAACATTCATTCTTGTCATGCAAACCCTATTATCAAACATCTAGCAGTTGTATATTTGCAGAAATTAAAGGTGCGAAATTTAAACTAAATTATTACAAGGCGTCGGGTATTTACATCGCCAAAAGCAACCCTTTGAAATTTAAAAGAGGAAAAATAAATATCCTAATTAATTATTACAAACCGGGAGCAGATACATTAAATGGATAAAAGAAAATAAAACGCGCGATGTGAAATTAAATCGAATGCAAAATTAGGGTTTTGACCCTTTTAATTAATGTAATTTTTTTTAGTGTTTTTATTTTTAGAAAAGAAATTAATTCCTAAAGTTAAATACTAAATTAATTATTAAATAATTTAAATGAAAAAATAATTAATGACGTATTTTTGGAATTTTTGTTAATTTAGGAATGAAAATAAAGTGATTAAATTAGGGTTAAAACCTATTAATTCTAATTAATTTTAAATTTTTGCAAAAATAAATTAAAGTTACCTAATTAATCTACCTAATTAAATTAATTATTATTTATTAAAAAAAACAAAATTTTGAAATTTAATTGGGTAAAAAAAATGTTTTTTTTTATAAAAAAGAAATTGTTTTATTGGTTAATAATTAAAATAAATAAAATAAAATAACTAAATCAAAAAAAGAAAATATAAAGAGAGATAGGGATTGGGCCTGATTTGCAAGGGTGTCAATAGCAGAAATTCTGGGCCCAATTGTGATGTCCACATTGACTTTTGCAATCCTATGCGCTGGCGTTGACTTGGTCCTTTGATGCACCTTCAATGCTGGCCACCAGATCTGGCCATCTGGCGTGCTGGATGGTGAATGTCCATGGTGGGTCTATAGCTTGCATATGCACTGGATTCCCTGAAAATAAACAAGAAAATGGCAAATTGCTGGAGGCAGGGATCGAACCCCTGACCTCGAGCCTCTGAATGCCTTAAGGCTTACGTGGCTACCACTGGAGCACTTAGTTTTATTTGTTTATTAATCAAATGCTGCAAATAATATACAAAACAAGATAATATTGAAAAAAAAAACAATAAAAACGCGTGCGGCAGTTTGAATGGGAGAATGGGGAAGCGACACGCCTTCGTCCCTGTCTTTGGACCGTGGCTAAAAGTTCCAAGATCTATATCCATGGACAGATGTCCGTCACTACAAACCAAGCATCCTTAAAATCTCGTACCGGCCATGGAAATGAATTCTAGTACCAGGGCTGAGTTCGTCTCATCCTCCTGAATGCAACCATGCTCATTATGGAGGCTAACTATTCCTGAAACAAAAAGCCCTAAAAGCAAACTCGAAACCCTAACTATGGTGAATCACGATATAGGTCAGATAAATGAAATTGGCTATTGGCAAAAGCTTACAAACATAATGGTGATCAAGAATATGCAATTACTTTTCATTATAGATGCAAGAATGAAGCTAATCGATTTCTAGAAAAGGGTGGTTCTGTGAGTGGCTTACAGCGCGTGGGAGGGTCTGAAAATGTGTGTTTTTGGTTGCTTTCACTTGTGGAGATTTCCAGGAGATGATTGGGACAAGTGCTGAGCCTTGAGGATGCCTCTAAGCCCTGTTTCGATCTCACACTTTTTGCTTATTTTTGCAAATTCTTTTTTGACTCTATGCTTGATCTCCAACCCTTATTTTTGTTTGCCTCTCCTCCTTATGTATTGCACAATGCATTAGGTTTGAATACCATGTCCAAATCTTCTTCTTACAACAGTAGAGTCGCCAGTTCTATGATACGGTGGCCAGAACCGGGACGTGGTTTCCCTATTTTGTTAAGGAATTTTTGCTGGTTTGCGTTTTGCGTTTGAGTTTGCAAAATGTCGTGGTAAGCAAGAGTCGCCACCGTCTTTTATTTTATCCAACAAGGAAAGGAAAAAAGCACAGAAAAATTCCTTTTTCGAGATATTTCTGAGTACGGGGGGTATATTTATAGAAAGGGAAGGTATTAGCACCCTTTCTATCTGTAGTTATCTACGGGCTCTTAGGTACTTGCTCATCATTTTCAAAATTGTTTTCTTTGTGTTTGTGCGCTTTGAAAAGTTTTTGTTTTGACTTCGATTTAACTCTTGCTTCTGTCTTCAAGAGTGTAATGAAGTGTTTTTGAAAACTTTGTTTATAAAGGAGTGTAAGTGTGAAAAATTTGTTTAGAATGAGCAAGTACTTAAGAACTAATCTACCTACTCGAAAAAAGAATCGTTCTATATTCGTTTCCTTTAGACAACGCTATCCCACTATTAGTGAGTAGGTAGCACCGTCGTTGGAGTTTGAGGGTCAATTCGAAAGGGACGTACGGTCACTAAAGCAATGTTAGGACGTCTTAGTAATAACCCTAATGTCTTAGATCAATTATTCGAGGCAACAATTCCGAGGCAACCATTCCGAGGCAACTTTTCCGAATCGGGACTTTGATCTTTGTTTAGACAAAAGGACGACCACTAAAGCATTCTATACTCAATGCCCATTTACCGAAGGCAACCAAGTGGGAGTGTACCCTAGGAGTGCGCATGTGCGAATGATTCAATTTCAGTTTATTTATCTTTTCACATTTAGGGTGATCTAACTGTTTTAAAATTAATCATACATTCTTTTCATGCATCCCTATATCATACATCTAACAATTAATAATTTGCGGAATTTAAAGTGCGGAATTTAAACTACGCTATTACAAGGCTTCGGGTATTTACATAGCCAAAAACAAACCCTTTGAAAATAAACCGATAAATGTAAATAAACGTCCTAATTAAACTATTACAAACTGTAGGCAGTTACATCAATATGGTAAATAATAAAAATAAAGCGCGCGAGAAGAATTAAGATCGACGAGAATTTAAGGTTTTGACCCTTCTAACCTAATTAAAAGAAAAATTGTTTTTTGTTGTTTTTAATAAAATAAATAAGTTTTCTAAATTAAATATGCAATTAATTAGTTAATTAAATTAATTAATAAAAATAATTACATGACCTATTTTGGTTTCTTTGGTTATTTTAGGAAAAAATAAAATATAATTAAGTTAGTAATAAAACCTATTTATTCTAATTATTTTTAAGTTATTTACAAAAAGAAATTAAAGTTTTACCTAAAATTAAAATTTAATTAAGAAAAAATCCTAAATCTATTTTTATGTGATTTTTATATTTGTTTATTGATAAAAAAATAAAATGGATTAAAAGAAATAAACAAAACGAATAAAACATGAAAATAAAGATGGGCCTAGTAGCAAAAGTAAACAGGGGGTGCAATCATCAGAAATCCCTAGGCCTGAATCTTCGAAAGCTTCATGCTCTAACTATGGTGTGTTTTTATTCTTGCGTGGAACCTATGATTCAATCATCCATAATTGTTCTATATAAACTCTAACAAACGTTAGCATACCATAAAATGTGATTAAAATTAGAGATTCAAAGTTTAAAATTTTACCAAACCGGTGTTGTCAAATGGCGGGCGTGCTAGGCGTGTGATGGATTGCTCTTGGGCCTTGTAAGACTCTTGAGGACTTCAAGAGGATGGTTTGAGGCTTGATGTCAATTGAGAGAGACCGGAACCTCGAGATATGACTTGCACCAATTCTTTGATTTCTAGAGAGATTTTTGAAGAGCTTTTTGAGAGCTTTTTGAAGAGCTTTTTGAGAGCTTTTTAGAGAGGATTTTCGTCCCTTTCAAGCTTGTATGGCTCTATATTTATAGAGGAGAATGAGGAGACAAGAAAGCATGGAAAGAATCTCCCTCATAATGTTGTGTTTAAAGACCATGATCAAGATTTGAAAAAAATACCATATTTGATGATTTTATGCCATTTTCACATGTGGATGAACCTGGACATATTTGAAAAGTTATTGCACGAAATCAAATGACATAAACCAGCATAAAACTTTCCCAAAATGGATTTACATCAAAATTTATATTATTTCTATTATTTATTTATTTAATTCTGAATTTTAATGAATAAAATATCAAAATAAATAGCATGAATAGTAGAAAAATGTATGGGTGGGCTTAGAGGTCATGGACCATGTTAGGAATGAGTTTCAAACTTGAAAAGATAGGCCTATTTGGAAAAAAAATCCAAGTTTGGTCAATATTTGCTTCATGCATTTTTTCAAAAATTATCCAACTTTGACAATGCATATCTCTCTCAGTTTTAACCCTATGAGGGTGTTCATGGAATTTTTAGAAAGCTTAGGATGTCCCCTAAGAAACCTCTTTGGTTTCATCTCAATTGGATCTTCCATGTTCATGTAAGAAGCTTTGACCCAAAAGGTGTTTTTGTTGACTTTTCAAAATGACCTATAATGTCCAAATTTGTTTCTTCTTGTGAGTGCATATTTTGAACTTTGGAGCTGAATATTAATTGTAAGTAATTACATCCTCTTCAAAATGAGCTTTGGATGGGTCATTTCTGATAAAGTATGAGAAAGTTATGCTTGGTCAAAGTTGAGTTGACTTTTCCTACAAAACCCTAATTTAGCAACTTTTGGGTTTTGATGAATTGTGAGCAATCCTTGAGGAATCATGATAAAACCTTGATCAAATGATGAAATATACTTCAAAATGAGGATGTTGACCAAAAATCTTGAAGTTTGACTGTATGTGGGCCACATTTGACTTTTGCCCTAGCATAGTCGATTTTCAGGCCTTTGAGCAATTGACTGAGCAAACTTCCTCTGCAAGGCTTGAAACTTGACATGGATGATCTTGAGAACATATTAGGACAATTTTTAGCATTTGGGGTCCCTTGGACTCAAGTATCTTGATGCAACATGAAACCCTAATTTGAGGTAGACTGCCTTAGGAGAGAGCTTGTCTGGCCAACCCTTGGACTACCTTGAGCAACTTGGGGATCTTTCTTGAAATGTTTTGAGAAATATGGGAGGGCAAATTTTGGGGTACAACAGCTTCCCCTGTTCAATCTTCTTAAACCTGAAGATTTAGATTGGCTTTCGTGCCTTTCGTTATCCGAAGGTGGAAGAGGATTGAACACTAGAGTGCCCAAAAATTTGCACTCGCATGAAATGGTAATTGTCTTGTGATATCAGGAATGGGATTACATATGCCATTTGGAAATTGTTGACGAGGGGATGGGCTTAAAGATGCCATCTGAAGGAGTGTCGATCGCATAAGAGATTCCTTAGCGAGAGCTTGTATACCTGTCGTTGAGGAGGATTCCGCTGGGGAGGGATGATCATTGTTGAGAGAAGTAGAATTTTTGGAGCTTCGGTCATCCGTTATTCTGCTGGTGAGTCGTCTCTGTTAATATTTAGGAACTTCAATCGTTCGTATTCAACTGAGGAAACATCTCTGCTGATATTTAGGAACTTCGATCGTCCGTTGTTCAATTGAGGAATCATCTCTGCTGACATTTAGGAACTTCAGTCATCCGTTATTCAACTGAGGAATCATCTCTGCTGACATTTAGAAACTTCAGTCATCCATTATTCAACTGAGGAATTAACTCCGGCTTGAGGAATTGGAAGTGAACTGCATATCTAGTTGTGTACAGGCTGCACCGCGACCTACTAGGGAAAGGTGAAACTGATCGTGTTTGATAGGTCTGGGTCTTACAGTGTTGTGGATTGTTGTCTAGAGATAAGAGAAAAGAAACCTGGATAGTAGGGTTATGAGAAGGAACCTGGGTAAGGCTGCTTCGTGAGGAGTTTGGATAACACTGCGTCTGAACCGAGAAGGAACCTGGGTAAGGTTGCTTTGTGAGGAGTTTGGGCAAAACTGTGTTTGAACCAAGAAGGAACCTAGGTAAGGTTGCTTTGTGAGGAGTTTGGGTAAAACTGCGCCTGAACCGAGAAGGAACCTGGGTAAGGTTACTTTGTGAAGAGTTTGGGTAGAACTGCATCGGGACTGAGGAGGAACCTGGGTAAGGTTGCTTTGTGAGGAGTTTGGGTAAAACTGCGCCTGAACCGAGAAGGAACTTGGGTAAGGTTGCTTTGTGAAGAGTTTGGGTAGAACTGCATCGGGACTGAGGAGGAACCTAGGTAAGGTTGTTTCAGGATGAGTTTAGGTGAAACTACATCAGGAAAGAGAAGGAACATAGGTAAGGTTGCTCCAGGATGAGTCTAGGTGAAACTACATCGGGAAAGAGAAGGAACCTAGGTAAGGTTGCTCCATGATGGGTTTAGGTAAAACTACATCTGAACTGAGAAGGAACCTAGGTAAGGTTGCTCCATTATGGGTTTAGGTAAAACTACATCTGAACTGAGAAGGAACCTAGGTAAGGTTGCTCCATGATGAGTTTAGGTAAAACTACATATGAACTGAGAAGGAACCTAGGTAAGGTTGCTCCATGATGGGTTTAGGTAAAACTGCATCTGAACCGGGAAGAAACCTAGGTAAGGTTGCTTCAGGATGAGTCTGGGTGAAACTACATCGGGACCAAGAAGGAACCTGGGTAAGGTTGCTTCGGGATAAGTCTGTGTAAAACTTCAGGAGGAACTTGGGTAAGGTCACCTTGTGATAAGTTAAGTTTGTGTAAAACTTCAGGAGGAACCTGGGTAAGGTTAATTTGTGACGAACCCGTGTAAAGTTGTATTTAGGAGAAACCCGTGTAAGATTGCTTCGTGACGAACCCGTGTAAAGTCTGTTTAGTTTCCGGAGTTAATCTTGAACTTGCAGGAAGTTGTTGATGATAACCATCTTTCCTAAAAAGTTACATGATTAATTGTATATGATGCATGACATGCATTATATGATGATGTTCTCAAAATAAATTAAATTATGCTGTATGTAATATGTATGTGCACGTCATGATATATGAACATGAAATGCTATTGTGGTACGTCCGAGTTTGGGAAAATAAATCCCTGACTGTTGTTGGAGAATAAAGAGTTTCGCACGCTGGAGATAACGATCGAAGATGATTGGGAGAATAATCCTGCAGGAGAGAATAACTCCGCTGGGGAATGGACTGACAAGGAAATGACTCTGTGGGGAGTATATACTCTGCTAGAAGATCTGCTGATTTGGAGAAATAAAACTCAGCTGGGGATGAATTATTGTTGCTGGTGACAATGAACCCTATTGAGGATTGAATTTTTGTCTGTGAAAGGAATGAACTCCGTTGGGGATGATTTTCCAATGGCGACTTCACTGGGGATAATCTTTTAGACTCTACTGGGGATAATCTTCCAGACTCCACTGGGGATAATCATCCAGTGCTGGTGATAGATAAACTCTACTTGGGGAGAATCTTACTGACCCATTTGTGGTTGCGAGCCTCAGCTGGGGAGAATTAACACCGCTGTCCTTTTCTTACTCTGCGGGGAGTGTAGATGTTACTGGGACGCGGGCTGAGGATATGACAATAACTTTGCATTGAGAGTTTTCTGCCCCTGTATCTGCGGGAGAAGGTGCCTGCGGAGGCCTTGTGGATCGAGTATTATTCCAACCTATGAGGTGCTTGGTAATTGCCGATTGAAATGACAAATCTTCTTCTGGTAGGCAAGTGACGAGATGACGGGACATAGTCGTACGCTTTAATCCCTAACTTTTATCTGGACTATCTTTTCAGATTTTCAGTCCACCGGGATACCCTTTTTTGCCCAAGCCGCCTTTTCAGGTTTTCGACTTGCCGGGTGTACAAATCTTTTTTTTTTATCCCTAATTTTGCCTGAACCTTTTTGGTTCGCCGGGATGCCCTTATTTTTTCCTAGGTGTGTCAACCTAGCGGGTCTTTGTTCATGCGCAGTATTTTCTGACCATGTCCACGCTCTCAGAGCGTAGGGAGTTGTCACTGTCGCTAGTGTTGTATTGCCATACTACCAGAAGATGTTCCTTTGATCATGCAAGATTCGTTGCGAGAATCCATGTTTAATGCCCCAAGTGACTCAGATGGAGATTTTCCCCTGGATATTTGGCATCTTTGAGAGATTCTCTGAATCTTGACTTGACTGCCCCAGATGATAGACAATGCTCATGCCATGCCCCTTGGTTGGAAGTGTTTTTTCCACTTGAGGTGACCCTTTTTATTGAAAAGGTTTTTGTTCACTAGATATTCATCGTGCGAATTTCTCTGCTGTTGAACAAATAGTCATATGCAAACAATGTTATTTTAAGAATGCAAATCTTATGTCTATTTTGAAGTTCTTTGAAAATGCAGTTTTCAATAAAACAAGCGAATTTTTGTAAAATGTGATGTCAACTCAGGATTTACAGCAAGCCCTAAAGGAGTCAGGATACCTTTTGTAACAGTATGCTTTCAAACTAACCCATGCCTCAGCTAGGACTTTTAAGGGTTATAATGTGGTCTGGTTCACGGTTCAAGAAACAAAGGATAAAGGCTCATATTTTATTTGTATCCACTCGTTCTTCGTGATGTTCTTCGATCCTAAAATCAGCTAATTGTGCATTTAGACCCAATTTTGAGTCTTTGCTCTGATATTCCAGTGATGGTTCGAATACTGACAGATTATTTTGAACAGGCAGTCATTTTGTTGAGAGTTTGTAGGACCTCTTTCTTTTTGATTTCGTTATCCCTGTCTTTTTGCCTGAACTGTTTTTTCTTGTGATTACAGTCAGCGGGATGCCCCGGTTTTTTTCTTAAGTCCCTTTCATAGGTTTTGACTTAATTTTTATTTGGAGGGATAATGACTGCATGTCTTGACGATTATACGGAACCATCACCGTCTTTTGTTTTGGAAGGACCTCTTTGATGCCATTCATTGTGCACCTGGATTAACTGAGAAAACTACCCTGCCCCAGGTTGTGATTAAGGGTTTTAATTTGTATGAAAAGAAAAACTCCAACTTCTTTGGCTCAAAGGGGTTGACGAGGGATTATCTTCCTTATAACTCCACTGTTTAGGATTTGAAACAACGCCTGTACATCGTCAGCAGGGTCTGTTCAAAAGCATATTATAGAGATTTTGATATCATTTTCGTCATCCTCCCTCTAAAGGCTTGGAGTTTTTTAATCGAGAGTTGAACATCACAAAAATGAAAGCAATTTGAATATAGTGAATACAAATGGATTGATTCAAAACAGACATATGCAATGCATTGATAAAGTAATAAAGTTTTAACATGACTAAATGTTTGAACAATCAAAATAAAATTACAAATTGAAAATTCTAATGAACAAAAAGTCTTCTCGTCTCAGGACTTGTCACTTCAAATGGTGAGCCTTGGAGGATTGACAAAAAACATTCCAGTTGACCATCTTGTGTGAATTCCAATGCTCATTTATCGATTAGGTCTTGAATTTTGTTTTTCAATGCCCAACAGTCATCAGTATCATGCCCCGGGCTGTTGGAATGGTATGCACACCTTGCATCAGGATTGTAGTTTGGGGAGGCTATGTAGGGATTCTGAGGAGGGTCCCTTAACGTCACCAGATTCAATCTCAATAGGTGTTGTAAAGCTTGAGACAGCGGCATGTTAAGCTCAGTGATCTGCCTTTTGGGCGTATCTGGCTTACTCTGATTAACCCGTTGCTTTTGGCGAGGTTGTCGTTGGACCCGTGATGTAGTAGAAATTTGAAAAGGTCCACCCTTCACCAAACCAAACCCTTGTCTTCTTGGAGGCTGATAAATGACTTGGTCCCCGGCCTCGATTGTTTGCTTCATACTGTTGTATCTGTCTTGATGAAGCTGGTTGATAATGATTCTCAGCTCTTCTTGTTCCCGGGCTAAGCTTTGGATAACGTCCATCTGCCCCAGCATTTGGGTTCTTATTACATCTACCTCATCTTGCAGTTGTTCCAGCCGTTCGTCCTTATTGTCTTCAAGACTTTTCTTGACCAAGTCCCCAACGAGGAGTGTTTTCAACTCCTCCCGCCCCTTGGACAGGTTTAGGAATATTTCCCTGAACTGAGTTTCTTGAAGATCTCTGGTGTCTTATTGGAGAGCCATTGTATCCTCAAGTTTAAGAAGATTGAACAGGGGCAGATATTGTACCCCAAAATTTTCCCTCTCATATTTCTCAAAACATTGCAAGAAAGATCTCCAAATTGCTCAAAGTTGCTCAAGGATTGGCCAGACAAGCTCTCTACTAGGGCAGTCTACTCAAATTAGGGTTTCATGTTGCATCAAGATCCTTAAGTCCAAATGGTCCCAAGTTCTCAACATTTTCCTAATATGTTCTCAAGATCATCCATGCCAAATTTCAAGCCTTGCAGAGGAATTTTGCTCGGTCAACTGCTCAAAGGTCCAAAAATCGATTATGTTAGGGCAAAAGTCAACTGTGACCCAAATACAGTCAAACTTCAATATTTTTTGTCAACATTCTCATTTTGAAGTATATTTCATCATTTTATCAAGGGTTGATCATGATTCATCAAGGATTGTTCACAATTCATCAAGATTCAAAAGTTGCTAAATTAGGGTTTTGTAGGAAAAGTCAACCCAACTTTGACCAAGCATAACTTTCTCATACTTTATGAGAAATGACCCATCCAAAGCTCACTTTGAAGAGGATGCAATTCCCTACAATCCATCTTCAGCTCCCAAGTTCAAAATATGCACTCACAAGAAGTTATGAATTTGGACATTATAGGTCATTTTGAAAAGTCAACAAAAACACCTTTTTTTGTCAAAGCTTCATACATGAGAATGGAATTTCAAAATGAGATTATAAAAAAAGTGTTGATTAGAGTACATCTCAAGCTTTCTAAAAAGTCCAAGAACACCTCCAAAGAGTCAAAATTGAGGAAGTTATGCATTGTTGAAGTTGGACTTTTTTTGCAAAATTGCCAAAAGTCAACTATGCCCAAAACTTCAAATTTTGCCAAATGGGCCCATTCTTTTTCACTTGTTTTGAGTTGGAATTATATCCCACGTGCTTTATCCTTGGCCATGTGTCCATATCATATTTTTATTATTTAATTTGGTTTTATTTGAATTAATTCATTTTAAATCAAATAAAATCAAAAATATTAAAAACCAAAGATCTTTTGATGATTTCAGTCTTCATTATACAGCTAGCACCATTCAAATTCGTGCCAAGCCTTAGAGTGCACAAAAAGATTGAGAAAAGGAAATTTTGGAAAGTTTTTCAAAGCAAATCAAATCCACATCAAAATCATTGAAAGAAGAAGATTTGGACAGGGTATTCAAACCTAATGCATTGTACAATACATAAGGAGGCGAGGCAGACACAAATCAGGGTTGGAGATCAAGCATAGAGCCAAAACAAAATTTGCAAAAATAAGCAAAAAGTGTGAGATCGAAATAGGGCTTAGAGGCATCCTTAAGGCTCAGCACTTGTCCCAATCGTCTCCTGGCAATCTCCACAAGCGAAAGCAAACAAAAGCACGCGTTTTAAGACCCTCCCACGCGTTATAAGTCACTCACGGAACCACCCTTTTCTTGAAATCGATTAGCTTCATTCTTGCATCTATAATGAAAAATAATTGCATATTCTTGATCACCATGATGTTTGCAAGCTTTTGCCAATAGCCAATTTCATTTATCTGACCTATATCGTGATTCACCATAGTTAGGGTTTCGAGTTTTCTTTTAGGGCTTTTTGTTTCAGGAATAATTAGCCTCCATAATGGGCATGGTTGCATTCAGGAGGATGAGACGAACTTAGCCCTGGTACTAGAATTCATTTCCATGGCCAGTACGAGATTTTAAGGATGCTTGGTTTGTAGTGACGGACATCTGTCCGTGGGTATAGATCTAGGAACTTTTAGCCACGGTCCAAAGACAGGGACGAAGGCGCGTCGCTTCCCCATTCGCCCATTCAAACTGTCGTGCACGTTTTTATTGTTTTTTTCAATATTCTCTTGTTTTGTATATTATTTGCAGCATTTGATTAATAAACAAATAAAACTAAGTGCTCCAGTGGTAGCCACGTAAGTGAAGGGGTAAGAAAACACTTAGAAGGGGGGGGGGGTTGAATAAGTGACTCTTTTCGAGTTTCAATACAAAGCTCAAACAATAATGGAATAACACAATTATTTTTATCCTGGTTCGTTTGAACTCAAACTACTCCAGTCCACCCGCCAAGGTGATTTCGCCTTTCTCAACAAGGACTTAATCCACTATAATCAATTGATTACAATCACACAACAACTGTTGTGACTAACAATGCACAAGTAAACTTACAAGTGACTAACACGACTAAGACTTAAATCTAGTCCTAGTCTGCTTGAGAAATCTGACCAAACTTTGTCTCTCAAGGAACAAATATAGAAGTATAATCTTTATAGATAATTGAAATAGAGTTTGCTTCTAATCAAGCTATATCATAACTGTGATTTTTCTTAGAATGTAATACACAAAATGTATGAACTATGAGTTTGTAAGCTTTTGAATCTTTCACGTAGTTTCTTGTTTGAACGTTGTTGTTGGCTTACAATAAATGTCCTTCTATTTATAGTAGGAATAATAAGACCGTTGTTGCCTTCAGAGGAAATGGAGAGCATTAAATGCTTTGCGTGTATCCTTGCAAAATTCCATTCTCCAAGAAACTAGTTGTAGGCACTTGAGTGCTTTCAGCCGTCTTTGCATTAATTAGCAAACGTAAAAATGTAAGAACGTGTTTCCTTTGCTTTGACAAGACACGTTGATTTGGAAGTTGTTTCAGTATTTGCTTTAAGTCAGAACATGCTTCATTCAACTTCTGGTCAGAGCGTTGCTTGCTAAGAACCTTGAACATCGCTTGCTTTCAAGTTGTCTTCAGAATCAAGAAGTCTGCTAGAAGTTAGAAGATACATTTAAAAAATAAAGGTTCTTACCAGAGTCAGCAGATGCGTTTGAATAAAAGGTTCTTTTATCAAAGAACTTCTTCATAATCTTTGCTTAGTACTTTGGAATGTTTCTTGTCAGAACATTAACTAAGACATTTAAAACACATTCATTAGAGCATAAATCATCTTAAATATAATTTAGTTATCATCAAAACACTTGGGATATGTCAGAACTAATCTTGTTCTTTCAATCTCCCCCTTTTTGATGATTACAAAAAAAAATATTTTAGATAAAGAAAAGAAACAGATTAAGAGATAAGAATCTCCCCCTGAAATGAATATTTTATGCATAAGACATCCTGAGATTATTTAGTCAGAGTGATACACAGCCTTCTTGAATTTCTTCAGAACTTCTTCAAGAAGATAAATCTTAGCTGGAATATTCTTTCAGAGTTAAATGATACCTGCAAAAAAAAATCTTTTGCGCAGAAGGAATTTTTGCAAATTTGTTAGAATGTCTGAGACATAGTCCCATAACTGTTAAACAGTGATTAGTTCAAAAATGCACATTTTCTCCCCCTTTTTGGCATAATTAAAAAGTGTAATAAATGAGAAATTTTGAAAGATTTCATAAGAAGTTAAAAATAGATATCCAGAAGTACAAACAAAACAAAATAAGAGACAAAAAGAAACTAGGATTTCTTAGAGACAAGAGCCATCAGAAGATTCTTGATCTCAGAGGAAGATTCACTTTGCATTGCCATCCAGTTCTTGAACTCTATATTTGTTTGATCTTGCTTATCCATACGTTTATTCAAGACTTCATTCTCCCTCTTTAGCTGTTTCAGAGTATCCATAATGAGTGAGGTAGGGGCAGAAGATGATGAAGCTTCAGTAGAAACAGGGTCAAAAGCAGCAACTGATGAGTCAGACTTCACAAAGGTGGAGAGCAGAGTGCCCAGATCCATTGCAAGAGTTGGCACAGGTTTAGGTCCATCCTTAACTGAAGGTTGATTCAATAGAACAATAGACAGAGGATTTGAATCTTCAGAGTATTCTTCAGATTCATCTTCTGATATGTCCATCTTATCAGCTGGTGTATCAACAATCAGTAGAGAAGACTTCTTATTCCAAGTATCAGCAGCTTCTGTCTTGAAAACATGCAGAAGTTTGGAAAAGTTGTCCAGCACCTGAGAGTGGCACAAATCCTGTAACTTCCTTGATTCAGCAACCAAGGTTCTTCTGAAAGTTTCCCATAGAAGATTTGTTGCTGCTGTGTTCACACTTCTGAGGCAATCTTCTTTCAGCGGTTGTAACCATGCTTGAACATTTGTTATAAAATTCTGAAACAAAATATTTATATCTGGCTGAATAGGTTTAGGGATAGCCGTTCTGTAAGATTTGTTTTTCAAGAATTGTAGAGATTGAGAGTCCACTACAGTTCTTAAAAAGCTATTGGTTTCAGGAGTATTTGTAGGTTCAGGTTCAGGTTGGTTAACACAAATAGGAGGTTCTGATATATCATGAGGTACGGATGGTTCAGCAATTTCAGTTTGTTCAAAAATTTGTTGTTCTGGAATTTGAGGAGTTGAGAGTGGTGTTGTATGTTGTGGTGAGGTGGGTGGAGTGATATCAGGCGAAATAATTATTGTATAAGCGGGAGTGGGAATTGGATTTTAAGGTTGTGGTTGGTTCATAGCAAAAATATTTTCAGTTGGTAGATTGAAAGGAGGTTTTATGGTTGCTAGAGGTTCATTAATCCCTGGTATTCTCCAAGATCCAGCATCATACCATCCAGTGGGTCTGGGTGATAAAGGTCTGGGAGGGGGTCTTGAGAAACGTTCAGCAGGAATAGGTTGAAAAACAGATGGTTCAGGGGGTTCTGAATGAGAGGGTTCTGATTGGCTGTCAGAAAGTTCATCAGAGTCAGAATCACTTAAATCTGTTGAAAACTGATTTTTACTAGGGTTGTCAGCAAGGGATTCAGATGGTAAGGTTTGAGAGGATTCAGCAGATGCAGATATATTTTTAGAATTATAAACAGGTATAGTTTCAGCATGATTACCTGTCTTCTTTTTCTTCTTCCGAGGAGTGTCAAAGGGTCCTTCTACAACTTTTCTCTTCACAGATCCTTGGAGAACAACATCAGCAGCAGCTTGATTTCTTCCTTGAAGCCAAGCTAGATCAATAGGTGATCTTGTTTCTCTGCAGGTCTCAAGATAGTGCAAAACCATACGAGAATGCTCCCCTGAGTTGAACATAGGAAAGTCAGCAATAGGAATTATTCTCTTCTTCACAATAGTTGACAGACATGGAGAGGGTTCCACCAGCAGTTTGTCAATAATTTTCCTCTTCAGTAAGTTCTTTCTAGTCATAGTCTTACCACAGATAGGTTCAAGCTCCCCCAGAAGATTTGCTTCTTTTAGGTGAGCAATCAGACCATTCTCAATCAGAATGTCTGATAATAACCTCCCCATGGGAATCCAATTCCTCTTTGATTTGGGATTCTTCATCCTTTCAGCTTCTCTGGTTTCTTTGACATGGTTCCAGAGGTGTTCAAAAAGTAAGTAGGGCAAATCAATTTTGACATTGGTTCCAAGGAAAAACAGCAAATATTGTTGATCAACGTTGATGTAATCAGGAGAACTGGTATCTTTCTTGTGGTGAATACATCCATGAATAATCCTTGCCCAAATCTTATATTTGTCCTTCAAATCCCTAACTTTGGAGGAACCTTGACCGTTGGTAAAAATCTCTGTATATACCCTAGACATCTCCATTCTTCCAGTGGGCATTCCTATAACTCCAAGTCCTTTAAATCCCAACAACCTTCTGATTTGATTTTCTTTAATGGATATTTCCTTGCCCATTACAAAGGAGAGAATAACCTTGGGAGTTGCAATAGCGTGAATCCAAAATTATTTTACCAAATAAGGAGAGACTGGACCAATAAGACGATCAAAGTAGCTTTCCCAACCTTGAAACTTCACAGCAGGGAACAAGTCAAACCCATTCTCTTTGAGATTCTCAAAGTCTACCATTAGCTCACTCAGAACTTCCAAACTTTCTACCAGAATGAGAGTTGTCCTTTCAGGTATACTGTATTGCTCAGAGTGGGTAGAGGAAGAAGAAGCCATTGAAGTTCTTTGGAAAAGAGAAATTTTCGAAAAGGGTTTTAAGAGAAACATACAACAAAAACTTGAGTTGAAAGAGACAGTAAAGAATGAAAAGGGTTTTTCAAAGAGTATTTATAGGCATTAATTTCATAAAATAGGTTAAGAATTAAAATTAAAAGTATTTAAGACATAATTAAAATAAAGATTAAAACGGATTTTAAAAACGAATCTCATCATTACTTGAATTTAATGATTTGCTAAAAATGAGGGAAAATGTGAGATTATGGATAATCATCAATAATTACCTAGAACGTCATCAGTAGCTTTTGCACGCTTGACCTTTCAGAAACACACCACGTGTTCATCTCCTGAAGGATGCATGTAACAGCTGTTTGTTCTAATGAATTTCTGAACTACACTTGGACATGAAGCGTTAGAATGATTCATAACTTTTCATATAGCTTCTGTTACAACTTCTCTTCTAACTTCTGAAGAGTTGTTGATCAGAGCATTCATTTCAGAAAGTTCTGAAGCCAGTCACAGAAAATAAATATTATTTTATTCAGGACATAATTCCATACAAATATTTTTCAGAATGAAATTAAATCTATCTTCTGAAAGGGGTTTGGTAAAAATGTCAGCCCATTGATGGTCTGTTTTTACAAAAATCAAGTTTAAAATCCCCTTCTGAATATAGTCCCTTATGAAATGATATTTAATTTCTATATGTTTGGCTTTAGAATGTAAGATTGGATTTTTAGAAAGACAAATAGCAGAAGTATTGTCACAGAAGATAGGAATCTTACTTTCATAAAAGTTGAAATCTTCTAGTTGACTTTTCATCCAAATCATCTGAGAGCTACATCCAGCAGCAGATATATATTCAACTTCTGTGGTTGATAGAGCAATTGTTGCTTGCTTCTTGTTGTACCATGAGATAAGATTGTCACCCAAAAACTGGCAGCTTCCAGAGGTGCTTTTTCTTTCCATTCTATCTCCAGCAAAGTCAGCATCACAATAACCTGCTAGTTTGTAATCTTGTGATCTTCTGTAACACAGACCAAGATTAGCAGTACCTTTCAGATACCTAAGAATTCTCTTAACAGCTGTTAAATGAGATTCTCTAGGATCTGATTGGAATCTAGCACACAAGCACACGCTAAATAATATATCAGGTCTATATGCAGTCAGATAGAGAAGGGATCCAATCATACCTCTATAGAGCTTCTGATCTACTTTCATACTTACCTCATCTTTACCTAGAATGCAGTTTGGATGCATAGGTGTCTTGGCATCTTTGCTTTCTGACATTTGAAATTTCTTCAGAAGTTCTTTAACATACTTCGTCTGATGTATGAAGGTACCTTCTGGAGTCTGGTTGATTTGAATTCCAAGAAAGAATTTCAATTCACCCATCATGCTCATTTCAAATTCTGCTTGCATTGTCTTAGAATATTCTTTTCCAAGGGAGATATTAGAGGTTCCAAAAATTATATCATCAACGTAAATTTGACATATTAAAATACCATTCTTAAATGTTTTTCTGAAGAGAGTTGTGTCCACTTTCCCTATGGTAAAATCTTTTTCTAATAGAAAATTACTCAGACGATCATACCAAGCTCTGGGAGCTTGTTTTAAACCGTATAAAGACTTTTTCAATTTAAAAACATGTTGTGGATGCTTTAAATTATTAAATCCAGGAGGTTGATGGACATATACTTCTTCTTCAATATAACCATTTAGAAATGCACTTTTAACATCCATTTGATACAATGAAATGTTATTTTGTACAGCAAAAGAAATTAATAATCTTATAGATTCTAACCTGGCGACTGGGGCAAAGGTTTCATTATAATCAATTCCTTCTTATTGATTATAACCCTGTGCAACCATTCGTTCTTTGTTTCTGATTACTTCACCTTGTTCATTCAATTTGTTTCTGAAGACCCATTTGGTTCCTATAACATTGAATCCTTTGGGTCTTGAAACAAGATTCCATACATCATTCTTTGAGAATTGATTTAGTTCTTCTTGCATTGCAAAGATCCAATCACTATCTTCCAGAGCTTCATCAATGGTAATTGGCTCAATCAGAGAGACTAAACCAAACCAAGATTCTTCATTGATTCTGAGAGATGATCTTGTTCTAATGGGATCTTCTTTTCTTCCAATGATTACGTCTTCTTTGTGAGCTGAAGATAATCTAGGAAACCTTTTCTGTGTGGGTTGGTCAGAGATTCTGAGATTGTTCAGAGCATTTTCAAGAGTATGATCTGCTACGTCTTCTTTTGCTTATGATCTTTCAGAGTTTGAGTGATGATCTTCTGTACCTACAGAAAAATCAATTTGCTTTGGCTGTTGTTGGCCAAGCTTATCATCAAACCTGACTTTGATTGATTCTTCAACAATCAGAGTTTCTGTGTTGTATACTCTATAGCCTTTTGAGCGTTCAGAGTATCCAAGCAGGAAACACTTTTGTGCTTTGGAATCAAATTTATTCAGAGTTTCTTTGGTGTTTAGAATAAAACAAGTACATCCAAAAGGATGGAAATAAGAAATGTTGGGCTTTCTATTTTTCCACAATTCATAGGGAGTCTTTTCAAGAATAGGTCTTATAGAGATTCTATTCTGAATATAACACATTGTATTCACAGCTTCTGCCCAAAAGTGCTTAGCCATATTTGTTTCATTGATCATAGTTCTGGCCATCTCTTGTAATGTTCTATTCTTTCTTTCTATAACTCCATTTTGCTGGGGAGTTCTAGGACAAGAAAAATTATGAACAATACCATTTTCTTTAAAATATTTTTCAAAATAATGATTTTCAAATTCACCACCATGATCACTTCTAACTTTTGTGATTTTAAAATCTTTTTCATTTTGCACTTGAGTACAGAAGTCAATGAATACAGAATGTGACTCATCCTTTTGCTTTAAAAACTTTACCCATGTCCATCTGCTGAAATCATCAACATTGACCAATCCATACTTCTTGCCTCTGATGGATGCAATTTTAACTGGCCCAAACAGATCAATATGAAGTAACTCTAATGTCTTAGAGGAAGAGACAACATTTTTAGATTTAAAGGAAGGTTTTGAAAATTTTCCTTTTTGACATGCTTCACACATAGCATCTGAGTTGTACTTCAGATTGGGAAGTCCTTTGACTAAATTTAATTTATTTAGTTGAGAGATTTTTCTAAGACTGACATGTCCCAATCTTCTGTGCCATACCCATTTCTCATTGCTAACAGACAAAAGGCATTTTACGTTTTGAGATTTAAGATCTGATAAATCAATTTTGTAAATGTTGTTCTTTCTCTTGCCAGAAAAGAGGATTGATCCATCCTTTTGATTTACAGCTTTACAGGAGTTTTGATTGAAGATAATGTCATAGCCATTGTCACTTAATTGACTTATGGACAATAGATTATGAGCTAATCCTTCTACTAATAAAACATTAGAGATAGAAGGAAGGTTACCGTTTCCTATGGTTCCAGAACCAATAATCTTCCCTTTCTGATTACCTCTAAACTTCACATCTCCTCCAGCTTTAAGTTCCAGGCTTTGGAACATAGACCTTTTTCCCGTCATGTGTCGTGAGCACCCAGAGTCCAAGTACCATGACTGGTGTTTCAATTGAGCTGTTAAGGACATCTGCAACAAATATTATTTTATCCTTAGGTACCCATATCTTTTTGGGTCCTTTTGGGTTAGCATAAGAGTTTCCAGAATGTGATGTATATTTTATATCATGTGAGTGTCCAAACTTGAATTGCTTATTCAGAGGTTTGTAAGTGAAGGTCATTTTGGCAACAGGTTTTGGAATATATGTCTCCTTCTCTTTGGGAGGTTCATATCCAATTCCTCTTCTGTTTTTCCCACTAACTCCATAGATCATTGAAGCCATTTTGCTTCTGTCTATGCTTTTAGCAAGAAAAGATTGAAAGTTATAGTCATATTCTTTCAGAATATCTTTTGAACCAGACACAGACTCTGAACTAAAATTCTTTTGAACAATTTCCTTTTCAAGTTTAAGATTGTTTTCTAAAAGTTCATATTTTTCTGTTTCAAGTTTCTTAAAACCAGTTGCAAGAATCTTCTTGAGTTTCTTGTATTTGATTTTGAGCTTACTATAGTTTTCCAGAAGTTATGATAAACTATCAACAAGTTCTTCTCTAGAAAATTCAGAAAATACCTCTCTTGGTTCTGACTCGCTGTCTGAGTCATTTTCTGTGATAGCCATTAAGGCTAGGTTGGCATTTTCATCTTCAGAACCAGATTCATCTTCAGAAGAATCTGAGTCATCCCAGGTTGCCATCATTCCTTTCTTCTTTCAAAAACTCTTCTTTGGTTTTTCTTTTTGAAGCTTTGGACAATCACTTTTGAAGTGACCAGGTTCTTTGCATTCATAACAGATGATCTCTCTTCTGTTTGACTTTTTGTGTCCAGAAGATTCTGGTTTATCTTCTGACTTCTTGAAGTTCCTGAACTTCTTTTGTCTGTGCTTCCATAAATGATTGATCCTTTTGGAGAGCAAAGATAGTTCGTCTTCTTCTGAAGCTGATTCTTTAGAGTTTTCTTCTTCAGCCTGAAAAGTGTTAGTATCAAATTTCTTAATTGATTTAAGGGCTAGAGACTTACCTTTCTTCTGAGGCTCATGTTCATCTAGTTCAATCTCATGACTTCTGAGAGCACTGATGAGTTCCTCTAGAGACACATTGTTCATATCTTTTGACACTTTGAAGGCGGTGACCATTGGTGCCCATCTTCTGGGTAAGCTTCTGATGATATTTTTCACATGATCTGCTTTGGTATACCCTTTGTTCAAAACTCTCAGACCAGCGATCAGAGTTTGAAACCTAGAGAACATTGCTTCTATAGACTCACTCTCTTCAACTTTGAAGGCTTCATACTTCTGAACTAAAGCCAGAGCTTTAGACTCCTTAACTTGAGCATTTCCTTCATGAGTCATTTTGAGAGATTCAAACATATCATCCGCTGTATCTCTATTAGTGATTTTTTCATATTCAACTTTAGAGATAGCATTTAAAAAAATATTTATAGCTCTGTGATGATTTTTAAAATCAGTTTTTTGTTGTCTATCCATATTTTTTCTATCCATTTTGTTTCCTTCAGAATCTGTAGGATGTTTGTAACCATCCAAGACAATATCCCAAAGATCACTATCATGACCTAGAAAGAAACTTTCTAGTCTATCTTTCCAGTACACAAAATCTTCTCCATCAAACACTGGAGGTTTGTTGTAACTATTATTGTTTTGTTCAGCGGCCATTGTGTTTTCTTCTGGATCTTTTCCTGACACGGTTAAGTGTTGAGCTCAGAGTCAAGCTCTGATACCAATTGAAGGGGTAAGAAAACACTTAGAAGGGGGGGGGTGAATAAGTGACTCTTTTCGAGTTTCAATACAAAGCTCAAACAATGATGGAATAACACTGTTATTTTTATCCTGGTTCGTTTGAACTCAAACTACTCCAGTCCACCCGCCAAGGTGATTTTTCCTTTCTCAACAAGGACTTAATCCACTATAATCAGCTGATTACAATCACACAACAATTGTTGTGACTAACAATGTACAAGTAAACTTACAAGTGACTAACACCACTAAGACTTAAATCTAGTCCTAGTCTGCTTGAGAAATCTGACCAAACTTGGTCTCTCAAGGAACAAATACAGAAGTATAATCTTTACAGATAATTGAAATAGAGTTTGCTTCTAATCAAGCTATATCACAACTGTGATTTTTCTTAGAATGTAATACACAAAATGTATGAACTATGAGTTTGTAAGCTTTTGAATCTTTCACGTAGTTTCTTGTTTGAACGTTGTTGTTGGCTTGCAATAAATGTCCTTCTATTTATAGTAGGAATAATAAGACCGTTGCTGCCTTCAGAGGAAATGGAGAGCATTAAATGCTTTGCGTGTATCCTTGCAAAATTCCATTCTCCAAGAAACTAGTTGTAGGCACTTGAGTGCTTTTAGTCGTCTTTGCATTAATTAGCAAACGTCAGAATGTAAGAACGTGTTTCCTTTTCTTTGACAAGACACGTTGATTTGGATGTTGTTTCAGTACTTGCTTTAAGTTAGAACATGCTTCATTCAACTTCTGGTCAGAGCGTTGCTTGCTAAGAACCTTGAACAGCGCTTGCTTTCAAGTTGTCTTCAGAATCAAGAAGTCTGCTAGAAGTTAGAAGATACATTTAGAAAATAAAGGTTCCTACCAGAGTCAGCAGATGCGTTTGAATAAAAGGTTCTTTTATCAAAGAACTTCTTCATAATCTTTGCTTAGTACTTTGGAATGTTTCTTGTCAGAACATTAACTAAGACATTCAAAACACATTCATTAGAGCATAAATTATCTTAAATATAATTTAGTTATCATCAAAACACTTGGGATAGGTCAGAACTAATCTTGTTCTTTCAGTAAGCCTTAAGGCATTCAGAGGTTGGAGGTCAGGGGTTCGATCCCTGCCTCCAGCAATTTGCCATTTTCTTGTTTATTTTCAGGGAATCCAGTGCATATGCAAGCTTGAGACCCACCATGGACATTCACCATCCAGCACGCCAGATGGCCAGATGGCCAGATCTGGTGGCCAGCATTGAAGGTGCATCAAAGGACCAAGTCAACGCCAGCGCATGGGATTGCAAAAGTCAATGTGGACATCACAATTGGGCCCAGAATTTATGCTATTAACACCCTTGCAAATCAGGCCCAATCCCTATCTCTCTTTATATTTTCTTTTTTTCATTTAGTTATTTTATTTTATTTATTTTAATTATTAACCAATAAAACAATTTCTTTTTTATCAAAAAATAAAAAAAAAATCTCTACCCAATTAAATTTCATAATTTTGTTTTTTTTAATAAATACTAATTAATTTAATTAGGTAACTTTAATTTATTTTTGCAAATATTTAAAATTAATTAGAATTAATAGGTTTTAACCCTAATTTAATCACTTTATTTTCTTTCCTAAATTAACAAAAACTCCAAAAATATGTCACTAATTATTTTTCATTTAATTAATTTAATAATTAATTTAGTATTTAACTTTAGGAATTAATTTCTTTTCTAAAAATAAAAACACTAAAAACATTTTCTTTAATTAAAAGGGTCAAAACCCTAATTTCGCATTCGATTTAATTTCACATCGCTAGTTTTATTTTCTTTTATCCATTTAATGTGTCTGCTCCCGGTTTGTAATAATTAATTAGGATATTTATTTTTCCGCTTTTAAATTTCAAAGGGTTGCTTTTGGAGATGTAAATACCCGACGCCTTGTAATAATTTAGTTTAAATTCCGCACCTTTAATTTCTGCAAATATACAACTGCTAGATGTTTGATAATAGGGTTTGCATGACAAGAATGAATGTTTAATCTAAAATCAATTAGATCACCCTAAACATGTGCAAAGATAAAAATAACTGAAATCAACACAATCGCACATGCGCACTCCTAGGATACACCCCACTTGGTTGCCTTTGTACACGGTCATTGAGTATAGGTTGTTTTAGAGGTCGCCCTCTTGTCTAAAAGATCATAGTCGCCTCGAAATGGTCGCCTCGGATATTATTGCCTCAAACAAATGATCTAAGACACTAGGGTTACCGCTAAGACGTCCTAACATTGCTTTAGTGACCGTATGTCCCTCTTTCGAATTGACCTTCAAACTCCAACGACGGTGCTACCTACTCACTAATAGTGGGATAGCATTGTCTAAAGGAAATTAGCATAGAATGATTCCTTTTTCGAGTAGGTAGATTAGTTCTTAAGCACTTGCTCATCCAAAATAATTTTTTTCACACTTACACTCCTTACAAACAAAGTTTTCAAAAACACTTCATTACACTCTTGAAGACAGAAGCAAGAGTTAAATCAAAGTTAAAATAAAAACTTTTCAAAGCCCACAAACACAAAGAAAACAATTTTGAAAAATGATGAGCAAGTACCTAAGAGCCCGTAGATAACTACGGATAGAAAGGGTGCTAATACCTTCCATTTCTATAAATCTACCCCCCGTACTCAGAAATATCTCGAAAAAGGAATTTTTCAGTGCTTTTTTCCTTTCCTTGTTGGATAAAATAAAAGTTGGTGGCGACTCTTGCTTACCGCGACATTTTGCAAAAACAAAACGCAAAATGCGAACCAGCATTCCAAAAACAGTCAGTTCTTCCCACTGTATCACAGTTCTCAATGATAGGAGAAACATTACAAAGTTTGCCACACTAAGGCGTCTTTTCAAACTTATTTTCAAAACACACAAACACAAAGAATTTTCAAAAGTGATCTAGCAACTAAGAGCCCGTAGATAACTACGAGTAGAAAGGGTGTTAACACATTCCCTTTCCATAATCTACCTCCCGAACTCAAAATCTTTAAAAAGGTCTTTCCTGTTCTTTTCACCCTTTCCTTTGTTGGATAAAAGAAAAGCCGGTGGTGACTCTTGTTAACCGCAACATTTGTGATAAAACACAAAACTAGTAAAGTCAGTTCTCCCACCGTATTACAGTGAGTATATTTAAAATGTTTAATTTTGTTCTCATTTTTCAACTACAATTTCTTTAATATCTGCAAATTTTAAGAATAAGGTACGGGTCCTTAATATGACAAATTTTAAGGAATGAAATGAGAACATGGAAACTATTATTGATTGCATGAATTTTGACCTTGTATTAAATATGAAGCAACCGCCTTCTCCTTTGGAATTTGGTTCTTCCGAATAGAGGAAATTTTAAGAGAAGTGGGGATCGCTCCAATCGCATGAGTCGTATTTTGGTTTGTTCTTAGGTCAATTTAGATCCAGTACTTGGAAACACTTGGTGGTTAGACTTTGATGCAACTACTAACATCAATGTTTCAATGAAGAATTGCCTAAACTAATGAAAGCCAAATGATGTTGAAAGATACATCTATGTGGGTCAAGTCGGTGAAGGTGGAAGCTATAGGGCATTTTAGATTATTATTGTGTACCAGATTTTATTTGGATTTGAAAGACACTTTTGTGGTTCTGTCATTTAGACTAAATTTAATTTAGATATCTTATTTGGACAAATCAGGTTATTTTTGTTCATTTGGAAACAATATGTTTAAGTTGTCTTTCAATTCAGATATTGTTGGAATTGGTTCACTTATGAGTCATGATAATTTATATTTACTTGACACAATAGCTTCCTATGGATAATTCTTGAAAGAGGAATCGTCCCAAAGTACATCATGCCAGGATCGCCTAACATGAATGGTGTTGCTGAAAGACAAAACCAGACTCTTAAGGATATGGTAAAGAGTATAATTTGTCATTCTGCCTTGCCAGAGTCACTCTAGGGAGAGACACTAAAGACTATAGCTTACATTCAAAATAGAGTACCAACAAAAGTAACTTCCAAAATACCTTATGAGCTTTGGACTGGGAGAAGGCCTAATTTAAAACATTTTAATGTATGGGGATGTCCAACTGAGGCAAGGCCTTATAGGCCAAATGAAAGAAAATTAGACTCTCGAATAGTGAACAACTACTTTATTGGTTATTCTGAAATATCTAGGGACTGAAAATTTTATGATCCCAAGTTAAATTCAATTATTGAGACGGGAACAACCACAATTTTTGAGGATATTGAGTTTGGGGGGAAGAATAAGGTTAGAGATTTTGTTTTAGACGAATAATCAGTAACAATTCCAGAACTGATTCATATAGTTGCTTTTGATCAAGCAAGTATAGATCCTTCACAGTACATGGTTGATTTTCCTCCTACTCAAGATAATTTGGTAATTCATGAAGAACAAACTCAAAATCCTCAAGAACAAGTGTTGCAAGAGCCAATACCTTTGCGGAGATCCATTAGAGAAAGGAGATATGCTATTCCGGATAATTACATAGTATTTCTTCAAGAACATGAGGAAAATAATGGCAAGTTAATTGACGCAATGAAGTATGAGTATAAATTGATGCAAGACAATAAACTTTGGGAACTTGTCCCATTACTAGAAGGTGTGAAACCCATTAGTTGCAAATGAATTTTTAAGACTAAACGATATTCTAACAGTAATGTGGAAAGGTATTAAACTCGTTTTATAGTTAAAGGTTAAACTAAAAGGAAGGGATTGATTTTAAAGATACCTTCTCTCCGATTTTACCAAATGAATCTTTTAGGACAATCATGGCTCTTATTGCACATATTTATCAAATGGATGTCAAGATGATATTCCTCAATGGATGTTAGGCAGATATTTGAGAAATCCAGAAATGGATCATTGGAAAGCAACCAAAAAGGCTATTAGGTATTTAAAGAGAACAAAGGACTATATGCTCACATATAGGAGGTCAAACCAGTTAGAGGTTACTGGATACTCTGACTCAGATTTTGTTGGATGCCAAATACAGTAAAAGATCCACTTCAGGCTGTATCTACATGTTGGCTGATGGTGCAGTTTCTTGGCGCAGTTCCAAGCAAACTCTTACCACCTCATCCACCATGGCAGCATATTTATAGTATTTTTTGAGGCATCCAACCATAGGATTTGGATGAGGAATCTTGTCACTAGGCTAAGAATTGTAGAAGGAATTAAAAGGTCACTTAAGTTATACTGTGACAATAAATCAGTCGTCCTGTATTCTAACAATAATAGGAGCTCGACCAAGTCAAAACATATTGACATCAAATTCCTAGTTGTTAAGGAAATGGTACAAAGTGGATAGATTTCCATATAACACTTGGGGAAAAACTTCATGATTGTAGATCCTCTTACAAAAGGTCTTCCACCAAAGCTCTTTCATGAGCACACTACTCGCATGAGTGTTTTACCGTTAGAGGAGTCTTTGGTTTAGTGGGAGTTAGTCAATTATGAATTTTATGTACTATGTTTTAGTATTATGTATGCACACTATGATTTTGGATATTTTCCAAATTAATAAGATTTAATATTCAGCAGTTTACATTTTGTACAATAAAGTTATTGAGTGGTCCCACTAAAGTGTAGTAGGACCGGTTGAAAACGACATATACAGACCAATTTCATATGATTTTCATGTTGCACATTTCATGATGGATCTATGTCATTTAGTTGTGTCACTATTGGTGATCATTGATGTGTTTAGTTATGATTGATATAACGAAAATCACATTGATTCTATATATTGGCATGACTAATGGACGAGATAATTTGGATATGCTTAAGGAATATAATGGCGAATTTTGAGCTCATAAAGTCTAACTCATGTGTATGATTACATATGTGACCGGTGGGAGTTTGTTAGAATATTTGGGTCACCATTGTAATGTTACATGTGTTAGAGCCATTATTTAATTAGTCAAAGTTGTAGTGGTGTAATTAATAAAAAGTTTGTGGCTAAAAACATAAATATCATGAAAGATAATATTATTGTGTAGATATCATAAATCAATATTTAATTTGATGAGGGATCAAATTAGAATATTGAAATCTAAGAAATAACCCTAAGGTTATTTATAGAGGTTATGGTCCCCATTTGTAGACAACGAAAAACGATTTAACATGATTTCTCTTTTCATCCTCATCGGAGAAGAAACAAGGAATCATAATGAACTCTACAAATCAGAAGATCAAATATCCACAAATATTCGATGATTCTCAATAGTAAATTCAGATACATTTCCGCTTTTATTCTCATAATTGTATTTGAATATGAATTTAAAGATTTTATTTAAAATTTTGTTATTAATTTCTATATTAATAAAAACTATAAAATTTAATAAACCTCACCTGTTAGTCAATTTTCTTATCAATCTTTGGCTTCAATCAATACTTGAAAATGTCATGTTAATCATGTTAGTTACTATGACAAATAGTGAAAATTGTGCGCATCAAAGCAAAGAACACGCATACAACCCATTTTCCCAACAAAAGACTACAAAAGGAACATTTTTTTCATAAGCTAAAAGGAATGTAATAACAAAGTGACATTTTATTTTATATGGATGAATGAGTTGCAAATGTTTAATTTCTAGTAAAAGTAGAGCTCCACCATCTTCTTTTGTTACCAATCTTGGAACTTGTTTGAATCTTAATTTTATTCTGAAAAGACATATAATAGGAATGTATATAGCCTTAAACATTTATGGTAGGGTGGAGTACCTTTAATTATGCGCCTTGTTCCTTAAGATTCTTCCAACAAAATTAAAATATGAAAACTATAGCGGAAAGAAAAAGGAATCACACACCATAAACAGAAAATTGAATTTTGTGTTCATGCAATTAAGGAAGGTTCTCTACGCAAGTCTTTCAACACTAAATTTTCCACGTCCATGTTACTATATAAATTCTCATATTCTCCTAAAAATAATTAATAAATATTGCCTTATATGATAAAGAACATGGTAAATGTAGAGTTTAAAATCATTTCCTACAATTTATTTCCTTTTATATATGCTTTGTTTTAATAGTTTAATAAAACGCCAGTTGACAACTTGCAATGAATGGACCCTACATACTGTATTTAGATTTTAGACACATAATGCTTTTTCTGAGCTGTTTGAGTGAGCTGGGAAGAAAACTTTGTTTTTATTTGTTGAAAAATTCATTCATCAGGTTTACAGCCAATCAAGAACTGATTCCAAGTGACACGTCATAGGCATCAATTCAGTGTTTATTAGAACAGTTATATATATACTTAAAAAATAAGTATATATAATATTAAACAAAGTATATATACTATGACATTAATTACTATGTACTCTCATTGTAAATTTTTTTACTAAACTACAATTATTCATAAATATTATTTAATAAATATTAAATTTTAGGACTCATTGATAATGTAAAATTATATATTAATTAAAGAATTTATTTTTTAAACACATTTTAAATTATGTATATTTGAACATCTAAAAAAATATGATTAATTAAGTTAAATAATGGTTAATGGATTTTGTGAGACATCTTTTTTAATAGATATTTTGTTATATTTATTAGTTATTTATTAATTCTTCATTAAATAATAATTATCCTTAAATTTCATTAACCATTTAAGTTGTATATTTTAAAATTATGTCTCAGAATAATACAACCTTCTAAATATATTACTCAATTAGAAATTCATTTACTAATTATATATTATTTATAGTTTAAAATCTATTCAAAATAAAAGGTGAGCGGACAATGATCACAAATATAAAAATTTTAATTATATTGTTTCAAATGAAAAAAATCATATTTTCATACCGTTTTTCTTTAAAAATAGTTTTTAATAAATGAACATTTAAAAAAAATTATTTATGAAAAACAATTATGCATAAATAATAATATATAAATGATATTTAACAGACAAACTCTTACTCTTTTCAATAAACAACTAATTTTAGAATGATAAAGTAAGATGTACTTTGTTCCAAGTTCATATTAAACCACCAATAATTATGAGTGTTTAAATTCAAATTAATTCAAATAAAATAGTAAAATGATTTAAAAAAAAAATCAAAAACAGCAAAAAATCTAGGTAATAATAAATATGTTTGAATGTCATTTTGAAAAAACTACTTGGTTTAAGATATTTTAGATCGAATTTTTAAAATCAATTCAAATCAAATTAAATTGTATGTATATATTTTTATACTAATTTATTTTTAATATAAAATATTTTATTAATTTATTATTTGTTGTTATTCAAAAAGGTATATTGACGGAGTTTATTGTTTATTTCCTTTTTGTTTTTGTATAAATTTTATTAATCTTTTAATATAATTTATACTATTTATTAATTTAATTTAATATCACTACGCTAAAAAAGACGTACGAAAGTGCTTTTTTTTGCCTTTAAAAGCGCTTTCGTAGGTGGCGCTGCTATAGATTTTAGCAGCGCTTTTTGTTTAATGAAAAATGCTTTCGTAGGTCTACCTAATACATCCCTTTTTCTAAAAAGCGCTCTCTTAAATGGGTTTTTGGTATCGCTTTTTTCTGGAAAAATGCTCTCATAAGTTTTCTTTTAGCAGCGCTTTTTTCTGGAAAAGCGCTGTGTTAGGTAGGCTTTTAGCAACGCTTTTTTCTGGAACAATCAACAAACACTGTTGGGATCTAAAATAAATAGAATCAATGTTTTTTACAAATGAATCTCAGAATGTATAGAAAATAAATCAAATCTTACAGAACAAATAAAATAAAATCAATACATTATAGAATCGAATCAATTACAAACGATTTCAACTCCTAATTTCCCTAATCACTCTAAATCTAAGCTCTAATCAAACTTGTTACGATGTTTTGCAAAATCACTACAAGAAAAATGATAGATTGGGACGGTTATTTTGGCTGATTACGACGGTTAAAACCGTCGCAATTTACAATCTACGACGGTAGAAGTACCGTCGCAGAATCGTGCGTCCCCAGCCTATTTCGTGACGGTTGCAAAAACTGTCACGCACAACAGATAGCGACGGTTATATACCGTCGTGAATTTGACTTAATTTTTTGTTTTTGTTGTTGTTTGCGACGGTTATTCTACCGCCGTAGGTTAGAAATTGCGGCGGTTTTAACCGTCGTAATCTGATTTATAAATTTCAAATAATATTTTTATTTAAATTATTATTTAGTAAAATAATTTTAAATATAATATTATTTTACTATTATATTTAAATTATTATTTACTTTAATATTTTTTTTATAGTATTTTTATTTTATTTTCTATCACTTTTCAACATAATAAAGTTAATTACAATAAAAACATTTAATATCAAATAATCATCAATAATATCAAAAAAATGTGATCAAAGGTAAAAAGAAGTGCAAATTTTACCAATAAACAAGAAAAATTCAAATATCATCAAAGGCCAAATTTCATTTTAATATTTACATTGGTTTGCTACAACTTGAGAGAATTACAAAAAATGTTACAATATTCTACAAAATTCATGAAAGTCCTTTACCACATTTTGTATGTTTCTTCACACGCGCACCGCACAATACTACTCTTCTAGCTAACTCATCCATGATCACATTCTCTGCATCATTTCCTTTCAAATTTTTTTCAAACATCCCTTTTTAAGTGCATATTCAAACATCACCTTATGACCATCTTCACCATTTTGTTTCAAATCTATGATGTCTAGAGCTGTTAAACCATCTTTGTTTTTAAGATTGGTTACATCAGCTCCAGCGTGAAGAAGCAACTTGAATGCCTCCACGCTACCCTCTGAAGCAGATATCATGACAGCTGAAAATCCACTCTCATTTTGCTCATCTAGATTTATGTTTCTGTTTTCAACGACTTTTTTCAAAGCCTCTATGTCATTCGCGTGAGTGACGAATAACAAAGATGAAAATCTAGACGCATTGCTAGACTTAACAACCTTTCTGGCTCTAATTATATCCAAAACTGCTTTCTGATATTCTTTAGTCCAATGAATAGAAGTTTCTGGCTCCTAATTTGACCTTGATATCAAGTCTTACACCAACCTGCAAAAGGAGTTTAACAACATTTATCTGCCTGCTGACCACAGCAGCAAATAATGCATTGCAATCAACATTAGTGTGAAGAAATGGCTTTGAAGATTGAAGCAAAATTCTATCGATTGCATTGATATCCACTCCTTGCTGCAAACAAACCAAAGAAAAAGTGACACTTAGTACATGAATTGTTTGTACCTAGCAAAATTACAACCAGAGAACTTGAGAGGAGCACGCTCTCAGGACCTAAGCTTTTACCGCTAGGCCAACCCTCATGTTTTCTCAGCTTCCTCCTTTTTCAAAAGAAATGAAGGAAGAACTTGTTATTCTATACAAGCATCACACAGTTCAACTTTCTTTCTTACTAGCCTGAATTTAACAAAAATAACTTTCTAATGCTACTAAAATTCAACTTTCTAACAATGACTCATTACCTCTTTGGTATCTCTAATGCGTAGGAGTTCCAATCTTTCTGAAGGCCTCCGATTGGAGAGGATAGCCAACTGTAATCATGATACAATTAGTACATAGCAATAAATACAGCAAATGCTGTTGTTTTTACCAACAAAGTAAAAACTTTAAATCACATGGAATAATCACCCAAAAACTAAAGCGCTCCGGGTCTCTTAATGAGGGTATCATTCCTTCAACATTCACGAATTTCTCTAATCTTCTTTGATCTGTAAATGATATATTCCTTTAGTTTAGTACTGCAACAGTATTTTCATTTGTAAAGGTGAAAAAAGAAGAAAGGTTCAGTAAAATGGGATAAAACAAACTAAGTATAACTCAATAAAATGAGCAAAAAAATTTAGGTGAACAGTGGTTACCATGTCTTGCTGCTTCTTTAGCTCTTCCTATCCATGATCGAGCACTTGCTGCTGCATTATCTATCAATTCCTGTAACTATCATAGTATACAAATAAGTCAATTGAGGAACTTCACTTTTGAGAAACTTAGCATTAGAAAAAAATAAAGCATTGGGGAACTTCACTTTTGTAGAACATTCGAACATCAAAAGTTTCAAGATTCCCTATTTCAAATTTTGGCAAGAGTAAAAAGCATTTCTTGCATATTTGTGCTAAGGAATAAATACCTACCTTTTGCAGCTAAACCCGAGTCTATCAAAACATTTTAATTCACAAGCAATACCCAAAAATTGAAGTGTTACCGGTAGCAATTACTTTTAGTACAAGAAAGATACAAAGAGAACGCTATATTCCATTTATAAACCAATGCACTTGTATCGACCGCAGAAATCCCAAAACAAAATTGACTGCATGATAATATTCTGAAGAGTAAACTGAAATCTACAACTTCAATACAAGCAGATCATAGATCGTGGGAATAGCGGTTTGATCAAATTTCGCTACGCAATAATGCTATAGTGCATGAAAGTAAACTAGTTTGGTTGGCCTCATATTTTAGATATTTTCATAAATAATATGCCATTAAAGAAGTTGCCCATAAGATCTCAAGATATGCATATATCTCAAACGAAGCATACGAGTAATAGTTTTTATCAAATGAAAATAACTGCACATGCCTGAAGTCGTCTTCCTGCTGAGACCTTGCTCCGGTATTCTGAGTTTGAACATTTTGGATGCGCAAGAGAGTGACAGGGAGATTCTGAACTTCTTGCTTGCACACATCACATGTCTTGAATTGCTTGAGGTAAATAATCTAAAAGCTCCAATGACTGATCAATGAGTTTGTTTTTCCATAAACCATCCTTATCTACAGTATCATTAGTCATAATTTCACTGACTTCTGCAATCAGATGTTGAACCTGCAAATAGAATAATAATATGTAAATAGAATAATAGCATGTACATAAACCCGAAATCGACGTCGAGTTACTCCAAACGTAGAGCCTGATGCAAATAAATGAAATATAAGATGATGTAATATACATTAAAAAATATTGTAAGCACAAGAAAGATTCATATGGTCATTGAACTATTATAATAAAACGAAACCCAACTGCTAATAATAGGAGCCAATAGCAGCAGTACCAATCCAACAACAAGACTAATGAGACGTCATTGCGAAAATCTGTATAATTTGTTTTAGAACAAATAAATTAACATTGGAAGTTTAAAAACTCACAGCAATAGAAAACAATAGAATAATATTCTGCATATTCTGATATGAAAGAAACAAACATTCTTTAAGGGCAACTGTAACTGAATCCAATATTTCTCGATCAATCTTGATATCAAGTAGGGCAGCAGAAGTTTTTGTTTTGAAATGGATCTTTACATTTTGATAAAGAAAAGAGGTGTAGTTGATAGTTTGAAAACATAAGACGTGTCATGTTGAAAACATAAGACGTGGCGTGTTGTGGAGCAATTAGGGCAATTTTGGCAGAATTATCGAGCAAGGAGTCCAACATACCACATGCTATGTTGCACATGCCATCAACCAATGAACTGACCTGCATCATAAATTATTTATAACAGTCAGGCATCATGTTTCAAAGCAATTGACATGACAAGTTGCAGTGTAAATATTGTGAATCAAATAGAGATTATGAAGAATCACTTATCTTTTAATATTCACGACGACACAGTGATTCAGAAGAAGGTGCAATGCATAAGTGGTAATGTAACTGGGGAAGATGAAAAAAATGCACAAGCAGGATTGTTGTCCGAGTTCAATGAGGCTCAAGCATTTCAGGGAAGTCATTTGCGAACCAATTTCTCCCATGAGAATTTTTAAAGGTTTTGGGTGCGACGGTTGTTTTACCGTCGTGAAATGAATTTTAGGACGGATAATTTTACCGTCGTGAAAGGTTTAAGGGTGCGACGGGTGCTTTACCGTCGTGATATGCCTTTTAGGACGGTTAATTTTACCGTCGTGACTAGTTGTTGGTGAAAAATCAATGTTAAAAGTGTTAAATGGGGGCCGACGGTTGTTTTACCGTCGTAATAATAATATTATGATGGTTAAATATACCGTCGCAAAATAAATATTAGGGACGGTTGGTGTCAACTGTCGTAAACACTGTCGCTATATGTCAATTATGACAGTTATCACATAACTGTCGCAATTTTTGTGTCGTTAAACACTAATTTTCTTGTAGTGAATCTGAAACCCTAAGCCCTATAAATAGCTAAAGAAGAATACAGAAAAGGGGGGAAGATCTGAAGACGGAGCAGAAAAGAAGAAAAAACTTAGAGGAATACGGATCCTTGTTGTTGAAAAGGAGAAAATGTGATTTAGGGTTTCAATATCTGAAACCCTAAATCGCTCCGCCGTCAACCTCCCTTAAACGCATCTCCGAGCCGCCGTTACATCACCTTCGAAGGCCATCACCTCCCTTGACCTGCAAATCGAAAAGAAAGAAGAAGATAAGAACCAGAAACATAACATATCAGAACAATCACGATCAGAGGTAAACGAAACTTAGCTTTTTGATTTCTGCGTTTTGCTGTTATTATTTAGGGATGGTTAAGTTTTGAGTTTATAGTCGGGGGAAGGATCGGGTTTGAGCGCCGCTGCGGGGTTGGTTTTAGGGTTTGATGTTAGATGATAAAGGAAGAAGGTGGAGTAGAGAGAGAGAGAGAGAGAGAGAACGATAATGGTTAATGAACGAATGAACAAAAATAAAAATATAAAATGTATAAAAGTGATATATCATCCCTACGATTTTATGTGAGAATAGAAAAGTGATATGAATTGTGTTTTGATATTTATTATAAAACTATCTACGAAAGCGCTTTCTAAAGGTCATCTATAACAGCGCTTTTACATCAAAAAGCGCTTTCGTAGCATATCCTATAGCAGCGCTTTTAAAGGCGCTTTCTAAAGGCCAGCTTTAGCAGCGCTTTGGAAAAGCGCTTTCTAAGACTGACCTTTAGCACCGCTTTTGAAAAACGCTTTCTTAAAGTACCCTCTGAAAGGCCAACTTTAACAGCGCTTCCCAAAAAGCGCTTTCTAAGAGTGACCTTTAGAAGCGCTTTTGAAAAGCGCTTTCTTAAGGCACTCTTTGAAAGCGTTTTTTTAAGCGATTTTTTTTAAAACCTACAACAGCGCTTTTTTCCAAAAGCGCTTTCTTTTATGTGCTACTAAAACTTATTTTTGACGTAGTGTATATTTATTTTAATTATTTCATTAAAAATTCAAGCATAATTAACTATTCATGTTTTAATATATTATATATTATATTTTATATCTTATCTATTATTTTTTTAGTGTTTCTAATATTAATTAAATATATAATTTTTTATTTGATTTAAATTGAATCCCAGAAATTGATTTAGATCGGATTAATCTTTTAACTCATGATCCGAAATTTAATTATATTGAAACAAATGTATATTTAAATAGAATGAATTTTTTTAAAATTTAATTGAAATACACCGATGATGTAAAGCAGTTTTATATTATCAATGAATCACAATCGTTAAAATTTTTAAAATTTTTAATTTTGATTTTAATTTTTTTTTAAATAATAAAATTGAATAGTCATGAGATATCGACAGTATAAAAATATTTATAATAATTATATATAATAATTAATTTTTTTTAAAAAATTAATTCAAACCGTCTTGGAAACACCACTATCAATATCTTATATTTTTCTTTAAAAACCCTTTTAAAAAGTATATAAATCATTAAATTTCAAAGTCACAATTTTTTATAATCTATTACAAATGGCTAATTAGAATTATTAAAACGTTCTAGATTATACCCAATTTGCTAGAATTATTCCCATTTCCCACGTGTACGTGTAGGGGGAAGGGATAGAGAGGAAACTGGGTTGGATTTGTCACGTAACATGATTTCAGCAAAAACATTCCTGAGTGACTAGCTAGTTGAAATAAACCATATGAATCATAGAGCAATATATCAAGAATCAAAAGTGGTGGTGGGAACACCTCAACCTTATATATTATTTTATTTTTACTTTTAAGACAATATAAATATGGACCTTAACATAACTCATTTTCTCAACAACAACAACAATAACAACAACAAGAATTATCTGAGTTGTACTCTTAACCTTTCTTTTCTCTTTTTCATACTTTTTTTCAAAAAAATGGCAAGAATGGCTCAAGAACCACTAATTGTTGGAAGAGTGATAGGAGAAGTTCTTGACTCGTTTACCACAAGCATGAAAATGACTGTTAGTTACAACAAGAAACAAGTCTTCAATGGCCATGAGTTTTTCCCTTCCACTATCAACACCAAACCCAAAGTTGAAATTGATGGTGCTGACATGAGATCCTTCTATACACTGGTACATATATATCCATATATCTGAATTTCTCTTTGTTTAAGAAAAACAAACATGAACACTTAATTCAATGTTTTTGTTTTTTTCTTTCTATAATCTCATACAAAACAACCTAAAGTATTTGACCTAATATGTTTATATTATTGTCTTCAATTTTTGTTTATAGGTGATGACAGACCCTGATGTTCCTGGCCCTAGTGATCCTTATCTCAGAGAACACTTACACTGGTAAATATATATATAATATATATATAACATAATGACATACATCATATATAGCTATAATTAATTTTCTTTGATTAAATTTTAATTTATTTATTTATTTATAGGATTGTGACAGATATTCCAGGAACAACAGATGCTACATTTGGTAGGTTATTTAATTTGTTGAAAAACGTATATATATGGATATAGATATAGATATAGAGAGAGAATGAGTATGACATATTGAATTTTTTGTATAGGGAAAGAGATTGTGAGCTATGAAATTCCCAAGCCAAATATAGGAATACACAGGTTTGTGTTTGTTCTATTCAAACAAAAAGCCAGAGATTCAGTGAGAACAACACCATCTTCAAGGGATCATTTCAACACTCGTAACTTTGCTTCACAGAATGATCTTGGTCTTCCTGTTGCTGCTGTTTACTTCAATGCTCAGAGAGAAACCGCTGCAAGAAGACGCTAGTTTTAGCTACTAGCCACTAGCTATGAATAAGCAAGGTTAATTAATAAAATAGTTAATTAATAATTAATTATAATAAATAAAGTGATTAATAGTAATATATAGTATACATGCTATAAACCTAGTTTGGTCTGTTTTTCACGTACTTGTGTTACAGAATGGGAATCATTTTCTGTGTGTTGTTAGTTACTGTCCATTGGATATATATATTTTTGTACTGTATCTTTGGTATGTGTCGTGTCGTGTGTGTATCAAAGTAGTTATCTTTTATCTTGTTTTATTATACATATTAAGAAATAAGAGAGGTTGTTGTTATATACTTTGGTTAGGGTTTGGTTTATATTTATTGGTTTTTCAGTAACGATCCTATATGCATGTTTTACAAATGTCTCTTAATCCAAACAAGAAAATGAATTAAATACGTAGTTGATCTGATTATTTTTAGCAAGTGTTTGTTAACTGGTGTCACAATGAAAGAGTGATCAATATAAATAACTATAAAGAAGTCAGCTTACCACCCAACACATCCCTAAGCGTCGAGCCACGGAAGCGAATCCCGCTCCCAGTCAATCAGAGAAATGGCAAAATTCGAAACAATGACATGAACTTGTTAGAAAATAAGTAAATATTTTATAACTTGTTATCAAATAGAATGCAACTATGGTCTTTATATAAACTCAAAGATTTTTGCTATTCTAAGAAAATAAATAACATTAGTAAATATTATTATAGGCCACTATCTATTGACCTTTCAACTACAGTAGACTCTTAATCTTTCCACTAACTATAACATTAAAGTTTATTCAACAAAACTCCTTTGTAAACTTAAATGTTTCTTCTATCCATCGAGCCTATCAATTTCTTGCCTGTGTTAAAAATTTCTTTCGATAATGGCTTTGTGAAAATATCTGTTGCTTGATCCTTGCTTGCTACATGCCTCAATTCTACACTTCTTTCCTTCACATGTTCTCGAATGAAGTGGAAGCGAACGTCAATGTGTTTGCTTCTTTCACGATTTACTGGATTCTTTGCTAACTCAATTGCTGATTTGTTGTCCACTTGTATTACTGTTGCACCTTTCTGTTTTAGCTTAATTTTACTCATTAATCTTCTAAGCTATATTGCTTGACAAACGCATTAAGATGCTGCTACATATTCATTTTCACATGTTGAAAGTGTCACTATCGGTTTCTTTTTAGAAAGCCAAGTAAATGCAGCATTTCTCATGAAGAACACATATCCAGAAGTGCTTTTTCGATCGTCTATATCTCCGCACCAATTACTGTCAGAGTAATCAACCAACTTGTAGTCCTCTGTTCTTGAATAAAACATTCCAAGTGACAATGTTCCTTTGATGTACCTTAGGATTCGTTTTAATGCCTTCCAATGTGAATATATTGACTCCTCCATGAATCGACTTAAAATGCCGACACTTAATGAAATGTTCGACCTTGTACATGTGAGATAGCGAAGACTACCTACCAAGCTTTGATATTTGCTTACTTCGACACATTCTCCTCCATCAAATTTCGACAACTATGAGTCTGGTTCCATTGGCGTCGAAGTTGGGTTACAGCTTTCCATCTTATATTTTTTCAAGATTTCTTTTGCATATTTTCCCTGTGAAATAAAGATTTTTGTTTCTTCTTGTCGAACCTCCAGACCAAGAAAGAATCTCATCAGACCTAAGTCTGTCATTTCAAATTCAAGTGTCATTGTGCTCTTGAATTCTTCTATCATTTGATCATCACTTCCTAGAAAAATGAGGTCATCGATATAGGGAGCAACAAGTAATATATTACTTTCATTTTTCTTCCCATAGAAGGCATGTTCATACGGATATTGCTCAAACTCATTCTCTTTGAAATATGTGTTGATACGTGTGTTTCATGCTCGTGGTGCTTGCTTCATCCCATGTAGCGCTTTCTTCAATTTCAACACCTTATTCTCTTCTCCAATCCTCATATACCCGAGTGGTTATTCGACATAGACTTCTTCTTCAAGTACACCATTCAAAAATGTTGTCTTTAAATCCATTTGAAATATCGACCATTTGGATTGAGCAACTTGAGAAATGAGCAATCAAATTGTCTTCATTCTTGTAACAGGTGCAAATACTTTGTCATAGTTAATTCCTGCTTTCTGTTTGTATCCCTTTGCAAGAAGTCGTGCTTTGTATCGTTCTATTTCTCCTTGAGTGTTCATCTTTTTCTTGAATACCCACTTTACACCAACGGGTCGACTACCTTTTGGCAATTCGACTAGCTCTCAAGTGTTGTTGCGGTCTATTTCTCTAATCTCTTCGTCCATGGCACTTTTCCACTTCTTGTCTCGTAGTGCTTCTTTGAAACTGATGTTTTCAGTATCTGTCAGAGGGAATACAAGGTGTACCTCACTTGTCGAATCATACAAATCTTGCAAACTTCACATTTTGGGTTGTAGAGGTTCATCTTTATTTTCATATTCTTCATGTTTTGTTGTAGTGCTTGTTGGTACAACGATAAATGATTCTTTAACTTCGTCGATAACTTCTGCCGATTTGTTCCAGTCCCACTTGCTCGCTTCGTTTATTCAAACATCTCTAATCACCATCACCTTCTTGCTTATGGAATCAAATATCTTGTACTCTTTTGTCTTCTTATCATATCTAATGAATTTGTACTTTTAACTTTTGTCTTCAAGTTTCGTTCTTTGTTGATTTGGTACATGTGCATAAGCTACACTACCAAATACTTCGAGATGAGAAATTTTTAGCTTATGTCCGCTCCATACTTCTTGTGGTGTTTGATCTTCTAACTTCGAATGTGGACATCGATTCTGAACATAAATGGCACATTGTACAGTTTCTGCCCAAAAAATTTTCGACATGTTCTTGCTCTTAAGCATTGATCGAATCATGTCAGGAACTATTCGATTCTTTCTTTCAGCCACACCATTTTGCTGAGGTGAATATGATGCAGTTAGGAATCTCTTAATGCCCTGCTATTCATAATACTTCATAAAGTTGTCGAAGTGTACTCACCACCTCTGTCAGATCGAACTTCTTTGTTGTGTATGTCGGTTGCCTTCTCAACCATTACTTTGAACTTTTTGAACACCTCTAATGCTTCAGACTTTTCTTTCAAGAAATAAACCCAGGACTTTCGTGAGAAATCGTCGATAAAGGAAATGAAGTACCTTTTGCCACTGAAAAATTCCGGAGTGATTGGCCCACATATGTAAGTATGAATTAATTCGAGAATATGTTTAGATTGATATTATGAATTCTTTTGAAATGAGGTTCTTGTTTGTTTGCTAAGTACACATTCTTCACAAACTTTCCTTCATAATCCATGTCTGGTAGTCCGTGCACCATGTTCCTTTTCGCTAACCTTCTCAAACCAGCATAATGTAGATGACCAAAGCGTAAATGCCATAGTGACGCTTGGTCTTGCATATCGACTTGTAGACATTTCTCTCGAACGTTCCTTAGATTCAGTTTGTACATTCAATTTTTCTCTATTTCGACACGAGCAATCAAATGTCCCACTCTGTCCTTCAAATGTAGTATATGGTCTTTTTATAAGTATCGAAAACCCTTTTTCTATAAGTTTTTCCAAACTCAAGATGTTGGTCTTGAGATCTGGTACATAATAAACATCTTGGATTGAACCAATCAAGTCATCCTTCTGTAAGTAACAGATTGTACCCTTGCCTTCGACCTTCACTTTCGATTCATCTTCGAAAGACACATTACCATCTTCAATTTTTTTCATTTCTTTAAACAGGTGTTTGTGACCACACATGTGATTACTTGCTCCTGAGTCAAGATACCAAATATTGCCATTAATGGTGTTGATTTCGTTTTGGGACATCAAGAGAAAACCTTCATTCGCTTCAACTTCTAAAGCTAGATTGGTTGTTTCTTCTACCTTCTTTTCGATTCGACAATCTTTTGCAAGATGTCCCACTTTCTCACAATTGTAGCATTTGTAAGAGTTGAAATCCTTCACATAATGACCATGCTTCCCACACTTGTAGCACTCGAAGTTGGAGTGGTTCGACCGACCACGACCACTGTCTCGATCTCTACGGCCACGTCCTTTTCCTTGAAAGTTTTGAGAAAAAAGTACATTTTCGTCTTGGATCGACTTCTTGGTTTGATTTGCTTCCTAGACTGCTTCCTCCTTCTTTTTCATCTTACGTTGTTCATGTTCTTCGAGAGAACCGGGGAGCTCTTCGATTGAGAGCGTCGAAAGGTCCTTCGACTCTTCTATTGCACACAGAATATTCTCAAATTTATCTGTTAAAGATCTCAAAATCTTTTCAATAACTCGTGCATCAGTTATTGTTTCGCCATTTCTGGTGAGTTGGTTCACCACCTTTTGTACACGCGTGATGTAGTCAGATACATTTTCTGACTCCTTCATCCGCATCTTCTCCAATTCGCCATGAAGAGTTTGGAGTCAAACTTGATTTACTCGGTCTGCTCCTTTGAACACTTTCTATAACGTGTCTCATGCTTCTTTCGACGTAGTCGAACCGACAATCTTTTCGAAGCCTGATTCATAAACAGTCCTGAATAACATGTATAGTATCGTTTTATCCTTTGACCGCATCTCTTTCAATGCCTTGTTCTGAGCCGTTGTATATCCTACAACATCGGTTGGTTCTTCAAACCCATCTCTATTCACCTCTCACGCGTCTAGAGATCCAAGAAGAGCTTTCATTTGGATACTCCAATTTTCGTAATTTGACTTCGTTAGTCGTGGCAACGGCATTTGATTCATCATGTTTGTCATTAGCTCTGATACCAATTTATTAGAAAGGAAGCACATATTTTATAACTTCTTATCAAATAGAATACAACATTGGTCTTTATATAGACTCAAAGATTTCTGCTATTCTAAGAAAATAAATAACATTAGTAGGCCAATATCTTTTGACTCTTAATCTTTCCACTAACTTATTAATAAAAACACACTAACTATAACATTAAAGTTTATTCAATATAACTCACTTCCAAATCAAACTAATAATCATAAATATTTAAAGATTAACCGATAAGATTTCTCTATTAAAAATAACTTTATTTCATATTTTCCAAATAATATAGAACATAGAGTGCTAGATTAAGATCGAGTCTAAAAACATATGTTTACCAAAAATAAAATTTCGAAACAACTCAAACATTTCTAAAATCGAATGAGGTAGAGGCCCTAACCTCCCAATCCACTTAAAAACTTTATATGTGATGGTCTATCGACTCCACTTATGCAACACACTCCCCACTAGTAGACTCCAACAAAATATAACGCTTCAATAGATTATTCCTAATCGACCGTCTATTTCAAAATAGTTGTCAAAATAACACAACCACCATTACCAAGAGAATGTGTCTTAAGGTTATGTAAAATAGAATATTATAAAACCACATTATATACTTACGATCTTTGTGATGGATAAGTCTATATAAAATTTTACTTTAACTTTAAATGAATCATTTCTATTGAACAATAAAATTGATTTCTTTGAATTAATCTATAATAAGACTGGATAGCATACTTTAAAGAAAAATGTATACATGTTAAGACTAAAACTAAGTGGTTGGGCTTAAATTGTTAATGAGTTTACACTTTTAATCAATTAGAAAATTTCAATAATATATAGTGTACATGTTGTTGAAAAATTGATACATGTGGTCTAAAATTTAATATATGTGATCTAAATTCAACAACTTTTCAACTATCCTTTTTGTTATCCTTCGTTCTAAAGGAAATATATATATATATATATATATATATATATATATATATATATATATATATATATATATATATATATATATATATATATATATATATATATATATATATATATATATATATATATATATATATATATATAAACATAAATTAGATAAAAATAAATTGGAAAACATATATCATTTTATGGTTTTTGACTTCATTAATTAAGTTATGTTATTTGAAATTTATTTTAAGAGTTACAATTTTGATCATTTTTTAGTTAAATTATTCCTTATAAATTAAAAGTCATTTTAAATTTTTTTGAATCTAAATCAAACTTTGTTATGATGTTCAGCTTTTCAAAGACACTTAATTGTTTTTCTAATGCAAGTATGACACTTAGGCATTTTTTTACATAGAGGAAAGATAACCCTCCATTTTTTGGGAGAATTGTTTTTATATAATACAAATTTTAATTATCTAACTTGGAAACATTTAAAAAAGACAATCTTCCATTTTTGGGGAGAATCTTTTTATAATATAAAATTTAATTCTCTAATTTGAAAAACTAAAAAAAAATACTGCCATCCTGTTCTTTGTAAGAGATATTTGAACCAACAAACATTAATTCATTTGATTTAATAAATATATTAAATAAATAAAGTTTTATTGATTCAAATGTTTGTAATAAAAAATCAGATACAGTATTACAGAAAATTTAAATAAACTCTAAAAATCTTCAAATAATTTTCATCTTATCATAAAATCCTCAAAAACAAAAAATATAATAATCATCAAATTATTTTATCACTTTACAAATTGAGTCTTTGAAAAACTAAACCTATCCAACAGAAACATCCTTTCTGCAGAGCATCGGTTAATTGACTAATATCGATTTTGTTTGAAATGCTAACCACTCATGCATAGAAACGTGGCATATTAAAGTGTACTGAATTCTCACATTCACATACAAAAGTACAAACCTTTAGAGATGTGAGTGTGATAATAAGTTTACATTTTTCAAATCAAGAGTAAAATAATAATAAAAAATGTCATTTAGGATCAGTTATTGTTATTATTTTTTTTTCCTCAATCAGTTTCGATCTATATAATAAATTGACTAATTTAGTTTTGTGGTTCAGATGAATTATTCATTAGTCAAGTCTTTTTTTTAGCCAATCAATTTCAATTACATAGTGAATCGATTAATATTTTTGTTAGAAATAACTCATATCCAGAAACTTATGATGTTATTATTCAAAAGTAGTGTTACTCAGAAGCAGTAGAGTTACTAAGGTTATTAGCCATAAATTATAAGTTTCTGAGACTGTTTAGTTAAAAACAACAGTTTATTATGTTTCAGAACCATGTTTAACTTTTGGAGTTGAATTTAGTTTGTTTTGTTAACTTAACTATTAAGTTTACTTTTGTTAGGACATACGTAACAATTTACTTTGTGTATAAATAGACTAGTGGTATTTATCATATTTTCAATCAATCTTTCTTATTATTTTTGTAACCATTATTGCATAACAATAAATATATTCTCTCATTTTTCTTGTTCTTCATCACCTTGTGCACTAACAGCTTTAACATTTTATATAAATTCATTACAAATGTTTTTCAAATTACTCACTCTACGGATGTTTGTTTTACCATTAATTTTTTTTTTTAATTTTTAAAAATAATTTTTATAAAAATATTTTATAAAATACTATAATATTTTTAATTAAAAGACTAATTTTTACATCTTATAACATAAATATACATTATTCAATATCAAAACATAGTCAAAATTGTAATTATTTTTCAAAAAGTTATACCTAAAAGAAGTACATGTGTGTGTACTCTCTGCAAGGACAGGAAAACTCGGAGATTCTAGTAGGTATATTATATAAAATGGGTGAGGACTAGCCCACGATGGCGAGTAGTCCTTTTATGGTGGTTTTTTAGAGTATTTAGAGAGTCAACTCTTCTGAGGTGAGCGGTTCTACTGACAAGTGGGCAGTTAGAATGGAGTTTTAGGTGCTTACTCGGAGTAGGGTTCTCTCTGAGTAGTATTAGGTGGTAATAAGTGGTTGTCACTTGAATCCACGAGGATCATTTATCCCTTTGAGAGAGGGGGTATTTATAGAGATTAATGGTTCTTAGGATTTTTTCGAAAAATGTCATCGCTCACTCAGTCAAAGGGTGGACCGTTGAACTCCTATTTCTAAGGGATATGTGGCTTAGTAAGTATCTTGGCTTTCCCAGTATCCATGATACGTCCTATCTGACGTTTCCTCTTTCTAGATGTGAGGAAAACATAAAGGGCAAGGCGATGCCTCCATTTGGGCGACCTCGTGTCGTCGCTCTTTCCTTGGGTGGTCCCGAAGATATTGAAGGTGCGAGAAACACAAGAAAGCGAGGTTTGAATTGGGTTGCACGAAATATAAACTTTTTGCAACTAAAAAAATAGCTAACAAGTGAATAAAAATAAATGAACAAAATTATTTTTTTCATGGTTCAGTGTTAACTAACTTACTCCATTCCACCCCGCATAGTGATTTTTCGTATCCACAAGGATTTAATCTATAATCCATAGATTACAGACAACCACAATAAGTCTGATCAACCTTGTTGACAATCACAACAAGTCGGTCGATCCTTATTGTCAATCCATGATGACCGCTATAACACCCCAATTATACCTGACAATATAAATGTAAATCAGAGTTATAAAAATTCTATAGCTGAATCAGGATGCCACAAATTCAACTTAAAAACCATTGCATTAAACATGGATACATAATATTTTAAAACTTTGGATGAACCAACATAAAAATAAATTGATTTTTTAAATCAACAACTTGAACAACTACGCAGCGGAATCATAATAACATCTTTATCCAACATTAAAGCAACTTCTGAAATAACAAGTACTTAACAACAATCAACTTAAAATTGAACAACTGAAATATCAAATACTAAAGAAACTAGCGTTCATCCCCCCCCCCCCCCCCCCTCCCCGAGTGTTACGTATCAGAGAAATGACACCGACTCGAACTACTAAAGGTCAACCGCCTTCACTCTAAATTACCTGCACGTTACCAACATCAGGATAACATTCAAATAGAAGGGGTGAGATATCGAACACTATAATAGAACGTATGATAAATATTAAATTAGAATCAGTTCATGTAAAAATCACCACTTCACCACTTATAAATCACATAAATCACAATAGGCTATCAACAAAACACAACAACTAATTCATCATCACAACAGCTCAATTATACAACTTGGAATGCAGCTCAATACTATGCGAATGCACGTGGTACCATTGGAGAAGAACTCCCATCTTAAAAATGGAGCAGAACTCCCATCTTAATAATTTCCAATTAATAGAGGCATCAACAAGGCATAAGCCTTCTTTGTAATTTACCAATCCAGGCTATCACAGAGTATGCAAATGTATGTGACTCAATGAATGTACTATCACTTACTCACAACAATCATCATCCATCGCAAGGCATAAGCCCACATCACTATTATTACCAGTAAATAGAGGTAATTCATCATCATGTAAATTCCTGCAACTTCACATTATCAACGAGAATTCACAACAACAATCACAACATCACAAAAAATCAACATAAATCAACATTGGCCATAAGCCTATCACATCAAACAACATTTTAGTCATTAACATAATCAAACAACAACTTAACATGATTCACACAACACGATTAACGACCAAAAACACAGCATGTACGGGCAAAAGGGATAGGGAACTACGTGTCCCTCGACATGCACAACAATTAGGATAGCATAAAAACTAAATTCTACTCCTCGACACGCACATAGAAGACAGGGTAACGACCAACTTATGCTCCTCGACATGTCCTGGAACCTAATTCTGCTCGAAAATCCAATGCATCATTCCCCGACACGCCTTGAAGCCTAAAACGCCGCTTGGTACCTACTACTTTAGTATCCTCCCCGACCACTAATTCGGCCAACAACATAGGTACGATACAACGTCTTAATGACTGCACCACTATAATTTATAACTTCCAGCCAACCGCTCGGAATAACACAGTAACAGGAAACTATATTCCTATCGACAGATTCATCAACATACAAGACCGACCACAACAATAATTCCTAACATCGTAACGACCATACCCTCATAACGACCATAATAAACTAACGACCACAACAACAGGCAACAATCTACACTAACCTACTCATCGATTAGACCGGGCAGTCACACAAATACATAAAACGTCCACAACATATCACATGGCACCTTCCTAAAACTGATTCATTAAATGGTCATACGGTTCTTCCCAACGGCCACAACATGAATAAACGAACAACTTCGATAGCAATTCAGAATATCCACGCACAACAATCACAAAACGACCAATTCCCACGTAATACACATCATAAGTCCAATTATAAGGTCATAACCCCACCCTTATCTGGATTGAAGGTCGCTCAACCAAATACTCTAGCCGACAGTTTTGCTTCGTTCTGCTCGACACCGGACAACTTGCTCCTCGTCCGCGCAGCTCTTCCGGTCAACGCACAGAATCCTTATTCTCCAACTAAAACAAACCTTTGTGTCAGCTTAGCCTTATATATCAATCCTCTTGGGCCTAACCTACACCCCCACTTTATTACTTCTAACCAATAGCATAAGTCCAACATTATTTCATATATTCCCTTTAATTCCACATTATCATTATTATTAATCAACTAATTAATTAATTAATAATAATACAACAACTCATTCCAATAATTCTTAACATCATGTAAATTCAAAAATAATCCAAAAATAATTTAATTCAATAAATAATTAAATTAAAATTAAGGGCGTTACAACTCTCCCCCACTTAGAATATTTTCGTCCTCGAAAATTTACCTCATTCGAACAACTCAGGATAGGAGTCCTGCATCTTGCTTTCCAACTCCCAAGTCATGCTTTCTCCAACAGCTCCTAACTAGACTACTTTCACCAAAGCAATCTCCTTGCCTCTCAAAGTCTTCATTTCACGATTTACGATCCGTACAGGCATCATCTAAACAGTAAGATTATCTCGTACTTGTACATCATCCATATGAATCACATGAGATGGATCAGAAATATACTTTCGGAGTTGTGACACATGAAACACATCATGCAAATTCGAAAAATTAGGCGGTAAAGCCACTCTATAAGCCATATTCCCAACTCTTTCTGAAATCTGATACAGACTAATAAAACGAGAAGTGAGCTTCTTAGACTTCAATGCTCGCCCAACACCAGTTACAGGTGTAACTCTTAAAAACACATGGTCACCAGCTTGAAATTCCAAATCCTTCCTTCGCTTATCATGATAACTCTTCTGTCTACTTTGGTAAGCTTTCATATTTTCCCGATTCATCTTCACCTTCTCAGTAGTCTCACGAACAAGTTCAGGTCCAAGTACTACACTTTCTCCAGATTCATGCCAACATAAAGAAGTTCTACATCTCCTACCATACAACGCTTCAAAAGGTGCCATCCCAATACTAGAATGGTAACTGTTATTATAAGTGAACTCTATTAACGGAAGATAAGTATCCCATGAACCTCCCTGCTCAAGAACACATGCTCTCAACAAATCTTCCAACAATTAAATAGTCCTTTCTGTCTGACCATCCGTCTGAGGATGATACGCCGAACTTAACCTCGACTTAGACCCCAACGCCTCTTGCAAACTCTTCCAAAAATCAGAAGTAAACCTTGGATCTCTATCTGACACAATGCATAAAGGAACACCATGCAACTTCACAATTACACTAGTGTATATCTCTGCCAACTTTGACACTGGAAAACTGATGTTAATACGAATAAAATGAGCCGAATTCGTAAGCCTATCAACAATCACCCAAATCGAATCATGTCCTCTTAAAGTATTAGGTAACCCCATCACAAAGTCCATCAAAATTCTATCCCATTTCCATTCTGGAAATTCTAACGGTTACATCAACCTTGCAGGCTTCTGATGTTCAACTTTCGACTTCTGACAAGTCAAACATGCATACACAAACCGAGCCACATCACACTTCATCCCAGACCACCAAAACAAATTCTTCAAATCTTAATACATCTTTGTAGCTCTTGGATGAATACTCAACTTGCTTCAATGGCTCTCTTCAAGAATTACTTTCTTCATCTCCGCATCATCAAGAATACAAATCCAATTACGAAATCTCAACACACCTTGCACATCTAACTTAAAATCACTATTCTCAGACTGATCGATCCTAACCATCGAATCTACCAGTTTCACATCTAACTTCTGAGCTTCTCTGATACTATCCAGAAATTCATTATTAACCTTCAGCATTCCCAACATAACACTCTGCGGTGTCACTTTGCAAAATAGGCTCATATCTCTGAACTGTTCAATTAATTCCAACTCTTTAACCATCATTACTGACATATGTAAAGTCTTTCGACTCAATGCATCAGCCATAACATTAGCTTTACCTGGATGATAATTCAAACCGAAATCATAATCCTTTAACAACTCCAACCATCTTCGTTGTCTCATATTCAACTCATTCCGACCGAATAAATACTTTAAGCTCTTGTGGTCGCTGTTGTACCCCAATTTTTGCCCCTAAGATTCCTTCATCATACCATATGGATTCAATCACAACAAGATCACATTAGGGCTTTTGGTTCTCCTCCCTATCTTTAGCTTTTCTCTTTGAGGAATCACCAAGCACCTTGACTTGTTTTTCTTTTGTGATCATGCATGTTTTGTTTTTACTTTCCTTTTAATTAATAAAATGCAATGTTGGTTTATCTTACTTGTTAATAATGTAGGTAAAGGCAATGTGGCTTAGCAAGTTGATCCATGGGTTCATGAGTTTATTTCCATGCCCTAGTCAATAAAGCTTGAGAAATTCCAACCTCACCATTGAAGTTGTTTTGGAAGAAATGGCATGGCAAGGTTTATCTTGGTTCACCACATTTCAAAGTTATCAAGATTGATTCAAAAGTACAAGGGGTTGATTGAATAAGTTGTCATGGTTGGACAAGGCCTTGTTCCCATTGGTCACAAGTGAATATTTCTCTCAATTATCAAGATATGTAAGTGGTTTTGGTTGCTATGAGTTCTCATTATCATCCTCAAAAACTTCTATCTACAAAGCAAAAGTGTTGGTATAAGAAGGTTGTTTAAAATTGTCAAAGTTCCTCAAAGCATTTTCTTGATCTAGTAGCTAGGGTTTTGAACTTCAAAGAAGTATATCTTGTTCATCTTTTTGTATTTTTGAGTGGTTACAAAAACATCCTTCTCTTCAAAGGGTTATTAACAAATCACTTCAAAAGTTTCAAAGAGTTTTCATGTGGAAGAAACTTGATGATAAAGAAAGATTACATGTCCTCCAGATGAACCCTCAATTTCCCATGTGTGACTTCAAATGATCATAACTTGGTCAATTTTTATCACCTTAAGCCCACTCTTTTTCCACAATGATCTTGAGGATGTTAACTTTATTCCTCCTTTTATGTGCAAAGTGAGAAAATGGATGGAAGATTCCTTAAGGATACAAAATATTATAGGTCACTTCATGATTTTTTGCCAACTTCAACAATTCATAACTCTCTTAATTTTTGGATATTTTGAATGGTTCAAGTTTCAAAATGTCGTTCAAGAGGTCTATTTCATGCCATCTGTTTTGGTCAATAGCAAATTCCAAGAGGAAGGCCATGTTTGGATGCAAAACATTATAGGTTACTTTTGAAGAAAAACTTGAAATATTTCTAAGTATGGAAAGTCAACCTCTTTTTCCCAACTTTGACTCATTGCAACTTTCAGCTCAAATATCCATTTGATTCCATTCTTTTCTCATTGGAAAGCTTGTAACCTCATCTTTCTAAAGCATCAAGAATCAAGCCCTAAGACCCCTTGAGTTGACAATTCCATTGATATGAATTTGGTAACTTGAAACTGATGTTTCATCACAAGTCAGATTTTGAAATCTTTGTTTTGGTTTCTAATCATAAGTTTTCCACACGTTTTTTCTTCTAATCATGTTTAGCATCATGAAACACACGATTTGGCTGAGTTTTGATGCTAAACAAGTCACACTTTGTTCATGCTGCAGACCCCTCACGATTTCCCTCCAAACTTCATCATTTCACACGCTTAAGGATCCCATTCATTCTCCTATAAATAGAGGGTCATCCCCCATTCATTTTCTGAAGCTTGAACAGCCAAAACCACCCTGCCAAGCTTGCTCCATAACTCACTTTTCTGCAACTTCGAAATCATTGTTCAAGCCTTTTTCAATCCATTTTTTCTATCAATTCACCTTCCTTGATCTTCCCTGAAGCTAACCATACAATTACCTTCAAGAATCGTAACCTATATTGATCTATAGAAGTCCAGTTTCAGAGCTCTGCAACTTAACTTCAATAGGTAGATTCCTTCACAAATTCTCTCAAACTTTGATATCATTATGAAACTCTCATTGCCCTGGTTCTAGTCGCAACACTTTCTTTTAACTGGAAACACGTTTTGACCATGAAATTTCAAATCCCTTTTCAAAACTTCTCTTCAAAAATGCTTGAGCTACAATTTATATAAATTTTTCGCGAAGGTGTGGTTGTCTTCGTCTTGATGAGATGAAGCGAATGGTATAGGTCTGAGCTTCTGATTTTATAGTTTGAGAGACCTGTATTTCACGTTGGCTAGAGGTTGAAGATGACCAACGTGTCATCTTCCAACCAATGATGGTGTGCCATTTGTTTTTTTTGAATTTCTGATTTTATATTGAGTCTTGTGCTTTATTCAGTAATGACCATGATATGAACATCGCGCCAGATCCCTTGGATTTGATTACTAATGTGTTTTTGAAGGGGTAAGAAAACACTTAGAGGGGGGGGGGGTTGAATAAGTGACTCTTTTTGTTCTTTCAATACAAAGCTCAAAACAGTAATGGAATAACATAGTTATTTTTATCCTGGTTCGTTTGAACTCAAACTACTCCAGTCCACCCGCCAAGGTGATTTCGCCTTTCTCAACAAGGACTTAATCCACTATAATCAACTGATTACAATCACACAACAACTGTTGTGACTAACAATGAACAAGTAAACTTACAAGTGACTAACACCACTAAGACTTAAATCTAGTCCTAGTCTGCTTGAGAAATCTGACCAAACTTGGTCTCTCAAGGAACAAATACAGAAGTATAATCTTTACAGATAATTGAAATAGAGTTTTCTTCTAATCAAGCTATATCACAACTGTGATTTTTCTTAGAATGTAATACACAATAATATAAGAACTATGAGTTTGTAAGCTTTTGAATATTTCACGTAGTTTCTTGTTTTTCACTATCTTGTTGGCTTGCAATAAATGTCCTTCTACTTATAGTAGGAGAAAATAAGACCGTTGCTGCCTTCATAGGAAATGGAGAGCATCAAATGCTTTGTGTGTATCCTTGCAAAATTCCATTCTCCAAGAAACTAGTTGTAGGCACTTGAGTGTTTTCAGCCGTCTTTGCATTAATTAGCAAACGTCAGAATGTAAGAACGTGTTTCCTTTGCTTTGACAAGACACGTTGATTAAGACGTTGTTTCAGTATTTGCTTTAACTCAGAACATGCTTTATTCAACTTCAGGTCAGAGCATTGCTTGCTAAGATCTTTGAACAGCGCTTGCTTTCAAGTTATCTTCATAATTAAGAAGCCTGCTAGAAGTTAGAAGATACATTTAACAAACGAGTGTTCTTACCAGAGTCAGCAGATGCGTTTGAATAAAAGGTTCTTATGTCAAAGAACTTCTTTATAATCTTTGCTTAGCACTTTGGAATGTTTCTTGTCAGAACATTAACTAAGATATTCAAAACCACATTCATTAGAGCATAAATTATCTTAAATATAATTTAGTTATCATCAAAACACTTGGGATAGGTCAGAACTTAATCTTGTTCTTTCAGTTTTGACTCTCATCCACTGGCCCACATTTTTTTGACTTTATTTTATTTTCTGATTTTTATATTTAAATTGTTTTAAACTTCAAAAAATCATAGAAAATTCATTTTAAGTCCAAAAAAATCAGAAAAAATTATGAAAAATATTTTTGAATTTTCTCTTCCTGATCTTTATTTTTTTACAATTTTATTGTGTTTTGATATTTTTCATAAATTTTCACTTTATTTGAATTGTTTTAAATGTTTAAAAATACTTCTATGCATTTTTAAATTCTGAAAAAATATGAAATGATCCAATGATATTGTGACAAATATTGGTGACCTCATTTATTTTTTATTTCTGACTTTGTTAGTTTTTTTTTAAATCATTTTTGGTTTATTTTACTCATTTCTTTTAATTTTAAAAATAGTTTCTGACTTTAAAAAATTACCAAAAATTTTATAAAAATATTTGAGTTCATTTCTGATTTTTCTATGGTCTTACTTAATTTTTCTTGATTAATTTGAACATAGTTGATATTTTTCTCTCTTATTTCTATTTTAAAACATTTTAAAACCCTTTTTAATGCATATCTTAAATGTAACATTATTTTGTGATTATTTTCTGGATGATCTTGGGTTGAATTTTTGATCATGAACCTTATTAACATCATTGGATCCATGGTGTTGAGTCTAACTCCATAAAAATGGATGAATGATTTAATAATAGTTTGATTAATATTTAATTCAAATTTGGTTTGAATATTTTTTTCCCACCCCTCTTCATCTCATCCCTTTCTTATTGCACTAAGTGTTATTGGAGCATGATCTCTATATCATGTCTCAAAACAAATGGTGAATAGATTGCTATTGACCGACCTCAAAATAGGTGCGACTTCTATATAAGTCCACTTACTGTTGCTTAACATAGCGCTAAATTTTGTCCCGATTCGAATAAATGATCATTTGTGGCCCAAACCTATGTTTTCAAGCCCAAGTATGTTAATTTGATCTCTTTGATCCAATAACCTTGAGATTCATTTGTGGAGGCTTTAGTTCTACCAGTCCTCTAATGGATCCTCATCAATTTTGTTCAATGCGGATCACTTAAGCATCTTTGATCATTAAATGTTATTTTTGAGGATTCCAAAATGGAGTATATACTTGACAAAAAGCAAATTCAATTCATTGTGTGGAGGATATGGTTCTACCAATCCTCTAATGAATTCCAAATGCAAGATTCAAGATGGTCATCCAACTAACCACTAATTATTGACAATTGATTTTATTTCATGATTTTACTTTATGCTTTATCTTATGTCCTTTTATTTTATGCACCATTTACTTTAGCATTTACATTCCATACTATTTTCATCTTTGCTCACTTGAGTATTTACTTTCTTGTCAGTTTTATTTTGCTCACTCGAGCTTTTCTTTTCTTTTTGTAGACACCTAATAATCAACATGAACCATAAAAAACCTTTAATGATACTTTTACTATTTGGTTACTATCCTTGGCATTATGGAGTATTGGACTTCTTAGACTTAGGATTAGAAACGTTGGCCTATGTTGGAGACCTTGTGACCTTAGTTGATATTTTATCTGGAGTTCTTGAGGTTTACCTCAAGACATTGGGTTTTTTGTTTGTTTTGTGTGCAGGTTATTGTGATTACATACTTTTTCTGTAATCTGAAATTCACCCGTATACATCCGTTACTCTGCCCAATTCTTGTGAAGACTTAATACATTTGAAGTTTGATTCTCTCAAGAGGTCTAGTATCTTTGCTTGCTTGGTTTCGATCCAAAGAATGGGAATTCTATCTTGACTCATAATGTCAAGTATTGGCTTCTTGTTGGTTAGACAGTTCTTCTCCCTAGCTTTTACCTCATGCTTTAGGATAATCTCTTATTCTCCTCCCATCTTCTTTAATTTCAAAAATCTTCTTCCTCCTTTTGAAAACTCTTGTTTCTAAACTTGAACCACTTTCATAATAAACTTGGACTTATGTCCATGCCTTTTTTTAAAACATTTTCATAAATAAAATTCAATCAACTTAATAATATCTTGACATTTTTTATATGAGAAGACTAAAAATCAATCAATCTCATTTCAAACCATTTTTCCACTTTGACTTTCTATTTTAAAACCTTTCTCAAAAGATTAGACTCTTGTTAATCCTTGTAGTGATGCAAACAACTATACTTCTACAATATGTAGTAAAGAGAGATATTTTCCAATGGGGTATTGAGTGAGGTATTATTGATTTTAAAATCCAAGCCATGACCTCCACTTTGAGATGATGCAAATTCTCCTTTATCATGATTGTGGATAGTAAGTATGTTTTCCACACGGACAATGACGATGATGTCTTATCTCATAAAATTAACCAACACACTTGTGTTTCAAAATTTTAAAAGAGGAACTATGTGTACCATGATCCCCTATTGCATGAAAGGTGGTACGTAGGAACTAAAGGTTCACAACCGCGGCGGGTGCAAAAATCATAAAAAAATATGTTTCTTTTCTCACCTCCACCATCTATTTTAAATACAATATTTTATAGCCAAAATATATAGATTTTACAAAGACGTTCATGCGGAGTACCGTAGATGTTTAGGGTGCTAATACCTCCCCTTTTCATAACCAACCACTTACCTAGAATCTTTCCCCCTTTTTTTGGGTTATTCTCTCTTTTCCCATTCCTTTGGAAACAATAAAGCACAGTGGCGATTTTTATTTTTATCTGTATAAGTCTAGTCAATCCAATGGCTCAGTCTTAAACATTTCTACCGCTACAGAAAATGGCGACTTCACTAGGGAAAGATTGACCTCTTGCTGGTCCATCCCTAAGTGGGTTAAACCTATCTTTGTTTATATCTGTATATGTGCTATTGTTTGTTATATATTATATGTTGTATATATGTTTATCTAGATTTTCCTGGTTTTCAGGGTGCTTGGTGATTACTCATAAGTCCTATACTCGAACTTGGGAAAACTTTAAGATAGGACGGGAGGTATAGTCATGTTAACTTTGAGGAAGTAATCCCAAAAAAGGACGCATGAGATCCCCCACTCAGTGGAGGCCCCTTTGACTGTAGTGTCGTTTACTGAGTAATCGGGAAGACGTACTACTTTCAACCTGGGAGCCTGCTGAAGTTGAGGACCGTAGAATACCTAACCCATCTTAGCCTTTTAGGTGCAGTGCAGAAGCTATGACGGAATAATCCAGAAATAGTTGTCACGCGATACTACGCTCGGACAAGTTTTTCTTGAGAATATTACTAATTAACGAGTTAATCGGGAAGTTGGTAATATCTGAAGAAAGGATGTAGACTCTGGGAACCTCTAGAACCTTTTTCGGCAGGTGATAACTTTTAGACCATACCTTATGGGTAGTACCTTCAACCTCATGCTCGTGACGTTGAACCTATGAACCCTATGCTTGTGATCTTGTGTGTGATTGTTGCTCATGCATACATGCACTCATAAGCATCTTTTGAAGAAATTTATTTCAAGGGACTTGAAAGTTTACCATTTGTGAATATCTCAGGTACTTTTTGACCATGGATTCTGGAAAAAGAAAGACTGGAAAATAAAGTTTCAAAGATCCCAAGATAGATGAGTTGATCAGTCTAATTCCCAAGATTGAGTGTTCTGCAGATTTTCAGAAGAAGTATGGATCCATCATTCCTCTCATGAAGCTTAGGATGAAGGAGGGTATTCTCTCGACCTTGGTCCAGTTCTATGATCTGATGTATCATTGCTTTACTTTCCCTGGCCCTGGAGGAGTATTCTTATCTGTTGGATTTACCTGTTACCGATCGTGTTCCTTTTACTGGTTTGAAGGGTGAGCCAAAACCACACGAGATTGCTGCTTTGATCCATCTGGGGAAGTATGAGGTTGAAGCCCATATGACTACTAAAGGAGGGATTAGAGGATTACCAACTCAGTTATTATTGGAGAAAGCTTGTTACTTTTCCAGGATTAAGAGTACAATCGCTTTTGAGGCCATCTTTGCTCTACTTGCTTACGGGTTATTTTCATTTCCTAATGTGGATAAGTTTGTTGACGTTAATTCTATCAGGATCTTCATGATTAGAAAACTAGTTCCTACATTGTTGGGTGATGCTTATTACTCCATTCATCTTCGAAATTCTTATCATGGGGGAATGATTATCTGTTGCACGCCTCTGTTGTACCAGTGGTTTATTTCTCATATGCCTCAGTCTGATGCATTCTGAGATGTCAGGAAGGAACCCCGTTGGGCTCCTAAGATCATGGCACTCACTCACTCAGATATTGATTGGTATCATCAGGCTTACCGTGATGTAGATATTTTCGATAATTACGGTAGTTTCCCCAATGTGCCTCTTCTTGGTACAAAGGGAGGAATTAACTACAACCTTGTTCTTGCACGACGACATCTTAGTTATCCAATGATGGATAAACCAAATAGTATTCATTTAAGTAGTTTCTTCCTGAAGGAGGGAGACGACCATAAGGAAGCTAGGGAGCAGATTACGAAGGCCTGGCGTCACATTCATAGGAAGAGTAGGAAAGACCTGGGACCTAGGGGGCTGTTTCTTTGGAGCCTTATCTTCAGTGGATCTAAACGAGAGCTATTCAGTTGAAGATGCCGTATTCCCGAGAAGCACCTATACCTAATTTGTTTGTGAAGACCACTCCTCCCCTATTGGATGATGTGGAAGAGCTACAGCTTGCTTTGGTCAGGATGCAGCAGGAAAGGGATGTTTGAAAGAATAAGTTCCAAACTTTAGAGATTTCCTATAGAGCAGACTTGAATGAGAAAGGTGACTTGATTGAGATTCTTGAGAGTCGGGCTGTAGAGACAATGGAGTGGCAAGGGGATTTATTTTCCTCTAAGCCTCAGTCAGATTCTCGTTGCTCACTTCCTGATTCAGGTGATTGGAAGGAGGTTGCCACCAGATATGAGGAAGAAAATCAGAGGTTGAAGGCTCAGATTGCCAGACTTACAGGGAAGCGCCAGCGTATAGAGTGATCTCCATCAGCTTTACTTCTTAGTGTTTTAGACTTTATTTTCATCTTATAATTGGTGTTATTGAAACATGTAATCCATTTTGAAGTTATTATAATAAATTTTTTTCAGTATTTCAAATGTGTTATTACTTTAATATTTGCAATGTGTCTATAAATATTTAAGTCCCTTGAAATATTAATAAAATAATCATGTGCATTGCATATCATGCATCATATTGCACATATTTCTTGCATTTATTATTCATATCCAGGTGTCTTACCAAGCTTCTTTACTTTGTTCAGCAAGCTGTCTCACCACTACAATACTCGAGCTAATTTCAGAAGGAAGATAGACAACTTAGAACAAGAGAATCGCGAGCTGGGTGAGGAAGTTTCTGCTCTGAAGGTCGGCATGGCCAATCTCATTGCTCTGATGGAATCTCTGGTGGCTTCTCAGAATTAGCCACCGAGTGTTCAACCTCAACAAACAAGGGTTACTACTGAAGCTCCGACTGCTCCGATGTCTGCTACTCCAACTGTGGTTTATAATCGCATGCCTCAAGGTTATCCAAGGGGAGTGCCAGATAACTTTGTGCCTGAAGGTTTCAATCTTGATCCTCAAGTTACTCCAGTTGTTCAGACTATTGTTACTCCTGCACCTCCTGTGGCGCATGCTACTCCTACTGCACCTCCTTCGGTGAATATGGTGCCATTTGCTAATGATGATGTGTATCGTCCTTTTCCTCCACCAAGTGAAGGCTTGGATCTATATGATAGAATGGATGATTTTTAAGATCAGTTTGACAAGATGCAGAGGGAGGTGAAGGCCCTCAGAGGAAAGGAATTGTTCGGGTATAATGTGAATGATTTATGCTTGGTCTCGAATGTTAAGATACCTGTGAAGCTTAAAGTCCTGGAATTCGAGAAGTACAAGGGAAACACTTGTCCTCGTGCTCATCTTGTAATGTATATAAGAAGAATGTCTACCCACACTGATGATCAACGTCTGCTGATTCACTTTTTTCAGGATAATTTGACTGGTGCTGCGTTGAAGTGGTATATGAGTTTGGACAACATCAATATCCATACTTTCAATGACTTGGGAGAAGAATTTATCAGACAATACAAATACAACATGGACATGACGCCTAACCGTGATCAACTCAAGGCCATGGTCTAGAAGGACAAGGAATCATTCAAAGAATATGCACAAAGATGGCGTGAAGTAGCCGCCCAAGTGATTCCTCCCATGGAAGAGAATGAGATGGCCAAGATTTTCCTGAAGACTCTGGGTGCTTTCTACTACGGGAGGATGGTAGCGAGTGCGCCAAGTGACTTTACTGAAATGGTAGGCATGGGTATCCGTTTGAAAGAGGCTGTAAGAGAGGGCCGTTTAACAAAAAGTGAAAGTTCTGAAAGCACGAAGAAGCCATCCTATGGGTTTGCCAAAAATAAGGAAGGAGATACAAACACTGATATGCAAGAGAGGAGGGTTAATCCTCCTAGAAGAAATTATCAGCATACAAGTCGCATCAGTAACTCCAGTTGTTGGTGTAGCTTCAACCACCGTTGCTTATCAGAGACCACCCCATCAGGGGAATCAAGGGTATAATCAGAGAAGGGAGAGTTATGACCCCATCCCTATGAGCTATACATAATTACTCCCGGCGTTAATTCAAAATAAGTTGGTTCAGACCAGACCACCTCCCGCTATACCATCACCATTGCCTTGGTATTACAAGGCAGACCAAATATGTGCTTTTCATCAGGGAGCACCATGGAACAATGTTGAGAACTATTATCCTTTGAAAACTGAAGTACAAAAATTGGTGAAGTCTGGTATCTTGTCCTTCAAAGATGTTGACCCTAATGTGAAATATAATATTTTTCCAAAGCATGGAGGAGAAAATGTCGTGAACATGGTTTTTGGTTGTCCAGGCGACTTTCAGATCTTTGATATTAATTTGGTTAGAGGGGATTTGGTAAAAATGCAAGCAGACCTCTGTGAATTTAGCTACTATATGCATGACCATGCCGATTGTGCTATTTACAGTATGGATATACAGGGTTGTGACAAGATAAAGGTTGATTTGCAGGAGATGATGGATGAGGGCCTCATCCACATAATCAGGCCTAGGGAAGAGTATGAAGAGGAAGTAAACATGGTTTCTGGATGTCCTGGAGAGTTCAAAATTTTTGATGTGGAACATATGAATGAGGATCTTGTACAATTCCATGCTACTTTCTGCCACATGGCTGGTCAGGTAGAACATCGGTATGGATCTTGCCGAATTTGCTGCCAGGATTCCCGAGGATGTTCAATTGTAAGAAAATATATTCAATTGTTATTAGATAATGAAACTATCAAGGTTACAGGCCAAAGGGATGATTACCATGAGGTTAATGAGATTGAGGTTTGTTTGGCTGAAGAAGAGTCAGATGGTGAGTACGCCTCTGTAGATGAGTTCTTCTCCTCAGATGAAGATATGTTTTCCAGAGATGACTCTATAATGACTGAATGTGTTGAAGAGGGAGTAAATGTTATTGTGCCTTATTTTGGTGCACCTACCCATTTTGAAGTTGAATATCATAGCAAGCCAGCTATTACTCCATTGGTGATTAGCTTACCGGGTCATGTCCTCTACAAGTCAGACAAGGTTGTACCCTACAAATATAATGCTACAATTTTAGAGGATGGTATGGAAGTTCCCATCCAGCCGATGCCTAATGTTGGAAATATTGTTGAGACTAGCAGAGTGACCCGCAGTGGTCGTGTATTTGCACCAGTTGTTCGTGGAGATGTTAGTACTGGAAATAAAATTGTTGAAAGTGTCGAACCCAAGAAGGAAGTGGGTGAATCTAGTGGAGCTACGCTAGAAAAAGAGGTGGATGATATTTTGAAGATAATCAAGATGAGTGACTACATAATTGTAGATCAGCTACTGCAGACTCCTTCAAAAATATCTATATTGGCTTTATTAACGAACTCCTCTGCTCACAGAGAATGTATTGGACCAAAATTTTGTGGAAAGTGATATGCCTGTAGACCAATTCATCAGTGTGGTAGGGAATATTACATCATGTAATAACCTGAGTTTCTAAGACGATGAAGGAAGGAATCACAATTTGGCCCTCCATATCTCTATGAACTGCAAGAATGATTCATTATCCAATGTGCTGATTGATAATGGATCCGCATTGAACGTTATACCGAGGAGCAAACTTATGAAGTTGAAATATCAAGGAACGCCCATGCGCCCAAGTGGAATTATTATGAAAGCGTTTGATGGATCAAGGAAATATGTTATTGGTGAAGTGGACTTGCCTATTTATATAGGCCCACATTTGTTTTAGATTACTTTCCAGGTCATGGATATTATACCCGCTTACAGTTGTTTGTTGGGACGGTCGTGGATACATGAGGCAGGGGCTGTCACTTCGACTTTACACCAGAAGTTAAAGTTTGTGCATGAAGGAAAAATGGTAATTATAAATGGATAACATGCATTATTGATATCTCATTTGTCCTCTTTCAGCATTGTGGAGGCGGATGAAGCTGCTGTTGGAACCCAGTTCCAAGCTTTATCCATTGATAATATAAGAGGAAATGAGAATTCTATGGCTTCATTTAAGGATGCTCAACAGGTTGCGCATAATGGCCATAATGAAGTATGGGGACAACTTGTTGATCCACCTGTCAACAAGAATAGAGTTGGCTTGGGGTTCTCTGTAAAGAGTGATAAAGGTAAGAGCATAAAGCCGAAGTCTGTTGCAGGAAAGTATCAAGATATCTTTCGTAGAGGGGGTTATTTGTATCCAACTATTTCCGGGATTAATGCCATTATGGAAGATGAAGCAGAGCCAGAAATGCCACATTATGTGACGCACGGAGTTAGGGTTCAGAACTGCATCACCATTGATGTTCCCTCTTGCATAAATGTTTCAAAGTGATTTGTTTTTGTTAATCTTTTTGAAAAAAACTTTCACTCCGCCCAAGGTGAAAGTATTAATATTGTATGGGTTTATCGGTTTGCTTTTATTTTTAAAATCAATAATAAAAGTTGTCTTTATTTCCCAAATTGTGTCTTTATTATTTTATTTTTCTTAGAAAATGGTAATCAGAAAAAACCTTTCAAAATAAATAATAACTGAAATTAAATCTGCATGATCACTTGTTATGTGTGTCAGTTTCTAAAAGCAATCATAAATCATATCTACAGATTAATTAAAAAACCTGTTGAATACAATGACCTTGCACCCTCTCCCAACTTTGAATGTCCTGTGTATGGGGCAGAAGAAGAAGACTATGATGAGATTCTGGAAGAGGTCTCATGGTTGCTTGAGCACGAGGAGAATTCCATTAAGCCATATAAAGAGCCATTGGAAGTAATCAATTTGGATTCAGAAGAAGATCCGAAGGAAGTCAAGATTGGAGCATTACTGCATCCTGATGTGAAGAGCAACTTAATTGAGATGTTAAAAGAGTATGTGGATATTTTTTCTTGGTATTACCAAGATATGCCTGGTTTAGATACATATATTGTAGAGCACCGTTTACCGCTGAAGCCAGAGTGCCCGCCAATCAAACAGAAGTTGCAAAGAACTCACCCAGATATTGTAGTAAAAATCAAAGAAGAAGTTCTAAAGCAGATTAATGCCAGTTTTCTTGTGACATTAGTGTACCCTCAGTGGATTGCCAATATTGTCCCAGTACCGAAGAAAGACAGAAAAGTTCGCATGTGCGTAGATTACAGAGATCTAAATAAAGCTAGTCCAAAAGATGATTTTCCATTTCCACACATTGATATGTTAGTGGATAGAACAAAAAAAATTCAAAGTTTTCTCGTTCATGGACGGATTTTCCGGGTATAATCAAATAAGGATGGCTCCTGAGGACATGGAAAAAACAATGTTTATCACACCCTGGGGAACATTCTGTTATAGAGTGATGCCCTTTAGGTTGAAGAACGTTAGTGCAATGTACTTGAGGGCTATGAAAACCCTATTCCATGATCTGATGCACAAGGAAATTGAGGTATATGTTGATGATATGATTGCTAAATCCCAAACTGAAGAAGGGCATGTAGAAGATTTGTTGAAGTTGATTCAGAATTTGAGGAAGTATCATCTCCGCTTGAATCCAAATAAATGTACCTTCGGTGTTCGGTCAGGGAAATTGTTGGGTTTCATTATTAGCCAGAGACGGATTGAAGTTGACCCTGATAAAGTCAAAGTATTTCAAGAAATGCCAGCGCCGAGAATTGAGAAGCAAGTCAAAGGGTTCCCCGGGCATTAGAATTATATTTCCAGATTCATTTCCCACATGATTGCAACGTGTAAACCGATCTTTAAGTTGTTAAAGAAAGATCAAGGTTATGTATGGACAGATGACTGCCAAAGGGAATTTGGAAGTATTAAAGAATATCTGCTTGAAACTCCTATTTTGCTCCCTCCTGTTGAAGGAAGACCATTGATTATGTATTTGACAATGTTAATTCCATGGGTTGTATTCTGGGAAAACAAGATGAAATAGGGAAGAAAGAGTACGCCATTTATCATCTCAATAAAAAGTTTACTGATTGTGAATTGCGGTATTCCATTCTGGAAAAGACATGTTGTGCTCTGGCCTGGATGGAAAAACATTTGCGGTAGTATATGTTGAATCACACTACTTGGTTGATCTCCAAAATGGATCCAATCTAGTACATTTTTGAAAATCCTGCTCTTACTGGGAGAATTGCCCGCTGGAAGATGTTGTTATCTGAATATGACATCAAATACCACACTCAAAAAGATATTAAAAGCAGCGTGTTGGCAGATTATCTTGCTCACCAACCAGTTGATGATTATCAGTCTGTGAAGTATGATTTCCCTAATGAGGATGTGATGTTTCTGAAAGTGAAAGATTGTGATGAACCATTGCCTGAGGAAGGTCCTGATCCTGAATCTCACTGGGGCATGATATTTGATGGAGTTGTGAACACTTATGGTAAAGGAATTGATGTTGTGATTGTCACTCCACATGGATCACACATTCCTTTTACTGCAAGGTTGACATTTGATTGTACTAATAATATGGCAGAATATGAGGCTTGCATCATGGGTCTCGAGGAAGCTATTGATATCAAAATTAAAATTCAAGATGTGTATGGCGATTCAGCTTTGGTAAAAATCAGATTAAAGGAGAGTGGGATACTCGTCACCCCGGCTTGATCCCTTACAAAGATTATGCTAGAAGATTATTACCATTGTTTAATAAATTTGAATTCCATCACATCCCCAGAGACGAAAATCAAGTGGCGGATGCTCTGGCAACTCTGGCTTCTATGTATCAAGTGAATACTTGGAATGATATACCTCGAATTATAGTTCGGAGACTGGATAGGCCCGCTCATGTGTTTACAATAGAAGAGGTAGAAGATGAGAAACCTTGGTATTATGATATCAAGCATTTTCTCTAGACTCAGCAATACCCGATTGGTGCATCGAATAAAGATAGAAAGACATTGAGAAGATTGGCTGGCAGCTTCTTCCTCAGTGAAAATGTGTTGTACAAGAGAAATTATGACATGGTCTTTCTCATATGCATGGATAGAAACGAAGCAGACATGTTGATGCATGAGATTCATGAAGGTTCATTTGACAGTCATGCCAATGGACATTCGATGGCTAAAAAGATACTAAGGGAAGGTTACTATTGGATGACAATGGAATCTTACTGTTACAGATTTGCAAAGAAGTGCCATAAATGCCAGATTTATGTGGACAATATTCATGTGCCTCCGACACTTCTAAATGTTATTTCTTCCCCGTGGCCTTTCTCTATGTGGGGTATCGACATGATTGGAATGATAGAACCCAAAGCTTCGAATGGACACTGTTTTATCTTGGTAGAAATTAATTACTTCACCAAATGGGTGGAAGCTGTTTCATATGCTAATGTTACTAAGCAGGTGGTAGTACGCTTCATTAAGAATAATCTCATATATCGGTATGGTGTGCCAAGCAGAATCATCACCAACAATGGCTCGAATCTGAACAACAAGATGATGGCAGAACTTTGTGAAGAATTCAAGATTGTCCATCACAATTCATCTCCGTACAGGCCGAAGATGAATGAGGCTATTGAAGCTGCTAATAAGAATATCAAGAAGATCATCCAGAAGATGGTTGTTACTTATAAAGATTGGCATGAAATTCTCCCTTTTGTTTTACATGGATATCGGACATTTGTCCGCACTTCAACATGAGCAAACCCGTTCTCCCTTGTGTATGGAATGGAAGCGGTGCTCCCAATCGAGCTTGAGATTCCCTCTTTGCGTGTGATAATGGAAATCAAGTTGTCAGAGGCTGAATGGGTCCAGAACAGGTTTGCCCAATTGAATTTGATCGAAGAGAAGAGAATGACGACTTTGTGTCATGGGCAATTATATCAGAAGAGAATGAAGAAAGCTTTTGATAAGAAGTTCAAACCTCGTGAATTCAGAGATGGTGACCTCGTGCACAGGAAGATCATGTCTTTTAACACTGATTCTAGGGGCAAGTGGACTCCCAATTTTGAAGGCCCATATGTTGTCAAGAAAGCTTTTTATGGCGGTGCATTAATTCTTAAAATTATGGATGGCGAGGAGTTCCCACTCTTATGAATGCTGATGCAGTTAAGAAATACTTCGCCTAAAGAAATAAAAGAACAATTCGCTAAGTTGAAAACCCTAAAGGGCGGCTTAGGCAAAAAGAAGCGTCTCGGTAGGCCAAAAACCCAAAAGGGAGGTCTAGGAAAAAATTAGAGCCATAAACAGAATAAAATTTCCCGCTAAGTTGAAAACCTGCAAGGGCAGCTTAGGAAAAAGTTAGGGACTTTCTTGGCAAGTAACTACATCAGACAAGACTTGATCATTGAAGCAACAATCTTTTTGGATCCTCACTATACTTCAACTGAAGCTGATGCTCAGAATTTCAAAGTTGTTAGAGGGAATAATGGTCGTTGTATCTCAATGTATCTTTTCCATTATATATTACCATTTTCTGAACTTTGTAATCATCCGTGGAGTCTCTCCATTCATAAACTACCATTCTATCAATAAAGTTTGAGCTTTTACCCAATTATTTGTATTTCTTATTTTATTCAGCTTACAAAGACTCCATTTATTATTGATAATAATTTTCAAAGCAAAAAGATTAAATAACAAAATTGTTTTTCAAAAAGAATTTACAACTTACTTTTACTTTATATTTTTTGATTCAAGAGGAAAACAAAAGTGGTGATCCCAGGAATGGACGAACTCCAATAATTTTAGGAAGTTTTGTTTCCCCCGGGAAGATTTTCTCAGGTCGCTTTCACTGGTATGCGTGTGATTTTTGTATATTAAAGACGATACCAATTGACGTAAGATGCAGTATTGGGTTTGTGATCCCAGTGTCCCCAGTCAAGTCTTGGTTCATTTTTTATTTTGGTTTTGCATGGTCTAAGGCCTCTATCCCAGATTCCCCAGCGAAGTCCGCCCTCATATGACGAAAGGTCTTGTTCCCTTGGTGTGCTGAGATAGAACTATTTGCAAAATTTCGCTCTTTCTGCAGTATTGGAATTATTGTTAGTATTTATTTCCCAGGCAACTAGACCAAGGTAGTATATTTTCTAAGTATTGAGACAATTGTCAACTCTTTGGGTATTCACCCGCCAAGTGCTGGGTTTGATTTAAAATCTCCATGAGTTTGACCTTCTTCTATAATGTTGACTTCTTGATTCCACAGGAAGGCTATCCTAGGTTTTGTACCCCAAAATTTTCCCTCTCATTTATCAAATATTTTCTCACAAAGATCTCTCTTGGTTCAAGACTGCACTAGGGTTGATCAGCTCAAGACATCTCCTTAAGCATTAATGACTAAAATTAGGGTTTGAGATTGTACAAGGATAGTTGAACTTTCAATGCTTCATATGACTTTCATGGATCATTATGGACCCCCAAGATTACTCATGTCAAGTTTCAAGCCTTGGATCGCAGTTTTGCTCAGTCAATTGAGCAATTGACCTAAAAATCAGTTGTATTAGAGAAAAAGTCAACTATGGCCAATTTACAGTCAAAATCTATAATTTTTGATCCACATCAACATTATAAACTCATATGTATCAATTGATCAAGTTTGGACCCCAATTCCTCAAGAATTTTGATCAAATCATCAAAAGGGCAAAATGGTCAAAATTAGGGTTTTGACTGAGAAAGAGAAATTTCTGATTTTTGACCCAGAAAATGATCAATTGGTTTGAAGCATGATCTCAAGAGTTCAATTGCATCATTTTTACCTAATGACATGACCTAAAAATTGTTTAAGATCAATTGGATTGACAGTGAATTTTCAGTCAACTGATCAAAAGTCAACTGTACACTAAAAAGTCAAACTTTGACTTTTTGGTCAAAATTCAATGTCAAAGATCACAATTCATCAAAACATGTCAAAATATGAAAATTATTCATCAAGAAATAAAAAAAGTCAAGATTTCATTTTGAAAAGTCAAAGTTTTCTAACTTAGAATTTTTTCTAAGTGTTTAAAACTTCATGTTTTTTCATAACTTTGAGCCATTTTTTCACCATGGTGCAAGAGGATTCAAAATAAACTCTCAACATGAAATTTGTATATATCTATGATATCTACAACTTTTCTTTACACAAATTCTCCTAAAAATGCTTGTATCTCAAGTTATTAATTCCTAAAGTCATGGTCTTGAAATTGGACACTTAGTGAAATTTTGCCCTAGTTTTGGTCAGGATTTTGAACTAACTTCATGGCACTTTTTCATATAGTTCCAAGGGGAATTTTCAAAAGTGATTCAAATAGGGGTGGTAGAGCACATTTCAGGCTTTCCAAAATGTCAAAGAACTCCTTGAGATCATTCTTGAGCAGGGAGAAACGAAGAGATCAAGTTAGGGGTTTCACACTTGAAATACAAGTCATTTTGTATGAACAAGATTCAAATTTCAAACCTTTGCTGCATAATATCTACTTTAAAGGCCTCAAACTTGTTATGAACTACATAATTAATTGCTTGCACAACTGTTAGAGGTCTCAATTCAAGCATTCCATGCAAAGTCATGCTTTATATCCATTTTAGGAAGAAAGTGCACAATGCCATTTTGATAAAGTAGCTTTTTGCACAAAACTTGTTCGTGAGCCTTGCAATTGTTTTCTTATGATCATACATGTCCTATAACTCAAGAGAAGTTTTTCTAAACACTTACAATCACTCAGCCCATGCTTGTACTTCCTCTTGGAACCATACTTCCCACTTTTTTTCAAAATCAAGTAACATAGCAATCAGCCTATATCTTGTACTTCTGACCCTCTCAAGCACAAAAAACCTTCTCATTACTTATTTACAAGTCATTTTCCACAAATCACATGCATGCTTGAGCCCTGAAAAGAGCAAGAACTCATATTTGCATCTCACACCTCCATTGTTGCATATTCTGGCCAGAAATCCCAAAACCAAAAGCTACTCGCGCGTTTTTGGCTTCTTGCTTCCAAAAGCTTCCAAGCATCATACACAAACAATCCTATACCCTGTTACAGTTCTGTAACACCATCTTCCTCCATTTCCAAGTTCAAAAATAGAGCAATGCAAGTGGACTTCTCTAGACAATTTTAGCCATTCTCCAACCAAGCTAATCACTGCATTAGCTTCCCGGGACCTCAGTGGAGCTATTTTGATCATCACAACACCTTGAGGAGTGCTCAAACTCAAAATACGATTTCCAGTTTTGAGGTAAGTTTCCTTAACTTTGAACTCTTCATACAAGCATCATTAATGGTTTATTTGTGAACGAAAAATGTAGATATCATTGCCCTAAAGGTAACCATGTCCATAGTTTTCATTTATGTTGCTTGAGCTTAGATAATTTTAAGATTGAAGTTTCTGAAATTTTTAGGGTTTAGATTAGGGCCATTAAAATTCATGCTTGTCTTTGATCTATAATTTTATTGCTTTACGTTTCTGAAATTGTGAGGAAATTTTCTACAAGATTCATGTTTACACTTTTGCAAATGGATGAGAAATGAACAAGATGCAGGTACTCTGGATGGGCGTGAGGTTGAAGATGAAGTTCATGCCATGGACTTAATATCTAATACACATTTATTGTTTTGTTTATATGAACGGATGTATAGCTACCCCAGTGGTAAAGCGCACGCCTGTTAACCTTTGGGATCTGGGTTCGAGCCCCAGTGGTACCCTTTTGCTTATTTTCTCATTTTTTTCTCACATTTTTTATGTTTGTTTGCAGCGCTGGGCCCCCTGTGTTGGACCTAGTATTTTTGCTCATTTCATACTTCCTGCTCACTATTCACACCCCTGGCCCATTTTATTTCCCTTTTTCTCTTTTTTTATTTATTTGTTTTCTTTAATATTTTATTTAATATTAGGAAAATCAGAAAAATATAAAAATATTAGATTTATATTTTGATATAATTTTTTTATTTTTACAATAAAAATTATTTTTATTTAATCATACTTTATCTATTTTACTAATTAATTTGTAAATTTAATTAGAAACTAGGGTTTTAATTATTTCTTTTACAATTAAAAAATATTCTTTTAAAACCAAAAAGACCAAAAATATTTTACCATATATTATTTTCAAGACAAAAAAGACATTAAAAATATTTTTCTTACAAATTTAATTTCTTTTTCTTTCTTAATCAATTAATATTTAGATTAGGGTTTTATTTAATTTTCTTTTCCTAATTAATTTATGTTTACTTTTACTAATTTAACTAATTATTTGCTTTTAGTTAATTAGGTTAAAACCATATCCTTTCCTAAAAAATCCAAACAAAAATCCATTTTTTCTTTCCATTTATATTCTTGTATATTTATTAACTTTTGTACATTATTTATTCAAATTCAATATGGTTGTAATAGATAATTAGGTTTATTTTCTTGCAATCCCCATTTGTAATTTGTACACCCCTCCCACAAATATTGTAATAGTGTAGTAATTTTAAATTTCGCAATTTATCGCTTTATATACAAATTCTAGTAATTAGGACTTTGTATGGAAAGACTAAAACCAATCAATTAGAAGACCCTAATCAAAGACAAAACCAAGCATGAAAAACAATGCACTTCCACACAAGCACCCCTTAGGGTAAATTCACTTGGTTGCCTTATAAAATGGCCATGATATGCATGTGAGGTATCTTAGCAAAAACAAGCAAAATACAATATCATAGTCCCTCGATGACGCTATCAGAAGTTTCCTTTCAAAATGATCTTAGTCCCTAAAGAAAAATGCTAAGATACCTTGAAACATTGCTAATCATGGTTATACGATAACCCACGTTCTTCCCATTCACATCCAAATATAGGGTTACTTACCAAATCAATGGTAAGATAACAATGTCAAAGGAAAAAGGAAATGAACATGAAAGACTTTTGAGTAGGTAGAATGTTCCAAGTTACTTGCTCAATTTAAAAACCAAAAACACCCTTGCTATTTTCAAAAACAAACACCAATACTTTCAAAAACATCTTTCAAAACTTGAAAACATTTTTCAAAAAGATCAACACTTTGTATACATTCTTACAAACGAGAATCATTACAAAGTTTGCCTAAACGATGGCGCCTTTTCAAAATAATTTCAAAAACCACACAAAGCACATTTTCCAACAAAAGCAAGTGATCTAGAAAGTAACTAAGAGCCCATGGAAAACCATGGATGAAAAGGATGCTAATACCTTCCCTTTTCATAATCTACCCCCCGAACTCAAGAAACAATCTCAAAGGTTTTTCCTATGCTTTTTCACCTTTCCTTTTGGATAAAAGAAAATTCGATGGTGACTCTTGCTAACCATAACATTTGCGATAAAATGCATAACACCCAAGTCAGTTCTCCCACCGTATCACAGAATTGGCGACTCTGCTGGGGAATGTTCTAAAAGTGGGGTTACCTTAGGGCTAGATCACATTTACTTGCTTTCCTTGTTTGACTTGTTTGCCTTACATTTTGGTTCTTTGTTTGGGTTTGAATCCTCTACCCGTATTTAGGATACCTTATAGGTAAGTAGCAATACATTATGGAAACTGTGTGGGGTATACCGACATGGTCTAAGCAATAGCTACGTTAGTGCGACATATTTGTGGGTACCGGTAGCTCTTGAGTAGTCAAGGAGAATACGGGGCCGCTGAGTGATGTCATGAAGCACTAATGAACTTTTATAACCTTTACTTGACCAACTTGGCTATTAGGACGTAGTGAGATGACTGGATTTAGTGCAGTCCGAAGTTGGTAGATACTTGTGACCGGTGGAAATAGAACTGACTGTTTTTTTAAGCTGGTTCGCGAAATGTCGCGGTAAGCAAGAGTCGCCACCGTCTTTTATGTTCTCCAACATGGAAAGGACAAAAGCACAGCAAAATTCCTTCTTTGAGAATGTTTCTCGGTTCGGGAGGTAGATTTATAGAAAGGGAAGGTGTTAGCACCCTTTCTGTCCGTGGTTATCCACGGGCTCTTAGGTACTTGCTCTTATGTTTTCAAAATTGTTTGCTTTTCAAATGTGTGTGGGTTTTGAAAAAGTTTCGTTTGAAAAATTTCTAAGTATCTCTTGTATCTGTCCTCAAGAGTGTATGAAAAATTTGTTTGAAAACTTTTGAAAGTGTAGGTGCGAAAAGTTGTTTTTGTTTGTTTTGAAAAGAGCAAGTACTTAAGAGAAATCTACCTACTCTAAGGAATTAAGCTGTGTAAGAGTCCTTTAGATAGTGCTATCCCACCATTGAAAGGTAGGTAACACCATCGTTGGAGTTATTCGGGTCAATTCGATTAAGGGACAATGTGGTCACCGAAGCAATGGTAGGACATCTTAGAAGTAACCCTAATGTCCTAGATCCTTTTTTATCCGAGGCAACCGTTTCGAGGCAATTGGATCTTTAGACAAAGGGCGACCTCTAAGACACCCTATACTTGATGACCACGTCGAGGCAACCAGTGAGGCGTACCCTAGAAGTGGCATGTGCTTTGTGTGTTGTTTTTCAGTTAATGTTTGTCTTGTACATGTTATTTGTGAGCTACAGATTGATTTTATTATTCATACATTCTTTCAGGCATAATTAACAGTTAGGAGTGCGGAAAATAATTTGCAGAAATGTAAATTCTACGCTATTACAAGGCGCGGGTCTATACATCGCCAAAAAAACAAAAACCCGTTTTGGTAAATAAGTACGAGAAATTAAATAAAGCGGTAAAATTCCTATTTAACTATTACATATCTGGAGACAGTTACATAAACAAACAAAATAAATAAATGCGCGCGAGAATTAAATCGGGAACGTCCTAAGGGTTTTGACCCTTTTTGAATAAGAATTGAATTTTGTCCCCTTTTTTTGTAATTAATGAAATTAAAATTAATAACTAAATAATTAATTTAATTAAAAGAAAAATATTTTTGTGTTTTTATGTTTTTTTAATGAAAATGAAATAAAAGGAATTAAAATTAAAAGTCCTAATTCTAAATTAATTTTACTTATTAAAAAAAGTTAAAATTGTTGTAATTACACCACTAATTAATTAATATTAAAATTTATTTACAAAAATAAGTTAATAAATAATAAAATGTTTTTTTTGATTTTTTTATGAAAAATATTAATTAAGTTAATAATACTAATAATTAAAAAAAAAGGAATTATAAAAGAAAAGAAAAATAAAAAGACAAAAAAAAAGGAATAACAAAACCAAGGGGGGGTATGGGCCAGAATTGAGGGTTTGTTTAGCATTGTTGTGGCCCATTAAGCACAAAGTCACGTTGACTCCTGGAATCATGTGCATATGGTTGACTGAAAAGCATGGTGCTCATCATTTCCTGGCCACTGGATTGTTGTTTGTAGACACTTGGCATGCTGAAGCGTCAGGGCACATGGTGTACCACCTTTAGAAGCCTGCACAGGAATACATTGAGAAAAAATGGAAACAAGGAAATTGGGGGACCTGGGAAAACTTACAGCACGGTATGATGGACCTTAGGACGTGGCAAGGATTGCTTTAGCTTCAGAGTATGGCAAAGAAGAGAGTCACGTTCTCCTTTTAGCCTGAAAATGCTTGCAACACTCCTTTTGATCTCACACTTTTTTTGACACTTTTTGGATTTTGCTCTGGCCGTTTGTGCACACTCTAGGTTGTGAATGAGGCTTGCAAGGCTTGTATATATAGTAATGAGTGAGAATAAGTCACATTTAGGAGCTTTTAACCATTGCAATTAAGCTTTGGATTTTGTCTTAACCACCATTAAAGGCCTTTCAAAGCTTGTTCAAAATTTGAATTTTCATGCCTAAATGAGCTTAGCACGAAATTGGTAGGTTGCAAATGCTTCATGAAGGCTATTCAAACCATAAGATACCATTTAATTAATTTTTTTAGATTTACTTGAATTATTATGGATTAAAATGAATTAAATCCATAAAAATTAAATAAAAATAGAAAAATAATTATTTGGTCTTGAAATTGATCATGGGACACGTGGGTGGCATGACAAGGCTGAATCAAGTGGAAAAAAGTGGGCCCTTTTTGTCAAAAATTGAAGTTTCAAGGATAGTTGACTTTTGCCATTTCACAAAAATTTCCCAACTTCTCCAATGCATATCTTGCTCAATTTTGATCATATGAACATGTTCTTGGACATTTTGGAAAGGTCTTGAAGTCCTCTACCCAATGCCTTTAGTCCAATGTCATTTTGAGTTACCAATCTCAAGTTATGGTCTTTGACTTAAAATTCCTTTTTGTTGACTTTTGAAAATGACCTATAATGTTGAAATTGATAACTTTTTGTGAGAGCATTTCTTGGACTTGGAATGTGAAGATGAGTTGTAGGAAATGTCATCCTCTTAAAAATGAGCATTGGATGGGATTTTGCTGATGAACCATGAAAAAGTTATGCCTTGATCAAGTTACAGTTGACTTTTTCAACTGTCCAAAAATGGAAACTTTTGCATCTTGATGATTTTTGAGCCATTCTTGTGGAATCATGATCAAGATTTGATCCAATGATGATTGTGGATTCAAAATAAGATGTTGACCAAAAATTCTGACTTTTGACTGCCAAATGACCATTTTTCCCCTGCAGTTGATTGTGAAGCAATTAGGGTTTTTGACTGTGCAACTTGACCTTGTGAGCCTTGAAACTTGACATGTAGGTGCTTGATAGTGTATATGAGCATATGGGACTTGATTGAACCCTTGAAAACCTCAACTTCCTTGCAAGAACCAAAACCCTAATTTTAGCTGGCTTAGGAGGATGGTTTGACTGTGCAACCCTTGAGTAGACTTGAGCAAATTGAGATGATGCTTGTCAAAACTTTGAATAATATGGGGGGGGCAAATTTTGGGGTACAACAATACTCGATACTACACTCATTGAGGCTTGGTTTTTTGGGATATTTCAGTCGCCATTTAAGAGCCTTGCGCTGAAACAATGCCCAAGAAAACAAACCAGTGATATTAAGCTCCTTAGAACCCGGTTACTATTGCTAGGATTGGTTTTGAGTCAACTAAACTTCAAGAGGGTACATACCTATGAGACTCCATGCAAGCCTAAACCTAAGGACTTGTTTGCTTTGTTTGTATATACTTACTTGTACATAACATCATAAACATCATGACATCATACTCATACTCACTAACCATTTCAAGGATTTTTGGGATTTATCTTTGTTCTGTTTTGTAGGACATGGATTCTATTTGCAGGAAAACCATTCAAGTCAAACTCGTAAGGATCCCTCCTCAACTCAAAGAGTTAGCATCAAGGATTCCTGAAAATTCTCCATTCACTGAAAGACATGGTCACCTACTAAACTTGGTCACCTCCAACACTGATGAAGACATGATGAAGGTGCTCTTTCAGTTCTTTGATCCTTTACACTATTGATTCACATTTCCCGATTATCAACTTGTGCCAACTTTTGAAGAATTCTCCCAACTCTTGAGGATTCCCATTCTCAATCAACTACCTTTCAACGGTACGAAAAGATATCCAAAGCTAGAAGAGATTGCACAAGCTCTACACTTGCAACCATCTGATATCACAACTAATTAGGAAACAAGGAGTGGTGTCAAGGGTTTCCTAACAAAGTTCTTGTTTGAGAAAGCCCAAAACTGTTGGAACTCTTTGGATTTGCAAGCTTTTGAGGAAATTGTGGCTCTCCTCATCTATGGGATGGTTTTGTTTCCAAATCCTGACTAACTCATAGATGTGAACGCTGTCAAAATCTTCATGTCTTGTAACCCAGTACCTACTTTTCTAGGGGACATCCTACATTCTTTTCACACTCGCACCATGAGGAAAAGAGGTATCCTTATATGTTGTACTCCTCTTTTGGCAAGATGGTTTATTTCGCATCTTCCCCAATCTGCATTGAAGAATGAGCAAGGTTCAAGGTGGTCACATAGGTTGATGACGCTCATACATTCAGATATTCATTGGTGTTCCCGTTCTTTGGGGAATGTTACTATCGTCGACCGTTATGGAGAATTCCCTAATGTCCCTAACTTGGCATTAGAGGAGGTATCACCTACAACCCTTGCTTAATCTTAAGACAATTTGGTTACGCTCGAAGGGATGGTCCACACGAGATGCTTATTCAAGGTTTGGTATTTGACTACGAGAGCGACGATCAAGGTTACCGTCAGAGGTTTATCCGTGCCTGGAGGATGTTGAACAAGGTGGATAGAAAGACGCCAGGACACAAGAATTCCATTCCCCTCGAGCCTTACCTTAAATGGGTGCGAGCTCGTGCTCAGAAACTTGTGATGCCTTATCCCTCCATCTTACCAGTCATCGTAGAGCCTGTGGTTGAAGGAGATGTTCCCTACACTATCCTCCATCCCGACATGCCTACCTCTCTCGAAGACTTACGAAAGTGTTAGATCCAGCTGAAGGAAGAACGCGATACTTTCGAGGCCCAATTCTATGCTAGTGAAAAGAGAGTCTTGGAGCTTACGAAGCAGTTACAAGAAGAGCAAAGTGTGAACGCTTATCTCGCGCCAAAGAGGATGCGTTCAGTATTTTTATCTTAGAAAGCTATTTTGTAAGCCCAAGAGGCATGATGTAATATTTCTTGTTTTTCTAATGAAGATTAACGTTTGTTCATTCTTTTGTCTATACAAATTTAAATTTCATTAATCTTTGAAATCATTTGCATGTACATATCCCATGCATCATAACATGACCGGTTTTCCGCATAACATGTTTCCTTATCTTTCTGCTGTTTATTTCAGCAAGATGGATCTAGAGAAAAATGTGACGGATCTCCAAGCCCAGAATTCTTAGTTTCAGGAAGCTCTACTAGCCCTAGCCAAGGGGAAGCAAGATATGATGGCTTTGCTGGACGCTAAGAAGAAGCCAAAGAAGAAAGCTCTACTCAACATGGGTAGAAGATTCAAGGAGACAATCCGTCAAATCCCAGTAGGAGGATACTCATCTGAAGAGGACGAGAACCAAGTCGGTGAATTTAAGAGTACTCAAGCTGAATGTGCTAATGATCAAGAATCTGATGATGATTATTTCAACAAGCAGTATCCACCCGCTGATATCAAATACAAGCAGTTAGAAGACAAATTGAAAGCTGTTGAAATCCAAGCCGTCTCTGGTTTAGATTTTGATGATTTGGGTTTGATCTCTGGGGTAGTCATTCCCCATAAATTCAAAGTACCACTCTTTGCAAAGTATGATGGGGTTTCTTGTCCAAAACTCCATTTGAAATCTTATGTGCGCAAGATACAGTCGCACACTGCTGATAAGAAGCTCTGGGTTCACTTTTTCCAAGAGAGCTTGGCTGGAACACAACTTAAATGGTTTTATCAGTTAGATGGTTCTCGTATCAATACTTGGGAGGATTTAGCTACCACCTTTTACCATCAGTATCAGTACAACGCCGACTTGGCGCCAACGAGGGTTCAATTGCAAGATATGACCATGGGGAAGAATGAAGGGTTTAGGAATATGCACAGAAGTGGAGAGACCTTGCTAGTAGGGTCAAACCTCCCTTGACTGATAGGGAGTACATCGTCATGTTCATGGGCACTTTATCTGGTCCTTTCTTTAATCTGTTAGTTGGCTTCTCTTCTTCTGGTTTTACCGAATTAATCTTAACCGGTGAAAGAGTTGAAAGTGGCATCAAGAGTAGGAAGATCTCTGTGGCATCTACCTCCACTCCCAATCCTATCAAGAAACCTTTTGCTGCAAATAAGGAAGTCAATGCTGTGTATGGGGCAAGGGCCCATACCAAGAAGAATGATCACCCGTCTGTCAATGTTGTCCGAATCTCCAATCCAACTCCTACTCCAAGACCATATGCAAATCATAAATGTTTTGAAACTCCAAGAAGACAATTTACGAGGTTAGGTATGTCACTGTCTCAAGCCCTTTAACATTTGCTCAAGGCTAATTTAGTGACATTGCACGATCCTCCCACCAACCCTGACACCTCATCACCAAAGTGTAATCCGAACGCTAAGTGGGCTTACCATTCAAACAACCATGGGCATGAGACTGACCAGTGCTGGGCCTTGAAGAACAAAATCCAGGATTTGATTGACAACAATACTATTGAGTTTGATCCTCCTCCAACTCCTAATGTAATCACTGCTCCAATGCCGAAGCATGACAAGAGTGTTAATTCTATTGAAGATACAATTTTTGTTGCCTCTGTTGAAGAATTAACTACTCCGCTAAATGTAATCAAGAACAATCTGTTGAAAGCTGGGATCTTCCCTGGCTGTGAAAAAGACTTTGTGTGCTGTATAAGACAACTCAATGGATGTGAGGGCTGAAAAAAGGCATACAACGCCTGATGGATAGCCACAAAATTTTGTTTGAAAAGACTCCACTTGCTAAGAGTTTGATTAACAAATGTGAAGACCTCTCCATTATTACCATCTTAAACAAGCCTCTTAGGATCACCTCCAAAGGTCCTATTATGATTTCAAATGAACCCACTATTGCTCCATTAATAATTACCAATCTCGGACCGATTCACTACTCTTCAAACAAAGCGGTACCATGGAATTACGGTGCTGAAGTGTTCTATCATGGGATTAAACAAGATGCCTGGATCGGAGAAGAAAAAGACTACAATGTCGATAACATAGCTGGCTCAAGCAAAGTAACTAGATTTGGAAGAATATTTTCACCCAATATCTCACCACCTGTTACAAGGACGCCCATCCGCATTACTTATGCCAAGCCAAGTACCGAGACAAGAGGGAAAGAGAAGGTTGTTGAGCCTGATGTGATTGAAGTACCTTCCAAGGACATAGCTAATGAAGAACCCTCTGCTCGTGAGATGGACGAGATTTTGAAGATCATAAAAAGAAGTGACTTTAAGATTGTAGAACCATTGGGGAAAACCCCTTCTAAGATTTCAATGTTGTCATTGCTGCTTTGCTCCGATGCCCATGCTCGGACATTAATCAAGTTCCTGAAAAAGGCTCATGTCCCCCATGAGACAACAACAAACCAATTTGAGAATTGCGTAGCTAGCCTGATAGATGATAACGGCTTGGGATTTTCAGATGTTGACTTAACGCCTCTTGGGAAGAATCATAATAAAGCCTTACATGTTTCTGTCGAGTGTAAATGGACTACCTTAGCACATGTGCTAGTCGACACTGGTTCTTCTCTGAATGTATTACCCAAGGGGGCGTTAGACCGTCTTGACTGTGAGGATTTAGTCTTGAAGCCAAGTGATATCATTGTAAGGGCTTTTGATAGATCAAAGAGGATTGTTCATGGGGAGGTAGATCTTCCAATCAAAGTGGGCTCCTAAATCTTCAACTCCACCTTCTATATTATGGATATTCATCTTGCCTATTCTTGTCTGTTAGGTCGCCCGTAGATCCATAAAGTTGGGGCAGTAACCAAAACCCTCCACCAGAAACTCAAATATCCAGTCAAGGGCAGAATAGTCACCGTCTGCAGAGAAGAAGAGTTTATGGTCAGCCACCTTAACTCTTTCAAGTACGTAGATATGGATGGGGAATTCATTGAAACCCCATGTCAAGCCTTTGAGGTCGTACCACCAATGATTGCTGCTACTAAATGTTCTTTCGATGAGTCTAAAGTTGTTAAGGCCACACCAAAGATGGTTTCAGTCAAGGATGCCCATGTGGCAATTGAAGAAGGGAACTGTGATACTTGGGGGTAACTCCTCGATATCCCATTTAAAGCGGACAAGTTTGGTCTAGGATTCACCGTCAAAGCTCTGAAGGAATTAAGGTGTGCTCGTGCTGGAAAGCCACCTCTCCACATTGGAAACCGTGAAGTCAACGCCGTGGGTGATTCTGATGAAGAAGCTGCATTTAAAGAGTAGGTGTATCCAACTATAACAAAGCTGAAGAATTGGCATGCGAAGGACTTTGTGCCCATCTTCTTCATTGAGGAGTAGTCTACTTGTTATTGCTTTTCTTTCAATTCAAGAACTTGTTGTCTGTAATATTTTAACAATGATTTTTCAGCCATGTGCTTGGCCCGGGGAACTTTGGTCCATTTGTCAAGGGTTTTATTTATATTCATCTAATCATATGATCATTCAATATATTGGACTCTTTTGCATTCAAATATTTGTGTTCATTGTCTTTCCTTTCTTTCAAATACATTTTTCAAAAAAAAATAGCCATGTATCTTACATGCACACACACACACACACACACACACACACACACACACACACACACACACACACACACACACACACACACACACACACACACTCTTATAGGTACACATCAACTCTGGATCCTATTGCCAATGAATCTACCATTTCAGACTATGACTTTGAATATACTATCAACCAAGCCGAAGACGAAGGCGAGGAAGATTGTGATGTACCAGGAGAACTAGCCAGACTTCTATTACAAGAGGAAAAAGCTATTCAACCGCATGAAGAGTCAGTTGAAGTTATCAACCTGGGTACTGAGTCAGATAAGAAGGAAATCAGGATCGACGCTAATTTAGAAAGCAGTGTCAAGAGCAGGTTGGTTCAGATGTTGCGAGACTATGTGGAAGTATTTGCTTGGTCTTATGAAGATATGCCTAGGTTGGATACCAACATCGTAGTTCATCGTCTGCCGATAAGAGAAGACTGCCCTACTGTTAAATAAAAGGTTCGTCGCATGAGGCCTGATATGTCTGAAAAGATCAAAGCTGAAGGGATGAAACAATTTGATGCGGGGTTCCTAGCTGTGACATCCTATCCTCAATGGGTTGCCAATGTGGTGCCGGTGCCAAAGAAAGACGGAAAAGTTCGCATGTGCGTAGACTATAGGGATCTGAATAGGGCAAGCCCCAAGGATGACTTCCCTCTACCATACATTGACGTCTTAGTTGATAATACTGCTTAGCATAAAGTCTTCTAATTCATGGATGGCTTCTCAGGCTATAAACAAATAAGGATGGCTCCCAAAGATATGGAAAAGATTACTTTCGTTACAAAATGGGGCACCTTCTGCTACAAGGTCATGTCGTTTGGATTAAAGAATGTAGGGGCAACATTTCAAAGGGCTATGGTAGCTTTATTTCATGACATGATTCATTATGAGATAGAGGTATATGTGGATGATATGATTTCCAGATCACATACCAAAGAAGAACATCTCGATCACCTACACAAATTATTTGAGAGGCTGAAAAATTACATGCTTAGGTTAAAGCTTAACAAGTGCAAGTTTGGAGTACGATCTGGAAAGCTTCTAGGTTTTGTCGTCAGCAATAAAGGCATTGAATTTGATCCTGCCAAGGTAAAGGCCATCCAGGAAATTCCAGTCCCTCATTCTGAAAAAGAAGTCAGAGGATTCTTGAGTCGTCTCAATTACATTGCCCGTTTCATATCTCACTTGACTTCTACTTATGAGCCACTCTTCAAACTCTTGAAGAAAGATCAGGTAGTCAGATGGAACGATGAGTGCCAGATTTCTTTTGACAAAATCAAAGAATACCTACAAGAACCTCATATTCTCATGCCTCCAGTTGAAGGAAGACCCTTGATCATGTACTTGACAGTACTAGAGAACTCTATGGGGCGTGTTTTGGGCCAACATGATGAGTCTGGCAGAAAAGAGCATGCTATTTATTACATGAGAAAAAAGTTTACCGACTGTGAAACCAGATATTCACTGCTCGAGAAAACTTGCTACGTTCTAGCATGGGCTGTTCGCCGGCTAAGACAGTATATGTTGACTCATACCACTCTGTTGATTTCTAAGATGGACCCAATCAAGTACATCTTCGAGAAATATGCCCTTTCCGGACGGATAGCCAGATGGCAAATGATCTTGACTTATTAAGACATTCAATACACGACTCAAAAAGCCATCAAAGGAAGTTTACTAGCAGATCATTTGGCCCATCAAGCTGTGGATGATTATCAGTCAATGAACTTCGACTTCCCTGATGAGAACATCATGCTGGTAACCGACTGTGCGAAACTTGGACCGTATGACAGACCTGAACAAGGATCCCGATGGACTATGGTATTCGATGGAGATTCCAACGCCTTAGGTAACAAAATTGGTGTTGTGATCATCTCTCCTGAAGGTTGCCACACTCCTTTAACTTCCAGACTATGCTTCGATTGCACAAACAATATGGCCGAGTATGAAGCATGCATCTTAGGTCTAAAAGCTGCTATCGACTTAAGGATCAAGCATTTGGACGTGTTTGGGGATTCTGCCCTAGTGACCTGCCAAGTAAAAGGAGGTTGGGACACTAAACACCCTAATCTTATCCCTTACAAGGAACTTGTGCTATCCCTAATTCCTCACTTCGAAGAGATCACTTTTGAGCACTTCCCTAGGGAAGAAAACCAGTTGGATGACGCTTTGGCAACCATGTCTTCAATGTTCAAGGTCAGATGGGACAATGAAGTCCCTATGATTACAATTGAATGATTCGATGAACCTGCACATTGCTATGAGCTTGACACCGATGCGGAAAAGCCATGGTACCATGAGGTGATGAGATACCTTGAAGCACAAGAGTATCCAGAGGGGGCATCTATCAATGACAGAAAGTTCTTACGAAGATTTGCAGCCAAATTCTTCCTAAGTAACAGGATATTGTACAAGCGCAACCATGATTCAACTCTACTCCGATATATGGACAAGAAGGAGGAAGAGAAAATTATGGAAGACATGCACGATGGACTCTTTGGTACTCATTCAAGTGGACATACGATGGCTAAGAAAATCTTAAGAGCCGGTTACTATTGGTTAATGATGAAGATTGATTGCCATCAACATTCAAGAACTTGTCACAAATGCCAAATCTACACTGACAAAGTCCATGTGCCTCCTATTCCTCTGAATGTCATGACCACTCCATGGCCATTTATAATATGGGGCATTAACATGATTGGAGAGGTCAAGCCCACAACTTCCAACAGACATCGCTTCATTCTTGTTGCTATCGACTATTTTACTAAATGGGTCGAAGCCGCCTCATTTGCCTCAGTCACCAAGAATGTGGTAGCCACATTCATCAGACACAACCTCATCTGCCGTTATGGAATCCCCGAAAGGAGCATCACCGACAATGGGACTAACCTCAATAATGCTATGATTACTGAGCTTTGCACTCAGTTTAAGATCAAGCATCACAATTCTTCTCCGTATAGACCAAAAATGAATGGCGCAGTCGAAGCGGCCAACAAAAATATCAAGAAGATTGTGCAGAAAATGGTAGTAAACTATAAGGATTTGCATGAGATGTTACCGTTTCCTCTACATGGTTACCGTACTTCAGCTAGAACATCAACTGGGGAAACTCCCTTTTCTCTAGTCTATGGCATGAAAGCTATTTTTCCAGTGGAAATTCAAATTCCCTTGCTGAGAATTATGAATGAGGCAGGCCTAGGTGAAGACGAGTGGATTCAAACGAGATTGGATCAGCTGAACTTGATCGACGAAAAACGATCAGCTGCTGTTTGCCATGGTCAGACGTACCAAAAATGGATGATCAAGGCTTTCAACAAAAAGGTCAAGCCTCGAGTATATCAAGTTGGTGACTTGGTGATAAAGCACATCATTTTACCACAAGGCGACCCCAGAGGCAAATGGACTCCCACCTATGAAGGGCCATTTGTTGTCAAGAGAGTTTTCTCTGGCGGTGCCATGATGCTGACTACCATGGATGGTGAAGATTTCCCATATCTTATAAACACGAACATAGTTAAAAAATACTACGCATAAGAGACCCCTTAGGTTGACACACATAAGCAAAATAAGGGCATCCCGGAAAACCAAAAAGTTTGGGAAAAAATTAGGGATATATGCAAAAGATTGTACACCCGACAAGTTGAAAGCCCGAAAGGGCGACTTGGGCAAAAAAGGGTATCCTGGTGGGCTGAAAACCCGAAAGGGCCATCCAGGAAAAAGTTAAGGATTAAAAGCGTATGACTATGTCCCGTGGAATCAACACAGTCAATCTTATCACCAAGGTCCAAGTTCAAACGGTCCAAGATCAATCTGATCAACTTCTATCAAATGACAAGGGACATTCGAAGACATTGAGGCAATAGTCGAGTTGGAAGGCAATAAGATCATTTCACATGGCTATTTGTTTTCATTCTCAATTTTTTTTCTTTTCGACGATTTCCTCTTACTAGGATCTCCGTCTCTCTGTACAAAAAACACCTGTTCATGGGAAAAATATCAATACAAATATACTTTGAAGTGCAAAATTTCTGTCTTTGTTTTGAATGCAAATTTGTCCAATGACTAAAATTGAATGAGCATATGCATATGAACATAATTAAAAATATTTGGAACATGTGTCATGCTAAGCAGCAATAAGCATCTCTTTAATGTATATGAAATATCCCCACAAAGTTATCTCATTATCATTATCCCCACAAGGACAACTGCAATAAACCCTTCCCCAACAGGTTTTATTTCCCAAACAATAATTGACGAACAACAAAACTCCCCAACCGAGTTCAAATTTCCTCAACATACAACAATCAAGACACCACGAAGTTCCCCAGCTAAGTGTATCTTCCACCGGCCAAGGCTAGTATCCCCAAACAGAGTCTATCCTCCTCAGTTGAGAGTATCCTCCCCAAGCTGAGTCTGTCCTACCCAACTGAGTCCACACTCTCCAGTTTGAGTTTTCCTTTCAGATTATTGCAAATTATAGGGCCATAACCCCTGATCTTCAGTAAAGTTGTCAACAAAGCCTTTACTATTTCCAAAAGATACTATGAAGCCTGGACCCGACCAGATATTAGCACAATTTTCAAGTTATTACTGAAGCCTAGACCCGACCAAATAAGAGTTTGACTTCTTCAATTTCCAAAGCATAGACTCGACCAGATAGCAGTTTAATTCCTACAAAATCATTAGCAAAACTCCTCTTCTCCAGTAGAGTTTTCCACTATCCCTAGTGAATTACTGAAACCTGGACCCGACCAGATAACAGTTTGAATACCTGAAACCTAGACCCGACCAAATAATAGTTGATATCAATTTTAAGATACTATGAAACCTGAACCCGACCAGATAATAGTCTAACTCTTCAAAGATATAAAAGAACCTAGACTCAATCTGACCAAGGTTTAACTTCTTTTCCCCAGTAGAGTTTGCATCTGCCCCAACAAATTATTGTGAAGCCTGGATCCGACCAGATATCAGTTTTCAATTTCATCTTTTCAAGCAAGTTGTTGTGAAGCTTGGATCCGACCAGATAGTAATTACCCTCAGAGATTCATTGTGAAACATGGAAATCGACCAGATAACAACTAAATCCCCAAACAGTTTATTGTGAAATCTGGACCCGACCAGATAGCAATTGACCTCATCAACCTCAGAAATCTGCAAAGCATGGGCCCGACCAAACACCAGTTTTTCAAATAGTTTATTGTAAAGTCTGAAGCCCGACCAGATAACAATTAACTGTGATCCCAAGAGAGACACTATGAAACCTGGACCCAAGCAAATAGTAGTTACCACTTCAAGTTACTGCGAAGCCTGGATCTGACCAGATAACAGTTAACTTCTATATCCCCAGTAAGTTACTGTGAAGCCTGGATCTGACCAGATAGCAGCTGACTACTTCATCCTCAGCAAATTGTGAAGCCTGGATCTGCCCAGATAACAGCTTACATTCAAGAGATATTCTCCAGTGAAAACATCCTTTCAACAAGTTTGAAGATATGCATATTCTTCATCCCCAACGACAATCAGGGATTCAACCCTCCAGAATTGCCTCAGCAACAGTCAGGGATTTATTTTCCCGGACAAAAACATACATCTCACATTCATACACCATAGCATGTACGTACCATATGCATTTAACATAATACCATATCTGGTGAACATCATGCAAGAATTTGCATTTTACTAACTCTTTTTCTCACAGGTAAAACATCGAGTTTTAGTATAAATCAACAAGAGATTTGTGCTGATACTTCTTCCAGTATTTACCAACATTCCTCCAAATGGCATCTATAAGCCCATTCACCATCCTCCAAAAGTCAACTGTACACTAAAAAGTCAAACTTTGACTTTTTGTTCAAAATTCAATGTCAAAGATCACAATTCATCAAAACATGTCAAAATATGAAACTTATTCATCAATAAATCAAAAAAGTCAAGATTTCATTTTGAAAAGTCAAAGTTTTCTAACTTAGAAATTTTTCTAAGTGTTTAAAACTTCATATTTTTTCATAACTTTGAGCTATTTTTTCACCATGGTGCAAGAGGATTCAAAAGAAACTTTCAACATGAAAGTTGTAGATATCCATGATATCTACAACTTTTCTTTACACAACTTCTCCTAAAAATGCTTGTATCTCAAGTTATTAATTCCTAAAGTCATGGTCTTGAAATTGGACACTTAGTGAAATTTTGCCCTAGTTTTGGTCAGGATTTTGACCTAACTCATGGCACTTTTTCATATAGTTCCAAGTGGAATTTTCAAAAGTAATTCAAATAGGGGTTGTAGAGAACACTTCAAGCTTTCCAAAATGTCTAAGAACTCCTTGAGATCATTCTTGAGCAGGGAGAATCGAAGAGATGAAGTTAGGGTTTTCACACTTGAAATACAAGTCATTTTGTGATGAACAAGATTCAAATTTCAAACCTATGCTGCATAATATCTACTTTACAAGCCTCAAACTTGTTAGGAACTCCATAATTTATTGCTTACAAAGCTTTTAGAGGTCTCAATTCAAGCATTCAAGGCAAATCCATGCTTTATATCCATTTTAGGAAGAAAGTGCACAATGCCATTTTGATAAAGTAGTTTTTTGCACAAAACTTGTTCTTGAGCCTTGAAATTGTTTTCTTCTGATCATACACGTCATATAACACAAGATAAGTTTGTATAAACACTTACAATCACCCAGCCCATGCTTGTACTTCCTCTTGGAACCATACTTCCCACTTTTCTTCAAAATCAAGTAACATAGTAATCAGCCTATATCTTGTACTTCTGACCCTCTCAAGCACAAAAAACCTTCTCATTACTTATGTACAAGTCATCTGCCACAAATCACACGCATGCTTGAGCCCTGAAAAGAGCAAGAACTCAGATTTGCATCTCACACCTCCATTGTTGCATATTCTGGCCATAAATCCCCAAACCAAAAACTACTCGTGCGTTTTTTAGCTTCTTGCTTCCAAAAGCTTCCAAGCATCATACACAAACAATCCCATACCCTGTTACAGTTCTGTAACACCACCTTCCTCCATTTCTAAGTTTAAAAATAGAGAACTGCAAGTGGACTTCTCCAGACTATTTCAACCATTCTCCAACCAAGCTAATCATTGCATTAGCTTCCTGGGACCTCAGTGGAGTTATTCTGATCATCACAACACCTTGAGGAGTGCTCAAACTCAGAATACGATTTTCAGTTTTGAGGTAAGTTTCCTTAAATTTGAAATCTTCATACAAGCATCATTATGGTTTATTTGTGAATGAAAAATGTAGATATCATTGCCCTAAAGCTAACCATGTCCAAAGTTTTCATTTATGTTGCTTGAGCTTAGAGAATTTTAAGATTGAAGTTTCTGGAATTTTTAGGGTTCAGATTAGGGTCATTAAAATTCATGGTTGTCTTTGATCTATAATTTTATTGCTTTACATTTCTGAAATCGTGAGAAAATTTACCACAAGATTCATGTTTACACTTTTGCAAATGGATGAGAAATGAACAAGATGCAGGTACTCTGGCTGGGCGTGAGGATGAAGATGAAGTTCAGGCCATGGAATTGATTTCTAATAAATATTTATTGTTTTTTTTATATGAACAGATATATAGCTACCCTAGTGGTAAAGCGCGTGCCTGTTAACCTTTGGGACCTGGGTTCGAGCCCCAGTGGTACCCTTTTGCTTATTTTCTCATTTTTTCTCACATTTTTTATGTTTGTTTCAGCGCTGGCCCCCCTGTGTTGGGCCTAGTATTTTTGCTCATTTCATACTCCCTGCTCACTATTCACACCCCTGGCCCATTTTATTTTCCTTTTTCTCTTTTTTTATTTATTTGTTTTCTTTAATATTTTATTTAATATTAGGAAAATCAGAAAAAATATAAAAACATTAGATTTATATTTTGATATAATTTTTTTTATTTTTACAATAAAAATTATTTTTATTTAATCATACTTTATCTATTTTACTAATTGATTTGTAAATTTAATTAGAAACTAGGGTTTTAATTATTTCTTTTACAATTAAAAAGTATTCTTTTAAAACCAAAAAGACCAAAAATATTGTACCATATATTATTTTCAAGACAAAAAAGACATTAAAAATATTTTTCTTACAAACTTAATTTCTTTTTCTTTCTTAATCAATTAATATTTAGATTAGGGTTTTATTTAATTTTCTTTTCCTAATTAATTTAGGTTTACTTTTACTAATTTAACTAATTATTTGCTTTTAGTTAATTAGGTTAAAACCAAACCCTTTCCTAAAAAATCCAAACAAAAATCCATTTTTTCTTTCTATTTACATTCTTGTATATTTATTCACTTTTGTACATTATTTATTCAAATTCAATATGGTTGTAATAGATAATTAGGTTTATTTTCTTGCAATCCCCATTTGTAATTTGTACACCCCCTCCCACAAATATTGTAATAGCGTAGTAATTTTAAATTTCGCAATTTATTGCTTTATATACAAATGCTAGTAATTAGGGCTTTGTACGGAAAGACTAAAACCAATTAATTAGAAGACCCTAATCAAAGACAAAACCAAGCATGAAAAATAATGCACTTGCACACAAGCACCCCTTAGGGTAAATCCACATGGTTGCCTTACAAAATGGCCATGATATGCATGTGAGGTATCTTAGCAAAAACAAGCAAAATACAAGATCATAGTCCCTCGATGGCGCTATCAAAAGTTGCCTTTCAAAATGATCTTAGTCCCTAAAGAAAAATGCTAAGATACCTTGCAACATTTCTAATCATGGTTATACAATGACCCACGCCTGTCCCGTTCACATCCAAAGATAGGGTTACTTACCAAATCAATGGTAAGATAACAATGTCAAAGGAAAAAGGAAATGAACATGAAATACTTTTGAGTAGGTAGAATGTTCCTAGTTACTTGCTCAAACCAAAAAAACCCTTGCTATTTTCAAAAACAAACACCAACACTTTCAAAAACATCTTTCAAAACTTGAAAACATTTTTCAAAAAGATCGACACTTTGTATACATTCTTACGAACGAGAATCATTACAAAGTTTACCTAAACAATGACGCCTTTTCAAAATACTTTCAAAAACCACACAAAGCACATTTTCAAACAAAAGCAAGTGATCTAGCAAGTAACTAAGAGCCCATGGGAAACCATGGATAAAAAGGATGCTAATACCTTCCCTTTTCATAATCTACCCCCGAACTCAAGAAACAATCTCAAAGGTCTTTCCTGTGCTTTTTCACCTTTCCTTTTGGATAAAAGAAAAGTCAGTGGCGACTCTTGCTAACCGCAACATTTGCGATAAAACACAAAACACCCAAGTCAGTTCTCCCACCGTATCACACCAGGGCATCTTTTGTTGGAATAAGTTTGCATGATATGAAGAATTAATCTAAGATTCCCTAGTGAAGGCTTCACTATTTGATAAAAGTCTTTTCTCTCTGTGCATGCTGAGATTGGACTCATTTGCGAAGCATCTCCTTTCGGCAGTACTTGTATTTTGTTGATTTCCCGATAATCAGGCAAGGTAAATGTTTCATTTAAGAAGTGTTGAGGCATTTGTCAGTTTTTTGGGTTTTCACCGGCCAAGTGCTGGGTTTGATTTAAAATCCCCATAAGATTGATTTTTTGTTGTTATGTTTGACTTCTTAACTCTCCAAGTTGTTATCCCCATGAGGTTTCATAATTTCCCCCCAAAGAAGTTGGTGCAATACTTATTCTCAATATTGAAGAACGTATCTTGGTTTACCCTCTTCGATATGGTGTTGGCCTCCCCAACGAAGTCAACACGAGGTCTCCAGTTGGTATCTCGATGATGAGGCGTTATCTCCTCTAGTGAAGTCTGTATGATATTTCCCCAATGAAGTTAACTCGAAATCCTCAGTTGATGTTTTGCCGATATGGTTTCCATCTGCCTTATTGGAAATCAGTATTGCAATCCCCGGTAGGAGTACGGATGGTGAAACATTTGTTTTCCCCATTGAAGTTTGTGTGCTATTCCCCGGTGGAGCCTAGAGAAGGATGTTATATCCCTGTATCTATGCTGATTTATTGCTATAATATGATTATTTTTGGATTATGTTCTTTCCCAGTGAAGTTAAGCCGTGAAATAGGATTCTATTCCTCAGTTGGTGCTTATCTTTCTTATGGAATATTCATCTTGGATGTGATTTAATCGAGTGTTGATTGTGCCCGAGTTGGTTTCGTTTGTTTATCCCCAGTGTTATATGTCTGTTTTGTCAGCATATACATGATAACACTCATACATTCATACATACATTATCCTGTTTTGCAGAATTGTGTTATCCTCTCTACAATAGAGTGTCGACCTTAAGCAGAAAGTGTATATTCTTTCAATTTCCCCACTGAGTTATCCCTCGTGGAAGATTTTTGCTTTAGCCTTCCTGTACAACTCTTTGTCTGGATGATTTGGATTTCCCTCTTGAGTTTATTTCTCAAAGGATGTATTTTGGTTGACTGCTCCACTCCAGTTTATTTCTGGTTTGAATCTTTCTTTCCCAGCAATATTATTACTTTAGATTTCTGCAAGTTCTGAGCCTTGGTTTGAGAATGTGCATTTATTTTGCACGAGAAGACTTTATCTCCTCAGCAGAAATATATTGGAATTTCCCCAGGAAGCCTTGATTCATTCCCCAGGAAGTCATATTTCTTTCCCCAGGAAGTCATATTTCATTCCCCAGGAAGTCATATTTCTTTCCCCAAGAAGCCATATTACTTTCCCCAGGAAGCCATATTGATTTCCCCAGGAAGTCATGATTCATTCTCCAAGAAGCCATATTGCTTTCCCCAGACAGTCACTTTTATAATCCTTCATAACAACAAGTATCAGGTCTCATTATTTGAGCAACTTGTACTTCCCCGTAAAAGTCGACATTATTTTTTTGCTAACTTCTCTATGAGTGGATAGTTTATAGTTCGTTGTCAAATTATTCCAATGGATGGAAAGTCTTTCAATATCGCAGAGACAGTTCATTGTGAAATCTTTTCAAGTGGTAGTCTCTTTATTTGAGACAACTTATATACTACCTTTTCCAGGAAGAATGCCTTGGTTAAAGAAGAAGTTGAGACCCTTTCTAGGTGAAACGCCATGATTTTGGGAAAACATGTTATCTTTTTTCTACCCTCAGTGAACGTTGGTAGTTCACCATCAGTGAACATCGGTGCTATGATATTTATTTTCTCTCTACCTTCAGTGAAAGTTGGTAGTTCACCATCAGTGAATGTTGGTGATTGTTATCTTTTAGCTACCTTCAGTGAATGTTGGCAGTTCACTGTCAGTGAACGTCGGTGTTATGGTATTCCTTTTATCTCTACCTTTAGTGAAAGTTGGTAGTTCACCATCAATGAACGTTGGAGATTGTTATCTTTTTGCTACCTTCAGTGAACATTGGTAGTTCACCGTCAGTGAACATCGGTGCTATGATATTTCTTTTCTCTCTACCTTCAGTGAAAGTTGGTAGGTCACCATCAGTGAACGTTGGTGATTGTTATCTTTTTTCTACCTTCAGTGAACGTTGGTATTTCATTGACAGTGAACATCGGTGCTATGATATTTCTTTTCTCTTACTACCTTCAATGAAAGTTGGTAGTTCATCGTAAGTGAACGTCGATGTTTGTCTCTCTACCTTCAGTGAATGTTGGTAGCTCACCGTTAGTGAACGTCGGTGTTGTTATTCTTTTCACTTTCTACCTTCAGTGAACGTTGGTAGTTTCGCCTTCAGTAAAAGATGGTGTATCCTTTGATCTTTTACCATCCTCTTAGAGTCGGGTCTTTTTGATTCACTAGTGATTTATTTTTCTGGTGGGGTTTCTCTTTTTATCCTTATTTTCATTGCTACAATCCACAGTGGTGTTTCACGTCCCTTCGAAGTTGTTCATATGCATTCATACTCATAAGCATTTCATGGCATCTTAGGGTCAAAAATAGGGCTTGCTTTATATTAAAGTATCTTCAATCGCGTCAACACGAATATTTTTAACCTTCGTATCTTCGGATAGAAGAAACTTAAATAAGGGCACATTAGGGCTTTTGGTTCTCCTCCCTATCTTTAGCTTTGCTCTTTGAGGAATCACCAAGCACCTTGACTTGTTTTTCTTTTGTGATCATGCATGTTTTGTTTTGACTTCCCTTTTAATTAATAAAATTCAATGTTGGTTTGTCTTACTTGTTAATAATGTAGGTAAAGGCAATGTGGCTTAGCAAGTTGATTCATGGGTTCATGAGTTTATTTCCATGCCCTAGTCAATAAATCTTGAGAAATTCAAACCTCACCATTAAATTTGTTTTGGAATAAATGGAATGCCAATGTTTATCTTGGTTCACCACATTTCAAAGTTATCAAGATTGATTCTAAAGTATAAGGGGTTGATTGAAGAAGTTGTCATGGTTGGACAAGGCCTTGTTCTCATTGGTCACAAGTGCATATTTCTCTCAATTCTCAAGATATGGAATTGATTTTGGTTGCTATGAGTTATCATTATCATCCTCAATAACTTCTGTCTACAAAGCAAAAGTGTTGGTACAAGAAGGTTGTTTAAAATTGTCAAAGTTCCTCAAAGAATTTTCTTGATCTAGGTGCTAGGGTTTTGAACTTCAAAGAAGTATATCTTGCTCAACTTTTGGTATTTTTGAGTGATTCCAAAAACATCCTTCTCTTCAAATGGTTATTAACAAATCACTTCAAAAGTTTCAAGGAGTTTTCATGTGGAAGAAACTTGATGATGAAGAAATATTACAAGTCCTCCAGATGAACCCCCAACTTCCCATGTGTGACTTCAAATGATCATAGCTTAGTCAATTTTTATCACCTTGAGCCCACTCTTTTTCCACAATGATCTTAAGGATGTGAACTTTATTCCTTATTTTATGTGAAAAGTGATAAAATGGATGGAAGATTCCCTAAGGATACAAAAGATTATAGGTCACTTCATGATTTGTTTCCAACTTCAACAATTCATAACTCTCTCAATTTTTGGAGATTTTAAATCTTTCAAGTTTCAAAATGTCATTCAAGAGGTCTATTTCATGCCATCTTTTTTGGTTAAGAGAAAATTCCAAGAGGAATGCCATGTTTGGATGCAAAACATTATAGGTCAGTTTTGAAGAAAAACTTGTAATATTTCTAAGTATGGAAAGTCAACCTGTTTTTCCCAACTTTGACTCATTGCAACTTTCAGTTCAAACATCCATTTGATTCCATTCTTTTCTCATTACAAAGCTTGTAACCCCATCTTTCTAAAGCATCAAGAATCAATCCCTAAGACCCCTTGAGTTGAGAATGCCATTGATTTGAATTTGCTAACTTGAAATTGAAGTTTCATCACAAGTCAAATTTTGAAATCTTTGTTTTGGTTTCTAATCACAAGTTTTCTACGTGTTTTTGCTTCTAATCATGTTTAGAAACTTTCCAAAGGTGTTTAGCATCATGAACCACACAATTTGGCTGAGTTTTGATGCTAAACAAGTCACACTTTGTACATGTTGCAGACCCCTACGATTTCCCTCCAAACTTCATAATTTCACACGCTTAAGGATCCCATTCATTCTCCTATAAATAGAGGGTCATACCCCATTCACCCCCTATAAATAGTTCATGTTGTAATATTATTTTGTGATTATTTTCTGGCTGATCTTGTGTTGAATTTTTTATCATGAACATTGTTAATATCATTGGATCAATGGTATTGAGTCTAACTCCATAAAAATGTATGAATGATTTTAATAATAGTTTGATTAAAATTTAATTTAAATGTGGTCTGTATATTCTTTCCCACCCCTCTTCATCTCATCCCTTTCTTATTGCACTAAGTGTTATTGGAGCATGATCTCTATATCATGTCTCAAAACAAATGGTTCATAGATTGCTATTGACCGACCTCAAAATAGGTGTGACTTCTATATAAGTCCACTTACGATTGCTTAACATAGCGCTAAATTTTGTCCTGATTCGAATAAATGATCATTCGTGGCCCAAACCTATGTTTGCAAGCCCAAGTATTTTAATTTGATCTCTTTGATCCAATAACCTTGAGATTCATTGTGTGGAGGCTTTAGTTCTACCAATCCTCTAATAGATCCTCATCAATTTTGGTCAACGCGGATCACTTAAACATTGTTGATCATTAAATGTTATTTTTGAGGATTCCAAAATGGATGATATACTTGACAAAAAGCAAATGCAATTCATTGTGTGGAGGCTTTGGTTCTTCCAATCCTCTAATGAATTCCAAATGCAAGATTCTAGATGGTTATCCAACTAACCACTAATTATTTACAATTGATTTTATTTCATGCTTTTACTTTATGCTTTATCTTATGCACTTTTATTTTATGCACCATTTACTTTAGAATTTACATTCCATACTATTTTCATCTTTGCTCACTTGAGTATTTACTTTCTTGTCATTTTTATTTTGCTCACTCGAGCTTTTCTTTTCTTTTTGAAGACATCTAATAATCAACATGAACCATAAAAAACCTTTAATGATACTTGGACTATTTGGTTTCTATCCTTGACATTATGGAGTATTGGACTTCTTAGACTTAGGATTAGAAACCTTGGCCTATGTTGGAGACCTTGTGACCTTAATTGATATTTTGTCTAGAGTTCTTAAGGTTTGCCTCAAGACATTGGGTTGTTTGTTTGTTTTGTGTGCAGGTTATTGTGATTACATACTTTGTTTGTAATATGGAATTCACCCGTATACAGCCGTTACTCTGTCCAATTTTTGTGAAGACTTAATACATTTGAAGTTTGATTCTCTCAAGAGGTCTAATATCTTTACTTGCTTGGTTTCGATCCAAGGAATGGGAATTCTATCTTGACTCATAATGTCAAGTATTGGCTTCTTTTTAGTTAGATGGTTCTTCTCCCTAGCTTTTACCTCATGCTTTAGGATAGTCTCTTCTTCTCCTCCCATCTTTTTTAATTTCAAAAATCTTCTTCCTCCTTTTGAAAACTCTTCTTGTTTCTAAACTTGGACTTATGTCCATGCCTTTTTTTTAAACATTTTCATAAATAAAATTCAATCAACTTAATAATATCTTGGTATTTTATTTATTTATGAGAAGACTAAAAGTCAAGCAATCTCATTTTATACCATTTTCCACTTTTGCTTTCTATTTTAAAACCTTTCTCAAAAGATTAGACTCTTGTCAATCCTCGTCGTGATGCAAACAACTATACTTTACAATATGTAGTGAAGAGAGATATTTTCCACTTGAGTGTTGAGTGAGGTATTATTGATTTTAAAATCCAAGCCATGACCTCCACTTTGAGATGATACAAATTCTCCTTTCTCATAATTGTGGGTAGTAAGTATGTTTTCCACACGGACAATGACGACGATGTCTTATCTCATAAAATTAACCAACACACTTGTGTTTCAAAATTTCAAAAGAGGAACTACGTGTACCCTGATCCCCTATTGCATGAAAGGTGGTACGTAGGCACTAAAGGTTCACAACCGCGGAGGGTGCAAAAATCATAAAAAAATATGTTTCTTTTCTCACCTCCACCATCTATTTTAAATACAATATTTTATAGCCAAAATATACAGATTTTACAAAGAGGTTCATGCATAGTACCGTAGATGTTTAGGGTTCTAATGCCTTCCCTTTGCATAACCAACCCCCTTACCTAGTATCTTTCCCTATTTTTTTGAGTTATTCTCTCTTTTCCTATTCCTTTGGAAACAATAAAGTGCGGTGACGATTTTTATTTTGATCTGTATAAGTCTAGTCAATCCAATGGCTTAGTCTTAAACATTTCTACCGCTGCAGTCACTAAACACTTCAAATATGGAACCATAAAGATAATGCCTCCAAATCTTCAATACAAAAACAACTGCAGCAAGCTCTAAATCATGCGTAGGATAGTTCTTCTCATGAGTCCTCAACTGCCTTGACGCATAAGCAACTACCTTCTTATTCTGCATAAGCACACCTCCTAAACCCATCTTAGAAGCATCATAATATACCACAAAAATCTCTCCTGGGTTAGGTAACGTCAAAATCAGAGCCGACGTTAATCTCTTCTTCAATTTTGAAAAACTGTCTTCACATTGAACATCCCATATAAAAGCTCTACCTTTACAAGTCAACTTAGTCAACGGAAGTGCCAACTTAGAAAAACCTTCGATAAACCTCCTATAATAACCAGCTAATCCCAAAAACCTTCTAATCTCCGTGGATGACTTTGGAGTTTCCCATTGCAACACATCATCTACTTTAGATGGATCTAATGTAGTTCCACTACCTGAGATCACATGACCAAGAAAACTAACCTCCTTCAATCAAAATTCATACTTAGACAGCTTTGCATACAACTTTTCTCTTTCAAGACTTGTAGTACTATTCTTAAGTGTTCTGCATGCTCTTCTTCTGACTTAGAGTAAATCAAAATATCATCAATGAACACCACCATAAATCGATCCAAATAAGTATGAAAGATATGATTCATGTATTCCATGAATACTCCCGGCGCGTTGGTAACACCGAAAGGAATCACCGAATACTCATAATGTCCATAACGCATTCTGAAAGCCGTCTTCTGGATATCTTAATCCTCAACTTTAATCTGATGATATCCCGACCTCAAATCAATCTTACTAAACACACGAGCATCCACCGATTGATCCATCAAGTCATCTATTCTTGGAAGCAGATACTTATTCTTAATCGTCATTTTATTCAACTGCCTATAATCAACACAAAACCTCATACTTCCATCTTTCTTCTTTACTAATAACACTGGAGCTCCCCACGGTGATACACTTGGTTTCACAAACTTCTTTTCAAGTAACTCTTCCAATTGCTTCTTTAATTCTGACAATTTAGATGCAGACATCCTGTATGGTGCCATAGAAATAGGTCTGGTACTAGGTACAAGATCAATAGAAAATTCAACTTCTCTCTCTGGAGGTACATTGGGAATTTCATCAGGGAAAACTTCAGGAAATTCACGCACCACCGGCAATTCCTCAATTATAACTTGATTCTCGACAAATAGCGACTCCATCAACGAGAACATTTGAGCCTCTTCTTGCATCAACTTCCGCAACTGTCTAGTAGATAACAAATTATCTTCCTCTTCCTCAGGAGTAGAAAACCTCACATACTTGTTATAACAATTAATATGAACATAGTTATGCTCTAACCAGTTCATACCCAGAATCATATCTAACCCTCTTAACGATAAACAAACCAAATCAACATAAAAGTCTTTGTCGAAAATTGACAAAGGACACTTTAAACACGCAAAAGAAGTAGTCACCGACCCCTTGGCTGGAGTATCAATGACCATCTCTCCATAGCATGCGCCATTGCTTCTAAAGCAGCAGCAAGTGCATCATCATTCCTTCCAGCCATCTCAACTTATCACTACAACATAAACAATGGTTAGAACTCAAATTAACAATACTCGATTGTTAAACAACCTACGACTCGAAAACTTGGTCAGACGAACCAACTTTGCTCTAATACCTACTTTGTAACACCCCAATTCTACCCAACAATATAAATGTAAATTAGAGTTATAAAAATTCTACAGCTGAATCAGGATGCCACAAATTCAACTTAAAAACCATTGCATTTAACATGGATACATAACACTTTAAAACTTTGGATGAATCAACATCAAAATAAATTGATCTTTTAAATCAACAACTTGAACAACTATGCAGCAGAATCATAATAACATCTTTATCCAACATTAAAGAAACTTATGAAATAAAAGTACTTAACAACAATCAACTTAAATTTCAACAACCGAAATATTAAATACTAAAGCAACTAGCATTCATCCCCCCGAGTGTTATGTATCAGAGCAATGACACCGACTCAAACTACTGAAGGTCAACCGCCTTCACTCTAGATTACCTGCATGTTAACAACATAAGGGTAACATTCAAACATAAGGGGTGAGATATCGAACACTATAATAGAACGTATGATAAATATTACATTAGAATCAGTTTATGTAAAAATCACCACTTCATAACTTATAAATCACATCAATCACAACAGGCTATCAACAAAACACAACAACTAATTCATCATTACAACAACTTAATTATACAACTTGGAATGCAACTCAATACTATGTGAATGCATGTGGTACAATTGGAGCAGAACTCCCATCTTAAAAATGGAGTATAACTCCTATCTTAATAATTGCCAATTAATAGAAGCATCAATAAGACATAAGCCTTCTTCGCAGTTTGCCAATCCAGGCCATCACAGAGTATGCAAATGTATGTGACTCAATGAATGCACTATCACATACTCACAACAATCATCATCCATCACAAGGCATAAGCCTATATCACCATTATTACCAGTAAATAGAGGTAATTCATCATCATGTAAATCCCTACAACTTCACATTATCAACGAGAATTCACAACAACAATCACAACATCACAACAACTCAATATAAATCAACATTGGCCAAAGCCTATCACATCAAACAACGTTTCAGTCATTAACATAATTAAACAACAACTTAACATAATTCACACAACACGGTTAACGACCAAAAACACAACATGAAGGGGCAAAAGGGATAGGGAACTACGTGCCCCTCGACATGCACAACAATTAGGACAGCATAACAACTAAATCGTACTCCTCGACATGCACATAGAAGACAGGGTAATGACTAACTTATGCTCCTCAACATGTCCTGCAACCTAATTCTGCTCGAAAATCCAATGCATCATTCCCCGACACGCCTCGCTGCCTAAAACGTCGCTCGGTACCTACTACTTCAGTATCCTCCCCGGCCACTAATTCGGCCAACAACATAGGTAAGCTACAACGTCTCAATGTCCACACCACTATAATTTATAACTTCCGACCAACCGCTCAGAATAACATAGTAACGGGAAATTATATTCCTATCGACAAATTTATCAACATACAAGACCGACTACAACAATAATTCCTAATATCGTAACGACCATACCCTCATAACGACCACAACAAACTAACGACCATAACAACAGGCAACAATCTACACTAACCTACTCATCGATTAGACCTAACAGTCACACAGATACATAAAACGTCCATAATACATCATCGGGCAACTTCCTAAAACAGATTCATTAAACCGTTATATAGTTCTTCCCAACGGCCACAACATGAATAAACGAGCAACTTCAATAGAAATTCAGAACATCCACACACAAAAATTTCAAAACGACCAATTCCTATGTAATACACATCATAAGTACCATTATAAGGTCAGAACCCCACCCTTACCTGGATTGAAGGTCGCTCAACCAAAAACTCTAGCCGACAGTTTTGCTTCGTTCTGCTCGACACTGGGCAGCTCGCTCCTCGTCCATGTAGCTCTTTCGATCAACACACATAATCCTTATTCTCTAACTAAAACAAACCCCTGTGTCAGCTTAGCCTTATATATCATTCCTCTTGGGCCTAACATACACCCCCACTTTACTACTTTTAACCAATAGCATAAGTCCAACATTATTTCATATATTCCCTTTAATTCCACATTATCATTATTATTAATCAACTAATTAATTAATTAATAATAATACAACAACTCATTCCAATAATTCTTAACATCATGTAACTTCAAAAATAATCCAAAAATAATTTAATTCAATAAATAATTAAATTAAATTACGAGTGTTATAACCGCAATCAAAGTCTTCTTGAGAATTCTGACTACACCTAGTTTCTCAAGGAACCTATCAACAACCGTTGATTAAAAAGATGTGTATACCAAGATTCTTCTAACAAGAAGATTACAGAGTGTTTAAGTACAACAACAAAAAAGTGTTGATATCAAGATATGAACAAAATCTCCTTGGAAATTTACAAAACTATACAAAGAATATCTCAAAAGAGTTGTGCAACGTTTTAGCATAGTTTTGTAGAACCAAAGGTCTTAATTCTAATTCTTTCAAGTCCTTCTTTTATAGAGAAAAAAGAGATCTGTTGGAGGGTAGAATAGGAAACATAAAACCAGTTTTTTTGTCCCCAACAATCATGGTGGGAATGGTAGACAACATAGTACAAAAGAATTATCCTTATGCCACCCTAGCAGGGTAGTGGTCACAGTGTACTTTGTACTTTTATACTCATCATCTCACATAAAACTAGTCTTGATTTTTATTTTGTATTTATTCAAAGGCTTATGATGTATGTTGATGAAGCATCTTGTAGAAGGATAAGAATTTTGTAATACGGTAGGAGAATTGACTTTTGGTTTTGTGTTTTATCGCAAATGTTGCGGATAGCAAGAGTCGCCATCGACTTTTCTTTTATCTAATAAAGGAAAGGGTGAAAAGAATAGGAAAGACCATTGAGAATTTTTCTGAGTAAGGGGGTAGGTTATGAAAAGTTAAGGTGTTAGCACCCTTTTCATCCGTAGTTATCTACGGGATTTTAATCACTAACTCACCTTTGAAATGCTTTGTGTTTGTGCATGTTTGAAAATATTTTGAAAATGCCTAAGTCCGGCGAACTTTGTAATGATTCTTGTATCATTGAGAACGCATACAAAGTGTTTGTTTTGAAAATATTTTAGAAAAAAAGTGTATGCGCAAAAATGTTTTTTTGTGTGAGCAAGCGACTACGAGCTATCTACCTACTCAAAGATCTTTCATGTTATTTTCCTCTTCCTTTAGATAGTTCTATCCTACCATTAGTTAGTAGGAAGCCCTATCATTGGATGTTTGATGGACAAGCGTGGGTCATCGTACAGTCATAAAGGCAACTCGTAGGGTGCTTTAGCAATTTGTCGTAAGGGACTAAGATCGTTTAACGAAGGCAGCATCGAAGGGTCATTGAGGGACTATGATCTTTTAACCGAGGGTCTTTACTAAAGCGTCCCACGTTAGAGGGACATGACTGTTTTATTCGAGGAAACAAGTGGGATCACCCTAGAGGTGCGAGTGTGCAAAGTGTGTTGAGATTCAGTTATTTTAATCTTTTGAGATTCGGGTTAGCTATTATTTGATTTTATATCTTGCCATTCAATCTTATTAAACTAGCAGTAATAAGGAAAACAGTAAATTACGGAAAAATAAATCTAGACTATTACAGAGCTACGGGGGAGGGGGTTACAGACCACAAAATAGGGAAAAGTGAAGTAAACCGTAATTTATCTATTACATCCCTTAATAGTTACATAATTATGAAAATAATAATGCGAAAATAAATAAGTGCGCGGAGATTGTAAAAAAGGGAAAGTTATTAAAACCTAAAAAATTATAAGCGTTAGGAAAATATTTTTGGTGTTTTGTTTAAAAAAATATTTTTATAGTGTAAAATAATAATTAACCCTAATTTTAATTAGTTTACAAATTAATTAATAAAATAAAATTAAAATGTGATTAAAAAACTAAATTAATTAAACAAAATCTAAATCTAATTTTTAGTGATTTTTTCTTATTGAAAAAAGATTTAATTAATTATTTAAAAAAAGTTAATTATTCAAAACAATATTAAAAAAAGAAAAGAAATGGGCCTGTTATGCAAAAGAAATTTGGGGGGGGGGTGTGAGGAACCAATTACTAAGCCCAGCTTGACAAGGCCCAGAATTTGCGCTGGATTCAGTGAGGGTAGTTCCCTGGGGTTCACCATGAGGAGGGCACATCTAGGGCATTGGATATGGAATTATGGAGATCCATTGGTGATGAGATGAGGTGCACAACATGCGCTCTAGACTGACCTACATTAAACCTGTGAGAAATAATATGAAGCACTTTTTGGACCCATGCCCTGGTATGCCAATGTCTTTACGCACTTCACTCTACCATTGGGACAACTGTTTCATCCGGTGTTATAATTGAATAATAAAAACATAACATAAAATAAGTGCTGACATCAGGCAAATAACAAAACGCACACACCTTTGTTTGAAATGGGCCGATCAGCATGTATCATTTTGCCACGCATACAGTCAAAATGTCAAACCACCGCCCATGGTGGTTTCCCCCATCTTCTCCGATGAGGGGTTTCTTTGGTTTTGCAAAATCCACAAGATTAAAGCATACAAAACATATTATTCCACTTAAAATTTCCTCCTGAGTTCAAATATGGGGTCCGTTTTGGCTAAAACTTTCCATATCATAGGTTTCAAATAAGAAACCCTAGCACGGTTGTTGTACCCCAAAATTTTCCCTCTCATTTTATCAAGATTTCCCCTCACAAGACTCTTTGGACTCCAAACAGGATTATGGTTTGCTCTGCTCAAGACATCTCCTTGCACTAATGACCTGAAATTAGGGTTTGAGTTTGCACAAGGATTTTTGGACTTACAATGCTCAATGTGACTTTCATACTTCATGTTGGAGTTATAAGATTGCCCATACCAAGTTTCAAGCTTTGAATCAAAATTTTGCCCAGTCAATTGGACAGTTAACCTAGAAATCAGCTGTATTAAGGAAAAAGTCAATTGTGGCCAATTTACAGTCAAACCTCATAATTTTTGATCCACATCAACATTTTAGACTCATATGAACCATTTGATCAAGTTTGGACCACAACTCCTCAAGAAATTTGATCAGATCATCAAAAGGGCAAAATAGTCATTTTTAGGGTTTTGACTACAGAAGGGCAATTTCTGATTTTTCACCTAGCCAATAGCAAATTGGGTTCAATAATGGATTCAAGGACTCAATGGAATCATCTTGACCTAATCGCAAGGTTCAAAAGATCTCAATTGCATTGGATTGACAGATGAATTTTCCAGTCAACTGATCAAAAATCAACTATACACTGAAAAGTCAAACTTTGACTTTTTGGTCAAAATCAAGTGCCAAGGGTCATTTTTCATCAAGATGTGTCAAAATATGAAACTTGTTCACCAAGAAACCTAATTTTGGAAATTAGGGTTTAAGATTGAAAATTTTCATAACTTAGAAATTTTCTAAGTTATGAAAATTTCTTATTTTTTCCCAACTTTTCCAAACATTTTCACCATGATACAATTGGATTCAATCAAAACTTCCAACATGAAAGTTATAGTCCTCCACAAAATCTAACAACTTAGATTCACAAAGTTTTCCCAAAAGATGCCTGGATCGCAAGTTATGATTTTGTGAATAAGGGTCCAAAAACTTTCTAACTTGTGAAATTTTGCCCTAGTTTAGGCAGGATTTTGACCTATCTTCATGGAAAATTTTCACCTAGTTACAATTGGAATCTCAAAATTCATTTCAAAGATGGACTGTATAGAATGTTACAAGCTTTCCAAAATATCCAAGAACTCTCCAAAATCATTTATCGTTAGGGAGAATCGAAGAAAAGAAAATGACCATTTCTCACTTTTGTCAATGGCATTTTTCATGTTGCTACAAGTTGCAAATCTGTCCAACCATGCTTGTAATTGGTTTACAGGTCCTTAAACCCTTCCACACTCAAAAATTGAATGAAAACACAATGGATTAAGGCTTTGTTCTGAGCTTTAGAAGATTACACATTGAATTAATCCATTTTTGGCAAAAAGGCAACAATGCCATTTACATAAAGCACAACTTTTGCATTTTTGTTTGTCTTGAGCATTGGACTTAATATTTTTCAGCAAACCACATCCACAAAGATAGGTAAAAGTATACCAACTATGTGCAGACCCTAAGCTAGATTGTACAAGCCTTTGCATTGTCAAAATCACCTTTTGCTTCAAAACCAAGTCATTATGCCAAATCACCACAACTTTGCAATCTAAAAAAACCAAAGCTTGTGAACATTTGAACCAACTTGAACACATTATACTAAGCCAGAAACACGAGCTAGAAACCTCTCAAACACCCTTGTACACCGAAAACCCCATTTTCTGCCAAAACAGGGCAGGATCTGCAAATTATAAGCCAAATCACAATCCACTCGTGCGTTTTGCTTGCAACCAGTTCCAACACACTCCATACAACATACCTAAGCTATCCCAACCATTACCAAGTCACTGTAACTCCATTTACACACTTCACCATTTTCAAATTCTGACTTTGCATGTTGAGTTCTACAAGCATATTCAAGCTATTTCAAAGCAGGCTAAGCATTGGGAAAGCTCAAAGGAACTTTAAGAAAGCTCACAAGTATCTCAGGCCTCACTCGCAACCCCTACATTTCCATACTCGAGCTTGACTGAAACAGGTAAAGTTCAAACTTCTATCTTTCTATTTAGGAATCATTAGGCTTAGGTTTGTGAATAAAAAATGTAGTCCTCATTGCTTTTGAGCTGTACATATGCATAGAATTCATTTAAGTTAACTGATCTGGGAGAATTTGAATGATGAACTTTCTGAAAAAACAAGGTTAGAAATTAGGGCCAGAGATATTCTCTCTGGTCTTTGAGAGTTAGATTAAGTTTTTTATATGGTTAGAATCGTATGATCAAGAGCTATAACTTTCATGTTGCAAGTTTTTGTTTTTAAGCACAAATGCAGGAGATACGAATTTGAACAAAGGCGCGCGTTTTCTTGTGCTGGAGGACAGGGATGAAGAGGATCTGGGCTGGGCCTGACTGTTCCTTGGTATTGGCACCCCCATGCTTGCTGTTCACACCCCCTTGGCCCATTTGATTATTTTTCCATATTTTTCATTTCTTTTTTAGTTTCTGATTTTTATTTATTTTCTCCAAATATTAAAAATCACTAAAAATATTTTCTTAAATTTTCGCATTTTATTTTATTTTTTATTTTATTTTTTTGGCATAATATTTAGTTTATTAGGTTTAATCTATTTATTTTCTAAAATAAAAACTCATAAATAATACAAAAATATTATATATTTTTATTTTTATTATTTATATACTTAAATAATATTTTTCTCACACATTTAATTTTTTTTAAAATTTTGTATATATTTTATTTTATTTTCTTGTACATAAATAAATAATTATAATATATATATTTTCTTAAACCAAAAAATTAGGGTTTCTACCCTTTTCAAAAATAATCTTTTATTTCCCTATTTTTAGGACATTAAATAATTTATTTTTACATGCCTAAAAATAATACAAAAACATTTCTTGCATATTTATAATATATTGAATATTTAAATATTTGTCCATTTATTTATTTGTACAAAGAATTCAATATGGTTGTAATAGTTGACTTAGGGTTTTATTTTCTTGCAAATATCCCCCTATTCAAATTTGTATCCCCCTTCCCATATTAATGTTGTAATAGTCGTAGATTTATTTTTACACACTTTATTACTTTCAAATATGCCATGATAGAAAGATTAGGGTTTGTATGCAAGACCAAAATCAAACAAATAGCTTGACTAATACAAGACAAAATGCATGAAAATGACAACACAATGCACACAAGCACCCCTAGGGTTTCATCCACTTGTTGCCTTAAAAATGGCCATGGTATGCATGCTAGGTATCTTGGCAAAATCAATCAAAAACAAAAGATCATAGTCCCTCGATGACGCTATCTCGGTTGCCTATACACAAATGATCTAGTCCCTCAAACAAAAACTTGCTAAGATACTTAGCACCATTGTTATCATGGTTATACGATGACCCGCACCTGTCCCGTTTAACATCCAAACACAAGGTTGTTACCAAATGCAATGGTAAAACAACAATGTCAAAAGGTTAAAAATGTACAGGAAAGATCTTTGAGTAGGGTAGACAACTCCTAGTTACTTGATCAAACTTGCAAACATCCTTGCTATTTTCAAAAACACACAACACAATTTCAAAACATTTCCCAAAAATAAACTTTCAAACATTGAAACATTTTTCAAAAGACAAACACCTTTGTATACATTCAAACAAGAATCATTACAAAGGTTGCCACAACGATGGCCTCTTTTCAAAATACTTTCAAAACCACACACAAAAGCACCATTTCAAACAATTGAAAAGCAAAAGCAAGTGATCTAAAACAAGTAACTAAGAGCCCATGGAAAACCATGGATGAAAAGGGTGCTAGCACCTTCCGTTTTCATAATCTACCCCCCGAACCCAAGAAAAATCTCAAAGGTCTTTCCTGTGCTTTTTGACCTTTCCTTTGGATAAAATAAAAAGTCGGTGGCGACTCTTGATAAACTGAAACATTTGCGAACACAAACGCAAAACCTGAAGTCAGTTCTCCCACCGTATCACAACGGTTCAAAAATGGTGAATCTAGATTTAGGCGTTCAAGCTTGCATGTTATGGTTCTATCTTATTCTAAACATGATCACCAACACATATAAACATACAAGATTAGTCCAAAACGCATGAGTTAAGAGATTTTGAACTTTTGAAACCTTACCAACTAGTGTGTCTATGTGGGACGTTCTGAGCACAGTTGGGCGTGCTTATGGATTTAAGGGGACTCCTGGGAACCTTAGTAGTGATGTCTGATCATTGGTTTGGGTTTAAAAAGGCTGGAACTTTGAGATACAAGCTTTCACTTTATTTTGAATTTTGTGTTTTGAAAACCCTAGCTCTTGAGGTAGTAGCTCGTGCCCTTTTGATCTGATTTCATAACACTTGCACGAAGGAAAGAAATGAGGGTGAACCAATATGGAAGAAACAAAGCAATCATGGCTTATGGGATAAGAATAAAACAAATTAAAAATACTTCTAAATATGAGATATTGCTTGCCTTTTTGAGCCTTACACGATTTTGGCATGCTGTACTAGGCTGTCATGAGTTGTATTGGGCCTCTAAAAGATTGAAACAAAAAGCCCAAGCCCTTATACCCTTCTTCCACATTTTATTTGATTTTATTTGTATTTAAATGAATACAAATTCAAATAAAAGAAATAAAAATCATAAAAAAATATTTAAATGGATTTAGAGGTCCTCTAACACCTTATGAACATGTTTGAATATCAAAAGTTAGGCCCACTACTTTAAAATTTCATGTTTGCTCACTTTGCATTTTATGCATTTCCTCAAAATTTCCTAACTTGCACTGGTCATAACTCTCTCAATTTTCATCATTTGAATTTGGGAAGCTCAAGATGTACTCTCCAATTTCTATGGTGATCATTTTTGCATTTGCAGACTTTATCTTGATGTAAGTTGCCTTGATAAAAAGTGTCTTTTTTTGTTGACTTTTGAAATGACATGTAATGTATTAGCTCATATCTTTCAAATGAAGCACTTTGGACTTGATCATACATATACAAAGTTGTATAGAATTAAATTTCCTTCAAAATGGGCTTTGGTTGGAAAAAAGTTGATGAAGTATGTGAAATTTATGCTTGGTTAAAGTTCAGTTGACTTCTCATAAGGAAACCCTAATTTGGCAACTTTTGACTTTTTATGATTTGAGGGCTTTCCTTGAGGAATCATGATCAACCCTTGATCAAATTATGAATATCACTTCAAAATGTTGATGTTGACCCAAAATCTTGAAGTTTGACTGTAAGTTGACCATGGTTGACTTTTTACCCAATATAGTTGACTTTCAATCATCTTAGCCATTGTCTGAGCAAGCTTGTGATATAGGACTTGAAACTTGACATGAGAACTATTGAAGACCTATGAAGAACCATGGAAATTACTTGAGAACCTTGAAACCTAATCTTCCTTGAGAAACTCAAAACCCTAGTTGTGGACCCATTGCTGAGGAGGAGAATTAACTAGTCAACCCTTGAGTAGCCTTGAGTACTTGAGAGCCTTAGAAGAATATTTTTTTGAAGAAAATGGGAGGGAAAATTTTGGGGTACAATAGTTTCCCCTGTTCAATCTTCTTAAACCTGAAGAGTTAGATGGGTATGCTCGCCATTCGTGACTTGAAGGTAGAAGATGATTGAACACTTAAGTGCCCAAGAATTTGCACTCCCTGGTGCACAAAGTAATGTTGTTGGTTGATTATATCGGGAATGAGCTTAAAGATGCCATTTGGAGGGATGACAGGGAGTCATCAGAAATGGGCTTATAGATGCCATCCAAAATAATCGTTGATAGAAATTAGACTAAGTCTACGTCCGACCTTGTCTTGGAAGATGTATCAGAATAAATCTATGCTCAATTTAATCTAAGTAAGAAGATGTATACACCTGTCTTCAACTGGAAGAAGTATCAGAATAAATCTATGCTCGATTTAATCCAAACCAGAAGATATCTACGCCCGACTTCAACTGGAAGAAGTATCAGAATAAATATACGCTTGATTTAATTTGAGCCAGAAGATGTCTACACCCATCCTCAACTGGAAGAAGTATCATAATAAATATACGCTCGATTTAATCTAAGACAGAAGATGTATACGCCCGTCTTCAACTGGAAGAACTATCAGAATAAATCTACACTTGATTTAATCTGAGCCAGAAAATATCTACACCCGACTTCAATTGAAAGAAGTATCAGAATAAATCTACGCTCGATTTAATCTGAGCCAGAAGACATCTACGCCCGACTTCAACTGGAAGAAGTATTAGAATAAATCTATGATCGACTTAATCTGAGCCATAAGATGTCTATTCCCGTCTTCAACTGGAAGAAGTATCAGAATAAATCTACGGTCGATTTAATCTGATCCAGAAGATGTCTACGCCCGACTTTAACTGGAAGAAGTATCTGAATAATTCTATGCTCGATTTAACCTGAGCCAGAAGATGTTTACGTCCATTTTCAACTGGAAGAAGTATCAGAATAAATCTACGCTCGATTTAATCTGAGCTATAAGATGTCTACGACTATCTTCAACTGGAAGAAGTATCAGAATAAATCTACGCTCGATTTAATTTAAGTCAGAAGATATCTACGCTCAACTTCAATTGGAGAAAGTATCAAAATAAATTTACGCTCAATTTAATCTGAGCCAAAATATGTCTACGCTCGACTTCAACTAGAAGAAGTATCATAATAAATCTACACTTGATTTAATTTGAGCCAGAAGATGTCTACGCCTGACCTCAACTAGAAAATATGTTTCTTTGAGAATGACCCTCTGAGGAAATTTCTTAAGTAGCCATTTTTCAGATGTAGCCTTTGTGAAGACTTTCTGGTCATGTAAGTATTTTATGATGTTTGTCTATTGATTGATCTTTCCTGAAAAGGTAAAGAGTTAGTTGTATGCAATTTAATGATATATGAAATGTATTGTGTAATGATATTCTCAAAATAAATGAGAGCGTGTTATATGTATTTTGTATGCAAATTCTATGTTGTTCGTAAATGATGTATGAATGTGAAATTTTATTGAAGTGTATTTGTAAACCCGTGCAACATCTTTGTCTGGGAAAATAAATCCATGACTGTTGCTGGGGAAGAAGAGTATGTGTATCTTCGATCTTGATGGGTATTCCTGCTTTCTACTTGAAGAACCTCAGCTGGGGAATGTTGATTCCTGTTTGGGGAGGATAGTCCAAGAACATTGGTTGTTCGTTGCTATACTGGGGATTTTAGTTCTTATATACCCTAATTGGGGATAAAAGACATGGATAAACTTTCAAGGTGCTGTCTGACCAAGTTTCTGATATGGATACTGACTTGTCTGGAGGGAATAAGGTTGAACGATATCTGATCCAGTTTCGGATTCAGTAGAAATTCTCTGGGGATAGCAACCCGGAATATCCTTTGCTGGAGATAGGAATCTTGTCGGTAATTCGTGGTAGAAACAAACTCAAGCTGGAAAATCATGAAAAATAATACATCAGAGTCCACAATGGGATGTCACATAATCCAAAATTCCATAAAGTTTCAAAACAATTTATTTCTTTGTTTATCCAAAATATTTATTCGGCAGCGGAAAATCAACTTAAATTGGTTCAATGGGATTCTAGCCTCAACAACAAATCAAATTCCACAATATGTGGTCCACCATAAGTTTATAGTAAATATGCAACAATTGAAATCATGCAACAACATAGTAAAAGCCTCAAATCTCGTGTTACATATCAGAGTGACTCCTAAGACTCAATCTGGTAACATCTCTTAAAGCACTAACCGGGTATCTAATTATATTTACTCCCAAGGAGCACAGGCACAACAACACAAAATGGGTGAGAATTTCATTCAAAAATCACACGGTGAATAAAACATGCGAAGGAGTAGTAAATCACATCATACAGACAATACATCATAAACAACCATCATTCGCATCGTACGACATCAATTCAATCATATGTAACAATACCTGCATCAACATGCATGTGGAACCATCGAGGCATGATCCCCCAACATATTTCCAATAGGAAACAACAGAGCATAAGCCCTAATCACAACGCCATTCCAGGCCAACTTCAAAGCAATAAGCCCTCACCAATGAATGTATGCAACAATATCATACAACAACATAAATTATACAACAATAAGGAATAAGCCTTCATCATGGTGTCAATTTAGGCCATCCAAATCATTATCATCATAATCATCAACATTACCTCATAGCAGCATCATAAGCAAAACAACATCGCAATAAACAACTTACCGTTTCGGTGAAACGAGGGGGAAAATATTCCTATCCTAACTTAGGTACTAAAAGTATAATATTTTTCATTAATTCTTATCCTTAAAATCATAGTTCGTGGTGTTAGCTACCTACTTCTTCAAATGGAACCTCAATCGGATTCCGAAAACTAAAGTTATGATCGATTCAAGAAAGCCCAAAACAACGTTCAACTACTGCCATCCATCGCCCGACGAAGCCCTGTGTTGCCCGACGAAACTTCCTTTGCCTCACCCTTTGCTCGATGATGCTAGGTGCGACGTCCTCCACTAACTCATCCAAAATTTTCCTCCTTCTCGCCTCTGCTTTCTCCTAGCGAAACACCATCGCTCGACGACACTCCCTATATCGCCCGACGATACTCTGTGAACAAGTTTTTCCTGTTTGTGATTTTGCACTATACCAGACCAATTTTCCTGTGATTTTGTCACATTACGAGTCCTAAAAGTCATCTGCACATATAGTTTCACTACCTATTAATTCATCACAATGCAATACTTTTTGTACACCAATTACGAGTCCTTTTTCATCATCAAATCCTCTAATCCTAATCTCTATTACTCATAGGTTTTAGGTTGAGGTTTTGTGGTACTATCATCATAACAACAAAATCACCGACAACAACTCACAATTATAACATCACAATCTCATGCCCAATCAAATACAACAACATCATTCAATTCAACAAAGATCAATCATGCATCAAATACACCAAAAAAAACCTAAGAGGGAAAGGAACCCTCACTACCCTCTCATGTAAAATCACCAATTATAGAATCCATTCACCCCCTTACCTTGATTCGAAGCTTTGATCTTCCCAAGATTGTGGATGCCTCTTTGCCCTAGCTTTTTACTTCTCCTTGCCTTTTCTCGTTCTACAATTTATATGTCGTGTTCTCACTTTTATTTTCTTATATCGACCTCTAGAACCCTAAGTCTATATCCCAAAAATGACCTTCCTCAACTTAATTACTTATTTAATTATGAATATTATAAACACTATTTTATTCATAATAATTAATAACAAATAATATAATAATAATAATATTACTAATATTTTCTATTCACCCCTTGTTCTCTACACTTTTAGTCATACACCCCTCAACACTTCAACCTCTAATTTTTCGAATTGCATCACATCACATAATAAAATATGTCAACACAAGTAAACACACCATCTATATTGTACCCCAATTTTCCCCCTAAGATCCCTTCATCATACCACATTGTTTCAATCACTAAAAAATCACATTAGGATGTTTGGTTCTTCTCCCTATCTTTAGCCTTGTCTTTGAGAAGTTACCAAGCACCTTGACTTATTTTCTTTGGTGATCATGGATATTTTTGCTTTGATTTTATCTCTAAATTAACAAAATACAATATTGGTTTGTCTTGCTTGTTGATAATGTAGGTAAAGGCAATAAGGTTTAGCAAGTTGCATCATGGGTTCATGAGTTTATTTCCATGCCCAAGTCAAAAGCTTGAGAGATTCAAACATCCCCATTGAAGTTGTTTTGAAGTTGGTATGGAAGTAGTCTTGGTGGCCATGATTCCTCATCATCATCCTCAACAAATTCTATTCACAAAGGAATAATAATGGCACAAAAAGTTTGTTCAAACTTGGCAAAGTTCCACAAAGCATTCTCTTGATCTAGAGGCTAGGGTTTTAGACTTCAGAGGGGCATATCTTGCTCATATTTTGGTATTTTTGAGTGATTCCAAAAAAATTCTTCTCTTCAAAGAGTTACCAACAAATCAATTCAAAAGTTCCAAGGAATATTCATGTGGAAGGAACTTAGTGAAGAAGAAAGATTACAAGTCATCTAGATGAATCCCTCATTTTTCATATGAGATTTCAAATGATCATAACTTGGTCAATTTTTATCACCTTGAGCCCATTATTTTTTCATTATGATCCTAAGGATGTGTACTTCATGCCTTATTTTATGTGAAAAGTGAAAAAATGGATGGAAGTTGCCTTAAGAATGCAAGAGATTATAGGTCATTTCATGATTTTTGGCCAACTTCAACAAGTCATAACTTGCTCAATTTTTGAGATTTTGAGTGGTTCAAATTGAAAAGTGTCATTCAAGATGTCTACTTCATTCTATATTTTTTGGTCAATAGCAAATTCTAAGTGGAAGACCATGTTTGGATGCAAGAGATTATAGGTCATTTTTAAAGAAGAATTTGAAATTTTCCTAAGTATGGAAAGTTAACTATTTTTCTTCAACTTTGACTCCATGTAACTTTCAGCTCAAGAATCCATTTGATTCCATTCTTTTTCCATTGCAAAGCTTGTTACCTCATCTTTCCAAAGCATCAAGAATTTTCCCCAAGACTCCTTGAGGAGAAAATGCCATTTGATTGAACTTGGTAACTTGGAACTGAAGTTTCACCACAAGTCAGATTTTGAAATCCATGTTTTAGCCTTTAAACATCAAATTAGCACGCGTTTGTGATCTAAACATATTTAACCAAGTTTCCAAAGTGGATTAGAGCATTGAAACACAAGGATTTGATGAGTTTTGATGCAAATCAAGTCACACTTTCTTCACGATGCAGTCCCACACGATTTCCCTCCAATTTGCATCATTCCACACGCTTGAGCATTCCATTTGATTCCCTATAAATAGAGGGTCATCCCCCATTCAATTTCCCAAGCTTAGAGAGCCAAGAACACCCTGCCAAAACTTCACACAAAACCACTTTTGTTGAATTCTGTTTTTGAAATTTAAGCTTACTTTTCAAAATTCTTTACGTATTCATCATCCTTGAACTTCATACAAACTCTCCAGCACTTAAACCAATCAAAACGACCCATAATGCAAGCTACAGAAGTCCAGTTTCAGAGCTTCTTACTTGAACTTTGAAAAGGTAGAATTCTCCACCAATTGGATCCAAATCAAGCACTAATCTGTTCTACTCCTTTGTCTGATTCTAATGCTGCTTACAATTTTTAAATCCATTGAGAATTGAGAGAGAAATCTCAAATTGAAGGTGCTCGCTATTTTTCTGTGTTTTGATCCATATCTCTCTCCAAACTTTACATAAATTTGGCGCGATGGTTGTGTTAGAATCGTCTTGCAGAGACGAGTTCAATGATGCTAGACAGGGATCCTAATTTTTCCATTTGAAGGATCTCAAAAAATCCCCATTGCAGGGTGTCTGGAGGTTGAAGATGATGAAATGTCTCGTCTCAGCCAATGATAGCGTGCCAAGCGTTTTAATTTCATTGGTTGCCCTTTTTCTGATTACATGTGTGTTTCACTAAGGTCCATATCAAGCACAACGCGTCTGGTCCATTAGATTATCTTACTAACGCATTTTGACTTTGATCTGATGGTCCACATCTTTTTGGTTTTATTTTATTTTCTGATTTTATATTTTATTTGATTAAATTTTCAAAAATTCATAACTCTTTTATTTTTTATCCAAAAATTATGAAAAATTCCCAAAAAATACTTTGAATTATTTCTGATCTCATGAATATTTTTTCACATTTTTATTTTAAAATTTGGTATTTTTTATATTTTTTGTATTATTTTATTTCTTTTAATTACTTAAAAAATACTTTCTAACATTTTTTAATTCTGAAAAAAATTCATAAATTTCATTTTGCATATTTTTGATTTTTTGGATTTTTTATGGAATTTTATGTTGAGGTTTACTATTTTTGATCTATTTTATGTTTGTTTTAGCAATTTTAAATGGTTTAAAAATAGTTTCTGACTTTTAAAAATTACTAAAATTTTTATAAAAATACTTGGATCCATTTCTGATTTTTCTATGGCTTAATTTTTGCTTTCTTAAATAATTTGAACATAATTGATATTTTCCCCATTATTTTCTAGTTTATTTTAACATTTTTTTAATCCTTTAATATATATATATATATATATATATATATATATATATATATATATATATATATATATATATATATATATATATATATATATATATATATATATATATATATATATATATATATATATATATATATATATATATATATATATATATATATATATATTAAATGTTATATCATTTTGTGAATATTTTCTGGCTGTCTTAGATTGATTTTTTGGTCATGACTTTATTAACATCATTGGATCCATGGTGTTGAATTTAACTCTATAAAAAATGGATGAATGATTTTAATAATAGTTTGATTAAATATTAATTCAAATATGGTTTTTCTTTTTACCCTAAATCCCCTTCATCTCATCCCCTTCTCATTGCACTAAATGTTGTTGGAGCATGATCTCTATATCATGTTTCAAAATAAATGGTGCATAGATTGCGATTGACCAACCTCAAAATAGGTGCGACTTCTATATAAGTCCACTTACGATTGCTTAACATAGCGCTAAATTTGTACCGATTCGAATAAATGATCATTCATGGCCCAAACTTATGATTGCAAGCCCAAGTATGTTAATTTGATCTCTTTGATCCAATAACCTTGAGATTCATTTTGTGGAGGCTTTGGTTCTACCAATCCTCTAATGGATCTACAACACCTTTGGTCAACACAGATCACTTAAACATCGTTGATCATTAAATGACACTTGTGAGAATTCCAAACGGATGATATACTTTACAAAAAGCAAATGCAACTTGGTGTGTGGAGGATTTGGTTCTACCAATCCTCTAATGAGTTCCAAATGCAAGTTTCAAGATGGTCATCCAACTAACCACTAATTATTGACTTGTTTTATTTTATGCTTTTGTTTTTTTTTATGATTTATGCACTATTTATTTTTTTTAGCATTTTTACATTTCATGCCATTTTTATGTTTGCTCATTTGAGCATTTATTTTCTTGTCATTTTTACTTTGCTCACTTGAGCCTTTTCTTTTTCCTTTTCCTAAGATACTTAATAACCAACTTAAACCCTAAAAAACTCTTAATGGTACTTGGACTATTTGGTTACTATCCTTGGCATGATGGAGCAGTGGACTATTTCTTGGACTTAGGATTAGAAACCTTGGCCTATCTTGGAGACTTTGTGATTTTATCTGATTATTTTGTCTGGAGTTCTTGAGGTTTACCTCAAGACATTGGGTTGTTTGTTTGTTTTTGTGTGCAGGTTTTTATGATTACATTCTCAGTTTATAATATGGAATTCACCCGTATACAGCCGTTACTCTGCCCAATTTTTGTGAAGACTTAATACACTTAAAGTTTGGTTCTCTCAAGAGGTCTAGTATCTTTGCTTGCTTGGTTTCAATCCAAAGAATGAGAATTCTATCTTGGCTCATAATGTCAAGTTTTGGCTTCTTGTTGGTTAGATGGTCCTTATTATTAACTCTTATCTTATGCTTTAGGATAATTTCTTCTTCTCTTCCCATTTTCTTTAATTTCAAAAATCTTCTCCCTCCTTTTGAAAACCCTTCTTGTTTTGAAACTTAAACACTTTCATAATAAACTTGGACTTATGTCCATGCATTTTCAAAATCTTTTCATAAATAAACTCCAATCAATTTAATAATACCTTGACATTTTTTGTGAGAAGACTAAAAGTCAATCAATCTTATTTCAAATCATTTTTCCACTTTGGCTTTTATCTTTGAACTTATCTCAAAAGATTAGACTCTTGTCAATCCTTGTAGTGATGCAAACAACTATACTTCTACAATATGTAGGGAAGAGAGATATTTTCCACTTGGGTGTTGAGTGAGGCATTGTTGATTTTAAAATCCAAGCCATATCCTCCACTTTGAGATGATGAAAATTCTCCTTTCTCATGATTGTGGGTAGTAAGTATGTTTTCCACACGGACAATGACGATAGTGTCTTATCTTTTAAAGTTAACCAACACACTTGTGTTTCAAATTTTTTTTAAAGAGGAACTTCGTGTACCCTGATTCCTTATTGCACGAAAGGTGGTACGTAGGCACTAAAGGTTCACAACCGCGGAGGGTGCAAAAGTCATAAAAGATACTTCTTTTCTCACCTCCACCATCCATTTCATATACAACACATTTTTTTTATAGCCAAGGTATACAGATTTTACAAAGAGGTTCCTGCGGAGTACCGTAGATGTTTAGGGTGCTAATATCTTCCCTTTGCATAACCAACCCCCTTACCTTGAATATTTCCCCCTTTTTGGGTTATTCGCTCTTTTTCCATTCCTTTGGAAACAATAAAGTGCGATGGCGATTTTTATTTTGATTTGTATAAAGGCTAGTCAATCCAATGGCTTAGTCTTAAACATTTCTACCACTACAATCTCATATGATTATTTTAAATAAAAATAATCCTAATTAAATCGGGGTATTACAAATCTCCCCCTTAGAAGATTTTCGTCCTCGAAAATTACCTTATATGAACAATTCTGGATAACACTCCCGCATCTTGGTTTCTAACTCCCACGTCATGCTTTCTCCAACTGCTCCTCCCCAAACTAATTTCACTAGACGGATCCCCTTGCCTCTCAGCTTCTTCATTTCACGATCTTTGATCCTCACTGCTAAGGTTTCTACCTTAAGATTATCCCTTACCTGTATGTCATCCATCGAAATTACATGAGATGGATCCGCAATATACTTCTGAAGTTGCGACACATGGAACACATCATGCAAATTCGAAATATTAGGTGGTAAGGCCAGTCTATATGCAATAATTCCCATTTTATCTGAAATTTGATACATGCCAATAAATCGAGGAGTAAGCTTCTTGGATTTCAACGCTCGCCCAACACCGGTAATTGGGTTGACTCTTAAAAAGACATGATCCCCTTATTAAAATTCAAGGTCCTTCCTTCTCTTGTTATGGTAACTCTTTTGTCTACTCTATGAAGCATTCATCTTTTCTCGAATTAACTTTACTTTTTCTGTAGTCTCTCGTACAATTTTGGGTCCAAGCATCACACTTTCACCAGATTCGTACCAACACAAAGGCGTTCTGCACCTCCAACCATACAATGCCTCAAAAGATGCTATACCAATACTCGAATGAAAACTATTAATATAAGTGAACACAATCAGTGGAAGGTAACTATCCCATGTACCTCCTTGCTCAAGGACATAAGCTCTCAACAAATCCTCTAACGACTGAATAGTCCTCTCTGTCTGACCATTAGTTTATGGGTGATACATAGAATTCAATATCAGTTTAGAACCTAACGCATCCTGCAGACTCTTCCAAAATTCAGAAGTAAACCTTGGGTCTCTGTCAGATACAACACTTGACAGAACACCATGTAGCTTCACAATCACATGAATATAAATCTCTGCTAACCTCGACACTGGAAAACTGATACCGATTGGAATAAAATGAGATGACTTCATTAGCCTATCCACAATCACCCAAATCGTATCATGTCCTGTTAGAGTGCTCGGAAATCCCGTCACAAAGTCCATGGATATACTGTCCCATTTCCCTTCTGGAATATCTAACGGTTCTAACAACCCTGCAGGTTTCTGATGTTCAACTTTCGACTTCTCACAAGTCAAACATGCATACATGAATCACGCCACACCATGTTTCAATCCTGGCCACCAAAACAACTTCTTTAAGTCTCGATACATCTTAGTCGCACCTGGATGGATACTCAATCTACTTCTATAACTTTCTTCTAGAATCATCCTTTTCATCTCAGAGTCATCAGGAATACAAATTCTATCTCGGAACCTCAGCACACCTTTTGCGTCTACCTTGAAATTACTATTCTCCGAATGATTACTCACAACCATCAAATCCACAAACTTCATATCTAGCTTCTGAGCATCTTTAATATTATCCAAGAAATCATTGTTAATTTTCAATATTCCCAACACCACACTCTGCGGTGTAACTTTGCAAACTAAAATCATATCTCTGAATTGTTCAATCATCTCCATTTCCTTAACCATCATAGCAGACATATGCAAAGTCTTTCGACTCAAAGCGTCGGATAAAACATTAGCTTTACCTGGATGATAGTTCAAACCAAAGTCGAAGTCCTTCAATAGTTCTAACCTCCTGCGCTGTCTCATATTGAATTCCTTTTGATCAAACAAATATTTTAAGCTTTTATGGTCACTAAACACTTCAAATCGAGAACCATAAAGGTAATGTCTCCAAATATTTAGTATAAAAACTACTGCATCTAATTCTATATCATGAGTAGGATAATTCCTTTCATGAATCCTCAATTTTCCTGACGCGTATGCCACTACTTAATCATTCTGCATGAGTACACCACCTAAACCTAATTTAGAAGCAAACCGATCCAGATAAGTATGAAAGATACGGTTCATATATTCCATAAACACACCTGATGCGTTAGTAACACCAAAAGGAATCACTGAATATTCATAGTGTCCATATCGAGTTCGGAAAGCTGTCTTCTGAATATCCTCACCCTTTACCCGAATTTGGTGATATCCCAACCTCAAGTCAATCTTGCTGAACACACATGCATTTACCAATTGATCCATTAAATCATCTATCCTCGAAAGTGGATACTTATTCTTGATCGTCACTTTATTCAATTGTCAGTAATCTACACAGAGTCTCATACTACCATCCTTCTTTTTCATAAGCAGCACTGGAGCTCCCCAAGGTGATACACTTGGTCTAAAAAAATTTATTTTCAAGTAACTATTCTAGTTGTTTCTTCAATTCGGCTAATTCAAATGCTGACATCCGATAGGGCACCATAGAAACAAACTTGGTACCCGAAACAAGATCAATAGAAAATTATACTCCCCTCTCTGGCGGCACATCTGTAATGTCATCGGGGAAAACTTCAGGAAATACATGCACTACCTGCAAATCATCTATAGCAGCCTGATTCTCAATGGATAAGGACGTCATTAGTGAAAATACTAGAGCTTCATCTTGCATTAATTCCTTTAACTGCCTAGCAGATAACAATCCCGATTCTTCTTCCTCATCAGGAGTAGAAAACCACACCAATTTTTTATAAAAATTAATATGAACATAATTATATTCTAACAAGTTCATACCTAAGATTACATCCAGACCACTCAGCGGTAAACAAACTAGATCAACAAGGAAGTCTATGTCATAGATGGACAAGGGACACTTCAAACATACTAAAGAAGTAGTCATTGATCCCTTTGCTGGAGTATCAATAACCGTTTCCCCATTCATATAGGATAACTCAAGACTCAACTTATTAGCATAATCAGTAGCGATAAAATAATGTGTAACACCAGTATCAATAATAGTAATTAAAGGAGTACCATTAATGAAACAAATACCTCTGATCAATCGGTATCCACTAAATGTCTGCATTCCGGATAAATCAAAAACATTTCCACCAGATTGAGCTTTCTTCGGCTTCTAACATTGATTACTGATATGAATTTCTTCGCCACAGTTGAAGCATACCATAACCTTATGTCTGTAATCAGCCATCTTATGCCCAGTCTTACCACAACCAAAATACTTCTTCACTTCCTTGGTACATGCATTACTTTGATGTCCTGGTTTCCCACATTTGTAACACATAATGTCAGCAGGAGCACCCCTCACCGATTCTTCTGCCATCAGCAAACCTTTGTTTTCCTCTGTCATTTGGAGCATTGTAAGGCTTTCTACGATTTTGTTGCTGCTTGCCTCTCTTCTCAGTGAAAATCTTGTAGTGAGCCTTACTGTCCTCCTCATAGATTCTGCAGCTATTCACCAAATCCGGGAATTTATGGATTCAATGATACCTAATTGCTTTCTTGATATCGAAACGTAAGCCATTCTCGAACTTGATGCACTTAGAAAATTCAGATGTCTCCTCCGCGTAGTGAGGATAAAAGTTTTCCAACTCCTCAAATTTGGCAGCATACTCATATACCGATAAATCCCCTTGTTTTAGTTCCAGATATTCAATCTCCTTCTTCCCACGGACATCCTCTTGTTAATAATTCACCAGGAATTACTTACGAAACAAAGCCCAAGTAATAGCATCACTGGTGCCTTCCATTCTCTGGCGAGTAGTAACCCACCAGTCATCAGGCTCTCTTACCAACAAATGCGTACCAAAACGCACTTTTTGTTCATCATAATAGTCCATGTGTTGTGCCCCAAAATTTTCTCTCTCACTTTTCAAGAAATCTTTCATAAGATCTCCATTGATTCATGACTACACAAGGTTTGATCAGCTCAAGACACCTCCTTAAGCACTGATGACTCAAATTAGGGTTTGATTTTTCACAAGGACAAATGGACTTTTAATTCCTCATTTTAATTTCATGGATGATTTTGTACCTTCAATATTGTTCATGTCAAGTTTCAAGTCTTGGATCACATTTTAGCTCAGTCAATTGATCAGTTGACCTAAAATCAGCTTTATTGGGGAAAAAGTCATCTGTGGTCAAGTTACAGTCAAACATCATAATTTTTTATCCATATCAACATCATGAACTCATATGTGTCAATTTATCAAGTTTGGATCATAATTCCTCAAGAAATTTGATCAAATCATCAAAAAGGCAAAATGGTCAAAATTAGGGTTTTGACTGGGAAGGTTCAATTTATGATTTTTGACCTAAACAATTACTTATTAGTTCAAGCAATGATCTCAAGGATTCAAATGCATAATTTTTTCCTAATTGCATGGCTCAAAACATTTCTCAAGTTCAATTGATTGATAGTTGAATTTCAATCAACTGATGAAAAGTTAACTGTACACTGAAAAGTCAAACTTTGACTTTTTAATCAAAATCAAGTTTCAAAGATTATAATTAATCAAGAGATGTCAAAATATGAAACTTGTTTATCAAGAAATCAAAAATTCAAATTTCATTTTGAAAAGTCAAAATTTCTAATACTTAGAATTTTTTCTAAGTGTTGGAAAAGTTAACTTTTTTCATAAATTTGAGCCAAATTTCCACCATGATGCAAGATGATTCAAGAGAAACTTCCAACATGAAAGTTGTATATCTCAATGAGATCTAAAACATTTTAGGTCAGAAATTTTCCCAGAAATGCTTAGATTTCAAGTTATGAATTTGTGAAGACATTCTCATGAAACTTGAAGACTTAGTGAAATTTTGCCCTAGTTTAGGCAGGATTTTGACCTAACTTCATAGAAACTTTTCACCTAGTTCCAAATGGAATTTTCAAAAATGTCCAACATGATGGTTGTAAGGGATGTTACAAGCTTTCCAAAATGTGCAAGAAATCATTGAGATCATACTTGAGCTAAGAGAATCGATGCCATGAGGTTAGGGTTTCATTCTTGTATTACAAGTCAATTTTGTGATGAACACTTGGTCAAATCTTCAAGCATATTGTACAAATACCACTTTGAAGGCTTCTAACTTGCTTTTCACTCCATAATTAAATGTCTACACAGCTGTTAGAAGCTTTAATCCAAGCATTCAATGTATTGCACATGCTTAATACCATTTTAGGAAGAAAGGCAACATTGCCATTTTGGAAAAGTGGCTTTATGCACAAAGTCCACTCTTCTTGAGCCTCTAACTTGTTATTATGAACACATATAACATATATGCTCAGAAGCAACATGTTTAAAGTTTCTAATCCTACCTATAAGCCATGTACTTGTGCATTGGAACCACATTTTTCAAGCTTTCTTCAAAAACAAGCAAAAAGCCACAAACATGTGATTCTTGATTTCTGACTTCTCCAAGCATCCAAACTTGTTGCTTATAAATAGAGGCACTATTTGTGATCTAAGACACAAGCTTAACAACCTGAAACTCTCTCAAACTCCCTCAAATCAGAACTTGCATCAAAACTCTATTTATGTGCACATTCTGACTTTGAAATCTAAACTCACATTTCCCTCACGTGTTTTCATTCCAAATCAATCACAATGCTTCTGTACATCAAATATAGTCCATCTCCATCCCTGTTTCAAAACTGTATTTCCATCTTCATCATCTTCTAAACTCAAAAACAGAGCTCTGCAACTGGACTTCTCCAGGCCATTCCAGTCATCCATTGCTCAAGCTAATCATTGCATTAGCTTCCTGGGAACTTGAGGAAGCTAACCTGATCATTGCAGCACCTTGAATCAAGCTCATTTGCATTTCACGATTTCCAGTTTTGAGGTATCTTTTCTGAACTTTTATCTTTTCATTTAGGCATTTCTAACTTGCATTTATGAAGATAAAATGTAGATATCATTGCCCTGAAACTGTACACGTCCATATATTTTATTTATATTGATAGAGCTTAGAGAATTTTAGGTTTGAATCTCTGAAAAAAGTTAGATCAGAATTTGGTACTTTTAGAAGTTCTCATTCATCTTTGATTTATAGCTTATGATATTTATATGGTTGGATTCGTATGGAAAAATGGAGCAACTTCCATGTTTACATCTTTCATTTTTGTTGAGAAATAAGCAAGTTACAGGAACCATGGCTGGAGGTTGAAGATAAAGTCATTTTTAAAACTTTATTTATGTTATGTATTTATTGTTTTGCTTATGTTAACGGATGTATAGCCACCCCAGTCGTAAGGCAACGCGCGTTTCATTTCAAGGGCGTGGGTTCAAGCCCCAGCGCTGCCACTTTTCATATTTTTCCATATTTTCCTTTATTTTTTTTGCCAGCAACAAGTGCATAGGCCTCCTCTCTGTGGGCTTTCCATTTTTGTTGCCCCATACCCCTTGCCTTCACTTTCACACACCTGACCCAAACATTTTTTTATCATTTTAATCTAATTTATTTTCTTTTTCTTATTTTATTTCATTTTATTTTTCTTTATCATTTTTATTATTATTAATAATAATATTATTATTTTTATTAATAAAAAATCCAAAAATATTTTATTTGTTTATTTACATATTTAAAATACTTTTTTATTTTATTTTATTTCTTTTAAAGATAAAAAGACCAAAACCATTTTCTTAACAAATTAATTTCTTTTTCTTAATAAATTAATAATTAGATTTAGGTTTAATTATTTTTCTTTTTATTTAAAGTTAACTTAGAATTTAGGTTTCTTTTAATGAATTAATTTCCATACTATTTTTATTAAATTTAAAACCTTTTTCATAAAAAACCCTAAAAATGCTTTCTAACTTAATTTCTTTTTTTAATTAGTTTAGGTTTAATTTTATTTAATTTTAATTAATCATTTTTCTTAATTAGATCAAAATTAAATCCTTAACAAAAATCAAATAAAATCATTTCCTTTCCATTTACATTCTTGCACATTATATTCTTTTTAATTCTTGTATATTATTCAATATGGTTGTAATAGATAATTAGGTTTAATTTCTTGCAAATCCCTATTTGTAAATTTATATACCCCATCCCCCAATGATGTAATAGCATAGTAATTTTACTTTTCTGCAATTTATCCTTTCATATAAATGCTAGTAGTTAAGGTTTGTATGGAAAGATAAAATCAACAAGTAGATAACCCTAATCAAAGATTAAATGCATGCAATTTAAACACACTATTCACACATGCACCCTTAGGGTAATTCCACTTGTTGCCTTACAAAAATGGTCATGTTATGCATGTGAGATATCTTATCAAAAACAATAAAAAATACAAGATCATAGTCCCTCGATGACGCTACAAGTGTTGCCTTTCAAATGATCTTAGTCCCTCAAAGAGAAATGCAAAGATATCTTACAACATTGCTATCATGACTATACGATGACCCACGCCCGTCCCTTTACATTCAAAGATAAGGCTTTTTACCAATCAATGATAAGATAGCAATATTAAAGGAAGGAATAAATGGACAAATACTTTTGAGTAGGTAGAAACGTTCTTAGTTGCTTGCTCACTTTCAAAACAAATATCCTTACTCATTTTCAAAACAAACACTTTTAAAACACTTTCAAAACATGAAATATTTTCAAAAGTCCAACACTTTGTATACGTTCTTACGAACGAGAACTATTACAAAGTTTGCCTAAACGAAGGAGCCTTTTCAAAAATACTTTCAAAACCATCACAAAGCACATTTTCAAACAAAAGAAAGTGATCTAGCAAGAAACTAAGAGCCCATATATAACTATGATTGAAAAGGGTGCTAACACCTTCCTTTTTCATAGTTTAACCCACGAACTCAAGAAATAACCTTAAAGGTCTTTCCTGTTCTTTTCAATCTTTCCTTTTGGATAAAAGAAAAGTCGGTGGTGACTCTTGCTAACCGAAACATTTACGATCAAACACAAAACATCCTAAGTCAGTTCTCCCACCGTATTACAGAACTGGAGACTCTGCTAGGGATACTTAAAAGTGGGGTTACCTTAAGGCTAGATCACCTTTATTTACTTTCATTGTTTGACTTGTTTGCTTTACATTTTGGTTCCTTGTTTGGGCTTGTTTTGATCCTCTACCCGGATCTGGGATACCTTATAGGTAAGTAGCAATACGTTGTGGAAACTGTGCGAGGTATACCAACATGGTCTAAGCAATAGCTACGTTAGTGTGACACATTTATGGGTACTGTTAGCCCTTGAGTAGTCAAGGAGAATACAGGGCCGCTGTGTGGTGTCATGAAGCACTAACCGACTTTAGAACCTTTACGTGACCAACTTGGCTGTTAGGAAGTAGTGAGATAGACGACTTTGGTGCAGTCTGAAGTTGGTTGATACTCGATACTACACTCATTGAGATCAGACTTCTCGAGATATTATGGTCACCGTGAAAGAGGCTTGTGCTGAAACAATGTCCGACAAGAAAGATCAGTGACATTGAGATCCCTTAGAACCCGATTACTATTTCTATGACAGGTTTGAGCCAACTAAACTTCAAGAGGGTACTTACTTATAAGACTCCATGCAAGCCTAAACCTAAGGATTTGTTTGCCTTGTTTGTATATGCTTACTTGTACATAACATCATAAACATCATAACATCATACTCATTCTCACTAACCATTTCAAGGATTATTGGGATTTATCTTTGTTCTGTTTTATAGGACATGGCTTCCCTCCGCAAGAATACTATCCAAGTCAATCTCATAAGATTTCCTTCTCAACTAAAAGAGTTAGCATCAAGGGTCCCTGATAATTCTTCATTCACTGAAAGACATGGTCGCCTCCTAAACTTGGTTACCTCTAGCACTAATGAAAATATGATGAAGGTGCTTTTCCAGTTCTTTGATCCTCTACACCATTGCTTCACTTTTCCTGATTATCAGCTTGTACCTACTATGGAAGAATTCTCTCAACTCTTGAGGATTCCAATTCTCAATCAACTACCCTTCAACGGTATGGTAAGAGATCCAAAACCTGAAGAGATTGCCCGAGCACTACACTTGCAATAATTTGATGTCACGACTAATTGGGAAACAAGGAGTGGTGTCAAAGGGTTCTTAGCCAAGTTCTTGTTTAAGAAAGCTCAAGATTGTTAGAACTCTTTGGACTTACAAGCTTTTTAAGAAATCTTGGCCCTTCTCATATATGGGATGGTTTTGTTTCCAAACCCAAACCAAATTATATATGTAAGTGCTATCAAAATCTTCATGTCTCACAATCCAGTGCTTACTTTGTTGGGATATATCCTATATTCTCTTCACTCTCGCACTATGAGGAAGAGAGGGGTCCTCATGTGTTTCACTCCTCTCTTGGCTAGATGGTTTATTTCGCATCTTCCCCGGTCTGTGTTGAAGAACGAGCAAGGTTTGAGGTGATCCCATAGGCTGATGACGCTCAGACATTTGGATATTCATTGGTGTTCTCGATCCTTGGAGAACGTTACTATCATCGACCCTTGTGGAGAATTCCCTAATGTTCATTTGCTTGGCATAAATGGGGGTATCACTTACAACCCTTGCTTAGCCTTACGACAATTTGGTTATGCCTGAAGGGATGTTCCTCATGAGGTGCTCATCCAAGGAGTGGTATTCGACTACGAGAGCGACGATCAGAGTTACTGTCAGAGTTTTATACGAGGTTGGAGGATGGTAAGCAAAGTGGATAGTAAGACGCTGGAACACAAGAATTCCATTCCCCTTGAGCATTACCTTAGGTGGGTACGAGCTCATGCTCACAAACTTGTGATGCCTTATCGCTCCATCTTACCAGTTATCATGGAACCTGTGGTTGAAGGAGATGTCACGTAGACTGTCCTCCATCCCAACATGCATAATTATCTTGAAGACTTGCAAAGGGGTTGGATTTAGATAAAGGAAGAACTAGATACCTTCGAAGCTCAATTCTATGCTAGTGAGAAAAGGGTCTTGGAGCTTACAAAGCAGCTACATGGAGAACAAAGCTTGAACGCCTACATTGTGCCGAAGAGGATGCGTTCGACCTTTTTATCTTAGAGATTTATTTTGTAAGCCCAAGAGGCATGTTCTAGTCATTTTGAACTAATTAATGAAATTTGACGTTTGGTCATTCTTTGTCTATACAAATTTAAATTTCATAAATCCTTGAAATCATTTGTACACACATCTTCAATGCATCATAACATAACAAGTTTTAACACAACAGGTTTCCTTATCTTTCTTCTTTTTATTTCAGCAAGATGGATCTAGAGAAAACAATGAAGGACCTACAAGCATAAAACTCTCAGTTTCAAGAGACTTTGTTGAACCTAGCCAAGGAGCAAAAAGATCTGATGGCGTTGCTGGAAGCCAAAAAGAAACCCAAGAGGAAAGGTCTAGTCAACATGAGTAGAAGATTCGAAGAGTCGGTCCGTCAGATCTCGGTAGTAGAAGACTCATCTGAGGAAGAAGAGAATAAGATTAGAGAAGCTAGGAGTACCCAGGTTGGGTGTATTAGTGATCAAGCGTATGATGATGATGATTATTTTGACGAGCAGTATCCTCCTGCCAATGTCAAATACAAGCAGTTAGAAGACAGATTGAAGGCCGTTGAGATTCAAGCCATCCCCAGTTTAGTTTTTGATGACTTGGGTTTGATATCTGGGGTTGTCATTCCCCATAAATTCAAGATACCCGTATTTTCAAAATAAGATGGGGTTTCCTGTCTAAAACTTCACCTAAAATCTTATGTGCGCAAGATACAACTGCACACCGCTGACAAGAAACTCTAGGTTCACGTTTTTCAAGAAACTTGTCTGGAGCGCAACTAGAGTGGTTTTACCAGTTAGATGGTTCCTGTATCAATACATGGGAAGACTTAGCCATCGCTTTCTACCACCAATACCAGTATAATACTGACTTGGTGCCAACAAGAGTTCAGTTGTAAATACATGACAATGGGGAAGAATGAAGGATTCAAAGAATACGCCCAAAAGTGGAGGGACCTTGCCAGTAGGGTTCAAACACCTTTGACTTATAGGGATCATATTTATATGTTTATGGGCACTTTATCTGGTCCATTCTTTAAATTATTAGTTAGTTGTTCTTCTTCTGGTTTCACCGAAGTGATCTTCACCGGTGAAAGGGTTGAAAGCAACATCAAAAGCGGGAAGATTCCCATGGCATCTGCCTCCACCTCCAATCCTATAAAGAAACCTTTTACCGCGAAGAAAGAAATCAATGTTGTGTATGGGGCAAGGGCCCATACCAAGAAGGATGACCGCTAGTCCGTTAATGTCGTCCGAATTTCCAATCCAACTCCTGCTCAAAGACCATCTGCTAATCATCAACGGTTTGAGACTCCAAGAAGAAAATTCACGAGGATAGGCATGTAACTATCCCAAGCCTTAAAACACTTGCTAAAGGATAATTTGGTGACACTGCATGATCCTACGGCCAATCCAGATACCTCTTCACCAAAGTATAATCCCAACGCCAAATGTGCATATCACTCAAGTAGTCCCGGGCATGAGACTGACCAATGCTGGGCACTGAAAAATAAATTTCAAGACTTGATAGATAACAATACCATTGAATTTGATCCTCCTACAACTCCGAATGTAATCGCCGCACCTATGCCAAATCATGGAAAGGGTGTCAATGCTGTTGAAGATACAATTGTTTTTCCTCCGTCGAAGACTTGACTACTACATTGAACTTCATCAAAAAGAATCTGTTGAAAGTCGGGATTTTCCCTGGCTGTTTGAAGGATTGTGTTTGTTGTGCCAAACAACTCAATGGATGCAAAGGGATGAAGGAAGGCATTCAACGCTTGATGAATAGCCACGAGATCTTATTTGAGAAAACTCCGCTTGCCAAAAGTTTGACCAATAAGTGTGAAGATATCTCCATCATAACCATCTCGAACAAGCCTCTTAGGATCTCCTCCAAGGGTCCTATCAGGATTTCAAATGAACCAATTGTTTCTCCTTTGATAATTACCAATCTCGGACCAATTCCCTACTCTTCTAACAAAGCATTTCCATGGAGCTATGGTGCTGAGGTGTTTTACCATGGGATAAAAAAAGACGCTTGGATTGAAGAAAACAAATTTAATGATATTGGCAACATAACTGGCTCTAGCAAAGTGACCGGAACTGGGAAAATCTTTTCACCCAACATCTCACCACCAGTTGTTACAAAGGCACTTGTCCGCATCACTGCTGCTAAGCCAAATACTGACACGAAGGGAAAAGAGAAGGTAGTTGAGCCTGCTGAGAAGGAAATACCCACAAAAGACGTTGCTGATGGAGAACCTTCGAATCGTGAAATGGATGAGATCTTAAAAATTATAAAAAGGAGCGATTTCAAGATTGTGGAGAAGTTGGGGCAAACCCCTTCCAAGATTTCTATGTTATCTTTGCTACTTTGTTCCGATTCTCATGCTTGGACATTAATCAAACTCTTAAAGAAGGCTCGTGTCCCTCATGAGACCACAACTGACCAGTTTAAAAATTGCGTGGCAAGCTTGACGGCCGATAATGGTTTGGGGTTCTCGGATGCGGATCTGACACCACTTGGGAAGAACCATAATAAAGATATACGTGTTTCTGTTAAATACAAGGGGACTACCTTATCCCGTGTTCTGGTTGACACTGGATCTTCTTTAAACGTTCTACCCAAGGGGGCATTAGACCGTTTAGACTGTGAAGGTTTAGTCTTGAAACCAAGTGATATTATTGTGAGGGATTTCAATGGGTCCAAGAGGACAGTTCATGGAGAGGTGGACCTCCCGATCAAGGTGGGCTCATAGATTTTCAACTCTACCTTTTCCATTATGGATATCCGTCCTGCCTACTCTTGTTTTTTGGGTCGCCCTTGGATCCATGGAGCTTGGGCAATAACCTTAAGTCTTCATCAAAAGCTCAAGTATCCAGTCAAAGGAAGGATTGTCACTGTCTGTGGTGAGGAGGAGTTCATGGTAAGACACCTCAACTCTTTCAAATATGTGGAGATGGATGGAGAATTTATGGAAACCCCATGTCAAGCTTTTGAAGTTATGCCACCAATGGTTGCTGCTACCAAATGTTCCTCTGATGTGTCCAAAGTTGTTAAGGTCATGCCGAAGATGGTTTCATTCAAAGATGCTCGTGCTGCAGTTGAAGAAGGAAGCTGTGATACTTAGGGGAAACTCCTCGAGATCCTATTCAAAGCAGACACATTTGGTTTGGGTTTCACCGTCAAGGCTCAAAAGGAAGTGAGGCACGCTCGTGCAGGGAAGCCCCCTCTCCGTATTGGAAGCCACGAAGTGAATGCTGTAGGTGATTCTGATGATGAATGTGCATTTGAAGATTGGGTATATCCTATTACAATAGAACTCAACAATTGGCAACAAAAGGACTTCGTTCCCATCTCCTTCATTGAGGAGTAATCACTTGTTTATTGCTTTTTATTAATTCAAGAACATTTTGTTTGTAATATTAAACAATGACTTTTAAGCCATGTGCCTGGCCCAGGGCACTTTGATCCATTTGTCAAGGGTTTTATATATGTTCATCTTATCATATGATCATTCAATACTAACCATTGGACTCTTTTGCTTTCAAATCTTTTTTCTCATTATCTTTCTTTTTCTTCAAATACATTTTTCAAAATAGCCATGTGTCTTACATGCACACACGCACACTCTTACAGGTCCTCATCCACTTTGGATCTTATTGCCAATGACTCTACTATTGACGAATATGACTTCGAACGTCCAATTAACCAAGCCGAAGAAGAAGGCGAGGAAGATTGTGAAATACCGAGAGAACTAGCCAGACTTCTATTACAAGAGGAAAAAGATATTCAACCGCATGAAGAGTTAGTTGAAGTTATCAATCTGGGTACCGAGACAGACAAGAAAGAGCTCAAGATCGGCGCTAACCTGGAAAGCAGTGTCAAAAGCAGACTGGTTCAGATGTTGCATGGCTACATGGAAGTGTTTGTTTTGTCGTATGAAGATATGCCAGGGTTAGATACCGACATTGTAGTTCATCGTCTGCCGGCAAAGGAAGATTGTCCTCCTGTCAGACAAAAAGTTCGTCACATGAGGCTTGGCATGTCTGCAAAGATAAAAGCTGAAGTGATGAAACAATTTGACACATGATTCCTAGCTGTGACATCTTATCCCCAATGGGTTGCAAATGTGGTTCCATTACCAAAGAAAGACGGAAAAGTTCACATGTGCGTAGACTATAGGGATCTAAATAGGGCAAGCCCCAAAGATGACTTCCCTCTACCTCATATTGACGTCTTGGTCGATAATACTGCTCAGCATAAAGTATTCTCTTTCATGGATGGTTCTCCGACTATAATCAAATTAGGATGGCTCCTGAAGACATGGAGAAGACCACTTTCGTTATGCAATGAGGTACCTTTTGCTACAAGGTCGTTCCGTTCGGATTAAAGAATGCAGGGGCAACATATCAAAGGGCTATGGTAGCTTTGTTTCATGATATGATCCATCATGAAATAGAGGTATATGTGGACGATATTATTTCAAGATCACAAACTGAAGAGGAACATCTCGATCACCTGTACAAACTATTCGAGAGGTTGAAAAACTATAAGTTGAGGTTAAACCCTAACAAGTGCACATTCAGAGTATGATCTGGAAAGCTTCTAGGTTTTGTTGTCAGCGGTAAAGGCATCGAAGTCGACCCTGCCAAGGTAAAGGCTATCCAAGAAATTCCAGTCCCCCACTCTGAAAAGGAAGTCATAGGATTGTTGGGTCATCTTAACTACATCGTCCGTTTCATATCTCACTTAACTGCTACTTGTGAGCCAATCTTCAAACTCTTGAAGAAAGATCAAGTAGTCAGATGGAATGATGAATGCCAAGCTGCCTTCGACAAAATCAAAGAATATCTGCAAGAATCTCCTATTCTCATGCCTCCAGTTGAAGGAAGACTCTTGATCATGTACTTGACAGTACTAGAGAACTCTATGGGGTGTATTTTTGGCCAACATGACGAGTCTGGCCGAAAAGAGCATGGTATTTACTACCTGAACAAAAAGTTTACCGACTGTGAAACCAGATATTCACTGCTCGAGAAAACTTGATATGCTCTGGCATGGTCTGCTTGCCGGCTAAGACAGTATATGTTGACTCATACCACTTTGTTTATTTCTAAGATGGACCCAATCAAGTACATCTTCAAGAAACCTGCTCTTTCCGGACGGATAGCTAGATGGAAAATGATCTTGACTGAGTACGACATTCAATAAACAATGCAAAAGGACGTCAAAGGAAGTGTACTAGCAGATGATTTGGCCCATCAAGGTGTTGATAATTATCAGTCTATGAACTTTGACTTCTCAAATGAGAATACCATGCTAGTAACCGACTGTGCAAAACCTGGACCGTATGACGGACCTGAACAAGGATCCTGATGGATTATGGTCTTCGATGGGGCTTCCAACGCCTTGGGTGACGGAATTGGTGTTGTGATCATATCCCCTTAAGGTTGCCACACTCCTTTCACTGCCAGATTATGCTTCGATTGCACGAACAATATGGCTGAGTACGAAGCATGCATTTTGGGTATGAAGGCTGCAATTGATTTGAGGATCAAGCATTTGAATGTGTTTGGGGATTACTATCTAGTGATTAGTAAAGTAAAATGGTATTGGGATACTAAAAACCCTAATCTCATCCGTTATAAGGAGCTTATGCTATCTCTGATTCCTTATTTCGAAGAAATCACATTTGAACACTTCCCTAGGGAAGAAAATGAGTTAGCTGATGCTTTGGCCACCATGTCTTCTATGTTCAAGGTCAGATGGGACAACAAAGCTCCTATGGTTATAATTGAGAGATTCGACGAAGCTACACACTGTTGTGATCTTGGCACTGATACAAAAAAGCCATGGTACCATGAAGTGAAGAGATACCTTGAAGCACAAGAGTATCCTGAAGGAGCATCGATCAATGACAGAAAGTTCTTACAAATATTTTCAGCCAAATTCTTCCTAAGTAACCGAATATTGTACAAGCGCAACCATGAATCTACTCTACTCTGATGTGTGGACAAGAAGGAGGCAGAGGAAATTATGGAAGACATGCACGATGGTCTCTTTGGGACTCACTCAAGCAGACATACTATGGCAAAGAAAATCCTGAGAGCTGGTTACTATTGGTCAACAATGGAGACTGATTGCCATCAACACTCAAGAACTTGTCACAAATGCCAAATCTATGTTGACAAGGTCCATGTGCCTCCTATCCTTTTAAACGTCATGACCGCTCCATGGCCATTTGCAATGTGGGGCATTGACATGATTGGAGAAATTAAGCCCACTGCTTCCAATGGACATCGCTTCATTCTTATCGTTATTGATTATTTCACCAAATGGGTCGAAGCCGCTTCATTTACCTCAATCAAAAAGAACATGGTGGCCAGATTCATCAAACATAACCTCATCTGCCGCTATGGTATCCCTGAAAGGATCATCACCGACAATGGGACTAACCTCAATAATGCTATGATTACCGAACTTTTCACTCAGTTCAAAATCAAGCATCACAATTCTTCTCCTTATATACCTAAAATGAATGGCAAAGTCGAAGCAGCCAACAAATACATTAAGAATATTGTGCAGAAGATGGTAGTGACCTACAAGGACTGGTATGAGATGTTTCCATTTGCTCTTCATGGCTATCGTACTCCATCTAGGACATCAACTGGGACAACTCCCTTTTCTTTGGTCTATGGCATGAATGCTGATTTGCCAGTGGAAGTTCAGATTCCCTCACTAAGGATTATGAATGAGGCAGGCCTAGGCGAAGACGAGTGGATTCAGACGAGATTGGATCAGTTGAACTTGATCGATGAAAACGACTGGCTTCTATTTGTCATGGTCAGACGTACCAAAAATGCATGATCAAGGATTTCAACAAAAAGATAAAGCCTCGAGTATATCAAGCTGGTGACTTGGTAATAAAGCATATCATTCTGCCACAAGGCGACCCCAGAGGAAAATGGACTCCCACCTACGAAGGGCCATTTGTTGTCAAGATAGTGTTCTCTGGCAGTGCCATGATGCTGACTACCATGGACGGTGAAGACTTCCTACATCCTGTAAGCGCGGACATAGTTAAAAAATACTACGCATTAGAGACCCGCCTGGTTGACACACCTAGGCAAAAATAAGGGCATCCCGGCAAACCAAAAGGCTTGGGAAAAAATTAGGGATAAATGCAAAAGATTGTACACCCGACAAGTTGAAAACCCGAAAGGGCGACTTGGGAAAAAATGGGTATCCTGGTGGGCTGAAAACCCGAAAGGGAGGTCCAGGAAAAAATTAAGGATTGAAAGTGTATGACTATGTCCTGTGGAATCACCAGAATCGACTTTATTACCAAGGTCCGAGTTCAAACGGTCCAAGATCAATGCAATCAACTTCTGTCAACGACAAGGGGAATTCGAAGACATTGGGGCAATAGTAGAGTTAGAATACAATGAGATCACTTCCACACGGCTATTATCTTTGTTTTCAATTTTGTTTTCCTTTCAAAGATTTCCTCTTACTAGGATCTCCATCTCTTTGTACAAAAAACGCCTATTCATGGGCAGAATATCAATACAAATATACTTTAAAGTGCAAGCTTTCTGTTTTTGTTGCAAAGATGTCCAATGATTAAAATTGAGCAAACATATTCATGTGAACATAATTAAAACTGTTTGGCACATGTGTCCTGATAAGCAGACATCAAGCATCTCTTTAATGTATATGAAATATCCCCACAAAGTTATATCATTAGCATTATCACACAAAGATCGGCCATGATAAACCAACCCTCAACAGAGTTACCCACGAAGTTTCTTTGCATATATTGATCTCCAACCAGAGTCTCAATCTCTTGACAATTATCTCTCCAACTAAGTTGATCCTACAAGAAGAAGCCTTATGGATCTCTTCCTCAAAGAAATCACCTCGTCAGCAGTTTATCAAGTATTCATCAACGGGGTTTATTTCCCCAACAAGGTTTATTTCCTCAACAAACAACGAACAACAAAATTCCCCTGGTATAGTCCATCTTCCCCAGCTGAGTCTGTCTTCCCCGGATGAGTCTATACTCTCCAGTTTGAGTTTTCCTTTCAGACTACTACAAATCATAGGGCCACAACCCCTAATCCCCAGTAAAGTCATCAAAAAAACCTTTACTATCTCCAAAAGATACTATGAAGCCTGGACCCGACCAGATGATAGTACAATTTTTAAGCTACTATAAAGCCTGGACCCGACCAGATGATAGTACAATTTTTAAGCTACTATGAAGCCTGGACCCGACCAGATAATAATCAACTTCTCAAGTCACTATAGAGCATGGACCCGACCAAATAATAGTGAAAACCTTTCAGACACTATGAAGCCTGGCCCCGACCAAATATTAGTACAATTTTCAATTATTATAAAGCATGGACCCGGCCAGATAATAGTTAACTTCCCAAGATACTATGAAACCTGGGCCCGACCAGATAATAGTTTAGCTCTTCGAGATATTGAAGAACTTGGACTCAACCAGACAAGGGTTTAACTTTTTTTCCCCAGTAGAGTTTGCCTCTATCCCAGGAAGTTACTGTGAAGCCTGGATCCGACCAGATATCAATTTTCAACTTCATCCTTTCAAGAAAATTATTGTGAAGCCTGGATCCGACCAGATATCAATTCCCCTCAGAAGTTTGTTGTGAAACCTGGAATCTGACCAAATAACAACTAAGTTCCAAGCAAGTTACTGTAAAGCCTGGACCCGACCAGATATTAGTTCAACTCTATTTCTTCAGACAAGTTTATTGTGAAGCCTGGACCCAACAAGATAGCAATTAACTTTATCCACCTTAAAATTTGTGAAGGCTGGATTCGACCAGATATCATTTCAACTTCGTCTATTTAAGAAACTTATTGTGAAGTATGGAGTCCGACCAGATAACAACTAACTACAATCCCCAACAAGACATTATGAAGCCTGGATCCGACCAGATAATAGTTTAACTTTTTAAAAAAAACCACGAAGCCTGGACCCGACCAGATAGTAGTTACCACTTCAAGAAATCTGCGAAGCCTGGATCCGACCAGATAACAGTTTAACTTCAAGAAATTTTCTATGAAGCCTGGAATTCGACCAGATAACAATTAATTTATTCTTCCCCAGTAAGTTATCGTGAAGCCTAGATCCAACCAGATATCCGTTGACTTCCTCATCCTCAGCAAGTTGTTGTGAAGCATGGACTCGACCAGATAACAGCTAACATTCAAGATATAATCCCCGACAAAAGCATTATGTGAATAAATTTTGAAGATATGTATACTCTTCATCCCTAACAGCAATCCGAGATTCAGCTTCCCAAAACTCCTCAGCAGTAGTCAGGTATTTATTTTCCCGAACAAATATGCATACCACATTCATACATCATAGCATATACATACGAAATACATTTAGCACAATCTCATTCATCTTGTGAACATCATGCATACATCTGCATTTAACTAACCCTTTTTTCCCACAGGTAAAACATCAATTTTTAGTATAAATCGACCAAAGATTTGTGCTGATACTTCTTCCAGTATTTACCATCATTTCTCCAAATGGCATCTATAAGCCCATTCCCAATACATCTTCGAGTGCAAATTTCTAGGCACTCTAGTGTTCAATCATCTTCCACCTTCAAGTCACGAATAACGGATCCGCCAATCTAACTCTTCAGGTTTAAGAATATTGAACAGGGGCAGCTGTTGTACCCCAAAATTTTCCCTCTCATTTCTCAAGAAGTCTCTCACAAGATCTCCATTGATTCAAGACTACACAAGGTTTGATCAGCTCAAGACACCTCCTTAAGCACTGATGACTCAAATTAGGGTTTGAGTTTTCACAAGTACAAATGGACTTTTAATTCCTCAATTGACTTTAATGGATCATTTTGGACCCTCAAGATTGTTCATGTCAAGTTTCAAGTCTTGGATCACATTTTTGCTCAGTCAATTGATTAGTTGACCTAAAATCAGTTGTATTGGGGAAAAAGTTAATTGTGGTCAATTTTTAGTCAAACATCATAATTTTTGATCCATATCAACATCATGAACTCATATGTGTCAATTTATTAAGTTTGGATCACAATTCCTCAAGAAATTTGATCAAATCATCAAAAGGGCAAAATGGTCAAAATTAGGGTTTTGACTAGGAAGGTTCAATTTCTGATTTTTGACCTAAACAGTGACTTATTGGTTCAAGGAATGATATCAAGGATTCAAATGCATCATTTTGACCTAATTTCGTGGCTCAAAACATTTCTCAAGTTCAATTGATTGATAGTTGAATTTCAGTCAACTGATGAAAAGGCAACTGTACACTAAAAAGTCAAACTTTGACTTTTTGATCAAAATGAAGTTTCAAAGATTACAATTCATCAAGACATGTAAAAATATGAAACTTGTTCATCAATAAATCAAAAATTTAAATTTCATTTTGAAAATTCAAAATTTCTAAAACTTAGAATTTTTTCTAAGTGTTGGAAAAGTTCACTTTTTTCATAACTTTGAGCCAAATTTCCACCATGATGCAAGGTGATTCAAGAGAAACATCCAACATGAAAGTTGTAGATCTCAATGAGATATAAAACATTGTAGGGCATAAATTTTCCTAGAAATGCTTAGATTTAAAGTTATGAATTTGTGAACACATGCTCATGAAACTTGAAGACTTGGTGAAATTTTGCCTTAGTTTAGGCAGGATTTTGACCTAACTTCATAACAACTTTTCACCTAGTTCCAAATGGAATTTTCAAAAATGCATAACATGAAGGTTGTATGGGATGTTACAAGATTTCCAAAATGTCTAAGAACTCATTGAGATCATACTTGATCTAAGATAATTGAAGCCATGAAGTTAGGGTTTCATTCTTGTATTACAAGTTAATTTTGTGATGAACACTTGGTCCAATCTTCAAGCATGATGTAAAAATACCACTTTGCAGGTTTCTAACTTGATTTTCACTCCATAATTAAATTCCTACACAGTTGTTAGAAGCTTTAATCCAAGCATTCAATGCATTGCCCATGCTTAATACCATTTTAGGAAGAAAGGCAACATTGCCATTTTGGAAAAGTGGCTTTATGCACAAAGTCCACTCTTCTTGAGCCTCTAAATTGTTGTTTTGAACACACACAACATATATGCTTAGAATCGACATGTTTAAAGTTTCTAAGCCACCCTATAATCCAGGTACTTTTGCATTGGAACCATATTTTTCAAGCTTTTTTCAAAAACAAGCAAAAAGCCACAAACATGTGATTCTTGATTTTTGACTTCTCCAAGCATCCAAACTTGTTGCTTATAAATGAAGGCGCTATTTGTAAGCTAAGACACGAGCTTAAGCACCCTGAAACTCTCCCAAACTCCCTAAAATCAGAACTTGTATCAAAACTCCATTTATGTGCACATTCTGACTTTGAAACCTAAACTCACATTTCCCTCGTTTGTTTTCATTCCAAATAAATCACAAAGCTTCTATACATCAAATATAGTCCATCTCCATCCCTGTTTCATAACTGTAACTCCATCTTCATCATCTTCCAAACTCAAAAACAGAGCTTTGCAACTGGACTTCTCCAGGACATTCCAGCCATCCATTGCTCAAGCTAATCATTGCATTAGCTTCATGGGAACTTGAGGAAGCTAACCTGATCATTGTAACACCTTGAATCAAGCTCATTTGCATTTCACGATTTCAAGTTTTGAGGTATCTTTTCTGAACTTCTATCTTTTCATTTAGGCATTGTTAAGCTTGCATTTGTGAAGATAAAATGTAGATATCATTGCCCTGAAACTATACCTGTCCATAGATTTCATTTATATTGATTGAGCTTAGAGAATTTTAGGTTTGAATACCTGAAAAAAGTTAGGTCAGAATTTGATACTTTTAGAAATTATCATTCATATTTGATTTATAGCTTATGATATTTATATAGTTGGATTCGTATGGAAAAATGGAGCAACTTCTATGTTTATATCTTTCATTTTTGTTGAGAAAAGAGAAAGTTACAGGAACCATGGCTGGAGGTTGAAGATAAAGTCATTTTCAGGACTGGATTTATGTTATGTATTTATTGTTTTGCTTATGTTAACGGATGTATAGCCACCTCAGTGGTAAGGCAACGCGCGTTTCATGTCAAGGGCGTGGATTCAAGCCCCAGCGCTGCCACTTTTCATATTTTCCCACATTTCCTTTCTTTTTTTTTTGCCAGCAACAAGCGCATGGGCCTCCTCTCTGTGGGCTTTCCATTTTTGCTGCCCCATACCCCTTGCCTTCACTTTCACACACCTGGCCCAAACATTTTTTTATCATTTTGATTTAATTTATTTTCTTTTTCTTATTATATTTTATTTCATTTTATTTTTCTTTATTATTATTATTATTATTATTATTATTATTATTATTATTATTATTATTATTATTATTATTAATACTAATATTATTATTATTTTTATTAATCAAAAATCCAAAAAATATTTATTTTTTTATTTACATATTTAAAATACTTTTTTAATTTATTTATTACTTTTAAAGATAAAAAGACCAAAAACATTTTCTTAACAAATTAATTTCTTTTTCTTAATAAATTAATAATTATATTTAGGTTTAATTATTTTTGTTTTTATTTAAAATTAACTTAGAGTTTAGGTTTCTTTTAATGAATTAATTTCCATACCATTTTTATTAAATTTAAAACCCTTTTCATAAAAAAACCCTAAAAACGCTTTCTAACTTAATTTCTTTTTTTAATTAGTTTAGGTTTAATTTTATTTAATTTTAATTAATCATTTTTCTTAATTAGGTCAAAATTAAATCCTTAACAAAAATCAAACAAAATCATTTCCTTTCCATTTACATTTTTGCACATTATATTCTTTTCAATTCTTGTATATTATTCAATATGGTTGTAATAGATAATTAGGTTTAATTTCTTGCAAATCCCCGTTTGTAAATTTGTATACCCCATCCCCCCCAATGATGTAATAGCGTAGTAATTTTACTTTTCTGTAATTTATCGCTTTCATATAAATGCTAGTAATTAAGGTTTGTATGGAAAGATAAAATCAACAAGTAGATAACCCTAATCAAAGATTAAATGCATGCAATTCAAACACACTATTCACACATGCACCCTTAGGGTAATTCCACTTGTTTCCTTACAAAAATGGTCATGTTATGCATGTGGGATATCTTAGCAAAAACAATAAAAAATACAAGATTATAGTCCCTCGATGATGCTACAAGTGTTTCCTTTCAAATGATCTTAGTCCCTCAAAGATAAATGTCAAGATATCTTACAACATTGCTATCATGAATATACGATGACCCACGCCCGTCCCTTTACATCCAAAGATAAGCTTCTTACCAATCAATGACAAGATAGCAATATCAAAGGAAGGAAGAAATGAACAAAGACTTTTGAGTAGGTAGAAACGTTCTTAGTTGCTTGCTCACTTTAAAAAAAAAAACATCCTTGCTCATTTTCAAAACAAACACTTTCAAAACATTAAATATTTTCAAAAGTCCAACACTTTGTATACGTTCTTACGAACAAGAACTATTACAAAGTTTGCCTAAACAAAGGCGCCTTTTCAAAAATACTTTCAAAACCATCACAAAGCACATTTTCAAACAAAAGCAAGTGATCTAGCAAGCAACTAAGAGCCCATAGATAACTATGGATGAAAAGGGTGCTAACACCTTCCTTTTTCATAATTTATCCCCCAAACTCTAGAAATAATCTCAAAGGTCTTTCCTGTTCTTTTCAACCTTTCCTTTTGGATAAAAGAAAAGTTGGTGGCGACTCTTGCTAACCACAACATTTGCAATCAAACGCAAAACATCCCAAGTCAGTTCTCCCACCGTATTACACCATGACTCGAAAAATTCTTTCAATATTCTTGAGCCACTCATACGCTCCTTCAGGATCATGTTTCCCTTTGAACGTAGGTGGATGGTTCCTATAGAAAGTTTATAAAGCACGAGTTCCATCATTCCCACCAACATTAGGTTGATTCTGTGTTGACTAAGCCAAATCCTGCAACGCATTAGCAAGTGCACCATTGCCTCTTCCAGCCATTGCTCAGTTTCACATCATAACACCAAACAATAGTTAGAAGAAACTCATCGACAATAATCCACTATCATACTATACTAAAGACTCAACAACCTACCGAACGGACCGACCTGCTCTAATACCAATTATAACACCCCATTTTCCTAAATTAATAAATATAATATAAAATCATGAAAAAGAATACATCAGATTCCACAATGGGATGTCACATAATCCAAAAATCCATAAAGTTCCAAAACACTTTATTTCTTCGTTTATCCAAAATATTTATTCAGGAGTAGAACATTAACTTAAATCGGTTCAATGGCATTCTAGCCTCAACAATAAATCAAACTCCATAATATGTAGTCCATCATAAGTTTATAGTAAATATGTGTAATACGGTGGGAGAACTGACTTGGTTGTTTTGTGTTTGATCACAATTCTTACGGATAGTAAGAGTCACCACCGACTTTTCTTTTATCCAATAAAAGAAAGGGTGAAAAGAACAGGAAAGACCTTTGAGATTTTTTTCTTGAGTTCGGGTGGTGGGTTATGAAAAGGGAAGGTATTAGCACCCTTTTCATCCGTAGTTATCTACGGGCTCTTAGTTGCTTTCTAGATCACTTGCTTTTGTTTGAAAATATGCTTTGTGATGTGGGTTTGAAAGTATTTTGAAAATGTCTTTGTAATGACTCTCGTTTCTATAAGAACGCGTACAAAGTGCTGGTTTTGAAAATCGTTCAAAGAGGTGTTTGTGGAATGTGTTTTTGAAAGTGATTTTGAAAAGTGTCTTTGTAATGATTCTCGTCTCTATAAGAATGCGTACAAAGAGTTTTATCTTTTGAAAATGTTTCAAATGAAAGTGTTGGTGTGTAAAATGTTTTTTTCTGAGCAAGCAAGCAACTATGAGCAACCTACCTACTTAAAAGGTTTGTTGTTATTTTCCTCCTCCTTTATATGTTGCTAACTTACCATTGATTTGGTAAGAAGCCCCATCGTTGGATGTGAAGGGACAGGCTTGGGACGTTTGTATAATCATAAAAGGCAACCTATGGGACGTTTTAGCAATGTTGTTTAGGGTCTCGATCGTTTACCGAAGGCAACATCGAGGGTCATAGAGGGACTAGGATCTTTTATCGAGGGTCTTTGCTAAAACGCCCATATTCGAGGGACATGACTATTTTCGGAGGCACCGTGTGGGATTACCCTAGAGGTGCATGTGTGTGAATAATGTGTTTAATTTGCATGCATTTACTCTTGGATTAAGGTGATCTACTTGTTGGTTTTATCTTTCCATACATCCTAATTATTAACATTTGTACAAAAGCAATAAAAATGCAGAAAATAAATGTCCTACACTATTACAACCATAGCAAGAAAATGTAAAGACAAAACAAAAATAAAGAAAGTAAAATGAGCTTTTCGATTCAGGAAGAAATACCCTTTGATTCTTCCCTTCCTGGCTTCCTTTGATTTTTCCTAGAGTAGTAAGGACACGCCTTTCAATTTCATCCCTTTCCTATTTCTTTCGAATGGGATCTGGAAGTCAGTGTGTGGGTAGCTTTCGATTCTTCCTTTCTGCTTCCTTCGAATGGCCTGGAAGTCAGTGCGTGGTGAAGCCTAAAGCCACACTCTCTATTATGCTTGCAATTGTGAAGCAGCCAATGATGAGGCCTAAAGCTTCGACTCACACATCCTTCCTCTTGTTTCCTTTCATTTGGGATTTTAATAGCAACATGGCCTGAGGCCGTGCTAGTATTGTTTCATGGCCAGGTTAGTTCTTAAAATTTTTGATAAACCAAGAAACATAACCAAAATGTTAGCAATGAAAACAAACTGAAAAGGTGGAAATGAAAAGGAAACAAATGTTATGTACATGCTTAAAACGAAAAGTTTAAGGTCAGAGTGACTTACCTTGCTTGAAGCTGGAACGTGTGTTTGACCTTGAGTGATTGGACTAGATGATCCTGGATTTGAAGGAAAGAAATAGGTGTGGTGTTTCTTTGACTGGATTCAAAGGTCAAGAGGAGTGGGGTGGTGTTTGTTATTTTTGGATTCAAAGGAAAAGAACAGTTGTAGTGTTCTTTCTACTGGATTCGAAAGAAAAACAAAGTGTGGGGTTGTTCCTGGATTCAAAAGGGAAAATAAATAGGTGTTGTGTTTCTAGTTGTTGGATATGAAAGGGTCAGAAACAAAGGTATGGTCTTTTGAATCTGGGTATAATAATGTGTTAAGTGTTTGATAAATTTCACACAATCAAGGTTTTTCCCCAGCTACCAAAAGCCTCTGGATGTGTTGTCCAGCCCCTTAGACATGTTATGGAGCTTCTTATTTATAAGCGAAGTTGGTCGAGGTTTAGGAGGGAAAAAAACAATTTGAACAAAATGGGTAAACTATTTTTGTAGCTTTCGAGGGGCAGTTTTCGTATGCCAATTTGGTGCAAGAATAGGGGCAGTGCTTCAGGACTGTTGTGCAACAATTTTGGAGCGTTATGGCCAGTGTATCAGGCCTGAACTTGGAAGCAAGCATCTTTTGATATCTTAACCTTTCGTTTTGACCACCTAGGTCCAACCTTCGACCAGATTCTTCTTGAAACAATACTATTTAATTTTCATCCAATAAGTCTCTTTCGAATAGGTCATATGTGTATCTTTGAAAGATCCAAATTTGTATCCTTCGATTGGACTATATGCATCATCTGTGTGCACTATTTGCAATTATTCAAACCGGCCACCAAGACATGTCTTTTGAATGGGACACCCAGACATGTCTTTTAAATGGGACACCCATTGTATGCCATAGTGTAGGAATTATGTGTGATCGAAACAAACTGTTTCCAAAGGAAATATTGCCCAGTGGAAACTAGCGTGAAAGTAACCAATGCTTTGTGGGCGCCATTGCCTTGTGAATGCTAGCATGGGGAAGCTTTTGCCTTGTGCATACTGGCCTAAATGGAATCCTGGATTTTGTGAATCGGAGGAAGCATGCAAGGGGAAAATGGCTTCTGAATCAAAAGAAAGCAGCAGGAGGCCATTGCCTTGTGCTTGCTGGCCTGGAGAAGGTCCTTGCCTTGTGAATTGGGAGCAAGTGTAAAGAAGAAACTTGTCTTCTGAATTGAAGGAGGCTAGTAGGAAGCCACCAATTTCTGAATCGAAGGACATCAACAGGAGGATTTTTCTCTTTGAATCGAAGGAGGCTACATGAGGCTTTTTGCCTTGTGCCTGCTGGCCTGGTGGGAGCCCCTTGCTTTGAAGCACGCAAGAAGGAAGCTATTGCTCAATCGAAGGCTTTATGCAGCTAGTCATTACTTTGTGAATCAAAGAAGGCATGAAGAGAATTATTTGTCCAATCAACCCAGGAATGCAGGCATCAAATTCCCAATTGAAGCAGGCATGCAGGACACTATTGCATTGTGGATCATGTGAGGCTAATGGTGCAGTCGAAGCCTTCATGCAGGAGGTCATTGTTTTGTGGATCGAAGGAGGCACAAATGATGGATCGAAGGGGGAAAAAAGGATGGATCGAAGGAGGCATGAAGGAGACCATAGTCCAATCGAAGCAGTCTTAAAAGAGACTAAAGTTAAATGAAACAAGGGAAATCGAAGATGGCTTGCAGGAGACCAAAATCCAATCGAAACCTCGTGAATCGAAGTAAACTTATTTTTTTTTCAATTTTGTCAAAAAGATCATTATTATCTGCTTTGCCCCTTTAACAGTTTCCTCTTTAACTTGATGTTGAAAAATCCAATTGTACTTGTGCAAGCTTGAATTTTGAGAATCCTTGTGAGAAATGCCTTGAGAAATGAGAGGGAAAATTTTGGGGTACAATAATATGCAACAATTGAAATCATGCAACAATATAGTAAAAGCCCCAAATCCCGTGTTACATATCAGAGCGACTCCTAAGACTCGATCTGGTAACATCTCTTCAAGCACTACTTCGGTACCTGATTATCTGTACTCCTGAGGAGCATAGGCACAACAACACAAAAGGGGTGATAATTTCATTCAATTATTACACTGTGAATACAACATGCTAAGGAGTAGTAAATCACATCATACAGACAATACATAATAAACAACCATCATTCACATCATATGACATCAATTCAATCATAAATGCAATGCAATGAGACCTACATCAACATGCATGTGGTACCATCGAGGCATAAGCCCCCAACATATTTCCAATTGGGAAACAATAGAGCATAAGCCCTCATCACAACGCCATTCCAGGCCAATATTAGAGCAATAAGTCCTCACCAATGAATGCATGAAACAATATCATACAATAATAAAAATTATTCAACAACAAGGCATAAGCCTTCATCACGGTGCCAATTTAGGTCATCCACATCATTATCATCATAATCATCAACATTACCTCATAACAGCATCGTAAGCAAAACAACATCTCTAGACCCCTAATGTCTTTATCCCAAAAATTCCCTTCCTCAACTTAATTAATTATTTAATTATGAATATTATAAACACTATTTTGTTCATAATAATTAATAACAAATAATATAATAATATTAATATTACTAATATTCTCTATTCACCCCTTGTTCTCTACACTTTTAGTCATACACCCCTCAATACTTCAACCTCTAATTTTCCGAATTGCATCACATCACATAATAAAATATGTCAACACAAGTAAACACATAATCTCATATAATTATTTTAAATAAAAATAGTCCTAATTAAATCGGGGTGTTGCATAATTTGTGGTAGAAACAAACTCAAGCTGGAGAGACTGTAATCTGTTGGGGAAATAAACCCTGTTGGGGAAATAAACTTGTTGGGGAAATAAACCATGTTGGGTAAATAGACCCCGTTGAAGGAGAAACACTCTGATGAGGAAACAACCTTGCTGAGGAAATGAGCTCAGTTGGAGAGAAGAAATCTGTAGGGGATTTTACAGTTCTAGAGGAACAAACTCAGGTGGGGGAGAGAATTTCCATAAACTGTACTGATTGAGACTCTGTAGGTGGGCGATATTGCTGGGAAAAAGATCATATTCGTTTATCTGCTAGAGAGATTGGCTGGTGAGTATAATAAGACTACTTTGTGGGGATAATCCAGTGAGGACCTTCATGTGCGGATATGTAGACGACTTGAACATTATCCCAACTCCTAGAGTCTTGAGCAAATGGTCATTCCTGTTTTTATGCATATATTTGTTATCAGTTAATCATATTCATATGCTAATGTTCATTTAATTTTAGTCATTGGACGTTTTTCAAACAAAATAGAAAAAGGTAAAACAAAAAGTTTGAAACTTGAAATTCGTATTTCTATTGATAGTTTGCCCATAAACAGGCGATTTTATACAGAGAGACATAAATCCTAGTAATAGGAAATTGTCGTGAAATGAAAAGAGTACAAAGTGAAAACAAGATAATAGCTATGTGGGAATAATCTCGTTGGGTTCCAACTCTATTATTGCCACTATGTCTTCAAGCATCTCATCCCTTGCTGTCAGAAGAAGTTGACTGAACTGATCTGTACCATTTGAACTTTGACTTTGGTAATAAAGCTTGTTGTAAGTGATCAAACGGGACATAGTCATACGCTTTAATCCCTAACTTTTACCTAGACCTCCCTTTCGGGTTTTCAGTCCACTGGGATACCCTTTTTTGCGCAAGACGCCTTTTCAGATTTTTGACTTGTCAGATGTACAATCTTTTATATATATCCCTAATTTTTGCCCGAACCCTTTTGGTTTGCCGGGATGTCCTTATTGTTTCCTAGGCCAGTCAACCTAGCGGGTCGTTTTTATGCATAGTACTTTTTTACTATGTTCGCGTTCACATGGTGCGGAAAATCTTGGCCATCCATGGTGGTCAGTAACATATCACCGCCTGAAAATATATTTTTGACTACAAATGACCCTTCATAGGTGGGAGTCCATTTTCCCTTGGGATCACCTTGCGATAGAATGATGCGCTTTATTACCAAGTCACCATCCTGATATACCTGATGCTTGATTTTCTTGTTGAATGCCTTGATCATACGCTTCTGATACATCTGACTGTGACAAATAGCCGCAAGCCTTTTCTCGTCGATTAGATTTAACTGATCCAACCTAGTATTAATTGACTTGTCTTCGTCTAAGTTTGCATATTTCATAATTCTCAGAGAGGGAATCTGAACTTCAACAGGTAGGACAACTTCCATACCGTAGACTAGAGAGAATGGGGTTGCCCTAGTTGATGTTCTAGCCGAAGTGCGATAGCCATGGAGAGAAAATGGTAACATATCATGCCAGTCTTTGTAGGTCACAACCATCTTCTGTACGATCTTCTTTATGTTCTTGTTGGCGGCTTCTACTGTGCCATGCATCTTCGGTCGATACGGAGAAGAGTTGTAGTGCTTGATCTTGAACTGCATGCAGAGTTTGGTGATTATAGTGTTGTTGAGGTTGGTACCATTGGTCGTGATGATTCTCTCAGGGATGCCATACCGACAAATAAGATTATGCTTTATGAATCAGGCGACCACATTCTTGGTAACAGAGGCGAATGAAGCTGCTTCAACCCACTTTGTAAAGTAATCAATGGTAACGAGGATGGAGTGATGTCCGTTAGAAGCAGTGGGCTTGGTTTCTCCAATCATATCAATGCCTCATATTACAAATGGCCACGAATCAGTCAAGACGTTCAAAGGTAATGGGGGCACATGAACTTTATCAGCATAGATTTTGAACTTATGATAAGTTCTCGAGTCGTGGTGACAATAGTTTTCCATAGTCGACCAATAGTAACGTACTCTCAAAATATTTTTATCCATAGTATTCCCACTGGAGTGAGTACCAAAGATACCTTCGTGCATATCTTGCATAATTCCTTAGGCTTCCTTTTTGTCCATACAACGAAGAAGAGTTGAATCATGATTACGCTTGTATAAAATTCCATTCTCAAGAAGAACTTTGCCGAGAAACTATGTAGGAATTTCTTGTCATTGATTGATGCCCCTTCAGGGTATTCTTGAGCCTCAAGGTGCCTTTTCACTTCATGAAACCAAGTTTTTTCTTCTACTCCATTAGTGTAAACTTCATAGCAGCGTGCCGGTTCGCCTAGTATTTCAATGGTAATTCTGGGAGTCTCATTGTCCCATATGACCTTGAACATGGATGATATGGTAGCCAATGCGTCCTCCAACTGATTCTCTTCCCTTGGGATATGCTCATAAGTAATCTCTTCGAAATACGGAATCAAGGATAGCATATATTCTTGGTAAGGGATAAGATTTGGATGCTTCATATCCCATTCTCCCTTGATCTGACTGATATCCAGGGCTGAATCCCCATATACACTCAAGAATTTGATTTTGAGGTCAATAGCAGCTTTAATACCCATGATGCACGCTTCATATTCAGCCATATTATTGGTGCAGTCAAAGCAAAGTCTGGCAATGAAGGGTGTATGACAACCTTGAGCAGAGATAATTACATCCCTGATTCTGTTGCCAAGTGTGTTAGAAGCTCCATCGAAAACCATATCCCATCAGGATCCTTGGTCAGGTCCTTCATACGGCCCAAGTTCTTCACAATTTGTTACTAGCATAATGTTCTCGTCCGGGAATTCGAAATTCATAGACTGATAATTGTCTACAGCTTAATGTGCCAAATGATTTGCAAGTATATTTCCTTTAATTGATTTTTGAGTGGTGTACTGAATATCGTATTCTGTTAAGACCATTTGCCATCGGGCTATTCTTCTGGAGAGAGTTGGGTTCTCGAATATGTACTTAATGGGATCCATCTTAGAAATCAACAGAGTAGTATGAGTCAACATATACTATCTTAGTCGGCGAGCAGCCCATGCCAAAGCGCAACAAGTTTTCTCGATAAGTGAATATCTTGTTTCACAGTCGGTAAACTTTTTATTAAGGTAGTATATTGCATGCTCTTTTCGACCATACTCGTCATGCTGGCCCAGTACACACCCCATTGAGTTCTCTAGTACTGTTAGATACATGATTAAAGGTCTTCCTTCAACTGGTGGCATCAGAATCAGAGGTTCTTGTAGGTACTCCTTAATTTTATCAAAGGCTATTTGACAATCGTCATTCCACTTTACTACTTAATCTTTCTTAAACAGCTTGAAGATTGGCTCACAAGTAGTGGTCAAATGAGAAATGAAACGGGCAATGTAATTCAACCGTCCTAAGAAACCTCTCACTTCCTTCTCAGTAAGGGGAGCCGACATTTCTTTAATAGATTTAACTTTTGTAGGATCTACCTCAATACCCTTACCGCTGATAATGAAACCCAGGATTTTACCAGATCTCACCCCAAAAGTGCACTTGTTCGGGTTTAACCTCATCTTATACTTCTTCAGCCTTTCAAATAAATTATGAAGATGATCTAGATGCTCTTTGTCAGTTTGTAATCTTGCTATCATGTTGTCAACGTAGACTTCTATCTCGTGATGAATCATGTCATGAAATAAGGCTACCATGGCGCGCTGATAAGTTGCCCCGACGTTCTTCAACCCAAAAGGCATAACCTTGTAACAGAAAGTTCCCCACTATGTGATGAAGGAAGTTTTCTCCATGTCTTCCGGTTCCATCTTGATTTCATTATAACCTGAGAAACCATCTATAAAGGAAAATACCTTATACTGAGCGGTGTTGTCGACCAAAACATCAATATGTGGCAATGGAAAGTCATATTTAGGGCTCGCCCTGTTCAGATCCCTGTAATCTACACACATGCATACCTTTCCATCTTTCTTTGGTACCGGAACAACATTAGAAACTCATTGTGGATATGATGTCACTACTAAGAAACCTGCATTAAATTGCTTCATAACCTCGGCCTTGATCTTCTATGACATTTCAGGACATATACAATAAACCTTCTGCTTAATCAGAGAACAACCATCTTTCATTGGTAGACAGTGAACCAAAATATTTGTATCGAGACCTGGCATGTCTTCGTATGACCAAGCAAATATTTCAACATATTCGTGCAACATCTGAATCATCCTGTTCTTGACATTGCTTTCTAAATTCGCGCCTATCTTGACTTCTTTCCCGTCTGTTTAAGAACCCAAGTTTACAACTTCGACCGACTCTTCATGTGGTTGGATAGCCTTCTCTTCTTGTATTAAGAGTCTGGCAAGTTCTCCAGGTATTTCATAACCTTTCTCACCTCCGTCCCCGTCTTTGTAGATCATATTTTCAAAGTCATAAGCGGCAATAGAAAGATCGTTATTAACGAGATCCAGAGTGGATGGGGATCTGCAATGTAGTGTGTGAGTGTGTGTAAGAACACATAGATATTTTAAAAATGTAATAAGTAAAAGAAAAATAGGGAGAACGAAATTTGAATGCAAAACGTCCAATGCTTTTATTAAATGAACATTATTTATGAATTATCAACCCTTAACAAATGAACCATTATGCCCCGGGTAAGACACAAGGTTTAAAGTCATTGTTTATTACATAACCAAAATCTTTTAAAAGCAATAAGACAGAAATGTAGCTATTACTCCTAACTAAAGAATATAGATAAAATGTCATATGCTTTCCAATTATCGAGTCCATCGCCAATGGTAGGAAATATCCAGCTGTCGAAGTCACTATCACTATCAGTATCCTCTCTAACATTTACTCCGTTATTGCTGATACAGAATGAAGGTCTTCCTGCCCGAGCGCGATGAACAACCCTTTGACCCTCTACAGTAAAGCCCAAACCAAACTTGTCAGATTTATAAGGGATATCAGGAAGCTGACCCCAAATAGTACAACCACCTTTTTCTATAGTAGCTTTGACATCTTTCAAGGAAGCCATATTGTGTGGAATCTTGGTGATCTTTATAATGGCAGAAACATCTTTAACAACAGAAGGAGAAATCACTTCAAAAGTTTGACAGGGAGTCTCGATGAATTCCCCGTCCATCTTTACATACCGGAATGTATTCAGGTGGCTGACCATGTACTTCTCTTCTCCGCAGATAGTGACAACCTTTCCTTTTACATGACATTTTAATTTCTGGTGCAAGGTGGAGGTAACATCACCTGCCTCATGGATCCAGGGGCGTCCTAATAGACAAGAATAGGCTGGCCGAATGTCCATTACATAGAAGGTGGACTCAAATATCTGTGAACCCACTTTGATTGGGAGGTCCACTTCTCCATGCACCATTCTTTTGGACCCATCAAAGGCTCAGACTATAATATAACTGGGTTTCATCACAACCCCTTCATAATCCAGTCTGTCAAGAGCGCCTTTTGGAAGAACGTTCAGTGAAGAGCCGATATCAATTAACACATGAGCCAACATACTGCCCCTACATTCAATGGAGACATATAGGGCCCTATGATGATATCTCCTCTCCGGAGTCAGGTCAGTATCGGAGAAGCCTAATCCGTTATCAGTTGTTAAGCTATCCACATAACTTCCAAATTTATCAGCCGAAATCTCTTGCGGTACGTGAGCAGTCTTTAAGAATTTTACTAAAGCCAGTTGTGATACGGTGGCAGAACCGACTGTTAATACTGGTTTGTGTTTTGCGTTTTTTTTTCCGCAAAATGTCGCGGTAAGGAAGAGTCGCCACTGACTTTTATTTTATCCAATCATGGAAAAGGAAAAAGAATAGAAAAAACCTTTTTTCGAGATTTCTGAGTACGGGGGGTAGATTATAGAAAGGGAAGGTGTTAGCACCCTTTCTATCCATGGTTTTCCACGGGCTCTTAGGTACTTGCTCATATTTTTAGAATTTCTTGTGTGTGCTTGTTTTGAAAAGTCTTACTTCGTGATAACCCTTGTATCAGTCCTCAAGGGTGTGATGAAGTTGTTTTCAAAAATTGTTTTGCAAGGTGTTTGTGTGAAAAGTTTTGTTGAGCAAGTACTTAAGATTCTACCTACTCGAAAAAAGGTTATTTGTTATCGTTTCCTTTAGATAACGCTATCCTACTATTAAGGAGTAGGTAGCTCCGTCGTTCGAGTTTGTAAGGGACGTTCGAAAGGGACAAGTACATTCACCGGAGCAATGAGTAGGAAACCTTGGTAATCACCCTAGAGTCTTAAGATTTTTCCGAGGAAACATTTCTAAGGCAACATTCGAATGGGACATTTGATCTTTTAGACAAGAGGGCAACCACTAAAATCTCCCGTGCTTAATGACTGTTTTACCGAAGGCAACCGAAGTGGGGCAAACCTTAGGAGTGAATATGTGCATGTGAATTTTTCGGTTAATTTAGTCTTTTCACATTAGGTGATCTACCGTTTAAATTTTCAAGCATCTTTCCATACAATCCTATTAGCCATGCATCTAACAGTTAAAGATTACAGGAATTTAAAGTGCGAGAAAATAAACCTAGCTATATTACAAGGCTTCAGGGAGGGGGATTAATTACATAACCAAAAACCGGGGAAAAGCGATAAATGAAAATCCTAATTTAAAGCTATTACAAACCAGGGCAGTTACAAAATTATAAAGAGAAAAGTAATTAAAACGCGTGGCGAATTAAATGCGAGGACGATAGTTAATAACTCAAAACCATAATTGAGAGAAAAAGTATTTTTTTGCACATTTTTATTTGAGAAAACAATTTAATTGCAAATTAATTAAACCCTCATTTCTAATTGTTTTAATTAAAAAAAGAAATTAAATTAACCTAATTTTCTAATTAAATTAAATTAATTAAAGAAATAAATATTTTATGAGAAAAATGATTTTTGTGTTTTTTTTGTGGTTTTTTAATTTAAAAAAATAATTTTGTGTTAATTAAAAAAGAAAATGATTAATGAAATAAATAGAGAAATTAAAAAATTGAAAAAAAGAAAGAATTGGGCTTGTGCTGAATAGTAAGGTTAGGGGTGCATTGCTGGAAAACATCCTGGCCCATTAGTGCTGAAGCCCAATCAGCTCTGGATTATGTGTGACGTTGACTTGAGGGTGCATCATGGTCCTTCATTGTTGAGCGCTACATTTGGCTGAGTAATGCATCAAGTGGCTGGACGCCGAGAGTGTATGGAAGGTGCTTGAAGGATTGATGTACCAGATCTGTGGATAGAAATTGAGAAAATAATGAAAATGGATTGGACCTGGGATCGAACCCAGGTCCTTATGCTTACCATTGAATTCCCTTGCCAGCTGTGCTGCTGTGACTAGTTGTTAGAACAGTGAAATCAAAAGATAATATGTAAAACAAGGTAAGTGAATCAGAAAATGCGCGAGATTCAAATGACTCAATGGTTGGCTGCCACATATCTTCTTCTTCCTGGAACCGTCGCATTAGACATCAGATCTATACCTACAGACACCTTTTGTCGCTATAATCCTGCAATATCTCAAAACATAATACAAGCATGATAAATCACTTATGAATACACTGATCAATTCGTTTTGACCTCACGAACACGATGGCACCCTTTATTCGCTTTGTTCTTGTTCATTATATACCCTTTAGTGAATTAGGGTTGCAAAACAAATTGGATCTTGAAGTTTTGAAGATATTTGATTTGATTCTTTAGCCATATGTAAACTTTCTAAATTGAGCCAAATCATCCCATTTTTGTACCAATCATGCTTGATTCGATTTGCTATTATTTGTCATTTATTTGATTTAATTCAAAATTTAATTAATAAAAAATCAAAATAAAATGAAAAATGAAGGAAATAATGTGTGGGTGAATATTTGGGTCATGGACCATATTATAAGTGAGGTGCAAGCATAAAAAGTTAGGCCAATTTGGCAAAAAAATTGTAATTTTGAGCCCATTTGACTTTTGGCAATTTTGCAAAAAAGGTCAACTTTGAAAAGGCATATCTCTTCCAATTTTAATTCTAGAGAGGTGTTATTGGATTTTTTAGAAAGCTTAGGATGTCCCGTAAGCAACCCTTTTGGTCTCATTTCAATTGGATCTTCCATGTTCATGTAAGAAGCTTTGACCCAAAAGGTGTTTTTTGTTGACTTTTCAAAAGGACCTCTAATGTAGAAATTTATATCTTTTTATGAGTGCATATTTTGGACTTGTGGGATGAATATGAGTTCTAGGGAATTGCAGCCTCTTCAAAATAAGCCTTGGATGGAGAATTTATGATAAAGTATGTGGAAGTTATGCTTGGTCAAAGTTTGGTTGACTTTTCTTAAGAAACCCTAATTTAGCAACTTTTGGGTTTTGATGAATTTTGGGCATTGATTGAAGAATCATGATCAACCCTTGATCAAATGATGGATATTACTTCAAAATTTCGATGTTGACCAAAAATCTTGAAGTTTGACTGTATGTGGGCCACAATTGACTTTTGACCTAATATAGTCAATTCTCAAGCATCCGAGCAGTTGATTGAGCAAACTTCTTGTGCAGTACTTAAAATTTGACATGGAGGGTCTTGATAACATATTAGGACCATGGAGAGCATATGAGATCTTTGGAGTTCACTCATTTTGATGAAAATGGAAACCCTAATTTAAGACACACTCCCTTAGGAGAGAGTTTGTCTGGTCAGCTCTTAGGAAAACTTGAGCAAATTGAGGATCTCTAGGAGTATGTTTTGAGTAAAATGAGAGAGAAAATTTTGGGGTACAACAGCTGCCCCTGTTCAATCTTCTTAAACCTGAGGATGTAGATTGGCTTGTCTGCCTTTCGTGATCTGGAGGTGGGAGATGATTGAACACTAGAGTGCCCAGAAATTTGCATTCGCATGAAGTAATACTTGATTTGTGATATCAGGAATAGGCTTATATATGCCATTTGGAAGTTTCTAGAGAATTATCAGAGATGGGCTTAAAGATACCATCCAAGATGTGACGGAGTACCAACGGAGATGGGCTTAAAGATGCCATCTAGAGGATGTTGATTTCCTGAGATATTCCTTAGATGAGAGTCCCTACTCCTGTCACTGAGGAGGAATCGGCTGAGGAATGTTGGTATCTGTCATGGGAGAAATAGAGTTTTAGGAGCTTTAGTTGTCCGTTACTCTACTGGGGAATTAACTCCGGAGGTGAACTGCATATCTGGTCAGTGTACAGGCTGCGAAGTGACTTACTGGGGAAATGCAAAACTGATTGTGTTTGATTAGGCCCAGGTATGGCAGTGTTGTGAATTGTTGTCTGGAGATAAGAGATAAGGGACCTGGATAGTAAGGTCATGAGAAGGAACCTAGATAGTAGGGTTGCTTCGAAACGAAAGCCTGGATAGTAGGGCTATGAGAAGGAACCTGGGTCGTAGGGTTTCTTCGATATGAAAGCCTTGATAGTAGGACTGTGAAAAGTAACCTGGGTCATATGGTTACTTCGAAATAAAAGCCTGGATAGTAGGGCTATGAGAAGGAACCTGGGTCGTAAGGTTACTTCGATATGAAAGCCTGGATAGTAGGGCAATGAGAAGGAACCTGGGTCGTAAGGTTACTTCGATATCCAAGCCTGAATAATAGGGCTAAGAGAAGGAACCTAGGTCGTAAGGTTAATTCGATATGAAATCCTGGATAGTAGGGCTTTGAGAAGGAACCTAGGTCGTAGGGTTACTTCGATATGAAAGCCTGGATAGTAGGGTTGTGAGAAGGAACCTTGGTCGTAGAGTTTCTTCGAAATGAAAGCTTAGATAGTAGGGCTATGAGAAGGAACCTGGGTCGTAAGGTTACTTTGATATGAAAGCCTGGATAATAGGGCTATGAGAAGGAACCTGGGTCGTAAGGTTACTTCGATATGAAAGCCTGAATAGTAGGGCTGTGAGAAGGAACCTGGGTCGTAGGGTTACTTCGATATGAAATCCTGGATAATAGGGTTGTGAGAAGGAACCTGGGTCGTAGGGTTTCTTCGATATGAAATCCTATATAGTAGGGTTGTAAGAAGGAACCTGGATGATAGGGTTACTTCGAAATGAAAGCCTGGATAGTGGGGCTGTGAGAAGGAACCTAGGTCGTAGGATTACTTCGATATGAAAGCCTGAATAGTATGGCTATGAGAAGGAACCTGGGTCGTAAGGTTACTTCAATATGAAAGCTTGGATAGTAGGGCTATGAGAAGGAACATGGGTCGTAAGGTTACTTCGATATGAAAGCCTGGATAGTAGGGATGTAAGAAGGAACCTGGGTCGTAGGGTTACTTTGATATGAAAGCCTGGATAGTAGGGCTGTGAGAAGGAACCTGGGTCGTATGGTTTCTTCGAAATGAAAGCCTGGATAGTAGGGCTATGAGAAGGAACCTGGGTCGTAAGGTTACTTTGATATGAAAGCCTGGATAGTAGGGCTGTGAGAAGGAACCTCGGTCGTAGGGTTACTTCGATATGAAAGCCTGGATAGTAGGGTTGTGAGAAGGAACATGGTCGTAAGGTTTCTTCTATTTGAAAGCCTGGATAGTAGGGCTGTTAGAAGGAACCTGGATCGTAGGGTTACTTCGAAATGAAAGCCTGGATAATGGGGCTGTGAGAAGGAACCTAGGTCGTAGGGTTACTTCGATATGAAAGCCTGAATAGTAGGGCTATGAGAAGGAACCTGGGTCGTAAGGTTACTTCGATATGAAAGCTTGGATAGTAGGGCTATGAGAAGGAACCTGGGTCGTAAGGTTACTTCGATATGAAAGCCTGGATAGTAGGGCTGTAAGAAGGAACCTTGGTCGTAGGGTTACTTTGATATGAAAGCCTGGATAGTAGGGCTGTGAGAAGGAACCTGGGTCGTATGGTTTCTTCGAAATGAAAGCCTGGATAGTAGGGCTATGAGAAGGAACCTGGGTCGTAAGGTTACTTTGATATGAAAGCCTGGATAGTAGGGCTGTGAGAAGGAACCTGGGTCGTAGGGTTACTTCGATATGAAAGCCTGGATAGTAGGGTTGTGAGAAGGAACATGGTCGTAGGGTTTCTTCTATTTGAAAGCCTGGATAGTAGGGCTGTTAGAAGGAACCTAGATCGTAGGGTTACTTCGAAATGAAAGCCTGGATAGTAGGGTTGTGAGAAGGAACCTGGGTCATAGGGTTACTTTGATATGAAAGCCTGGATATTAGGGCTGTGAGAAGGAACCTGGATAGTAGGGTTACTTCGATATGAAAGCCTGGATAGTAGGGTTGTGATAAGGAACCTGGGTCTTAGGGTTACTTCGATATGAAGCCTGGATAATAGGGCTGTGAGAAAGAACCTGGGTCGTAGGGTTTATTCGAAATGAAATCCTGGATAGTTGGGTTATGAGAAGGAACCTGGGTCGTAAGGTTACTTTGATATGAAAGCCTAGATAATAGGGCTATGAGAAGGAACTTGGGTCGTAAGGTTACTTTGATATGAAAGCCTGGATAGTAGGGCTATGAGACGGAACCTGGGTCATAAGGTTACTTCGATATAAAAGCCTGGATAGTAGGGCTGTGAGAAGGAACCTGGGTCGTAGGGTTACTTCGATATGAAAGCTTGGATAGTAGGGCTGTGAGAAGGAACCTGGGTCGTAGGGTTTCTTTGATATGAAAGACTGGATAGTAGGGCTGTGAGAAGGAACCTGGATCATAGGGTTACTTCGAAATTAAATACTGGATAGTAGGGCTGTGAGAAGGAACCAGGGTCGTAGGGTTACTTCGACATGAAATCTTGGATAGTAGGGCTGTGAGAAGGAACCTGGATAGTAGGATTTCTTCGATATGAAAGCCTGGATAGTAGGGCTGTGAGAAGGAACCTGGATAGTAGGGTTACTTCGATATGAAAGCCTGGATAGTAGGGCTGTGAGAAGGAACCATGATAGTAGGGTTACTTCGATATGAAAGCCTGGATAATAGGGCTGTGAGAAGGAACCTGGGTCGTAGGGTTACTTCGATATGAAATCCTGGATAGTAGAGCTATGTGAAGGAACCTGGATAGTAGGGTTACTTCGAAGCGATATTGTAGATTAGTTGACCCGTTTGGTTTCAGGAACTGAGTTTCCGTTAGTCGTTTGCAGATGTGACTTGCATAACCGCTGAATTTGTTGAAGCTAATCCTCTTTTCCTGAAAAGATATCAGGGTAAGTTATATGTGATGCATGAAATGCAGGGTGAGATGATGTTCTCAAAATAAATGAGATTATGTTGTATATGATATGTATGCGTATGTCATGATGTATGTTCATGAAATGGTGTTGGGGTATGCTCGCGTCTGGGAAAATAAATCCTTGACGGTTGTTGCAGATTTGTAAATATTCTGTTGGGAGGAGATGATGCTTGAGAATAAACTCTGCGGGGAATGAACTCAGTAAATGTATTTTTGTAGCTGAAGTGATGAACCCTGTCGGGGTTGAGCCTCTGCATCTAGAGAAATAAACTCTGCTTGGGGGATGAATTTTACTGACTCGCCCGCGAATATGAACCTCAGCTGGGGTGGTTACGTCCTGTTTCGAGAAAGCTGACATCAATACCTTTGGATACTTTTACTCTGTCGGGAGTGTATGTACCAATAATCATGTTCCCAAGCTGGCTCTATCCTGGTACTTGCTGGGCAGAGTAACCATCGGGTTTGGCACTTCTTGTTTTTTCCCTGTTTCTGGAATTATGAGTAATTGTCTTTTGTTTCTTATGTAAATATTTATGAGCAGCAATCATTTTCAAATGCATATATCAAAAATAAGTCATTGAACGTTCTTGCAATACAAAACAAAAAAAGAATAAACAGATTGAAGTTTATTGTGAAAATGATTTGTATTGATTTTTTGAAGTTATCCTGTAATAGGCATTTTTGTACAAAGAGGTTGACGCTCTAGTAATAGAATGCCGCCGAAAAATAGAATTTATACAATTTGTGTAAAAGCAAGAAAAACATCTATGTGAAACAACCCCATTGGATTCCAACTCCGCTATTTCCTTTATATCTTCAAGCGTCTCATCACTTTGCTACTTGGCCGAAGGTTGATCAGATTGGTTGGCGCCGTCCAAGCTTGATAGTCGATACCGAATTCTGGTCGCAAGATGATCCAATGAGACATAATGATACGCTTTATATCCCTAACTTTTGCCTGGACTTCCCTTTCGGGTTTTCAGTCCACAGGGATACCCTTTTTTGCCCAAGCCGCCCTATCGGGTTTTCGACTTGCCGGGTGTACATACTTTCATTTTCATCCCTTACTTTTGCCCGAACCCTTTTGGTTCGCCGGGAAGCCCTTATTTTTTCCTAGGCCGGTCAACCTAGCGGGTCTTTGATTAGGCGTAGTATCTTTTCACTATGTCTGCATTGACAGGGTGAGGAAGATCGTCACCATCCATGGTGGTTAGAATCATAGCTCCTCCCGAGAAAATATTCTTAACCACAAATGGCCCTTCGTACGTGGGGGTCCATTTGCCCCTGGGATCACCTTGCGGCAGTATGATGCGCTTGATCACCAGATCCCCGACTTGGTATTCTTGGCATCTAAATTTCTTGTTAAAAGCCTTGATCATTTGCTTTTGATACGTCTGACCATGGCAGATAACAGTAAGTCTCTTTTCATCAATTAGATTTAACTGATCAAGTCGGGTTCAGATCCAGTCGTCTTTCTTCAAACCCGCATCCTCCATAATCTTAAGAGAAGGTATCTGGACTTTGATGGGTAGGACTGCCTCCATGCCATATACCAGAGAATAGGGGGTTGCCCCTATCAACGTACGTGCTGAGGTATGGTACCCATGAAGAGCGAATGGTAACATCTCATGCCACTCCTTATATGTCACCTTCATCTTCTATACAATCTTCTTGATGGTCTTGTTAGCTGCTTCAACAACGCCATTCATCTTCGGCCGGTAGGGGAAGAATTATGATGTTGTATCTTAAACTGTTTACAGAGCTCGGTGATCATTGTGTTGTTGAGATTCGTACCATTGTAAGTAATAATTTTCTCTGGAACACCATACCGATGGATCAAGTTATGCCTGATAAACCACGCCACAACATTCTTGGTTACTGTAGCAAAGGAAGCTGCCTCAACCCACTTAGTGAAGTAATGAATGGCTACTAAGATGAAGCGATGTCCGTTGGAAGCGGTGGGCCTGATTTCTCCGATCATGTCAATGCCCTACATTGCAAAGGGCCAAGGAGCCGTCAAGACATTCAGAGGGACCGGAGGTACATGCACCTTATCAACATAGACTTGACACTTATGAAAGGTTCGAGAGTGCTGATAACAATTGGCTTCCATAGTGGACCAGTAGTATCCTGCCCATAGGATCTTCTTAGCCATGGTGTGTCCACTGGAATGGGTTCCGAAGGTGCCTTCATGTAGATCTGTCATGACCCTCTCTGCTTCGCTCTTGTCTACACACCGTAATAGTGTGGAGTCATGGTTGCGTTTATAGAGGATTCCATTACTGAGGAAGAACTTTGCAGTGAACCTTCTCAGAAACTTCTTATCTTTGACAGATGCCCCTTCGGGATAATCTTGAGCCTCGAGATACCTTTTGACTTCGTGAAACCAGGGTTTGTCTGCGACTTCTTCTGCATTGATTTCACAGCAGTGTGCTGGTCCATCCAACCTCTCAATGGTGATTTGGGGAGCTTAATTATCCCACCTGACCTTGAACATAGAAGACATGGTAGCTAGCGTGTCCGCTAAATGGTTCTCCTCTCGTGGGAAATGTTCGAAGGTTACCTCCTCAAAGTGTGGGAGCAATGTCAGTACATACTCTTTGTACAGAATGAGATTCGAGTGCTTCGTATCCTACTCGCCTTTGATCTGACTTATCACCAAAGCGGAATCCCCGAATACATTCAAGAACTTGACCCTTATGTTGATAGCATCTCGAAGACCCATGATGCACGCTTCATACTCCGCCACGTCGTTGGTGCAATTGAAACATAATCGGGCAGTGAACATAGTATAACAACCCTCGGGAGATATGATTACAACGCCAATGCCGTTACCTAGTGCGTTTGAGGCTCCATCAAAATACATCGACCTATGGGATCCCTCCTCAGGTCCTTCATCCGGTCCAGGTTCTTCGTAGTCAGTCACCAACATAATATTCTCATCCGGGAACTCAAAATTCATGGTCTGGTAGTCGTCTACGGCCTGATGCGCCAAATGATAAGCCAATACACTCCCCTTTATTTATTTTTGGGTTGTATATTGTATTTCGTACTCAGTTAAGATCATTTACCACCTGCTATCCTTCTGGAGAGTGCGAGCTTCTTGAAAATGTACTTGATCGGATCCATCTTTGATATCAACAAGGTAGTGTGGGTCAGCATATACTGTCTCAGTCGGCGAGAAGCCCATGCCAAAGCGCAACAAGTTTTCTCGAGCAATGAGTATCGTGTCTCACAGTCGGTAAACTTTTTTCTAAGGTAGTATATTGCGTGCTCTTTTCGACCAGACTCGTCATGCTACCCCATCACACACCCCATTGAATTTTCTAGCACCGTTAAGTATAATATCAAAGGTCTAACTTCAACTGGAGGCATCAGAATTGGTGGTTCTTGAAGGTATTCCTTGATTCTTTCAAAACGGTCTGGCATTCATCATCCACTTTACCACTTGATCTTTCTTCTAGAGCTTCAAGATTGGCTCACAAGTAGCAGTCAAATGCAAAATGAACCTGGCGATATAATTCAGGCGTCCCAAGAAACCTCTAACTTCCTTCTCTGTACGGGGAGCTGGCATCTCTTGTATGGCTTTTACCTTTGCAGGGTCTACCTGAATACCCTTGTCGCTTACAATGAATCCCAGAAGCTTACCAGACCTTACCCCAAAGGTTCACTTGTTCGGATTCAACCTCAAGTTGTATGTATTCAACCTGTCGAACAACTTTTAGAGATGATCAAGGTGCTCTTCCTCAGTCTGATACCTGGCTATCATTTCATCAACATAGACTTTGATCTCTTGGTGAATCATATCATGGAACAAAGAGACCATGGCGCGCAGATAAGTTTCCCCAACATTCATCAACCCAAAAGGCATCACCTTGTAGAAGAATATGCCCCATTATGTAACGAAGGTTGTCTTCTCCATGTCTTCAGGAGCCATCTTGACGTGGTTGTAGCCAGAGAAACCATCCATGAAGGAGAATATTTTGTGTTGCACGATGTTGTCGACCAGAACATCAATGTGAGGAAGTGGGAAGTCATCCTTGGGGCTTGCCCTGTTCAGGTCTTTGTAATCTACACACATCCGTACCTTACCGTCCTTCTTAGGTACCAGGACGATGTTGGCAACCCACTATGGATAAGAAGTGACAGCCAAGAATCCTGCATCGAACTGTTTCATGACCTCTGCCTTGATCTTCTCTGACATTTCAAGACGCATACGGCAGACCTTCTGTTTAATAGGAGAACATTCTTCTTTAGTCGGCAGGCGGTGTACCACGATATCAGTGTCCAAACCAGGCATGTCTTCATAGGACCAGGTGAAGATCTCAACATAGTCGTGCAACATATGTATCAACCTTTGTTTGACTCTAAGCTTCAGATTTTCACCTATTTTAACCTCTTTTTTGTCTTCCTCAGTACCCAAATTCACTGTCTCAACCGGCTCTTCATGAGGCTGTATGACCCTCTCTTCCTACTGTAATAGTCTAGCAATTTCTCCAGGCACCTCACAATCATCCACACCTTCGTCTTCGGCTTGGTTGATTGGATTTTTGAAGTCATAACTGGCAATAGCAAAGCTGTTGTCAATTGGATCCATAGTGGATATGGATCTGCATTATGTTACGTGAGTGTGTGTAAGAGAATAGTTGTTTTGATAAAGTGAAAACAGAAAAGAAAAACAGAGAGCGCAAAATTTGTATGCAAGAAATGTCCAATGCTTTACTAATAATATATGAAATGACAAATAATAGCCCTCACAAACAAAAGCAAACGTGCCTCGGGAAAGGCACAAGGCCGTAAAGTTTTAAACTGTTTATTACACATCTCAAAACAAGTAAGACAATTACTGCGGAATAAAAGAAACTGGTATAAAGTCCCTAGCCGTCCAGTTATTCGGTCCACGGTTGGTAGTTGGTTAGATCCAGCTGTCAATGTTTGAGTCTTCATTGTTGTCTTCAATGGCATTAATTCCACGATTACTGATGTGTAGGGAAGGTCTTCCAGCCCGATTGTGTCGAACAGCCCTTTGAGACCCTGTAGTAAAGCCCAAACCAAATTTGTCAATTTTGTGAGTGAAATCAGGGAGCTGACCCCAATTGGCACACCCACATTCTTCAACCATGGCCCTAGCGTCCTTGAGAGAAGCCATCTTCAGAGAAGGTTTGCTGCTGGTAGTAGTTTCAATCGATGCCAAGAAATGAGGGACCTCTTCGATGTTCTGACAAGGAGTTTCTATGAATTACCCTTCCATCTCCATGTACCAGAAGGAATTAAGGTGACTCACCATATACTCCTCTTAACCCCGCACAGTGACAATCTTCCCTTTTACCGGATACTTCAGCATTTGGTGTAGTGTAGAAGTGACTGCCCCAGCTTCATGGATCCAAGGACGACCCAACAAAGAAGAATATGACGGTCGGATGTCTATCACATAGAAGGTGGACCCAAAAGTCTGAGAACCCACTTTGACAGGAATGTCCACCTCCTCGTGCACCATTATTTTCGACCCATCAAAAGCCCTTACCATAATGTTACTAGGCTTTAAGGTTAAACCCTCGCAATCCAACTGGTCCAATGCCTTCTTGGGAAGAACATTCAACGAAGACCCAATATCTTCCAAGACATGAGCCATAGTGGTGCCCCTGCATTCAATCGAGACATGTAGAGAATCGTTATGCTTCCTTCCCTTTGGTGTCAAGTATGCATCTAAAAAACCCAGCCCATTATCAGCAGTCAGGCTGGCCACGCAATCTTTGAACTGATCAGCTGAAGTTTCCTGCGGCACATACGCAGTCTTGAGGAATGCAATCAAAGCCTTCGCATGGGCTTCGGAACACAACAACAGAGACAACATGGATATCTTTGATGAGGTCTTCCCCAGCTGCTCTACCAAGTTGTAGTCACTCTTATTAATTATTTTCAATATTTCCTCTATCTCTTGCTTGGAGGCTTCCAAAACAATTTTTCTAGGCGCCTCCGTCTGGGCAGGCTCACTTATAACTTCTTTGCCGCGGGTATTAGACGATTCACCGACAGGGGTAATAACTGGAGTGAGAACAAGAGCAGTAGTTAATGTACTAGTAGGAACAACAGATGGAATGATAATAGTCTTGTTGATAGTCTTAGGGGAAATCTCGGGGGAGAAGACCCTTCCACTTTGGGTAACTTTGTTGGTTCCGACAATGTTACCAATATCAGGGTCAACCTCTTCGTCTTTCAAATCTTGTTTGATGCCATGATAGTACACATCGACACCATAATGCCTGGGGGCGACTTTGTCTGAGACATACGGGACAGGACCAAGAACAGTGATTATCAGCGAAGCAATTCTTGGAGCAGATGTAATCCTAACAGGTTTCTCGAGGAGACCTTGGAAGGATTGGCGGAAATGGTTATAATGGCAATGTCTTTAGATGGAACAATAGGAACCAAAATTTTCTCAAACAAAATTTCTTTGTTGTCCATCAGGCGTTGAACACTTGACTTCAGCAAATAGCAACCAGAAGGTAGAAACGAACACATGTGGCAAACTTCACCACAACCTAGAAATAAACCGGCCAACAGCAAATTCTTATTCACAATCATGAGAGGAGTAGAAACTTCATCCATCAAGGTCACAAACAAGTCGGTATCAATAACATTAATTCCACGACTGTGCTTAGGCATGGGAGCAGTTATGACATTGGGCTTCTCCGGAGCATCGAACTCAATTTCCTTGGCTTCAAACAGATCTTGTACCTTATTCCTTAGAGCCCAGCAGTCATTGGTATCGTGGCCCGGACTCTAGAATGATAGGCACACCAAGCATTTGGATTATATCAGGGAGATGTAGTATTTGGATTCTTGGGAGCCTCTTTCAAGGTTGCCAAGTTGGATCTCAGCAGATGAGGTAGAACTTCAGCCAATGTCATGTTGATTCGGGTAAACTTCCGTTGTGGTCTTTCCACTCTTTGTTGATTGTTGCATTGTGGAGAAACTGCAGGTCTAGGTATCATTACGACACTTACTGTCTGACGATATTCAGCCTTGTTTTGGCCCCTCGGGCTATAGATGGCACTAGCTTCCTTCTTACCAGCAAAAGGCTTCTTTACTGAGCTCGAAGAGGAATCCTTTTGTATCTTTCCTCTCCGAATCACAGCTTCTACTCTTTCTCCAGTTAGAATCAGCTCGATGAAACTAGCTGACGAGCTGCCGATCAAATGATTAAAGAATGGACCAGATAGCGTCCCCAGAAACATATCAACCAACTCCCTATCAGAAAACGGGGGTTGAAATCTCCCAGCCAAGTCTCTCCATTTCTGTGCATAGTCTTTAAATCCTTCACTTGCACCCATGGACATACTCTGGAGTTGAGTACGAGTAGGAGCAAGGTCAGCATTGTACTGATACTGCTTGTAGAAAGTAGCAGCCAGATCTTCCAAATTTCGGACATCGGCTCCCTCCAGCTGGTAGAACCATTCAAGCTGGGTCCCTGACATACTACCTTGAAAGAAATGAACCCACAAATTTCTATCAGCAGTGTGGGGCTAGATCTTTCTGACATAAGAGCGTAGATGGAGTTTTGGGTAGGACACCCCATCATACTTAGCAAAAACTGGAGCTTTGAACTTCTGCGAGATGACCACTCCCGACACCAATCCCAATTCTTCGAAATCCAGTCTAAGTATCCTCTGAGATTCCATGGCACTCAAATGATCTTCCAACTGCTTGTATCTCTCCTCAGCAGGAGGATATTTCTCATCATTATAATCGGTATCATTTTCAGAAACTGTAGGACTGGGATCCTTCTCTTATTCTTGATTCTCCCCTTCCTTGGATGAAGAGGTCAGATCGACTTGTCGCTTCAACCGCTCTCCAAACCTTCTGCCCATATTCAGAATACCGGCGGCTTTCTTCTTTTTCTTTTTCTCTTTCAGGATGAGGGCTTTCAGATCCTCCTGCCCTTTTGCCAGACTTATGAACATTTGTTGGAACTGGACGTTTTGTGCCTGAAGGTCCTTGATGCTTTGCTCGGAAGGCATTTCTATTGAAATAAACAGCGAAGAAGATGAGAAACCTGTAATGGTACCTGTACATGCAATGTTATGAATAAGATGCGCATGCAATGATTTCAAAGACTTTGGGAAATTTAAATTTGCAAACCAAAATAAAACAAAGACTTTATTAGCTGAATTCAAAGTTCGAATGCCTTTTAGGCGTTACAGTTAAAAATAAATCTAAAACTAGAAAAGAAATCAAAATTCCCATGGATGCTTCCTCTTTGTGCCGAGATAAGCATTGAGTCCTCTTTCTTCATGGAGTTGCTTTGTGAGCTCTAAAAACTTCCTCTCCTGATCATGGAACTGATCCCTGTAAGTATCCTGCTCCTTCATCAACTGAATCCAAGACCTCTATAATTCCCCAAGATCAGTGGGTATATAAGGATAGAGAACCGTGTAAGGAATACCCCCTTCAGTAGTGGGTTCCACAGTCACTGGTAAAATGGCCACATAGGGCATCATAAGCTTCTGGGCGCGAGCTCGTACCCATTGGAGGTAAGGTTCCATAGGAATGGAAGCCTGTGGCCCCAAAGCCTTGGCGCCAGATCTGTTTACCATGCCCTAAGCTCGTATGAACCTCCGGCGATACTCTTGAACATCATCCTCATAGTTGAATACAATGCCCTCGATAAGTAACTCATGGAGACCATCTCTTCGAGTGTAACCAAATTGTCGTAGAGCTAAAAAAGGATTATAGGTTATACCCCCTCTGATACCAAGTAATGGTACATTAGGGTACTCCCTACAGTGGACAATAATAGCAGTGTTTTCCATAGCTCAGGAACACCAGAGAATATCCATGTGAGCGAGTGACATTATCCTTTGCGACCAACCCAAACCTTCTTCATTCTTCAGTACAGACTTGGGGAGGTGAGAAATAAACCACCTCGACAGCAATGGCATGCAACACATAAGAACCCCTCTTCTCTTCATGGTACGAGTATAGAGAGCGTGCAAAATATCTCCAAGAAAGGTAGGCACAGGGTTGCGGGAGAGGAAGATCTTGATAACATTCACATCTATGAATGAGTCCGGATTAGGGAATAGGACTAACCTATAGATTAAAAGATCCAAAACCTCCTCAAAAGCCTGAAAATCCATATCATCCTAAAACATTTGGGCCTTGTCTATCAGAAACTTAGCTAGAAAACTCTTGACTCCACTTCTTGTTTCCCAATTGGATACCACGTCGGACCGTTTCAGATGCAAAGCTGAGGCAATAACTTCTGGCTTAGTAACTTCTTCTAGACCTGTGAAGGGTAACTGTTCAAGAATGGGTATATCCAACAGTTGAGAGAATTCTTCCAAGGTAGGCACCAACTAATAATCTGGAAAGGTGAAGTAGTGGTGCTTGGTATCAAAGAACTGAAAGAGTACACTCATCATCTTTTCATCAAAGTTTTAAGTAACCAGGTTGAGAAGTCGACCATGTCTCTTAGTGAACGTAGAAGTTTCAGAAACCCTTGATACTAGCTCTTTGAGTTGGGAAGGTATCTTCACAAATCTGATTCGAACAGTGTTTCTATGAACGGAAGCCATGATCTGCAAAACAGAACAAAGATAAATTCCCTTGGTCTTTGAAATGGTTAGTGCAATAATAATGGATGCTATGTTATGATGCATGATGTCATGATAAACCATAGGTATAGAAAACACAGTCAAATCACACAAAGTCCTTAGGTTTAAGGATTGCATGAGGTTAAAGGTCATACCCTCTTAAAGTTTAGTTGGTTTCAAACCTGTATTAAAAAGTAACCGAGTTCTAAGGGATCTCAATATCACTGACCATCCTTTATCGGGCATTGTCTCAGCTCAAGCAATATTTTCTTGCGGCTGAAATATCCTGAAAGTCTGATCTCAATGAGTGTAGCATCGAGTATCAACCAATCCTCAGCTTAACACCGAGGCCGACTATCTCACTAGTTTCTAATGGCCAAGTTTGTTCAACTAAGGTTCTAAGGTCCATTAGTGCTTCACGACACCATGCAGAGGCCCCGTATTCTCCCCGTCTCCCCATGAAGGATACCGGTACCAACTAATGTGCCACACCAACACAACTATCTCTTAAACCATATCGGTCTATGCCGTACAGTCTCCACGATCTATTGCTATTTACCTAAAAAGTGCCCGCAGATCCGGGTGTAGGATCTATAGTAACCCAAGAAAAACCCTTTAATAATATAGCAAACAAACAAGAAAGCAATTTTGAAATGACTTGGATCCTAAGGTAAACCCCACTTTATTTTGTCCCCAGTAGAGTCGCTAGTTCTGTGATACGGTGGCAGAACCGACTGTTCATACTGGTTTGCGTTTTACATTTTTTGTTCACAAAATGTCGCGGTAAGCAAGAGTCGCCACTGACTTTTTTTTTATCCAATCTTGGAAAAGGAAAAAGAACAGAAAAAACCTTTTTTCGAGATTTCTGAGTACGGGGGGTAGATTATAGAAAGGGAAGGTGTTAGAACCCTTTCTATCCATGGTTTTCCATGGGCTCTTAGGTACTTGCTCATCTTTTTAAAATTTCTTGTGTGTGCTTGTTTTGAAAAGTCTTACTTCGTGATAACCCTTGTATCAGTCCTCAAAGGGTGTGACGAAGTTGTTTTTGAAAATTGTTTTGCAAGGTGTTTGTGTGAAAAGTTTTGTTGAGCAAGTACTTAAGATTCTACCTACTCGAAAAAAGGTTATTTGTTCTCGTTTCCTTTAGACATCGTGTGATACGGTGGCCAGAACCGGGACTGTTTAATACTGGTTTGGGTTTTGTATTCGCAAAATGTCACGGTAAGCAAGAGTCGCCACCGACTTTTATTTTATCCAACAAGGAAAGGAAAAAAGCACAGAAAAATTCCTTTTTTCGATATTTTCTGAGTACGGGGGGGGGGGGGGGGGGGGGGGGGCAGATTATAGAAAGGGAAGGTATTAGCACCCTTTCTATCCGTAGTTATCTACGGGCTCTTAGGTACTTGCTCATCATTTTCAAAATTACTTCTTTGTGTGTTTGTGTGATTTGAAAAGTTTTTGACTTCGATTTAACTCTTGCTTCTGTCTTCAAGAGTGTTACGAAGTGTTTTTGAAAGCTTTGTTTGTAAAGGAGTGTAAGTGTGAAAAAGTTCGTTTGGATTGAGGAAGTACTTAAGAACTAATCCACCTACACGAAAAAGAGAATTGGTCTATGCTCGTTTCCTTTAGACAGTGCTATCCCACTATTAGTGAGTAGGTAGCATCGTCGTTGGAGTTTTAAGGGTCAATTCGAAAGGAACGTACGGTCACTAAAGCAATGTTAGGACGTCTTAGTAATAACCCTAATGTCTTAGATCAATTATTCGAGGCAACAATTCCGAGGCAACCATTCCGAGGTAACTATTTCGAGGAAACTTTTTCGAACAGGACTTTGATCTTTGTAGAGACAAAAGAGCGACCACTAAAGCATCCTATACTTAATGACCGTTTACCAAAGTCAACCAAGTGGGAGTGTACCCTAGGAGTGCGCATGTGCGAGTGATTCAATTTCAAGTTATTTATCTTTGCAAATTTAGGGTTTGCTAACTGTTTTAAAGTTTACATACATTCTTGTCAAGCATCCTAATATCATACATCTAACAGTTTAATATTTTGCGGAATTTAAAGTATGGAGATTAAACTACGCTATTACAAGGCTTCAGGTATTTACATAGCCATAAACAAACCCTTGAAAAAATAAAACGATAAATGAAAGATAAAAGACCTAATTAAACTATTACAACTTGTGGGAAATTACATCAATATGGTAAATAATAATAATAAAGCGCGCGATGAAATTAAGATCGGGAAGGAACTAGGGTTTTGACCCTTCTAACCTAATTAAAGAGAAAATTGTTTTTATTGTTTTTAATTATTTTTTAAGAAAAGAATTAGGTTTTAAATTAAATACTAAATTAATTAGCTAATTAAATTAATTAATGAAAATAATTTTTTAACCTAATATTGTGTTTTTGGTTGTTTTAAGAAAAAAGAAAATATGATTAAGTTTAGACAAAACCCTAATTTTCTAATTATTTTAAACTTATTTACAAAATAATTAAAATTACCTAAGATTAACAACCTAATTTAATTAATTTAATTTTTTGATAAAAATAAAATCTAAACCTAATTTGGGTGAAAAATATTTTTATGAGTTTTTGATTGGTTAAAAAAAAGATTAAATTTGTTAGTAGAACAAATAAATAAATTAAATGAAATAAAATATAAAAAAAAAGGTAAGAAACTTGGGCCTGGTTTGGAGATTTGGGGTGTGTGAACAACAATCTGGCCCAAGTAGAATGAGGTCCATGCTTGACTTTTTGAGATCCCATGTTATGTGTTTGACTAGGCGTTTGGTGTTCCCTCATGGATGGCCCTTGGATCTGGCCGTCTGGCCATCTGGCAGGCTGGATGATGAGGTCACATGATGGACCTTGGCCTTATGCGTGCATGTAATCACTGAAAAGAAAATAACATGAAGCAAATTGGGGGACCTGGGATTCGAACCCAGGCCCTAAGGGACTTTCCAACGCTTGACAACCAGCTGAGCTACGTTTCTGATTTGTACACATAATAAATAATAATCATAATATGAAAAAAAGCAAAAGCACTAAGTCCAAAGCACGCGAATTTTCAAATGATCCAATGGAAAGGTGCCAGCTAATCATGTTCTTCCCTTTTCCGTGGGTAAAAGTCCCAGACTTTGACCTACAGACATTCGTCCGTCACTACAAACCTGCGTTCTCTTAAAATCAACCATGAGCAAGATAAATAAAAACTAGGGCCACCAATCAACTCGTCTGGACCTCCTGAGTATAACGGTGTCCCTTTCATGGCCTAATTTTGCCTGCACATAGAATTCCCAAATCGAAGCTACAAACCCTAATAATGGTGAAACCTGATACATGCCATGAAAACATAATTAAAGATTACAGAAAGCTTGCATATGTAATGGTGAACAAGAATATACGATTAGAATGTGATGAATGTGCAAGAATTACGCAAATCAATTTCAAGAAAGAACCGGGGTCGTGGATGACTTACAACGTGTTTTGGTATTGGACAAGCCTTGTTCTTGATTGATTCCGCTTCCTTACACTCCCAGGAAGCGATTGGAATGGTCAGGGGGATTTGAGGATGCCTGGAAATAGGAATTCGAATTACCACTTTTTTCTGTTTTTTGCAAGTTTTGTTCTTGTTGTTGCGCCTCTTTCTCGCCTTGGTTTGGGTCGGCACATGTTCTTTATGTATTACAGACTGAATTAGGGTTGTCAATGTGATCATAATCTTCCTCCATTATTGAATTTGATTTTGATTTGATACACTTGAAAACCATTCCAAAAATAGCCTAAAACCAATCTTTTTGTGCACTCCATGCCTTTACACGAATTTGATCTTATGCTAGCTGGAATTTAAGACCTGAAACAAGTACAAAATCTTGTGTTTTCAATATTTTGGATTTTCTATGATTTGTTTTGATTTAAATTGATTTAATTAAAATAAAAATCAAAATAAATAATAAAAACAAGATAATGACAAGTGGAAAAGGATAGGGCTCGTGGACCATGTTTCCAACTCAAAACCAATGCAAAAAGTTAGGCCCATTTAGCAAAAATTGCATTTTTAGGCATGGTTTACTTTTGACAATTTTGCAAAAAGGGCCAACTTCAACAATGCTTAACTTCCTCAATTTTGACTCTTTGGAGGTGTTCTTTGACTTTTTAGAAAGCTTGATATGTCTTATAAGCAACCCTTTTGGTCTCATCTCAATTTGATCCATGATCATGTATGAAGCTTTGACAAAAAATGTGTTTTTGTTGACTTTTCAAAATGACCTATAATGTCCAAATTCATAACTTCTTGTGACTGCATATTTTGAACTTGGGAGATGAAGATTGATTGTAGAGAATTGAATCCTATTCTAAATGAGCTTTGGATGGGTCATTTCACATAAAGTATGAGAAATTTATGCTTGGTCAAAGTTGAGTTGACTTTTCCTACAAAACCCTAATTTAGCAACTTTTGAGTCTTGATGAATTATGAGCAATCCTTGATGAATCATGATCAACCATTTATCAAATGATGAAATATACTTCAAAATGAGTATGTTGACCAAAAATCTTGAAGTTTGACTGTATGGGGGTCACATTTGACTTTTGCCCTAGCACAATCGATTTTCAGGCCTTTGAGTAATTGACTGAGCTAACTTTCTCTGCAAGGATTGAAACTTGACATGGATGATCTTAAGAACATATTAGGACATTGGTGATCATTTGGGATCCCTTGGACTCAATTATCTTGATGCAATATGAAACCCTAATTTGAGGTAGAATGCCTTAGGAGAGAGCATGTCTGGTCAACCCTTGGACTTCCTTGAGCATCTTGAGGATCTTTCTTGAAATGTTTTGAGAAATATGGGAGGGCAAATTTTGGGGTACAACAACTTCCCCTTTTCAATCTTCTTAAACCTGAGGATGTAGATTGGATTTCATGCCTTTCGTGATCCGAAGGTGGAAGATGATTGAAAACTAGAGTGCCCAGAAATTTGCACTCACATGATGTGGTATTTGTCTTGTGATGTCGGGAATGGGCTTACAGATGCCATTTGGAAATTGATGATGGGAGATGGGCTTGAAGATGCCATCTGAAGGAGTGTCGATTGCATAAGAGATTCCTTAGGGAGAGCTTGTATACCTGTTGTTGAGGAAGATTCTGCTTAGGAATGTTGATCCCTGTCTTGAGAGAAATAGAATTTTAGGAGCTTTAGTTGTCCGTTATTCTACTGTGGTATCATCTCTGTTTTGAGAAAAGTTGAATTTTAGGAACTTCGGTCGTCCGTTATTCTTGTTGAGGAGTCGTCTCTTCGTCGAAGAGGTGAAAATGAACTACTATATGGTCGTGGTCCAGGCTTCATAGTGATAAGACCGACTGCTATCTGGTCGTAATCCAGGCTTTACAGTGACTTACTGAGGGGACGAGATTATACTTGCTATCCGGTCATAACCCAGGCTTCATAATTTCTCGATTCTTATCTGGTCATAATCCAGGCTTCAGAATGAATGAGTTGTTATCCGGTCGCATCCGGGCTTCAACTTGAACTTAGGGCACACTAATATCCGGTCGACTCCGGGCTTCTTAGTAATTGTCCAGGTAAACTGCTATTTGGTCGAAATCCAAGCTTCACAGCGTCTTGTACTATTATCTGGTCGTAATCCAGGCTTCAGTCCTTTTATCGTTATCTGGTCGTAATCCAGGCTTCACGATGTCTTATACCATTATCTGGTCAAATCCAGGCTTCGTGGTGTTCTGTACTGCTATCTGGTCGTAACCCATGCTTCACAATACTTTACTTCTTATCTGGTCGTAATCCAGGCTTCAGAAGAGATCAAATGGTTATCCGATCGTAATCCGGGCTTCCCTTTGGCTTTGGGCCTACTAATATCCGGTTGTAATATGGGCTTCATGGTGTTCAGAGGAAATCAAGGTACTATCCGGTTGTAATCCGGGCTTCATAACTTGTGTTAAAGATATACCATTATCTGGTCGTAATCCAGGCTTCATGGTGTCTTTGGATGCTAACTGGTCGTAATCTAGGCTTCACAGAAACTTGTATTGTTATATGGTCGTAATCCAGGCTTCACAATAACTTGCTGAGCTGTTATCCTGTCGAAATCCGGGCTTCACGGCTTGCTGGGGATTAAACTATTATCCGGTCGAATCCGGGCTTCATAGCTTAGAGATAAACCATTATCTGGTCGAATCCAGGCTTCGCGGTGTTTGATACTGTTATCCGGTCGTTCTCCGGGCTTCACAATATGTTGTAGAAATCAAGATATTATCTGGTCGAATCCGGGCTTCATAGCTTGAACTTGGTGAGAATTTGATTGTATCTTTCCTGAAAGGTAAATGTTAGTTGTATGTAATGCATGATATGTGTCAAGCAATGATGTTCTCAAAATAAATGAGATTGTGTTGTATTATGCGTATACGTATGCCATGATGTATGGATATGCAATGTTTTTATGACATTCTCTAGCCGGGGAAAATAAATCTCGGATTGTTGTTGGAGAAAAGAGTTGGATTCTTCGCTTCCGCTGGGGATAGTGAATGAAGATGTTTGTGAGAATAATCCTTTAGAAGAATAACTCTGTCGGGGAATAAATTGATGAGAAAATGACTCTGGGGGGAAGAGATACTCTGCTAGAAGCTCTGTTGATTTGGAGAAACAACCCCGGCTGGGGATGAATTATCACTGCTGGTGATGATGTACTCTATTGGGAATTGAGTTTCTGCTTGTGAAAGTAATGAACTCCGCTGGGGATGATTTTCCAGTGGTGACTTCACTGGGGATAATCTTTTAGACTCTACTGGGGACAATTCTCCAGACTCTACTAGGGATAGTTTTCCCAAACTCCACTGGGGATAATTTTCTAGTGCTGATGATAGATAAACTCTGTTTGGGGAGAATATTGCAAACTCATTCGCGGTTGAGAGCCTCAGCTGGGGAGAGTGGTGTCCTGTTCGGGACCGTTAACATCACTGTCTTTTTCTTACTTTATGGGGAGTGAATGTACCTTCAATCATTTTCTCCAACTAGGTATATCCCTATACCTGGTGGATAGAGAAACTGTATGGTTTGGGCATTTCTTATTTGCCCCTGTTTCTGATATTATGAGTAATCGTCTTTTGTTTCGCATGTAAATATTTATGAGCAGCAATTATTGTCAAATGCATATATAAAAAATGAACCATTGGATGTTCTTGCAAAACTAAACAGAAAAAGAAAACAATTTGAAATTTCTTTGTGATAATGAATTGTATTGATTTTGAAGTTGGCCTGTAAATAAGCATTTTTGTACAAGAGGATGACGTCCTAGTAAGAGAACGCCGCCGAACAATAGAGTTTATACAATTTGTGCAAAAGAAAGCAAAACAGCTACGTGAATAATCCCACTGGGTTCCAACTCTACTATTGCCTTTATATCCTCGAGCATCTCATCACTTTGCTACTTGGTTGAAGGTAGATCATATTGATTAGTGCCGTCCGAGCTTGATAGTCGATACCGAAGTCTGATTGCAAGGTGATCCAATGAGACATAGTGTTACGCTTTAATCCCTAATTTTTGCATGGACCGCCCTTTCGGGTTTTCGACTTGTCGGGTGTACATATTTTCATTTTCATCCCTTACTTTTGCCCGAACCATTTTGGTTCGCCGGGAAGCCCTAATTTTTGCCTAGGCCAGTCAACCTAGCGGGTCTTTGATTATGCATAGTATTTTTTCACTATGTCTGCATTGACGGGGTGAGGAAGGTCGTCACCATCCATGGTGGATAGAATCATAGCTCCGCCCGAGAAAATATTCTTAACCACAAATGGCCCTTCGTACGTTGGGGTCCATTTGCCCCTGGGATCACCTTGCGGAAGTATGATGCGCTTGATTACCAGATCCCCAACTTGATACTCTTTTCATCTAATTTTCTTGTTAAATGCCTTAATAATCTGCTTTTGATACGTCTGACCATGACAAATAGCAGTAAGTCTCTTTTCGTCGATTAAGTTCAGTTGATCAAGCCGGGTCTGGATCCAGTCGTTCTCGCTCAAACCAGCATCCTTCATAATCCGAAGAGAGGGTATCTGGACCTCAATTGGTAAGACTGCTTCCATGCCATACACTAAAGAGTAGGGTGTTGCCCCTATTGACGTCCATGCTGAAGTTCGGTACCCATGAAGAGAAAATGGTAACATCTCGTGCCAATCTTTGTATGTCAGCGTCATCTTCTGCACAATTTTCTTAATGTTCTTATTAGCCGCTTCTACAACCCCGTTCATCTTCGGCCGGTAAGGAGAAGAGTTGTGATGCTGCATCTTGAACTTCTTGCAGAGCTCGGTGATCATAGTATTGTTGAGATTTGTAACATTGTCCGTAATGAGCCTCTCTGGTACACCGTATCGGCAGATCAGATTGTGCCGAATAAACTGTGCCACTTCGTAAAGTAATCAATTGCTACCAGGATGAAATGATGCCCGTTGGATGCAGTAGGTATGATCTCACCAATCATATCGATGCCCCACATTGCAAAAGACCAAGGAGTGGTCAAGATGTTCAGAGGAACTGGAGGTATGTGCACCTTATCAGCATAGACTTGGCACTTATGATAGGTCCGAGAATGCTGATAACAGTCGGCTTCCATGGTGGACCAATAATATCCTGCCCGTAGGATCTTCTTTGACATGGTATGTCCACTGGAATGAGTTCTGAAAGTACCTTCATGTAACTTTGCCATAATCCTTTCTGCCTCGTTCTTATCCACACATCGTAGTAAGGTTGAATCATGGTTACACTTGTAAAGGATACCATTGCAGATGAAGAACTTCACAACAAATCTCCTCAGAAACTTCTTATCATTAACAGATGCACCCTCGGGGTACTCCTGAGCTTCAAGATACCTCTTTACCTCGTGAAACCAGGGTTTATCTGTTACCTCTTCAGTCTCAATATTATAGCAATGTGCGGGTTCATCCAACCTTTCGATGGTAATCTGGGGAGCTTCATTGTCCCACCTGACCTTGAACATAGAAGACATGGTAGCTAGCGCGTCCGCTAACTGATTCTCCTCTCTCGGGAAGTGTTCAAAGGTTATCTCCTCAAAATGTGGAAGCAATGTCAATACATACTCTTTGTAAGGAATAAGATTTGGATGTTTCGTATCCCACTCGCCTTTGATCTGACTGATCACGAGAGAGGAATCTCCGAATACACTTAAGAACTTAATCCTTAGGTCAATAGTTGCTCGAAGGCCCATGATGCACGCTTCATACTCCGCCATATTGTTGGTGCAGTTAAAACATAATCGGGCGGTGAACGGAGTATGACAACCTTCAGGAGATATGATTATGGCACCAATTCCATTACCCAATGCATTTGAAGCTCCATCAAAATACATAGACCATTGAGATCCCTCCTCAGGTCCTTCATCCGGTCCAAGTTTTTCACAGTCAGTCACCAACATGATGCTCTCATTTGGAAACTCGAAATTCATAGACTGGTAATCGTCCACTTCCTGATGCTCCAAATGGTCTGCCAACACACTTCCCTTGATTGCCTTTTGGTTTGTGTATTAGATGTCATACTCAGTCAAGATCATCTTCCATCTTGCTATTCTTCCGGATAAGGCAGCCTTTTCGAAGATATACTTGATTGGATCCATCTTTGATATCAATAGAGTAGTGTGAGTCAGCATATACTGTCTCAGCCGGTGAGCAGACCATGCCAAAGCGCAACAAGTTTTCTCAATCAGTGAGTATCGGGTCTCACAGTCGGTAAAATTTTTGCTAAGGTAGTAAATAACATGCTCTTTTGGGCCAAACTCGTCATGCTGCCCCAACACACACCCCATTGAATTATCGAGTACTGTCAAGTATAAGATCAGAGGTCTCCCTTCAACTGGAGGCATCCGAATAGGTGGATCTTGGAGATATTCCTTGATCCTTTCGAAAGCGGCCTGACACTCATCATTCCATCTTACCACTTGATCTTTCTTCAACAGCTTGAAGATTGGTTCACAAGTAGCAGTCAGGTGCGAAATGAATCGGGCAATGTAGTTCACACGTCCCAGAAAGCCTCTGACTTCTTTTTCCATTCAGGGAGAAGGCATTTCCTGTATAGCCTTCACCTTTGCTGGGTCCACTTGAATACCTTTATCACTAACGACGAAACCCAGCAACTTACCAGACCTTACGCCGAAGGTGCACTTGTTCGGGTTTAACCTCAACTTGTACATCTTCAACTTGTCGAATAGCTTCTGGAGATGGTCGAGGTGTTCTTCCTCAGTTTGGGACCTTGCAATCATGTCATCAACGTATACCTCAATCTCATGGTGAATCATGGCGTGGAACAGAGCGACCATGGCGCGCTGATACGTTGCCCTGGCATTCTTCAACCCGAACGACATGACTTTATAGCAAAAAGTTCCCCACTGCGTAACAAAGGTTGTATTTTCCATATCCTCAGGAGCCATTTTAATCTGATTGTAACCGGAGAAACCATCCATGAAGGAAAAGACCTTATTCTGTGCGGTGTTGTCGACCAAAACATCGATGTGAGGCAAAGGGAAACATCCTTAGGGCTTGCCCTATTCAGATCCCTATAGTCAACACACATTCGAACCTTACCATCTTTCTTGGGCACTGGCACCACGTTGGCAACCCACTGCGGGTAAGAAGTAACTGCTAGAAAACCGGCATCAAATTGTTTCATAACCTCCGCTTTTATTTTCTCAAACATCTCTGGGCACATTCAGCAAACTTTCTGTTTCACTGGAGGACAGTCTTCTTTAGTGGGCAAGCGATGAACCACAATATCAGTATCCAACCCAGGCATATCTTCATAATACTAGGAAAAGATCTCAACTTAGTCACGCAGCAGTTGTATCAACTGTTGCTTAACACCAGAATCCAGATTTGCACCGATCTTAACCTCTTTCTTGTCTTCTTCTGTACCCAGATTTACTGATTCCACTGGCTCTTCATGGGGCTGTATGGCCCTCTCTTCATGTATTAACAATCTAGCAAGTTCCCCAGGCACTTCACAATCATCCTCACCTTCGTCTTCGGCTTGGTTGATCGGACTTTCGAAGTCATAACTGGCAGTAGCAAAGTCGTTATAAGTGGGATCCAGAGTGGATGTGGACCTGTATTATGATATGTGAATGTGTTTAAGACTATAGTTGTTTTAATAAAGTGCAAGATAGAAAAACAAGGAGCGCAAAATTTATAATGCAAGAGAACGTCCAATGCTTTATTGATGATATATGGAAATGACAAATATTAAGCCCTCACAAACAAAGCCACGGTGTCTCGGGCAAGGCACCGGGCCGTAAAGTTTTAAATTGTTTGTTACAAATCTCAAAACAAAAGTCTTATTATTGTGTAATAAAAGAAATGGGCATGAAGTCCTTCACCGTCCAATTGCTCAATCCACCGTCGGTAGTCGGGTAAATCCAGCTGTCAAACTCAGACTCTTCATTATCATCTTCAATTGCATTCACTTTCAGATTACTGATACGCAGGGGAGGTCTTCCAATCCGTGCACGCCAAACAGCCCTTTGAGCTTTTGCAGTAAAACCCAAACCAAACTTGTCAGTTTTGTGTGCGAAGTCGATGAGTTGGCCCCAATTTTCACACCCACCTTTTTCAATAACAGCCCGGGCATCCATGAGGGAGGCCATATTCATTGGAGGGTCTTCAGCAACAGTTTCAGTCGACGCCAGAGTCTGGGGGACTTCTTCAAAGTTCTGACACGGGGTTTCAATGAACTCCCCGTCCATCTCCACATACCGAAAAGAGTTAAGGTGGTTCACCATGTACTCCTCTTCTCCTTGTATTGTAACAATTTTCCCTTTTATTGGGTATTTCAACATCTGATGGAGCATGGAAGTCACTGCCCCAACATTATGAATCCACGGGCGACCCAACAAACAAGAATAAGATGGTCAAATGTCCATCACATAGAACGTAGATGCGAAAGTCTAGGAACCAACTTTAACAGGGACATCCACCTCCCCATGTACCATCCTTTTGGACCCATCAAAGGCCCTGACCACAATATTACTTGGCTTTAGAACCAACCCTTCACAGTCCAACTGGTCTAACGCTTTCTTGGGTAATACATTTAATGAAGACCCAGTATCCACCAGCATGTGGGCCAAAGTAGTTCCCCTACACTCGATCGAGACATGCAGAGCGTCATTGTGATTCTTTCCTTTGTAAGTCAAATCCGCGTCGGAGAAACCCAACCCGTTGTCAACGGTCAAACTAGCCACACAGTCTTTGAATTGATCAGCAGATGTTTCTTGCGGCACATGTGCAGTTTTAAGGAAAGCAATTAAATCCTTTGCATGGGCTTCTGAGCACAACAATAAAGATAGCATAGAGATCTTGGACGGGGTCTGCCCCAGCTGTTCGAACATGTTGTAGTCGCTTTTCTTGATGATCTTCGGGGTTTCCTCTATCTCCTGTCTAGAGGTTTCTACAATAATCTTCTTAGGTGCCTCCGTCCGGGCAGGCTCACATGTGATCTCTTTTCCCAGAGCATCAGATGACTCGATGACAGGGATAATGATTGGAACATAAACAGGGACAGTAGCAGATGTACTGGAAGGTGGAATAACAACAGGCTTCCGAACAGTTGGTGGGGAAATCTCAGGAGAGAAAAGTCTTCTGCTTCGGGTGACCTTGCTAGACCCGACGATGTTGCTAACATCGGTATCAACATCTTTAACCTTCAAGTCTTGTTTAATCCCATGATAATACACATTGGCCCCATAGTGCCATGGGACAGCCTTATCTGAAGTGTAAGGGATGTGACCAGGAATAGTAATGATCAATGGAGCAACTCTCGGAGCGGATGTAAACCTAACAGGCTTTCTCGAGGAAGCCTTGGAAGGATTGGAAGAAATGGTTATTATGGAAACATCTTCAACAGGAATCAATGGAACCAAAGTTTTCTCGAATAGGATTTCTTTGTTATCCATCAGGCGCTGAACACCTGACTTCAATAAATTGAAACTAGTAGGTAGGATGGAACATAGGTGGCAACCTTCACCATAGCCCAGAAATAAACCGGTCAACAATAGGTTCTTCTTTACTGTCATCAACGGAGTATAAACGTCTTCCACAGAGGTTACAAATGAATCATCATCCACAACATTTACTCCATGCTTGGGCATAGGAGCAGTCATAACATTAGGCTTTTCTGGTGCATCAAACTCAATTTCCTTAGCTTCAATCAAATCTTGCACCTTATTCCTCAAGGCCCAGCAATTGTGTGTATCATGCCCTGGGCTATCAGAGTGATAAGCACAGCGGGCGTTTGGATTATACAGCGGTGACGTAGTATTGAGATTCTTTGGAGCCTCCCTCGGAGTTGTCAAGTTGGTTTTCAACAATTGCGGCAGAATTTGAGATAGGGTCATACTGAGCAGAGTAAACTGTCTTTGCGTCCTCTCTACTCTTTTCTAATTATTGTGTTGTGGGGAAATAATTGGTCTTGATATTACTACCGCATTAACTGCTTGGCAGAGCTCAGGTCAGTTTTGGCTCCTCGAGCTATAAATTGCACTAGATTCCTTCTTGAAAGGCTTCTTCTCTGTACTTGATGAAGAACCTTTCTGTATTTTACCACTTTTGATACCAGCTTCCACTCTCTCCCCAGTCATAATCAATCCAGTGAACCCTGATGATGAACTACCGATCAAATGATTGAAATAGGGACCAGAAAAAGTCCCAAGAAACATATCCACTAACTCCCTATCAGACAGAGGGGGTTGGACTCTTCCAGCAAGATCTCTCCACTTCTGAGTGTAGTCCTTAAAGCCTTCGCCTGTACCCATAGACATACCCTGAAGTTGGGTATGTGTGGGAGAAAGGTCGGCATTATACTGGTATTGCTTGTAAAAAGCGGCAACAAGGTCCTCCCAGTTGTGGACATTAGCTTCTTCCAGTTGATAGAACCATTCAAGTTGAGTCCCTGACAGACTATCTTGAAAGAAATGAACCCACATGTTTCTATCAGCAGTGTAGGGTTGAATCTTTCTGACATACGAGCGGAGGTGTAGCTTTGGGCAGGATACCCCATCGTACTTAGCAAAGACAGGAGCTTTAAACTTGTGTGGGATCACCACCCCAGATGCCAAACCCAATTCTCCGAAGTCCAACCCAGGTATCTTCTAGATCTCCTTTGCACTCAGCCGGTCTTCGAGTTGCTTATACCTATCCTCGGCAGGAGGATACTGGTCTTCATCAAAATTCGTGTCATTATCAGAAACCACAGGACTAGGCCCCTTCCTTTCCTCTTGATTCTCTCCCCCTCCAGATGAATGGGACAAATCAGTTTCCTGTCGCAAATTGTTCCCGAATCTGCAACCCATATTTAGGAGGACCACCTTCTTCTTCTTCTTCTTCTTCTTCTTGTCCTTCAAGATGAGTGTCTTTAAATCTTGTTGCCCTTTGGCCAGGTTCAGGAACAACTCTTGAAATTGAGCATTCTGAGCCTGAAGAGCCTTGATGGCTTGATCAGTAGATGTTTCAGAAGACATGATTGCTGAAATAAACAACGAAGAAGATAAGAAACCTGTAATGGTACCTGTAATGAGGCGCATGGTAATGAAATGCATATGAAATGATTTCAAAGACCTTTGGAGATTCAAATTCGTAAACAAAAATAAAACACACTTTATTAGATTCAAACTTGTAAAATGTTTTAACAATGCCTTTAAGGCGTTACAAGAGAAATAATTGAAAATAAATCTAAACTTAGAAAAAACAACAAAGAATCAGAAATCCCATGGTCGCCTTCCATTCGTGCTAACATAGTCGTTGATCGTCCTTTCATTCTCAAGCTGCCTTGTAAGCCTCAAGATCTTCCTCTCCTGTTCATGATACTTCTCCCTGTAGGTATCCCTTTCTTCCTTTAGCTGGATCCAAGATCTCTTCAATGCCCCTATATCAGTAGGCATGTAAGGATGGAGGACTGTGTAGGGAACACCTTCTTCATTAGTATGCTCTATGATCACCGGTAAAATAGCTTCATAAGGCATCCCCAGCTTTTGAGCACGGGCTCAAACCCAATGGAGATATGGTTGCATCGGGAGAGAAGTCTTCAGTCCTATCTCATGTGGGTCAGACTTGTTCACCATGCCCCAAGCTCGTATAAACCTGCGGCGATGTCCCTCAACATCCCCTTTGTAGTCAAAGACAATGCCTGTAAGCAGCAACTCATGGGGACCATCTCTCCTAGCGCGTCCAAACTGTCGTAAAGCCAAACAAGGATTGTAGGTTATACCCCCTCGAATTCCAAGCAACAGAACATTAAGGTATTCCCCACATCGATCAATGACAGCTACTCTTTCCATATCTTTAGAACTCCAAAGGATGTCCATATGAGCAAGGGACGTGATTCTATAAGCCCAACCTACGCCTTCCTCATTCTTCAAAATAGACTTGGGGAGGTGCGAAATAAACCACCTCGCCAACAGCGGTTTGCAACACATAAGGGTTCCTTTTCTACGTGTCGTACGAGTATAAAGAGCATGCAGAATATCACCCAAGAGAGTAGGTACTGGATTGCGATATAAGAAGATCTTAACTGCATTCACATCTATGAAGGAATCTGGATTTGGAAAAAGAACCAAGCCATAGATGAGGAGCGCCAAGATGTCTTCAAATGCTTGAAAATCCAAGCTATCCTAGAACTGTTGAGCTTGATCGATAAAAAATTTAGCCAAGAAACCTTTAACCCCACTTCGAGTCTCCCAGTTAGAAACTATATCAGCCTTTGTCAAATGTAAAGCTAAGGGTATGTCCTCAGGTCTAGGAACCTCCTCCAAGCCTGTGAAGGGTGTCTGCTCGAGGATAGATATGCCTAGTAAATCAGAAAACTCCTCCAAAGTAGGGACTAGCTGATAATCCGGGAAGGTGAAACAATGATGCAATGGATCAAAGAACTGGAATAACATACTCATCATTTGCTCATCCCACTTTAAAGTGATCAAGCTAAGGAGGTGACCATGTCTTCTAACAAAGGAAGAAGTATCAGGAACCTTTGAAGCTAACTCTCTGATCTGAGCAGGGATTTGCACGAAGTTGACTAGAATGTTATTTCTATGCATAGAAGTCATGATCTGCAAAACAGAACAAAGATTAATCCCCTCGATCTTTGAAATGGTTAGTCTATTGAAATATGCATGTTATGTCATGATGCATGATGTCATGATGAAAACACACAATAGGTATCACGGATAGCAAACATGGTAAAGGAAAATAAGTCACACAGTAGCCCTTATGTTTCAGGCTGGCATGGAGTTTACGTACTACCCTCTTGCAGTTTAGTTGGTTCAACCTGTCCTAATAATAATAACCGGGTTCTAGAGGTTCTCAATATCACTGACCATCCTCCATCGGTCATAGTTTCATCTCACACAATCTTTTCTTGCGGACTGAACCATCTCGAGAGTATGGTCTCAATGAGTGTAGCATCTCACTACTTCCTATGGCCAAGTTGGGCAATTATAGGTTCTAAGGTCAGTTGATGCTTAATGACCCATATAACAGCCCCATATACTCCTTGTTGCTCCACAAGGGATATCGGTACCAACTAATGTGCCACATCAATGTAGTTACTACTTCAACCGTATCGGTCTACGCCGTACAGTTCCCTCACAATCTATTTCTACTTACCTAAAAGGTGCCCCCCAGATTCGGGTTAGGATCTATAGTAACTCCGATACAAAGCCCACAAAAAATAAAGCAATCAAATAAGACAATAGAAAACAGTATGATGAACTAATCCTAAGGTACACCCCATTTACCATATCCCTAGCAGAGTCTCCAGTTCTGTGATACGGTGGCCAGAACCGGGACTGTTTAATACTGGTTTGCATTTTGTATTCACAAAATGTCGCGGTAAGCAAGAGTCGCCACCGAATTTTATTTTATCCAACAAGGAAAGGAAAAAAGCACAAAAAAATTCCTTTTTTCGAGATTTTCTGAGTACGGGGGGTAGATTATAGAAAGGGAAGGTATTAGCACCCTTTCTATCCGTAGTTATCTACGGGCTCTTAGGTACTTGCTCATTATTTTCAAAATTGCTTCTTTGTGTGTTTGTGTGATTTGAAAAGTTTTTGACTTCGATTTAACTCTTGCTTCTGTCTTCAAGAGTGTTACGAAGTGTTTTTGAAAGCTTTGTTTGTAAAGGAGTGTAAGTGTGAAAAAGTTCGTTTGTATTGAGCAAGTACTTAAGAACTAATCTACATACTTGAAAAATAGAATTGTTCTATGTTCGTTTCCTTTAGATAGTGCTATCCCACTATTAGTGAGTAGGTAGCATCGTCGTTGGAGTTTTGAGGGTCAATTCGAAAGGAACGTACGGTCACTAAAGCATTGTTAGGACGTCTTAGTAATAACCCTAATGTCTTAGATCAATTATTCGAGGCAACAATTCCGAGGCAACCATTCCGAGGCAACTATTTCGAGGCAACTTTTCTGAACGGGACTTTGATCTTTGTTTAGACAAAAGAGCGACCACTAAAGAATCCTATACTTAATGACCATTTACCGAAGGCAACCAAGTGGGAGTGTACCCTAGGAGTGTGCATGTGCGAGTGATTCAATTTCAAGTTATTTATCTTTGCACATTTAGGGTTTGCTAACTGTTTTAAAGTTTACATACATTCTTGTCATGCATCCTAATATCATACATCTAACAGTTTAATATTTTGTGGAATTTAAAGTGTGGAGATTAAACTACGCTATTACAAGGCTTAGGGTATTTACATAGCCAAAAACAAACCCTTGAAAAAATAAAACGATAAATGAAAGATAAAAGACCTAATTAAACTATTACAACTTGTGGGAAATTACATCAATATGGTAAATAATAATAATAAAGCGCACAATGAAATTAAGATCGGAAAGGAACTAGGGTTTTGACCCTTCTAACCTAATTAAAGAGAAAATTGTTTTTGTTGTTTTTAATTATTTTTTAAGAAAAGAATTAGGTTTTAAATTAAATACTAAATTAATTAGCTAATTAAATTAATTAATGAAAATAATTATTTAACCTAATCTTGTGTTTTTGGTTATTTTAATAAAAAAGAAAATATGATTAAGTTTAGACAAAACCCTAATTTTCTAATTATTTTTAAGTTATTTACAAAATAATTAAAATTACCTAAAATTAACAACCTAATTTAATTAATTTAATTTTTTGATAAAAATAAAATCTAAACCTAATTAGGGTGAAAAATATTTTTATGAGTTTTTGACTGGTTAAAAAAAAGATTAAATTTGTTAGTAGAACAAATAAATAAATTAAATGAAATAAAATATAAAAAACAAAAAGGTAAGAAACTTGGGCCTGGTTTGGAGATTTGGGGTGTGTGAACAGCAATCTGGCCCAAGTAGAATAAGGTCCACGCTTGACTTTTTGAGATCCCATGCTATACGTTTGACTAGGCGTTTGGTGTTCCCTCATGGATGGCCCTTGGATCTGGCCGTCTGGCCATCTGGCAGGCTGGATGATGAGGTCACATGATGGACCTTGGCCTTGTGCGCGCATGTAATCACTGAAAAGAAAATAACATGAAGCAAATTGGGGGACCTGGGATTCGAACCCAGGCCCCAAGGGACTTTCCAACGCTTGGCAACCAGCTGAGCTACGCTTCTGATTTGTACACATAATAAATAATAATCATAATATGAAAAAAAGCAAAAGCAATAAGTCCAAAGCACGCGAATTTTCAAATGATCCAATGGAAAGGTGCCAGCTAATCATCTTCTTCCCTTCTCTGTGGGTAAAAGTCCCAGACTTTTACCTACGGACATTCGTCTGTCACTACAAACCTGCATTCTCTTAAAATCAACCATGAGCAAGATAAATAAAAACTAGGGTCACCAATCAACTCGTCTGGACCTCATGAGTATAATTGTTTCCCTTTCATGGCCTAATTTTTCCTGCACATTGAATTCCCAAATCGAAGCTACAAACCCTAATAATGGTGAAACCTCATACAGGCCATGACAACACAATTAAAGATTACAGAAAGCTTGCATATGTAATGGTGAACAAGAATATATGATTAGAATGTGATGAATGTGCAAAAATTACGCAAATCGATTTCAAGAAAGAACCGGGGTCGTGCATGACTTACAACGTGTTTTGGTATTGGACAAGCCTTGTTCTTGATTGATTTCCCTCCAATACACTCCCAGGAAGCGATTGGAATGGTCAGGGGGCTTTGAGGATTCCTGGAAATAGGAATTCGAATTACCACTATTTTTGTTTTTTGTAAGTTTTGTTCTTGTTGCTGCGCCCCTTTCTCGCCTTGCTTTGGGTCTGCACACGTTCTTTATGTATTAAGCACTAAATTAGGGTTGTCAATGTGATCATAATCTTCCTCCATTATTGAATTTGATTTTGATTTGATACACTTGAAAACCATTCCAAAAATAGCCTAAAACCAATATTTTTGTGCACTCCATGCCTTTACACGAATTTGATCTTATGCTAGCTGGAATTTAAGACCTGAAACAAGTACAAAATCTTGTGTTTTCAATATTTTGGATTTTCTATGATTTTTTTATTTAAATTGATTTAATTCAAATAAAAATCAAAATAAATAATAAAAACAAGATAATGACAAGTGGCAAAGGCTAGGGCTCGTGGACCATGTTGCCAACTCAAAACCAATGCAAAAAGTTAGGCCCATTTAGCAAAAATTGCATTTTTAGGCATGGTTGACTTTTGACAATTTTGCAAAAAAGGCCAACTTCAACAATGCATAACTTCATCAATTTTGACTCTTTGGAGGTGTTCTTGGACTTTTTAGAAAGCTTGAGATGTCCTCTAAGCAACCCTTTTGGTCTCATCTCAATTTGATATTCCATGATCATGTACTAAGCTTTGACAAAAAATGTGTTTTTGTTGACTTTTCAAAATGACCTATAATGTCCAAATTCATAACTTCTTTAGAGTACATATTTTGAACTTGGGAGATGAATATGGATTGTAGAGAATTATATCCTCTTCAAAATTATATTTGGATGGGTCATTTATCATAAAGTATGATAAAGTTATGCTTGGTCAAAGTTGAGTTGACTTTTCCTACAAAACCCTAATTTAGCAACTTTTGAGTCTTGATGAATTATGAGCAATACTTGATGAACCATGATCAACCCTTGATAAAATGGTGAAATATACTTCAAAATGAGGATGTTGACCAAAAATCTTGAAGTTTGACTGTATGGGGGTCACAGTTGACTTTTGCCCTAGCACAGTCGATTTTTAGGCCTTTGAGCAATTGACTGAGCAAAATTTCTCTACAAGGCTTGAAACTTGACATGGATGATCTTGAGAACATATTAGGACATTGGTGAGTATTTGGGATCCCTTGGACTCAAGTATCTTGATGCAATATGAAACCCTAATTTGAAGTAGACTGCCTTAGGAGAGAGCTTGTTTGGTCAACCCTTGGACTTCCTTGAGCATCTTGAGGATCTTTCTTGAAATGTTTTGAGAAATATGGGAGGGAAAATTTTGGGGTACAACACAACTCTATCCTACTATTAAGGAGTAGGTAGCCCCGTCTTTGGAGTTTGTAAGGGACGTTCGAAAGGGACAAGTACAGTCACCTGAGCAATGAGTAGGAAATCTTAGTAGTAACCCTAGAGTCTTAAGATATTTCTGAGGCAACATTTTCGAGGCAACATTCGAATGGGACATTTGATCTTTTAGACAGGAGGGCAACCACTAAAGTCTCCTGTGTTTAATGACTGTTTTACCGAAGGCAACCGAAGTGAGGCAAACCTTAGGAGTGAATATGTGCATGTGAATTTTTTAGTTAATTTAGTCTTTACACATTAGGTGATCTACCGTTTAAATTTTCAAGCATCTTTCCATACAATCATATTAGCCATGCATCTAATAGTTAAAGATTGCGGGAATTTAAAGTGCGAGAAAATAAACTTAGCTATTACAAGGCTTCGGGGAGGGGGATTAATTACATAACCAAAAACCGAGGAAAAGTGATAAATGAAAATCCTAATTTAAAGCTATTACAAACCAGGGCAGTTACAAAATTATAAAGAGAAAAGTAATTAAAACGCGCGGCCAATTAAATGTGAGGACGACAATTAATAACTCAAAACCCTAATTGAGAGAAAAAGTGTTTTTTTGTGCATTTTTATTTGAGAAAACAATTTAATTGCAAATTAATTAAACCCTCATTTCTAATTGTTTTAATTAAAAAAAGAAATTAAATTAACCTAATTTTCTAATTAAATTAAATTAATTAAAGAAATAAATATTTTATGAGAAAAATGATTTTTGTGGTTTTTTAATTTAAAAAAATAATTTCGTGTTAATTAAAATAGAAAATGATTAATGAAATAAATAGAGAAAACATCCTGGCCCATTAGTGTTGAAGCCCAGTCAACACTGGATTATGTGTGACGTTGACTTGAGGGTGCATCTTGGTCCTTCATTGTTGATCACTACATCTGGCTGAGTGATGCATCAAGTGGCTGGACGCTGGGAGTGTATGGAAGGCGCTTGAAGGATTGATGTACTAGATCTGTGGATAGAAATTGAGAAAATAATGAAAATGGCTTGGACCTGGGATCGAACCCAGGTCCTTATGCTTACCACTGAGTGCCCTTTCCAGCTGCGCTGCTGTGACTAGTTGTTAGAACAGTGAAAGCAAAAGATAATATGCAAAACAAGGTAAGTGAATCAGAAAACGCGCGAGATTCAAATGACCCAATGGTTGGCTGCCACATATCTTCTTCTTCTTGGAACCGTTGCGTTAGACATCATATCTATACCTACAGACACCCTCTGTCGCTATAAGCTTGCAATATCTCAAAACATAATACAAGCATGATAAATCACTTATGAATACATTGATCAATTCGTTTTGACCTCACGAACACGATGACACCCTTTATTTAGGCTAATTTCACCTGTGGACAAAAACCCTAAAAGGAACGTGAAAACCCTAGCAATGGCAATTGCACATATATACGTCAAAACTTCAATTAAACTATTCAGTCAGCTTGCAAACATGTCAAATATCACAAATATGTCAATCAAATGTGCTAATAATGCATGAATTACAGTAATCAATTTTGAAAAAGTGGGCGAACCGTATGAGTTATAGCTCGTGTCTCTGGATGCTCCAAGCCTTGCAAATGATTGGGATAGCTTCAGTGCACGCCCAGGATGCGATTGTTGGCCTCAAATTGCTTTGAAAGGTCCTGTGGAGTAAAAACCGAGTCCCACTTTTTGTCAAGATTTTTGAGTTTGTTCTTGCTCTTTCACGACTGCTAGCCCCTTCTTTCATGCTTTGTTCTTGTTCATTATATACCCTTGAGTGAATTAGGGTTGCAAAACAGATTGGATCTTGAAGTTTTGAAGAGATTTGATTTGATTCTTTAGCCATATGCAAACTTTCTAAATTGAGCCAAATCATCCCATTTATGTACCAATCATGCTTGATTTGATTTGGTCTTGACATCTCAGCATAATTTGATTGAGATCCTGTCATAAAATCATATCAAAACATATCTTTGCAATTATTTTTCATTTATTTGATTTAATTCAAATTTTAATTAATAAAAAATCAAAATAAAATGAAAAATGAAGCAAATAATGTGTGGGTGAATATTTGGGTCGTGGACCATATTATAAGTGAGGTGCAAGCATAAAAAGTTAGGCCCATTTGGCAAAAAATGTAATTTTGAGCCCATTTGACTTTTGGCAATTTTGCAAAAAAGGTAAACTTTGACAAGGCATATATCTTCCAATTTTAACCCTAGAGAGGTTTTCTTGGACTTTTTAGAAAGCTTAGTATGTCCCCTAAGCAACCCTTTAAGTCTCATTTCAATTGGATTTTCCATGTTCATGTAAGAAGCTTTGACCCAAAAGGTATTTTTTGTTGACTTTTTAAAAGGACCTATAATGTAGAAATTCATATCTTTTATGAGTGCATATTTTGGACTTGGGGGATGAAGATGAGTTGTGGGGAATTGCATCCTCTTCAAAATGAGCCTTGGATGGAAAATTTCTGATAAAGTATGTGGAAGTTATGCTTGGTCAAAGTTTGGTTGACTTTTCCTAAGAAACCCTAATTTAGCAACTTTTGGGTTTTGATGAAATTAGGGCATTCCTTGAAGAATCATGATCAAACCTTGATCAAATGATGGATATCACTTCAAAATTTTGATGTTGACCAAAAATATTTAAGTTTGACTGTATGTGGGCCACAATTGACTTTTGACCTAATATAGTCGATTCTCAAGCATCTGAGGAGTTGACTGAGCAAACTTCTTGTGCAGTGCTTGAAATTTGAATGGAGGGTCTTGAGAACATATTAGGACCATGGACAGCATATGAGGTCTTTGGAGTTTACTCATCTTGATGAAAATGGAAACCCTAATTTGAGACACACTGCCTTGGTAGAGAGTTTGTCTGGTTAGCTCTTGGGAAAATTTGAGCAAATTGAGGATCTCTAGGAGTATGTTTTGAGTAAAATGAGAGGGAAAATTTTGGGGTACAACACCTGTGCATGGGCTTCAGAATACAACAGTAAAGATAACATGGAGATTTTGGACGGGGTCTGCCCTAGCTGTTCAATAATTTTATAGTCACTTTTGCGATTGATCTTCAAAACCTCTTCGATCTCTTGTCTAGAGGTGTTCTTGACTATGATTTCTTTTGATGCCTCCATCTGGCTCTTTACCCCGTGCTTCAACAACTGACTTAGTAACGACAATTCGAACAGTTGTAGCAACATTTTTTTGGAGAGATTTCCAGGGAGAAAATCCTTCCACTTCTAGTAACTTTGCTGGTCCCCGCAATATTGTCAATGTCGGGGGTCAGCAACTTCATCATCTTCATCAGACCACTCTTGTTTAACGCCATGGTAGCATATGTTGGATCCATAGTTCCACGGGATAGCTTTTTTTGAGGAATATGGGATGGGTCTAGAGGTTGTAATGATCAACGGAGCAGCTTTTGGATTGGCGGTGTCATACCCCAAATTTGTCCTACCTCGATGATTTTATTTTTCAAGATTTAAACCGAATAAATAAGGATGGTACAGCAGTATCAGATGTCCCATCTTTATCTAAGACTAGGGGGTGTATTTTTTAATTCTAGAAAGTGGGGCTTTTTCTTATCAGAAAGACTTGTGCATCCGTAAACCTATTCGTGGGTCATGTTGGCCTATGGCCCATGCGTTTCGAAAATGAAAATTGATAAGTCTTCAAACTATGAAAGCCCACATAAATGTTTTATTGCTAGTAAAGAAAAAGGGAGTGAGTGGTAGAATTCGTATGGCCCATTGAGATTATTAAAGTCAGTTCATTTGTCGTTTTGGTTACGGATTTATCTTAGAAAAATAATTATAAAAACGTCTACTGTTATTAGTATTTTCCAAAGAAAATTCTTATGCACAACGGGTTAAAAGAAATTTATTTCAGTTGTTACTAAAAAGGGGGGTAAACTGTTTTGCCAAAAGTTATTTGTTTATTATTTGATACAAATTATAAGCCCATTATGTTTTAGGCCTATTAGATGTTGCTGTTATTAAAGTTGTTTATTACTGTTGTAATAAAAAAATATATGTAATAAATAATATGGAAAACATGATGTCTCATTTAGTCTTACTTGCTGATAATTTTTGTTAAAAGAGATTAAATTAATTTTATTTTATTAAGGGTTCTTGTTTGGCAAAAATTCTGTTTGGATCAAAAAATATAATACAAGAGTAAAAAACCGAATTTATCAAAGCATATTGGCAGTAATAAAAATATTGACGGATTGGGCTAATGGATAAAAATGCAGCAGGCCCAATTTGCATTGAAAAGATAACGCATGAAAAAAACTCCAGAATTTGGCCCAAATTGCCTAAAAACATATATTGTACAGATTCAACTAAATTAACACACGCTCTTGCTACTAACATATACTGTTCCAATTTAACTAAACCCAAATCAAATTTTACAGAAAAAAAATCCACAACAATTAATTTCAGAATCAAATCACATAATGTAAAATCTGGAAAAATGTTATACAGAAAATAAAATCGCATCTCATTATAGTACAAAATCAAATCACAGAATAACAAATCTGGAAAAATCTAATTACATCCAATTATAATCAATAACGAATCAATTACAATCCCCAATTTCACTAAATCCCTAAGTCTAAGTTATAACTAAAATTGAAAACCCTAAAACTACTAAACTATAAATAAGCATAAAATATACAGAAGAAGGGGTTCGTTGACAGAGAACTAGAACAAGAGCAAAGTCAGATTTTTACGGAGAGCGGACGGAGGAAATTCTGGAGAAGAGAGGCATACCGAGCCAAGCTTGAAGAAGGTGAAGAAGAGATAAGAGTTTCAAGGTCCGAAACCCTAATCATGTAACTGCGTATTTGCTTCCGCGCCTCCCTAATTGTCATCCACCGCCATTACCACCTTCAAAGCTCTCACCGGAAGCTTGCGAATTTGGAGTGAATCTGTGACGAAGCTCGTAGAACTCCGCGAAGAGGGTAACGAATTAGTTTTCTATTTTTGGATTATTTCTGTTCATTGGCTCGAGGGGTTTATTGAAGGGTTGTGGTGGAGGTTTGTTGCACCGCCGGAGGGTTAGAACAAGCTAGGGATTGGCGATTTGGGGAAGAGTATAAAGAAGGGTTTGAGGATAGAGAGGGAGAGAGGACAAGTTTATCCTGTAGAATATAACAACAAACGAAAATGAAAAGGAACAAAAAAACAAAATTATAATCCGTCTGTGTCCTATACCCGCGCGCCCACCATAACAATCTTGTTCTTTCGCTGTTGGCCATCAGATTTTGATCAGGAGGCTGTAAGGCCAAGCCACATGGTAACTTCCATACTCTATCTCACACTAAATCATTCAGGGTTCCAAAATAATATGTAGTGGGCCAAGCCCAAACGTTATCCACGCCCTCTCTGTATTTTTGCTAAACTAGTAAACAAACTGCACCCCTCGCCTGGGCTCGTAATGGGCCTAAGCCCGACTTCCTTTTAGCACCCCCTGTTTTACTTGGTAACTATAAAATACACCCCCTGGTTTTAATTAAATTAATTTACTTTTGTACTTTTAATTTCATTTTTCCCATGATATTTATTTATTATTAGTATTTATATTATTATATTATTATTATATTTTTATTATTTCTTTCATATCATTTTTTATGCTATATTTAATTAATTATCTACTTCTTTTTCATTTATAATTATCATTATTATTATTAATTTTTATTATCATATTTTAAACATTATTATTATTATTATTATTATTTATTATATGTAAATATTATTATATGATCACACAAATTATTTTCATGTTAAAATTACATATATTATTTCCTCATATATTGTATTAAATATTTTTAATCATGTATTAATCAAGATTTTCGCAACTAATACAATTAAAAAACACAAACCAAGCATCAAACTATTTTCGCAAACAAATTAAGGTAATCAACAGTCTTTTTTGCAAATAGGTTTCAAACTAATTTTGACTTACTGCACACTCAGTCAAAATCTCCGCAATCACTACTCCCGACCGAGTGCGAAGTGATTCAAAATATGTTTGTAAACTCCTAAAAGACACCAACCCATACGAACTACAAATTGAGACTCTGATTCCTCGTAAGAGGATACGTAGGCACGCGATCTAAAATTATGGCGAGTCTTGCTAATTAAAACTTAAAACCCTGTTTATCCCAAACCTAAACCTAGAGCTTAATATCCTTGTGAACAAGGTGGATGAAAGGTTCCTAACACCTTCCTCTCCTCTAATTGAGTCCGAAACCTAGAATCTATGTCTGCGAATTAGGATTTTCTGTTAGGTTCTCTTCCCTAGGATAAAAACTAATAGTGGCGACTCTTGATTAATAAACCAGTTGCTACAGCTGGCGACTCTGCTAAGGACTCTATTTAACCCTAGGTTTTAGGTTTTAATTTGGGGGTTCTTTTTATTTTATTAATTTATCGCATTTATCTATTTTATTGCGTTTATTTATTTACTGTTAAATTCTCTTATCATCATATATTTTCTTTGTGGCGGGATTTTTCTATCTCAAAACTATTTTCAATATAACCCTTAAAAAGAAGGTTCTTCTATTAGCTTAGGGGGTTCATCATATCTACGAGTTTATGTGACGACTTCGCCTAGAGTCGGTGAACTTCAGAAAAAGGAATACTTATCGAGAGATATCCTCTTGACGAGTAGGACTTTGGAAGGTCACCCATGACTCTTTGTAACAACCTTAACCTAAAATCTCATTATGAGACCTTTCACGACTTTGAGACGAAAGTCTCAGTCCGTAAAGAGGCTTCACCCAAGGGAGGCCCTTGTGCCTTTCCCCTCTGGTGTTATGCATGACACCCTTAAGGAATCCACCTTTTGGGGAGGGTAGATCAACTGTAGGTCAAGACTAAGGAACCTACCTTATAAGGGTACTTATTACAAAAATCCTGTCACTCAGCCTTTCACCCACGCATTCATACACTTCATGTATTCGTCATACATTCATCATATATTCTTCACCCATTTCTTTGTCTTATTCACGGGGTAAAAAAATCAAGATCTCGGTGACTGTCTTTAAAAACGGATACCGAATGAAACAACTTGCTCGCGTCAACACGCCAAACATATCTGAAATCAAGGCCACAAAAGGGAAATAACGTGCTGGAGACTTTCTCAAGTTTTGTCCAGCAACAGTGGATGGTTTCAAAATCATATATCTGCAGGCGCGTCTAGAAGAATTATTTCCTTGTTGCCTGATTTCACGCAAATAAAGTTTTGGATGAAGATTATAATATTTTTCAATATTTGAATTACGTTACCTTCAATAAAGGCGTTTTGTTTCCACACACCGTTTGCATATCTATTTTAAAGATAGTCTCCAAGTAAAATAATAAAGGACAAGCATGTACCCAGATGAATAAAACATTTAAGACATTAACCATTTCATATTCATACACATTCATTCAAACACATGCATTCACGAACACCCGCATATCATGTCAAAACTCATTTTTCGGAGAAAAAAAAACATCTCTCCAATTGAACCATTGGTAGAAGAAGGTCTCCACCTCCTTGGCCTCCATATCAAACAAGGGCTCATCAATAGAAAGAAATGGAGAAAATTGAGGAAACTCAGGTTGCATTCAAAGAGGATCTCGACCAAGTAAAGGGCGACGTAAGTTCAATGAAAGGAGATTTGAGTCAAGTTCTTATGGATTTGAAGAACATTATTGACAGGCAAGACCAGATTGCCAGGACAACTTTCGAAGAAGTAGCCTAAACTATTGGTGCATCAAGCGGTCACTAACTAAGGAAAGAGCCAGAAGCAAGAATTCCAAAGTCCGTCATGGCCCAACAAGAAGCTGAAATTGAAGGGTTTGTCCTACCGCCACCAAAAGCAGGGGCATCTCATACCCTACGATTCTAACCAATAATGCAGACTCCCAATAGGACACAATGAAGCTTTCAAAAGAGCTCTACAAAGGCTAGGGTACCAGGGGATAGTCCAGTTCAGACAATACCCTGAAGAAAAATATAAATCTACTTTGAAGGGAAAAGCACATTTTCCCCCAATCCAAGAGACCTCTGTCAACAATGGAGTAGTGCATGGCATACTTGGGGCAAGAATATCCAAAAAAGCCAACACCAAATGGGCAACTGAAGTCATCCAAGAATGCGCCCCAGGCGAAAAACTCAAAAGATGGACGACCGTGGAGATTCCTGAGATCTTTTTCTTTCCTAATTAATTTTTCTTGTTTTTGAAAGAACCAATGTCAAGCCCGAGGCATAGGGGTTGCTTGTAAGGGTTTGCCGTTTTGTTTCAAACATTATTTACGATTAATAAAAGTTGCATTTTGTTTTAAATCAAGATCCCTGTCCTTCTCTTGCATTTATATCTTAAATTTAAAAATGGAAATACTTTCTCCGCATATGCATTTTCAAATATTCATATACTAAATCTGCACCAAAACATGATAAAGGTGCAAATTCATGCCCAAAATCATCGATAATGCTATTGCTGCGATCTGATATAATTTTGATGCTCCTATAAACCAAGCTAAAGAGGAAGATGATAAAGATCTTAAACTCTCTAAGAAAATGTCGAGGGAAATAAAAAGAAAAGCTAACAATACACAACCATACCAAGAGGCTATTAAGACCATTAATCTCAGCATGGGGGAAGACCTGGAGGAAACCAAGATAAGGGGAAATGTTAGAGCGGAGCCACAAAGAAGTTGATTAAGTTATTGTGCATATCTACAAAAACAGGCCAAGGCCAAATACAGACAATGCTGTAAAAATAAGAAAATACGAAATAGCAAGATCTGACGAAAAACCTGAGCCAGGGGCACGTTGGGTATCCACGTTCGAGGAGGCTTCAAATGCACTGGGGCACGATATAGGGGAAGTTTTGGCTTCTCCAAAGAATGCTCACAAACCATATGACATTTCGATGGTGAACGGGATACTAAACACCCAAAACCGGTTCCATATTGGGATCATGTTTTGAAGACTAACTGCGGAATTCGCAAAAATCATTTTCAGTCACGTCCCACGAAAAATAAATCAAATGACAGACGCCTTGGAAACTATATCATCTATATTCAAAGTAACTTGGTCAAGCCATGAATCGCGCATCACAAACAGACGCTTCGAAGAGCCCGCACATTGCCTTGCTATTGAAAAACGACAATATAACAAGCCTTGGTTTCACGACATCCAGAAAATGCCTCTAGCATTGGCAAACAAACCCTAAGAGAATTATGTGCAGAATTCTTTCAAAGTACCAGTATACTGTACAAGATGAACCACGACATGGTCTAATACTCAATAAGATCCTGCTACCTTGCCTTGACTCACGTGGTAAATGCACATGCGTATTCCTGCCAATTCTACATACGTCCACGCTTATGCTTGCGCCTACGACATACGAATCTACATATGTTTACGCATACGCCTGCGCCTATAACATACGAGTCTACATATGTCTACACATATGCCTGCGCTTACAACACCAAGACCATACATATGCCAATACATACGTCTACGCCTGCACTTACGACATACAAATCTACACATATGCCATTATCTACGTCTACGTCTACGTCTACATCCACGCCCACAATACAAAATCAATGCTCAAATTTTGCTAACATTGTCCACTGTGTTCAAGTTCAACAATACTACGACGACACAACATACAACGCCAGGAATTGGTAACTCTAAGCCAATGGTTTAAAGGAGAGAATGCCAAAAATAGTCTTCATAGCAATTCAAGGCATACGCGCATTTTACACACAATTCATACATACACTATACAATTTTACATACAATACACATATAGTCAGGGTTCCATATCAATGTCAAACATCATACATTTCACATACATACAACATTCAATACGCATGCATACACATGTATCGCCTAGCAAACAGACAAATAATTTCACCCTCGATTCAACTATCTAAGGGTCAACCAACGCAATACTTCTCCTACAATTCAACTCGTCACCTCAGTCTTCATGCTGTGACACATTCCGCCCATCACCTAAGTCTTCTTGCAGTGATGAGATCTACGAAACTCGTTACATTTCCTCTAAGCCGCAATGTATCCGCAAAACTCATTATATTTCCTCTAAGCCACAATGTATTTGCAAAATTCAGAACATTGTCTCTAAGACGCAATGTATTTGCAAACTCAACACATTGCCTCTAAGCCGCAATGTATCCTCAAAATCAACACATTGCCTCTAAGCCGCAATGTATTCTCAAAACTTAAGACATTGCCTCTAAGCCGCAATGTATTATCCAAACTCAACACATTGCCTCTAAGCCGCAATGTATTTGCAAAATGCAGAACATTGCCTCTAAGCCACAATGTATCCTCAAACTCAACACATTGCCTCTAAGCCGCAATGTATTTGTTAACTCAACACATTTCCTCTAAGTTGCAATGTATTTGCAAAATTCAGCACATTTCCTCTAAGCCGTAATGTATTACTCAAACTCAACACATTGCCTCTAAGCTACAATGTATTATCCAAGCCAACGCATTGCCTGTAAGCCGCAATGAACTCTCAAAACTCGGTGCATTGCCTCTAAGCCGTAATGTATTCTCACGACTCATTACATTGCCTCTAAGACGCAATGTTTTTGCAAAACCTAGATCATCGCCTCATACTTCATGCAGCGATACTCGAAAATGAAACCTAGCTTATCGCCTCAGACTTCACGCAGCGATTTACGAACCTAATCCATTGCCTCATACTTCATGCAGCAATGTATTTTGTTATTCCAAGTTCTAAACCATCGTCTCATACTTCATGCAACGATGTTCGAAATAACACATTTAGCATATCACATCAGACTTCATGTAGTGATTTGCAAACTTAACTAATTGCCTCAGACTTCATGCAAAAATGTGTTCCAAATTCCAGACCATCGCCTCAGACTTTATGCAGCGATGTTGGAAACCAAATTTATCTTATCACATCAGACTTCACATAGTGATTTACGAACCTGACCCATTTCCTTAGTCTTCTTGCAGCGATGTATTTATTTATTCCATAAAATCCAGCCTATCGCATGAGACTTCACGCAGCGATTCGCGAACCAAACTCGTTGCCTCAGACTTCATGAAGCAATGTATATCTCTTTACTCTGTAACACAAACCATCGCCTCAGACTTCATGCAGCGATGTCCGAAAAACCAAATCTAGCTTATCGTCTCAGACTTCATGCAAGTATTTGCAAAACTATAACCCATTGCATCAGAATTCATGCAGCAATACATTCCTTTATTCCATAAACACCGATCATCGCCCCAGACTTCATGCCGCAATGCTAAAAAGAAAATAAAAATTTAACCCTTTGCATCGGACTTCATGCAGCAATGTGTTTTCCTTATCCCAAAATTCTAGCCCATCGCCTCAGACTTCATGCTGCAATGCTCAGGAAAAAACCACTTTAACCTATTGCATCAGACTTCATGCAGCAATATGTTTTGTTATTCCATAGACACTGATCACCGCCTCAGACTTCACGGTGCAACGCTCAAAAGAAAACAAAACTTTAGCCCATCGCCTCAAATGTCACGCAGCGATTCGCAAACATGATCCATGGCCTCAGTCTTCAAGCAGCCATGCATCATCAATAATTGTTGTATTCATTCTCCAAATGGGTGTGTTGTACCCCAAAATTTTCCCTCCCATATTTCTCAATACATGTCAATTAAGGCCCTCAAATTGCTCAAGGAAGTCCAAGGGTAGACTAGATAAACTCTCTCCTAAGGCAGTATACCTCAAATTAGGGTTTCATTTTGCATCAAGATGCTTGATTCCAAAGGATCCCAAATGCTCACATTTGTCCTAATATGTTCTAAAAATCATCCATGTCAATTTTCAAGCCTTGCAGAGAAAATTTGCTCAGTCAATTGCTCAAAGATCTAGAAATCGACAATGCTAGGGCAAAAGTCAACTGTGGCCCACATACAGTCAAACTTCAAGATTTTTGGTAAACATCCTCATTTTGAAGTATTATTCATCATTTGATCAAGGGTTGATCATGATTCCTCAAGGATTGCTCATAATTCATCAAAACCCAAAAGTTGCTAAATTAGGGTTTTTTAGGAAAAGTCAACTCAACTTTGACCAAGCATAACTTTCTCATACTTTATAAAAAATGACCCATCCAAAGCTCATTTTGAATAGCATTTAATTACCTACAATTCATGTTCAGCTCCCATGTTCAAAATATACACTCACAAGAAGATATGAATTTGTACATTATAGGTCACTTTGAATAGTCAACAAAAACACCTTTTGGGTCAAAGCTTCATACATGAACATGAAAGACTCAATTGAGATCATACCTAAAATTTTGCTTAAAGGACATCTTAAGCTTTCTAAAAAGTCCAAGAACACATCTCTAACGTCAAATTTGAGGGAGTTATGCATTGGCCAAGTTGACCCTTTTTACAAAATTGCCAAAAGTCAAATGTGTCCAAAATTGCATTTTTTTGCTAAATTGACCCAACTTTTTATGCTTGCAATGAGTTTGTAATGTGTCCCACGACCCATGAGTCTTTCCACTTGTCATTATTTTATTTTTGTTAATTATTTTTTATTTTATTTCATTTAAATCAAATAAAATCAATATAAAATAATAAAAATATCAAAAACTAATTAAATCTTGAGATTTTATGCATGATTAGGTCCATTATACAGCTGGAGATAAGATCAAATCGCGCAAGGCTTCATATGGATTCAAAAAGATTGAATTTGCTTGTTTTGGAAATATTTGGTGCAAGGATTGAATCATGGATCAATATTCATAATTGGAAAAGATTTGATACAAATTGTAACCCTAATGCACTCTATTATACATAAGGAACAAAAACAGATCATAAGGAGGAGGCTAGAGGCGTGCAAAGGCAGAAAACAAATTGCAAAAAATTCAAGAAAAAGTGTAAACCAATTTCCAAGTTTCAGGCCATCTCAAGCCATTCTAACCATACAAATCAATTGCTGGACGTCCCAGGATCATGTTTTAATCATTAACAATCCTCCCCACGCTCACAATCACTCTGTAAGAGTCACACGGTTTGTCTCTTTTCTTGAAATTGAATACATTGATTCTGGCATATTTAGCATGATTAATTGATAAGTTTATAATCCTTGAGATTTTTGCAAGATAATGGTTGTATTCAATTGCATTTTTATTGACTGTACAGCAAAATGCCATGGCTAGGGTTTTTTCTTCGTTTTTAGGGATTTCTTGTACAGGGAAAATTAGAAGTTAATAATGGTACCATGATGCTCGTGAGGTTGAAACAAGTTGATTGGTACCATTAGTTTTCATTTATCATGCGTGTACAAGATTTTGGAAATACACAGGGGCTGTACCTACGCTTAATGTCCGTAGGTAAAAGTTGCAAAACTTACAGTGACAGTGGGAGGAAGAAGATGGTTACGTGGCGCTCCATGACTTGCCAGTTTGAATTTCGCGCATTTTAAGGACTAACATTTTGTTTGTATTATATAATAATTCTTTGTTATTGTAATTACAACTAATCATCCTGGCTCAACTGGAAGCGTGGCAAGGGGAGAATGCTCAAGGACTTGGGTTCGATCCCTAGGTTCCTTATTTGCTTCATATTAATTTTTAGTGAAGGATCAGGTACATCTCACACTCCAGGATCCATCACGCACTCTCCAGATCTGATTGTCCAAACCACCAAGGCTTCAAATCTAAGGCTTTCCCCTGAAGGTCCACCATGTGCCCCAGTCAAGCGTATGCATGGGATTGGAGAAATCAACAAAGGCCTGAGCTTGTTGGGCTAATAATTTCCAAGCAACACCCCCTCTTGATAATGTTATCAGGCCCATTTCTTTTTCTTTTCTTTAATTTATTTCTTTTATTTAATTTAATTTGCTTAATCATTTTTTAACAAAATTAATTTCTTTTTCACAAAATCTTAAAATCAAGAGTTTCACAAAAAAATAGAATTAGGTTTTTATTTTATCAAATTTAATATAATTTAGTTTGATTTAATTTAGGGAAATTCTAACTTTTTTAATTAAAACCAATTAGAAAAAAATTAGGGTTAAACTTGTGATTTAATTTTTATTTCTTTTCTCAAAAATGAAAAAAATACAAAAATAGGTTAATTTAATTAGTTTTCTCAAATTAAATTAATTAGTAATTAGATTTTGTTATTATTCAATTAAGCTTTATTTTCTTAAATAATCAAAAATGACAAAAAAATTATCTGCCCTTTAGATTACAATTAGGCATAGTTGGGGTCAAAACCCTAATTCTCTTGTTTTCGATTCATCATGCGCGTATATTATTTTTGCAATATTGATGTAACTGTCTACGATATGTAATAGTTTAATCTAGGATTTTCTTTTTATCGTCTTTTGTGGGTTTTTGGCTTTGTAATTAATCCCTACCCCGAAGCCTTGTAATAGCGTAGTTTTGTTTTCTCGCATTTTAATTTCCGCAAACATTAACTGTTTAGATGTATGTTAATAAGATTGTATGACAAGATTGTATGATAATTTAAAACAGCTAGAAAACCCTAATGTGCAAAGATAATAACTGAAATCAAGTCACTCACACATGCGCACTCTTAGGGTATACTCTCACTTCGGTTGCCTTCGGTAAACAATCATTAAGTATAGGGTGTCTTAGTGGTTGCCCTCCTGTCTAAACAAAGATCAAATGTCTCGTTCGGAAATGTTGCCTCGGAAACGTCGCCTCAGAAATGTCGCCTCGAATATGATCTTAAGACTTTAGGGTTATTACTAAGCCATCCTAACATTGCTTTAGTGAGCGTACGTCCCTTTTGAATTGACCCTTACAAACTCCAATGACGGTGTTACCTATTTCTCAAATAGTAGGATAGCGCTGTCTAAAGGAAACGAGAACATAAACGATCTTTTTTTCGAGTAGGTAGATAACTGTTAGGTACTTGCTCAAGTCAAACTTTTCACACCATACACTTTCAAACAAACTTTTCAAACTAAAGTTTTCAAAACACTTCGTAACACTCTGGAGGACAAAAACAAGGGTTAAAACGAAGTAAAACATTTTTAAAACAAAGCACAAACACAAGCAATTTTAAAAGATGAGCAAGTACCTAAGAGCACATGGGAAACCATGGATAAAAAGGGTGCTAACACCTTCCCTTTCTATAATCTACCCTCCGTACTCAGAATATCTCGAAAAAGGATTTTTCTGTGCTTTTTTCCTTTCCAGTTGGATAAAATAAAAGTCGGTGGCGACTCTTGCTTACCGCGACATTTTGCAAACATAAAACGCAAAACGCAAACCAACATTTTCAAACCAGTCGGTTCTGCCACTGTATCACAGAATTGGCGACTCTGTTGGGGATATAAAGTGGGGTATACCTTAGGATCTAGTTCATCATAATTGCTTCTCTTGTTTGTTTTGGTTGCTTTACTTTTAAAGGGTTTTGTTTGGGAGTTACTATAGATCCTAACCCGGATATGGGGACACCTTTTAGGTAAGTAGCAATAAATTATGAGGGAACTGTACGGCATAGACCAATACGGTTAAAGCAGTAGCTACATTGATGTCGCACATTGGTTGGTACTGGTATCCCTTATGGAGAAACGAGGAGAATACAGGGCCGCTGCATGTGTCGTTAAGCATCAACTGACCTTAGAACCTTTAATCAACCAACTTGGCCATTAGAAAGTAGTGAGATAGCCGACCTCGGTGTAAAGCTGAGAACTGGTTGATACTCGATGCTACACTCATTGATACCATACTCTCGAGATAGTTCCGACCGCAAGAAAAGATTGTGTGAGCTGAAACCATGACCGATGGAGGATGGTCAGTGATATTGAGAACCTCTAGAACCCGGTTAATTTTGCTAGGACAAGTTAAAACCAACTAAACTTCAAGAGGGTACTACCTTTGACCTCATGCAAGCCTTAAACTTAAGGGCTTTGTGTGACTTGTTTTGCCTTTGTCATTCCTGTTATCTGCTATACCTGTTGTTTTTTTATCATGACATCATGCATCATAACATGGCATTGATACTTCATTGTACTAACCATTTCAAAGACCAAGGGAATTTATCTTTGTTCTGTTGTGTAGATCATGGCTTCCGTACGCAGAAATACCATCTGAGTTAACTTTGTGCAAATACCTACTCAACTTAAAGAGTTAGCCTCAAGAGTTTCCTAGACTTCTATGTTCATTAAGAGGCATGGTCAGCTTCTTAGCCTGGTTACTTCAAATCTCGATGAGCAGATGATGAGTGTACTTTTCCAATTCTTCGATTCTGTGCATCATTTCTTCACCTTTACAAATTACCAGCTGGTTCCCACTTTGGAAGAGTTCTCTCACTTATTGGGAATATCCATTCTTGAACAGGTGCCCTTCACAGGTATGAAAGAGACTCCTAGACCAGAAGACATTGCCTCAGATCTGCTTCTGAAACGGGATGATGTAGTATCCAATTGGGAAACACGAAGCGGGGTCGAAGGTTCCTTAGCCAAATTTCTGATAGATCAGGCTCAGCTATTCTAGGATAGTTTGGATTTTCAGGCTTTTGAAGATGTCTTGGCTCTCCTTATCTATGGTTTGGTTCTTTTCCCGAATCCGGATTCCTTTGTGGATGTTAATGCGGTTAATATTTTCCTCTCTCGCAATCCCGTGCCTACTTTACTGGGTGATATCTTGCATACCCTCTACACTCGTACTGTGCGAAGAAGAGGGACTCTTGTGTGATGCATGTCGTTGCTGTCGAGGTGGTTTATTTCACACCTCCCTAAGTCTGTGCTGAAGAACAAAGAAGGTTTGGGATGGTCTTATAGAATAATGTCACTCGCCCATATAGATATTCTTTGGAGTTCCCGGATTATGGAAAACACTGCTGTTTTTGATCGTTGTGGGGGATACCCTAATGTCCTATTGCTTGGAATCAGAGGGGGTATAACCTATAATCCTTGTCTAGCTTTGCGACAATTTGGTCGTGCTCGGAGAGATGGTCCCCATGAGCTACTTCTTGAGGGTATTGGGTTTGACTACAAGGAAGACGTTGAGGAGCATCGCCACAGGTTTATACGAGCCTGGGGCACGGTGAACGGATCTGACCCCCAAGAGCTAGGACCAAGGACTTCCCTTCCTATGCATCCTTATCTCCAATGGGTCCGAGCTCGTTCCTAGAAGCTTGGGATGCCCTATGAAGCAGTATTTCCAGTAATTGTGGAGCCCACCAATGAAGAAGGCGTTCCTTACATGGTTCTTTATCCTTACATGCCCACTGATCCTGGGGAGTTGCAGAGGTCTTGGATTCAGCTGAAAGAGGAGAGGGATACTTACCGAGAAAAGTGCCACGAGTAAGAAAGGAAGATTTTGAAGCTTACCAGGCAGCTCGAGGAAGAAAGAGTGATCAATGACTACATCGGCACAAAGAGGAAGCGTCCATGGGACTTTTGATTTTGCTTTTCTAGTTTTAGATTTGTTTTCTATTTTACTTCTTTGTAACGCCTCAAAGGCATTGTTGAACCATTTACAAGTTAATCTAATAAAGTTTGTTTATTTTTAGTTTGCAAATTTAAATCTCCCAAAGTCTTTGAAATCATTACATGCGCATCCCATTATCATGCACGCCATTACAGGTACCATTACAGGTTTCTCATCTTCTTTGCTATTTATTTCAGCCGAAATGTCTTTTGATCAAGCCATCAAAGATCTTCAGTCACAGAACGCCCAATTCCAACAGATGTTCTTAAGCTTGGCTAAAGGGCAAGAGGATTTGAAGACCCTGATTCTGAAAGAGAAGAAGAAAAAGAAGAAGGTCGGTATTATGAACATGGGTAGAAGATTTGGAGAAAGGATAAGATAATCAGCTGATCTGACCTCCTCATCCAAAGACGGGGAGAACCAAGAAAGGACAAAGGACCCTAGTCCAGCAGTTTCTGATAATGATACTGATTATGATGATGAACAATATCCTCCTGTTGAGGATAGATACAAGCAGCTGGAAGGCCGTCTGAGTGCTACGGAGATTCAGAAGATCCCTGGTTTGGATTTTGGAGAGTTGGGATTGGTATCGGGAGTGGTGATCCCTCATAAGTTCAAAGCTCCGGGTTTTTGCCAAGTACGATGGAGTATCCTGTCCAAAACTCCATCTCCGCTCGTATGTCAGGAAAATCCAACCCCACACTGCTGATAAAAATTTGTGGGTACACTTCTTTCACGATAGCCTGTCAAGGACTCAGCTCGAATGGTTTTATCAATTGGAAGGAGCTAGTGTCTGAAACTGGGAAGATCTTGCTGTTACTTTCTACAAGCAGTATCTGTATAACGCCGACCTTGCTCCCACTCGTACTCAGCTTCAGGGTATGTCTATGGATGCAAGTGAAGGTTTTAAAGACTATGCTCAAAAGTGGAGAGACTTGGCTGGAAGAGTCCAACCCCCTTTGTTTGATAGGGAGTTGGTTGACATGTTTCTAGGGACGCTATCTGGTCCATTTTTCAATCATCTGATCGGCAGTTCATCATCTGGGTTTACTGAGTTGATCTTGACAGGAGAGAGAGTAGAGGCTGGCATTCGAAGTGGTAAGATACCGAAGGATACTTCATCAAGTGCAGTAAAGAAGCCTTTCACCGGTAAGAAGGAAGCTAGTTCAGTCTATGGCTCGAGGGGCCAAAGCAGACCTTAACACCGTCAAGTAGTAAATGCGGTAGTGATATCAAGACCCACAGTTGCTCCACAATGCAACAATCAACAAAGGGGGGAAAGACCACAGAGGCAGTTCGCTCGGCTCAATATGACCTTGTCTCAAATCCTACCACAATTATTGAAGACCAATCTGGTAACTCTGAGGGAAGCCCCGAAGAACCCCAACACCACTTCTCCTCATTATAATTCGAATGCCCGCTGCGCCTATCACTCCGAAAGTCCAGGTCATGATACAAACAACTGTTGGGCTTTGAAGAACAAAGTGCAAGACTTGATCGAAGCCAAAGAGATTGAGTTTGACGCTCTAGAGAAGCCCAACGTCATAACTGCTCCCATGCCCAAACATGGTCATGGAGTAAATGCTATAGACAATGATTTATTTGTGACCTCTGTGGAAGAAATTTCTACTCCTTTGATGACAGTTAAGAAGAATTTGTTGTAGGCCGATTTATTTCCGGTTTGTGGTGAAGGTTGCCACATATGTTCAATTCTGCATGCTGGTTGCCACTTATTGAAATCACGTGTTCAGCGCCTGATGGATAATAGGGAGATCCTATTCGAAAAGACTATGATTTCGTTGGTTCCAATTCAAGATGTTGCCATCATAACCATTTCCGCCAATCCTTCTAAGGTTTCCTCGAGAAAACCTGTTAGGATTACACCCGTCCCAAGAATTGCTCCATTAATAATTACTGTCCCTGGTCCTATCCCATACACTTTAGATAAGGCTGTCCCTTGGCACTCTGGTGCTGATGTGTATTACCATGGATTTAAACAAGACTTAAAGAGTTAGGAATCTGATGTTGATGTCAGCAATATTGTCCGGGCTAGCAAGGTCACCAGAAGCGGAAGACTTTTTTCTCCCGAGATTTCCCCTCTGACTATCCACAAACCTGTTGTCATTCCATCTGCAAGTACATCAACTACTATCCCAATTCATATTCCAGTCATCACCCCTTTCGTCGAGCCATCTGGGACTCTGGGCAAAGAAATCACAAGTGAGCCTGCCCGGACGGAGGCGCCTAAGAAGATCATTTTAGAAACCTCTAAACAAGAAATAGAGGAAATTCTAAAGATTATCAAGAAGAGAGACTATAACATAGTCGAGCAGCTGGGGCAGACCCCGTCAAAGATCTCCATGTTGTCCTTGCTGTTGTATTCTGAAGCCCACGCGAGGGCTCTAATTTCATTCCTCAAGACTGTGCATGTGCCACGGGAAACTTCAGCCGATCAATTCAAAGATTGCGTAGCTAGCCTGACTGTCGACAATGGGTTGGGTTTCTCAGATGCAGATCTGACTGGTAAAGGAAAGAATCATAATGACGCTCTACACGTCTCGATCGAGTGCAGGGGCACCACTATGGTCCATGTATTGGTAGATATCGGGTCCTCATTGAATGTTCTGCCAAAGAAAGCATTAGATTGTCTGGACTGTGAAGGTTTGATTCTGAAGCTGAGCAATATTGTGGTCAGGGCTTTTGACGGGTCAAAGAGAATGGTGCACGGGGAGGTGGACATCCCTGTTAAAGTTGGCTCTCAGACTTTCGCATCCACCTTCTATGTGATGGATATCATACCATCATATTCTTGTTTGTTAGGTCGCCCTTGGATTCATAAGGCTGGGGTAGTGACTTCCACACTCCATCAAATGCTGAAATATCTGGTAAAGGGAAAGATTGTCACGGTACAAGGTGAAGAGGAGTATATGGTGAGTCATCTCAACTCCTTCCGCTATGTGGATATGGATGGGGAATTCATCGAAACCCCTTGTCAGAATTTTGAAGAGGTCCCTTAGACCTTGGCGTCAACTGAAGTTGCTACCGACAAACCTCGGATGATGATGGCTTCTCTCAAGGATGCCAGGGCTATAATTGAAGAAGGAGGGTGTACAAATTGGGGTCAGCTCCCTGATTTCACGCACAAAACTGACAAATTTGGTTTGGGCTTTACTACAGGGGCTCAAAGGGCTGTTAGGCGCGCACGGATTGGAAGACCTCCTATGCACATCAGCAGTCAAGAAGTTAATGCAATTGAGGACAGTGAAGAAGATTCAGATTTTGACAGTTGGATCTACCCTACAACCAACGGTGGACTGAGCAACTGGACGGCGAAGGACTTCATATATGTTTCTTTTATTCCACAATAATTGACTTTTGTTTTAAGAGTTGTAATAGACAGTTTGAAACTTTACGGCCCGGTGCCTTGCCCGAGGCACCTTGGCTCTGTTTGTGAGGGCTTATTATTTGTCATTTCATATATCATTAATAAAACATTGGAAGTTTCTTGCATTACAAATTTTGCGCTCCTTGCCTTTATTTTCTATCTCGCACTTTATCAAAACAACTATTCTCTTACACACACTCACGTATCATAATGCAGATCCATATCCATTCTGGATCCCATTGATAACAACTCTGCTACTTCCAGTTATGACTTTGAAAATCCGATCAACCAAGTCGAGGAAGAAGGTGAGGATGATTGTGAGGTGCCTGGAGAACTTGCCAGACTATTACTGCAAGAAAAGAGGGTCATACAGCCTCATGAAGAGCCAGTTGAATCAGTAAATTTGGGTACAGAGGAAGACAAGAAAGAGGTTAAGATAGGTGCAAATCTGGAGTCTAGTGTCAAGCAACAGTTGATACAAATGCTACGCGACTGTGTTGAGATCTTCGCCTGGTCTTATGAAGATATGCCTGGTTTGGACACCGATATTATGGTACACCGCCTACCAACTAAAGAAGACTGCCCTCCAGTAAAACAGAAGGTCTGCCGTATGCGCCCTGAGATGTCTGAGAAAATCAAAGCTGAAGTCATGAAACAGTTCGACGCGGGATTTTTAGCTGTCACTTCTTATCCGCAGTGGTTTGCCAACGTTGTTCCAGTACCTAAGAAGGATGGTAAGGTACGAATGTATGTGGACTATAGAAATTTGAACAACACAAGCCCCAAGGATGATTTCCCACTCCCTCACATTGATGTTCTAGTCGACAACACCGCGCAGCATAAGATCTTCTCCTTCATGGATGGTTTTTCTAGCTACAACCAGATCAAGATGGCTCCTGAAGACATGGAAAAGACAACCTTGATTACACAGTGGGGCACCTTTTGCTACAAGGTCATGCCTTTCAGGTTGAAGAATGCTGAGGTAACTTATCAGCGCGCCATGGTCGCTTTGTTCCACGACATGATTCACCATGAGATTAAGGTTTATGTTGATGACATGATAGCTAGGTCCCAGGTTGAGGAAGAGCACCTTGATCATCTCCAGAAATTGTTTGACAGGTTGAAGACGTACAAGTTGAGGTTAAACCCGAACAAGTGCACCTTTGGAGTAAGGTATGGTAAACTGTTGGGTTTCGTTGTCAGTGATAAAGGTATTCGGGTGGATCCTGCAAAGGTAAAAGCCATACAAGAGATGCCATCTCCCCGCATAGAAAAGGAAGTTAGAGTATTTTTGGGACGTCTGAACTACATCGCCCGGTTCATTTCACATCTAACCGCCACTTGTGAGCCAATCTTCAAGCTACTGAAGAAAGATCAAATGGTAAAATGGAATGATGAATGTCATACCGCTTTCGAAAGAATCAAGGAATACCTCCAAGAGCCACCAATTCTGGTACCTCTAGTTGAAGGAAGACCTTTGATTTTATACTTGACAGTACTGGACAATTCAATGGAGTGCGTGTTGGGGCAGCATGATGAGTCTGGCCAAAAAGAGCACACTGTTTACTACCTTAGTAAAAATTTTACCGACTGTGAGACCCGATACTCATTGCTCGAGAAAACTTGCTGTGCTTTGGCATGGGCTGCTCGCCGGCTGAGACAGTATATGCTGACTTACACCACCTTATTGATATCAAAAATGGATCCAATCAAGTATATCTTCGAGAAGCCCGCTCTCTCTGGAAGGATAGCAAGATGGCAGATGATCTTAACTAAGTATGACATCCAATACACAACCCAAAAAGCAATCAAGGGGAGTGTATTGGCGGATCATTTGGCGCATCAGGCCGTGGATGACTATTAGTCCATGAATATCGAGTTCCCAGATGAGAACATCATGTTGGTGATCGACTGTGAAGAACCTGGACCGGATGAAGGACCTGAGGAAGGATCCTGATGGTCTATGTATTTTGATGGAGCATCAAACGCCTTGGATAATGGCATCGACTCTGTAATTATATCTCCTGAGGACTGTCATACTCTGTTCACCGCTCGATTATATTTTAACTGCACCAACGATATGGCGGAGTATGAAACATGCATCATGGGTCTTCGAGCTGCTATTGACTTGAGGATTAAGTTCTTGAGTGTATTCGGAGATTCTGCTCTAGTGATCAGTCAGATCAAAGGCGAGTGGGATACAAAGCACCCAAACCTTATTCCTTACAAAGAGTATGTATTGACATTGCTCCCACACTTCGAGGAGATAACCTTTGAACATTTCCTAAGAGAGGAGAATCAGTTGGCGGACGCGCTAGCTACCATGTCTTCTATGTTCAAAGTTAGGTGGGATAATGAAGCTCCCAGATTACCATCTATAGGTTGGACGAACCCGCACATTGCTGTGACATTGAGACGGAAGAGGTAGCAGATAAACCATGGTTTCACAAGGTAAAGAGGTATCTTGAGGCTCAAGAATACCCCGAGGGGGCATCTGTTAATGATAAGAAGTTTCTGAAAAGATTCGCTGCGAAATTCTTCATTAGAAATGTGATCCTTTATAAGTGTAACCATGATTCAACCTTACTGTGGTGCATGAACAAGAGGGAGGCAGAAAGGATCATGGCAGAGTTACATGAAGGTACCTTCGGAACTCATTCCAGTGGACATACCATGGCAAAGAAAATCCTACGGGCAGGATATTATTGGTCCACTATGGAATCCGATTGTTATCAGCACTCTCGGACCTGTCATAAATGCCAAGTCTATGGTGATAAGGTGCATGTACCCCCAGTTCCTCTGAATGTTTTGACATCTCCTTGGCCTTTTGCAATGTGGGGCATCGACATGATTGGCGAGATCAAACCTACCGCGTATAACGGGAATCGTTTCATTCTGGTAGCTATTGATTACTTTATAAAGTGGGTCGAGGCAGCTTCCTTTTCTACAGTAACCAAGAACATCGTGGCGCGGTTTATCCGACACAATTTTATCTGTTGATACGATGTACCAGAGAGGATCATTACAGACAATGGTACAAATCTCAACAATACAATGATCACCGAGCTCTGCAAACAATTCAAGATACAACACCATAATTCTTCTCCCTATCGGCTGAAGATGAATGGGGCTGTTGAAGCGGCTAATAAGAACATCAAGAAGATTGTGCAGAAGATGATGGTAACATACAAAGACTGGCACGAGATGTTACCATTCGCTCTTCATGGGTACCGTACCTCAACACAGACGTCGACAGGGGAAACACCCTACTCTCTCGTATACGGCATGGAGGCGGTCCTACCCATCAAATTCCAGATACCCTCTCTTAGGATTATGAAGGATGCAGGTTTGAGCGAAGACGACTAGATCCAGACCCGACTTGATCAGCTGAATCTAATTGATGAAAAAAGGCTTACTGCTAATTGTCATGGTCAGACGTATCAAAAGCGAATGATCAAGGCATTTAACAAGAAAGTCAGACGCCAAGAATATCAAGTCGGAGATCTGGTAATCAAACGCATCATACTGCCACAAGGTGATCCCAGGGGCAAATGGACCCCCACATACGAAGGGCCATTTGTGGTTAAGAACATTTTCTCGGGAGGAGCTATGATTCTAACCACCATGGATGGTGACGACCTTCCTCACCCCGTTAATACAGACATAGTGAAAAGATACTACGCATAATCAAAGACCCGCTAGGTTGACTGGCCTTGGAAAAAATAAGGGCTTCCCGGAAACCAAAAGGGTTCGGGAAAAAGTAAGGGATGAAAATGGAAAAAAGTTGTACACCCGGAAAGTCGAAAACATGAAAAGGCGGCTTGGGCAAAAAAGGGTATCCCGATGGATTGAAAACCCGAAAGGGCAGTCCAGGCAAAAATTAGGGATTGAAGCGTAACACTATGTCTCATTGGATCATCTTGTGACCAGACTTCCGCATCAACCATCAAGCTCAGACGACGCCAATCAATTTGATCCACCTTCGACCAAGTAGCAAAGTGATGAGACGCTCGAAGATATAAGGGCAATAGCAGAGTTAAAACCCAATGGGATTGTTTCACATAGCTGTTTTTCTTTCTCTTTCACAAATTGTATAATTTCTATCTTTCGGCGGCATTCTCTTACTAGGACGTCAGCCTCTTGTACAAAAACGCCTATTATAAGCTAACTTCAAAATCAATACAATTCATTTTTACAAGAAATTTCAAATTGTTTTTCTTTTTCTGTTTTATTTTGCAAAGAACGTCCAATGATTCATTTTTGATATATGCATTTGAGGATAATTGTTTCCCATAAATGTTTACATGAAAAAACAAAAGACAATTAGTCGTAATTCTAGGAACGGGAGCAAACAAGAAGTGTCTACAGTTTCTCTACCCACCAGGTACAGGGATAGAGCCAGCTTGAGAATATGATTAAAGGTACATACACTCCCCATAGAGTAGGAAGTATCCAAAGACAGTGGTGTTAATTCTCCCCAAATAGAATTTATCTATCACCAGCAATAGAAGCTCACCACCAGCTGAGTTTACTTCTCCAAGTCGGCAGATCGTCCAACAGAGTATCTCTCTTCCCCACATAGTCATTCTCCCATAGGGTTATTCTCAAACAGAGTCTCTCCCGGCGGAATATTTTCAAGCAGAACGGACGTAAGTGTCCAGCTAATCATCTTTGGTCACTATCCCCAGCGAGGATGAAGAACTCATCTCCTTATACTCTCCAACAATAGTCCAGGATTTATTCTCCCCATCCGGAAAATACCACAAGAACATTGCATATCCATACATCGTGGCATGCACATAAGCATCATGCAGCACAATCTCATTTATTTTAAGAACATCATTACTCAATACATTTCATACATCATGACATTACATACGACTAACTCTTTACCTTTCAGGGAAAGATGCAATCAAGTTCTCACGAGTTTTCTCTGGTTCAGTCAAATCGATACTAAGATTTCTATTCCAATTCAAGCTATGAAGCCCGAAAATCGACCGGATAATATCTTGATTTCTCCAAAAACTACGAAGCCTGGAATCAACCAGATAGTGGTACATCTTAAATACAAGCTATGAAGCCTGGAAATCGACCAAAAAACAGCTTAATCCCCAGCAAGATACTATGAAGCTTGGAATCGACCAAAAAACAGCTTAATCCCCAACAAGATACTATGAAGCCTGGAATCGACCAGATAGTGGTATACCTCATATTCTAGCTATGAAGCCCGAAAATAGACCGGATAATATCTTGATGTCCCCGAAATACTATGAAGCCTGGAAATCGACCAGATAACAGTATAAGGTACTGCAAAGCTTGGAATTCGATCAAATAGCAGTTTACCCAGCCAATTACTATGAAACCCGGAAATCGACTGGATATTAGTATGCCTTAAATTCAAGTTAAAACCCGGATGCGATCGGATAACCACTTGATTACTTCTAAAGCCTGGAGCACGACCAGATAAGAATTGAGAAATTGCAAAGGCTGGAGCACGACCAGATAGCAGTTCATTGTCACCTCTTCAACTAAGAGATGATTCCCCAGTAGAGTAACGGACAACTGAAGCTCCTAAAATTCTATTTCTCCCAAGACAAGACCAGTATTCCCCAACAAAGTCCTCTTCAACAACAAGTATACGGATTCTTGCAAAGGAATCTCTTATGCGATCAACACTTCATCGGTTGGCATCTTTAAGCCCATATTCCGTCATTGACTTCCAAATGGCATCTATAAGCCCATTCTCGATATCGCAATACAAGTACCACTTCATACGAGTGCAAATTTTTAGGCACTCTAGTGTTCAATCATCTTCCACATTCAGATCACGAAAGGCAGACAAGCCAATCTACATCCTCAGGTTTAAGAAGATTGAACATGGGCAGATGTTGTACCCAAAAAATTTTCCTCCCATATTTCTCAATACATGTCTAGTAAGGCCCTCAAATTGCTCAAGGAAGTCCAAGGGTAGACCAGACAAACTCTCTCCTACGGTAGTATACCTCGAATTAGGGTTTCATTTTCATCAAGATGCTTGAGTCCAAAGGATCCCAAATGCTCACCTTTGTCCTAATATGTTCTTAAAATCATCCATGTCAATTTTCAAGCCTTGTAGAGAAAATTTGCTCAGTCAATTGCTCAAAAACCTAGAAATCGACTGTGCTGGGGCAAAAGTCAACTGTGGCCCACATACAGTCAAACTTTAAGATTTTTGGTCAACATTCTCATTTTGATGTATTATTCATCATTTGATCAAGGGTTGATCATGATTCCTCAAGGATTGCTCACAATTCATCAAAACCCAAAAGTTGCTAAATTAGGGTTTTTCAGGAAAAGTTAACTCAACTTTGACCAAGCATAAATTTCTCATACTTTATCAAAAATGATCCATCCAAAGCTCATTTCTAATAGGATGTAATTCCCTACAATCCATCTTCAGCTCCCAAGTTCAAAATATGCACTCACAAGAAGATATAAATTTGGACATTATAGGTCACTTTGAAAAGTCAACCAGAACACCTTTTGGTTCAAAGCTTCATACATGAACATGAAAGACTCAATTGAGATGAGAACAAAACGGTTGCTTAGAGAACATCTTAAGCTTTCTAAAAAGTCCAAGAACACATCTCTAGGGTCAAAATTGATGGAGTTATGCATTGGCCAAGTTGACCCTTTTTACAAAATTGCCAAAAGTCAAATGGGTCCAAAATTGCATTTTTTTGCTAAATGGGCCCAACTTTTTATGCTTGCACTGAGTTTATAATGTGTCCCACGACCCATGAGTCTTTAAACTTGTCATTCTTTTATTTTTGTTATTTATTTTTGATTTTATTTCATTTAAATCAAATAAAATCAATATAAAATAATGAAAATATCAAAAACTAATTAAATCTTGAGATTTTATGCATGATTAGGTCCATTATACATCTGAAGACAAGATCAAATCGTGCAAGGCTTCATATGGACATAAAAAGATTGAATTTGCTTGTTTTGGAAAGATTTGGTGCAAGGATTGAATCATGGATCAATATTCATAATTGGAAAAGATTTGATACAAATTGTAACCCTAATGCACTCTATTATACATAAGGAACAAAAACAGATCAAAAGGAGGAGGCTAGAGGCGTGCAAAAGCACAAAACAAATTGCAAAAAATTCAAGAAAAAGTGTAAACCAATTTCCAAGTTTCAGGCCATCTCAAGCCATTCTAACCATACCAATCAATTGCCGGACATCCCAGGATAGTGTTTCAATCATTAACAAACCTCCCCACGCTCAGAATCACTCTGTAAGAGTCACACGGTTTATCTCTTTTCTTGAAATCGAATACATTGATTCTTGCATATTTAGCATGATTAATTGACATGTTTATAATCATTGAGATGTTTGCAAGCTAATGGTTGTATTCAATTGCATTTTTATTGACTGTACAGCAAAATGCCATGGCTAGGGTTTTTTCTTCGTTTTTAGAGATTTCTTGTACAAGGAAAGTTGGACGTTAATAATGGTACCATGATGCTCGTGAGGTTGAAACGAGTTGATTGGTACCATTGGTTTTCATTTATCATGCGTGTACAAGATTTTGGAAATACACAGGGGCTATACCTACGCTTAATGTCCGTAGGTAAAAGTTGCAAAACTTACAGCGACGGTGGGAGGAAGAAGATGGTTACGTGGCGCTCCATGACTTGCCAGTTTGTATTTCGCGCGTTTTAAGGACTAACATTTTGCTTGTATTATATCATAATTTTTTATTATTGTAATTACAACTAATCATCCTGGCTCAGCTGGCAGTGTGGCAAGGGCAGAATGCTCAAGGACCTGGGTTTGATCCCCAGGTTCCTTATTTGCTTCATATTAATTTTTAGTGAAGGATCAGGTACATCTCACACTCCAGGATCCATCATGCACTCTCCAGATCTGATCGTCCAAACCACCAAGGCTTCAGATCTAAGGCCTTCCCCTGAAGGTCCACCATGTGCCCCAGTCAAGCGTATGCATAGGATTGGAGAAGTCAACAAAGGCCTGAGCTTGTTGGGCCAATAATTTCCAAGCAACACCCCCTCTTGCTAATGTTATCAGGCCCATTTCTTTTTCTTTTCTTTAATTTATTTCTTTTATTTAATTTAATTTGCTTAATCATTTTTTAACAAAATTAATTTCTTTTTCATAAAATCATAAAATCAAGAGTTTCACAAAAAATTAGAATTAGGTTTTTATTTTATCAAATTTAATATAATTTAGTTTGATTTAATTTAGGGAAATTCTAACTTTTTTAATTAAAACCAGTTAGAAAAAATTAGGGTTAAACTTGTGATTTAATTTTTATTTCTTTTCTCAAAAAATGAAAAAAATATAGAAATAGGTTAATTTAATTATTTTTCTCAAATTATAATTAATTAGTAATTATATTTTGTTATTATTCAATTAAGCTTTATTTTCTTAAATAATCAAAAACGACAAAAAAATGATTTTCCCTTTAGATTACAATTAGGCATAGTTGGGGTCAAAACCCTAATTCTCTTGTTTTCGATTCATCGCACGCGTATATTATTTTTGCAATATTGATGTAATTGTCTACGGTATGTAATAATTTAATCTAGGATTTTATTTTTATCCTCTTTTGCGGGTTTTTGGCTATGTTATTAATCCCTACCCCGAAGCCTTGTAATAGCGTAGATTTGTTTTCTCGCATTTTAATTTCCGCACACATTAACTGTTTAGATGTATGTTAATAGGATTGTATGACAAGATTGTATGATAATTTAAAACGGCTAGAAAAGCCTAATGTGCAAAGATAATAAATGAAATCAAATCACTCGCACATGCGCACTCTTAGGGTATACTCTCACTTCGGTTGCCTTCGGTAAACGATCATTAAGTATAGGGTGTCTTAGTGGTTGACCTCCTGTCTAAACAAAGATCAAATGTCCCGTTCAAAAATGTTGCCTCAGAAATGTCGCCTCGAAAATGTCGCCTCGAATATGATCTTAAGACTTTAGGGTTATTACTAAGCCATCCTAACATTGCTTTAGTGATCGTACGTCCCTTTAGAATTGACCCTTACAAACTCCAAATACGGTGTTACCTATTTCTCAAATAGTAGGATAGTGCTGTCTAAAGGAAATGAGAACAGAAACGATATTTTTTTCGAGTAGGAAGATAACTATTAGGTACTTGCTCAAGTCAAACTTTTCACACCATGCACTTTCAAACAAACTTTTCAAACTAAAGTTTTCAAAACACTTCGTAACACTCTGAAGGAGAAAAACAAGGGTTAAAACAAAGTAAAACATTTTCAAAACAAAGCACAAACATAAGCAATTTTAAAAGATGAGCAAGTACCTAAGATCCCATGGAAAACCATGGATAGAAAGGGTGCTAAAACATTCCCTTTCTTTAATCTACCCCCCGTACTCAGAATATCTCGAAAAAGGATTTTTTTTGTGCTTTTTTCCTTTCTGGTTGGATAAAATAAAAGTCGGTGGCGACTCTTGCTTACCGCGACATTTTGCGAACATAAAACGCAAAACCCAAACCAGCATTTTCAAAACAGTCGGTTCTTCCACCGTATCACAGGTGAATGATCAAAACCAAACCAAGGCATACAAAACTACACTCTCAAAGCTCAAAGCCATCTGCCTCATTGTCAAACCCTAGTGAGCGACATGTCATCAGCTTCACCTATTTCCTCAAGACTCATGAGGGTATGCTATATCAGCATAACCTTTTGATTAGTCGGACAAATTTTGGGTATTCCAAGTATTCAATAAACTCCCAATCAGAATGCGCCAGACCCACATTTTCTCGCGCTATTCGATTGGAAGATAATTGAATAGGGGCAGCTGCCGTACCCCAAATTTGTCCTACACCGATGATTTTATTTTTCAAGATTTAAACTGAATAAATAAGGATGCTACAACAGTATCAGATGTCCCGTCTTTATCTAAGACTAGGGGGTGTATTTTTTAATTTAGGAAAGCGGGGCATTTTCTTATCAAAAAGACTCGTGCATCCGTAAACCTATTCGTGGGGCATGTTGGCCTATGGCCCATGCAATTTGAAAATGAAAATTGATAAGTCTTCAAACTATGAAATGCCACTTAAATGTTTTATTGCTAGTAAAGAAAAAGGGAGTGAGTGGTAGAATTCGTATGGCCCATTGAGATTCTTAAAGTCATTTCATTTGTCGTTTTGGTTACGGATTCATCTTAGAAAAATTATTAGAAAAACGTCAGTTGTTATTAGTATTTTCCTAAAAAATTCTTATGCACAACGGGTTAAAAGAAATTTATTTCAGTTGTTACTAAAAAGGGGGATAAGTTGTTTTGTCAAAAGTTATTTATTTATTATTTGATACAAATTATAAGCCCATTATGTTTTAGGCCCATTAAATGTTGTTGTTATTAAAGCTGTTTGTTACTGTTGTAATAAAAAAAATATGTAATAAATAATATGTAAAACATGATGTCTCATTTAGTATTACTTGCTGATAATTTTTATTAAAAGAGATTAAATTAATTTAATTTTATTAAGGGTTCATGTTTGGAAAAAATTCTGTTTGGATCAAAAAATATAATACAAGAGTAAAAAACCCAACTTATTAAAGCATATTGGCAGTAATAAAAATATTGTTGGATTGGGCTAAGGGATAAAAATGCAGCAGGCCCAATTTGCATTGAAAAAATAACGCATGACAGAAACTCCAGAATTTGGCCCAAATTGCCTAAAAACATATACTGTACAGATTCAACTAAATTAATGCACGCTCTTGCTACTAACAGATATTGTTCCAATTTAACTAAACCTAAATCAAATTTTACAGAAAAAATCCACAACAATTAATTTCATAATCAAATCACATAATGTAAAATCTGGAAAAATGTTATACAGAAAATAAAATCGCATCTCATTACAGTACAAAATCAAATCACATAATAACAAATCTGGAAAAATCCAATTACATCCAATTACAATCAATAACGAATCAATTACAATCTCTAATTTCACTAAATCCCTAAGTTTAAGTTCTAACTGAAATTGAAAACCCTAAAATTACTTAATTATAAATAAGCATAAAATATACAGAAGAAGGGGTTCGTTGACAGAGAACAAGAACAAGAGCAAAGGCGTTTTTTACGGAGAGCGGAGGGAAGAAATTCTGGAAAAGAGAGGCATACCGAGTCAAGCTTGAAGAAAGTGAAGAAGCGATTAGAGTTTAGAGGTCCGAAACCCTAATCGTGTAACTGCGTGTTTGCTGTCGCTCCTCCCTAATTGTCGTCCACTGTGATCACCACCTTCAAAGCTCTCACTGGAAGCTTGCGAATTTGGAGTGAATCCTTGACGAAGCTCGTAGAACGCCACAGAGAGGGTAAGATTAGTTTTCTATTTTTGGATTATTTTTGTTCATTGGCTCGAGGGGTTTATAGAAGGGTTGTGGTGGAGGTTCGTTGCACCGCCGGAGGGTAAGAACAAGCTAGGGTTTGGCGATTTGGGGAAGAGGATAAAGAAGGGTCTGAAGATAGCGAGGGAGAGAGAGGATAAGTTTGTTCTATAGAATATAACAACAAACAAAAATGAAAATGAACAAAAAACAAAATTATAATCTGTCTGTGTCCTATACCCGTGCGCCCACCATATCAATCGTGTTCTTTCACTGTTGGCCATCAGATTTTGATCAAGCGGCCGTAAGGCCAAGCCACATGGTAACTTCTATACTCTATCGCGCACTTAATCATTCAGGGTTACAAAAGAATATGTAGTGGGCCAAGCCCAAACGTTATGCACGCCCCCTCTCTGTATTTTTTTAACTAGTAAACAAACTGCACCCCCCTGCTTGGACTCGTAATGGGCCTAAGCCCATATTCCTTTTAGCACCCCCTGTTTTACTTGGTAACTAGAAAATACACCCCCTGGTTTTAATTAAATTAATTTATTTTTTACTTTTAATTTCATTTTCCCATGATATTTATTTATTATTAGTATATTATATTATTATATTTTTATTATTTCTTTCATATCATTTTTTATGCTATATTTAATTAATTATCTACTTCTTTTTCATTTATAATTATCATTATTATTATTAATTTTTATTATCATATTTTAAATATTATTATTATTTATTATATGTAAATATTATTATATGATCAAACAAATTATTTCATGTTAAAATTACATATATTATTTTCTCATATATTGTATTAAATCTTTTTAATCATGCGTTAATGAAGATTTTCGCAACTAATACAATTAAAAAACACAAACCAAGCATCAAACTATTTTCACGAACAAATTAAGCTAATCAACAGTCTTTTTTGCAAATGGGTTTCAAACTAATTTTAACTTACTGCGCACTCAGTAAAAATCTCCGCAATCACTACTCTCGACCGAGTGCGAAGTGATTCAAAATATGTTTGCAAACCCCTAAAAGACACCAACTCATGCGAACTATGAATTGGGACTTTGATTCCTCGTAAGAGGATACATAGGCACGCGATCTAAAATCAAGGAGAGTCTTGCTAATTAAAACTTAAAACCCTGTTTATCCCAAACCTAAACCTAGAGCTTAATATCCTTGTGAAAAAAGTGGATGAAAGGTGCCTAACACCTTCCTTTCGTCTAATTGAGCCTGAAACCTAGAATCTCTGTGCGTGAATTAGGATTTTCTGTTAGGTTCCCTTCCCTAGGATAAAAACTGAAATTCTGGCAACAGATACTCAATGTCACAGTGAATGTTATGACACCGTATCTGACACACTTCACGACAGTAATTTTAAAAGCAGTAAAGAACACAATCAATTGTTTACCCAGTTCAGTGTGTAACAACACCTACTCTGGGGGCTACCAAGCCAGGGAGGAAATGCACTATAAGAGATATTAATTTAAGAATAAACCAACTAGTTTATCTCCTTCACTTAAGACCTACCCAATGCAACTTCAATCTAAGTTCAACTTAAACCTGAGTTCCTGCTCACTCCCCCTCAATTACAGCAGTGATACTAAACTACTGATTAATGAAATTATGGAGATACTCTTCAGTACATACACTTGATTTTGCTTCACAGCTTTAATCAAGTGACAAACACTTGTGCTTCAAAGCTTTGAGTGATACACAACCCTAACTTGACTTTGCTTCAAAGCTTTAATCAAGTGACACAAACACTCGTGCTTCAAAGCTTTGAGTGATACACAACCTTTAAAATCAAATCCTACTCCAAGTCACTTATCACAATGATAATTGCTTGGCTCACAGTAGTTACAACTATACAATCCCTTATTGATCTTCTGTCAAAAAGTGTCTTTCACCAACAGTCTTCATGAGGAATATATAGGCAGCTATTCTTCAGTTAAGGCTTCCACGAAAATAGTTAGGGTTAATTAGGGTTACCCTCAAGACTTGGTCAGGGTCTTTAACAACCAGATTAGGGTTAAGCAGAGCTAACATAATGTCCACGTGAGTATCTGATCTGGACTGTATAAACCAGATTCCTGAAAAATCTCAGGAATAACAAATCTGCACAAATGTTAGATCAGTACAAGATGTCTTAACATTGGTTATGACAACAAGAATCCTGTTCACTGATTTTGGTAGAATGCAATAAATATGATCATTGATTAATGATCAGCTAAACACTCATATTGAGTAGCTCCTATATGACATTCTTTTTCTGCAGAAAGTACCTTGTATCCCAGAATGTTATGACATCAGTCATGACATTCACACAACTGGTTTTACCAAAAAAAATGCCAACAACAAAACACTTACAAACTCCCCCTTTGGCAAATTTTTGGCTAAAACCCCTAAACAATCAGAGATTAGAGAGCAGTAGAATTTTTAATAACATCTACTAAGTCTAATTCTACCAAAATTATCACAAAATCTTCTCCCCCTTTTTAGCCATAAAGAGGCCAAAGATACTTGTACTATTAAGTTTATATAATCATCCAAAAGGAATAATAAAACACATAGAAAAATAAAACGCCATTTGGCAGCAAAAGGTATCAGCAACAAACTTTTCAACAACACTGATCTTCAAGCATTGTCATCTTCCGAGGAGGCACTATCTTCAGCATTATGCTGGTCTTCATCAGCATCCCCTTCCCTTCTTTGCAGGTTTCCTTCAGCACAATTATAACATCAATTTTCTTGGAATGAGATTTGACAGTTGATGTCTCAGCAGATGTCATAACAATGTCAGGGACATGTGTTCCCTGAAACAACTTATAGTGCAAACCAAGAGCAGGGGCTCTTTTGCATACAGTGTCTTTTTCAACTAGAATGTCAGGATACTGAGCAATGACTATACCACACAGGAGAGAGGGAAAAGAAATAGGCCCTTTAATAGCATAGCTTCCAGCATGTTTCAAGGTTTGATCAAAGATATACTTGTCATAGTCAAAGTTTGTTCTGGTTCCAACAGCATAAATAAATCTTCCCAAGCCTGTGGAGATGGTTGATTTATGGTTGGTGGGAACCCAGTTAGCTGCACCAATTTTGTGCATAATGGCAAACTTCATGCTCAACTTGCTTGCATTCAGCTTCCCTTTTAAGGGACAGCTCTTGACTTGATTTGCAGTGATGGTTTGACAAACTTGGTTGTCAGTAACTTCCAGCTCAGGGAAAGCATCATCAGGTCTTCCTAGGAATTTGTTTATTTCATAGGGAGAGAAATTTACCTTCCTTCCTCTCATATACACACTCTTGAAATCAGCTGACTTTCCATCAGCACACCCATCAGATAAATTTACTATGAATTCTTTGACAAGAATTTCATAGCAGTTGGTAAACTTTACCACAATTTTCATTAGACCAGCAGTCTTGATTAGATCCATGATCTCCTTACATTCAATGGCATTATTGTTCAGCTCTCTTTCCAAGGCAATCCTTTTCAGAAATACATACTTCCACCTGTTTGCATTTTCTGGATGGTGAAAGGAGATGTTGTCAATGGCAACTTCAGGGACTTTAGGCATTTTGCTTGAAGAGAGTTTCTTTCTGAGAGGAATGTCTGGAACATTACTCTCAACATCAAACTCAAATTCTGATTCCTCATCAGATTCAGAGGGTTCAGGCTCCTTCCTTTTCTTGATTATTGGTTGTCTCAAAGGTTTTGAGAGACTACCAACAGGTACTCTAGTTTTCACCTCCCCCTTCCCTTTTGGCAATCCAGCTTTCCGATCCTTCTCAGCTTCTACTCCAGAATTGTTCTCAGACCTGGTTTTCTTATGAACAACTTCAGTAGCCTTCTCTTTGGAGAGGCTTTTAGAAGCATCCTGCTTTCCTTTTCTGTTCATCATCCTTCTAGCTATGCTAGGGTTGATATTGGAAATCAAATCATTGTCAGAGTATTCTTCATCAACATCAATGACCGGGGGTTCAATATCCTTGTTAGTAGGGTTCTGGTGATCATCATGATTTTCAGGAGATTTCCTAATGTTGTCATCATGTGTCTCAACATTCTGAGTGACATCTGGATTCATTTCAACATTTGGACTAGCAAATTCTTGGTTCAAAGGTACATAAATGCCAGGTACATAGTGATTCTGATTTAGAATCCTAGTGACTAGTCTAGCAATAGCTTGATGAACATACACAGAACCTTCCCTATTTGCTATTTCTGGAGGAATAGAAGATGATGGTTGAGAAGATTTACCAGATGGAGAGGCTTGTGATCTTCTTGCATGTCTGGTTCGCAGCTTCTTGACCTTAGTGGGGTCAGCTTCCAGTTCACGAAGAGGAGTTATCTCCAGAACATCAAAATCCATGCAGTTTGTGATTGCCCTAGGTTCGCGATCAGAGGACGCGGAAGAAGCAGTTGCCTTTGAAGAGGATGAAGACATGGATAGTTGAGACATTTTGAGTGATTTAGAAAACAGGTAACAGCGATAGTGAAATCTTCGTTTGAGAGATTGGAGATTGTTGCAGAAACGCGAGAGGAGGGAGATATATGAATGTCTATTCAACTTCTTAAAAATTTGGAAAGAAGTAGAAAAACAGATGATTAGCCCAATCAGACTAGACTTAACTAAAATATCTCTTTCATCCCTTGTTTTAAGCAAAATTAATTGCTACATTTCTTCATGTTGGTAAATACCCAGCTTGCCCCTCAAATTTTCAAATTGACTAGCATCAAGTGCCTTGGTAAAAATGTCAGCCAGTTGTAGTTCAGTGGAAACATGTTCTAGTTTAATCGCCTTTTCCTCCACAAGATCTCTGATGAAGTGATGTCTAATGTCAATATGCTTGGTCCTACTATGCTGAATAGGATTCTTGGAAATGTTGATAGTACTCAGATTGTCACAGTACAATGTCATGACATCTTGTGTGACATTATACTCAGTAAGCATTTGTTTCATCCAGATCATTTGAGAACAACTACTACCAGCTGCTATGTATTCAGCTTCAGCAGTAGATAGAGACACACAGTTCTGTTTCTTGCTGAACCAAGAGACAAGATTATTTCCCAAGAAGAAACATCCTCCAGAGGTTCTCTTTCTATCATCAGCACTTCCAGCCCAATCAACATCACATTAACCAGACAGAGTTGGTTCACATCCATGAGAGTACATCAAGCCATAGTTGTAAGTTCCACTCACATACTTCAGAATTCTTTTCACTTGGTTGACATGACTTACTTTGGGTTCAGCCTGGTATCTTGCACAAACTCCAACTGCAAAAGCAATGTCAGGTCTGCTGGCTGTTAAGTATAGCAGACTTCCTATCATGCTTCTGTACAAGCTTTGATCCACATTAACCCCACTTGAATCTTTGGACAGCTTTAAATGAGTAGGTGCGGGAGTAATTTTGTGACTGGCATTCTCCATTCCAAACTTCTTGACAATGTTCTTTGCATACTTGCTTTGTGACAGAAAAATTGAGTCTTCCATCTGGGTGACTTGCAGTCCAAGAAAGTAGGTCAATTCTCCCATGAGGCTCATTTCAAATTCATCTTGCATCTGATCAGCAAAATGTTTAACCATTTTTTCTGACATTCCCCCAAACACTATGTCATCAACATAGATTTGAGCTACCATTATCTTTCCTCCTTCATTTTTGACAAAAAGAGTTTTATCCAAGCCTCCTTTCCTATATCCTTTGTCAGAGAGGAATTTTGTCAACCTGTCATACCAGGCTCTAGGAGCTTGTTTCAGGCCATATAAGGCTTTCCTCAATTTGTAGACATGATCAGGGCAGTTTGGGTCCACAAATCCTTTAGGTTGTTCCACATATACTTCCTCATTTAAGTACCCATTAAGGAAGGCACTCTTTACATCCATCTGAAATAGCTTGAACTTAAGGAGACAAGCAATTCCCAATAGGTGTCTGATTAATTCCAGTCTGGCTACAGGAGAAAAAGTATCATCAAAATCAACCCCTTCAACTTGAGTGTATCCTTGAGCAACAAGTCATGCCTTATTCCTGGTGACAACTCCTTCAGCATCTGATTTGTTCTTGTAGATCCATTTTGTGCCAATGATGTTTGTTCCTCCTGGTCTAGGAACTAACTCCCATACTTCATGCAGTTTGAATTGGTTCAATTCATCTTGCATTGCTCCAATCCAGTATTCATCAGTTAAAGCCTCCTTAACATTTCTTGGTTCAATCTTAGATACAAAGCAAGAGTTTGTGATGGTTTCTCTTGATCTTGTGATGACTCCACTGTTAGGATCTCCTATGATGAGTTCCTTAGGATGATCTTTCTGAATTCTGATGGAAGGGTCTTTGTTAGCTTCCTTTGATTCAGACTCTGATGAAGTAGTTTTAGGAACATCATCCTTTTGAGTTGAAGTCTCAAAGAATGTCTCAACATCATATGGGACATTTGTTTCCTCATGGTAATCATCAACTATGACATTTATAGATTATATCATAACTTTGGTCCTGGAATTGAATACCCTATATGCTCTGCTGTTGGTAGAGTATCCTAGGAATATTCCTTCATCACTTTTAGGGTCCATCTTTCTCCTTTGTTCACGATCTGTCAGAATATAGAATTTGCTTCCAAAGACATGGAAGTACTTCACTGTAGGCTTTCTTCCTTTCCAAAGTTCATAAATTGTGGATGATGTTCCCATTCTCAAGGTGACCCTGTTATGGACATAACAGGCTGTATTCATAGCTTCAGCCCAAAAATTAATAGGAAGTCTTTTGGCATGTATCATTGCTCTGGCAGATTCCTGTATAGTCATGTTTTTCCTTTCCACAACTCCATTTTGTTGAGGAGTTATGGGTGAAGAGAATTCATCATTAATTCCCTCTGAGGAGCGGAACTCATCAAACTTACTATTTTCAAATTCCTTGTCATGATCACTTCTGATCCTGACAATGCATCCTTCTTTTTCTCTTTGAATTCTTTTGCACAGTTCCTTAAATACTTCAAATACATCAGAATTTTCCCTAATGAAGTTAATCCAGGTGAATCTGGAAAAATCATCCACAACAACATAGGCATATCTTTTTCCTCCAAGACTTTCCACCTACTTTGGTCCCATCAGATCCATATGTAGAAGTTCTAGCACCTTAGAGGTGGTCAGATGTCTTGTCTTTGGATGTGACATTCTAGTTTGCTTTCCAACCTGGCATTCACCACAGACTCTCCCTTCATCAATTTGAAGCCTTGGAATCCCTCTGACTGCCTCCATGGATATAATCCTTTTCATTCCTCTTAGATGTAAATAACCAAGTTTTTGGTGCCACAGTTTCACTTCTTTTTCTTCTTTGGCAATAGAGCACACAGAAGAATAATTAGTGTTCTCAGACTCCCATAAGTAACAGTTGTCTTTAGATCTGACTCCTCTCGTTACAACTTCTTGTTTTTCATTAGTTACAAGACATTCAGACTTAGTGAAGTTGACCTTGAATCCTAGATCACATAATTGACTGATACTTATGAGATTAGCAGTAAATCCTTTTACTAGCAACACTTCATTTAGGTTTGGAACTCCAGAGCAGTCTAAGTTTCCAACTCCTTTGATTTCTCCTCTAGCACCATATCTAAAAGTCACATAACTAGTAGTATGAGGTTTAACATTATTGAGAAGATTCTTGATTCCAGTCATGTGTTTAGAGCATCCACTGTCAAAGTATCAGTCTTCCTTTGCAGAGGCTCTAAGGGAGGTGTGAGCTATCAGGGTTGCAGACTTTTTCTTCCATTGTTGAGTATATGGTGCCTTGTTAGACTTAGGTTTGACAACTGAGGTCTGATTAGGATATCCATATAATCTGATGCAGAATGGCTTTATGTGACCAAACCTCCCAAAATGATGATATCTCCATCTTTGATATTTTTTCTTCATATTTCTCTGTTCTTGATGTTGAGTGCTATGTTATGACATCTGCTTTGACATTTGTTTATCAGGCCTGATCTTCTTCTTGTTTACAATAGATTTCTTTGCTGCCACAAATCCTAGACCAGACTTGTTTTCCACATTTTGTCCAACCTGAAGGATTTCTTCTAATTTGTCAGTTCCATTTGTCAGCATCTTGACAGATTTGGTCATCTGGTCAAGTTTTGAGTTTAGCATTTGAACTTCTCCTTCTAGCTGACTTATAGTATCAATGCCTGCCTTCTTCTCAGCCTCCAACTTTACTATGAGTTTTTTTTGTCTCTCATTTTTCTTACAGACTTCAGCACTTCTGATACATAACTTCTTGTAGGATTCATCCAGTTCTTCAAATGTCACTTCCTCATCAATAAAGTCACTATCAGAGTTACAAATACCAGTTATTGCAGTAACTAGTTTGGCAGATTCTTCTTCAGAATTACTTTCTGAGTCACAGTCAGACCAAGTAACAGACATTCCTTTCTTTTGTTTCTTAAGAAAGGTAGGACATTCAGCTCGAATGTGCCCATATCCTTCGCATCCATGGCATTGGATTCCTTTTCTTTGATTTCCCTTCTCTTCAGACTTTGGTCTTCTGCTGGAGTCATAAGATTTGTTAATGTTAGAGGAAATGTTCTTGACATTTGACCTTGACTTTGGGTCCATTCTCTTGATGAGTTTTTTGAACTGCCTTCCAAGCATGGTTATAGCTTCTGAAATATTTTCTTCTTCATCCTCCTTGTTTTCATCTTCAGTATTAGATACAAGTGCTATGCTCTTGTTTTTCTTGTCGACATTGTCACTGATCCCCATCTCAAAGGTCTGATATGACCCAATGAGTTCATCAACCTTCAAGTTGCAGATATCCTGAGCTTCCTCTATAGCAGTCACCTTCATTGAAAATCTTTTAGGCAAGGATCTGAGAATATTTCTCACCAACTTTTCTTCTGACATATTTTCTCCCAATGCTCCCGAGGTGTTGGCAATTTCCAAGATGTTCATGTGAAACTCATGAATGGTCTCATCTTCCATCATCCTTAGGTTCTCAAATTTGGTAGTCAGCATCTCAAGCCTTGACATTTTTACTTTTGATGTGCCCTCATGGGTAGTTTTGAGAGTGTCCCAAACTTCCTTGGCCAGTTTACATTGATGTACTAGTCTGAATATGTTTCTATCAATTCCATTAAACAACGCATTTAAAGCTTTGGAGTTACCCAAGGCTAACTCATCTTCTTCTTTGCTCCATTCTTCCTCAAGTTTCAAACTGGTTGTCCCATCTTTCCCAGTTATGGTGGGATGGTTCCATCCTTTGTCAGCAGCTCTCCAAGCCTTTTTGTCCAGTGATTTTAAGAAGGCAATCATACGAGGTTTCCAGTAGTCATAATTTGATCTATCCAGAATGGGTGGTCTGTTCCCAAATCCTCCTTCTTTGTCCATAGCGCCAGAAAATAATATCCCTAGATCTCACCCAGTAAGACAGGCAGGGTGCCTGCTCTGATGCCAATTGAAATTCTGGCAACAGATACTCAATGTCACAGTGAATGTTATGACACCGTATCTGACACACTTCAAGACAGTAATTTTAAAAGCAGTAAAGAACATAATCAATTGTTTACCCAGTTTAGTGTGTAACAACACCTACTCTGAGGGCTACCAAGCCAGGGAGGAAATGCACTATAAGAGATATTAATTTAGGAATAAACCAACCAGTTTATCTCCTTCACTTAAGACCTACCCAATGCAACTTCAATCTAAGTTCAACTTAAACCTGAGTTCCTGCTCACTCCCCCTCAATCACAGCAGTGATACTAAACTATTGATTAATGAAATTATGAAGATACTCTACAGTACACACACTTGATTTTGCTTCACAGCTTTAATCAAGTGACAAACACTCGTTCTTCAAAGCTTTAAGTGATACACAACCCTAACTTGAATTTGCTTCAAAGCTTTAATTAAGTGACACAAACACTCGTGCTTCAAAGCTTTGAGTGATACACAACCCTTACAATCAAATCCTACTCCAAGTCACTTATCACAATGATAATTGCTTGGCTCACAGTAGTTACAACTATACAATCCCTTATTGATCTTCTGTCAAAAAGTGTCTTTCACCAACAGTCTTCATGAGGAATATATAGGCAGCTATTCTTCAGTTAGGGCTTCCACAAAAATAGCTAGGGTTAATTAGGGTTAACCTCAAGACTTGGTCAGGGTCTTTAACAACCAGATTAGGGTTAAGCAGAGTTAACCTAATGTCCACGTGAGTATCTGATCTGGACTGTATAAACCAGATTCCTGAAAAATCTCAGGAATAACAAATCTGCACAAATGTTAGATCAGTACAGGATGTCTTAACATTGGTTATGACAACAAGAATCTTGTTCACTGATTTTGGTAGAATGCAATAAATATGATCATTGCTTAATGATCATCTAAACACTCATATTGAGTAGCTCCTGTATGACATTCTTTTTCTGCAGAAAGTACCTTGTATCCTAGAATGTTATGACATCAGTCATGATATTCACACAACTGGTTTTACCAAAAAAAAATTCCAACAACCAAACACTTACAAAAACTAATAGTGGCGACCCTTGATTAAAAAACCAGTTGCTACAGGAGATAATCCTCACAGGACCTTTGGAGGTAATCCTGACAGGAGCACGGGATACGACAGGAAAATCTTGGCACAAATTCTCAGCATAAGGAACTTTCTCAATCAAAATTATAAGTTCATCCATCAGGCGTTGAACGCCTTCCTTCAGTAACCTACATCCATTGGGTTAGATTTCACAAGAATAACATTCTTTAACACAACCTTGAAATAAACCGGATTGTAACAAATTCTTTTTGATTGTTGAGAGAGGTGTAACCACATCACCTACAGTGGTAACATACAAAACATCTTCAATCGCACTTATACCTTTGTCATGCTTCAGCATAGGCGCAGTAATCATGTTCAAAGTCTCTGAAGGATCGAGCTCAATTTCCTTATTCTCAATCATGTCCTGAATATTATTTTTCAAGGCCCAACAGTTATTGGTGTTGTGCCTGGGATTGTTCGAATGATAGGCACACCTCGCGTTCGGATTGTACTTTGGAGAAAATGGGTTGGGATTCTGAGGAGGATCCCGTAGGGAAATGAGTTCAGCTTTTAAAAAATGTTGCAATGCCTGAGATAAAGGAATGCCAATCTTGGTAAACTGCCTTAACAGAGAGTTTGGCCTTCGTTGGTTACCCTGTTGCTGTTGTTGAACAGGCATCAGATTATAGATCAACACCGCTCCTACATATTAATGGCGGTCATTTTTACTACGGCCCTTCTGGATATAAACAACATTGGTTTCTTTTTTACCACTGAATGGCTTCTTCACACCATTGGTTGACGTAGCCATTGTATTATTCCCACTCTTAATACCACTCTCAACTCTTTCCCCAATCAGAATCAGCTCTGTAAAACCATACGACGAGCTTCTAATTAACGGATTAAAGAATATGCCAGTCAGAGTGCCCATGAACATATCTACCAGCTCTCGGTCCGACAAGGGAGGTTGCACCCTTCCAGCTAAATCCCTCCATTTTTGTGCATACTTCTTGAACCCTTCATTCGAGCCCATGAACATGTTTTGTAACTACACACGAGTCGACACAAGATCAACATTATATTGATACTTCTTATGGAAAGCAGCAACCAAGTCTTTCCATGTGTGAATGTTGGTTCCCTCCAACTGATAAAACCATTCAAGTTGAGTACCAGACAAACTTTATTGAAAGAAATGGACCCATAATTTCCTGTCAACAGTATGAGGTTAGATCTTTTGAATATACGACCTCAGATGAAGTTTGTGACAAGAGACACCATCATATTTAGCAAAGACGTAGACCTTGAACTTGTGAGGGATGACCACCCCCGAGATCAGATTTAGTTCTCCAAAATCTAATCTAGGCACTTTCTGGATTTCCATAGCTATGAGATGGTCTTCCAACTTCTTGTGCTTGTTATCTACAAGAGGATATTGTTTTTCAGAGTAGTCTTCATCTTCAAAAACATGATGATTTCTACCTTCAGGCTTGATGCTTCTACCATCCTCTTCTTGGTCATCATCTTCCTCAGGAAAAATCATCCACTTGAACTGGTTGAACAGGACCCTTGAATCTTCTCCCCATATTGAGGATAACAATCGACTTTTTAGTCTTCCTTTTCTTGGCGACGAGCGCCATTAGATCTTTTTGTCCTTGTGCCAGATTCAGAAGAGTCTCTTGAAATTGTTCATGCTGAGCTTGGTGGTCCTTAACAATTTGTTCGAGGGCCATCTTATACTGAAATAAACAGTAAGTAGATGAGAAAACTTGTATGAAAAACATGTTATGTAATGATGCATCATATGTAAATGCAATGTTTTCAAGGACCTTAGGAGATTTAAATTTTCTATCCAAGAGGAAGCAGAAACAAAGATTTTATTAGTAAGTTCAAAATTATAATTTCCTTTTAGGCTTACAAGGAAAGCAAAAGGGTCTCAAAGAGACAACAATATGAACTCTTAAAACCTAAGACTCAAGTCTCCCATGGGCGCTTCCTCTGTATGTTGAAGTATGCATTAAGACTCTGCTCCTCGTGAAGTTGCTTTGTGAACTCCAACACTTTCGTTTCACTTGCATAGAATTGAGTCTCAAAGGTGTCTAGTTCTTCCTTGAGTTGAATCCAGGACTTTTGTAATTATTCAAGGTCAGTAGGCATGTCTGGATGAAGGATGTCGCGAGAAATGTCTCCTTCGACAATAGGCTCCATGATCACCAGTAGGACAGCTGGATATGGCATCATAAGGTTTTGAGCGCGAGCTCGTACCCATTTGAGATAGGGCTCCATAGGATTGGAGTTCTTTTGTCCTAAAGCCTTACTATCGATCTTGCTCACCATGCCCCAAGCATGTATAAACCTTTAACGATAACCTTGAAGATCATTTTCATAATCGAACATAATACCTTGGATAAGAGTGTAATGAGGACCATCCCTTCGAGCAAAACCAAATTGACGTAGATCCAGAGAAGGGTTGTAAGTAACACCTCCCCTAATTCCAAGGAGAGAAACATTAGGGAATTCCCCATAGATGACAATGATAGTGATATCCTCATGAGATCGGGAATACCAGTAGATGTCTGTATGAGAGAGTGACATTATTCTTTACAACCACCTCAAACCTTGTTCATTCTTCATTATCGAGCGGGGAAGGTGCGAAATAAACCACCTGGATGGTAGAGGTATACAACACATGAGGGTTCCTCGCCTCTTCATGGTACGAGTGTGATGAGAATGCAGAATATCTCCGAGCAAGGTAGGCACAGGATTACGAGTGAGGAAAATTTTGATAGGATTCACATCTATGAGTTTGTGTGGATCAGGAAATAGTACCAATCCATATATTAACAAAGCCAAGATCTCCTCGAAATCTTGAAAACTCATAGCATCTAGAAACAATTGAACCTTCTCTATCAGAAATTTAGCAAGAAAACCCTTGACTTCACTTCTCATTTCTCAATTAGATACAATGTCGGACCGCTTCAGATGTAAGGCTGCTGAAATATCTTCTGATTTCGGAGTTTCCTCTAAACCGGTGAAGGGTGTTTGATCAAGAACAAGTACTCCCAATAATTGATAGAATTCCTCCATTGTGGGTACCAACTGATAATCTGGAAAGGTGAAGCAGTGATGTGCAGGGTCAAAGAACTGGAATAGAACACTCATCGTGTCTTCGTCAAAACCTAGGGTAACCAGACTGAATAGTCGACCATGCCTTTGGATAAATGGAGAACTTTTGGGAAACCTTGAGACTAACTCCTTAAGTTGAGAAGGTATTCTCACAAAATTGATCTGGATAGTGTTTCTGCGAGCGGAGGCCATAACCTACAACAAAGAACAAAGATAAATCCCTTGGTCCTTGAAATTGTTAGTGAAAATGTATGGTATGATGTCATGATGTTACGATGTCATGTTCGAACAATTAATCATGCATAAAAAAACATAAAATGCGTTATCTTTAAGATTTCATGGAGTTTATAGGTAAGTACCCTTTTGAAATTTTAGTTGGCTCAACATGTCCTAAAAGAAGTAGTCGAGTTCTAGGAGCCTCAATATCACTGATCTTTCTCCCAGGCATTGTTTCAGCACAAGAATCTAATTTGCGACCAAACTATCCTGAGAGTTTGATCTCAATGAGTGTAGTATCCAGTATCAACCAACTTCAGTCTGCACCAAAGTTGGCTATCTCACTACTTTCTAATGGCTAAGTTGTGTCAACTAAGGTTCTACAGTCAGTTAGTGCTTTATGTCACCATGCGGCAGCCCAACATTCTCCTTGACTTAACTCAAGGGATACCGGAACTAACCAATGTGTCACACTAATATAGCCATCGCTTTAAGCTTATCAATATACGTTGTACAGTCTTCACAATCTATTGCTACTAACCTAAAATGCCCCCAGATCTGGGTATAAGATTTATACAAGAAATAAACCCAAGCATATCCCGAAATATAAAGCATACAAGGAAAAAAATTAAAGCAATAAAGGTGATATAGCTCTTAAGGTAAACCCACTTTTAATTTTCCCCAGTAGAGTCACCAATTCTGTAATACGGTGGAAGAAATGAATTTTGGTTTTGCATTTTATCGCAAATTTTACAGATAGTAAGAGTTGCCACCGACTTTTATTTTATCCAATAAAGGAAAGGGTGAAAATAACAGGAAAGACCTTTGAGAATTTTTCTGAGTAAGGGGGGCAGGTTATGAAAAGGGAAGGTGTTAGCACCCTTTTCATCCGTAGTTATCTACGGGCTCTTAATTGCTAGCTCACTTTCAAAATTTTTTGTGTTTATGTATGTTTGAAAATATTTTGAAAATGCCTAAGTGCGAAGAACTTTGTAATGATTCTCGTATCGTTGAGAATGCATACAAAGTGTTTGTTTTGAAAATATTTCAGAAAAAAAGTGTATGTGTGAAAAAATGTTTTTTTTTTGTGAGTAACTGGTGGTACGGTGGCAGAACCGACTGTTATACTGGTTTTGCATTTGTATTCGCAAATGTTGTGGTAAGCAAGAGTCGCCACCAACTTTTATTTTATCCAACAAAGGAAAAGGTGAAAAGAGCATAAAAAGACCTTTCGAGAGTTTTCTGAGTAAGAGGGGTAGATTATGGAAAGGGAAGGTGTTAGCACCATTTCCATCTGTAGTTATCTAAGGGCTCTTAGATTCTTAGGTCATTTTGAAATACCTTGTGCTTTATGTGTTTTGAAAAGTATTTTTGAACACGCGTTAGTGCGGCAAACTTTGTAATGTTTCTCGGAATGGTAGAGAACGTATACAAAGTGTTTGAAAATGTTTTTGAAAGAAGTTTTGTGTAAGTGTAAAAATTATTTGAGCAAGCATCTAATAGCTATTTATTTTACTCGAAAGTTTGTTCTTTTCCTCTTTTACTTTAGTCAGTGCTATCCTACTATTAGTGATTAGGTAGCCCTAATCGTCGGATGTTTGAGGGACATCCGAAGAGACGTTTATACAGTCATAAAGGAAACTGGGCAAGAAACTTTATTAACTACCCTAGGGTTTTAAGATCATACCGAGGAAACGTCGAGAGGGTCATCGAGGGAATAATGATATTTAAAACAAAGGATAGCCACTAAAATCTCTCACGTTTCGAGAGATGTGACTATTTTTTACGAAGGAAACCAAAGTGGGATACCCTAGAGGTGTGTATGTGTGAGTGTGTTATATTTAGTTATTTTTGTCTTGTGTTAGGTTTGCCAGTGTTTTGTTTTATTCTTGCCAAACAATCCTAATTAGCATACATCTAAACAGTTAATAATTTGCAGTAATTAAAAGTGCGGAAATGTAAATCTAACTATTACAAGGCTTCGGGGAGGGGATTATTTACATATCAAAAATTTGGGGGAATAAAGCAGTAAAGTAAAGCCCTAAATTAAACTATTACTAACCGGTAGGCAGTTACAATAATATGAAAAAATATGCGAAAGCAATAAACGCGCGCGAATTGAAAATAACATCTAAAACCCTAGAAAGTTCCAAGTTAAAAGAAAACTCTTTTTTTATTTTTGCTTATTTGGAAAATGTTAAAATTAGACTAGTTAATTGAAAGAAAAGAAAAGTTATTAATTGAAAATAATTCTAAACAAATCTATTTTTTTTGGAATTTTTATTATGCCAAGAAAGTGAATTAACCTAAATCTATTTAATTTTAAATTAAAGAAAATGGTTAAATGATTATTAATTAATTTATAAATATTAATTTAATAAAAAAAACCTAAAACTAGATTTTTTTAATGATTTTTTTTCTATTTTTCTATTGTTATTAAAAATATGATTAAAATAAATAAATAATTAAAACAAGTAAATAAAAGAAATATGAAAATGGGACTGATAGCAAAAGAGATAGAGGGGGGTATAGTTTGCAAAACGCATGCCCAAATCAAGAAGAGGCCCAGGTTTCCTTTCGATCCAATGATGGAGGTTGTCGAAAGTGCATGATGGATTGGACGTTGAGGGCACTGGATCTGGATTGGCCAACATCTGGAAGTAGGGGAATGATGGTATACGGTGCACTCCTTTGATCTGGGAACACTGGATATGCAGGAAATTTAATAGAAAAACAAAATTCCAGACCTGGGTTCGAATCTGGTCTTGGATTCGACAGATCGTGGCTATATTATCTAGTTCGAACCATGATCTAGATTGTGCCCTAGACCTTGTAAATCCATAATTCTGCATCTAATCTCTCATGTATTACGTTAGAATAAATCAAAATAATGATATAGACAAGAATATACGTGTTGAATTCCTTTAAGTTATATGTATTAAGAGATTCGATAGGGAGAGTTTTACCAAAGTGAAGCGATTTGATTGGCTAGCTTCTGGGTACTTCAGGTGTGGATATGGACTGAAATAAACTCCTGGGAGTCTCAAGAATGCGAATGCAACACTGGTTTGGATGGAGGACGGATTTTGGGAGTTTCACAACTTTGATGATTTTTTTCGTGGAGCTTTGATAGGCAATGTGTGCATGTCCTCTGCTTTGATTTGGTCTTGTATTTATATAGGGGTGTAATGGTGTACAAATATGGCATGAATCAGCCATTAACCATGGCTTTGAAAGCAAAATCAAAATATTTGAAAAGTTACCATTTTGATAATTTTCTTGCCATTCTTGAAATATAATGAACCTAGACATGTTATGGTTGGTGTCTTGCTCAAATTTGGGCCTTAAGCTAATCAGTCCAAGCCCAACAAGCTTCATCCCATTAGGTTTTCCTTTCGGCTTGTAGCTCCATTTCACATCAATTGGTTTTTTTTGTTGGTTCTTTCGACAAGCTCCCAAGTTTTGGTCTTCTCGATGGCTCTAAGTTCTTCTTTCATGGCTTCACACCAATTTGAATTGCTCAAGGCTTCACCATCATGGCTTCTTAAATTAAGTCACCATCTGCATCGATTGCTTGATCTGGAAACCTCGCATATCCAATCAGCCTAGTCAAACTCAGTTCTTGTTCTTATGGATCTTCTTTCCTTCTGCATAGGTGGTTCTTCGATTCGACCATTCGAAGTATCACCTTGTTCATTTTGACTTGTCGAAGCTTTGTTATGTTCATCTTCTTAGAAAAAAGTCATGACTGTGTCTGATTCTTGTAGAACTGAACTTCAACTCCAATCTCACCTTTTTATTTCATCATCAAGCACATCTCTATTGATCACTAGTTTATCTTCAGTTGGTGAATACAACTTGTATGCACCAGTCGAAGGATAACCTATGAGCACCATGACTTCACTTTGATCATCCAACTTTTTTCTCAACTGTTCAGGTACATGCCTGAAACACATTGATCCAAAAACTCTAAGATGAATTACACTTGGCTTCAACCCTGTCCAAGCCTCATGCGATGTCTTTTTGACCATCTTCTTCTTTAGGAAAGTATCCTGCTTGTCGAAGCTGCTTCAACCCAAAATCTCTTAGGCATATTCTTAGCTCTCAACATACATCTCGTCATGTTTAGTACACTTCTTTTCTTTCTTTTAGCTATGCCATTATGCCGATCCGTATAGGGTTCCATGGAAATCACTTGAAGCCTTTGCAAACCAAAATTCTTTGTGAGAAATGAAAACCCTAGTTGGAAATCCATTGCTTAGGAGGAGGATTTGTCTAGTCAATTCTTGGTCATCCTTGAGCAATTGAAGACCTCACTGAGCATGTCTTGAGTAAAAATGGGAGGGAAAATTTTGGGGTATAACACAAGCGATTACGAGATATCTAACAACTCAAAGATCTTTCGTGTTATTTTCCTCTTCCTTTAGATAGTGATATCCTACCATTAGTTAGTAGGAAGCCCTATCATTGGATGTTTGAGGGATAAGCGCGGGTCATCGTACAGTCATAAAGGCAACTCGTAGGATGCTTTAGAAATTTTTCTTAAGGGACTAAGATCGTTTACTGAAGGCATCATCGAAGGGTCATCGAGGGACTATGATCTTTTAACCGAGGGTCTTTGCTAAAGCGTCCCACGTTCGAGGGACATGACTATTTTATCTGAAGCAACAAGTGGGGTTACCCTATAGGGGCGAGTGTGCAGAGTGTGTTGAGATTCAGTTATTTTAATATTTTGAGATTAGGGTTAGCTATCGTTTGATTTTATGTATTGCCATTTAATCCTAATAAACTACCAGTAATAAGGAAAACAATAAATTGTGGAAAAGTAAATCTAAACTATTACAGAGCTTCGGGGGAGGGGGTTACAGACCACAAAATGGGGAAAAAGTGAAGTAAACCCTAATTTATCTATTACATCCCTTAATAGTTACATAATTATGAAAATAATAATGCGAAAACAAATAAGCACGCGAAGATTGTGAAAAAGGGAAAGATATTAAAACAAAAAAAAATTCTAAGCGTTAGGAAAATATTTTTGGTTTTTTGTTTAAAAAAATATTTTTATAGTGTAAAATAATAATTAACCATAATTCTAATTATTTTACAAATAAATTAATAAAATAAAATCAGAATGTGATTAAAAAACTAAATTAATTAAACAAAACCTAAATCTAATTTTTAGTGCTTTTTTGTGATTTTTTGTGATTGAAAAAAGATTTAATTAATTATTTGAAAAAAAATTTAATTATTCAAAACAAAATAAATATTAAAACAAAACAAAAAAAAAGAAATTGGCCTGTTATGCAAAAGAAATCTAGGGGGTGTGAGGAACAATTACTACGCCCAGCTTGACAAGGCCCAAAATTTGTGCTGGATTTAGTGAGGGTGGTTCCCTGGGGTTCACCATGAGGAGGGCACATCTGGAGCTTTGGATCTGGAATTATAGAGATCCACTGGTGATGAGATGAGGTGCACAGCATGCGCGCTGGACTGACCTGCATTGAATCTGTGAGAAATAACATGGAAAATAAAAATACCAGGGGCAGGGATCGAACCCATGCCCTGGTATGCCAATGTCTTTGTGCGCTTCGCTCTACCGTTGGGACAACTATTTTATTCGGCGTTATAATTGAATAATAAAAAATAACATAAAATAAGTGCTGACATCAGGCAAATAATAAAACATGCGCGCCTTTGTTTGAAATGGGCTAATCAGCAGGTATCATTTTGCTACGCATGTGGCCAAAACGTCAAACCACCGCCCATGGTGGTTTCCACCATCTTCTCTGGTGAGGGGTTTCTTTGGATCTGTAAAATACACAAGATTAAAGCATACAAAGCATATTATTCCATTTAAAATTTCCTCCCGAGTTCAAATATGAGATCCATTTTGGCTGAATCTTTCTGTATCATAGGTTTCAAATGAGAAACCCTGGCATGGTTCAAAAATGGTGAATCCAGATTTGGGTGTTCAAGCTTTCATGTTGGGGTTCTATCCTGTTTTAAACATGATCACCAACACATATAAACATGTAAGATTACTCCATAACGCATGAGTTAAGAGATTTTGAACTTTTGAAACCTTACCAACCGGTGTGTCCATGTGGAACATTCTGGGCACAGTTGGATGTGCTTATGGATTTGAGGGGACTCCTGGGAACCTCATGAGTGATGTCTGATCATTGGGTTGGGTTGAAAAAGGCTAGAACTTTGAGATACAATCTTGCACTTTCTTTTGAATTTTGTGTTTTGAAAACCCTAGCTCTTGAGGCAGTAGCTCGTGCCCTTTTGATCAGATTTGGTAGCACTTATATAGAGGAAAGAAATGAGGGTGAACCAATATGGAAGAAAAAAACCAACCATGGCTTATGGGACAAGAACAAAACACATTAAAATACTTCCAAATATCATATATTGCTTGCGCTTTTTAGCCTTACACGATTTCGGCATGCTGTACTAGGTTGTCATGAGTTGTATTGGGCCTCTAAAAGATTGAAACAAAAAGCCCACGCCCTTATACCCTTGTTCCACATTTTATTTAATTTTATTTGTATTTAAATGAATAAAAATTCAGGTAAAAGAAATAAAAATCATAAAAAATATTGAATGTATTTAGAGGTCCTTTAACACCTTATGAACATGTTTGAACATCAAAAGTTAGGCCCACTAGTTTAAAATTTCAAGTTTGCTCACTTTGCATTTTATGTATTTCCTCAAAATTTCCTAACTTGCATTGGTCATAACTCTCTCAATTTTTATCTTTTGAATTTTTGAAGCTCAAGATCTACTATTCAATTTCTCTTTTTATCATTTTTTCATTTGGAGATTTTATCTTGATGTAAGTTGCCTTGATAAAAAGTGTCTTTTTGTTGACTTTTGAAATGACCTGTAATGTATTAGCTTATATCTTTCAAATGAAGCACTTTTTGGACTTGAGCATACATATACAAAGTTGTAGAGAATTGAATTTCCTTCAAAATGGGCTTTGGTGGGGAAAAAGTTGATGAAGTATGTGAAAGTTATGCTTAGTCAAAGTTCAGTTGACTTCTCATAAGGAAACCCTAATTTGGCAACTTTTGACTTTTGATGACTTGAGGGATTTCCTTGAGGAATCATGATCAACCCTTGATCAAATAATAAATATCACTTAAAAATATTGATGTTGACCAAAAATATTGAAGTTTGATTGTAAGTTAACCATGGTTGACTTTATACCCAATACAGTTGACTTTCAATCATCTGAGCCATTGTCTGAGCAAGCTTGTGATACAGGACTTGAAACTTGATATGAGCATTATTTAAGACCTATGAAGAACCATGGAAATCACTTGAGAACCTTGAAACCCAATCTTCCTTGAGAAACCCAAAACCCTAGTTGTGGACCATTGTTGAGGAGGAGAATTGATTGGTCAACCCTTGATTAGCCTTGAGTACTTGAGAGCCTTAGAAGAATTTTTTTTGAAGAAAATGGGAGGGAAAATTTTGGGGTACAACAAACTTGAATCTTCATAACCTAAGTCTTTGGAGTCTTCAGAACTTGTTCAGCAGAACCTTGTTTTTAGAGTCTTCAGCACTTGGTCTTCAGAAGTAATATCTTTAGATCTTTAGAAGTTGTTTAGCAGAACCTTGTCTTCAGCATCTTCAAAACTTGGAACAATAAAAACAAAGCTTCTGAAGGCTTCTAAAGCTCCTTGTAAAGGCATTATCGGAAGCTCTTGTACTAACGTTCCTTAGAACCGTTACATAAGAAGCATTCCAGAATCTTGACTTATCTTTGTAACACACCAAAGGTATTCTTCCAGAGTGTTAAGTTCAGAACTTGATGACATCAAACGCCTTTTACTAAAGTCAGAACCTATATAGAAAAATATGCTCACTAGACAGAAACCATTAGAGTACACAATTGTTCTCTAAGATACCATGTAAAGTTATCATCAAAACTCAAGGCCAAATGCAAAACCAATCTTGTTCTTATAATCTCCTCCTTTTTTATGATGACAAAACCATGTATTTTGATAAAACAATTCATACATGGTAATAATCATAGAACATAAATTCAGAAAAGTTAACCAGCTCCCCCTAAATCTGTTATACCCAAAATTCATTTATGCTTGTTCATAGTCTCCTCCTGAGCCCAAGACTCACAAAATAAATTTTACAGTACGTAAGGTGAAATAGAGAAGGAATACTTCCCCATTGACGTCTCATTAGAGTCTGACTAAAACTGCATGGTCTTCGTCTCAGAACCTGGCTTACTATCAGAACACAATGAAGTATCAGAACATGTTTAGTAAGTGTCTTTATGCCTCGCATCAAACATCAGAACTAATTCCCTGGTTCTTCAAGAAATTTGATCCTACCACTAAAAGGTGCAAAGCATCATGTCATCAGAAGGTTCATCATCTGAATTGTTTCCTAAATGACCATGTCTTTGATCATATCTTCTGTCCATGTCTTTTACCATGTCTTTGACCATGTCTTAGATCATGTCTTAGACCATATCTTTAACCATGCCTTAAACCAGATCTTCAGAAGGTTCATAACCTATGAATGATGTCTAGTTTAAAACAAACTTACTATACTTCTAGAAAGTTAACAACTTCTGAAGAATGCATAGTATCAGATCAGCCTGGTCATACTTCCAGAAAGTTCACAACTTTTGAAGCGTCAGATTCTGATCATCCCTTTTAGACAACAATATGTGTTTCTAATCAAAGTGTCCTTCGAATGGGCCCTTTGTGTATCCTTCATTTTGAACCAATGTGTGTGTTCTTTTGAAGGGACCACATGCATCACTTGTATGCATCACTTGCAATTCCTTCGAATGGGCCAACAAAGTATACCCTTCGAATGGAACACCCACGTATGCCCCTTTAAATCCATCAATATATGTCCTTCGAATGGGGAAAATATATGTCCTTCGAATGGACCATGTGATTGTCCTTCGAATGTTCCAATTGTGTACCTTTTGAAATGAGCATCTAGGTATGTCAATGCATGTCCTTCAAATGGGACACATAGGTATGTCATAGTGCAGAAACTATGTGTGTTGAAGGTTTTCAAGGGTGGAATCGAAGATTACATGCAGGAGGTCCCTACCTTGTAAATGGAAGGAAATATTTCAAAAGGCACTTGTCTTCTGAATCAAAGGAAAGAAGCAGGAGGCCATTGTCTTGTGCCTGCTGGCATGAAGGAAGTTTCTGCCTTGTGGATTGAAGGAAAACATAGAGAATGCACTTGTCTTCTGAATCGAAAGAAGCCAGTAGAAAGCCACTAACTTCTGAATCGAAGGACACCAATAGGAGGCCCTTCCCTTTTGAATCGAAGGAGGTTGTTTCATGGGAAACAAATGCCCAGTTGAAGCTTGTATAAAGCAAACAAGTAAAAGGCCAATGCTTCAATCGAAGCTTGGAAATTTGAAGCAAGTTTAAAGGAGGTTATATGCTCAATCGAAACCCCTGAGTCAAGCCTTCTCAAAGGAAGCTAGATGCTTAATCGAAGCAAATTTTGTGCAGCCTTGACTTAGTAGAATTTTTTTGTGAGAAAAATATTTGAGAGATGGTAGGGCAAATTTTGGAGTACAACAGCTGCCCTTGTTCAATCTTCTTAAACCTGGGGATTTAGATTGGCTTGTCTGCCTTTCGTGATCTGAAGGTGGAAGAAGATTGAACACTAGAGTGCCCAGGAATTTGCACTCGCATGAAGTAACACTGATGGTTGATGATGGCGAGAATGGGCTTACAGATGCCATTTGGAGAAGATGACTGAGAGTCGTCAGAGATGGGCTTAAAGATGCCATCCAAAGTAGATGTTGATTTCATAAATGTTCTCTTTGTGGGGAATGTCTCTTCCTGCTGTCTGAGGAGGACTCCGCTGGGGAATGTGGGTTTCTGTTGTTCTCCCTCTTAAGGAAAACTTTGCGGGGAATAGAGTCTAGGAGCTTCGGTTGTACAAGACTCTACTAAGAAGTTATCTCTTGTACTTGAGAGATAGGAGTTTGCTGCTTTCTGGTTGAAATCCATATTTCATAGTAACTTGTTGGGGATAATGGAAATAACCGTTATCTAGAAAGGTATTAGAAAGAGCATGTGTAGGGCTGTTTCAAGATGTGTCCGTGTTAGACTGTATCTAGAAATATATGAGAAGGAACCTGTGTGGGGATGCTTCTGGATGAGTCCGTGTTAGACTGCATCTGGAGATCATGAGAAGAAACCCGTGTAAGATTGCTTTGATTGGTCATGTAGATAATTTTCCTGTTTGGTTTCAGGTGTTAATCTACAAATCAGTTGTTCACAGATAGTTTCCGTGTCTGGTTTCAGGTATTAATCTAGAACTTGAAAATTGTCGATCGTCAAAGTTGTCCTGGCTTGTTACAGGTATTAATCTATGACCTGAGAACGAAAGATATTTTTCCCGTATGGTTTCGGGTGTTAATCTTCAATCTTCTCATTTAGATAGTTTTCCTGGCTTGTTACAGGTATTAATCTACAGTCGATCGTCCACAGATAGTTGTCCTGGCTTGTTACAGGTATTAATATGGTACTTGAAAATTGTCGGTCGTTGAGATAGTTGTCCTGGCTGGTTTCAGGTATTAGTCTCTGAGCCAAGAAAGAAAGATAGTTTTCCTGGCTTGTTACAGGTATTAATCTTCAATCTCCTCATGCAGATAGTTTTCCTGGCTTGTTACCGATATTAATCTACAGTTAGTCGCCCACAGATAGTTGTCCTAGCTTGTTACAGGTATTAATATGGAACTTGGCAACATTAATCAGTGGCCCATTTTACTTGTTGGTAAACCTGTCTTGCCTCGGGAGTTCATACCACTTGGTCGTGTAGATAGTTTCCATTTCTGGTTTCGGGCATTAATCTTTGACCTTCTGCATAAGTTCATAGTGTTTGTCTGTCTGCGAACTCAACCTGTAAAGGTAAAGTCAGTTTCATGCAATGTCATGATGTATGAATTGCATGATGTTCTCAAAATAAATGAGATTGTGATATATGCATTTGTGCTGCATATGCTATGCTGTTTGTAAAATGATGCATGAGTGCAATGTATGAACATGTCGGTTGTTCTATTTTAGTATTCTTGAACTAGGGAAAATAAATCCCTGATTACAACTGGGGATAAAGAATGTATCTCTTCAAATTTTGTTTGAAGTTGAAAGATGAATTTCCGTTGTTAGAGAAATAAACTCTATTGGGGAAGGAAAACTTTGTGGGGAGCTTGGGAATTTTATGAAATCCTACTAGGGAATCCTGAGAAGCTTTGGGTGGCTTCACTGGGGAATCTTTTGTCGAAGCAGTAATTTGGAGATTTTTCTCTATCGTGGATATGAGAACCTGACACCATTAGGTTGCATACTGAGAATATGATAGTGAGGAAATATCTGCGGGAGGAAATATCTGCGGGGTTTTGTGGATGGCCCTTAGGCATTGTCCCATTTCTTAAAGTCGCTAATAATTTTATTTCTGTTTTTTATGTGTATATTTGTAAGCAGTAATCACATTCAAATGCATATGTTCAAAAATAATCACTGGACATTTTGCACACAAAATAGAAAAATAAAAACATATGTTTTGCACTTTCAAAGAGATAACTTTGTATTATTTTGAAGAAGCGTTTTTTGTACAAAGAGACGAACATCCTAGTAAGAGAATGACGTCGTAAGAATAAAACTGTAAAAAAATAGTATACAAAGAAAAAAAACTATGTAAAATAATCCCATTGAGTTCCCATTCTGCTATTGCCTTTATGTCTTTGAGCGTCTCATCTCTTTCGATGCTTGTCCGAAGCTGACTAGATTAATCAGTACCATTTGATCTTGGTAGTTGATACTGAAGATTGGCTATAAGGTGATCCAGCGGGACATAGTTATATGCTTTATATCCCTAATTTTTGCCTGGACCACCCTTTCGGGTTTTCAGTCCACTTGGATACCCTTTTTTCCCAAGCCGTCTTTTCGGGTTTTCGACTTGCCGGGTGTACAGATTTTTTGTATATCCTTAATTATTGCCCGAAACCTTTTGGTTCATCGGGATGCCCTTATTTTTTCCTAGGCCAGTCAACCTAGCGGGTCTTTGTCCATGCGTAGTAACTTTTAACTATGTCCACGTTTACATGGTGCGGAAGGTCATCGCCGTCCATAATGGTTAAGATCATGGCTCCACAAGAAAATATGTTCTTGATCATAAATGGCCCTTCGTATGTGGGAGTCCATTTTCCCCTGGGATCACCTTTTGGTAGTATGATGCGCTTGATTACTAAGTCACCAGCCTGATATACATGGCGTCAGACCTTTTTGTTAAAAGCTTTGAACATACGTTTTTGGTACATCTGACCATGGCAGACTGCCGCGAGCAATCAAGTTTAATTGGTCAAGTCATGTCTGAATCCATTCCTCTTTGCTTAGCCCTGCATCCTTCATTATTTTCAAGGAAGGGATCTGGACTTCTATGGGTAGAACAACTTCCATATTGTATACCAAAGAGAAAGGAGTTTCCCCTGTTGATGTCCCCACGGTGGTACGGTAATCATGAAGAGCAAATGGTAACATCTCATGCCAGTCTTTGTATGTCACCATCATCTTCTGTATGATCTTCTTGATATTTTTATTAGCAGCTTCTACAACGCCATTCATCTTCGGCCGGTAAGGAGAAGATTTATGACGCTGGATCTTGAATTACATGTAGAGCTCGGTGATCATAGTGTTATTGAGATTGGTACCATTATCCGTAATGATTTTTTCTAGGATACCGTACCGATAGATAAGGTTATGTTTGATGAATCGGGCCACAACGTTCTTAGTAACGGAAGCAAATGAGGCTTCCTTAACCCACTCCGTGAAGTAATCAATGGCGACGAGGATGAAGTAGTGTCCATTAGAAGTTGTAGGTATAATCTCTTCGATCATGTCGGTGCCCCCACATTGCAAACAGCCAAGGAGCAGTCAGAACGTTTAGAGGAACTGGAGGTACATGCACCTTATCAGCATAGATTTAACACTTGTGACAAGTCTGCGAATGCTAATAACAGTCTGCTTTCATAGTGGACCAGTAGTATCCTTCCCGTAGGATCTTTTTATCCATCGAGTGCCCACTAGAATGGGTGCCAAAGGTACCTTCATTCAAATAAGCCATAATCTTCTCTGCCTCACTCTTGTGTACACATCGAAGCAAGGTAGACTCGTGATTGCGCTTGTAGAGGACCATGTTACTAAGGAAGAACTTGGCAGAGAACCTTCTTAGGAAATTCTTATCGTTGATTGAAGCTCCCTCAGGATACTCTTGGGCTTCGAGATATCTTTTGAATTCATGGAACCAAGGCTTGTCCACTACTCCTTCAGTACCAATCTCGTGATAGTATGCTGGTTCATCCATTCTCTCAATAGTGATCTGAGGGGCTTCATTATCCCACCTGACTTTGAACATGGATGACATCGTAGCTAGCGCGTCCTCTAGTTGATTTCCCTCTCGTGGAAAATTCTCAAAGGTGATTTCTTCAAAATGCGTAATCAGTGTCAACACATGCTCTTTGTAAGGAATAAGATTAGGATGCTTTGTGTCCCATTCTCCTTTGATTTTACTGATTCTTAAGGCCGAGTCTCCAAATACACTTAAGAGTTTGATCCTCAAGTTGATAGCAGCTTTGAGACCCATAATACATGCTTCATACTCAGCCATATTGTTGGTACAATTGAAACATAATCTGGCAGTGAAAGGAGTATGACAGCCTTCACGAGAGATAATAACGACATTGATGCCATTACCAAGTGCGTTGGAAGCTCCGTCAAAAACCATAGTCCATCGGGATCCTTTTTCAGGTCCTTCATCCGGTCCGGGTTCTTCACAATCAGTTACTAACATGATGTTCTCGTCCGAGAACTCAAAATTCATGGATTGGTAGTCATCCACAACCTGATGAGCCAAATGATCAGCCAATACACTTCCCTTAATTTCTTTTTGGGTTGTATATTGAATGTCGTATTCGGTCAGGATCATCTGCCATCTTGCTATTCTTCCGGAGAGAGCGGGCTTCTCGAAGATGTATTTGATAGGACCCGTTTTAGATATCAACAAGGTAGTGTGAGTCAACATATACTATCTTAGTCGACGAGCAGTCCATGCCAAAGCGTAGCAAGTTTTCTCGAGCAGTGAGTATCTGGTTTCATAGTCGGTAAATTTTTTGCTAAGGTATTATATTGCATGCTCTTTTCGACCAGACTCGTCATGCTGCCCCAGCACACACCCCATTGAGTTCTCTAATACCGTTAAGTACATGATTAGAGGTCTTCCTTCGACTAGAGGCATTAAAATTAGAGGCTCTTAAAGATATTCTTTGATTTTGTCAAAGGCGTTCTGGCAGTCGTCATTCCACTTCATTGCTTGATCTTTCTTCAGTAATTTGAAGATTGGCTCACAAGTAGCGGCCAGATGTGAAATGAATTTGGCAATGTAATTCAGACGTCCCAAGAATCCCCTGACCTTCTTCTCAATGCGAGGAGTTGGAATTTCTTGTATAGCTTTGACCTTTACAAGGTAAACTTTAATAACTTTGCCACTGACAACGAAGCCTAAGAGCTTACCAGATCTTACTCCAAACGTGCACTTATTCGGGTTCAACCTCAGTTTGTACTTTTTCAACCTTTCAAACAACTTCTGTAGGTAATCAAGGTTCTCCTCTTCAGTCTGGAACTTGGCTATCATATCATCAATGTAGACCTCTATTTCGTGATGGATCATATCGTGAAACAGAGCTACCATGGCACGCTGATAGGTTTCCCTGGCATTCTTTAACCCAAATGGCATAACTTTGTAACAGAAAGTGCCCCACTATGTGACAAAGGTCATTTTCTCCATGTCCTCAGGTGCCATTTTGATCTGATTATACCCATAGAATCCATCCATGAAGGATAATACCTTATGTTGTGCGGTGTTGTCAACCAGAACATCAATATGGGGAAGCGGAAAGTCATCCTTGGGGCTTTCCCTATTCAGGTCTCTGTAATCCACACACATATGTACCTTACCGTCCTTATTAGGTATTGGAACAACATTAACAACCCATTATGGATAAGAGGTGACAACTAAGAAACTGGCATCGAATTGTTTCATGACTTCGGCTTTGATCATTTCTGACATCTCAGGCCGCATGTGGTGAACCTTCTATTTCACTGGAGGGAGGTCCTCTTTTGTAGGAAGAAGATGAACCACAATATCAGTGTCAAGTCCCGGTATGTCTTTGTACGACCAGGAAAAAACCTCAACATAATCATGTAGCATCTGAATTAGACGTTTTTTGACACTATGCTCTAGATCGGCACCTATCTTGACTTCTCTCTTGTCCTCTTCAGTACCCAGGTTAACAGTCTCAACTGGCTCTTCATGAGGCTGTATTTCCCTTTCTTCCTGTTGTAACAGTCTGGTAAGTTCTTCTGGTACTTCACAATCTTCCTCACCTTCGTCCTCAGCTTGGTAGATCAGATTTTCAAAGTCATAACTAGCAATAGCAGAACTGTTATCAATGGGATCCAGAGTGGATATGAATCTGCAGTTTGATATGTGGGTGTGTGTAAGAGCATAGCTGTATATTTTTTGATAAAGTAAAAACTAGAAAAGAAAATAAGGGAGCGTAAAATTTGCATGCAAAACGTCTAATATTTTATTGATGACATATGAAAATGAAGTAATGACCCTCACAAATAGACCATTGTGCCTCGGATAAGACACAAAGATTTAAAGTTTCAATTGTTCAAACATTACATATCCTCAAAAACAAAAGACAAATTACTCTTGAATAAAAGAGATGGGAACAAAATCTTTGGCCTCCCAATTGTTGAGTCCACCGTGGTAGTTGGGAAGATCCACTTGTCCAACTCATAGCTACTGTCAGCATCTTCTATGGAAGAGACAACATAAAAAGCACTGACTCCAGGTTCATGCTTGGGCATTGGTGCAGTTATGATGTTAGGGGTCTTCGGAGGATTAAATTCAATCTCCTTCGCCTTAATAAGATCTTGCACTTTGTTCTTCAGGGCCCAACAGTCATTTGTATCATGACTTGGGCTGTCCGAGTGGTAGGCACATCGAGCATTTGGGTTGTAGTGAGGAGATGCAGTATTGGGATCCTTAGGAGCCTCCTTTAGGGTCACCAGATTGGACTTTAGTAGGTGTGGCAAAACCTGGGATAGGGTCATGTTGATCCGGGTGAACTGTCTTCTGGGTGCATCTGGCATGCGCTGATTGTTTTGTTGCTGGTTTGGTGCAGGTTTAAAAATCATAACAGCCCCTACCGTCGGACAATGTTCAGTTTGGTTATGATTTCTTTGGCCATAAGCAGCACTGACCTCCTTCTTTCCAGTGAAAGGTTTCTTTGCAGTACTGGAGGATGCAACTCTCTGGATTTTACCACTTTTGATGCCAGCTTCTACCCATTCACCAGTCAGTATTAGTTCAGTAAACCCAACAGATGAACTTCCAATCAGATGGTTAAGGAACGGACCAGACAACATGCCCAACAACATGTCCACCAGCTCCCTATCAAACAACGGAGGTTGGACTCTTCCCGCAAGGTCTCTCTATTTTTGGGCATAATCTTTAAAACCTTCGTCGGAACCCATAAACATACTTTGCAATTGTGTACTAGTTAGGGCGAGGTTAGTGTTATATTGGTACTGCTTATAGAAAGCAACAACTAGATCTTCCCAACTACAAATGTTTGCTCTTTCCAGTTGATAGAACCATTCCAATTGAGTCCCTGCCAAAATCTCCTGGAAGAAATGTACCCACAGATTCCTATAAGTAGTGCGGGGTTGAATCTTCCTGACATACGAACTTAAATGCAGCTTAGGACAGGAGACACTGTCGTACTTAGAAAATGTGGGGATCTTGAATTTCAGCGGGATGACCACCCCTGAGATCAGTCCTAGCTCTTCAAAATCCAACCCGGGTATCCTCTGGATCTCCATAGCATTGAGTCTATCCTCTAGCTGTTTGTATTTATCATCAGCGGGAGGATATTTCTCCTCAGAGTAGTCATCTTCATCTTCCTCAGACCCTGGATTATTGTTTTCTTCTGTTAGCTTCTCCTCTTGATTATCCCCCTCATTTGACGGGGTTATGAAATCTAGAGCTCGCTTGGCTGGCCCTCTAAACCTTCTACCTAAATTCAAAACACCAACTGGTTTCGTTGGCTTTTTTGTCTTCTCTTTGACGATCAGAGATTTCAGATCTTCCTGCCCCTTGGCTAGAGCCAGGAACATTTGTTGAAACTGAGCGTTTTGAGCTTGGAGATCCTTCACTGTTTGTTCAAAAGCCATTTCTTTTGCTGAATAAACAACAAAAAGATAAGAAACTCGTCTTAAAATACCTGCTTATGCAATGAAATGCATGATAATGTTTATGCAATGTTTTCAAGGACATTTAAGATCTTAAATTTTCTTAGTCAAAGAGAGAACAAACATTAATTGCATTCATAAGTTTAAATGATTACAACAATGCCCTTGGGCTTACAATGGAAGAAACAAAGATAAAATGAAACTCCTAAATCAAACAGGGCTCAGGCTTCCCATGAGCGCATCCTCTTTGGTGCAATGTAGGCATTCAAACTCTATTCTTCATGCAATTGTATTGTAAGCTCCAGAACCTTTTTCTTGCTTGCATAGAACTGGGCTTCAAAGGTATCTCGTTCCTATTTAAGTTGAATCCAAGATCTTTGCAATTACTCGAGAGTAGTCGACATGTCAGGATGGAGAATAGTATGAGGTACATTTGTATCTGCAATGGGATCCATGATGATGAGTAGAATGGTGGGGTAAGGCATCATGATATTTTGAGCGCGAGCTCGCACCCACTTAAGATAAGGCTCCAAAGGTATGGAGTTATTATGCCCCAGTGTCTTGCTATCCATTATGTTCACCATGCTCCAAGCTCGGATGAACCTCTGACGGTACCCTTGAACATCATCCTCGTATTTGAACATAATTCCTTGAACCAATACATCATGAGGACCATCCCTCCTAGAATACCCAAACTTCCGTAATGCCAAACAAGGGTTATAAGTGATTCCTCCCCTAATGCCTAGGAGAGGGACATTAGGGAATTCCCCACAACAATCAATGATGGTGACGTCTTCCATAGATCGAGGACACCTGTGAATATCTGAATTTGTGAGAGACATCAACCTACTAGACCACCGCATGCCTTGCTCATTCTTCAACACAGATTAGGGTATGTGAGAAATAAACCACCTAGCCAACATAGGGGTGCAACACATGAGGGTTCCTCTTCTCTTTACAGTGTGAGTGTGAAAAGAGTTTAGAATGTCTCCAAGTAAGGTAGGCACCGGATTGCGAGACATGAAAACTTTGACCACATTCACGTCTATGAGTTGGTCAAGATTAGGGAACAATACCATCCCAGAGATGAGAAGGGACAATACCTCTTCAAAGGCTTGTAAATCCAAAGTATCCCAAAAATAGTGAGCTTTTTCAAACAAGAACTTGTCTAGAAACCCTTTGATACCGCTTCTTGTTTCCCAATTTGCCACAATATCAGACTATTGTAGATACAAGGCTTGAGAAATATCTTCAGGTTTGGGTCTCTTTCCATACTGTTGAAGGGTAACTGATTTAGTATAGGCACACCCAATAACTGAGAAAACTCTTCCATGGTAGGTACCAACTGGTAGCCGAGAAATGTAAAGCAGTGATGTAAAGGGTCAAAGAATTGGAAGAGAACTTTCACCATGTCTTCATCAGGGCTTGAGGTGACCAAACTGAGGAGTCGACCATGTCTTTTAGTGAACGGGGAATTCTCAGGAACTCTTGATGCCAATTCCTTGAGTTGAGGAGGTACCCTTACAAGGTTGACTTGGATATTATTTCTGCAAATGGGAGCCATGTCCTACAAAACAGACACAAAGATAAGTCCTAAAAGCCCTTGAAATGGTTAGTGTGATATGCCATGTTATGATGTTATGATGTTATGTACAAACAAAATATATACAACCACACAAACAGATCCTTAGGTTTAGGCTTACATGGATTCCATAGGTAAGTACCCTCTTGAAGTATAGTTGGCTCAACATGTCCTATTAATAGTAACCAGGTTCTAGGGAATCTTAATATCACTGATCTTTCTTCATCGAGCATTTTTTCAGCACAAGCCTCTTTATTGGCGACTGAAATATCCCAGAAGTCAGATCTAAATGAGTGTAGTATCGAGTATCAACCAACTTCGAACTGCACCAAATTCGGTTATCTCACTACTTCCTAATGGCCAAGTTGGGTCAATTAAAGGTTCTAAGGTCAGTTAATGCTTCATGACACCATACAACGGCCCCATATTCTCCTTGACTACTAAAGGGCTATCGGTACCAACAAATGTGTCACATTAACGTAGCTATCGTTTCAACCATGTCACTATACCCCGCACAACCCCCACGATCTATTGCTACTTACCTAAAAGGTGCCCCAGATCCGGGTGTAGGATCTTTACAAGTAAACCCAAGAAAAACCCTTTTAAGATAAAGCAAGCAAAGCATACAAGGAAAATAATTTAAATATGACCTAAGCTCTAAGGTAACCACACTTTTTATATCTCCCTACCAGAGTCGCCAGTTCTGTGATACGGTGGCAGAACTGACTGTTATCCTGGTTTTGCATTTGTGTTTGCAAATGTTGCGGTAAGCAAGAGTCGCCACCAACTTTTCTTTTATCCAAATTAAGAAAAGGGTGAAAAGAACAGAAAAAGACCTTTTCGAGAATTTTCTAAGTAAGGGGGGTAAATTATGGAAAGGGAAGGTGTTAGCACCCTTTTCATCCGTAGTTTTATACGGGCTCTTAGATGCTTAGCTCATTTTTTAAATACCTTCTGCTTTGTGTTTTTTGAAAAGTATTTGAAAATGCCTTAGTGTGCTGATTCACTTTATAATAACTCTTGTATCAGTCCTCAAGAGTGTTAACAAAGCATTTTTTGAAAGTGTCTTGAAATGTTTTGTGTAAGTGTGAAAATTTGTTTTGAGCAAGCATCTATGAACTATCTACTTATACTCGAAAAGGTTCGTTCTTTTCCTCCTGTCCTTTAGACAGTGCTATCCTACTATTAGTGAGTAGGTAGCTCTATTATTGGATGTTTGAGGGACATTCGAAGGGACGTACAATCATAAAGGAAACATATGGAGACGCTTTAGCAATTTTGTTTAGGGACTAGATCATTTACCGAAAGGAAACACTATAGGGTCATCGAGGGACTATGATCTTTGGATTTACGAGTCTTTGCTAAAGCGTCCCCATTTTCGAGGGACATGACTATTTTATTTTCTGAAAGGCAACCAAAGTGGGTGTACCGTAGAGGTGTATATGTGCAAGTGATTCAATTCAGTTCATTTATCTTTGTTATTAGTTTTTCTAACATTTTATTTTCAGTCTTTCCATACAAACCTAGTTACTAACAGTTAATATTTTGAAGAAATTTAAAGTGAGAGAATCGTAAATCCTACGCTATTACAAGGCTTTCGGGAGGGGGATATTTACATGTCTAAAAATGGGGGAAAATAAAGAAAGCGATAAAGTAAATTCCCTAGTTAATTCTATTACAACCCATGAACAGTTACAATAATATGAAAATTGCGAAAATAAATATGCGTGAATTGAAAATAACGTCCAAGAATACTAAGGAAAAGAAAGTATTTTGGTTGTTTTTGTTTATGAAAGGAAAATAAAGCCTAAGTCTGCTTAATTTTGATTTAAAGAAAAGGTTAAAATAATTAACTAATTTATTTAATTAACTTAATTAGAAAAAAAATACTAACCTAATGTTTTTTTGTGATTTTATTCGATTTTTAATTTAAAAGAAGTGAGTAAAAATAAAAATAAAAATAAATGCAAGAAAAAAATCCTTTGATCAAATAAAAATGATGGCCTCGATCCTAATGAAGGATGGCCTTCGATCCTATGAAGACAGGTGGTATTCGATCCATGTGAAGGATGGCCTTCGATCCGGTGAATTATGGCCTTCGATCCTGTGAATATATGTGGCCTTCGATCCTGTGAATATATGCGGACTTCGATTCAGTAAAGAATGTTGCTGGAGGCGTTTGATGAATTTCCTGTGGAGGAAGGCACTGAAATCTCCAAGAAAAAGTGTCAACAAAACAAGAGCATGACATGGGTGTGAACCCAGGTCTTTTTCCTAATTCGACCTCCCCTTAATTCGACTCCTTTGAGTTCGAATATGGGTTTGTTTGCCTTAAACCCATGGTTTCTTGAGATTTGATGAAAAGCACAGATTGTTCCCTCTATCTTTGTATATTCCATGTGAATACTGTGCTACATAATACAATGGGCATAAATCAAACATTGGAAAACATCAATACATCATGAAAACATGAATATGAATTTGAAAGTTTACCAAGGATGATATGCTTAGATTTGGTGTAGACTGGATTGGAGTAGACTCTAGGGAGTCTCAGGGGAACAAATATAGTATTCACTTAGTATGAGGGTGCCTGCAAAATTGGTTAGAATTTTGATATGTTTTCTAAGGCAGCGTGTGTGTATTCTTTTGATAGGCAATCTGTGTATGTATGAGGCAGTATGTAGGCGTAGGTCTCCAATGTATGTCTGTAGTCCCTGACTGGTGGTGTGAGTGTCTTGTATTTATAGGAGATAGAGGGTGCATGGAAATTGTAAGGGACAACCATTAACTAGATTTTGAAGTCCTTGAGACAAGAATCCAACACATTGAAAGTTGGCCATATTTGGGTAATTCTTTCCTTTTTGAAATCTTGAGTGAACCTGGACATGTTTCATTCCTTCGAATACCTTCAATCCATGCCCTTCTATTGGCCTTGAGTTGCCTCCTTTGAATGGCCCTGGTTTCATTCTTATAGCTCCTTCGATTCATCCCATCTACATCAATTCTAATTGCTCAGATCTTCCCTTATCAGGGCTTCTTTGAAAGCCCCTCGTATCTTTACTCTTCGATTGGCTCTGACACTACACAACTAGCCCAATCAAAAGACTTCATTCTGGCCAGTCGAAGCTTCCTTTGGCATGAATGTGCTTGTGCACGTTGGTTTGAACCTGGCAGTATGTTGGATTTTGGGTCAGCAAGTATCCTTGAATATTTCTCTTTCATTTTGACTAACTGGATCCATCCTTCGACCAGACCCATTTTTAGACAACAATATGTGTTTCCAATCAAAGTGTCATTCGAATGGACCCTTTGTGTATCCTTCGTTTTGAACCAATGTGTGTGTTCTTTTGAAGGGACCACATGCATCAATTGTGTGCATCACTTGCAATTCCTTCGAATGGTCCAACAAAGTATATCCTTCGAATGGATCACCCACGTATTCCCCTTTAAATCCACCAATACATGTCCTTCGAATGGGGCAAATATATGTCCTCTGAATGGACCATGTGGTTGTCCTTCGAATGTGCCGGTTGTGTACCTTTTGAAAGGGGAATCCAGGTATGTCAATGCATTTCCTTAGAATGGGACACATCATAGTGTAGAAACTATGTGTGTTGAAGGTTTTCAAGGGTGGAATCGAAGCTTGCATGCAGGAGGTCCCTGCCTTGTGAATGGAAGGAAATCTTTCAAAAGGCACTTTCTTCTGAATCGAAGGAAAGAAACAGTAGGCCATTGCCTTGTTCCTGCTGGTGTTGTACCCCAAAATTTTCCCTCTCATTTTATCAAGATTTCTCCTCACAAGACTCTTTGAACTCAAGACCAAGCTAGGGTTTGCTCTGCTCAAGACATCTCCTTGCACTGTTGACCTAAATTAGGGTTTAGGTTTGCACAAGGAATTTTGGACTTCTAATGCTCAATGTGACTTTCATACTCTATGTTGGACTTATAAGATTGCTCATACCAAGTTTCAAGCCTTGAATCAAATTTTTGCCTTGTCAATTGGACAGTTGACCTAAAAATCAGCTGTATTGGGGAAAAAGTCAACTATGGCCAATTTACAGTCAAACCTCATAAATTTTGATCCACATCAATATTATGGGCTCATATGAACCATTTGATCAAGTTTGGACCACAACTCCTCAAGAAATTTGATCAGATCATTAAAAGGGCAAAATGGTCATTTTTAGGATTTTGACTGCAGAAGGGCAATTTCTGATTTTTCACCTAGCCAATGGCAAATTGGGTTCAAGCATGGATTCAAGGACTCAATGGCATCATCTTGACCTATTCACAAGGTTCAAAAGATCTCAATTGCATTGGATTGACAGATGAATTTTCCAATCAATTGATCAAAAATCAATTGTACACTGAAAAGTCAAACTTTGACTTTTTGGTCAAAATCAAGTGCCTAGGGTAATTTTTCATCAAGATGTGTCAAAACATGAAACTTGTTCATCAAGAAACCTAATTTTTCAAATTAGGGTTTAAGATTGAAAATTTTCATAACTTAGAATTTTTCTAAGTTATGAAATTTTCTTATTTTTTTCCAACTTTGCCCAACTTTTTCACCATGATGCAATTGGATTCAAACAAAACTTCCAACATGAAATTTGTATTCCTCCACAAAATATACAACTTTTATTCACAAATTTTTCTAAAAAGAAGCTTGGATCTCAAGTTATGATTTTTGGAACAAGGGTCCATGAAACTTTTAACTTAGTGAAATTTTGCCCTAGTTTAGGCAGGATTTTGACCTATCTTCATGGTAATTTTTCACCTAGTTCCACTTGGAATATCAAAATACATTTCAAATATGGATTGTATATCATGTTAAAAACTTTCCAAAAAGTCCAAGAACTCTCCAAAATCATTTATGGTTAGGGAAAATGGAAGGTTTGAATTTGGCAAAAAACTCACTTTGATCCATGGCATGCTTCATGTTGACACAAGTTGCAATTTCTATCCAGCATTGTTTGTACTTTATTACAGGTCTCTAAACCCTTCCACACTCAAGAATTAAATGCAAACTCAATGGATTAAAGCTTTGTTCTAATCATTAGAGGTTTGTACAAAGGATTAATCCAAAAATAGCAAAAAGGCAACATTGCCATTTTTGTCAAAACTTGCTTTATGTCAAATTGCATCCCTTGAGCCTTGAACCAAATCTTGGACAGCAACCAATATCCACAAACTTAGGGGGCCAAGATCACCAAGTGCAAGCTGGAAGATAGCCTGTACAGGCTTGTCTTGTATCATTTCACACTTTTACTTAAAAAACAAGTAAACTTGCCAAAGAGCCACAACTTGAGTATCTGTTATAACCAACTCTTGTAAGCATTTGAAACAAGTTTTAGACATTGCTTCGAGCCAAAAACACGATTCATCCAACCCTCAAGCCTTCCAAAACACAAAAACACCTTCTTCTTGCAAAATAGCGCAGTTTCTGCACTTTGAGTTCCATAACAAAAACTACTCGTGCGTTTTGCCCCAAACCTGTCCCAATACCTTCCATATAACCCACCTGAGTTATCCCAACCTTTGGCCATTGACTGTAACTCCATTTGCAAGCTTCACCATTTCTGTTTTCAGCTTGTGCAGGTTGACTTCTACAAACTTGTTCAAGCAAATCCAAAGCAAACTAAGCATTGGGGAAGGTCAGAGGAAGTTCAAGCAAGCTCCCAGGCATCTCAGGCCTCACTAAAAAGCTCTACATTGCCATATTCGTGTTCAACTGAAATAGATATTTTCCAACTTCCTATCTCTCTATTTAGGAATCATTAGGCTTAGGTTTGTGAATAAAAAATGTAGTACTCATAGCCCTTAAGCTGTACATATGCATAGATTTCATTTAAGTTAAGTGTGCTGAGAGAATTTGATTGATGAACTTCTTGAAAAAGTTAGGTTAAAAATTAGGACCAGGGAAATTCTCTCTGGTCTTTGAGATTTAGATTAAGTTCTTTATATGGTTGGAATCGTCTTTGTAGTTGTTTAGTTATTGGCTTGCATTTTTGGTAAAACCCAAGTGTATGTGTGAATGTCATGACTGATGTCATAACATTCTAGTTTAGTTTGTACTGATTCATTAGGTACCTTTGCAGAAAAATATTGTCATTCAGGTACTGATGTTTATAAGTGTGTATCTTAGCATTTTGCAAAATGATCACATTTTCCTAAATCAGTAGACAGGTTTTTCAGATGTCATAACAGATGTTAAGACATCCTGTTCTGAACTAACAGGTTTGCAGTTTGGTTAATTCTAAGTTTTTTCAGGAAAATGACTCAGTCTTTCCAGAACAGCATCCTGCGTTTTCTTTGGGTTAACCTAGCTCAACCCTAACCTGGTTGATAAAGTCCTGTGACCTAGTCTTAAGGTCAAATGGAATTAACCCTAGCTTTTTGTGGAAACCCTAACTGAAGATGCAGCTGCTATATATTCAACAGAGCTGCTATTTTGCAAGTAATCCCTTGGTCAGAAGATCATTTGTAAACTGTATAGGTTTAATTATTGTACTTCAAGTAATTATCATTGTGATAAGTGACTTGGAATAGGTTTTTAATTGAAAGGTTGTGTAGCACTCAAATCTTTGAAGCAAGAGTGTTGAATGTTTCTTGACTAAAGTTGTGAAGCAGAGTCAAGTTAGGTGTGTGTACCACTCAAAGCTGTGAAGCAAGAGTGGTTATGTTGCTTGATTAAAAAGCTGTGAAGCTTAATCAAGTGTATGTTTTTGAAGAGTGTCTTCATCAATTCATTATTCAAATTGTTTTATGTATCACTGCTGTGATTGAGGGGGAGTGAGTAGGAACTCAGGTTTAAGTTGTACTTAGATTGAAATTGCATTGGGTAGGTCTTAAGTGAAGGAGATAAACTGGTTGGTTTATTCCTGAATTAACATCTCTTATAGTGGATTTCCTCCCTGGCTTGGTAGCCCCCAGAGTAGGTGTTGTTGCACACTGAACTGGGTAAACAATTGACTGTGTTCTTTACTGTTTTTGTATTTACTGTCTTATAGAAAGTCAGATACGGTGTCATAACATTAAACATGACATTGAGTATCTGCAGCCAGAATTTCAATTGGCATCAGAGCAGGCACCCTGCCTGTATTACTGGGTGAGATCTAGGGATATCACTTTCTGGCACTATGGACAAAGAAGGAGTTTTTGGAAATAGACCACCCATTCTGGATGGAACTAATTATGACTACTGGAAACCTCGTATGATCACCTTCTTAAAATCTCTGGACAAAAAGGCTTGGAGAGCTGCTGACAAAGGATGGATCCATCCCACCATAACTGAGAAAGATGGGACAATCAGTCTGAAACCTGAGGAAGATTGGAGTAAAGAAGAAGATGAGTTAGCCCTGGGAAATTCCAAAGCTTTAAATGCCTTGTTCAATGGAATTGATAGAAACATTTTCAGACTAGTTCATCAATATGAATTGGCCAAGGAAGTTTGGGACACTCTCAAAACTACTCATGAGGGAACTTCCAAAGTAAAAATGTCAAGGCTTCAGATGTTGACTACCAAGTTTGAGAATCTAAAAATGATGGAAGATGAAACCATTCATGAGTTTCACATGAACATCTTGGAGATTGCCAACACCTCAGGAGCACTGGGAGAAAAGATGTCAGAAGAAAAACTAGTAAGGAAGATTCTCAGATCCTTGCCTAAAAGATTTGCAATGAAGGTAACTGCCATAGAGGAAGCCCAGGACATCAGCAAGTTGAAAGTGGATGAACTTATTGGGTCTCTTCAGACTTTTGAGATGGGGATCACTGATAATGGTGACAAGAAGAACAAGAGCATAGCACTTGTATCCAACACTGATGTTGAAAACAAGGAGGATGAAGAAGAAAATATTTCAGAAGCTATAGCCATGCTTGGAAGACAGTTCAACAAGCTCATCAAAAGAATGGATCCAAAGTCAAGGTCTAATGTTCATAACATTCCCTCTGACATTGACAGTTCCAGCAGAAGACCAAGGTCAGAAGAAAAGGGAAACCAAGGCAGAGGCATTCAATGCCATGGCTGTGAAGGATATGGACATATTCGAGCTGAATGTCCTACCTTTCTTAAGAAACAAAAGAAAGGAATGACTGTTCCTTGGTCTAACTGTGATTCAGAAAGTAATTCTGAAGAAGAATCTGCCAAACTAGTTATTGCTCTAACTAGTGTTTGTACCTCTGACAGTGACACTAGTGATGAAGAAGTGACATTTGAAGAACTGGCTGATACCTACAAGAAATTGTGTATCAGAAGTGATGAAGTCTGTGTGCAGAATGAGAAACAATCAAAACTCATTATAAAGCTGGAGGCTGAAAAAAGGGCAGATCTTGAAACTATAAGTCACCTAGAAGGGGAAGTTCAATTACTGAACTCACAACTGAACCAAATGACAAAATTTGTCAAGATGTTGACCAATGGATCAGATAAATTGGAAGAGATTCTTCAAGTTGGACAAAATATGGGAAACAAATCTGGTCTAGGATTTGTGGAAGCTAAGAAATCTGGTGCAGACAAGAAGATCAGGCATGTTAAACAATTGTCAAAGCAGATGTCTCAACACAACTCTCAACATCAGAAATACAAGAAGAAAAAATACCAAAGATGGAGATGTCATCATTGTGGGAGGTATGGACACATAAATCCCTTCTGCTTCAAATTGCATGGATACCCTAATCAAAACTCATGTGCTAAACCTAAGCCAAAAAGGGTACCACATACTCCTCATTAGAAGAAAAAGGCTACTGCCCTGATAGCCCATACTTCCCTGAGAGTGTCTGCAAAGGAAGGCTGGTACTTTGACAGTGGTTGCTCTAAACACATGACTGGAATAAAGAACTTTCTCAATCATGTCAAACCTCACAACACTAGTTATGTGACCTTTGGAGATGGTGCTAAAGGTGAAATCAAAGGAGTTGGTAATTTGGACTGCCCTGAAGTTCCAAGACTGAGTGAAGTCTTGCTGGTAAAAGGGCTGACTGCTAATCTCATTAGTATCAGTCAATTATGTGATCTAGGATTCAAGGTCAACTTCTCAAAATCTGAATGTCTAGTAATTAATGAAAAACTAGAAGTTGTAATGAAAGGAATCAAATCCAAAGATAACTGCTACTTGTGGCAGCCTGAGAACACTAATAACTCCACTATGTGTCCAATTACCAAAGAAGAAAAAGAGATGAAACTGTGGCATCATAAGCTTGGTCATCTTCATCTAAGAAGAATGAAAAGAGCTATCTCTATGGAAGCAGTCAGAAGGACTCCAAAACTACAGGTTGATAATGTCTATGATGTGGCAAATAAACTTGAAGAAGGATGTGTTGTCAGAACCATAAGTTATCATGACAAGGATGTTGGAAACAACAAGTCTAATAAATTCTGTTTCCCTGAAGAAATGAGGCGTGAAGTATCCTCTCCTATAACTCTCCATCAAAATGGAGTGGACAAAAAGAAAATCATCCAAGAATCAACCAGAACTATGATTCATGTCAAAAGAATGCCTTCCTAACTCTGTGCGGAAATAGTTGCTGCTAGGAATAACTGTTCTCAAAATATCTGATCAAAATAGATGCTCACTGAGTATAATGTCTCACAAGATGTTGTGACATTGTGTTGTGACAATCTGAATACAATCAATATTTCCATGAACCCTAATCAGCATAACAGGACCAAGCACATTGACTTTGTAGAGAAGAAGTCATTTAAACTGGAACATGGTATCTTTAAGCTTCAACTGACTGATTCTTCTACCAAGGCTCTTGTTGGAAATAAACTTGAAAACTTGAGGGGCAGGTTGGGTATTTACCAACATGAGAAATTATAGCAATTAATTTTGCTTAAAACAAGGGTTGAAGGAGTTAATTTTATTAAGTCTATTTTTAGTGGGTTAATCATATGTTTTCCCAATTCTTTCAAAATCCTTAAGAAGTTGAAAAGACTCTCTTTTGCCTCCTACCTCTCTCGTCTTTGCAACCTGTTCCCTCCTCTCAATCAAAGTTTTTTCTCAAATTGCTACTGGTGCTCTAAGTCAATCAAAATGTCTCAGACATCATCTTCAACCAAGGCGACTTCATCATCCTCATCATCTTCATCATCTGACCAAGACTCTAGAGCAATCACCACATGCATAGAATCTGAAGTTCTTGAGGTCACTCCTCTCAGAGAGATGGCAACTGACCCAGCCAAAGTCAAAAAGCTAAGAACTAGACATGCAGGAAGAGCTCAAGCTGCAGCCTCTGGTAATCCTTCTCATCCTTCTTCTTCTGTACCAAATAGAGAAGGATCAGTTCAAGTTCATCAAGCTATTGCTAGGCTTGTTACTAGTATACTAAGCGGAAACCAACCTGTACCGGGGATTTCTGTCCCTTTAAATCAATCAGGAAGCCCAAATGTGGACCTCTCTGAGAATGTAGATGTCTCTGAGAATGTTGTGACACAAAATGACAACATTCAGAACCCTTCAGAAAAGACTGCTGATCCACCTATCATTGATGTGGATGAGGATTACTCAGATAATGATCTGATTGCCAATGTAAACCCTAGCATAGCTAGGAGATTGATGAAAAGAAAGGGTAATCAGAATGATGCAAAATGTGTGTCCAAAGATAAACCTGCTATTAAGAAATCCAAGGCTGAAGGCATGGCTGAGGTAGAATCTGTGAAAATTATTCAGACCAAAGGGAAGAAGGCCCAGGTGCATACTGCTAGACAACCAATTTCAAAGAAGAGAAAAGAACCTGAATATTCTGATTCTGATGAGGAATCAGAATTTGAGATTGATGCTGAAGAAATTCCTATCAGAAGGAAGCTCCCCTCCAGCAAAATTGCTAGAGTTCCTGAAGTCCCAACAGACAACATCTCTTTTCATCATCCTGACAATGCAAACAGATGGAAGTATGTTTGCTTAAAGAGAATAGCTTTAGAAAGAGAACTCAACAATGATTCCATGAAGTGCAAAGACATCATGGACCTGATCAAGAATGCTGGACTGATGAAGACAGTGATAAAATTTAACAAGTGTTATGAAAATCTGGTCAAGGAGTTTATAGTGAACTTGTCTAATGATTGTGTTGATGGAAGGTCAGCTGACTTTGAAAGTGTTTTTGTTAGAGGAAGAAGGGTCAAGTTCTCTCCATCAGAAATTAACAAATTTCTTGGAAGAACAAATGAGGATTGTCCTGATCTGGAGGTCACTGACAATGAAGTTTGTCAAACCATCACAACAAGGCAAGTGAAGTGCTGGCCCTTGAAAGGCAAGCTGAATGCCAGCAAACTCAGCATGAAATTTGCCATCCTGCACAAGATTGGTGCAGCCAACTGGGTGCCTACAAACCATAAATCAAATATCTCCACAGGATTGGGGAGATTTATTTATGTTGTGGGAACCAAGACTGCTTTTGACTATGGCAGGTATATCTTTGAACAAACTTTAAAACATGCTGGTAGTTATGCTATCAAAGGACCAATTGCCTTTCCCTCCCTCCTTTGTGGAATTATCCTTGCACAATACCCTGATATCCTGGTGGCAAGAGATACAGCCTGCAAGAGAGCTCCTGCCCTTGGGTTGCACTACAAACTGTTTCAGGGATCTCATGCTCCAGATATTGTCATAACATCAGCTGAGACATCGTCTATGAAGACCCAGTCCAAGACATCTGATGTCATAGCTGTTTTAAAAGAGACCTGCAAAGAGTTGGATGCTAGGAAAAAGACCCTAGAAATCCTAATTGCCAGGTTAGAAAAGGAGGAAGCTGAAGGAAACAGAAGGGAAGAAGGTGTAGAAGCTGAAGGTCATCTCAATATTGAAGAAACTAGCTCCTCTGAGTCTGATGACAGTGCTTAAAGGTTGGTTGTTGTTTGGTGGTGTTGCTGGTTGGTGCTGGTACCTGGTGGAGTTTGGAAGTGTGTTCAGTTTTTTCTGCTGCTGCTCTTATTACTTTTATCTGGATAACTGTATAATTTTTATGAACATGTATCTTTGGCCCATTTGTGGCTAAAGAGGGGGAGAATATTTTGGTACTTATTTGGTACTTGCTTAATTAGAAATTCTATTTTTCTGCAGTCATTTCTTTCTGCTGCTATCTATCTCTGATTACTTAGGGTCTTTAGCCAAAAATCTGCCAAAGGGGGAGTTTGTAGTTATTTAGTTATTGGCTTGCATTTTTGGTAAAACCCAAGTGTATGTGTGAATGTCATGACTGATGTCATAACATTCTAGTTTAGTTTGTACTGATTCATTAGGTACCTTTGTAGAAATATATTGTCATTCAGGTACTGATGTTTATAAGTGTGTATCTGAGCATTTTGCAAAATGATCACATTTTCCTAAATCAGTAGACAGGTTTTTCAGATGTCATAACAGATGTTAAGACATCCTGTTCTGAACTAACAGGTTTGCAGTTTGGTTAATTCTGAGTTTTTTCAGGAAAATGACTCAGTCTTTCCAGAACAGCATCCTGCGTTTTCTTTGGGTTAACCTAGCTCAACCCTAACCTGGTTGATAAAGTCCTGTGACCTAGTCTTAAGGTCAAATGGAATTAACCCTAGCTTTTTGTGGAAACCCTAACTGAAGATGCAGCTGCTATATATTCAACAGAGCTGCTGTTTTGCAAGTAATCCCTTGGTCAGAAGATCATTTGTAAACTGTATAGGTTTAATTATTGTACTTCAAGCAATTATCATTGTGATAAGTGACTTGGAATAGGTTTTTAATTGTAAGGGTTGTGTAGCACTCAAAGCTTTGAAGCAAGAGTGTTTGAATGTTTCTTGACTAAAGCTGTGAAGCAGAGTCAAGTTAGGTGTGTGTACCACTCAAAGCTGTGAAGCAAGAGTGGTTGTGTTACTTGATTAAAAAGCTGTGAAGCTTAATCAAGTGTATGTTTTTGAAGAGTGTCTTCATCAATTCATTATTCAAATTGTTTTATGTATCACTGCTGTGATTGAGGGGGAGTGAGTAGGAACTCAGGTTTAAGTTGTACTTAGATTGAAATTGCATTGGGTAGGTCTTAAGTGAAGGAGATAAACTGGTTGGTTTATTCCTGAATTAACATCTCTTATAGTGGATTTCCTCCCTGGCTTGGTAGCCCCCAGAGTAGGTGTTGTTGCACACTGAACTGGGTAAACAATTGACTGTGTTCTTTACTGTTTTTGTATTTACTGTCTTATAGAAAGTCAGATACGGTGTCATAACATTAAACGTGACATTGAGTATCTACAGCCAGAATTTCAGTCTTGAAAAATGCTATGACTTTGGTGTTATGAGTTTTTGCTTTAGAACACGTATGCAGGATTTCCAGATTCTGTACACAGGCGCGCATATTTGTGATTCAAAGGTTGAAGATGAAGTTGATCTGGGTTGGGCCTTGTCATTTCCTTGCTATTTGCACCACTGAGTTGCTATTTACACCCCTCAGCCCATTTGATTTATATTTTCATATTTTTTCATATCTTTTTTAGTTTCTGACTTTATTTTATTTTTCTAAACATAAAAAAATTACTAAAAATATTTTCATAAATTTTCACATTTTATTTTGTATTTTTATTATTTTTTCTAACATAAAAATAATTATTAAATAACATACTTTTATTTTCTTTAATAATAAACTTAAAAATAATACATAGAAATATTACACCTTTATTTTTATTATTTACATACTTAAATAATATTTTTCCTAATATATTTTTATTTTTTGATATTTGTATATATTTTATTATTTTATTGTACATAAATAATATAATTAATATATATATATATATATATATATATATATATATATATATATATATATATATATATATATATATATATATATATATATATATATATATATATATATATATATATATATATATATATATATATATATATATATATATATATATATATATATATATATATATATATATATATATATATATATATATATATATATATATATATATATATATATATATATATATATATATATATATATATATATATATATATATATATATATATATATATATATATATATACTTTCTTAAAGAAAATTAGGGTTTTTACCCTTAATAAAAATAATCTTTCACTTTATTATTTTTAATGCATTAAATATTTCATTTTTTTTACATACATAAAAATAAATAAAAAACATTTTTTGCATAGTTATAATATTTTTCATATTTATATTTAAATTGCTTATTTAAATATTGCTTATTTATTATTTGATGCAAAGAATTCAATTTGGATGTAATAGTAAATCTTAGGGTTTTATTTTCTTACAAATACTCCCCATTCAAAATTGTATCCCCCTCCCCATATCAATGTTGTAATAGTCGTAGATTTATTTTATGCATTTATAGCTTTCAAATATGCCATGATAGAGATTAGGGTTTGTATGCAATATCCAAAATCAAAATAAATAGTTATACCTAATACAAGACATAAAAGCATGCAAATTGATAACACAATGCACACATGCACCCCTAGGGTTTCATCCAATTGTTGCCTTTAAAAGGGCCATGTTATGCATGTTGAGTATCTTGGCAAAACAAAAACAAAACAAAAAAGATCACAGTCCCTTGATGACGCTATCTTGGTTGCCTATACAAAATGATCTAGTCCCTCAAAAATTTGCTAAGGATACTTAGCACAATTTCTGTCATGGTCAATACGATGACCCGCGCCTGTCTCGTTTAACATCCAAATACAAGGTTGTTTACCAAATGCAATGGTAAAACAACACTGTCAAAAGGGTTAAAAATGTGTAGGAAAGACTCTTGAGTAGATAGGGTAGACAACTCTTAGTTACTTGATCAAAACTTGCAAAAACATCCTTGTTATTTTCAAACACACCTCACAACACAATTTCAAAACATTTCCCAAAACAAACTTTCAAACATTGAAATATCTTTTCAAAAGACAAACACCTTTGTATATATTCAAACAAGAATCATTACAAAGGTTGCCACAACGATGGCCTCTTTTCAAAACATTTTCAAAACCACACACAAAGCACCATTTCAAACAATTGAAAAGCAAAAGCAAGTGATCTAAACAAGTAACTAAGAGCCCATGGATAACCATGGATGAAAAGGGTGCTTGCACCTTCCCTTTTCATAATCTACCCCCCGAACCCAAGAAAACATCTCAAAGGTCTTTCCTGTGCTTTTTAACCTTTCCTTTGGATAAAATAAAAAGTCAGTGGCGACTCTTGCTAAATCGAAACATTTGCAAACACAAACGCAAAACCTCAAGTCAGTTCTCCCACCGTATCACAGAACTGGCGACTCTGCTGGGGATGAATAATCCAAAAGTCGGGTTACCTTATGGTTTAGATCACCTTTACATGCTTACCTTGTTTGCTTTGATTTCTTTACCTTTGGTTCTATTGCTTGGGTTTGAAATCCTCTACCCGGATTTGGGAAACATTCATAGGTAAATAGCAATACGTTGTGGAAACTATGTGGGGTATACCGAAATGGTTGAAGCAATAGCTATATTAGTGTGACATATTTGTGGGTATCAGTAGCCTTTGAGTCAATCAAAGAGAATATGGGGCCGCTGAGTGATGTCATGAAGCACTAATGGACTTTTAGAACCTTTACTTGACCATCTTGGCCTTTTTAGGGGTAGTGAGATGACCGACTTTGGTGCAGTCCGAAGTTGGTAGATACTCGATACTACACTCATTAAGGGTTGTTTTCTTGGAATATTTTGATCGCCAGTAAAGTGGCTAAACTGAAACAATGAACACAGAAAATAATCCTGTGATATTGAGCTCCTTAGAACCCGGTTACTATTTATAGGACAGGTTGAGCCAACTAAACTTCAAAAGGGTACTTACCCACGAAACCCCATGCAAGCCTTAAACTAGGAACTTGTGTGACTTGTTTGTACATATACTTGTGCATACATCATAAACATCATGAAACATCATTTTCATCCACTAACTATTTCAAGGGTTTGGATCTTCATCTTTGTTCCTGTTTTGTAGGTTATGGATTCACTCCGCAGAAAAACTATTCAGGTCAACCTTGTGAGAATCCCTCCTCTACTCAAGGAGCTTACTTCCAAGATTCCAGAGAATTCTCCCTTCAGTGAAAGACATGGTAGACTTCTCAACTTGGTCAACTCTATCATTGAAGAAAACATGGTGAAAGTTCTCTTCCAGTTCTTTGACCCCTACACCATTGCTTTACATTTCCTGATTACCAACTAGTACCTAATTTGGAGGAATTTTCTCAACTCTTGAGGATTCTTATTCTCCATCAACTACCCTACAACGGTACGAAAAGAGAGGCAAAGCCTAAAGATGTTGCTCAAGCCTTACACTTACAACCATCTGATATCAAAGGTCATTGGGAAACCAGAAGTGGTGTCAAGGGTTTTTTGACAAAGTTTCTGTTTGAGAAGGCACAAGAATGCTGGAATTTTCTAGATCTGCAAGCTTTTGAGGAGATTGTAGCACTTCTCATCTATGGGTTGGTCTTGTTCCCAAACCCTGATCAGCTTATAGATGTGAATGCTGTCAAGATTTTCATATCTCGGAATCCTGTGCCTACATTGCTTGGGGATATCCTCCACTCATTTCACACACGAACAATGAGGAAAAAAGGTGTTCTCATGTGTTGTACTCCTCTTCTAGCAAGGTGGTTTATTTCTCACCTTCCCCAGTCAGTCTTGAAGAATGAGCAAGGCTTGAGGTGGTCGCAACGGTTGATGACTCTTACACATTCTGATGTTCATTGGTATTCTCGGTCCAGAGAAAATGTCATCATCATTGATCGTTGTGGGGAATTTCCTAATGTCCCACTACTTGGCATTAGGGGAGGCATTACCTAAAACCACTGCTTAGCTCTGAGACAATTTGGGTATGCCCGAAGGGATGGCCCTCATGACATGCTGATTCCAGACTTGGTTTTTGACTTCGACAACGATGCTCAAGGACTTCGACAAAGGTTTATCCGAGCTTGGAGGATGCCCAACAATGTGGACAGTAAGACACTGGGACACAAGAATTCCATCCCCATTGAGCCTTACCTCAAGTGGGTACGAACCCGCGCCCAGAGTCTTATGATGCCTTACCCCTACATTCTCCCTATGATCAAAGAGCCTGTTATGGAAGGAGAGGTTCCATACACCCTCCTACATCCTGACATGCCAACATCATTGGAAGACTTGCAAAAGAGTTGGATACAGCTCAAGGAAGAACGAAATACTTTTGAAGCCAACTTTTACGCCAGTGAGAAGAAGGTTTTGGAACTTACTCGTCGACTCCATGAAGAGCAGACTCTCAACACCTACATTGAGCCAAAGAGGATGCGCAACGTCTTTTTACATTAGAATTTTGTATTATTTTTGCCCATGGGGCATTTATGTACTAACAAATTCTATCTTATTAATATGACGTGTGTTTTTTTGTTTGCAACAACTTTGAATTTCTGAATTCTTGAATGCATTACATGAATACATATCATTCATCATATGCATAAACAGGTCTTCATAACTATGTTTCCTTATATCTCTGTTGTTTATTTCAGCAAGATGGATATAGAGTAGACGGTCAAAGATCTACAAGCGCATAATTCACAATTCCAACAACTCCTCATGACCTTGGCAAAGGGTCAGGAGGATCTTAAAGCACTGTTAGAGAAGGAAAAGGAAAAATAGAAAGAGAAAAAGAAAAGAGTTGGTGTGGCTACTCTGGGTAGAAGATTTGAGAACCAAGCTAGAAGGGTCTTGGATTTCCCCTCAACATCTGATGAAGGGATAGGTAAAGGTAAGGGAGTTGCAGTGCCCTCTGATTCTGAGGAAGAAGAAGAATAAGAAGAAGAGGATGAAGATTACTCTGAGCAGCAGTACCCTCCTGCAGACGAAAAGGACAAGAATCTGGAAGAGCGTCTGGAAGCTATGGAGGTACAAAGGGTGCCTGGGCTGGATTTCGAAGAGCTAGGATTGGTTGTTGGGATTGTGATTCCCCCTAAATTCAAGGTGCCTACATTTGCTAAATATGATGGTTTGTCTTGTCCAAAGATGCACCTACGGTCTTACGTCAGAAAGATCCAACCTCATTCTTCTGATAAGGATCTGTGGGTCCACTTTTTTTAAGATAGTCTTTCGGGGACGCAATTAGATTGGTTTTACCAACTTGAAAGATCTGATGTGCATAATTGGGAGGACCTGGTTGATGCCTTCTACAAACAATATTAATATGATGCAGACTTAGCACCTACTCGTACTCAACTACAGAGTATGGGTATGGTCTCTAATGAAGGCTTTAAGGAGTATGCCCAGAAGTGGAGGGACTTGGCTGGAAGGGTGCAGCCACCATTGTCTGAAAGAGAGCTTATTGATATGTTTTTGGGGATGCTGTCAGGACCATTCTTTAATCACCTGATAGGGAGTTCATCGGCAGGGCTCACTGAATTAATTTTGACTGGTGAACGAGTTGAAGCTGGCATCAAGAGAGGTAAAATTCAAAAAGATACGTCTGCTTCTGCTGCCTTCAAAAAACCTTTTCCATCCAAGAAAGAGGTGTCAGCTATTTACTCTCAGAGAGGTCGAGGAAGAGTGGAGCGCCGGCCAGCGGTGGGGGCTGTAATGATTCAAAAGACTGCGGCTGATCAGCCTAGAAACGATCAACCCAGGACCAGCCAACCAAGAGGGGGAAGGCCTGCTAGGCAATTCACCAAAATAAACATGACGCCTGCCCAGGTTCTCCCCCATCTCTTGAAGTTAAACCTTACAACCTTGAGAGAGCCACCACAAAATCCGAATACAACTTCTCCTTTTTACCATGCCAACGCCAAATGTGCTTATCATTCAAACGGCATAGGGCAAGACACCAACAATTGTTGGGCCCTCAAAAAGAAGATCTAGGATTTCATAGATGCCAAGGAGGTGGAATTTGACGCGCCCGAAAATCCGAATGTGATCTCTGCCCCAATGCCAAAGCATGGTCACAATGCCCATGCTATCAAAGAGGATTTATATGTTGCTGTTGTGGATGACTTAATGACCCCTTTACCAGTAATCAAGATGAATCTGTTGAAAGCCTGGATTTTCCCAGGCTGTGAAAAAGATTGTTACCATTGTTCGTCCCTACAATCCGACTGTCCGTTATTGAAGTTAGGCATCCAACGCCAAATGGATAATCAAGAAATCCTCTTTGAGAAAACTCTTGTTACTCCTGTTACTCCAATTCCTATCAAAGATGTTGCTATAATCACCATTTCTGCCAGTCTTTCCAAGGTCTCCAAAAGACCTGTTAAGATTACACTCGATCCAAATTTTGTACCTCTGAAGATAACTATGCTGGGGCCTATCCCATACAAGTCCAACAAGACAATACCGTGGAATTACGGAGGAGAGATCTTCTACCATGGTGCTAAGCAGATTGAATCAGTTGAAGAAGATTCCGATGAAGAAACTCCTAACATAGGAAATATCGCTGGGACGATTAAGATCACCCGCAGCGGAAGAATTTTCTCTCCGGAGATTGCTCCTCCAAGGGCAATCTTCGGACCCTCAAATGCTCATAAGGTTACTCTTGTGCCAGTCAAGATATCTGTGCGAAGTCCAGTTATTGAAGAAATTGTTATTCCCGAAGTTGTACCCTCTGCTGTTACTGCTGATAAAGGTAAGGGGATCCAAGAAGCGCCCGTCAGGACGAGGGCTCAGCCTTTGGTAATCCCCGAGACCACTCAAAAGGAAATGGAGGAAATTTTAAAAATAATTAAGAAAAGCGAATATGATGTCGTAGAACAACTGGGGCAAACCCCTTCAAAAATCTCTATGCTGGCCTTATTGCTCTGTTCCGAAGCTCATGCCAAAGCCCTGATCAAATTCCTAAAGATGGCCCACGTGCCTCAAGAAACCTCCACGGACCAGTTCCAGGAGTGTGTAGCCAGCCTAACAGCCGACAACGGTCTTGGCTTCTTCGACGCCGATTTAACATCTAAGGGGAGAAAGAATAATGACGCGCTGCATGTCACGGTGGAATGCAGAGGGACCACTCTTGCTCACGTTCTGGTTGATACTGGGTCGTCTTTAAATGTCTTGCCTAAGAAAGCATTGGACAGACTAGATTGTGAAGGTCTAATTTTGAAGCCCAGTAACATCATTGTCAGAGCCTTCGATGGTTCTAAAAGGATGGTCCACGGGGAGGTGGACATCCCGATTAAAGTGGGAACGAAAATTTTCAACTCTACATTTTATGTGACGGACATCCGTCCTTCATATTCTTGCTTGTTGGGAAGACCCTGGATCCACAACGCTGGGGCAGTTACTTCTTCTCTACACCAAATGCTCAAATACCCAGTCCAGGGGAAAATCATAACAGTTCATGGCGAGGAGGAGTATATGATAAGCCATCTTAATTCTTTCCGCTATGTGGAGTTAGATGGTGGATTCATAGAGACCCCTTTCCAACACTTTAAAGGGGTTTCTCCTGAAGTTGCGGCAGTTAAGACAATGACGTATGTACCCATCATTACCAAGCATGTGTCCCAGATGTCATCCCTTAAAGATGCGAAGGCTGTGATCGAGGAAAGGGAAGCACAGTATGGGGTCAGCTACCAGATTTTCCTTTCAAGACAGATAAGTTCGGCTTGGGTTTCCCCACTTCTGCTCAAAAGGCTGTGCGCCGCTCCCGGGCTGGAGGGCCACCATTAAAGATCACTCATCATGGAGTTCATGCTCTAGAGGATGGTGAAGATGAGAACAACTTTGAAGATTGGATTTTTCCAACTATTGAAGTAGGACTGAACAACTGGGAGGCGAAAGACTTCTTTCCCATTACTTTCATCAATAAGTAATTTATCTTTTGAACATTTTCTGTTGGTCTGTAATAATTTTTAAACAATTCGTACACTTTTTGCCTTATGCCTTACCCGAGGCATATAGGTCCATTTGTAAGGGCTTGATTTTTCATCTTCATATGCCATTTTAATGAATCATGGACGTTTTCATATATAAACTTTTGTGTTCATTATCTTTCTTTTTACATTTTATTTGTTTAAAGGTGGATATCCCTTACACACACCCACACTCACAAAATGCAGGTACTCATCCACTCCGGGTTCCATGGGTAACAATTCTGCTATGGCCTTCAGTGACTCTGAAGATCTGGTCAATCATGGCGAATACGAAGGTGATGAAGACTGTGAAGTGCCTGGAGAGTTGGCTAGACTTCTACAACAGGAAGAAAGGGCTATTCTGCCCCATGAAGAGTTGTTAGAGACTATCAACTTGGGTACTGCCGAAGACAGAAAAGAGGTTAAAATGGGTGCCAACCTAAAGCCAAATGTCAAAGAGCGCTTAGTTCAGTTGTTGAATGAATATGTTGAGATCTTTGCCTAGTCCTATGAAGACATGCTGGGACTCGATACAGATATTGTGGTTCACCATCTCCCTACAAGAGAAGACTATCCACCAATTAAATAGAAAGTCCGCCGAATTAAGCCCGATATGTCAGAAAAGATCAAAGTCGAAGTGATGAAGCAATTCAATGTTGGCTTTCTTGCTGTTACTTCCTATCCTTAATGGGTTTCTAACATTGTTCCCGTACCTAAGAAGGACGGCAAAGTGAGAATGTGTGTGGATTACAGAGACTTAAACAGGGCTAGCCCTAAAGATGACTTTCCACTACCACACATTGACATCTTGGTTGACAATACAGCTCATCATAAGGTATTTTCCTTCATGGATGGATTTTCAGGGTACAACCAAATCAAAATGGCCCCCGAAGACATGGAGAAGACTACTTTTGTTACGCAGTGGGGTACCTTCTGCTATAAAGTGATGCCATTTGGACTGAAGAATGCCGGGGCAACCTATCAACGAGCCATGGTAGCTTTGTTTCATGACATGATACATCATGAGATTGAAGTCTACGTAGACGACATGATAGCCCGTTCACAAATAGAAGAAGAACACTTCGACCATCTGCAAAAGTTGTTTGTCAGATTGAAGGAGTATAAGCTTAGACTGAACCCTAGCAAGTGCACTTTCGGAGTCAGTTCCGGTAAACTCTTGGGATTCATCGTCAGCAACAAAGGCATTAAGGTTGATCCTGCCAAAGTCAAATCCATACAAGCAAAGCCTTCCCCCCGCACTGAAAAGGAGGTCTGAGGTTTCTTAGGACGCCTAAATTACATTGCAAGGTTCATTTCTCACCAAACATCTACCTATGAACCAATCTTCAAGTTGTTGAAGAAAGATCAGGTGGTTGAATGGAATGATGACTGTTAAGTTGCTTTCGATAAAATCAAGGAGTATTTTCTAGAACCTCCTATCTTGATGCCACCCGTCGAAGGAAGGCCGCTAATCATGTATTTAACTATTTTGGATAATTCAATGGGGTGCGTACTGGGCCAACATGACGAGTCTGGCCGAAAAGAGCATGCCATTTATTACCTTAGCAAAAAGTTTACCGACAGTGAGACTCGCTACTCACTGCTCGAGAAAACTTGTTGCGCTTTGGTATGGGCTGCTTGCCGGCTAAGGCAGTATATGTTGACACATACCACTCTGTTAATTTCTAAAATGGATCTGATCAAGTACATCTTCGAAAAGCCTGCTTTATCTGGAAGAATCGCTAGATGGAAAATGATCCTGAATGAGTATGATATCCAGTACACAACCCAAAAATCTATAAAGGGGAGTGTATTAGCTGACCATCTAGCTCATTAAGCTGTCGAAGATTACCAATCCATGAAGTTCGACTTCCCCGACAAAGACATTATGACATTGGACAACATCGAAGGTAACGGACCATATGACGGACCTGAACAAGGATACCGATGGACCCTGTACTTTGATGGTGCTTTAAATGAACTTGGCAACGGTATCGGCGCGGTAATTATCTCTCCAGAAGGTTGCCATACACCTTTCAATGCTAGACTCTGCTTCAGCTGCACCAACAACATGGCTGAGTATGAAGCTTGCATCTTTGGTCTCAAGGCTGCAATCGACTTGGGAATCAAATCTTTGTTTGTGTTTGGAGACTCAGCTTTGGTCATCAGTCAGATCAAAGGAGAGTGGGACACTAAACATCCCAATCTCATCCCATACAAAGAACATGTCTTGACATTGTTACCTCATTTCGAGCAGATTACCTTCGAGCACTTCTCGCGAGAAGAAAATCAGCTAGCGGATGCCCTAGCTACAATGTCGTCCATGTTTAAACTTAACTGGGATAATGAGGCTCCCCAAATCACCATTGAGCGGATGGATGGACCTGTACATTGTCACGAGATTAATACTAAAGAAGTAGTGGACCGACCCTGGTTTTACGAAGTCAAAAGGTATCTCGAGACTCGAGAATGCCCTGAAGGAGCTTCAGTCAACGACAACAAGTTCTTAAGGAGATTTTCTGCCAAGTTCTTCCTGAGCAATGGTATCTTATACAAGCGCAACCATGATTGTGTTCTGCTTCGTTGTGTGGACAAGGTTGAAGCTGAGCAGATCATGGCTGAGCTGCATAATGGTACTTTTGGCACCCACTGGAGTGGACATACGATGGCTAAGAAGATTCTAAGGGCAGGCTACTACTGGTCTACCATGGAAGCTGACTGTCATCAACATTCCCGTACTTGTCACAAATGCCAAATCTATGCCGACAAGGTGCATATACCTCCAGTTCCTCTCAATGTCTTAACAGCTCCTTGGCCATTCGCAATGTGGGGTATCGACATGATTGGAGAGATCAAGCCTACAAAATCCAATGGACATTGCTTCATCCTGGTGGCTATTGATTACTTTACCAAGTGGGTCGAAGCATCTTCCTTCGCCTCCGTTACAAAGAATGTGGTTTCCCGCTTCATCAAGCAGAACCTCATATGCCGGTATGGTATCCCCGACCGGATCATCACAGACAACAGTACAAACCTGAACAACACTATGATCACCGCTCTATGCGAACAGTTCAAGATTCAACATCACAATTCATCTCCCTATCGGCCAAAGATTAACGGTGTTGTCGAAGCTGCAAACAAAAATATCAAGAAGATCATTCAAAAGATGACAGTCACCTACAAGGACTGGCATGAGATGTTACCGTTTTCCCTGCACGGATACCGTACCAAGGCGCATACTTCAACTGGGGCAACACCCTTTTCTACGGTATATGGCATGGAAGTTGTTTTACCTATGGAAGTTAAGATTCCTTCCCTGAGAATCATGAGAGATGTTGGTTTGAGTGAAGACGATTAGATTCAGACCCGGCTTGATCAACTTAACTTGATTGACGAGAAGAGACTTACTACTGTTTGTCATGGTGAGACGTATCAAAAACGGATGATCAAGGCTTTCAACAAGAAAGTCATGCGCCAGGTATATCAAGTCGGATATCTTGCAATCAAGCGGATCATCTTGCGGCAAAGTGATCCCAGGGGCAAATGGACTCCTACCTATGAAGGACCATTTGTGATCAAAAACATCTTTTCTGGTGGGGCTATGATTCTAACCACCATGGACGGTGACGACCTGCCGCACCCTGCAAACGCAGACATAGTCAAAAGATACTACGCATAAACGACCCGACAAGTTGAAAACCCGAAAGGGAGACTTGGGCAAAAATGGGCATCCCGGTGAATCGAAAACCCGAAAGGGCGGTTCAGGCAAAAATTAGGGATAAAACAAAAAAAAATATGTACACCCGGCAAGTTGAAAACCTGAAAGGGCGACTTGGGCAAAAAGGGGTTTCCTGGTGGATTGAAAACCCGAAAGGGCGATCCAGGCAAAAGTTAGGGAATTAAAGTGTATGACTATGTCTCGTCGGATCACTTAAGGACAATCTCTTCACAAACAGGCTCCTAACTGCCGATCAATCCAATCATCTGCGGATGAAGCAACGAATGGACAAGATACTCAGAGTTACGAAGGCTACAACAGAATGGGAACCCCATGGAATTGTTACACATAACCATCTTTCTTTGTATAAAATTTTCTCATTTTTATGACAACATTCTCTTACTAGGATGGTTGTCTCCTTTGTACAAAATACTTACACAAAGTTAATACAAAGATACTTCAAAGTGCAGAAAATTGTTTGCCTTTTCTTTCTTTTTTACACCTGTGTTTTATTTGAAAATGTCCAATGATTTATTAAATGAGCATATGCATTTGAATATAATCACTGCTTACAAATAAAACGAAATGAGAAAGGATAATTACTGATAGGTTGAAAGTATAGGAAAACATCTTTAGGCTATTCCAGAAGAAATCCCCTGCAGTACATCATCCAGATCTTCGGCGAAACTAAAATCTTGAAATACATATCCCCAGTGGAGTTAAGTTTCAAAAATCCCCATCAGAGTTGAGTTTTCAAACTCCCAATCCCCAGCGGAGCAAACCCTCAGTGAAGATGAAACTTTCTTCCCCAATTGGAGTCAAACCTTAACCCTTTGAACATCATTGGAGACCATTCAGTTTCCTCCAACTTCCCCGGAGAGTCGCTTTAAAAACAGATAATTCCCCAGGGAGTTATTTTAAAACCTTCTTCCTCAATGGAGTCAAATTTCCATACACGATCAAATCAGCACGTCTTTAAGATCCCCAGTGGAGAGGAAACTTTGAGCTACCAATCCCCAGCAGAAACCATTCAGTTTTCTCCTGATACCCCCAACAGAACGGAGATTCTCATTCTTGAAGTCCCCGATAGATTGGCATACAACCCAAACTCCTAATCTTCCCAGTTGTATAGCTTCTCCCCACAGAGGTTGTCAAAGATTTGGAATCTCCAACAGTGGTCATGGATTTATTTTCCCTGACAGCAGTCAAAGATTTTATTATCTCCAGCTATCCAGGATTTATTTTCCTCAGCAAAATAGCTAATCAGCTTACATGCAAATACATTACATTCACATATCATAAACATTGATAAAACACATTTTATTGCATCATACATTTCATGCAACATAACCTTGTGTTTCAGTTAACCTTTCACCCTTTTCAGGATAAAATTAACGCTGCTTAAAACAGATATTCAAAGCTCAGAAAATGGCTTAGAGACGCTCCAGACGCGAATGCTTTCCTATTTTTTTATTCAAACCAATGTGAAGATTCTTGTTCCAGTTATAAAGCCTGGATTCGACCAGATTTTATCTTGATTATACTGAAGCCCGGAGATCGACCGGAAAATAGTTGAATCCCCTGCGAGTTTTTGTGAAGCCTGGATGTTGACCAGATAGCAATACAATACTGTGAAGCTTGGACGTTGACCAAATAATAGTTTACTCGGCCAATTACTTTGAAACCCAGATTCAACCGGATATTAGTAGGCCCTAAAATCAAAGGGAAAACCGGAGGCGACCGGATAACCATTTGATTTCTTTCTGAAGATTGGATGTTGACCAGATAGGAAGTAAGGTATCATGAAGCCTGGATGTTGACCAGATAGCAATATAAGACTGTGAAGCCTGGATGTTGACCAGATAACAGTAAGGTATACTGTGAAGCTTGGACGTTGACCAAATAACAGTTTACTCGGCCAATTACTTTGAAGCCCGAATTCAACCAGATATTAGTAGGCCCCAAAATCAAAGGGAAAACCGGAGGCGACCGGATAACCATTTGATTTCCTTCTGAAGACTGGGCGTTGACCAGATACGAAGAAAGGTATTGTGAACACTGGACGTTGACCAAATAGAAATACAAGACTGTGAAGCCTGGATGTTGACCAGATAACAGTAAGGTATACTGTGAAGCTTAGACGTTGACCAAATAACAATTTACTCGGCCAATTTCTTTGAAGCCCGGATTCAACCGGATATTTGTAGGCCCCAAAATCAAAGGGAAAACCGGAGGCGACCGGATAACCACTTGATTTCCTTCTGAAGCCTGGATGTTGACCAGATAGGAAGTAAAATATCGTGAAGCCTGGATGTTAACCAGATAGCAATACAAGACTGTGAAGCCTGGATGTTGACCAGGTAGCAGTTCACTTTCACCACTTCAACCAAGAGATGACTCCCCAGTAGAATAACAGGCGACTGAAGTTCTATTTCTACCACGACAGAGACCAGCATTCCCCCGGTGTAGTCCTCCTCAATAACAGGTATACGGGCTCTCGCAAAGGAATCTCTTACGCGATCAATTTTATTGGATGGCATATTTAAGCCTATATCCGACAAGATTCTGTCACATCTTCCAAATGGCATCTTTAAGCCCATTCCCTCAAACTACACTCTAACGAGCGCAAGTTTACAGGCACTTTAATGTCCAATCCTATTTTACCTTCGAGTCACGAAAGGCAAACTTGCCAATCTAACTCTTCAGGTTCAAGAAGATTGAATAGGGGCAGCTGTTGTACCCCAAAAATTTCCCTCTCATTTTATCAAGATTTCTCCTCACAAGACTCTTTGAACTCAAGACCAAGCTAGGGTTTGCTCTGCTCAAGACATCTCCTTGCACTAATGACCTAAATTAGGGTTTGGGTTTGCACAAGGAATTTTGGACTTCTAATGCTCAATGTTACTTTCATACTTCATGTTGGACTTATAAGATTGCTCATACCAAGTTTCAAGTCTTGAATCAAATTTTTGCCCAGTCAATTGGATAGTTGACCTAAAAATCAACTGTATTGGGGAAAAAGTCAACTATGGCCAATTTATAGTCAAACCTCATAAATTTTGATCCACATCAATATTATGGGCTCATATAAACCATTTGATCAAGTTTGGACCATAACTCCTCAAGAAATTTGATCAGATCATCAAAAGGGCAAAATGGTCATTTTTAGGGTTTTGACTGCAGAAGGGCAATTTCTGTTGTTTCACCTAGCCAATGGAAAATTGGGTTCAAGAATGGATTCAAGGACTCAATGGAATCATCTTGACCTATTCACAAGGTTCAAAAGATCTCAATTGCATTGGATTGACAGATGAATTTTCCAGTCAACTGATCAAAAATCAACTATACACTGAAAAGTCAAACTTTGACTTTTTGGTCAAAATCAAGTGCCAAGGGTCCTTTTTCATCAAGATGTGTCAAAACATGAAACTTGTTCATCAAGAAACCTAATTTTGCAAATTAGGGTTTAAGATTGAAAAATTTCATAACTTAGAATTTTTCTAAGTTATGAAATTTTCTTATTTTTTCCCAACTTTGGCCAATTATTTCACCATGATGCAATTGGATTCAAACAAAACTTCCAACATGAAAGTTGTATTCCTCCACAAAATATACAACTTTGATTCACAAAGTTTTCTCAAAAGAAGCTTGGATCTTAAGTTATGATTTTTGGAACAAGGGTCCATGAAACTTTTAACTTAGTGAAATTTTGCCCTAGTTTAGGCAGGATTTTTACCTATCTTCATGGTAACTTTTCACCTAGTTCAACTTGTAATCTCAAAATTCATTTCAAAGATGGATTGTATAGCATGTTACAAGCTTTCCAAAATGTAAAAGAACTCTCCAAAATAATTTATGGTTAGGGAGAATCGAAGGTTTGAATTTGGCAAAAAACTCACTTTGATCCATGGCATGCTTCATGTTGACACAAGTTGCAATTTCCATCCAGCATTGTTTGTACTTGATTACAGGTCTCTAAAACCTTCCACACTCAAGAATTAAATGCAAACTCAATGGATTGAAGCTTTGTTTTGATCATTAGAGGTTTGCACAAAGGATTAATCCAAAAATAGCAAAAAGGCAACATTGCCATTTTTGTCAAAACTTGCTTTATGTCAAATTGCATCCCTTGAGCCTTGAACCAAATCTTAGATAGAAAATAATATCCACAAACTTAGGGGGCCAAGATCACCAAGTGAAAGCTGTAAGATAGCCTGTACAGGCCTGTCTTGTATCATTTCACACTTTTACTTAAAAAACATGTAAACTTGCCAAAGAGCCACAACTTGAGTATCTGTTATAACCAACTCTTGTAAGCATTTGAAACAATTTTTACACATTTCTTTGAGCCAAAAACACAATTCATCCAACCCTCAAGCCTTCCAAAACACAAAAACACCTTCTTCTTGCAAAACAGCGCAGTTTCTGCACTTTGAGTTCCATAACAAAAACTACTCCTGCGTTTTGCCCCAAACCTGTTCCAATACCTTCCATATAACCCACCTGAGCTATCCCAACCTTTGGACATTGACTGTAACTCCATTTGCAAGCTTCACCATTTCTGTTTTCAGCTTGTGCAGGTTGACTTCTACAAGCTTGTTCAAGCAAATCCAAAGCAAACTAAGCATTGGGGAAGGTCAGAGGAAGTTCAAGCAAGCTCCCAAGCTTCTCAGGCCTCACTGAAAAGCTCTACATTGCCATATTCGTGTTCAACTGAAATAGATATTTTCCAACTTCCTATCTCTCTATTTAGGAATTATTAGGCTTAGGTTTTTGAATAAAAAATGTAGTACTCATAGCCCTTAAGTTGTACATATGCATAGATTTCATTTAAGTTAAGTGTGCTGAGAGAATTTGATTGATGAACTTCCTGAAAAAGTTAGGTTAAAAATTAGGGCTAGAGAAATTCTCTCTGGTCTTTGAGAGTTAGATTAAGTTCTTTATATGGTTGGAATCGTCTTGAAAAATACTATGACTTTGGTGTTATGAGTCTTTGCTTTAGAGCACGTATGCAGGATTTCCATATTATGTACACAGGCGCGCGTTTTTGTGATTCAAAGGTTGAAGACGGAGCTGATCTGAGTTGGGCCTTGTCATTTCCTTGCTATTTGCACCACCGACTTTCTATTTACACCCCTCAGCCCATTTGATTTATATTTTCATATTTTTTCATTTCTTTTTTAGTTTCTGACTTTATTTTATTTTTCTAAACATAAAAAAATTACTAAAAATATTTTCATAAATTTTCACATTTTCTTTTGTATTTTTATTATTTTTTCTAACATAAAAATAATTATTAAATAACATACTTTTATTTTCTTTAATAAGAAACTTGAAAATAATACATAGAAATATTACACCTTTATTTTTATTATTTACATACTTAAATAATATTTTTCTAATATATTTTCATTTTTTGACATCCAAATACAAGGTTGTTTACCAAATGCAATGGTAAAACAACACTGTAAAAAGGGTTAAAAATGTGTAGGAAAGACTCTTGAGTAGATAGGGTAGACAACTCTTAGTTACTTGATCAAAACTTGCAAAAACATCCTTGCTATTTTCAAACACACCTCACAACACAATTTCAAAACATTTACCAAAACAAACTTTCAAACATTGAAATATCTTTTCAAAAGACAAACACCTTTGTATATATTCAAACAAGAATCATTATAAAGGTTGCCACAATGATGGCCTCTTTTCAAAACATTTTCAAAACCACACACAAAGCACCATTTAAAACAATTGAAAAGCAAAAGCAAGTGATCTAAACAAGTAACTAAGAGCCCATGGATAACCATGGATGAAAAGGGTGCTTGCACCTTCCCTTTTCATAATCTACCCCCCGAACCCAAGAAAACATCTCAAAGGTCTTTCCTGTGCTTTTTGACCTTTCCTTTGGATAAAATAAAAAGTCGGTGGCAACTCTTGCTAAACCGAAACATTTGCGAACACAAACGCAAAACCTCAAGTCAGTTCTCCCACCGTATCACAGCTGGCATGAAGGAAGTTCCTGCCTTGTGGATTGAAGGCAAGTGTAGAGAAGGCACTTGTCTTCTGAATCGAAAGAAGCCAGTAGGAAGCCACTAACATATGAATCGAAGGACACCAACAAGAAGCCCTTCCCTTTTGAATCGAAGGAGGTTGTTTCAAGGGAAACAAATGCCCAGTCGAAGCTTGTATAAAGCAAAAAAGCAAAAGGACAATACTTCAATTGAAGCTTGGAAATTTGAAGCAAGTTTGAAGGAGGTTAGATGCTCAATTGAAACCCCTGAATCAAGCCTGCTCGAAGGAAGCTAGATGCTTAATGGAAGCAAATTTTGTGCAGCCTTGACTCAGAAGAAATTTTTTGTGAGAAAAATATTTGAGAGATGGGAGGGAAAATTTTGGGGTACAACACTTCTTATTGCCAAACAACCAGTCTATTAAAATCAGTGAACTTTCACAAAGTTCCTGAATCAAACATCAAACACGCATTTAGAAGCAAAAGCATTATAACCTTAGAACATGTTTGGGCCCAAGATTCTGAGATTATATACTATCAAAATTATATACTCTTTCTCCCTCTTTGTCATAAATCAAAAAGATTTAAATGAAAAAAGAAATTTTTCATTAAAATCAAAAGGGATAAATATTCAGTTATGTTAGATATTTAGCGCACTTTTCTCCAAGAACACGAAATACATCCAAAAGATAAGAAATAAAGAATACTTTTAAGAGAACGAAACTTTTACTCATAAAATTGATGGGAGTACAAATGAGACATAACACAAAAGGAACTAAAAAACAAAGGGAGAGAGAACAAACTAGAGCGGTATAAATAGGAGAAAGGAAACTTAACTGACATGAGAAATGATGTAGTTCAGAGAGATATCAAACTCAAGACACACAACAAATTAATGTCTAAGCTAGAAAAAAAAGAAGAATAATAATTTGAAAAAGGTAAAAATTCGAACAGGGGGTAAAGCATAAGGATATTTATCTTATCACAAGATTATCTTGTCTCGCAATGTGTCACATACAGTACTATGTGTGCTTCAGAAAAGAAAATTGTCTTATTTTTAATTATAAACCTATCAATTTCTTGACACCTCATTTAATGAAGTGAACTCTTCAGTTTCCAATGGAAAGAGGCATTCTCAAGAGAATATTCTGATCATGGATACTTTTGATATATGAGAACTTCACTTTTGAGAAGCCTCCACTACTACAAATAATATTTGTAACATCAAACGCGAAATATGTTTTACCTCGACACTAGATGCAAGGTGAATAAGTTCATCTTAAAAGTAAAGGATTATCACCTCGGTGTTTAAAACACCAAGGTAAAATTTTATCAGCACATGAGTTCGAACTCCAACAATAACAACTTATATTATTTTCAAAATTAGCATATATTTTATCTTGGTTTATCAAAATAACTAAGGAGTGGTATTTTTTTTAAAATTGTTATATTGTTTATCCTTAATATTACATTGTTTACCCAGGATATTAATATTAAAATTAAAATCAAACTTCCTAGCGATCTAGATAAAAATCAAATTTCCTCAAGATGTTGACTTTAGACCTTTGAATTATTGAATATAGGTGAAGATCAGATTTTGGGTGCAAGAATATTCTCTACGCACCTTGCATGCATTTTTTTCTAGTGAAAAAAAAGGGTAACATAATTCATATCAATAAAAAAAATTCCGGTAAAAAAAAATTAATAAAACAAACCTTGAACCTAGATGATTTTCTGCTCATGCAATCATTTGTATAAAACTTTTCCAAGCACCCTTAGGTTTTAAGCACTTCATATGTTTCATTTAGGTAAGATTTACAATATCGTAAGAGAACTTATATAATGAATGTCCCTTAGGTTTCACGCGGATCATTCATGGTAGATTCTTGAGCATTGATAACCTTTAAATGGACGGCAAAGATTTATTTAAGGCCGTTGAAAATAGTGAAAAATAATACTTAACTATCTTCTCGGTTTTGGAATAAAACCGAGGGGTTAGATAAAAAATTTTACAAAAATGGTATATTGTTTACCCAGTATATTAAAAATACATTGTATGCAACAAATCATCGTAGAAATAACAAGATTGTTTGCCTAGAATATTAAAAATACAGCATGTCCAGGACCCATACAAGATGCTAGAGTTTTGTTTCCCTATAAGAATTTTTATTTTTCCCTAATATCCATCTTTTGAAAAGTTAAGCTCCCTTCTTTATTTAAACTTTCAAAGGTTGAGCTCCTTTCTTACTTTAAGTTGGAGAAAGAATGATTTTCCTCACTTGAAATCTATCAAATGAGCAAAAATACAACAACATTTCTCCAAAAAAAAATACAACACCATTTTATGAGGTAGATTACAAGGGAAGAAAAATGTTTCGTTCTAGATAGAAGAACATTGAAGATTTTTTATGTCTTGCAATCTATCCTGAATAATGATGTGAGTTGGGACGGCTTCATATTAGCACGTATTGAAGGGGTGAATAAAACGCAAGAAAGGGGGGGTTTGAATTGAGTTTTTCTTTCTTGTAAAAATTTTGGTTCTAAGCATTATTCATTGAACAACGCTTCTATTTCTTACTTATAAGTAATGTTTCTAATTAAGTTCAGAAAACATAAACTCTAAGCACACGTAAAAGTAAAGAACGCGCGATATATCCAGTTTCACTTGAGAAACCCCCAAGCTAGTCCAGTCCACCCTTTCGAGGTGATTTCACCTTGATCTCAAGGACTTAATTCACTATAATCAATCTGATTACAATCGCACGGGAAACCATTAGTGACTAACATCTAATGATGTGTTTAGGGATCCAAACTGGATATAACATTCATTAACCCAATAGAATCGGATTCACCAGAATCTCCTACCAGGATTTCCTTCCAATGATATCCATCAGTGGTCTCAGAAGGATGACCTTCACTGAATCCCCTTTGAGATATGACTACCATTGACCCAATAGAATCCACTACCAGGATTTCATCTACAATGGCCGCAACTAAAGTCTTCTCAAGTCTTCTGATCTTCACTCAATCACTTGAGGAAATAACCAATTCTAAACAAAATTATTTTTCTGGAGATTACATGAGTGCTTCTTATCAAGCAGATTACTCCTAATTTAAGTACATATTATTTGACACAATTCTAAGTAACAACTATTGTGTACAAAAAATTTAGATGAAGATCTTAAGAAATAACATATCTGAGAAACAACTCTTGTGTTTTACATATTTCTACAAAGATGAATAACACCTAAATTAAGTGTAGCATCGTGTAGTCTTCTTGTCTTCATCTTCTACGTTGAGTAAGCTATGAGCAACAACTCCTTGCTTCTTCATAATTATATCAATATGTATATGATTAATTATTTGAATGACATCTTGTAGAGTTCTTCATCCTTATCTTATTTCTTCATCAAGCAAGATATGAGCAATAACTCCTTGTTTTTTCATGATTCTGCCAAGATGTATATGATTGGTAGATTGAATAACATCTTGTAGAATTCTTCATATTGTTATAGTGAATGATATCTTTTTGGTTGTTTTCTAATAATTAAATCTTTCCTTTTTAACATTGAACATCAACAACTTTGAGACTTACAACTTTCAGCTTTGAGCAACTAGCCTGCAGCCTACAGCAAGCTCATCAGCTGGTTTAAAAATACGATTTTTTTCTTATATAGACAAGAAAAATAGAGTTGTTGTCTATTTGAAAAACAATCATTACAAATAGTACTGCTACGTCCTTATCTACTCCACACTTAAAGTTAGTAGAGAGGTAATGGTGTAATACGGTGGGAGAACTGACTTTAGTGGTTTGCATTTTATCACAAATGTTGCGGTTAGCAAGAGTCACCACCGAATTTTCTTTTATCCAACAAAGGAAAGGGTGAAAAGAACAAGAAAGACTTTTCGAGATTATTTTATGAGTAAAGGGGGTAGGTTATGGAAAGGGAAGGTGTTAGCACCCTTTCCATCTGTAGTTATCTACGGGATCTTAGTTGTTTGTTCATTTTGAAAGTGCTTTTGGTGTAAGTGTGTTTGAAAATATTTTTGAAAAGATGCCTTAGTGCGGCAAACTTTATAATGTTACTCATTTCGGCGAGAACGTATACAAAGGGTTTTTTGTATTTGAAAATATTTAGAAAAGAGTTTGTGTATGTGTGAAAAAATTGTTTTGTTTGAGCAAGCAACCAGGACCTATCTACTTACTCGAAAGGTATGTTCTTTTCCTCTTTTCCTTTAGACAGTGCTATCCTACTATTAGTGAGTAGGTAGCCCTATCCTTGGATTTTTGAGGGACGGACGAGGTGTTAGAGCATAGTTTGATTCTACAACCCTTGTAAGAGTTTTGATGATAACAAACACTCAAAGAACAATTATACTCCCTAAATAAGTACTTTGTTTTGCAGAGAAGTTCTGATGGAAGAAGCACAGAAGATGAGTTAGATAGTTGTTTGAACTCTGATTCTATACATATCTTAAAGATGTTCTAACACTGCAAACAGGAACTCCGTGTTACTGATCCATTAAGTTATAGAAAGAAGCAACAATAACTTTAATATTCTGAAGCAAGCATGTTCTGAAGAGTTAAAATTCACTTAACTCTATTCAAAAGTAACGGCCGAAAGGGGACAAGGATCTCTATTTTTGGAAAGCTCTTAAATTATCAATTATCAACATTCCAAAAGCTTTCCCACGCGTTTCCTATTTAAACAAAGCTTGAAGGAGAAATCTTTTATGATTTTACGCACAACAAACAAGTCTTCTTCATCACCTTCAAACATACTGAATCTCAATTGTGTAAAACATCACTTGTGTGATATTGTTGTATTAGAAAACACTTTTTGTACACTCTCTTAAATATTGTTTAGTTTATTTCCTTGAGAAAATCGGTTTGTGATTTAAACTCAAGAAGACTTTGACGGTTGTCATAGTAGCTGTGTAATCAAGTTTGATTAGTGGATTAAGACCTCATTGAGAGAGACGAATTCACCTTGGCGGGTGGAATGGAGTAGTTTGAGTTCAAACGAACCAGGATAACCAATGTGTTCTTTTCTTTAAGTTTTAAAAACCCCAATTCATCCCCTTCTTATGTTTTTCCATTCTTCAATTGGCATCAGAGCGCCTGGTTCTGAGTACAAGCACTTAACTGTGTCAGAAAAAGATCCAAGCAAGAAAAACACTATGGTGGGACCAAGTCAGGACATCAGCAATGACTACCATGATGAGAAAGATAGAATCGGCGACAAACCTCCAATTTTTTATGGTGAGAACTTCGATTACTGGAAAGACAGAATTGAAAGTTTCTTTCTATCTCATGACGCTGATCTCTAGGATATGGTGACTGATGGGTACTTACATCTTGTTGATGAAAACAGTCACAAGATTGACAAAAAAAGAATGACAGATCATCAAAAGAGAGATTTTAGAAATCATCACAAGGCTAGAACTATTCTCTTGAGTGATATCTCATACACAGAGTATAAGAAGATCACAAGCAGAGAATCAGCAAAACACATGTTTGACTCCTTGAGAATGACGCATGAAGGCATCACGCAAGTCAAAGAAACCAAAGCTCTTGTGCTTATTCAGAATTATGAAGCCTTCAAAATGGAAGAAGATGAAACCATTGAAACAATTTTCTCAAGGTTTCAAATTCTAGTGGTTGGGTTAAAAGTCCTGGATAAAGGGTACCCAAATGTTGACCATGTAAAGAAGATCATCAGAAGTTTACCCAGGAAATGGAGACCAATGGTCAAAACTCTTAAACTGGCCAAAGATCTGAACAAAATCTCTCTCGAATAACTTGTCAGCTCCCTGAGATTTCATGAGATAGAGTTAGAAGAACATGAGCCCCAGAAGCAAGGTAAGTCTTTAGCTCTTAAATCTAACAAAAATATGAATCGACAGTTTTGCATGCAAATGAAGAAAACTCTGGTGGATCCTCATCATAAGAAGACGTATTGTCTCTTCTCTCCAGAAGAGTCAATCAGCTTGGGAAGCATAGGCAAATGAAGTTCAGAGATTCCAGAAGAACAGGAAATCATCCTGAACCATCTTCTGGATACAGAAAGTCAAGTAGCAAAGACATTATCTGCTACGAATGCAATGAACAAGGGCATTACAAAAGCGATTGTCCAAATCTTCAAAAAAAGAAACCTAAAAAGAAGTTCTTTAAGGAAAAGAAGAAAAGCCTCATGGCAACATGGGACGAATCAGACTCTTCTGAAGCTGAAACTGAATCAGAAGATGGAAGAGCCAACATAGCCCTAATGGCCAACATATTAGAAGACACTGGATCATCTGGATCAAAATCGGACTCAGGTAGAAGATGTATTCTCTAACTTCTCTAGATCTCAACTAGAAGAGAGTTTGTCATAAATTTTTTAATGATATCAGAAACTTTGGGTCATAAACAAGAACCTGAAAAAGGATCTAGTTTCTGACTCTGAAGGAACTAAGTAACTGAGATCAGAAAACTCTGAGCTGAAATAAACAATTTCTAAACTAAAAAATAATTTACAAAATGCTCAGAAAGAAACTGTCTCAGAAGTTCCTAGTAACTCTGATAATATCATAAAGGAATATGATCATAGCTTTCAAAAATTTCTTGCTAAAAACATAGATAGAAGCAAGATGGCTCCAATGATCTATGGAGTTAGTAGAAATTGCATAAAAGGAATAGGATATAAGGGAAAAGTATCTCAACCTAAGAAAGTTAAGGATTTGGTATATTAAACGCACACCTCTATATTCTCACTTCACCTATGGGCACATACATGACATAAAGTATACTAGTAATGCTTTCTCTATTAAACCAAAATTCAAACAGAATTTTGGTAACTCTAACAAACAAGGACCCAAAAAGATATGGGTACCTAAGGATAAAATTGTCTATGTTGCAGATATCTTTAACAGCAAGACTGAAACACCAATCTTGGTACCTGGACTTTGGATGCTCTCGACACATGACGGGAAGAAAGCATATGTTCCAAAGCATAGAGCTTAAATTTGGAGGCTACGTAGGTTTCTGAGGCAATCAGAAAGGGAAGATTATAGGCTCTGGAACTATTGGTAATGGTACGCTTCCCTCTATAACTAATGTTTTGTTAGTATATGGATTAATGCAGATATCTTTAACAGCAATACTGAAACACCAATCTTGGTACCTGGACTCTGTATGCTCTCGACACATGACGGGAAGAAAGCATATGTTCCAAAGCATGGAGCTTAAATCTGGAGGCTACATAGGTTTCTGAGGAAATCAGAAAGGGAAGATTATAGGCTCTGGAACAATTGGTAATGGTACGCTTCCCTCTATAACTAATGTTTTGTTAGTATATGGATTAATGTATAACTTGTTATCCATAAGTCAATTAAGTGATAACGGTTATGACATAATATTCAATCAAAAGTCCTGTAAAGCAGTTAGTCAGAAAGATGGATTTGTCCTCTTTAAAGGAAAGAGAAAGAACAACATTTACAAAATAAAACTTTCTGAACTAAAAAGTCGGAATGTGAAATGCTTATTATCTGTTAACGATGAGCAATGGGTCTGGCACATAAGATTGAGGCATGTTAGTATGAGAAGAATATCTCATATTAACAAACTCAATCTGGTCAGAGGACTTCCTAACATGAAGTTTAGCTCGGATGCTCTGTGTGAAGCATGTCAAAAAGGCAAGTTTGCAAAACCTTCTTTCAAAACATAAAATGTTGTTTCTACCTCTAGACCATATAACTTATGCATATAGATCTATTTGGACCAGTGAAAACTACATCCATTAGTGGCAAGAAGTATGGATTAGTGATCGTAGATGACTATAGCAGATGGACATGGGTAAATTTCTTAAGACACGAGGACGAGTCACATTTTGTGTTCTTTGCATTATGTAACCAAGTCCAAAACGAAAAAGATCTTAGAATTGTTAAAGTTAGAAGTGATCATGGTGGAGAATTTGAAAACAAAAAATTTGAACTATTTTTTAATGAGAATGGCATCTCTCATGATTTCTCTTGTCCTAGAACTCCTCAACAAAAAAGAGTTGTAGAACGAAAGAACAGAACTTTACAAGAAATGGCCAGAACCATGATCAACAAGACTAACATTGCTAAGAACTTCTGGGCAGAAGCAATCAACACAAAATGTTACATTCAGAATAGAATCTCCATAAGACCTATTTTGGATAAGACTCCATATAAACTGTGGAAGAACAGAAAGTCCAACATTTCTTATTTTCATTCATTTGGAGTACTTGTTTTATTCTGAATACTAAAGAACATCTGAACAAGTTTGACTCTAAAGCACAAAAGTGTCTCATGTTAGGATACTCTGAACGCTCAAGAGGCTATAGAGTATATAACACAGAAACATGAATTGTAGAAGAGTCCATCAGTGTAAGATTTGATGATAAGCTTGGCTCTCAAAAGTAAAAGCAAGATAAATCTTTCACAGATATAGAAGTTCAATTTACAGGTACTGAAGACATTGCATAAGAAGTTTCTCATAAAGAATCACAGTCATCTCCAGAAGAAGATGTCACAAACAGTACAATAACATCTGAAGAGCCTCTCTAGAAAAGACAATCCAAAAGTAGCTTAGCTCATCCGGAAAACAAAATTCTGGGAAAGAGAGAAGACCCAATAAAAACAAGATCTATATCCAGAAACTTTGAAGAATCTCTCATGGGATTAGTGTGTCTGATTGAGCTAACTTCCATTGAAGAAGCCCTTCTAGACAATGATTGGATACTTGTAATGCAGGAAGAATTAAACCAATTCACCAGAAACGATGTGTGGGATATGGTTACTAAACCAAAAGTGTTGTACCCCAAATTTTCCCTCCCATATTTCTCAATACATGTCAAGTAAGGTCTTCAAATTACTCAAGGAAGTCCAAGGGTTTACCAGACAAACTCTCTCCTAGGGCAGTCTACCTCAAATTAGGGTTTCATTTTGCATCAAGATGCTTGAGTCCAAAGGATCCCAAATGCTCACCATTGTCATAATATGTTCTCAAGATCATCCATATCAAGTTTCACGCCTTGCAGAGGAAGTTTGCTCAGTCAATTGCTTAAGTGCTTATAAATCGACTATGCTAGGGAAAAAGTCAATTGTGGCCCACATACAGTCAAACTTCAAGATTTTTGGTCAACATTCTCATTTTGAAGTATTATTCATCATTTGATCAAGGGTTGATCATGATTTCTCAAGGATTGCTCACAATTCATCAAAACCCAAAAGTTGTTAAATTAGGGTTTTGTAGGAAAAGTCAACTCAACTTTGACCAAGCCTAACTTTCTCATACTTGATCAAATATGACCCATCCAAAGCTCATTTTGAAGAGGATGTAATTACCTACAATTCATATTCAGCTACCAAGTTCATAATATACACTCACAAGAAGATATGAATTTGGACATTATAGGTCACTTTGAAAAGTCAACAAAAACACCTTTTGGGTCAAAGCTTCATACATAAACATGGAAGACTCAATTGAGATGAGACCAAAAAGGTTGCTTAGAGGAAATCCTAAGATTTCTAAAAAGTCAAAGAACACCTCTCTAGGGTTAAAATTGAGAGAGTTATGCATTGGCAAAGTTGACCCTTTTCGCAAAATTGCCAAAAGTCAAATGTGTCCAAAATTGCATTTTTTGTTAAATGGGCCCAACTTTTTATGCTTGCACTCAGTTTGTAATGTGACCCATGACCCATGAGCCCTTCCACTTGTCATTATTTTATTTTTGTTATTTATTTTGATTTTATTTCATTTAAATCAAATAAAATCAATTTAAAATAGTGAAAATATCAAAAACTAATTAAATCTTGAGATTTTATGCATGATTAGGTCCATTACACAGCTGGAAACAAGATCAAATCGTGCAAGGTTCAAAATGGACAGAAAAAGATTGAATTTGCTTGTTTTGGAAATATTTGGTACAAGGATCAAATCATGAATCAATATTCATAATTGGAAGAGATTTGATACAAAATTGCAACCCTAATGCACTCTAGTATACATAAGGAACAAAAGCAGATCAAAAGAAGGAGGCTAGAGGCGTGCAAAGGCAAAGAACAAATTGAAAAAATTCAAGAAAAAGTGCAAACTGATTTCCAAGTTTCAGGCCATCTCAAGCCATTCTAATCATACCAATCAATTGCTGGACTCCCCAGGATCATGTTTCAATGGCTAGCAAGCTCCCCTACGCCTTGAAACGCCTTGTAAGAGTCACACGGTTTGCATATTTTCTTGAATTCGAATACATTAATTCTGGCATATTTAGCATGATTGATTGGCATATTTTTAATCCTTGAGATATTTTCAAGCTAATGACTATGTTTAATTGCATTTTTATGGACTGAACACGAAACTTCCATGGCTAGGGTTCTTTCTTTGTTTTTAGGGGTTTCTTGTACAGGGAAAATTGGCCAGTGATAATGGTACCATGATGTTCGTGGGCTTGAAATGAGTTAATTGGTACCATTAGTTTTCATTTATCATACACATATAGGATTTTGGAATGAACAAGGGTTATACCTACGCTTGGTGTCCGTAGGTAAAAGCCTTTATCTAAAACAACGGAAGCAACAAAGAAGACAATGGCGTGGTAGGTTGTGGATGGTCAATTTGAATTTTGCGCATTTTGGGAAGCGTGGCACATTATTTGTGTTATATTCTATTTATTTCATTAGTGTTACAACTAACATGATTAGCGCAGATGGTAAGGTTGCTGGCCTTTGATGCACATGTCCTGGGTTCGATCCCAGGCGTGTGCATTTTATTTTCTCAACATTTTCAGGGCAAACCAGTGTATCACATGGCAAGAGATTCATCGTGTACCATCCATATCTGATCGTTCAATCCACCAAGGTTGCAGATCCAAGGCTATCCAATGAAGGACCACCATGCGCCCCAGTCAAGCAGATGCAGGGGATTGGACAAATTCAACAAAGGCCTGAGTTTGTTGGGCTTAGATTTGCAAACAACACCCCTCTTTTGCTATTTACCACATGCCCATCTTATTCTTTCTTTTCTATTTATTTCATTTATTTATTTAATTAGCTCAATTATTTTCAACCAAAATCAATTTCTTTTTTTTCACAAAATCATAAAATCAAGAGTTTCACAAAAAATTAGAATTAGGTTTTATTTTATCAAATTTAATTTAATATTAGTTTAATTTAGTTTAGGGTAATTCTAACTTTTTTATATAATTAAAATCAATTAGAAAAATTAGGGTTAGACTTTTGATTTTATTTTAATTTCTTTTCTCAAAAAATAAAAAATACAAAAAAATAGGTTAATTTAATTAATTTTTCTTAATTAAAATTAAATTAGTATTTAGGTTTTTGTTTTTATTCAATTGAACTTTGTTTTCTCAAATAACACAAAAACGACAAAAAAATGATTTTTCCTTTAAATAACAATTAGGCTTCGTTGGGGTCAAAAACCTAATTATTTTGCATTCGATTCATCGCGTGCGTTTTTATTATTTTTGCAATATTGATGTAACTGTCTACGGTATGTAATAGTTTAATCTAGGATTTTCTTTATTTATCGTCTTTGCGGGTTTTTTTGGCTATGTAATTAATCCCTACCCCGAAGCCTTGTAATAGCGTAGTTTTACTTTCTCGCATTTTAATTCTTGCAAATATTAACTGTTTAGATGTATGTTAATAGGATTGTATGACAAGACTGCATGATAATTTAAAATGGCTAGGAAAACCCTAACGTGCAAAGATAATAACTCAAACCAAATCACTCGCACATGCGCACTCCTAGGGTATACTCTCACTTCGGTTGCCTTTGGTAAATGATCATTAAGTACAGGGTGTCTTAGTGGTTACCCTCCTGTCTAACAAAAGATCAAAAGTCCCGTTCAGAAAAGTTACCTCCGAAACGTCACCTCGGAAAGGTTGCCTCGAATATGATCTTAAGTCTTTAGGGTTATTACTAAGACATCCTAATGTTGCTTTGGTGATCGTACGTCCCTTACGAATTGACCCTTACAACTCCAACGACAGTGCTACCTATTTTTCAATAGTAGGATAGCATTGTCTAAAGGAAATGAGAACAGAAACAATATTTTTTCGAGTAAGTAGATAAATGTTAAGTACTTGCTCAAGTCAAACTTTTCACACCATACACTTTCAAACAAACTTTTCAAACTAAAGTTTTCAAAACACTTCGTAACACTCTTGAGGACAGAAACAAGGGTTAAAACGAAGTAAAACATTTTCAAAACAAAGCACAAACACGAGCAATTTTAAAAGATGAGAAAGTACCTAAGAGCCCATGGAAAACCATGGATAGAAAGGGTGCTAACACCTTCCCTTTCTATAATCTACCCCCCGTACTCAGAATATCTCGAAAAAGGATTTTTTTTCTGTGCTTTTTTCCTTTCCGGTTGGATGAAATAAAAGTCGGTGTCGACTCTTGCTTACCACGACATTTTGCAAACAGAAAACGCAAAATGCAAACCAGCATTTTCAAAACAGTCGGTTCTGCCACCGTATCACAAATAGGGTTCAACATCATTGGAAGCAAATGGGTATTCAGAAACAAATTGAATAAACAAGAAGAAGTCGTCAGAAACAAAGCACGACTAGTGGTACAAAGTTATAGTCAGCAAGAGGGGATAGACTATACAGAAACCTTTGCTCCAGTCGCACGGTTAGAATCTATCAGACTTTTAATTTCTTTTGTTGTAAATAATGGAATCACTCTTTATCATATGGATATTAAAAGTGCATTTTTAAATGGTTACATTGATGAAGAAGTTTATGTGAATCAACCCCCTGGTTTTGAAAATTCAAAACATCCATAATATGTCTATAAATTAAAGAAATCACTATATGGTCTGAAACAACCTCCCAAAGCTTGGTATGAAAGACTAATTAATTTTCTGTTAGAAAATGACTTTACCAGAGGGAAGCTGGACACTACTCTATTTTGTAAACTATTTAAAAATACATTCTAGTTTGTCAAATTTACGTAGATGATATTATTTTAGGATCTACTAAAACCTCTCTGGGAAGAGAATTTGCTAAGTCTATGCAGGCAGAGTTTGAAATGAGCTTGACAGGAGAACTTATGTTCTTTTTGGGCATCCAGATCAATCAAACTCCACAAGGAACATACATACATCAAATCAAGTATGTCAAAGAACTTCTAAAGAAATTTGACCTATCAGAATGTAAGCCAACCAAAACTCCCATGCATCCCACATGCATTCTAGAAAAGGAAGAGGCAAGTAAGAAGGTAGAACAGAAGATCTACAGAGGTATGATTGGTTCTCTATTATATCTAACAGATTTAAGACCTGATATTATGTATAGTGTATGTTTGTGTGCTAGATTCCAATCAGATCCTAGAGAATCTCACTTAACATCTGTTAAAGAATTTTCAAGTATCTGAAAGGTACTACTAATCTTGGTCTGTGTTATATAAAAACCAAAGAACACAAATTAGTAGGGTACTGTGATGCTGACTTCGCTGGAGACAGAATAGAAAGAAAAAGTACTTATAGAAGCTACCAATTTCTGGGAGAAAATCTTATCTCGTGGTCCAGCAAGAGGCAATCCACAATTGCATTGTCAACTACTGAAGTTGAATATATAGCAACAGTTGGATGCAACACACAGATGCTCTGGATGAAAAGTCAACTTGAAGACTTCAACATATTTGAGAGTAACATTCCTATACTCTGTGACAGCACTTCTGCAATTTGTTTATCAAAAAAATCCTATTTTACATTCTAGGGCTAAGCATATAGAAATAAAACATCATTTCATTAGGGACTATATTCAGAAAGGACTTCTTTCATTAAGATTTATTGACACAGACCATCAATGGGCTGATGTTTTCACTAAACCCCTTTCTGAAGATAGGTTTAACTTCGTTCTGAAACATCTCAGCATGGAATTATGTCCAGAATGATAGTTTTATTTATGTATGTTAACCCTCAACTTTATATTTCTTTGTGTGAACATCTGATCAATAATTCTTCAGAAGTTAGAAGGTAAGTTGTATCAAGATCTATCTAAGAAGATCTGAACAGTTTCCAAACGGTTCATTTTAAAGATAGAAGCGTGAAAGTTCACAATATCAACACTTGTCATCTCTTCACAACGATTTCTTCTAAGGCTGAACACATGTTTAAATTCTAAAAAGACTAAAGCGTTGATTGGATGCATTGGGACTCGTGTCGTGTCGGTAACTGTTTCATATCTCTATGCCATCCCCCTTTTTTCAGGAATCGTTAATGCTTAGTAATCATTTCTTTTAACCCTTTTCTTGTTAATTAAGTTTCCTATTTTTCTATAAATATGTTTCTCACTTTCACTTTCACTTTTTCACTCTCACTTCTTTTCTTTATTACTTGTGTTCTATTCTTTTCAAAAAATCCTCAAAAGTCTGTGTGAACAATGTCTTCTTCCCAAACTGCTCAATCTCTCAAAGTGTTATTGGCTCTTCTTCTTCAACAGCAGACAGGTATGAAGAACCCTAAAGAACAATCCTAACTCTCATTGATTCGCTGGAAGTTCTGTGTGAACTCATTATGGACTTTGTCAGTATGAAGGAAAACGGTTACAATTTAACACCTAACATTGATTTTCAAGGATGGACAAAGTATTTTGATCATCTACTAGGTCTAGTTTTTCCAAGATTGGTTAAAGAATTCTGGATTCACACTACTACTTCAAATCATCAGGTCACTTCTTATGTGATGGGAAATAAAATAGTAATCTCTGAAGATCTCATTGGGCAATTAATAGGTCATGACGGTGGAGGTATTCGTTGCAGCAAAATGGCAGACAAAAGCTCTGACCTAACAAAGATTTCAAAAGAGATTTTTTCTTCTGGATAACCTTTAAACAAGATCAAATATTTGAAAGACTACCTCATAATTTTGTCAAAAATCATTTTGGGTTGCATCAACCACAGAAAACCCACAAGTTCTCCAGACTATATCAATATTGATCAGCAGTATCTTTTGTACTTTATAAAAAACATGGCAAAGGTCAATCTTCCTCATCTTTTGTTTAATCATCTGAAGACCAGCGTCAAAGAGACAAGAGAAGAAGGAAGAACCAAAAGAGATTGGATACCTCTGGGCAGGCTCATATCAGATATTCTGACAGAAAAGAAACTGGTAGAACATTTGACTGAGGCTCAACAAGTCATCACTCTAGAAGCATGTGCTGGTAAACCTCTAAACACTAAGAATATGAAAAATATGAAGATCATTGAAACCATCAAGAAGGATCCAACAATAACAACCAAGGAAGTCATCACAACTAGAAGAATACCTCTGAAGAATTTTTCTCTCTTCTCTCAAATAGATGTTTCTCCTGAAATAATCATCAGGTATCTGGATGCTTGCAAAAGGGATAGGACAGATCCAGAAGTGAACATCCGTGATTTGAGGCAACAACCTCTGAAAGTTGCTCCAAGAAAATCAAGGAAAAGGAAAGTTGCTGGAGAAGGATCTTCTCAAAAGATTCCCAAGGCTGCTAAGAAGAAAGGTAATCCATCTTTTATTTCTGTTATTAAATCAGTTATGTTATCAACATCTGAAAACCTTTCCTCTCTAAAACCCAAAGAAGATCCATCACCACAAACCTTTGATGACTTTGACATTGAATTTGACCCTTCATTATCCTTAGATAACCTTCTGGATAATCCACCTTCTACCCATCTTGACCAAAATCAGCCTGAACTTGCTCAAGTTCTTTCTGATATTGATCAATTTGATCCGCTGTTTCAAGCTCCCCACTCAGAAAATCCAAATTTTGAAGCTCCCCACTCAGAAAATCCAAACTTTGACTCTGATACCATAACATCTATTCCTGGAATCACCTTCCCTCTCATGGTATCACAACCACTCACTATCCACTCCATCCCAAATATTCCATCTCCCTACCATTCCACTCCACCAAACTCACCACATTCACCCATTATTATCTTTGATTCTCCCTCTCTAAACAACCATCCAGTAGATCCCCTTAGAACAGTTATAGACTTAGAAGCTTTGGACAATCTTGTCTTATGCTCTCAAAAAATTGTCGTACCAAATCCAAAACCAAAAATCACCAAAGCAGATGTTGGTAAAAATTTGCTGATTTTTGAAACAGAAATACAGGAATGGGTTAACTCTCTGAAGCTAGCCTGATTAGAGAATCTTAATCATGCTGCTTCTGATTCACATTGGAACCAGTTCAGAAAATGGTTCTCTGAATCCCAGAAACTTAAGGAGTTGAGTTATGAAATTGCTCAACAGAACTTTTGTGATGATCTGAATGTCTTCAAAGATCAAGTTCTACGTCACTGGAAAATAAACCACTTCTTCTGTTGGACAATTCTCCTTGGGAAGATCACAAGCCTTCAGAATATGATGAACCATCCTCTGGTCCTCTGCCTATGGTTAGGGTTCTAGACAAAGGCAAGGAAGTTGAAGAAGCTCCTGAGTGAGAATCAATCGCAACTTGCTCTAAAAAGGTGTTACCCTCTGTTGATATACCCTCTTCATCTCTTATGCTGCAAACTCTAGAGGAGTTGAAGAAAGAGAATACAGTGTTTAAGGAAAGACTAGACAATAAGGATGATACGTGCAAGGAAATCAAAGGAATGCTTGGTGAACAAGAAGAGTCAAACAGCCAGGTTAAGTGTTTGTTGGAAGCCTTGTTCACACGACTTCCTCCACCTCAATCTTAGTTTTGAAATTTGTTTTCTTTACTATGTTCATCTTATTTGTTTCCTTCTGAATGTGTTTGTTGCAATCTTTTTGAATACAAATCATCTTTTATTGCATAAAGTGTTTTTATTGCTTTTTTATTCTTGACAAAAAAGGGGGAGAACGTCAGATATTTCTAATATAACAGTATCTAGACGCAGTCTCAAACATTTTGAATATCTTAATTTCTATTGTTTTTTCCTCTGAAAGAAAAACAGGAACAAACTCTATTGAGGACAGAAGTGGACGCATCAAAAAACTCTGATCAGAATAATCTTCAGGGAAGTATTTCTTCTTTATTTGAGTATTCAACTCTGGGGGATACCTTAAATACTTTATGTTCTTTATGTGTCTATTGAAATATCCAAGTTTTTGTCATCATCAAAAAGAGGGAGATTGTTAGAACATAGTTTGATTCTATAACCCTTGTAAGAGTTTTGATAATAATAAACACTCAAAGAACAATTATGCTCCCTAAATAAGTACTTTGTTTTACAGAGAAGTTCTGATGGAAGAAGCACATAAGATGAGTTAGATAGTTGTTTCAACTATGATTCTATACATCTCCTAAAGAAGTTCTAACGCTGCAAACAGGAACTCCATGTTTCTGATCCATAAATTTATGGAAAGAAGCAACGGTAACTTTCATCTTCTGAAGCAAGCATGTTCTAAAGAGTTATAATTCACTTAATGCTATTCAAAATTAACGGCTGAAAGGGGACAATGATCTCTATATTTGGAAAGCTCTTCAATTATCATTTGTCAACATTCCAAAAGCTTTCCCACGCGTTGCCTATTTAAACAAAGCTTGAAGGAGAAATCATTTACGATTTTACTCATAACAAACAAGTCTTCTTCATCACCTTCAAACGCACTGAATCTCAATTGTGTAAAACATCACTTGTGTGATACTATTTTATTATAAAACACTTTTTTGTACACTCTCTTAAATATTGTATAGTGTATTTCCTTGAGAAAATCGGATTATGGTTTAAACTTAAGAATACTTTGACGGTTCTCATAGTATCTGTGTAATCAAGTTTGATTAGTGGATTAAGACCTCGTTAAGAGAGGAGAAATCACATTGGTGGGTGGACTGGAGTAGTTTGATTTCAAACGAACCAGGATAACCAACGTTTTGTTTTCTTTAAGTTTTAAAAAACCCAATTTAAATCCCCCTTCTTGTGTTTTTCCATTCTTCACGAGGGTCATGGTACGGTCACAAAAGCAACATAATAAGATACTTTAGTAACTACCCTAAGATTTTAAGATCATATACCGAGGCAACATCGAAAGGGTCATCGACGGACTTATGATCTTTAAACCAAAGGGTCGCCACTAAAATATCTTACGTTTGAGAATTGTGACTATTTATTCCGAAGGCAACAAGTGGAGATATTCTAGAGGTGCACATGTGTGAGTGTGTTATGTTTCTGTTATTTATCTTCAGATGTTAAGTTTGCTAGTGTTTTCTTTTATCTTGTCATACAAGCCTATTAGCATACATCTAACAGTTAATATCAGTGCAAAAATAAAGTGTGGAATTTAAAGCTACGCTATTACATGGCTTCGGGGAGGGAGAATTACAAACCAAAACGGGGAAATAAAAGTAAAGTCCTAAATTTAAAGCTATTACATCCTTTTGCAATTACATCAATATAAAAAATGCGAAATTTAAAATAAGTGCGCAAAGAGGAAAAACGAAGTAGAAAAAACCCTAAAGCTCCTAAACACTTAAAATATTTTTTTTGTTTTTTATTTGTTTTAAGAAAGTACTTAAATTAAACTAAATCTAATATTAATTAAAAATAAAAGTGAGTATTAATTGAAATTAAATCTAATACAAATAAAGAAAATTAATCCTAATATTTTTGGTATTTTTATGAGAAAAAATATTTGAAATGATTAAACCTAGTTCTAACTGATTTTAAATTAATCAAAATAAGTCAAAAGAATTAAATTAATTAATTTGCAAAAATTAAATTTAATTAGAAAAAACCTAAATCTATTTTTTGTGATCTTCTGATTTTATCATAAAATAAAAATGGTTTAAAAAAATAATATAAAAATAAATAAATAAATCAAAGCAAAAATAAAAATTAAAAAGAAAAGGCCTGATGAACAAAGCAACTAGGGGGTATGAGTCTGGAATTCCCTTTAGGCCCAACAAGAGGAAGTCATAGGTCTTGCATGTGATCCAGTAGTATTGGCTCCTGTGAGGCCTACCATGAACTCTCAGATCTGGAGCGTTAGATCTAACACTAATGAGATCCAATGCAATGATGATGGAATGTATGGTACGCGCGCTTGCCCCTGTAACACTAAATCTGCAAAGAGAAATTTGAAAAATAAAAGGCAAGAGGCAGGGATCGAACCCCTACCCTTGCCCATAGAAAATGCCTTAACACACACTGCTTTAACCGCAGGGACATTCAATTCAATCGTGAGTATAACGACACAAATAATATAATGAGAATTCAGTTATATTCCCAAATTTTCAAACGCGCACGCCAGAATATTCAAACTGACCAATAAGGTGATGACGTTTGGACCACCAGAGTCATTAAAAGTCAACAGTGTCGGAGTCAAACTCCGGTCACCTTCTTCGGTCGGCCAAACATCTTAAACTCGCGAAAACGTAATATTTAAGAAAAAATAAAACTCTTATCCTACATAAAATCAAGCCTTGAGCTCGAATCTGGCCTCATATTAGTCTGAAAGTCCCTGCATCATTGAGAACGAAATTCATCTGAAGCTTTGCCCTAACAATGGAAAATCTTCGTTCTAGCGTTGAACCCCACATGTAATGGTTCTAAACATCCATAAACATTAGCAGCAACCAAAATATATGTATAGAAACTATTTATTTTACATGATATGAAAGTTTGAGATAAAAATTATACCGTGCGGTGCAATGGTGACGTGCTCAATCTGGACGTTGAAGCACTTGTATGAGGTGTGGGATGGGTTCCTGGAAGCCTCGGGGATGTGTTTAAACGCTTGTAAGGGTCTAACAACGGCTGGAACACAAGATCTGGATTTTCAATCTCTTTTGAAATTTTGAAAGTTTTTTAGGGTTCTGTTGAGGCTAGTTGCGCATATCTTCAGGCTTGAGACTTGTTAAGAATATGTAGTAGCAACTAGGTGAACAAAATTTGCACAAAATCTCTATGGTTTGATGACAAAATATGAGATTTTAATTTTGTATCAAAACTTAACATTTTTGCTCCAAACCTCTTCGGTTCTATTTCTGCACGTTTTTGACAGCTTTGTTAGGCTTCTCGGGTTTCAATTTAATCAACAAATAAAGCCCACACGCCTTACATCCTACTTTGCATTTTGTTTTGATTTAATTGGTATTTAAATGAATAAAATTCAAATAAATAAAAATAAAAATCACAATAATGCATGGAAGCTGCTTTTGTGATAAAAGTACTCTCTATGAAAAAAAGGGTACGTAGTCGTTGCTATTTTAACCAAGAATAGTATTATCCAATAGACAAAGCTTTTAACCTTTGTACAAACCTCTGATCATATAAAGATTTGGAACAACATAGCCTGACAAATAGGGTAAGGCTATGAGATTTTCTCAAAGTTCTTTAAACAAAACTTGCTTCGAAGGGCCCATAGTTGGGTTTGAAAGATGCTGATTTGAAGGGAATCAAAGTTCCAATCGAAGAGTAGAGCTTCTACATGTTGAGGAGTGAGATTCGAAGGGTCATGTTCTGATTCAAGAACACAGCTTCCATACGTTGAAGAATGAGATTCGAAGGGTCATGTTTTGATCGAAGAGTAGAGCTTCTGTATGTTGAAGAGTGAGATTCGAAGGGTCATGTCTTGATCGAAGAGCAGAGCTTCTGTACGTTGAAGAGTGAGATTCGAAGGGTCATATTCTGGAGAAGCAAACTTCTGACCTTCCATTCTCCCTACTCTAACATGATCTATAGGAATTCTCTAGAAAGCTTGTAACAGGTTCTGCCATCCCTTTTTGAATCACTTTTGCAAATTCTGATTGTACTTGTATGAAAACTGGCCCAGAAGTTCTGTCCAAATTCTGACTTAAAAAATGCCCAGAATTCACTAACTGTTTTAGCTTCATGGGTGTGTCTTCAAGGATTTATAACTTGAAATCCCAGCATTTCTAGGAGAAGTTATGTTCAGCAATGTTTTGGATCTCATTGAGATCTATAACTTTCATGTCAGAAGTTCTGATTGAATCATCTTGCATCATGATGAAAATCTGGCCCAAAGTTATTTAATTATCATATTTTCTTAACACTTAGAAAATTTTCTAAGTGTTTAGAAATTTGACTTTTCAATGTAATTTTTGAATTTTGATTTCTTGATGAACCAACTTCATGTCTTGATGAAATATGATTTTTGAAACTTGATTTTGACCAAAAAGTCAAAGTTTGACTTTTCAGTGTGCATTTGATCATTTTGCCCTTGTGAATGACTTTCTTGAAAAATTGTAATCCGAGACTTGAAACTTGACAGAAGCAATCCTGAGGGTCCATGATGATCCCTTGAGAAATAAGAGGGCAAATTTTAGGGTACAACAGTTGCCCCTGTTCAATCTTTTTAAACCTGAAGAGTTAGATTGGTGGGTCCGCCATTCGTGACTTGAAGGTGGAAGATGATTGAACACTAAAGTGTCCAGAAATTTTCACTCGATGATATTGTGGTTGAGGTGTAAGGAATGGCCTTAAAGATGCCACTTGGAAAGATGATGGAGAGTTGTCGGAGATGGGCTTATAGATGCCACCCAAAAGTGATTGTTGATAGAAATTAGACTAAGTCTAAATTTTACTTCAACTGGAAAAGAATCAGAATAAATCTTTGGAGAGATTTATCTAAACTAGAGAAAGTGTCTACCAGAAAGGAATTAGGATAAACCATTGATCGATTTAAACTGAACCAGTAGAGGTCTTGGATATTCTTCAATTTATTATGGGCCTGTGTAGGGCTTCTTTAGGCGACATATGAGGGGGAATCATGGGTAGGGCTACTTCAAGATGAATCCATGTGAATCTTCATCTAGAATTTAAGAGAAGGAACCTGGGTAGGGTTGCTTCAGGACGAGTCCGTGTAAAACTGCATCTGAGAAGGAACCTGGGTAGGGTTGCTTGATGATGAGTCTGTGTGAAACTGCATCTTTAAATGAGAAGGAACCTGGTGTTGTACCCAAATTTTTCCCCCTAAGATCCCTTCATCATACCATGTTGATTCAATCACAACAAGATCACATTAGGGCTTTTTGTTCTCCTCCCTATCTTTTGCTTTGCTCTTTGAGGAATCACCAAGCACCTTGACTTGTGTTTCTTTTGTGATCATTCATGTTTTGTTTTGACTTTCCTTTTAATTAATAAAATGCAATGTTGTTTTGTCTTACTTGTCAATAATGTAGGTAAAGGCAGTGTGGCTTAGCAAGTTGATCCATGGGTTCATGAGTTTATTTCGATGCCCTAGTCAATAAAGTTTGAGAAATTAAAACCTCACCATTGAATTTGTTTCGGAAGAAATGGCATGGCAAGGTTTATTTTCGTTCACCATATTTCAAAGTTATCAAGATTGATTCAAAAGTACAAGAGGTTGATTGAAGAAGTTGTCACGGTTGGAAAAGGCCTTGTTCCCATTGGTCACAAGTGCATATTTCTCTCAATTCTCAAGATATGGAAGTGGTTTTTGTTGCTATTAGTTCTCATTATACTCCTCAAAAACTTCTATTTTCAAAGCAAAAGTGTTGGTACAAGAAGGTTGTTTAAAATTGTCAAATTTCCTCAAAATATTTTCTTGATCTAAGAGCTAGGGTTTTGAACTTCAAAGAAGTATATCTTGCTCATCTTTTGGTATTTTTGAGTGATTCCAAAAACATACTTCTCCTAAAATGGTTATTAACAAATCACTTCAAAAGTTTCAAGGAGTTTTCATGTGGAAGAAACTTGATGATGAAGAAAGATTACAAGTCCTCCAGATGAACCCATAATTTCCCATGTGTGATTTCAAATGATCATAACTTGGTCAATTTTTATCACCTTGGGCCCGCTCTTTTTCCACAGTGATCTTGAGGATGTTAATTTTATTCCTTTTTTATATGCAAAGTGAGAAAATGGATGCAAGATTCCCTAAGGATACAAACAATTATAGGTCATTTCATGATTTTTTGCCAACTTCAACAATTCATAACTCTCAATTTTTGGAGATTTTGAACGGTTCAAGTTTCAAAATGTCATTCAAGGGGTCTATTTCATGCCATATTTTTTGGTCAAGAGAAAATTCCAAGAGGAAGGCCTTGTTTTGATGCAAAATATTATAGGTCACATTTGAAGAAAATTTTGAAATATTTCTATGTATGGAAAGTCAACTTCTTTTTCCCAACTTTGACTCATTGCAACTTTCAGTTTTAACATCCATTGGATTCCAATTTTTTCCCATTCCAAAGCTTGTAACCCCGTCTTTCTAAAGCTTCAAGAATCATGCCCTAAGACCCCTTGAGCTAAAAATGCCATTTTTTTGAAATTGGTAACTTGAAACTTAATTTCTCACCAAGTCAGAAATTTGAAATCCATAATGTGGCCTCTAATCACAAGATTTGTGCGTGTTTTTGATTTAAACTTAATTAACAAACTTTCCAAAAGTGTTTAACACCTCAAAACGCAAAGATTGGATGAGTTTTGGAGAAAATGAGATCACACTTCACTCGTGTCCAATCTCCACTCAATTTCCCTCCAAACTTCTTTGTTTTCTCCAATTTTCATTGCCATTAGTTTTCCTATAAATAGAGGACCTTATTCCATTCATTCTCTCAAGCTTGAACAGCCAAAATCACCCTGCCAAACTCATTCCGTAACTCACTTTTCTGCAACTTCGAAACCCGTGTTCAAACCTTTTTCAATCCATTTTTTCTATCAATTCACCTTCCTTGATCTTCCCTGAAGCTAACAATACAATTACCTTCAAGAATCGTGACCTATATTGATCCATATAAGTCCAGTTTCAGAGCTCTGCAAATCAATTTCAATAGGTAGATTTATCCATCAATTCTTCCAAACTTTAATATCATTATGAAGCTCTCATTGCTCTGTGTGATCGGTGGGGAATAGAACTGATTGTTTTGGAATGCTGGTTCGCGTTTGCGTTTCACAAAATGTCGCGGTAAGCAAGAGTCGCCACCGTCTTTTATTTTCTCCAATAAGGAAAGGACAAAAGCACAGCAAAATTCCTTTTCGAGATGTTTCTCGGTTCGGGAGGTATATTATAGAAGGGGAAGGTATTAGCACCCTTTATATCCATGGTTATCCACGGGCTCTTAGGTACTTGCTCACTATGTTTTCAAAATGTTTTGCTTTTCTTGTGTTTGTGGGTTTTGAAAAAGTTTGTTTGAAAACTTCGATTTAACTCTTGTATTTGTCCTCAAGAGTATATGAAGTGTTTGTTTGAAAACTTTTGTCAGAAAAGTGTAAGTGCGAAAAGTATTTTTGTTTTGAAAGAGCAAGTACCTGAGAACCTCTACCTACTCAAAAGAAATTAACCTGTGTAAATGTCCTTTAGACAGTATTATCCCACTATTGAGAAGTAGGTAGCACCGTCGTTGGAGTTTTTCGGGTCAATTCGATTATAGGGACATGTGGTCACTAAAGCAATAGTAGGACGCCTTAGCGGTAACCCTAATGTCCTAGATCATTTTTTATCCGAGGCAACCGTTTCGAGGCAACTTTGATCTTTAGACAGGAGGGCGGCCTCTAAAACACCCTATACTCAATGACCACGTCGAGGCAACCAAGTGAGGCGTACCCTTGGAGTGGCATGTGCGAGTGTGTCAGCTTTCATGTTAATTTATCTTTATACATGTTATGGTGAGCTACAATTGATTTTAATTTCAGAGATAAGTCTTGTCATGCATAGCCTAGTTAACATACATCTAACAATTTAATAGTTGCGAAAAGTAAAGCTAAACTATTACAAGGCGTCGGGTATTTACATCGCCAAAAACAAACCCTTGAAAAGTAAATTGCGGGAAATAAATAAAAGCGATAAAAATTCCTAATTAAAGCTATTACATCCTCGGAACAATTACATAATAATGATCAAAAATTAATCAAGAATAATCACAAGCGTGAGAAAAATTGAATCGGAGAAGTCCTTAGGGTTTTGACCCTTTTTGAGAAAGAAAGAAGTTTTTGTTATTTTGCATTTAATTAAATTAATCCTAAAACTAATTAATTAATAAAATAAAAAAGATGTTTTTGAGTTTTTTATGTTTTTTTAGGAAGTAAATAAAAAATAAGATGATTAAAAGTAAAGAACCCTAATTCTACATTAGTTTTAGATTATTGCAAAAATGTCAAAATTAATCTAATTAAAACTAAATTAGTTAATTATATTTATTTACAAAAATAATAAATTAAGGGTGAAATTAATAAATAATAATAAAAAATATTATATTTTAGTTTTCTAATTTTTATTATGAAAAATAATAATTATTTAGTTAATAGTTAATTAAGAATTAAAATTAAATAAGTAAAATAATGAATAATGAAAGAAAAATAAAGAGGCAAACTCAGGGGGTTTGGGCCAGCTTTGGAGGTGCATTTGTCAATTTCCAGGCCCATTAAGCTGCAAGCCTGTTTGACTTTTCTGATTCTCCATGGCGTGTGTTGACTGGGAGTATGATGGTCTTCCACTCAGGACCATTGGATTCATGCCTGCAGCCACATGGCGCGTTGATAACTGGAGGTATATGGTAGACCTCACCTTGGAACCTGCATGTGAACATGTAAAGGAAAAGGAAATAAAGGTTTTGGGGGACCTGGGGTTCGAACCCAGGTCCCAGTGGACTTTGCATGCTTTCCCCAACCACTCAGCCAGCACGTTCCAATTGTTATTAAAATAAAGCGCAATAATTATATAAGAAAATAAACAAATATGCTGAAATCAAAACAAAACGCGCGCTGATTCAAATGGTCCAACCATATGTGAACACCTCATCATCTTCTTCATTGTACCTATAAAAACAATATTAGATAGCGGGGGTTTTTAACCCCCACAAACTACTACAGGGAAAAATAGCGATTAGCAGCTCAATGCATATAAATATTTCACGATGGGTTGGTTTTGTTCGTCTTGTTCTAACGATTCCAACCATGGGTCTCACAAGTCTTAATTTTTCTTGGATTGCAAAGCCCCAATTTCAAAGCTTAAGAACCCTAGAAATCGTTCATGGCATCTTGCGATTCAGGGAGTTATAGTTCAATTAAGTGATACCATTAGCTTTGTATGGTCCCTAGCAACATAAATCAACCACAAAAACATGTTAAATATGCATGAATCAAGATATACGATTATGGATAAAAGCTGCAAACCGTGATTCTATATATAGTGATTCTTTGAGCTTTAAGGCCTGAATTTGATTGCCACACGTTCCTGGAACCTCCTGCAGTGTATTAGAATCAACAAAAGTCCTTAAATCTCCCTAGAATGCAAAAATCAGTTTGCAATTTTCTTGAATTTTCTCAATATGCTATGGCTTTTTTCTGCAGCTTTCTCACGTCTTTTAGGTTAGGGTTTGCTTGCATATATATAGGGCAATTGAATTAGGTCAAAAGCTTGAACAAAAATCCATTGCATTGATGCTTGAATCCTTGATTGGAAATCAAATATTTTTGATTTTTCATGATTGGAAAATGTTGCCAAATTTGGAGATTTTTGTATCTTTGACTTATGCACGAATTTGCCAGCATATCTTGACCATATTTGCTTCACAAATTGATTGAAAAATCAAATCTTGCATTTTACTACAATTAATATTAATTAAAAATCCAATTAATAAATAAAAATAAGAAAATAAATTCAATTAAGCTTGGTGGGTCGTGCATAGGTCATGGATGACGTTTCAAGAAGAGATTTGAGGCCCATTAGCAAAAATAAGGTGTTTTGAGCAAAGTTGACTTTTGCAAATTCATGAAAATTTCCCAACTTCTCCAATGCACAACTTGCTCAATTTTGATCATATGACCATGTTCTTGGACATTTTGGAAAGGTCTTGAAGACCTCTAACCAATTCCTTTGGTCCCATGTCATTTGTATTTACCAATCTCAAGTTATGGCCTTTGACTCAAAGTGTACTTTTGTTGACTTTTGAAATTGACCTATAATGTAAAAATTGGTAACTTCTTGTGAGAGAATTTCTTGAACTTGGAGTGTGAAGATGGATTGTAGGAAATGGAATCTTCTTCAAAATGAGAATTGGATGGAATTTTTATGACAAACCATGAAAAAGTTATGCCCTGGTCAAGATACAGTTGACTTTTAAGCTGTTCAAAAATAGTAACTTTTTGCACCTTGATGATTTTTGAGCCATTCTTGTGGAATCATGATCAAGACTTGATCAAATGATGATTGTGAGCTCAAAATAAGATTTTGACCAAAAATTCTGACTTTTGACTGCAAAATGACCATTTTGCCCTTGCAGTTGACTGTGGATCAAATGGAGCTTTTGACTGTGCAAACTGGCACTGTGAGTCTTGAAACATGGCATGTAGGTGCTTGAGAATGCATATAGGCCTATGAGACTTGATTGAACCATTGAAAACCCCAAATTCCTTGAAAGAACCAAAACCCTAATTTCAGTTGGCCTAGGAGATGGTTTGACTGTCTACCTCTTGAGCCATCTTGAGTAATTTGAAGATTATTCTTGACAAATCTTGAGGAATATGGGAGGGCAAATTTTGGGGTACAACAGTTGCCCCTGTTAAATTTTCTTAGACCTGAGGATATAGATTTGCTTTCGAGCCTTTCGTGATCCGAAGGTGGAAGATAATTGAACACTAGAGTGCCCAGAAATTTGCACTCGCATGGTGTAGTATCAGCAATGTGATGTCGGGAATGGGCTTACAGATGCCATTTGGAGATTGTTGGTAGGAGGATGGGCTTATAGATGCCATCTGGAGATTGTTTGTTGAATTGTAATTTTGTAAGTTGAAAGAAGGAACCTGTGTAGGGTTGCCTGATGATGAGTCCGTATAAAACTGCATTTTGGAAGGAAGGAAACCTGTGTAGGGTTGACTGATGATGAGTCCGGGTGAAACTGCATCTTGGAAGGAATGAACCTGTATGGGGTTGACTGATGATGAGTCAGTGTGAAACTGCATCTGATTTGGGAATAAACCTGGGTAAGGTTGCTTTACGAGGAGTTTGGATAAAACTACGTCGGGAAATTGTAAGGAGGAACCTGGGTAAGGTTACTTTGTGATAAGTCCGTGTAAAACTTCTGGAGGAACCTGGTTAAGGTGATAAGTCTGTGTAAAACTTCTGGAGGAACCTGAGTAAGGTGATAAGTCCGTGTAAAACTTCTGGAGGAACCTGAGTAAGGTTACTTTGTGATAAGTCCGTGTAAAACTTCTGGAGGAACCTGGGTAAGGTTACTTTGTGATAAGTCCGTGTAAAACTTCTCGAGGAACCTGAGTAAGATTATCTTGGAATAAGTCCGTGTAAGACTTCTTCTGAAAGAGAAGGAACCTGTGTAGGGTTACTCCGGGATAAGTTTGTGTGAAACTTCTGGAGGAACCGGGATAAGGTTACCAGGAAATAAGTTCGTGTAAAACTTCAGGATGAACCGGGGTAAGGTTACTTCGGGATAAGTTCGTGTAAAACTTCAGGATGAACCGGGGTAAGGTAACAGTGAGATAAGTTCGTGTAAAACTTCAGGATGAACCGGGGTAAGGTTACTGTGAGATAAGTTCGTGTAAAACTTCAGGATGAACCGGGGTAAGGTTACTGTGAGATAAGTTCGTGTAAAACTTCAGGATGAACCGGGGTAAGGTTATTTTGACGATGAGTCCGTGTAAAACTTCATCTTCGAACTGAGGAGGAACCGGTGTAGGGTTTCCTGATGATGAGTCCGTGTAAAACTTCATCTGAAAGGAAGGAACCTGTGTAGGGTTGCCTGGTGATGAGTCCGTGTAAAACTTCATCTGAAATTGAGAAGGAACCGGTGTAGGGTTTCCTGAGGATGAGTCAGTGTAAAACTTCATCTGAAATTGAGAAGGAACCGGTGTAGGGTTTCCTGAGGATGAGTCCGTGTAAAACTTCATCTTGGAATTGAGAAGGAACCGGTGTAGGGTTTCCTGAGGATGAGTCCGTGTAAAACTTCATCTAAAATTAAGAAAGAACCGGTGTAGGGTTTCCTGAGGATGAGTACGTGTAAAACTTCATCTTGGAATTGAGAAGGAACCGGTGTAGGGTTTCCTGAGGATGAGTACGTGTAAAACTTCATCTTGGAATTGAGAAGGAACCGGTGTAGGGTTACTTTGATGATGAGCCCGTGTAAAACTTCATCTTGGAATTGAGAAGGAACCGGTGTAGGGTTACTTTGATGATGAGTCCGTGTAAAACTTCATCTTGGAATTGAGAAGGAACCGGTGTAGGGTTGCTTCATGATGATCAAGTAGATAATTGTCTTGTCTGGTTTCAGGTATTAACCCACGATCAGTCGTCCATAGAATTTTCCTGGCTTGTTACAGGTGTTGATCTGGAACTGCAAAGGTAGATGGTAATCATCTTTTGATTGACCTTTTCCTGAAAAGGCAAAATGTTAGATGTATGCAATGTCATGATGCATGAACTGCATGATATCAAGATGTTCTCAAGAATAAATGAGAGTTGTGTTGTATGATGCGTATGCATGTCATGATGTATGAAGATGTGATGTTTTTAGCTGGGGAAAATAAATCTCGGAGCTGCTGGAGAATAGTGTTGAGTTCTTCGTTTCCGCTGGGGATGATGAACGAAGATGGTTGCAAGAATAAACTTGTAGGAGAAGATAACTCCGTTGGGGAATAAACTTGATGAAGAGATTACTCTGCGGGAAATTACTCTGTGGGAAGAGATGCTTTGCTGAGATTTTGACGATAACTCTGCTGGGGATTCCGTTGATAAGCTCTGTTAGAGATTTTGATTATGAACTCCGCTGGGGATAGAAAGAACTTCGCTGGGGATGATCTTTTTGTTGCAACTTGCTGAGGATAACCCAGTTAGACTCTTGTGGGGATAACCTTCTGAATATGGCTGGGGAGATACATTTGTATTCTGTAGGGGACAAGCTTTCAGAATCTACTGGGGGAGACGATTCAACTCTGGCGGGGAAGCTTTTTAGACTGCGCCTGGAAATGGCTCCACTGGGGTATCTTGTATTCCACCGGGGAACATTCTTATATTTCGTTGAGGAATATTAAGACTGCTGGGGATACTTGTTGAGGAATATTTGTATACTCCGCTAGGAAATATTAAGATCTACTGGGGATACCCAACCTTTTTAGGACTGATGGTAGACCAACTCTGCTTGGGTAGAGTATTGTTGATTTGTTCATAGTTGCAAGTCTCAGTGGCGAGAGCTATCATTACTGTCTTACTCTTGGGGAGTGAAGGTATTTTGGTCATATTCTTCAGCTGAATCTACCTTGTACCTGGGTGGACAGAGCAACTTGTACAGTTCTGACGATTCTTATTGCCCCAGTTTCTTCGGGAGACGAAGGCCTGTGAGGAGCTTGATAATTGTCGATTGAAAAATATTCTTCTGGTAGGGAAGTGACGAGATGATGGGACATGGTCGTACGCTTTGATCCCTAACTTTTGCCTGGACCGCCCTTTCGGGTTTTTAGTCCATCGGGATACCCTTTTTTGCCCAAGCCGCCTTTTCAGGTTTTCGACTTGCCGAGTGTACAGATTTTTTCATTTTCATCCCTTATTTTTGCCCGAACCCTTTTGGTTCGCCGGGAAGCCCTTATTTTTGCCTAGGCCAGTCAACCTAGCGGGTCTTTGATTATGCGTAGTACTTTTCGACCATGTCCATGCTCTCAGGATGTAGGGAGTTGTCACTGTCAGTAGTGTTGTGTTGCCATACTACCAGAAGATGTTTGATCATGCAAGATTCGTTACTGGAATTTATGTCCAATGCCCCAAGTGACTCAGGCGGAGATTTGCCCTTGGCTATTTGGCATTTTGAGAGATTCCTTGAATCTTGACTTGACTGCCCCAAATGATGGACAATGATCATGCCGTGCCCCTTGATTGGAAGTGTTTTTCCACTTGAGGTGATCCTTTTTTATTGAAAAGGTTTTTTTTTTCACTAGATATTCATCGTGCGAATTTCTCTGCTGTTCGAACAAATAGTCATATGCAAACAATGTTATTTTAAGAATGCAAAGCTTATGTCTGTCTTGAAGTTTTTGAAAATGTAGTTTTCAATAAAACAAGTGAATTTTTGTAAAACGTCATGTCAACTCAGGGTTTTACCGCAAGCCTTACAGGAGTCAGGATACCTTTTGTAACAGTATGCTTTCAAACTAACCCATACTTTAGCTAGGACTTTTAAGGGTTATAACGTGGCCTGGTTCACGGTTTAAGAAACAAAGGATAGAGGCTCAAATTTTATTTGTCCCCACCCCTTCTTCGTGATGTTCTTCGATCCTAAACTCAGCTAATCGTGCGTTAGATCTTGTTTGAGTCTCTGCTCTGATATACCAGTGATGGTTCGGATACTGACAGTTTATTTTGAATAGGCAGTCATTTCTTTTTTGTTGAGGGTTTGTAGGACCTCTTTCTTTTTGATTTTATTATCCCTGTCTTTTTGCCTGAACTGTTTCTTTTGTGATTACAGTCAGCGGGATGCCCCAGTTTTTGTAAGTCTCCTTCATAGGTTTTGACTTATTGGGCTTTTGTTTTTTTGAAAGATAATGACTGCCTGTCTTGACGATTATAGGGAAGCATCACTGTCTTTTGTTTTGGAAGGACTCCTTTGATGCCATTCATTATGCACCTGGATCAACTGAGAGAACTACCCTGCCCCAGGTTATGATTAAGGGTTTTAATTTTTGAAAAGAAAAACCCCAACTTCTTTGGCTTAAAGGGGTTGAGGATGGATTATCTTCCTTATAACTCCACTGTTTAGGATTTGAAACAATGCATGTACCTCATCAGCGGGGTCTATTCAAAAGCATACTGTAAAGATCGTGGTATCGTTTTCGTCATCCTCCCTCAAGAGGCTTAGAATTTTTTTTTAATCGAGAGTTGAACATCAAAAAATGGAAGCAATTTTAAGCATAGTGAAAACAATTAATTCAAAACAGACACGTGTGATGCATTAATGAAATAAGAGAGTTTGACATGATAATTGTTTGAATAAGCAAAGAAAAATACAACTTCAGAATTCAAATGAACAAAAGTGCTTTCAATCCTATCCATGTTTTGGCAAAGGAGCAGTGATCACATTGGGAGTCTCAGAAGGCTCGAATTCGATCTCCTTAGCATCAATCATATTCTGAATCTTGTATTTCAGCGCCCAACAATCATTAGTATCGTGCCCCGGGCTACCGGAATGATAAGCACACCTCACATCTGGGTTGTAGTTTGGAGAAGAAGTCTTAGGATTCGCAGGAGGGTTTATCACTACAATCAGATTCATCTTCAACATGTGCTACAATGCTTGTGACAATGGCATGTTGATGTTGGTGAACTGTCTTTTAGGCTCGTCCGACCTTCGTTGATTTCCCTTTTGTTGTTATCGGTGTGATGCAGGACCAGAGATCAAGACTACCCCTACGTGTTGGTCACGACGACTCTTTTGACTGTACGCAGCATTGGACTCTTTCTTCCCACTGTAAGGCTTTTTATGAGCATCAGAAGGTGTAGCTTCTTGAATCTTCCCATTTTTTATGCCAGCTTCAATCCTCTCACCAGTCAAGATAAGGTCTGTAAACCCAGCTGAAGAATTTCCAATCAAATGATTAAAGAATGGACCAGACAGGGTCCCCAAAAACATATCAACAAGCTCACGATCAGCTAAAGGTGGTTTCACCCTTCCGGCAAGGTCTCTCCATTTTTGAGCATAGTCCTTAAAGCCTTCGCCTGTACCTATAGACATACCCTGAAGCTGAGTACGCGTGGGAGCAAGGTCGGTATTATACTAGTATTGCTTGTAAAAAGCAGCAGCAAGGTCCTCCCAGTTGCGGATGTTAGCTCCATCCAGTTGACAGAACCATTCAAGTTGACTCCCTGACAGACTATCTTGAAAGAAATGAATCCAGAGATTTCTATCAGCAGTATATGGTTGAATCTTCCTCACATATGACCGGAGGTGTAGCTTTGGACAGGAAGCTCCGTCATATTTCGAAAAGGAAGGTGCCTTGAATTTATGGGGAATCACCACCCCAGAGGATAGACCTAGATCTCCGAAGTCCAGACCGAGCACCTTCTGTATCTCCATAGCGCTCAAGCGGTCTTCCAGCTGTTTGTACTTATCCTCAGCAGGAGGATATTGTTCTTCATCATAATTCGTCTCGTTGTCGGAGACTATAGGGCTAGGAACCCTCCTCTCTTGTGGACTGTCTTTCCCTCCAGATGACGTGGTCAGATCAACTTCATTCTGCAGTCCATTTCCAAACTTGCGTCCGGTGTTGAACAGGACGGTCCTCTTTTTCTTTTTCTTCCTCTCTTTCCGAATCAGGGTCTTCAAGTCCTGTTGACCATTAGCTAGGCTCATAACCAACTCTTGGAACTGGGCATTCTGGGCCTGGAGGGCCTTGATAGCTTGTTCAGTGGAAGGTTCAGTAGACATGATGATTGCTGAAATAAACAGTGAAGAAGATAAGTGACCTGTAGAAAGGGTACCTGTTATGCAATGATATGTATGACATATGTATGCAATGTTTTCAAGGATCTCGTGGGGTAAACAAAGAAACTTGTTAGAATTTGAATTTTGCGGCTTGATTGAAGGAACTTCATGTTGCTGAGAGTCCTTCTTGAAGAGTCAAGCTCACCATATCGAGTGGGTCATAGCCCCTGACTCAAGTTACCGTGTTTTGATTTCTAGACAACCTTGGCTAGAGGAAAATAAATCCCCTTTTGCCCCTTGCTAGGCATTTGATTTACCATAACCTGCATCACAGACCCTTGAGATCCTTGAAATGGTTAAGGAAATGTTAAGGTATGATGTTATGATGTGTATGCTATGCGTTTAAGCAAAAGTGTGAAGCGATGTAAGTAAACCCTGCAGTAAATCCAAATTATTGGATAAGGACTGTAAACAAAACCTGCAAGGAACTCATGTTGTCAGATAACAAGAATGTGCAAGTAGTTCAAGTTTGAAGGTACACAAGTCACACAAAAGAGCCCTTAGATTTCAGGCTGGCATGAAGCTTAGGTACTACCTTCTTTCAGTTCCAGTTGGTATAAACCTGTCCTAAAAATAGTAGCCGGATTCTAGAGGATCTCAATATCACTGACTACCCTCAATCGGTCATAATTCCAGTTTAGCAACCTTTTCTTTCGGCCGGAATCATCGCGAGAGTTTAGTCTCAATGAGTGTAGCATACTGCTACTGTTCTATGGCCAAGTTGGTCAATTTAAGGTTCTAAGGTCAGTTGGTGCTTAATGACTCCTTAGAAGACCCATATTCTCCTCGTTCCAACACAAGGGATATCGGTACAGACTAAGGTGCCACACCAACGTAGCTACTGCTTCATCTGTGTCGATCTACGCCGGACAGATCCCTCACAGTTTACTGCTACTTACCTAAAGGGTATCCCCAGATCCGGGTTAGGATCTATAGAACTCTGATACAAGCCCACAAAATTTAAAGCATACAAAGCATATAATTGAAAACACAAGTGACCTAATCCTAAGGTACACCTCACTTATAAGAAATCCCCAGCAGAGTCGCCAGTTCTGTGATCGGTGGGGAATAGAACTGACTGTTTTGGAATGCTGGTTCGCGTTTGCGTTTCGCAAAATGTCGCGGTAAGCAAGATTCGCCACCGTCTTTTATTTTCTCCAACAAGGAAAGGACAAAAGCACAGCAAAATTCCTTTTCGAGATGTTTCTCGGTTCGGGAGGTAGATTATAGAAAGGGAAGGTATTAGCACCCTTTCTATCTGTGGTTATCCACGGGCTCTTAGGTACTTGCTCACTATGTTTTCAAAATGTTTTGCTTTTCTTGTGTTTGTGGGTTTTGAAAAAGTTTGTTTGAAAACTTCGATTTAACTCTTGTATCTGTCCTCAAGAGTATATGAAGTGTTTGTTTGAAAACTTTTGTCAGAAAAGTGTAAGTGCGAAAAGTATTTTTGTTTTGAAAGAGCAAGTACCTGAGAACCTCTACCTACTCAAAAGAAATTAAGCTGTGTAAATGTCCTTTAGACAGTACTATCCCACTATTGAGAAGTAGGTAGAACCGTCGTTGGAGTTTTTCGGGTCAATTCGATTATAGGGACCTGTGGTCACTAAAGCAATAGTAGGACGCCTTAGCGGTAACCCTAATTTCCTAGATCATTTTTTATCCGAGGCAACCGTTTCGAGGCAACTTTGATCTTTAGACAGGAGGGCGACCTCTAAAACACCCAATACTCAATGACCACGTCGAGGCAACCAAGTGAGGCGTACCCTAGGAGTGGCATGTGCGAGTGTGTCAGGTTTCATGTTAAGTTATCTTTATACATGTTATGGTGAGCTACGATTGATTTTAATTTCAGAGATAAGTCTTGTCATGCATATCCTAGTTAACATACATCTAACAGTTTAATAGTTGCGGAAAGTAAAGCTAAACTATTACAAGGTGTCGGGTATTTACATCGCCAAAAACAAACCCTTGAAAAGTAAATTGCGGGAAATAAATAAAAGCGATAAAAAGTCCTAATTAAAGCTATTGCATCCTCGGAACAATTACATAATAATGATAACAAATTAATCAAGAATAATCACACGCGTGGGAAAAATTGAATCGGAGAAGTCCTTAGGGTTTTGATCCTTTTTGAGAAAGAAAGAAGTTTTTGTTATTTTGCATTTAATTAAATTAATCCTGAAACTAATTAATTAATAAAATAAAAAAGATGTTTTTGAGTTTTTTATGTTTTTTTAGGAAGTAAATAAAAAATAAGATGATTAAAAGTCAAGAACGCTAATTCTACATTAGTTTTAGATTATTGCAAAAATGTCAAAATTAACCTAATTAAAACTAAATTAGTTAATTATATTTATTTACAAAAATAATAAATTAAGGGTGAAATTAATAAATAATAATAAAAATATTATATTTTAGTTTTCTGATTTTTATTATGAAAAATAATAATTATTTAGTTAATAGTTAATTAAGAATTAAAATTAAATAAGTAAAATAATGAATAATGAAAGAAAAATAAAGAGGCAAACTCAGGGGGTTTGGGCCAGCTTTGGAGGTGCATTTGTCAATTTCCAGGCCCATTAAGCTGCAAGCCTGTTTGACTTTTCTGATTCTCCATGGCGCGTGTTGACTGGGAGTATGATGGTCTTCCACTCAGGACCATTGGATTCATGCCTGCAGCCACATGGCGCGTTGATAACTTGAGGTATATGGTAGACCTCACCTTGGAACCTGCATTTGAACATGTAAAGGAAAAGGAAATAAAGGTTTTGGGGGACCTGGGGTTCGAACCCAGGTCCCAGTGGACTTTGCATGCTTTCCCCAACCACTCAGCCATCGCGTTCCAATTGTTATTAAAATAAAGCGCAATAATTATATAAGAAAATAAACAAATATGCTGAAATCAAAACAAAACGCGCGCTGATTCAAATGGTCCAACCATATGTGAACACCTCATCATCTTCTTCATTGTACTTGTAAAAACAATATTAGATAGCGGGGGTTTTTAACCCCCACAAACTACTACAGGGAAAAATAGTGATTACCAGCTCAATGCATATAAATATTTCGCGAAGGGTTGGTTTTGTTCGTCTTGTTCTAACGATTCCAACCATGGGTCTCACAAGTCTTAATTTTTCCTGGATTGCAAAGCCCCAATTTCAAAGCTTAAGAACCCTAGAAATCGTTCATGGCATCTTGCGATTCAGGGAGTTATATTTCAATTAAGTGATACCATTAGCTTCGTATGGTCCCTAGCAACATAAATCAACCACAAAAACATGTTAAATATGCATGAATCAAGATATACGATTATGGATAAAAGCTGCAAACTGTGATTCTGTATATAGTGATTCTTTGAGCTTTAAGGCCTGAATTTGATTGCCACACGTTCCTGGAACCTCCTGCAGTGTATTAGAATCAACAAAAGTCCTTAAATCTCCCTAGAATGCAAAAATCAGTTTGCAATTTTCTTGAATTTTCTCAATATGCTATGGCTTTTTTCTGCAGCTTTCTCACGTCTTTTAGGTTAGGGTTTGCTTGCATATATATAGGGCAATTGAATTAGGTCAAAAGCTTGAACAAAAATCCATTGCATTGATGCTTGAATCCTTGATTGGAAATCAAATCTTTTTGATTTTTCATGATTGGAAAATGTTGCCAAATTTGGAGATTTTTGTATCTTTGACTTGTGCACGAATTTGCCAGCATATCTTGACCATATTTGCTTCACAAATTGATTGAAAAATCAAATCTTGCATTTTCCTACAATTAATATTAAATAAAAATCCAATTAATCAATAAAAATAAGAAAATAAATTCAATTAAGCTTGGTGGGTCGTGCATAGGTCATGGATGAAGTTTCAAGAAGAGATTTGAGGCCCATTAGCAAAAATAAGGTGTTTTGAGCAAAGTTGACTTTTGCAAATTCATGAAAATTTCCCAACTTCTCCAATGCACAACTTGCTCAATTTTGATCATATGACAATGTTCTTGGACATTTTGGAAAGGTCTTGAAGTCCTCTAACCAATTCCTTTGGTCCCATGTCATTTGTATTTACCAATCTCAAGTTATGGTCTTTGACTCAAAGTGTACTTTTGTTGACTTTTGAAATTGACCTATAATGTAAAAATTGGTAACTTCTTGTGAGAGAATTTCTTGAACTTGGAGTGTGAAGATGGATTGTAGGAAATGTCATCCTCTTCAAAATGAGCATTGGATAGGATTTTTCTGACAAACCATGAAAAAGTTATGCCCTGGTCAAGATACAGTTGACTTTTCTGCTGTCCAAAAATAGTAACTTTTTGCACCTTGATGATTTTTGAGCCATTCTTGTGGAATCATGATAAAGACTTGATAAAATTATGATTGTGAGCTCAAAATAAGATGTTGACCAAAAATTCTGACTTTTGACTGCAAAATGACCATTTTTCCTTTGCAGTTGACTGTGGATCAAATGGAGCTTTTGACTATGCAAATTGGCACTGAGTCTTGAAACTTGGCATGTAGGTGCTTGAGAATGCATATAGGCCTATGAGACTTGATTGAACCATTGAAAACCCTAAATTCCTTGAAAGAACCAAAACCCTATTTTCAGCTGGCCTAGGAGATGGTTTGACTGTCCACCTCTTGAGCCATCTTGAGTAATTTGAAGATTATTCTTGACAAATCTTGAGGAATATGGGAGGGAAAATTTTGGGGTACAACACCCTGGTTCTAGTCGCAACACTTTCTTTTAACTGGAAACACGTTTTGGCCATGAATTTTCAAATTCCTTTTCAAAACTTTCCTTTTAAATTGTTTGAGCTATAGTTTATACAAATTTTTCGTGAAGGTTTGGTTGTCTTCGTCTTGATGAGATAAAGCGAATGACATAGGTCTAAGCTTCAGATTTTATAGTTTAAGAGACCTGCATTTCACGTTGGTTGGAGGTCGAAGATGTCCAACGTGTCATCTTCCAACCAATGATGGTGTGCCATTTGTTCTTTTTGAATTTTTGATTTAATTAGTGATCTAGTGTTTTATTCGCCAAAGTCCATAACATGCACAGCGCGCCAGGTCCACTTGATATGTTTACTAATGCATTTTGACAATGATCAGATGGCCCATATTTTTTTGGTTTGATATTTTATTTTCTGATTTTTATTTTAATTGATTTAAACTTCAAAAAATCGTAGAAAATTCGTTTTAAGTCCAAAAAATCTGAAAAAATTATGAAAAATATTTTTGATTTTTCTCTTTCTGATTTTTATTTTTTTACAATTTTATTTTGTGTTTTGATATTTTTCATAAATTTTCACTTTATTTGAATTGTTTTAAATGTTTAAAAATACTTTTATCCATTTTTAAATTCTGGAGAAAAAAATATGGAATGATCCAATGATATTGTGACAAATATTAGTCACCTCATTTATTTTTTATTTCTGATTTTGTTTCTTTTTTATCATTTTTGGTTTATTTTACTCATTTCTTTTAATTTTAAAAATGGTTTCTGACTTTAAAAAAATTACCAAAAATTTTATAAAAATATTTGAGTTCATTTCTGATTTTTCTATGGTCTTACTTAATTTTTCTTGATTAATTTGAACATAGTTGATATTTTTCTCTCTCATTTCTATTTTAAAACATTTTAAAACCTTTTTTAATGCATATATTAAATGTAATATTATTTTGTGATTATTTTCTGGCTGATCTTGGGTTGAATTTTTTATCATGAACTTTGTTAACATCATTGGATCCATGGTGTTGAGTCTAACTCCATAAAAGTGGATGAATGATTTTAATAATAGTTTGATTAAAATTTAATTCAAATGTGGTTTGTATATTCTTTCCCACTCCTCTTCATCTCATCCCTTTCTTATTGCACTAAGTGTTATTAGAGCATGATCTCTATATCATGTCTCAAAATAAATGGTGCATAGATTGCTATTGATCAACCTCAAAATAGGTGTGACTTCTATATAAGTCCACTTACGATTGCTTAACATAGCACTAAATTTTATCCCGATTCGAATAAATGATCATTCGTGGCCCAAACCTATGTTTGCTAGCCCAAGTATGTTAATTTGATCTCTTTGATCCAATAACCTTGAGATTCATTATGTGGAGGCTTTGGTTCTACCAATTCTTTAATGGATCTACATCACTTTTGGTCAACGCGGATCACTTAAACATCGTTGATCAATAAATGCTACTCTTGAGGATTCATAAATGGATGATATACTTGACAAAAATCAAATGCAACTGTTGTATGGAGGCTTTGGTTCTACAAATCCTCTAATGAGTTCCAAATGAAAGATTCAAGATGGTCATCCAACTAATCACTAATTGTTGACAATTGTTTTATGTTTTTACTTTATGCTCTATTTTATGCCCTTTACTTTATGCACCATTTATTTTTAGCATTTGTATTTCATGTTATCTTCATCTTTGCTCACTTGAGCATTTACTTTTATGTCATTTTTATTTTGCTCACTTGAGCTTTTCTTTTCTTTTTTTAAGATACCTAATAATCAACATGAACCATAAGAAACATTTAATGATACTTGGACTATTTGGTTATTATCCTTGGCATTATGGAGTATTGGACTTCTTGGACTTAGGATTAGAAACCTTGGCCTATGTTGGAGACCTTGTGACCTTAATTGATATTTTGTCTAGAGTTCTTGAGGTTTACCTCAAGACATTTGGTTATTTGTTTGTTTTGTGTGCAGGTTATTGTGATTACATTCTTTGTTTGTAATCTAGAATTCACCCGTATACAACCGTTACTCTGCCTAATTTTTGTGAAGACTTAATACATTTAAAGTTTGGTTCTCTCAAGAAGTCTAGTATCATTGCTTGCCTAGTTTCAATCCAAAGAATGGGAATTCCATCTTGACTCATAATGTCAAGTATTTGCTTCTTGTTGGTTAGATGGTTCTTATCCCTAGCTTTTACCTTATGCTTTAAGATAGTCCCTTATTCTCCTCCCATCTTCTTTAATTTCAAAAATCTTCTTCCTCCTTTTGAAAATTCTTCTAGTTTTTTAAACTTGAACCACTTTCATAATAAACTTGGACTTAGGTCCATGCATTTTCAAAACCTTTTCATAAATAAACTTCAATCAATTTAATAACACCTTGACTTTTTTTTGTAAGAAGACTAAAAGTCAATCAGTCTCATTTCAAACCATTTTTGCCACTTTGGCTTTGTATTTTAAAACCTTTCTCAAAAGATCAGACTCTTGTCAATCCTTGTAGTGATGCAAATAACTATACTTCTACAATATGTAGTGAAGTGATATATTTTCCACTTGGGTGTTGAGTGAGGCTTTTGTTGATTTTAAAATCCAAGTCTTATCCTTCACTTTGAGATGATGCGAATTCTCCTTTCTCATGGTTGTGGGTAGTAAGTATGTTTTCCACACAAACAATGATGATGATGTCTTATCTCATAAAATCAACCAACACAATTATGTTTCAAAATTTTTAAAGAGAAACTACGTGTACCCTGATCCCCTATTGCACGAAAGGTGGTACGTAGGCACTAAAGGTACGCAACAGCGGCGGGTGCAAAAATCATAAAAAATATATTTCTTTCCTCACCTCCACCATATATTTTACACACAACATTTTATTGCCAAAATATACAGATTTTTCAAAGAGGTTCATGTGGAGTACTGTAGATGTTTAGGGTGCTAATACCTTCCCTTTGCATAACCAACCCCATTACCTAGAATCTTTCCCCCTTTTTTGGGTTATTCGCTCTTTTCCCATTCCTTTGGAAATAATAAAGCGTGTGGCGATTTTTATTTTGATATGTATAAGTCTAGTCAATTCAATGGATTAGTCTTAAACATTTCTACCGCTACAGAAAAAATAGCGACTTCACTGGGGAAAGAATGACCTCTTGCTGGTCCATCCCTAAATGGGTTAAACCTATCTTTGTTTATATTTGTATATGTGCTATTGTTGTTTAAGTGTTATATGTTGTATATATGTTTGTTTGGATTTTCCTGTTTTTCAGGGTGCTTGGTGATTACTTATAAGTCCTATACCCAGACTTAGGCAAACTTTAAGATAGGACGGGTTGTATAGTCATGTTAACTTTGAGGGAGTAATCCCAAAAAAGGAGGCATCATATCCCCCACTCAGTAGAGGCCCCTTTGACTGTAGTGTCGTTTACCGAGTAATCGAGAAGATGTGCTTCTTTCAACCTGGGAGCCTGCTGAAGCTGAGGATCATAGAATACCTAACACATCTTGACCTTTTTGGTGTAGTGCAGAAGCTATGACGAAGTAATCCGGAAATAGTTGTCACATGATATTACGCTTGGACGAGTTCTTATTGAGAATATTACTAATTACCGGAAGTTAGTAATATCCGAAGGAAGGATGTAGGCTCTGGGAACCTTTAGAACCTTGTTCGATAGGTGATAACTTTTAGACCATATTGTTGTACCCCAAAATTTGCCCTCTCATTTTACTCAATACATGTCCATTAAGATCTCCAATTTGCTCAAGATTGCCCAAGAGTTGACCAGACAAACTCTCTCCTAAGGCAGTATACCCCAAATTAGGGTTCCTATTTTCATCAAGATAGGTGAACCACAAAGGTCCCAAATTCCTTCTGAGGTCCTAATATATTCCCAATATCATCCATGTCAAGTTTCATACCTTGCACAAGAAGGTTGCTCAGTCAACTGCTCAGATGCTTGAGAATCGACTATACTAGGTCAAAAGTCAATTGTGGCCCACATACAGTCAAACCTCAATATTTTTGGTCAAAATCAACATTTTGAAGTGACTTCCATCATTTGATCAAGGGTTGATCATGATTCCTCAAGGAATGCTCCAAATTCATCAAAACCCAAAAGTTGCTAAACTAGGGTTTCTTAGTAAAAGTCAACCCAACTTTTACCAAGCATAACTTCTTCACACTTTATCAGAAATTTTCCATCCAAGGCTCATTTTGAAGAGGATAAAATTCCCTACAATTAATCTTCATCCCACAAGTTTAAAATATTCACTCACAAAAAGATATGAATTTCTACATTATGGGTCATTTTGAAAAGTCAACAAAAACACCTTTTGGGTCAAAGCTTCATACATGAACATGGAGGATCCAATTGACATGAAACCAAAAGGGTTGCTTAGGGTACATCCTATTGTTTCTAAAAAGTCCAAGAACACCCTCCTAGGGTCAAAATTGAGAGAGTTGTGCATTGTCAAAATTGGCAATTTTTGGAAAATTGTCAAAAGTCAACATTGATCAAATTTGCATTTTTTTCAAAGGGGCCCATGTTTACTTGCTTGAAACATGTTTTTAATAGGACCCACGACCCCTGGGCTTTTACACCTATTATTTTATTATTTTTATCATTTATTTTGATTTTTTATTCATTTAAATCAAAATAAATCAAATTAAATGGTAAAATAAGAAAACAAATCAAATCTTGAGATTTTTGTGCACATTTGGAGTCCATATACAACTAGCATGATGATCAATTCGTGCAAGGCTCATTAGAGTTGGAAAAGATTGGATTTAAGCTTGTTTTAGAAAGATATCATACATGAAGCAAATCAAATCCAATTTTCATAATTCTCAAAGATATGATACAATTTTGTTGACCTAATTCAGTCTACTATAAGTGCATAACAATTGCAGATCAAAAACACAAGGATTGGAGGCGTGAAATAGCAAGAAAGAAACTCAAAAATTTGGACAAAAGTGTGAGATCAAAATCCGTCTTAGAGCCATCCTCAAGGAGTTTCAAGGCTAGCAATACATTCCTGGATATTTTAGGAAGCTTCTCCATTCATTTGCAAGCCTCAAAGCATCAAGAATCATCACATTACAGTATCACAGTTTGCACCCAAAACTTAAATCTGATTTTAATGTTTCATGCATGATAAATCTATTTTATCCATATATTCTTGTTCATAATCATGTTTGCAAGCTTTCTGTATCACTTAATTGTACTAACAGTGCAGGAATCCATATCCACCATTGTTACGGTTTAAGAGCACGATTTGGGGATTTCTGATACAGGAAAAATTGGGCCATGAATGAGGTACCATGATACTCGTGAGACCAAGACGAGTTGATTGGTACCATCATAATTGATTTATCATGCTTGTATGGAATTTTTGAATGACACGGGTTTTTAGCAACGAACATTGTCCGTGGGTATAGGTGAATATCTAATATGATGGAATCCATGAAGAAGACGATGACTTTGCTTCATGTGACTGGCTCATTTGAACTTTCGCGCTTTCTGTTTTTTTTTATTCAATTGTTTTGCAATATTATATTTCTTTTTCAGTATACTAATCAACAAGCCAGTTAGCCCAGTGGTGAGGCATGCTAGTGGTAAATAGAAGGACCTGGGTTTGATCCCAGGTCCCAACAAAATGCATTTTCTTATTTTACCTTTGCAGATTCAGCGTATCAATTCTCCAAGTGACTATCATACAACCTCAATGCCCAGCCATTGGATGCACAGCTAGCCAGATCCAACGTTCCAGCAATGAAGGTCCATGGTACTCCTTCAGGTCAACGCTGCACAAGATCCAGCGTGGTTGATTGGGCTTGGAGCTTAATGGGCCAAGGAATTCAGATTCATACCCCCTTTCAGCTAACAACACAGGCCCATTTGGTTATTTTTATTATTTTCTTTAATTTCTTTTCTTTAATTATTTTCCCTTTTTATTAATACAAAAATTATTTTTATAAAATTAACCAACCAAAAATCACAAAAAGGATCTCTTTTTCTTAATAAATATTTTTTTGAATTAATTAGTTTAATTAATTTAGGGCAATTTTAATTTTCTTTTTATAATGGAAAATAATTAGAATTAGGGTTTTAGATCATAATTTAATTAATTTCCTTTAAAATACATCAAAGATCATTTTTTATAAATATATATTTCTTTAATTAATTAATTTAATTAGAAAAATTAGGTTAATTTAATTTCTTTCATAATTTTAAAAACAATTAGAAATTAGGTTTAATTGATTTGTAATTAAATTGTTTTCTTCAATAAAAATCCAAAAAAAAATACTTTTTCTCTCAAATTAGGGTTCTAGATTATTTCAATCGTCCTCGCATTTAATTTGCTGTTTAAATCTAGGGTTTTGTAATTGTTCATGGTTTGTAATAGTTAATCTAGGGTTTTTATTTACTGTTTAAATCCCCGATTTTTGGCTATGTAATTAATCCCCCTCCCCGAAGCCTTGTAATATCTAGGTTTTGTTCTTCTCACTTTAAATTCCGACAATCTTTAATTGTCTAGATGCATGGCTAATAGGATTGTATCGCAAGAATGTCTGGAAAATTAAAACAGTAGATCACCTAATATGCAAAGACTAAATAACTGAAACAAATCATATGCACATATGCACTCCTAGGGTTTACCCCACTTCGGTTGCCTTCGGTAAACAATCATTAAGCATAGGAGACTTTAGTGGTTGCTCTCCAGTCTAAAAGATCAAAAAGTTGCCTCGGAAAAGTTGCCTCGAAAATGTTGCATCGGAAAGATCTTAAGACTCTAGGGTTATTACTAAAGTTTTCTAACTATTGCTTTAGTTATTGTATTTGTCCCTTTCGAATGTCCCTTACAACTCCAACGACAGTGCTACCTACTCCTTAATCGTAGGATAGCGCTGTCTAAAGGAAATAGAACGAACAATCTTTTTTCGAGTAGGTAGAATCTTAAGTACTTGCTCAATAAAAACTTTTCACACAAACACCTTTCAAAACAAATTTTCAAAACAACTTCGTCACATCCTTGAGGACTGATACAAGGGTTATCATGAAGTAAAACATTTTCAGGACAAACACACACAAGCAATTTGAAAAATGAGCAAGTACCTAAGAGCCCGTAGATTACTACGGATAGAAAGGGTGCTAACACCTTCCCTTTCTATAATCTACCCCCCGTACTCAGAATATCTCGAAAAAAGGTTTTTTCTGTTCTTTTTCCTTTTCCATGATTGGATTAAATAAAAGTCGATGGCGACTCTTGCTTACAGCGACATTTTGCAAACAAAAAACGCAAAACACAAACCAGTAAAAACAGTCGGTTCTGCCACCGTATCACTGAACTGGCGACTCTGCTGGGGATAATAAGTGGGGTATACCTTAGGATCTAGGTCATTAAATTGCTTCTCTTGATTGTCTTAATTGCTTTACTTTTGGGGGTTTATTTGGGGTTACTATAGATCCTACACCCGGATCTGGGGACACTTTTTAGGTAAACAGCAATAGATCATGGAGACTGTACGGTGTAGACCGATATGGTTTAAGTGATGGTTGTGTTGGTGTGACACTTTGGTTGGTACCGGTATCCTTCGTGGGGAAACGAGGAGAATACGGGGCCGCCACGTGGTGTCTTGAAGCACTAACGAACCTTAGAACCTTAGTGGAACAAACTTGGCCATTAGAGAGTAGTGAGATAGTCGGCCTCGGTGTAGAGCTGAGAACTTGTTGATACTCGATGCTACACTCATTGAGATCATACTTTCGGGATAATTTGGCCGCAAGAAAAGATTAAGAGCTGAAACAATGCCCGATAAAGGATGGTCAGTGATACTGAGATCCTCTAGAACCCGGTTACTTTTTAAGACAGGTTTGAAACCAACTAAACTTCAAGAGGGTACTACCTTTAACCTCATGCAAGCCTTAAACCTAAGGACTTGGTGTAACTTGACTGTGTTTGCTATACCTATGTTTGCTATACATATGGTTTATGATGACATCATGCATCATAACATGGCATCCATGCTTATTGCACTAACCATTTCAAAGACCAAGAGAATTTATCTTTGTTCTGTTTTGTAGATTATGGCTTCCTTTCATAGAAATACCATCTGAATCAGCTTTGTGAAGATACCTTCCCAACTCAAAGAGCTAGCATCAAGGGTTTCTAAAACTTCTACATTCACTAAGAGACATGGTCAACTTCTCATCCTGGTTACTTCAAACTTTGATGAAAAGATAATGAGTGTACTCTTTCAGTTCTTTGATCCCAAGCACCACTACTTCACCTTTCCAGACTATCAGTTGGTGCCTACCTTGGAAGAATTCTCTCAGCTATTGGATATACCTATTCTTGAAAAGGTACCCTTCACAGGTCTAGAAGAAGTTCCTAAGCCATAAGTCATTGCCTCAGCTTTACATCTGAAACGGGCCGACGTGGTATCCAATTGGGAACTAGAAGCGGAGTCAAGGTTTTTCTAGCTAAGTTTCTGATAGATAAAGCCCAGTTGTTTTGGAATAATATGGATTTTCAGGCTTTTGAGGAGGTTTTGGCTCTTCTTATCTATGGTTTAGTTCTCTTTCCTAATCCGAACTCATTCATAGATGTGAATGCTAAAAAGATCTTTCTCTCTCGCAACCCGGTTCCTACTTTGCTCGGAGATATTTTGCACACTCTCCACACTCGTACCATGAGGAGAAAAGGGATTCTTATGTGCTGCAGGCCATTGCTGTCGAGGTGGTTTATTTCTCACCTCCCTAAGTCCATACTGAAGAATGAAGAAGGTCTGGTTTGGTCACAAAGGATAATGTCACTCGCTCATACGGATATTCTTTAGTGTTCTCGATCTATGGAAAACATTACTATTATTGACCGCTGATCGGATTATCCTAATGTCCCACTGCTTGGTATCAGAGGGGGTATAACCTACAATCCTTGTTTAGCTCTGCGACAATTTGGTCACGCTCGAAGGGATGGTCCCCATGAGTTACTTATCGAGGGTATTGTATTCAACTATGAGGAGGATATTCAAGAGTATCGTCGGAGGTTCACACGAGCTTGTGGCATGGTAAACAGATCAAGCGTCGGGTCTTTGGGGCCAAAGACTTCCATTCCAATGGAACCTTATCTAAAATGGGTACGAGCTCGTGCCCAGAAGCTTATGATGCCCTATGTGGCTGTTTTACCAGTGATTGTGGAACCCACTACTGAAGAAGGCATTCATTACATGGTTCTCTATCCTTACATGTCCACTGATCTTGGGGAATTACAGAGGTCTTTGATCTAGTTGATGAAAGAGCGGGATACTTACAGGGATCAGTTCCATGCTCAGGAGAGGAAATTTTTAGAGCTCACAAAGCAACTGCATGAAGAAAGAGGACTGAATGACTATCTTGGCACAAAGAGGAAGCATCCATGGGATTTTTGATGTCTTTTATAGTTTTGGATTTGTTTATTTTTAATTGTAACACCTAAAAGGCATTTGAACTTCAGATTCAGCTAATAAAGTTTTTGTTTATTTTGGTTTGCAAATTTAAATTTCCCGAAGTCTTTGAAATCATTGCATGCGCATACCATTATCATACACATCATTACAGGTACCATTACAGGTTTCTCATCTCCTTCGTTGTTTATTTCAGCAGAAATGTCTTCCGAACAAAGCACTAAGGACCTGCGGGCACAGAACGCCCAATTCCAACAAATGTTCATCAGTCTGGCAAAGGGGCAGGAGGATCTGAAAGCCCTCATTCTGAAAGAGAAGAAGAAAAAGAAGAAGGTTGTTGGTATTCTGAACATGGGCCGAAGGTTTGGAGAGCGGTTGAAGCGACAGGTCGACCTGACTTCTTCATCCAAGGAAGGGGAGAACCAAGAAGGAGAGAAGGACCCTAGTCCTGCAGCCTCTGACAATGATTTTAATTATAACGATGAGCAATATCCTCCTACTGAGGATAGGTACAAACAGTTGGAAGACCGTTTGAGTGCCATGGAAGTGTAGAGGATACCCGGATTGGATTTTGAAGAATTGGGTTTGGTGTCGAGAGTGGTCATCCCGCAGAAGTTCAAAGCTCTAGTTTTTGCCAAGTATGATGGGGTGTCCTTCCCAAAGCTCCATCTCCGCTCTTATGTCTGAAAGATCCAACCCCACACCGCTGATAGAAATTTGTGGGTGCATTTCTTTCAAGATAGTATGTCAGGGACTCAGCTTGAATGGTTCTACCAGCTAGAGGGAGCCAATGTCCGAAACTGGGAAGATCTGGCTGCTGCTTTCTACAAGCAGTATCAGTATAATGTCGACCTTGCTCCCACTCGTACTCAACTCCAGAGTATGTCCATGGGTGCAGGTGAAGGTTTTAAAGATTATGCACAAAAATGGAGAGACTTTACTGGGAGAGTTCAACTCCCATCTTCTGATAGGGAGTTGGTTGATATGTTTCTGGGGATGCTATTTGGTCCATTTTTCAATCGTCTGATCGGCAGCTCGTCGGCTGGTTTTACCGAGCTGATTCTAACTGGAGAAAGAGTAGAAGTTGGGATTCGAAGCGGCAAAATACAGAAGGATGCCTCGTCATGTTCAGTAAAGAAGCCTTTTGTTGGTAAGAAGGAAGCCAGTGTCATCTATAGCCCGAGGGGTCAGAACAGGGTTCAACAATGTCAAACAGTAAGTGTTGTGATGATACCTAGACCTGCAGTTGCTCCACAATGCAACAATCTACAAAAGGTGGAAAGACCACAACGGTAGTTTACCCGCCTCAATATGACATTGGCTGAAGTTTTACCTCATCTGCTGAGATCTAACTTGGTAACCTTGAGAGAGGCTCCCAAGAATCCAAATACTACATCTCCCCGATATAATCTGAATGCCCGGTGTGCCTATCATTCTGAGAGTCATAGTCACGATACAAATGATTGTTGGGCTCTAAGAAACAAAATACAAGACTTGATTGAAGCTAAGGAGATATATTTTGATGCTTCGAAGAAGCCAAATGCCATAACTTCTCCCATGGCCAAGCACGGTCGTGGAGTTAATACTGTTGACACTAATTTGTTTGTTACCTCTGTTGATGAAGTTTCTACTCCTCTCATGACTGTCAAGAAGAATTTGTTGTTGGCCGGTTTATTTCCGGGTTGTGGTGAAGTTTACCACATGTGTTCGCTTCTACCTTCTGGTTGTCGTTTGTTGAAGTAGGTGTTCAACGCCTGATAGATAGCAAATAAATTTTGTTTGAGAAAACTTTGGTTCCCGTTGTTCCATATGAAGACATTGCCATTATAACCATCTCCGCCAATCCTTCCAAGGTTTCCTCAAGAAGACCTGTTAGGATTACATCTGCTCCAAGAATTGCCCGCTGATAATCACTGTTCCTGGTCATGTCCCGTATGTCTCTGATAAAGTTGTCCCATGGCATTATGGTGTCGATGTGTACTATCATGGCATCAAACAAGATTTGAAAGATGAAGAGGCTGATCTTGATATTGGTAACATTGTCGGAACCAGCAAAGTTACCCGAAGTGGAAGGGTCTTCTCTCCCGAGATTTCCCCTAAGACTGTCAACAAACCTATTGTCATCTGATCTGATGTTCCTGTTCTCACTCCAATTATTACCCCTGTCGGCGAATCGTCTGATACCCGTTGAAAGGAGGTTGTAGGTGAGCCTGCCCAGACGGAGGCGCCTAAGAAAGTTGTTGTGAAAGCCTTTAAACAAGAAATGGAGGAAATACTGAAAATCATTAAGAAGAGCGACTACAATGTGGTCGAGCAGTTGGGGCAGACCCCATCAAAGATATCCATGTTGTCTCTATTGTTGTGTTCTGAGGCCCATGCGAAGGCTTTGATCATGTTCCTCAAAACTGCGCATGTGCCACAAGAGACTTCAGATGATCAGTTCAAGGATTGTGTGGCCAGCCTAACTACTGATAATGGGCTAGGTTTTTCAAATGCAGACTTGACACCGAAAGGAAGGAAGCATAATGATGCTATGCATGTATCGATTGAATGCAGGGGCACCATTATGGCTCATGTGCTGGTAGATACTGGGTCTTCACTGAATGTTCTGCCGAAGAAGGCATTAGACCGATTGGATTGCGAGTGTTTAACTCTAAATCATAGTAACATTGTGGTAAGGGCTTTTGATGGATCAAAGAGAACGGTGCACGGGGAAGTAGACATCCCTATCAAAGTAGGTTCTCAAACTTTTGGTTCCACTTTCCATGTGATAGATATCAGGTCGTCGTATTCTTGTTTGCTGGGTCGGCCTTGGAACCATGAGGCTGGGGCAGTCACTTCCATGCTCCACCAAATGCTGAAGTACCCAGTGAAAGGAAAGATCGTCACAGTGCAGGGTGAAGAAGAATATATGGTGAGTCACCTCAACTCCTTCCGCTACGTAGAGATGGACGGGGAATTCATAGAAACTCCTTGTCAGAATTTTGAAGAGGTCCCTCAGATCTTGGCATCAACTGAAACTACTAGAAACATACCTCCTTTGAATATGGCTTCTCTCAAGGACGCCAGGGCCGCAGTTGAAGAAGGTGGGTGTGCCAATTGGGGTCAGCTCCCTGATTTCACTCATAAAACTGACAAATTTGGTTTGGGCTTTACTATAGGGGCTCAAAGGGCTGTTAGATGTGCTCGGGATGGAGGACCTCCCCTACGCATCAGCAATCGTGGGATCAACGCCATTGAAGACAGTGAAGAGGACTCGGACATTGACAATTGGATCTACCCAACTACCAACGGTGGACCGAGTAACTGGACGGCTAGGGACTTCATACTTGTTTCTTTTATTCCGTAGTAATTGACTTGTTTGTTTTAAGATTTGTAATAAACAATTTAAAACTTTACGGCCCTGTGCCTTGCCCGAGGCACATTGGCTTTGCTTGTGAGGGCTATTATTTGTCATTTCATCATCATTAATAAAGCATTGGACGTTTTCTTGCATACAAATTTTGCACTCTCTATTTTTCTTTTCTATTTATACTTTATTAAAACAGTTATTCTCTTACACACACTCACGTATCATAATGCAGATTCGTATCCACTCTGGATCCCATTGATAACAACTCTGCTATTTCCAGTTATGACTTCAAAAATCCGATCAACCAAGCCGAGGACGAAGGTGAGGATGATTGTGAGGTTCCTGGAGAACTTGCTAGACTGTTACACCGGGAAGAGAGGGCCATACAGCCTCATGAAGAGCCGGTTGAGACAGTGAATTTGGGTATTGAGGAAGACAGAAAATAGGTTAAAATAGGTGCAAATCTGGAGCTTAGCGTCAAACAGAGGTTGATACAGATGTTGCACGACTATGTTGAAATCTTTGCCTGGTCCTATGAAGAAATTCCTGGTTTGGACAGTGATATTATGGTACATCACCTGCCGACTAAAGAAGACTTTCCTCTGATTAAACTGAATGTTCATCGTATGCACCCTAAAATGTCATAGAAAATCAAGGCAGAGGTCATGAAACAGTTCGACGCAGGGTTCTTAGTTGTCACTTCGTATCCACAGTGGGTTGCTAACGTTGTTCCGGTACCTAAGAAGGACGGTAAGGTACGAATGTGTGTGGATTACATAGATTTGAATAGGGCAAACCCCAAGGATGACTTCCCACTTCCTCACATTGATGTTCTGGTTGACAACACACCGCAACACAAAATCTTCTTCTTCATGGACGGTTTCTCTGGCTACAACCAGATCAAGATGGCCCCTGAAGACATGGAGAAGACAACCTCCGTTACACAGTGGGGCACCTTGTGCTACAAAGTGATGCCTTTTAGGTTGAAGAATTTTGGGGCAAATTATCAGCACGTTATGTTCGCTTTGTCCCATGACATGATTCACCACGAGATCGAAGTTTATGTTGATGATATGATAGCCAGGTCTCAGACGGAGGAAGAGCACCTTGATCATCTCCAGAAATTGTTTGACAGATTGAAGACATATAAATTGAGGTTGAATCTGAACAAGTGTACCTTCGGGGTAAGGTCTGGTAAGCTATTATTTGCCCACTATTTTGTAATTGTTCATGGTTTGTAATAGTTAATCTAGGGTTTTTATTTACTGTTTAAATCCCCAATTTTTGGCTATGTAATTAATCCCCCTCCCCGAAGCCTTATAATAGCTAGGTTTTATTTTTCGCACTTTAAATTCCGACAGTCTTTAACTGTCTAGATGCATGGCTAATAGGATTGTATGGCAAGAATGTCTGGAAAATTAAAACAGTAGATCACCTAATATGCAAAGACTAAATAACTGAAACAAATCATATGCACATATGCACTCCTAGGGTTTACCCCACTTCGGTTGCCTTCGGTAAACAATCATGAAGCATAGGATATTTTAGTGGTTTCCCTCCAGTCTAAAAGATCAAAATGTTGCCTCGGAAAAGTTGCCTCAGAAAGATCTTAAGACTCTAGGGTTATTACTAAAGGTTTCTAACTATTTCTTTAGTGATTGTATTTGTCCCTTTCGAACGTCCCTTACAACTCCAACGATAGTGCTACCTACTCCTTAATAGTAGGATAGCGTTGTCTAAAGGAAATAGAACGAACAATCTTTTTTCGAGTAGGTAGAATCTTAAGTGCTTGCTCAATAAAAACTTTTCACACAAACACCTTTCAAAACAAATTTTCAAAACAACTTCGTCACATCCTTGAGGATTGATACAAGGGTTATCACGAAGTAAAATATTTTCAGGACAAACACATACAAGAAATTTGATAAATGAGCAAGTACCTAAGAGCCCATAGATAACTACGGATAGAAAGGGTGCTAACACCTTCCCTTTCTATAATCTACCCCCATACTCAGAATATCTCAAAAAAAGGTTTTTTCTGTTCTTTTTCCTTTTCCATGATTGGATAAAATAAAAGTCGGTGGCGACTCTTGCTTACCGCGACATTTTGCGAAAAAAAAACGTAAAACGCAAACCAGTAAAAACAGTCGGTTTTTCCACCGTATCACACATACCTTATGGGTAGTACCTTCGACCTCATGCTCGTGACGTTGAACCTATGAACCCTATGTTTGTGATCTTGTGTGTGATTGTTGCATCATGCATCCATGCACTCATAAGCATCTTTTGAAGAAATTTTATTTCAAGGGACTTAAAAGTTGACCATTTGCGAATATCTCAGGTACCTTTTGACCATGGATTCTGGAAAAAGAATGACCGGAAAATATAGTTTCAAAGATCCCAAGATAGATGAGTTGATCAGTCTAATTCCCGATATTGAGTGTTTTGCAGATTTTCGGAAGAAGTGTGGATCTGTCATTTCTTTCATGAAGCTTAGGATAAAGGAGGTTATTCTCTAGACCTTGGTCTAGTTCTATGATCTGATGTATCATTGCTTTACTTTCCCTGACTATCAGTTGATGCCTTCACTAGAGGAGTATTCTTATCTGTTAGATTTACCTATTATTGATCGTGTTCCTTTTACTGGTTTGGAGGGTGAGCCAAAACCACATGAGATTGTTGCTTTGATCCATCTGGGGAAGTCTGAGGTTGAAGCCCATATGACTACCAAAGGATGGATTAGAGGATTACCAACTCAGTTCTTATTGGATAAATCTCGTTACTTTGCCAAGATGAAGAGTACAGTCGCTTTTGAGCCCATATTTGCTCTACTTGCTTACGGGTTGTTCTTATTTCCTAATATGGATAAATTTGTTAACATTAATACTATCAGGATCTTCATGATTGGAAACCCAATTCCTACATTATTGGGTGATGCTTATTACTCTATTCATCTCTGGAATTCTTATCATGGGGGGATGATTATCTGTTGCACGTCTATGTTGTACCAGTGGTTTATTTCTCATATGTCTCAATTTGATGCTTTCTGGGATGTTAGGAAGGAACCCCGTTGGGCTCCTAAGATCATGGCACTTACTCACTCAGATATTGATTGGTATCCTCAGGCTTACCATGATGTGGGGATTATTGACAGTTATGGTAGTTTCCCCAATGTAACCCTTCTTGGTACAAAGGGAGGAATTAACTACAACCATGTTGTTGCATGACGACAGCTTGGTTATCCGATGATGGATAAACCAAATAGTATTCATTTGAGTAGTTTCTTCCTAAAGGAGGGAGAAGACCATAAGGAAGCTAGGGAGCACATTGCAAAGGCCTGGCGTCACATTCACAAGAAGAGTAGGAAAGACCATGGACCTAGGGGGTTGTTTCTTCGGATCCTTATCTTCAGTGGGTCTAAATAAGAGTTATTCAGTTGAAGATGTCGTATTCCCGGGAAGCACCTATGCCTGATTTGTTTGTGAAGACCACTCCTCCCTTATTGGATGATGTGGAAGAGCTACAACTTGATTTGGTCAGGATGCAGTAGTAAAAGGATGCTTGGAAGAATAAGTGACAAACTTTAGAGATTTCCTATAGAGCAGGCTTGAAGGAGAAAGACGACTTGATTGAAATTCTTGAGAGTCAGGCTGTAGAGACCATGGAGAGGAAAGGGGATTTATTTTCCTCTAAGCCTCAGTCAAATGCTAGTTGCTCACTTCCTGATTTAGGTGATTGGAAAGAGTTTTCCACCAAATATGCGGAAGAAAATTAGAGGTTGAAGGCTCGGATTGTCAGGCTTACAGGGAAGCTCCAGCGTATAAAGGGATCTCCATCAGCTTTACTTCTTAGGGTTTTAGACTTTATTTTCATCTTGTACTTGGGATTATTGAAACTTGTAATCCATTTTGAAGTTATTATAATAAAAAAATTCAGTATTTCAAATGTGTTATTACTTTGATATTTGCAATGTGTCTATAAATCTTTAAGTCCCTTGAAATATTAATAAAATAAGTCATGTGCATTGCATATCATGCATCATATTGCATATATTATGCATATCCAGGTGTCTTACCAAGCTTATTTACTTTGTTTAGCAAGCTGTCTCACCACTACAATACTCGAGCTAATTTCAGAAGGAAGATGGACAACTTAGAACAAGAGAATCGCGAGTTGCGCGAGGAAGTTTCTGCTCTGAAGGCCGGCATGGCCAATCTCACTACTCTGGTGGAAGATCAGAATCAGCCACTGAGTGTTTAACCTCAACAGACAAGGGTTACTACTGAAGCTCTGACTGTTCTTGTGTCTTCTACTCCAGATGTTGTTCAGAATCGCATGCCTCAATGTTATCCATGGGGAATGCCAGAGAACTTTGTGCCTAAAGGTTTCAATCTTGATCCTCAAGTTACTCCAGTTGTTCTGACTATTGTTGCTCCTGCACCTCCTGTGGTGCATGCTACTCCTATTGCACCTCCTTCGGTGAATATGGTCCCATTTTCTAATGATGATATCTATCGTCCTTTTCCTCCACCAAGTGAAGGCTTGGGTCTCTATGATAGAATGGATGATTTTCAAGATCAGTTTGACAAGATCTAGAGGGAGATGAAGGCCCTCAGAGGAAAGGAATTGTTCGGGTAGAATGTGAATGATTTATGCTTGGTCCCGAATGTCAAGATACCTGCGAAGTTGAAAGTCCAAGAATTCGAGAAGTACAAGGGAAACACTTGTCCTCGTGCTCATCTTGTGATGTTTATAAGAAGAATGTCTACCCACACTGATGATCAACGTCTGCTGATTCAATTTTTTTAGGATAGTTTGACTGGTGTTGCATTGAAGTGGTATATGATTTTGGACAGCATCAATATTCATACTTTCAATGACTTGGGAGAAGCATTTATCAGACAGTACAAATACAACATGGACATGGCGCCTGACCGTGATCAACTCAGGGCCATGGTCCAGAAGGATAAGGAATTGTTCAAAGAATATGCACAGAGATGGCTTGAGGTAGTCGCCCAAGTGATTCCTCCCATGGAAGAGAAGGAGATGACAAAGATTTTCCTGAAGACTCTGGGTGCTTTCTACTATGAGAGGATGGTAACGAGTGCGCCAAGTGACTTTAATGAAATGGTGGGCATGGGTATCTGTTGTACCCCAAAATTTTCCCTCTCATTTTATCAAGATTTTCCTCACAAGACTCTTTGGACTCCATACAGGATTAGGGTTTGCTCAGCTCAAGACATTTCCTTGCACTAATGACCTGAAATTATGGTTTGAGTTTGCACAGAGATTCTTGGACTTTCAATTCCTAATTTGACTTTCATACTTCATGTTGGACTTATAATATTGCCCATACCAAGTTTCAAGCTTTGAATCAATTTTTTGCCCAGTCAATTGGACAGTTGACCCAAAAATCAGCTGTATTAGGGAAAAAGTCAATTGTGGCCAATTTACAGTCAAACCTCATAATTTTTTATTCACATCAACATTATAGACTCATATGAACCATTTGATCAAGTTTCGACCACAGCTCCTCAAGAAATTTGATCAGATCATCAAAAGGGAAAAATGGTCATTTTTAGGGTTTTGATTGCAGAAGGGCAATTTCTGATTTTTCACCTAGCCAATGGCAAATTGGGTTCAAGCATGGATTCAAGGACTCAATTTCATCATATTGACCTAATCACAAGGTTAAAAAGATCTCAATTGCATTGGATTGCCAGATGAATTTTCCAGTCAACTAATCAAAAATCAACTGTACACTGAAAAGTCAAACTTTGACTTTTGGGTCAAAATAAAGTGCCAAGGGTCATTTTACATCAAGATATGTCAAAACATGAAACTTGTTCACCAAGAAACCTAATTTTGAAAATTAGGGTTTAAAATGGAAAATTTTCATAACTTAGAAATTTTCTAAGTTATGAAAATTTCTTATTTTTTCCCAACTTTTCCCAACTTTTTCACCATGATGCAATTGGATTCAAAGAAAACTTCAAACATGAAAGTTGTATTCCTCCGCAAAATCTACAACTTTGATTCACAAAGTTTTCCCAAAATATGGTTGGATCTCAAGTTATGATTTTGTGAACAAGGGTCCATGAAACTTTTAACTTAGTGAAATTTTGCCCTAGTTTAGGCAGGATTTTGACCTATCTTCTTGGAAATTTTTCACCTAGTTCCCATTGGAATCTCAAAATGAATTTCAAATATGGATTGTATAGCATGTTACAAGCTTTCCAAAATGTCCAAGAACTCTCCAAGATCATTTGTGGTTAGGGAGAATCGAAAGATTGAAAATGGAAAATCATATCTTTTGGCCAAGGCATTTGCACATTGATACAACTTGCAATTCTGTCCAAACCTTGCTTGTACTTGTTTACAGGTCCTTAAACCTTTCCAAACTCATAAATTAAATGCAAACACATTGGATTAAGGCTTTGTTCTGATCTATTAAGCATTATACAAAGGTTTAATCCATTTTTGGCAAAAAGTTAACAATGCCATTTACATAAAGCATGCTTTATGTCAAATTGATTATCTTGAGCCATACACCAAGCCTTTTGCTGCAAACAAAGCTACCTAATATCAGGAAAAGTTCACCAACTTTGTGCATCTAGAATACATGCCTGTACAACCTTGGCATGGTCACTTCTCACTTTTACTTCAAAAACAAGTCATTGTGCAAAAAGTCCACAACTTTGTAATCTAATATAACCAAGTGTTGTATTCATTTCAAACAAGTTTTACACATTACACTAAGCCAGAAACACAAGCTCACCACCTCTCAAACACCCTTGTACACCAAAAACCCCATTTTCTGCCAAAACAGGGCAGGTTCTGCAAATCACAAGCCAAATCAAAATCCACTCGTGTGTTTTGTCCCAAATCAGTTCCAACACACTCCAAACAACATACCTAAACTATCCCAACCTTTCTCAAGCCACTGTAACTCCATTTACACACTTCACCATTTTCAAATTCTGAGTTTGCAGGTTGAGTTCTACAAGAAGTTTCAGACCATTTCAAAGCAAGCCAAGCATTGGGAAAGGTCAAGGGAACATCAAGCAAGTTCAAAAGAACCTCAGGCCTCACTGAAAGTTGTTGCATTGCCATATTCGAACTTGACTGAAACAGGTATTTCTCAAACTTCTATCTCCTTATTTAGGAATCATTAGGCTTAGGTTTGTGAAGCAAAAATGTAGTCCTCATTGCCCTTGAGCTGTACATATGCATAGAATTCATTTATGTTAACTGAGCTAGGAGTATTTGATAGTTGAACTTTCTGAAAAAACTAGGTCAAGATTTAGGGCCAATGAAATTCTCTCTGGTCTTTGAGAGTTAGATTAAGTTTTTTTACATGGTTAGAATCGTGTGATCAAGAGCTATAACTTTCATGTTGCAAGTTTTTGTTTTTAAGCACAAATGCAGGAGTTACCAGTTTGAACCATGGCGCACGTTTTTTCTTGTTCAGAGGTTAGAGATGAAGTGAAGTGGGATGGGCTTGGTTCTTTTGACTATTGACACCCCTTGTTTACTTCCTACACCCCCTTGGCCCATTGATTTTATTTTTTTATTTTCCATTTTTATTTTCATTTCTGACTTTTATTATTTTTTTCTAAATATAAAAAAATCACTAAAAATATTTTCTTAAATTTTCACATTTTATTTTATTTTTGGCATAATATTTAGTTTATTAGGTTTAATACATTTATTTTCTTAAATAAAAACTTATAATTAATACAAAAATATTATATATTTTTATTTTTATTATTTATACATATAAAATAATATTTTCTCACATATTTTATTTTTTAATATTTTTGTGAATATTTTTATTTATTTTCTTTGTACATAAATAAATAATATAATGCATTTTCTTCTTAAAACAAAAATTAGGGTTTCCACCCTTTCCAAAAATAACCATTAATATTTTTAATATTTTTAGGACACTAAATAATTTATTTTACATACATAAAATAAATACAAAAACATTTTTGCATATTCATATTTAATTGCATATTTAAATATTGTCAATTTATTATTTGTACAATGAATTCAATATGGTTGTAATAGTTTTAGGGTTTAATTTTGTGCAAATATCTCCCTATGCAAACTTGTACCCCTCTCCCATAATAATGTTGTAATAGTCGTAGATTTACTTTTACGCATTTATTGCTTTTATATGCATGATTAGTAAATTAGGATTTTGTATGATAACCAAAAAATCAAACAAAATAGCTTGACTAATACAAGACAAAAGCATGAAAAATGACAACACAATGCACACAAGCACCCCTAGGGTTCTATCCACTTGTTGCCTTTAAAATGGTCATGGTATGCATGCTAGGTATCTTGGCAAAACAAAATCAAAACAAAAAAATATCATAGTCCCTCGATGACGCTATCTTGGTTGCCTATAAAAAATGATCTAGACCCTCAAAAACTTGCTAAGATACTTAGCACCATTGCTATCATGGTCATACGATGACCCACGCCCGTCCCGTTTAACATCCAAACACAAGGTTGATTACCAAATGCAATGGTAAAACAACAATGTCAAAGGATTAAAAATGTGTAGGAAAGATCTTTGAGTAGGGTAGACAACTCCTAGTTATTTGATCAAACTTGCAAACATCCTTCCTATTTTCAAAAACACATCACAACACAATTTCAAAACATTTCCCAAAACAAACTTTCAAACATTGAAAAAAATTTCAAAAGAAAAACACCTTTGTATACATTCAAACAAGAATCATTACAAAGGTTGCCTAGACAAAGGCCTCTTTTCAAAATACTTTCAAAACCACACATAAAAGCACCATTTCAAATAATTGAAAAGCAAAAGCAAGTGATCTAAAACAAGTAACTAAGAGCCCATGGAAAACCATGGATGAAAAGGGTGCTAGCACCTTCCCTTTTCATAATCTACCCCCCGAACCCAAAAAACAATCTCAAATGTCTTTCTTGTGCTTTTTGACCTTTCCTTTGGATAAAATAAAAAGTAGGTGGCGACTCTTGCTAAACCGAAACATTTGCGAACACAAACGCAAAACCTCAAGTCAGTTCTCCCACCGCATCACAGTATCCATTTAGAAGAGATTATCAGTGTCATCAACAAGTCACCTCAGTAACTCTAGTTGTTGGTGTAGCTCCAACCACCGTTGCTTATCAGAGACCATCCCATCAGGGGAATCAAGGGTATAATCATAGAAGAGAGAGTTATGACCCTATCCCTATGAGCTATACAGTATTACTCCCGGCTTTAATTCAAAAGAAGTTGGTTCATACCAAACCACCTCCCGCTATACCATCACCATTGCCTTGGTATTACAAGGCAGACCAAACATGTGCTTTTCATCAGGGAGCACCAGGGCACAATGTTGAGAATGCTATCCTTTGTAAACTGAAGTACAAAAATTGGTGAGGTCTGGTATCTTATCTTTAAAGGATGTTGGCCCTAATGTGAAAGATAATCCTTTGCCCAAGCACAGAGGAGCAAATATTGTGAACATGGTGGTCGGTTGTCCAGGTGACTTCCAGATTTTTGATATTAAATTGGTTAGAGGAGATTTGGTAAAAATGCATGCACACCTCTGTGATTTTAGCTATTATATGCATGACCATGCTGGTTGTGTTATTTGCAGTACAGATATACAGGGTTGTGATAAGATAAAGGTTAATTTACAAGAGATAATGGATGAGGGCCTCATCCACATAATCAGGCCTAGGGCAGAGTATGAAGAGGAAGTAAACATGGTTTCTGGATGTCCTGGAGAGTTAAGAATCTTTGATGTGGAACATATGAATGAGGATCTTGTACAATTTCATGCTACCTTCTGCCACATGGCTGGTCAGGTAGAACATCAGTATGGATCTTGCCGAATTTACTGCCGGAACTCCCGAGGATGTTTAATTGTAAGGAAAGATATTCAGTTGTTATTAGATAATGAAACTATCAAGGTTACAGGCCAAAGGGATGATTACCATGAGGTTAATGAGATTGAGGTTTGTTTGACTGAAGAAGAGTCAGATGACGAGTATGCCTCTGCGGATAAGTTCTTCTCCTCAGATGAAGATATGTTTTCCAGAGATGACTCTGTAATGAATGAATGTGTTGAAGAGGGAGTAAATGTTATTGTGCCTTGTTTTGGTGCACTCACCCCTTTTGAAGTTGAATATCATGGCAAGCCAGCTATTACTCCATTGGTGATTAATTTGTCGGGTCATGTCCCCTACGAGTCAGACAAGGCTGTATCCTACAAATATAATGCTACAATTTTAGAGGATGGTGTGGAAGTTCCCATCCAGCCAATGCCTAATGTTGGAAATATTACTGAGACTAGAAGAGTGACCCACAGTGGTCGTGAATTTGCACCAGTTGTTCATAGAGATGTTAGTACTGGAAAGAAAATTGTTGAAACTGTTGAACCCAAGAAGGCAGTGGGTGAATCTAGTGGAGCTACGCTAGAAAAGGAGGTGGATGATATTTTGAATATAATCAAGATGAGCGACTACAGAATTGTAGATCAGCTACTACAGACTCCTTCAAAAATATTTATCTTGGCTTTATTGATGAACTCCTCTGCTCACAGAGAATCTTTGATGAGGGTACCTGACCAAGCTTTCATGGAAAGTGATATGCCTGTAGACCAATTCAGTAGTGTAGTAGGGAACATTACAGCATGTAATAACCTAAGTTTCTGCGACGATGAACTGTCCGATGAAGGAAGGAATCACAATCTGGCCCTCCACATCTCTATGAACTGCAAGAATGATTCATTATCCAATGTACTGATTGATAATGGATCTTCTTTTAAAGTTATTCCAAGGAGCACACTTATGAAGTTGAAATATCAAGGAACGCCCATGCGCCCAAGTGGCATTATTGTGAAAGTGTTTGATGGATCAAGGAAATCTGTTATTGGTGAAGTGGACTTGCGTATTCATATAGGCCCATATTTGTTTCAGATTACTTTCCAGATCATGGATATTGTACTCGCTTATAGCTGCTTGCTGGGACGGACGTGGATACATGAGTCAGGGGATGTCACTTCGACTTTACACCAAAAGTTGAAGTTTGTGCGTGAAGGAAAAGTGGTAATTATAAATGGAGAACATGCATTATTGATATCTCATTTGTCCTCTTTCAGCATTGTAGATGCGGATGAAGCTGCTGTTGGAACCCATTTCTAAGCTTTATCCATTGATAATATAAGAGGAAATAAGAATTCTATGGCTTCGTTTAAGGATGCTCAGCAGGTTGTGCGTAATGGCCATAATGAAGTATGGGGACAAATTGTTAATCCACCTGTAAACAAGAATATAACTAGCTTGGGGTTCTCTGTGAAGAATGATAAAGGTAAGAGCATGAAGCCAAAGTCTGCTGTAGGCAAGTATCAAGACATCTTTTATAGTGGGGGTTATCTTCATCCAACTATTTCTGAGATTAATGCCATTGTGGAAGATGAAGCAGAGCCAAAAATGCCAAATTATGTAACGCACGAAGTTAGGGTTCAGAACTGGATCACCATTAATGTTCCCTCTTACATACATGTTTCAAAGTAATTTGTTTTTGTTAGTCTTTTTAAAAAGCTTTAACTCTGCCCAACGTGAAAGTATTAATATTGTATGGGCTTATCGGCTTGCTTTGATTTTTAAAATCAATAATAAAAGTTGTCTTTGTTTCCCAAATTGTGTCTTTATTTTTTGCTTTTTCTTGGAAAATGGTAAGTAGAAAAAAGCTTTCAAAATAAAGAATAGCTGATATTAAATATGCATGATCACTTGTTATATGTGTCAGTTTCTAAAAGCAATCATAAATCATATGTGCAGATTAGTTAAAAAAACCCGTTGAATACAATGACCATGCACCCTCTCCCAACTTTGAATGTCCTGTGTATGGGGCCGAAGAAGAAGACTATCATGAGATTCCAGAAGAGGTCTCGCAGTTGCTTGAGCGCGAGGAGAATGCCATTCAGCCATATAGAGAGCCATTGGAAGTAATCTATTTGGGTTCAGAAGAAGATCCTAAGGAAGTCAAGATTGGAGCATTACTACATCTTGATGTGAAGAGCAGGTTGATTGAGATGTTGAAAGAGTATATGGATATTTTTTCTTGGTCTTACCAAGATATTCCTGGTCTAGATACAAATATTATAGAGCACCATTTGCCGCTAAATCCAGAGTGCCCGCCAATCAAACAGAAGTTGCGAAGAACTCACCCAGATATGGCAGTGAAGATCAAAAAAGAAGTTCTAAAGCAGATTAATGCTGGTTTTCTTGTGACATCAGTGTACCCTCAGTGGATTGCCAATATTGTCCCAGTACCAAAGAAAGATGGAAAAGTTTGCATGTGCGTAAATTACATAGATCTAAATAAAGCTAGTCCAAAAGATGATTTTCCATTGCCACACATTAATATGTTAGTGGATAGCACATCAAAATTCAAAGTTTTCTCGTTCATGGATGGATTTTTCAGGTATAATCAAATAAGGCTGGCTCCTGAGGACATGGAAAAAACAACATTTATCACACCCTGGGGAATATTCTGTTACAGAGTGATACCCTTCGGGTTGAAGAACACTAGTGCAACGTATCAGAGGGTTGTGACAACATTATTCCATGATCTGATGCACAAGGAAATTGAGGTATATGTCGATGATATGATTGCTAAATCCCAGACTGAAGAAGGGCATGTAGAAGATTTTTTGAAGTTGTTTCAGCATTTGAGGAAGTATTGTCTCCGCTTGAATCCAAATAAATGTACCTTCGGTGTTCAGTCAGGGAAATTGTTGGGTTTCATTGTTAGCCAGAGAGGGATTGAAGTTAACCCTGATAAAGTCAAAGCAATTCAAGAAATTCCAGCGCCGAGAACTAAAAAGCAAGTCAGAGGGTTTCTCAGGCGTTTGAATTATGTTTCCAGGTTCATTTCCCACATGACTACAACGTGTGAACTGATCTTTAAGTTGTTAAAGAAAGATCAAGGTTGTGTGTGGACAGATGACTGCCAAAGGGCATTTGAAAGTATTAAAGAATATCTGCTTGAACCTCCTATCTTGCTCCCTCCTGTTGAAGGAATACCATTGATTATGTATCTGACAGTGTTAGATGATTCCATGGGTTGTATCCTGGGACAACAAGATGAAACAGGGAAGAAAGAGTACGCCATTTATTATCTCAGTAAAAAGTTTACTGATTGTGATTCACGGTATTCCATGCTGGAAAATACATGTTGTGCTCTGGCCTGGGAGGCAAAACGTTTACGGCAGTATATGTTGAATCACGCTACTTGGTTTATCTCCAAAATGGATCCAATCAAGTACATTTTTGAAAAGCCTGCTCTTACTGGGAGAATTTCCCGCTGGCAAATGTTGTTATCTGAATATGACATCGAATACCACACTCAAAAAGCTATTAAAAGCATCGTGTTGGCAGATTATCTTACTCACCAACCAGTTGATGATTATCAGTTTATGATGTATGATTTCCCCGACGAGGATGTGATGTTTCTGAAAGTGAAAGATTACGATGATCCATTTTCTGAGGAAGGTCCTGATCTTGAATCTTGCTGGAAAATGATATTTGATGGAGCTTCTTATGGTAAAGGAATTGGTGTTGTGATTGTCACTCCACATGGATCGCACATTCCTTTTACTGCAAGGTTGACATTTGATTGTACTAATAATATGGAAGAATATGAGGCTTGCATCATGGGTCTCGAGGAAGCTATTGATCTCAGAATTAAAATTCTATATGCGTATGGAAATTCAGCTTTGGTAATAAATCAGATTAAAGGAGAGTGGGATACTCGTCACCCCGACTTGATCCCTTACAAAGATTATGCTATAAGATTATTACCCTTCTTTAATAAAGTTAAATTCCATCACATCCCTAGAGACAAAAATAAAATGGCAGATGCTCTAGCAACTATGGCTTCTATGTATCAAGTGAACACTTGGAATGATATACCTCGAATTATAGTTCGGCGACTGGATAGGCCCGCTCATGTGTTTACAACAGAAGAGGTAGAAGATGAGAAACCTTGGTATCACGATATCAAGCATTTTCTCCTGACTCAAGAATACCCGATTGGTGCTTCGAATAAAAATAGAAAGACATTGAGAAGATTGGCTGGCAGCTTCTTCCTCAGTGAAAATGTGTTGTACAAGAGAAATTATGACATGGTCTTGCTCAGATGCGTGGATAGATACGAAGCAGACATGTTGATGCATGAGACTCATGAAGGTTCATTTGGAACTCATGCCAATGAACATTTGATGGCTAAAAAGATGCTGAGGGCAGGTTACTATTGGCTGACAATGGAATCTGACTGTTACAAATTTGCAAAGAAGTGCCATAAATGCCAGATTTATACGGACAAAATCCATGTGCCTCTGACACTTCTCAATTTTATTTCTTCCCCGTGGCCTTTCTCTATGTGAGGTATTGACATGATTGGAATGATAGAACCCAAAGCTTAGAATGGACACTGTTTTATCTTGGTAGCAATTGATTACTTCACCAAATGGGTGGAAGCTGCTTCATATGCTAATGTTACTAAGCAGGTGGTTATACTCTTCATTAAGAATAATCTCATATGTCGGTATGGTGTGCCGAGCAGAATTATCACCCATAATGGCTCGAATCTGAACAACAAGATGATGACAGAACTTTGTGAAGAATTCAAGATCGTCCATCACAATTCATCTCTGTACAGACCGAATATGAATGGAGTTGTTGAAGCTGCTAATAAGAATATCAAGAAGATCATCCAGAAGATGGTTGTTACTTATAAAGACTGGCATGAAATGCTCCCTTTTGTTGTACATGGATATCGGACATATGTCCGCAATTGAACAGGAGCAACCTCGTTCTCCCTTGTGTATGGAATGGAAGCGGTACTCCCAATCGAGGTTGAGGTTCCCTCTTTGCATGTCAGAGGCAGAATGGGTCCAAAACAGGTTTGACCAATTGAATTTGATCGAATAGAAGAGAATGACGGCTTTGTGTCATGGGCAGTTATATCAGAAGAGAATGAAGAAAGCTTTTGATAAGAAGGTCAAACCTCGTGAATTTAGAGAAGGCGACCTCGTGCTCAGGAAGATCATGTCTTTTAACGCTGATTCTAGGGGAAAGTGGACTCCCAATTTTGAAGGCCCATATGTTGTCAAGAAAGCCTTCTATGGTGGTGCATTAATTCTTGAAACTATGTGTGATCGGTGGGAATGAGAACTAACTGTTTTTTAATGCTGGTTCGCGTTTGCGTTTGTTTTCGCAAAGTGTCGCGGTAAGCAATAGTCGCCACCGTATTTTATTTTATCCAACAAGGAAAGGACAAAAGCACAGAAAAAATTCCTTTTCGAGATGTTTCTCGGGTTTGGGAGGTAGATTATAGAAAGGGAAGGTATTAGCACCCTTTCTATTTGTGGTTATCCACGGGCTCTTAGGTACTTGCTCACTATGTTTTCAAAAGTTTGCTTTTCTTTGTGTTTGTGGGTTTTGAAAAGAGTTTTGTTTTTAAAGAAAGTGTAAGTGTGAAAAGTTTTGTTTTGTTTTTTAAAAGGAGCGAGTACTTAAGAACCTCTACCTACTCAAAAAGGAATTAAATTGTGCAAACGTCCTTTAGATAGTGCTATCCCACTATTGAGGAGTAGGTAGCACCGTCGTTGGATTTTTCGGGTCAATTCGATTTATGGGACGTGTGGTCATTAAAGCAAAGTTAGGACGCCTTAGTGGTAATCCTAATGTCTTAGATCATTTTTATCGAGGCAACCATTTTGAGGCAACTTTGATCTTTGGACAGAAGGACGACCTCTAAAACATCCTATACTTAATGACCACATTTGAGGCAACCAAGTGAGGTGTACCCTAGGAGTGGCATGTGCAAGTGTGTCAATTTTCAGTTTATATCATCTTTGTATTTTTAGGTGTTCTACCATTTGTTTTTAGATCTTGTCATACAATCCTAGTTAGCATACATCTAAGCAGTTAATATATATATACAGAAATTTAAAGTGCGGAAATTGTAAATCCTACGCTATTACAAGGCTTCGGGGAGGGGGATTATTTACATGTCCAAAATTGGGGGAATAATAAGCAGTTACAATAAAATAAACGCGCGTGAATCTTAAAAATCCTAAGCATATGATCTTTTTGTTATTTTATTTTATTTTAGGGAAAATGCTAAATGTTCAATTAAGTCAAATTTAATTAATTTAAAAAAACTGATTAAAATTAACTCTAAAACAAACCTAATATTTTTGAATTTTTTGTTTATGAAAAGGATTGAATTCAAATAAATCCTAAGTCTACTGATTTTAAAATTGAAGAAAATAAGTTAAAATAATTAACTAAATTAAATCCTAATTCTAAGTTATTTATTTTTATGATTTTTATGTTGATTAAAAAAAACTAAAAGAAATAGACAAAAACAAAGTAAACAAAGTACAAATGGGCCAGGCAGCAAAACAAGAAAAAAAATATAATTCTGGAGGTCTGGGTCGAAAGAGGTGCAGGCTGTCTTTCGATCCAGTGAAGAGGTTGGATCGAAGGTGCATGAGGGGCTGCACTCTTAGGGTGTTTGATCTGGATATGCCATCCTTCGATCTGGAAGTCCTGGGTCCAGTTCGAAGCTAAGTTGCTGAGCTTCGAAACTCTGAACAGGAATCTGAGAATGTAGTTCCTGCAAAACGAAACACATGTTAAAGGTCCAGGGGGGATTTTACCCCCCTGGTTCGAATCTCCCCCTTATTCGCACCTGCTGAATTTGGGTCTGGGTTCGTTTTATCCTGGGATTCGATGGGGAAACTTAGATTTGCCCAAACAATGGCACAACCTCATCTCTGCGCTGTAGCTTATATGTAGCACATTAAATCATTCATAAACAGCTGTAATAATATGAATATGGAATCAAAATGTATTTAAAAATGAGTTTGAGATTAAATTTTTTTTTACCAAACAGAGGTGCTTCGATCTGTAGTTCTGAGGGTGGAGGTGTTCGCTGGGTGGCAGCTTTGGCTTATGCAAGGATTGGGTATGGCTTCCTGGAAGTGCTGATGACTTTTGGCAGCGTATCTCCAGGTTCTCTATTTTTCTGTATATTTTCGTGTGTTTTTGCAACATTTGTAATTTCTTTATATAGAGGGGGTGGAGGGGACAGGAAGACAAAGGTTTAAATGACCTTGATTATGTGTTTGACAGCCATGAATGAGAATTTGTAACGTTAATTATGTGTTTGAAAGCCATGAATGAGAGTTTGTAACGTTGGCTAAACACATGGGATCCTGTCCCTTTTTGAATTTGAATGACATGTAACTGGCCTTCGAATGCTCCCTTTCGAATGGGCTGATGGCCTCCTTCGGATGCTCCCTTTCTAATGGGTTGATCGCCTCCTTCGAATGCTTTCCAAAGCTTCTTCGAATGGACCTTTTTGGAATTCCAATCGAAGGACATTGTTATAATGCCAATCGAAGTACCTGTCCATAATGCCAATCGAAAGGCTTGTCCAGAATGCCAATCGAAAGGCTCCTTCAGAACACCAATCGAAGGGTCTTTCAGAATGCAAATCGAAGTGCTTGTCCAGAATGCCAATCGAAAGAGCTTGACAGAATTCCAATCGAAAGGCTCCTTCAGAACACCAATCGAAGGGTCTTTAAAGCACCACTCAAAAATTTTCCTTTTCCTTAGGCAAGAGTTTGTGATCAACCATGCAGGGGGAAGACTTTGGGAAACATGAGAGGGAAAATTTTGGGGTACAACAGTTGCCCCTGTTCAATCTTCTTAAACCTGAGGATGTAGATTGGCTTGCGTGCCTTTCGTGATCCGAAGGTGGAAGATGATTGAACACTAGATTGCCCAGAAATTTGCACTCGCATGGTGTAGTATCAGCATTGTAATGTCAGGAATGGGCTTACAGATGCCATTTGGAGATCGTTGGTAGGAGGATGGGCTTATAGATGCCATCTTCAGGAGCGTTGATCGCATAAGAGATTCCTTAGCGAGAACTTGCATACCTGTTGTTGTAGAAGATTCCACTGGGGAAGTCTAACTTCGTTGAGATTTAGGAACCTGCATGTACTTCAACTGAGAGAATGCTTCAGCTGAGTTTTAGGAATCTGTCCATAATTCAATTGGGGGGAAACATCTTCATCAAGATCTAGGAACTGTCTCGTGCCCACCGGGAGTATACCGTTGAGGTTATAGAACTTGTCCACACTATGACGGAGGAAAACATCAAGATCTAGGAACTGACTCGTGCTTAATGGAGTATACCGTTGAGGTTATAGTACTCGTCCACACTATGATGTAGGAGAACATCAAGATCTAGGAACTGGCTCGTGCTCAATGGAGTATATTGTTGAGGTTGTAGTACTTGTCCACACTATGACGGAGGAAAACATCTTCATCAAGATCTAGTAACTGTCTCGTGCTCAATGGAGTAGACCGCTGAGGTTATAGAACTTGTCCACACTATGACGGAGGAAAACATCAAGATCTAGGAACTGACTCGTGCTCAATGGAGTAAACGGCTGAGGTTATAGAACTCGTCCACACTATGACGGAGGAAAACATCAAGATCTAGGAACTGAATCGTGCTCAATGGAGTATATCGTTGAGGTTATAGTACTCGTCCAAACTATGACGTAGGGAAACATCTTCATCAAGATCTAGGAACTGTCTTGTGCTCAATGGAGTAAACTGCTGAGATTATAGAACTTGTCCACACTATGACGAAGGAAAACATCAAGATCTAGGAACTGACTCGTGCTCAATAAAGTATATCGTTGAGGTTATAGTACTCGTCCATACTATGACGTAGGGAAACATCTTCATCAAGATCTAGGAACTGTCTCGTGCTCAATGGAGTAGACCGCTGAGGTTATAAAACTTGTCCACACTATGACGGAGGAAAACATCAAGATCTAGGAACTGACTCATTCTTAATGGAGTATACCGTTGAGGTTATAGTACTCGTCCAAACTGAGACGTAGGGAAACATCTTCATCAAGATCTAGGAACTGTCTCGTGCCCACCGGGAGTATACCGCTGAGGTTATAGAACTTGCCCACACTATGACGGAGGAAACTGTCGAGATTGAGAACCTTATCTGAAATTCAACCGATGATAATTCAATTGAGATTTAAGAACTGGTCAGATCTTCGACTAAGCTGTGAACTTTAACTGTATCTTTCCTGAAAGTTAAAGGTCAGTCATATGCAATGCATATATGGATCAGGCAATGATGTTCTCAAAATAAATGAGATTGTATTCGTATGATGCGTAATGCATGTCTCATGATGTATGGGAATGTGATGTTTTAGCTGGGGGAAAATAAATCCCGGAGCTGCTGGAGAATAGGGTCGAGCTCCTCGTTTCCGCTGGGGATGTTGAACGAAGATGATTGTGAGAATAAACCTGCAAGAGAGGAGGACTCCGTTGGGGAATAAACTTGATGAAGAGATTACCCTGAAGGGAAATACTCTGTGGGGAAGAGATACTTTGCTGAGATTTTAACGATAAACTCCACTGGGGATTCCGTTGATAAGCTCTGTTGGGGATTTTGATGATAAACTCCGCTGGGGATGGATTACCGTTGCTGGTGATATTGAATCTGTTGAGGATAGAAATCCTGCTTGGGGAAAGAAAGAACTTCGCTAGGGATGATCTTTCAGTTGCAACTTGCTGAGGATAACCTTCTGAAATTGGCTGGGGAGATACATTTGTATTCTGCATGGGACAAGCTTCCAGAATCTACTGGGTAAGATGATTCAACTCTGGCGGGGAAGCCTTTTTAGACTGCGTTGGGGAAATGGCTCCACTGGGGGTATCTTGTATTCCTCCGGGAAACATTCTTATACTCTGTTGAGGAATATTAAGACTGTCGGGGATGCTCTTACGCTTGCTGTAGAATGTCTTTATACTCCGTCGGGGAATATTAAGACCTTCTGGGGATACCCGACCTTTTCAGGGCTGATGGTAGACCAACTCTGCTTGAGGAGAGTATTGCCGACTCGTCCGTAGTTGCAAGTTTTATCTGAGAGAGATATCATTACTGTCTTATCCTGCGGGGAGTGAAGGTATCTTAGCCATATTCTTCAGCTGAATATATATCTTGGTACCTGGTGAACATAGCAAACTAGACCACTCAGACAATTCTTATTGCCCCTACTTCTGATATCACCCGTAATTTGTCTTTTGTTTCGCATGTAAATATTTATGAGCAGCAATTAATGTCAAATGCATATATCAATAATGAACATTGGACGTTCTTTGCAAAACAAAACAGATAAAGGAAAAACAATTTGAAATTTGTTTGAAAATGAATTTGTATTGACTTTGAAGTCTGGCCTGTAAATAGGCGTTTTGTACAAGAGGCTGGCGTCCTAGTAAGAGAACACCGCCGAACAAATAGAATTTATACAATTTGTGAAAACAAAACAGCTATGTGAATAGTCCCACTGGGTTCTAGCTCTGCTATTGCCTTTATATCTTCAAGCATCTGATCACTTTGCTACTTAGTTGAAGATGAATCTGATTGACTGGTGTCGTCCGAGCCTGATAGTTGATACCGAAGTCCGGATGCGAGGTGATCCAATGAGACATAGCCTTACGCTTTAATCCCTAACTTTTGCCTGGACCGCCTGTTGTACTCCAAAATTTGCCCTCCCATATTCTCCAAGGAATTGCCAAGTCAAACTGCAAAAGTTCCCCAAGGGTTGCACAGTCAAAAGTCTCATATACAGTCAAAATTAGGGTTTGTGTTCTGATCAAGAAACTGAAGTTTTCAAAGGCCCAATCAAGTCTCATATGCCTACAAATATGGTCAAGTATCCTCATATCAAGTTTCAAGGCATTCAGCACAAAATTGCACAGTTAAAAACCCTAATTGCACTACAGCCAACTGTAGGGGCAAAATGGTCATTTGACAGTCAAAAGTTCAAATTTTTGGTCAACATATCATTTTGAAGCCACAAACATCATTTGATCAATGCTTGATCATGATTCTCAAAATTTGGCTCAAGAAATCATCAAGATGCAAAAGTTTCCTTATTTGGACAGTTGAAAAAGTCAACTGAAATTGACCAGGGCATAACTTTCACATGGATTATCAGAAAAATTCCATCCAAAGCTCATTTTGAAGAGAAAGACATTTCCTACAAATCATCTTCATACTTCAAGTCCAAGAAATGCTCTCACAAAAAGTTATCAATTTCAACATTATAGGTCATTTTCAAAAGTCAACAAAAAGGGACTTTAAGTCAAAGGCCATAACTTGAGATTGGTAAATCAAAATGACATGGGACCAAAGACATTGGTTAGAGGACTCAAAGAAATTTCCAAAATGTCCAAGAACATGAGAAAAACTTTAAAATTGAGCAAGCTATGCCTTGTGGAAGTTGGGAAATTTTTGGATATTTTGAAAAGTCAACATTACTTCAAATGACCTAAAATTGCTAATGGGCCCATTTTTCTTCCATAATTCATCATCCATGACATGTGCACGACCACTTGGCCCAAAGGGAAGTATTTTCTCATTTTTTTATTTATTTATTTGAATTTTTATTTATATTAATTCATTTAAATCATTTAAATATATGAAAAATACTTAACTTAACCTAACCAATCTTTTTATACATGTTTTACTCTCAAGATTTCGTGCTTGTACCAAAATGGAAAGAACTGGACTGATTAGATCATGATTTGCACAAAAGCACATAGAAGAATATTTGAAAAGATCCTAGAAAATCAATTTTCAAAATCAATGAATGCAATGGATTTGATTGAGTTTTTTTGACCTAATGCACTCACTACATATGCTAGAACACAACCCTAATCAGAATAGACACTAAGCTGCGCAAGAAGGCCATTCACAAGCTTGGAAAAATTGTCAAAAAAGTCAAAACTGTAAACACCTTTGCAAGGCGATTCAGGTCTCAAGACTTGTTTCAATAGCTTCCTCAAGGTTCACTGGACACATTCCAACCAAAAACAACAATCAAAACGCAAGGAATTGGTATACAGCATTCCAAAAGTTTCATGAAAAACTCATAATTGTATTCTCAAATTTAAGCATTTTCATAGCATTTTAATTATTGATTTGCATTCCTTATGCCATTCTAATGCTAACCAATATGATTAATTGCGTTTTTATGCTGTATACACGATTTCACCATTGACAAGTTTTAGGGTTTTGCAAGCTTCAGATTGGGGCTTTTCACCCAAGGAAAAATTGAGACTCAAGACTACCACCATTCAAATCAGTGCATCTGGACGAATCTAAACATACCCTCGCGCCGAATTTATGAGTGACCTAGGCTTATTCTCTATTTTCTCAAAACTGGCCTAAGAAAACGTACCAGAAACCGTTGCCCAATGTTTTTGTTTTCAGGAACATGAGGAAGACGACTTCGTGGCTGCCAACGATTGGCTGATTTAAATCTCGCGCGCTTTAACCCACTAACATCATGTTTTTATTTATTATATTTGTATGTTATTATATGTTAAACGTGCAAGTGATGGTTCAGTGGCAAACGCATTGGTTGGAAAGGTACATGACCTGGGTTCGAGCCCCAGGTCTTACATGTTTCCATATTATTTTGCAATAACAATTCCCATGCGCTTCAAGGCTGCAGACGTACCATATGTCTTCAAATATCTCACATCCATGTGACCCTGGAGATCAAATCAAGGGCGTAGATTGGAAGCGCATCATAAGCCTGGTCAAAGGTGCCACATAGTGCCTGGAAAAGTCAACAAATTTCAAGGTTATTGGGCTCATAATTCTTGGGCCAGACCTCCACTTTGGGGACTGATACCCCTTGGTTTGCAACTTCTCTTAATTTTCTCTATTTTTTATTCTTGTTATAATTTTTTATTTTTCTTTTAATTACTGTTTGTTTAATTAATTATATTTTCATAAAATCATAAAACACCTAAAAAAAAATCAGAAAGAAAAAGCAAAATATAATAAGTATTTTATTTTAATTATTTTCATAAACAAATTGTATATATTTGAATTTAGTATAAATTAGGGTTTAATTTTAATACTTTTAATAAATATAAAAAGAAGTAGAATTAGGTTTAATTAATGTTTTTATTCCTTTTTAATGTTTCTTTTCCACAATAATATTATTTATTTTATTTATTTTCATAATTAAAATTGTGCATAAAAATTAGGTTTAATTTAGGTTAAATTTTAACGTCTTCTTAATAAATTAAAATAAAATAGAATTAGGGTTTGCGTCGTATTTTGATTAATTCTTTTTCTATTAAATCTAAAAAACATAAAACACCAAAAAACAATTTCTTGCTTTCTTTTTATATTAATTAATTAATTTGTCGTTAATTCAATTTTTGCAAAAGGGTCCAACGCCCATGTTCTTAATTTCTTATTCGTTCGCATATTTATTTTATTTCGCTTAAATAATTATGTACCTCTCCCGAAGCCATGTACTCGCACTTTTCAATTCTTTATTTACTTTGCCTATTTATTTTTTCTGTCAAATCGGGTCCTGGTTTAATTTTGGCGATGTGGACCCGCGCCATTTGTAATAGCTTTAGATTTACTTTTCCTCGCAACTTTTAACTGTTAAACAAAGCATGCAAGAATGAATGGCCTTAAATAAAAACAAGCGTAGAACACCAATTGACATGAACAAGATAAATATCTGAATCGGACACACAAATCACACACCACCCCTAGGGTACGCCTCACTGTTGCCTTGCCTCGAAAGGTGATCGTCGAGTAGAGGACGTCTTAGTAAGTCCTCATGATCCGGGAACCTGGCATGAGGGTAGCTTCTAAGGTGTCTTCCCATTGCTCTGGTGATCACCATGTCCCGAACCTCGAATTGACCCGAACACCTCCAACGGTGGTGCTACCTACCTCTCAATGGTGGGATGGCACTACTTTAAAGGACATTTACACAGACGAATTCCTTAGGGTAGGTAGGTTCTCATAGATACTTGCTCTAAATTTCAAAACAAAACAAAATACTTTTCACACCGACACCTTTTTCAAAAAGCTTTCGAAAGCAATTTTTCAAACACTCTTGAGGACCGATACAAGAGTCAAACTGAAATTTTCAAAGAGACTTTTTAAAACCCACAGTTGAAAAGCAAACAAATCATTTTTTGAAAACACAATGAGCAAGTATCTAAGAGCCCATGGATAACCATGGATAGAAAGGGTGCTAACACCTTCCCTTTCTATAACCTACCTCCCGAACCGAGAGCAATCTCTTTAAGGAATTTTTCTGTGCTTTTGTCCTTTCCATTTGGAGAAAATAAAAGACGGTGGCGACTCTTGCTTCCGTGACATTTCGCGAACCAGCGTTAAACAGTCAGTTCCAGATCCACCGATCACAGAACTGGCGACTCTGCTGGGGACTTTACTTAAAGTGAGGTGTACCTTAGGACTAAGTTCATAACTGTGTTTTCAATTACTTTCCTTGTTTGCTTTATTATTGTGGGATTGTCTTGGGAGTTCTATAGATCCTAACCCGGATCTGGGGATACCTTCTTAGAAAGTAGCAACAAGGCTGTGAGGGAACTGTGCGGGGTATACCGACATGGTTGAAACAGTCTGCTACGTTGATGTGGCACTTTGGTGTGTACCGGTAACCCTTGAGTTCAGTCAAGGAGAGTACGGGGCCTCCGCGTGGTGTCGTGAAGCATCAACAGACCTTAGGAACCTTAATTGAACTATCTTGGCCTCTTTAGGGTAGTGAGATAACTGACTTTGGTGCAGTCCGAGGTTGGTTGATACTCGATACTACACTCAATTGAGGGTTGCTTTCCTGGAATATTTCGGTCGCCAGTTCAGTGGCTAAATCGAAACGATGAACAATGAAAGCAATCCCGTGATATTGGGAACCTTAGAACCCGGTTACTCATGATAGGACAGGTTGAGCCCACCAACTGAAAGAGGGTAATACCCAGACCCCATGCTGGCCTAAACTCTAAGGGCTTCTCTTGTGTGACTTGTGTGCCTTCGTACTTGACTACTTGCATGCTTTTTTGTCTGACACTTAAGTTTCTTGCAAGTTTTGTTTATAGTCCTTAATTAGGACTCATAGCAGGTCTACTGAATTTCCTGCAGGTTTTTTTGTCCTTAGCCAGGAATCATAACAAGGTTTACCAAGTTTCATGCAGGGTTTGTTTTAGTCCTTAATTGGGACTCCTGACCAGTTTACTAAGTGTCTTGCAGGTTTTGGTTTGCAGTCCTTAATTGGGACTCGTAACAGGGTTCACCCACATTACCCCATGCATAGCATGACATGATACCATTGCATACATCTTAACCCATTTCAAGGATCTCAAGGGTTTGTGATGCAGGTCACGGTGAATCAACTATCCCAGCAAGGGGCAAAGAGGATTTATTTTCCTCTAGCCAAAGATTGTCAGGGGCTATGACCCACTTGATATGGTGAGCTCTGACTCCTGAAGAAGGTTCCCCCAACCAAGGTTGTTTGGAAATCAAAACCAGACATGATGACTAAAGTCAGGGGCTATGACCCACTGGATGTGGTGAGCCTTTGACCTTTGAAGAAGGACTCTCAACAAATATGAAGTTCCTTCAATCAAGCTACCGGATCCCAGCTCTAACAAATTTCTTGTTTACCCCGCGAGATCCTTGAAAACGTTACATGCATATCATACACATCATTGCATAACAGGTATCCTTGTTGCAGGTCACTTACCCTTCTCGCTGTTTATTTCAGCAATGGCTTCCCAACAAGGTAACCAGGGTCTTCATGCTCAAGAGACTCAGTTCAGGGAAATCTTCCTAGGTCTATCCAAGGGGCAGGAAGAGTTGAGGGCACTCCTCATGGGGAATCTGATCAGAAAAAGTCCTGAAGATGACAAGGACGAACAGCTAAAACGTCTACAAGCTGAGGTAGACACATTGAAAACCCAAATGCTGGGGAAAAGGGCCCTCATTCAAGGTTTAGCTCAGGAGCAAGGAGAGCTGAGAGCCATGATCAGTCAGCTTCCTCAAGGCATGAAGCAACCAGCCCAAATCAGGGACCAGGTCATGGAACAGCTTCCAAAAGGGCAAAGGTCGGGTCCAATGAACAGACCTCTCCGAGTTGCTACTACTTCACAGGTCCAACAACGACCTCGCCAAGAACAGCGGGTTGATCAGAGCAGGTCGGACGAGCCTAAGAGACAATTCACCAACATCAACATGCCATGGTCACGAGCTTTACAGCACATGTTAAGGATGAACCTGATTGCGGTGATCAACCCTCCTGCAAATCCAAAGACCTCCTCTCCAAGTTACAACCCAGAAGCAAGGTGCGCTTACCATTATGGTAGCCCGGGGCACGATACTGAGGATTGTTGGGCACTGAAGTACAAGATTCAGAACATGATCGATGCTAAAGAGATCGAGTTCGAGCCCGCCGAGACTCCCAACGTGATCAATGCTCCCTTGCCAAAACATGGCTAAGACTGAAAAGACTTTTGTTCATTCGAATGTTCAAATTGCAATTTTCTTTTGTTCAAACATTTATTCATGTTAAACATTGTTATCACATTAATGCATCGCTTATGTCTATTTTGAATCAATATATTCGTATTCACTATACGCAAATTATTTTCATATTTTTTCTGATGATCAACTCTCAATCAATAATTCTAAGCCTCTTGAGGGAGGATGACGAAAACGATACCATAATCTACAGTATGCTTTTGAACAGACCCCGCTGATGAGGTACAGGCATTGTTTCAATCCCTAAACACTGGAGTTATAAGGAAGATAATCCCTCGTCAACCCCTCTGAGCCAAAGAAGTAGGAGTTTTTCTTTTCGAAATTTAAAACCCTTAATCATAACCTGGGGCAGGGTAGTTCTCTCAGTTGATCCAAGTGCATAACGAATGGCACCAAAGAGGTCCTTACAAAACAAAAGACCGTGATGGTTCCGAATATTCAATAAAGAAAGGCAGTCATTAATTCTCAAATTAAAAACTCATTAAGTCAAAACCTATGAAGGAGACTTACAAAACTGGGGCGTCCCGCTGACTGTAATTCCAAAAAAGGAAACAATTCAGGCAAAAAAAGAAAGAGATAACAAAAAAAAATCAGACAAAAAAGAGGTCACACAAACCCTCAACAAAAATGACTGCTTACTCGGAATAAATCATCAACATCCGAATCATCACCGCAAAATCAGAGCAAAAACTCAAAGCAAGGTCTGACGTATGATCAACTGAGTTTAGGTTTGGAGAACATCACGAAGAGCGGGTGGGTACAAATAAAATTTGAGCCTTTATCCTTTGTTTCTTAAACCGTGAACCAGGCCACGTTATAACCCTCAAGAGTCCTAGCTGAAGCATGGGTTAGTTCGAAAGCATACTGTTACGAAAGGTATCCTGACTCCTGAAGGCCTACGGTAAAATACGGAGTTGACATCACGTTTTACAAACAATCACCTGTTTTATTAAAAAACTGCATTTTCAAAAACTTCGAGACAGACATAAGCTTTGCATTTTTAACATAACTTTGTTTGCATGTGACTTTTCGTTTGAACATCAGGGAAATTCGCACGATGAATGCCTAATGAACAGAAGCACTTCCAATCAAGGGGCATGGTATGATCATGGTCCATTATCTGGGGCAATCCAATCAAGATTCGGAGAATCTCTCAAAGGCCACATAGCCTGGGGAAAATCTCCACCTAAGTCACTTGGGGCATTCCAACAACGAATCTTGCCTGATCAAATATCTTCTGGTGGCATGACAAAACACTCCTAACAGGGGCAACTCCCTACATTCCAAAAGCATGGACATAGTCGAAAAAATACTACGCCTAATCAAAGACCCGCTAGGTTGACATACCTAGGCAAAAATCAGGGCTTCCCGGCGAACCAAAAGGGTTCGGGCAAAAATAAGGGATGAAAATGAAAAAATCTGTACACCCGGGAAGTCGAAAACCTGAAAAGGCGGCTTGGGCAAAAATGGGTATCCCGGTGGACTAAAAATCCGAAAAGGGCGGTCCAGGCAAAAATTAGGGATCAAAGCGTACGACTATGTCCTGTCATCTTGTCACCTGCCTACCAGAAGAAGGTCGGTCCATCAACAACTATTAGCACCTCACAGGTCTTCCTCTCCCACCTCAGAAACAGGGGCAATGATAAGCCGTCCAAGCGATCTAATTGCTCTGTCCACAAGATATAAGGGATGTTCAGCTGAAAAACATAACCAGATGTCTTAATTCCCCAGAGAGTAAGTCAGCAGCCAGTACATTCCTCTCCAAGCAAAATTATCAAATCTCAAGGAAGTTGGGTATCCTCTAGCAGATATCAACATCCCCCAGCAGCAATACATATATTCATAACAAGCATCCCCGGCAGTCTTGGTCTGAAGATTGTTCCCCGGCGGCATATCAGCATTCAAAGGAATCACTTCCCCGGCATATCAAAACTTCCCCAGGAGAGTCCAATCCGGTTCCCCCAGGAAAATTGGAATTCATCTCCCCCAAGCAGTAAGCTTATCCCCAGTAGATTCTGGAAGCTTATCCTCGCAGAATACGAACGCGTCGCCCGGCTTTATTCAAAGAGTTATTTCCCTACCAGGATATAACTGGGTTATCCTCAGCCAAGAGCCACGGAGAGATCATCGTCGACGCAGTCTTCTTATCCCCAGCGAAGTCTATTAACACTTCCAACACAGCAAAGATATCCCCAGCGGAGTTATCCTCATCAACCTCAACGAAGTACCTCTTTCCCCACAGTGTTTTGTTTCCCAGCAAGATCGTTAGAGTACTTTTCTCCCCGCAGAATAATCTATTCGCCAAGTTTATTTCCCAACGGAGTTATCTTCTCCTACTGGTATTCTTGCAATCATCATCCCCAGCGGAAGTAAAAGCTTATTCCTCAACATCAGCCTAGGATACGACTTCCCGGCACCCGTCAAGGATTTACTTTCCTAGACGAAAACATACATTCATAAAACATCACATACATCATTATAGCATGCATAGACGCATTATATCATACAAGCTCATTTATGTTGAGAACATCATTGCTTGATCCATATCATGCATTGCATATGACTGACCTTTACCTTTCAGGAAAGATGCAGTTAAAATTCTCAAACATATTTCAAGGCCTTCTCTAGTCCAGCTAAATCGACTCCCAACAGATTTTTCTGATAAAGACTCAGTAGAAGTTATCAGATTATAATTTCCTATTGGTTCTCTCTCCGACGGTGCATGAGATTTCCATTTTGGGTTTTTCTTTGAGATTATATTTTCCTATTGGTTCTCTCTCCGACGGTGCATGAGATTTCCATTTTAGGTTTTTCTTTGAGATTATAATGTCCTATTGGTTCTCTCTCCGACGGCGCATGAGATTTCCATTTTAGGTTTTCCTTTGAGATTATAACGTCCTATTGGTTCTCTCTCTGACGGTGCATGAGATTTCCATTTTAGGTTTTCCTTTGAGATTATATTTTCCTATTGGTTCTCTCTCCGACGGTGCATGAGATTTCCATTTTAGGTTTTTCTTTGAGATTATAATGTCCTATTGGTTCTCTCTCCGACGGCGCATGAGATTTCCATTTTAGGTTTTCCTTTGAGATTATAACGTCCTATTGGTTCTCTCTTCGACGGTGCATGAGATTTCCATTTTAGGTTTTTCTTTGAGATTATAACGTCCTATTGGTTCTCTCTCCGACGGTGCATGAGATTTCCATTTTGGGTTTTTCTTTGAGATTATATTTTCCTATTGGTTCTCTCTCCGACGGTGCATGAGATTTCCATTTTAGGTTTTTCTTTGAGATTATAATGTCCTATTGGCTCTCTCTCCGACGGCGCATGAGATTTCCATTTTAGGTTTTCCTTTGAGATTATAATGTCCTATTGGTTCTCTCTCCGACGGTGCATGAGATTTCCATTTTAGGTTCTTCTTTGGATTATAATTTTCTATGGTCCCCTCTCCGACGGTGAGTGAGGTGGTAATTCCTTTTCAGATGTTTCCCTCTCCGACGGTGAGTGAGGTGATAGTCTCCTATGGTCCCCTCTCCGACGGTGAGTGAGGTGGTAATTCCTTTTCAGATGTTTCCCTCTCCGACAGTGAGTGAGGTGATAGTCTCCTATGGTCCCCTCTCCGACGGTGAGTGAGGTGGTAATTCCTTTTCAGATGTTTCCCTCTCCGACGGTGAGTGAGGTGATAGTCTCCTATGGTCCCCTCTCCGACGGTGAGTGAGGTGGTAATTCCTTTTCAGATGTTTCCATCTCCGACAGTGAGTGAGGTGATAGTCTCCTATGGTACCCTCTCCGACGGTGAGTGAGGTGATAGTCTCCTATGGTCCCCTCTCCGACGGTGAGTGAGGTGGTAATTCCTTTTCAGATGTTTCCCTCTCCGACGGTGAGTGAGGTGATAGTCTCCTATGGTCCCCTCTCCGACGGTGAGTGAGGTGGTAATTCCTTTTCAGATGTTTCCCTCTCCGACGGTGAGTGAGGTGATAGTCTCCTATGGTCCCCTCTCCGACGGTGAGTGAGGTGGTAATTCCTTTTCAGATGTTTTCCTCTCCGACGGTGAGTGAGGTGATAATCTCCTATGGCACCCTCTCCGACGGTGAGTGAGGTGGTAATTCCTTTTCTTATGGTTTCCTCTCCGACGGTGAGTGAGGTGACAATTCCCTTTCAGATTATAATTGCCTATGGTCCTCTTCCCGATACTGCAAAGATGGTAATTCCCGCTAAGATTTTTCTCAACGAGCGTTGTTGAAGTTAAAGTCGCCCAAGTTTCTCTTACCATTCATACTAAGGTAGTAACCATCCCTGGTTCATTCATCATCTTGTGAAGCTCCAGACTCAGCTCCCGTAACCAGTCAGGACATATCTATGCCAAGCATCTGAAATCAACTCCTGCAACGTGTCAGGTACTCATGTTTCTTTTGCAGGTATGCAGGTTCTCGCAAAGGAATCTCTTACGCGATCAACATCCAGATGGCATCTATAAGCCCATCATCCTATCTATCAATCTCCAAATGGTATCTGTAAGCCCATTCCATCATCACTGCTACTATGTGAGCGCAAATTTCTGGGCACTCTAGTGTTCAATCATCTTCCACCTTCGGATTACGAAAGGCACGTCAGCCAATCTGCATCCTCAGGTCTAAGAAGATTGAACAGGGGCAACTGTTGTACCCCAAAATTTGCCCTCCCATATTCTCCAAGGAATTGCCAAGTCAAACTGCAAAAGTTCCCCAAGGGTTGCACAATCAAAAGTCTCCTATACAGTCAAAATTAGGGTTTGTGTTCTGATCAAGAAAATGAAGTTTTCAAAGGCCCAATCAAGTCTCATATGCCTACAAATATGGTCAAGTATCCTCATATCAAGTTTCAAGGCATTCAGCACAAAATTGCACAGTTAAAAACCTTAATTGCACTACAGCCAACTGTAGGGGCAAAATGGTCATTTGACAGTCAAAAGTTCAAATTTTTGGTCAACATATCATTTTGAAGCCACAAACATCATTTGATCAATGCTTGATCATGATTCTCAAAATTTGGCTCAAGAAATCATCAAGATGCAAAAGTTTCCTTATTTGGACAGCTGAAAAAGTCAACTGAAATTGACCAGGGCATAACTTTCACATGGATTATCAGAAAAATTCCATCCAAAGCTCATTTTGAAGAGAAAGACATTTCCTACAACTCATCCTCATACTTCAAGTCCAAGAAATGCTCTCACAAAAAGTTATCAATTTCAACATTATAGGTCATTTTCAAAAGTCAACAAAAAGGGACTTTAAGTCAAAGGCCATAACTTGAGATTGGTAAATCAAAATGACATGGGACCAAAGACATTGGTTAGAGGACTCAAAGACCTTTCCAAAATGTCCAAGAACATGAGAAAAGCTTTAAAATTGAGCAAGCTATGCCTTGTGGAAGTTGGGAAATTTTTGGATATTTTGAAAAGTCAACATTACTTCAAATGACCTAAAATTGCTAATGGGCCCATTTTTCTTCCATAATTCATCATCCATGACATGTGCACGACCACTTGGCCCAAAGGGAAGTATTTTCTCATTTTTTTTATTTATTTATTTGAATTTTTATTTATATTAATTCATTTAAATCATTTAAATATATGAAAAATACTTAACTTAACCTAACCAATCTTTTTATACATGTTTTACTCTCAAGATTTCGTGCTTGTACCAAAATGGAAAGAATTGGACTGATTAGATCATGATTTGCACAAAAGCACATAGAAGAATATTTGAAAAGATCCTAGAAAATCAATTTTCAAAATCAATGAATGCAATGGATTTGATTGAGTTTTTTTGACCTAATGCACTCACTACATATGCTAGAACACAACCCTAATCAGAATAGACACTAAGCTGCGCAAGAAGGTCATTCACAAGCTTGGAAAAATTGTCAAAAAAGTCAAAACTGTAAACACCTTTGCAAGGCGATTCAGGTCTCAAGACTTGTTTCAATAGCTTCCTCAAGGTTCACTGGACACATTCCAACCAAAAACAACAATCAAAACGCAAGGAATTGGTATACAGCATTCCAAAAGTTTCATGAAAAACTCATAATCGTATTCTCAAATTTAAGCATTTTCATAGCATTTTAATTATTGATTTGCATTCCTTATGCCATTCTAATGCTAACCAATATGATTAATTGCGTTTTTATGCTGTATACACGATTTCACCATTGACAAGTTTTAGGGTTTTGCAAGCTTCAGATTGGGGCTTTTCACCCAAGGAAAAATTGAGACTCAAGACTACCACCATTCAAATCAGTGCATCTGGACGAATCTAAACATACCCTCGCGCCGAATTTATGAGTGACCTAGGCTTATTCGCTATTTTCTCAAAACTGGCCTAAGAAAACGTACCAGAAACCGTTGCCCAATGTTTTTGTTTTCAGGAACATGAGGAAGACGACTTCGTGGCTGCCAACGATTGGCTGATTTAAATCTCGCGCGCTTTAACCCACTAACATCATGTTTTTATTTATTATATTTGTATGTTATTATATGTTAAACGTGTAAGTGATGGTTCAGTGGCAAACGCATTGGTTGGAAAGGTACATGACCTGGGTTCGAGCCCCAGGTCTTACATGTTTCCATATTATTTTGCAATAACAATTCCCATGCGCTTCAAGGCTGCAGACGTACCATATGTCTTCAAATATCTCACATCCATGTGTCCCTGGAGATCAAATCAAGGGCGTAGATTGGAAGCGCATCATAAGCCTGGTCAAAGGTGCCACATAGTGCCTGGAAAAGTCAACAAATTTCAAGGTTATTGGGCTCAGAATTCTTGGGCCAGACCTCCACTTTGGGGACTGATACCCCTTGGTTTGCAACTTCTCTTAATTTTCTCTATTTTTTATTCTTGTTATAATTTTTTATTTTTCTTTTAATTACTGTTTGTTTAATTAATTATATTTTCATAAAATCATAAAACACCTAAAAAAAATCAGAAAGAAAAAGCAAAATATAATAAGTATTTTATTTTAATTATTTTCATAAACAAATTGTATATATTTGAATTTAGTATAAATTAGGGTTTAATTTTAATACTTTTAATAAATCTAAAAAGAAGTAGAATTAGGTTTAATTAATGTTTTTATTCCTTTTTAATGTTTCTTTTCCACAATAATATTATTTATTTTATTTATTTTCATAATTAAAATTGTGCATAAAAATTAGGTTTAATTTAGGTTAAATTTTAACGTCTTCTTAATAAATTAAAATAAAATAGAATTAGGATTTGCGTCGTATTTTGATTAATTTTTTTTCTATTAAATCTAAAAAACATAAAACACCAAAAAACAATTTCTTGCTTTCTTTTTTTATTAATTAATTAATTTGTCGTTAATTCAATTTTTGCAAAAGGGTCCAACGCCCATGTTCTTAATTTCTTATTCGTTCGCATATTTATTTTATTTCGCTTAAATAATTATGTACCTCTCCCGAAGCCATGTACTCGCACTTTTCAATTCTTTATTTACTTTGCCTATTTATTTTTTCTGTCAAATCGGGTCCTGGTTTAAATTTGGTGATGTGGACCCGCGCCATTTGTAATAGCTTTAGATTTACTTTTCCTCGCAACTTTTAACTGTTAAACAAAGCATGCAAGAATGAATGGCCTTAAATAAAAACAAGCGTAGAACACCAATTGACATGAACAAGATAAATATCTGAATCTGACACACAAATCACACAACACCCCTAGGGTACGCCTCACTGTTGCCTTGCCTCGAAAGGTGATCGTCGAGTAGAGGACGTCTTAGTAAGTCCTCATGATCCAGGAACCTGGCATGAGGGTAGCTTCTAAGGTGTCTTCCCATTGCTCTGGTGATCACCATGTCCCGAACCTCGAATTGACCCGAACACCTCCAACGGTGGTGCTACCTACCTCTCAATGGTGGGATGGCACTACTTTAAAGGACATTTACACAGACGAATTCCTTAGGGTAGGTAGGTTCTCATAGATACTTGCTCTAAATTTCAAAACAAAACAAAATACTTTTCACACCGACACCTTTTTCAAAAAGCTTTCGAAAGCAATTTTTCAAACACTCTTGAGGACCGATACAAGAGTCGAACTGAAATTTTCAAAGAGACTTTTTAAAACCCACAGTTGAAAAGCAAACAAATCATTTTTTGAAAACACAATGAGCAAGTATCTAAGAGCCCATGGATAACCATGGATAGAAAGGGTGCTAACACCTTCCCTTTCTATAACCTACCTCCCGAACCGAGAGCAATCTCTTTAAGGAATTTTTCTGTGCTTTTGTCCTTTCCATTTGGAGAAAATAAAAGACGGTGGCGACTCTTGCTTCCGCGACATTTCACGAACCAGCGTTAAACAGTCAGTTCCAGATCCACCGATCACACCGCCCTTTCGGGTTTTCAGTCCATCGGGATACCCATTTTTCCCAAGCCGCCTTTTCAGGTTTTCGACTTGCCGGGTGTACAGATTTTTTTTATTTTCATCCCTTATTTTTGCCCGAACCCTTTTGGTTCGCCGGGAAGCCCTTATTTTTGCCTAGGTCAGTCAACCTAGCGGGTCTTTGATTATGCGTAGTATCTTTTTACTATGTCTGCATTGACGGTGTAAGGAAGGTCGTCACCATCCATGGTGGTTAGAATCATCGCTCCTCCTGAGAAGATGTTCTTAACCATAAATGGCCCTTCGTAAGTAGGGGTCCATTTGCCCCTGGGATCACCTTGAGGTAGAATGATGCGTTTGATTACCAGATACCCAACTTGATACTCTTGTCGTCTGACTTTCTTGTTAAATGCCTTGATCATTCGTTTTTGGTACGTCTGACCATGACAAATAACAGTAAGTCTCTTTTCGTCGATTAGATTCAATTGATCAAGCCGGGTATGAATCCAGTCGTCTTCGCTCAAACCTGCATCCTTCATGATCCGAAGAGAGGGTATCTGAACTTCAATGGGCAAGACTGCCTCCATGCCATAAACCAAGGAATAGGGTGTTTCCCCTGTTGACGTCCGTGCTGAGGTACGGTACCCATGAAGAGCAAATGGTAACATCTCGTGCCAGTCTTTGTATGTCACTGTCATCTTCTGCACAATCTTCTTAATGTTCTTATTTGCTGCTTCAACAACCCCATTCATCTTCGGCCGGTAGGGAGAAGAGTTATGATGTTGTATCTTGAATTGCTCGCAGAGCTCGGTGATCATTTTGTTGTTAAGATTGGTACCATTGTCCGTAATGATCCTCTCCGGTGCACCGTATCGATAGATCGGGTTGTGCCGAAAGAACCGTGCCACGACGTTCTTGGTTACGGTAGCAAAGGAAGCTGCTTCAACCCACTTCGTAAAGTAATCAATCGCTACCAGGATGAAACGATGCCCGTTGGATGCCGTAGGTCTGATCTCGCCGATCATATCAATGCCCCACATTGCAAAAGGCCAAGGTGTTGTCAAGACCTTTAGAGGAACTGGAGGTATGTGCACCTTATCAGCATAAACCTGGAACTTGTGACATGTCCGAGAATGCTGATGACAGTCGGCTTCCATTGTGGGCCAGTAGTATCCTGCCCGAAGGATTTTCTTTGCCATGGTATGTCCACTGGAATGAGTTCCGAAAGTACCTTCATGCAGCTCTGCCATGATCCTTTCTGCTTCAATCTTATCCACACAACGCAGTAAGGTGGAATCATGATTACGTTTGTAAAGAATCCCATTGCTGATGAAGAACTTTGCCGCGAACCTTCTCAGAAACTTCTTGTCATTAACAGATGCACCCTCGGGGTATTCTTGAGCTTCAAGGTACCTCTTCACTTCATGATACCATGGTTTTTCTGTTACCTCTTCGGTCTCAAGATCACAGCAATGTGCAGGTTCATCCAATTTCCAAATGATGATCCGGGGAGCCTCGTTGTCCCACTTGACTTTGAACATAGAAGACATCGTAGCTAACGCGTCCGCCAACTGATTCTCCTCTCTTGGGAAGTGTTCAAAGGTTATCTCCTCGAAATGGGGAAGCAACGTCAATACATACTCCTTGTAAGGAATAAGATTTGGGTGTTTCGTATCCCACTCTCCTTTGATCTGACTGATCACGAGAGCGGAATCTCCGAAGACACTCAGAAACTTAATTCTTAGGTCAATTGCAGCTCGAAGACCCATAATGCAGGCTTCATACTCCGCCATATTGTTGGTGCAGTTGAAACATAGTCGGGCAGTAAACGGAGTATGAGAGCCTTTAGGAGATATGATCACAGCGCCAATGTCATTACCCAAGGCGTTTGAAGCTACATCAAAATTCATAGACCATCGGGATCCTTCCTCAGGTCCTTCATCCGGTCCAGGTGTCTCACAATCAGTCACTACCATGATATTCTCGTCTGGAAATTCAAAGTTCATAGACTGGTAATCATCCACTGCCTGGTGTGCCAAATGGTCGGCCAATACACTCCCCTTGATTGCTTTTTGAGTCGTGTACTGGATGTCATATTCAGTCAAGATCATCTGCCATATTGCTATTCTTCCGGACAAGGCAGGCTTTTCGAAGATATACTTGATCAGATACATCTTTGAAATCAACAGAGTAGTGTGAGTCAACATATAATGTCTCAGCCGGCGAGCAGCCCATGCCAAAGCGCAGCAAGTTTTCTCGAGCAGTGAGTATCGGGTCTCACAGTCGGTAAACTTTTTGCTAAGGTAATAAATAGCATGCTCTTTTCGGACAGACTCGTCATGCTGCCCCAGCACACACCCCATTGAGTTGTCAAGTACTGTCAATTATAAGATTAGAGGTCTCCCTTCAACTGGTGGCATAAGAATAGGTGGCTCCTGGAGGTACTCTTTGATTCTTTCGAAAGCAGCCTGACATTCATCGTTCCAACATACCACTTGATCTTTCTTCAGCAGTTTGAAGATTGGCTCACAAGTAGCAGTTAGGTGCGAGATGAATCGGGCAATGTAGTTCAGACGTCCTAGAAAGCCTCTGACCTCCTTCTCTGTCTTGGGAGCTGGCATCTCTTGTATGGCTTTCACTTTGGCAGGATCCACTTGAATACCTTTGTCGCTTACGACGAAACCCAGCAGTTTACCGGACCGTACCCCGAAGGTGCATTTGTTTGGGTTTAATCTCAGCTTATATAACTTCAACCTGTCAAACAGCTTCTGTGGATGGTCAAGGTGTTCCTCCTTAGTTTGGGACCTCGCAATCATATCATCGACGTATACTTCAATCTCATGATGGATCATGTCATGAAATAAAGCAACCATGGCACGCTGATATGTCGCCTCAGCATTCTTCAGTCCAAAAGGCATGACCTTGTAACAAAAGGTGCCCCACTGAGTAACAAAGGCGGTCTTCTCCCTATCTTCGGGAGCCATTTTTATCTGATTATAACCGGAGAAACCATCCATAAAGGAGAATACCTTGTGCTGAGCAGTATTGTCAACCAGAACGTCGATGTGAGGTAGAGGGAAGTCATCCTTAGGGCTTGCCCTGTTCAAATCCCTATAGTCAACACACATTCGGACCTTACCATCCTTCTTCGGTACCGGAACCACATTGGCAACCCACTGAGGGTAAGAAGTTACTGCTAGAAAACCGGCGTCAAACTGTTTCATAACTTCGGCCTTGATTTTCTCAGACATCTCTGGACGCATACGGTGATCTTTCTGTTTTACCGGAGGACAATCTTCCTTGGTAGGCAGGCGATGTACCACAATGTCGGTATCCAACCCAGGCATATCTTCATAAGACCAGGAAAAGATTTCTACGTAGTCATGCAGCATTTGAATCAACTGTTGTTTCACACTAAGCTCCATATTTGCACCGATCTTGACTTCCTTTTTATCTGTCTCAGTACCCAGATTCACTGTTTCTACTAGCTCTTCATGTGGCTGAATGGCCCTCTCTTCCTGGAGTAGCAGTCTTGCAAGCTCACCAGGCACTTTGCAATCATCTTCACCTTCGTCTACAGCTAAGTTGATCGGATTTTCAAAGTCATAACTGGCAGTAGCAGAGTCGTTACCAGTGAGATCCAGAGTGGATTGGGACCTGTATATGTGAGTGTGTGTAAAATAGCTGTTTTGCAATATGTAATAAAGAAAGACAAGGAGCACAAAATTTGAAATGCGAAAATGTCCAATACTTTCATTAATGATATATGAAAATGGCATACAAAAGCCCTCACAAATGAAGCCACAGTGCCCCGGGTAAGACACCGGGCCATAAAGTTTCAAAACATTGTCTGTTACAAATTCGAAACAAAAAGCTCATTACTGAGTAATAAAAGTAATAGGGATGAAATCCTTTGCAGTCCAGTTGTTTGGTCCACCGTTGGTCGTAGGATAGATCCAGCTGTCGAATTCAGACTCCTCCACGTCATCTTCGATGGTATTTACTCCCGAGTTGCTGATGAACACAAGAGGTCTTCCAATCCTTGCACTTCGAACAGCCCTCTGAGCTTCTACAGTGAAACCCAAACCGAACTTGTTAGTCTTCTGAGTGAAATCAGGAAGTCAGACCTAGTTTGCATACTTACCCTTCTCAATAACAGCTCGGGCATCCTTTAAGGAAGCCATCTTCATGGGAGAATCTTCCATCACAGTCTCGGCTGACGCCAGTGTCTGAGGAACCTCTTCAAAGTGTTGAAATGGGGTCTCAATGAACTCCCCATCCATCTCTACGTACCGGAACAAGTTGAGGTGGCTGACCATGTATTCCTCCTCCCCTTGAACTGTCACAATCTTGCCTTTAACCGGGTACTTTAACTTTTGGTGGAGTGTCGAGGTTACGGCTCCAGCTTTGTGGATCCATGGACGACCCAACAAAAAGAATAGGACGGCCAAATGTCCATCACGTAAAATGTAGAGTTGAAGACCTGAGAACCAACTTTGATTGGAATATCAACCTCACCGTGCACCATCCTCTTAGACCCATCAAAGGCCCGGATAATAATGTTACTCGGCTTTAGCTCTAAACCTTCACAATCCAGCCTGTCTAGAGCTTTCTTGGGCAAGGCGTTCAACGAGGAACCAGTGTCAACCAACACATGTGCAAGAGTAGTGCCCCTGCATTCAATGGAGACATGCAGGGCATCATTATGGTTCTTCCCTTTAGCAGTTAGATCAGCGTTGGAGAAACTCAAACCATTATCAGCAGTTAAATTGACCACACAATTGGTAAACTGATCAGCTGATGTCTCTTGTGGAACATGGGCCGTCTTCAGGAAGGTAATCATAGCCTTGGCATGGGCCTCTGAACACAACAGCAGTGATAACATAGAAATCTTGGATGGGGTTTGCCCCAGTTGCTCAACTACATTAAAATCACTCTTCTTAATAATCTTCAAAATCTCTTCCATCTCCTGTTTGGAAGCTTCAATAGTGATTGTCTTTGGCGCCTCTGTCTGGGCAGGCATATCAGCGGTGATCCCTTTGCCCCGAGCGTTAGATGACTCGGCGACAGGGGTAGGAACAGGGACTTGATCAGGAATGGCAGCAGGTACACTAGCAGGCTTAATGACAACAGGTACACTTGCAGGCTTAATGACAACAGGTCTTTAGATAACTGGCGGAACAATATCAGGTGAGAAAAGTCTACCACTGCGGGTGACTTTAGCAGGCCCAGTAATGTTGCTGATGTCGGTATCAGCACCGAACTCTTGCTTAACTCCAAGAACATAAACATCTGCCCCATAGTGCCAAGGGACGGCTTTGTCAGATGTATAGGGGATGGGCCCCGGAACAGTGATAATTATAGGTGCGGTCTTCAGAATAGATGTAATTCTAACAGGCGTCCTCGAGGGAGCCTTGGAAGAATTGTCGAAAATGGTAATGATAGAAACTTCTTCAGAATGAACGGGTGGAACAACAACCTTCTCAAAAAGAATCTCTTTACTATCCATCAGGTTCTGGATACCTTACTTCAGAGACGGGCAACCAGCAGGTAAAGCAGAACACATAGGGAAACCTTCACCACAACCCGGAAATAAATCGGCTAGCAACAGGTTCTTCTTGATAGTCATTAGAGGGGTAACAACATCATCCACAGAAACTACAAACAAGTCTTCCTCTACAACATTCACTCCATGCCTGGGCATGGGAGCAGTTACAACATTAGGCCTCTCGTGCACCTCGAACTCAATCTCCTTTGCATCAATTAAGTCCTGCACCTTGTTCTTCAAAACCCAACAATCGTCTTTATTATGCCCCGGGATATCAGAGTGAAAAGCGCAGTGGGCATTAGGGTTATACCTTAGTGACATTGTATTTGGATTCTTTGGAGCTTCTTTTAGGGTCACCAGATTGGTCTTCAGCAATTGTGGTAGAATCTGAGACAAGGTCATGCTGAGACGAGTGAATTGCCTTTGAGGTCTCTCGTCCCTTCGTTAGTTGTGATGCTGAGGAGCACCGGCAGGTTTTGAGATAACAACCGCATTGACAGCTTGGCGGTGTTCAGGTCTGTTCTTTCTTCTTGAACTGTAGACCGCACTGGACTCTTTCTTGAATGGTTTCTTCTCGGTGCTCGATGAGGCACCCTTCTGTATCTTCCCATCCTTAATGTCAGCTTCAATTCTCTCACCAGTCAAGATAAGGTCAGTAAACCCAGCTGAAGAGTTTCCAATCAGATGATTAAAGAACGGACCAGACAGGGTCCCCAGAAACATATCAACCAGTTCACGATCAGCTAAAGGTGGTTGCACCCTTCCGGCAAGGTCTCTCCTTTTTTAAGCATACTCTTTAAATCCTTCACCCGTCCCTATTGACATACCTTGGAGTTGGGTACGCGTGGGAGCAAGGTCGGAATTATTGATAATGCCTAAAGAATGCAGCAGCCAAATCCTCCCAACTGCAGATACTGGCTCCGTCCAACTGATAGAACCACTCAAGCTGAGTCCCTGAGAGACTGTCTTGAAAGAAATGGATCCATAAGTTCTTATCAGTAGTATAAGGTTGGATCTTCCTTACATATGATCAGAGGTGCAGCTTTGGACAGGAAGCTCCATCATACTTGGCAAAGGCAGGTGCCTTGAACTTATAGGGAATCACCACCCCAGATGATAAACCCAAATCTCTGAAGTCCAGACCGGGCACCTTCTGTATTTCCATAGCATTCAGACGGTCTTCCAGCTATTTGTACTTATCCTCAGCAGGAGGATACTGTTCTTCATCATAGTCTGTCTCGTTGTCGGAGACCATAGGGCTAGGAGCCCTCCTTTCTTGTGGACTGTCTTTCTCTCCAGACGGGGTGGCCAGATCAATTTCATTCTGCAGCCCATTTCCAAACCTGCGTCCGGTGTTGAACAGGACGGTCCTCTTCTTCTTCTTCTTCCTCTCTTTCAGAATCAGGGTCTTCAGGTCTTGCTGACTCTTAGCTAGGCTCATGACCAACTCTTGAAATTGGGCGTTTTGGGCCTGGAGGGCCTTGATAGCTTGCTCAGTGGAAGGTTCAGCAGACATGATGATTGCTGAAAAAAACAGCGAAGAAGATAAGAGACCTGTAAAAGGGTACCTGTTATGTATATGATGAATGGTATGCTATTTATATAATGCATTCAAGGGTTCAAAAATTCAAATTTGTTGCAGACAAAAAGAACACACGTCATACTAAGAAGAAATTTTGTTAGTACATAAGTGCCCCATGGGCGAAATATTACAAAATTCATAATGTAAAAAGACATTGCGCATCCTTTTTGGAGCGATGTAAGTTTTGAGGGTCTCCTCCTCGTGAAGTCGGCGGGTAAGCTCCAAAACCTTCTTTTCACTGGCATAGAAGCTGGCTTCAAAAGTATTCCACTCTTCCTTGAGTTGGATCCAACTCTTTTGCATTTCTTCCCATGATGTTGGCATGTCAGGATGTAGGATGGCGTATGGAACCTCTCCTTCCATAACAGGCTCTTTGATCAAAGGGAGAATGTGAGGATATGGCATCATAAGATTCTGGGAGCAGGTTCGTACCCACTTGAGGTAAGGCTCAAGGGGGATAGAATTCTTGTGCCCCAGTGTCTTACTATCCACCTTATTAGGCATCCTCCAAGCTTTGATGAACCTTTGTCGAAGTCCTTGCATATCATTGTTGAAGTCAAAAACTAGGTCAGGAATCAGCATGTCATGAGGGCCATCCCTCCGAGCATATCCAAATTGTCTCAAGGCTAGACAGGGGTTGTAGGTAATGCCTCCCCTTATTCCAAGTAAAGGAACATTAGGAAATTCTCCACAACGATCAATGATGGTGACATTTTCTCTGGACCGAGAACACCAATGTACATCAGAATGTGTGAGGGTCATCAATCGATGAGACCACCTTAAACCCTGCTCGTTCTTCAAAACTGATTGTGGAAGGTGAGAAATAAACCACCTTGCTAGGAGAGGAGTACAGCACATGAGAACACCTCTTTTCCTCATTGTTCGTGTGTAAAATGAGTGGAGGATGTCCCCAAGCAATGTAGGTATGGGATTCCTGGATATGAAAATCTTGACAGCATTCACATCTATAAGTTGATCAGGATTTGGGAACAAAACCAAGCCATAGATAAGGAGTGCCACAATCTCTTCAAAGGCTTGTAGATCAAGAGAATTCCAGCATTCTCGTGCCTTCTCAAACAGAAACTTTGCCAAGAATCCTTTGATACCACTTTTAGTTTCCCAATGCCCCTTGATGTCGGATGGTTGTAAGCGTAATGCTTGAGCAACATCTTCAAGTTTTGGTTCCTTTTCCGTACCGTTGTAGGGTAGTTGACTAAGAATAGGAATTCTCAGGAGTTGAGAAAATTCCTCCAAAGTAGGCACCAATTGATAATCAGGGAATGTGAAACAGTGGTGTAGGGGGTCAAAGAACTGGAAGAGTACTTTCATCATGTCTTCTTCAATGTTTGTGTTGACCAAGCTGAGGAGTCTACCATGTCTTTCACTGAAGAGAGAATTCTCGGGAATCCTGGATGTAAGCTCCTTGAGTTGAAGAGGGATCCTTACAAGGTTGACTTGAATTGTTTTCCTACGGAGAGACTCCATGTCCTGCAAAATAAGAACAAAGATGAAGATCTAAACCCTTGAAATGGTTAGCAGATGCATATGATGCTTCATGATGTATGTAAAAACACATGTACAAGCAAGTCACACAAAAACCCTAGTTTCAGGCTTGCAGGATGTTTCATAGGTAAGTACCCTCTTGAGTTCAGTTGGCTCAAAACCTGTCCTATAAATAGTAACCGGGTTCTAAGGAGCTCAATATCATTGGATTTTTTCTATGTTCATCGTTTCGGTTTAGCCACTTAACTGGCGACCAAAATATTCCAAGAAAATAATCCTCAATGAGTGTAGTATCGAGTATCTACCAACTTCGGACTGCACCAAAGTCGGTCATCTCACTACCCCTAAAAAAGGCCAAGATGGTCAAGTAAGGTTCTAGGTCATTAGTGCTTAGTGACATCACTCAGCGGCCCCGTATTCTCTTTGATTGACTCAAAGGCTACCGGTACTCACAAATATGTCACACTAATATAGCTATTGCTTCAACCGTGTCGGTATACCCCGCACAGTTTCCACAATGTATTTCTATCTATGAATGTTTCCCAAATCCGGGTGGAGGATTTATAGAACTCCGATACAAGCCCACAATTAAAAGCATACAAAGCAATACATTTGAAAACACAAGTGATATAATCCTAAGGTACACCTCACTTATAATTATCCCCAACAGAGTCGCCAGCTCTGGGATCGGTGGGAATGAGAACTGACTATTTTTTAATGCTAGTTCGCGTTTGCGTTTGTTTTTGCAAAGTGTCGCGGTAAGCAAGAGTCGCCACCGTCTTTTATTTTATCCAACAAGGAAAGGACAAAAGCACAGAAAAAATTCCTTTTCGAGATGTTTCTCGGGTTCGGGAGGTAGATTATAGAAAGGGAAGGTATTAGCACCCTTTTTATCCGTGGTTATCCACGGGCTCTTAGGTACTTGCTCACTATGTTTTCAAAAGTTTGCTTTTCTTTGTGTTTGTGGGTTTTGAAAAGAGTTTTGTTTTTGAAGAAAGTGTAAGTGTGAAAAGTTTTGTTTTGTTTTTTAAAAGGAGCAAGTACTTAAGAACCTCTACCAACTCAAAAAGGAATTAAATTGTGCGAACGTCCTTTAGACAGTGCTATCCCACTATTGAGGAGTAGGTAGCACCGTCGTTGGAGTTTTCGGGTCAATTCGATTTATGGGACGTGTGGTCACTAAAGCAACGTTAGGACGCCTTAGTGGTAATCCTAATGTCTTAGATCATTTTTATCGAGACAACCATTTCGAGGCAACTTTGATCTTTGGACAGAAGGACGACCTCTAAAACATCCAATACTTAATGACCACATTTGAGGCAACCAAGTGAGGTGTACCCTAAGAGTGGCATGTGCAAGTGTGTCAATTTTCAATTTATATCATCTTTGTATTTTTAGGTGTTCTACCATTTGTTTTTAGATCTTGTCATATAATCCTAGTTAGTATACATCTAAGCAGTTAATATATATATACAGGAATTTAAAGTGCGGAAATTGTAAATCATACGCTATTACAAGGCTTCGGGGAGGGGGATTATTTACATGTCCAAAATTGAGGGAATAATAAGCAGTTACAATAAAATAAACGCGCGTGAATCTTAAAAATCCTAAGCATATGATCTTTTTGTTGTTTTATTTTATTTTATGGAAAATGCTAAATGTCCAATTAAGTCAAATTTAATTAATTAAAAAAAACTGATTAAAATTAACTCTAAAACAAACCTAATATTTTTGCATTTTTTGTTTATGAAAAGGATTGAATTCAAATAAATCCTAAGTCTACTGATTTTAAAATTGAAGAAAATAAGTTAAAATAATTAACTAAATTAAATCCTAATTCTAAGTTATTTCTTTTTATGATTTTTATGTTGATTAAAAAAAACTAAAAGAAATAGACAAAAACAAAGTAAACAAAGTACAAATGGGCCAGGCAGCAAAACAAGAAAAACAATATAATTATGGAGGTCTGGGTCGAAAGAGGTGCAGGCTGTCTTTCGATCCAGTGAAGAGGTTGGATCGAAGGTTCATGAGGGGCTGCACTCTTAGGGTGTTCGATCTGGATATGCCATCCTTCGATCTGGAAGTCCTGGGTCCAGTTCGAAGCTAAGCTGCTGAGCTTCGAAACTCTGAACAGGAATCTGAGAATGTAGTTCCTGCAAAACGAAACACATGTTAAAGGTCCAGGGGGGATTTTACCCCCTGGTTCGAATCTCCCCCTTATTCGCACCTGCTGAATCTGGGTCTGGGATCGTTTTATCTTGGGATTCGAAGGGGAAACTCAGATTGTGCCCAAACAATGGCACAACCTCATCTCTAAGTTGTAGCTTATATGTAGCACATTAAATCATTCACAAACAGCAGTAATAATATGAATATGCAATCAAAATGAATTCAAAAATGAGTTTGAGATTAATTTTTTTTTACCAAACAGAGGTGCTTCGATCTGTAGTTCTGAGGGTGGAGGTGTTTGCTGGGTGGCAGCTTTGGCTTATGCAAGGATTGGGTATGGCTTCCTGGAAGTGCTGATGACTTTTGGCAGCGTATCTCCAAGTTCTCTATTTTTCAGTATATTTTTGTGTGTTTTTGCAACATTTGTGATTTCTTTATATAGAGGGGGTGGAGGGGACAGGAAGACAAAGGTTTAAATGACCTTGATTATGTGTTTGACAGCCATGAATGATAATTTGTAACGTTAATTATGTGTTTGAAAGCCATGAATGAGAGTTTGTAAAGTTGGCTAAACACATGGGATCCTGTCCCTTTTTGAATTTGAATGACATGTAACTGGCCTTCGAATTCTCCCTTTTGAATGGGCTGATGGCCTCCTTCGAATGCTCCCTTTCAAATGGGCTGATGGCCTCCTTCGAATGCTTTCCAAAGCTTCTTCGAATGGACCCTTTGAATGCTTCTTCGAATGGACCTTTTTGGAATTCCAATCGAAGGACACTGTTATAATGCCAATCGAAGTACCTGTCCATAATGCCAATCGAAAGGCTTGTCCAGAATGCCAATCGAAAGGCTCCTTCAGAACACCAATCGAAGGGTCTTTCAGAATGCAAATCGAAGCGCTTGTCCAGAATGCCAATCGAAAGAGCTTGACAGAATGCCAATTGAAAGGCTCCTTCAGAACACCAATTGAAGGGTCTTTAAAGCACCACTCAAAAATTTTCCTTTTCCTTAGGCAAGAGTTTGTGATCAACCATACAGGGGGAAGACTTTGGGAAACATGAGAGGGCAAATTTTGGGGTACAACACTATGTATTGTGAGGAGTTCCCACGTCCTATGAATGTTGATGCAGTCAAGAAATACTTCGCCTAAAGAAATAAAAGAACAGCTCGCTAAGTTGAAAACTCGAAAGGGCGGCTTAGGAAAAAAGGATCATCTCGGTAGGCCGAAAACCCGAAAGGGCGATCTAGGCAAAAATTAGAGACATAAACAGAATAAAATTTCCCGCTAAGTTGAAAACCCGCAAGGGCATCTTAGGAAAAAGTTAGGGACTTTCTTGGCAAGTAACTGCATCAGACAAGACTTGGTCATTCAAGCAACAATCTTCTTGGATCCTCACCATACTTCAATGGAAGCTGCTACTCAGAATTTCAAAGTTGTTAGAGGGAATAGTGGTCATTATACCTCAATGTATCTTTTCCATTTATATATTATCATTTTCCGAACTTTATAATCATCCATGGAGTCTCTCCATCGCAGACTACCATTCTATCAATAAAATTTGAGCTTTTACCCAGTTCTTTGTATTTCTTATTTTATTCAGCTTACAAAGACTCCATTTATTATTGATAATAATTTTCAAAGAAAAAAGATTAAATAACAAAAGAAATTCAAAAAGTATTTACAACTTACTTTTACTTTAGATTTTGTGATTCAAGAGGAAAAAAAGTGGTGATCCCAAGAATGGACAAACTCCAATAATTTTAGGAAGTTTTGTTTCCCCCGGGAAGGTTTTCTCAGGTCGTTTTTGCTGGTATGCGTGTGACTTTTTGTATATTGAAGAAGATACCAATTGGCATAAGGTGCAGTATTGGGTTTGTGATCCCAGTGTCCCCAGTCAAGTCTTGGTTCATTCTTTAGATTTTTCGGTTTGCATGGTCTGAGGCCTCTATCCCAGATTCTCCAGCGAAGTCTTCCCTCATATGACGAATGGTCTTGTTCCCTTGGTGTACTTAGATGGAACTATTTGAAATGTCTCTCTTTCTGCAGTATTGGCATTATTGTTGGTATTTATTTCTCAGGCAACTAGACCAGGGCAGTATATTTTCTAAGAAGTGTTGAAATGGTTATCAACTTTTTGGATTTTCACCCGCCAAGTGTTGGGTTTAATTTAAAATCCCCATGAGTTTGACCTCTTTCTATAATATTGACTTCTTGATTCCTCAGGAAGGTTATCTCAGGGCATCTCTTGTTGGAATAACTTTGCATGATATGAAGACTCAATCCAAGATTCCCTGGTGAAGGCCTTGCTTATTTGATAAAAGTATTTTTCTCCCTGTGCATACTGAGTTGGACTCATTTGCAAAGTATCTCCCTTTCGGCAGTACTTTTATTTTGTTTTACTGCCTGATAATCAAGCAAGGGCAATGTTTCATTTAAGAAGTGTTGAGGCATTTTTCAGTTTTTTGAGTTTTCACCCGCCAATTGCTGTGTTTGATTTAAAATCCCCATAAGATTGATTTCTTGCTATAATGTTTGACTTTTTAACTCCCCAAGTTGTTATCCTCATGAGGTTTCATACTTTCTCCCCAGAGAAGTTGGTGCAAAACTCATGCTCAATATTGAAGAATGCGTTTTGGTTTCCCCTCGATGATGCGGTGTTGTCCTCCCCATTGAAGTTAGCACGAGGTCTCCAGTCAATATCTCAATGATGAGGCACTATTTCCCCTAGTGAAGTATGTATGATATTTCTCCAATGAAGTCAACACGAGATCTTCAGTTAATGTTTTGCCAATATGGTTTCCATCTGCCTTATTGGAAATCAGTATTGCAATCCCCAGTAGGAGTGCGGACAGTGAAACATTTGTTTTCCCCATTGAAGTCTATGTCTTATTCCTCGATGAAGCCTGGAGAAGGATGTTATATCCCTGTATCTGTACTGTTTTGTCGCTATGATTTGTATACTTCCGGATTATGTTCCTTCCCAGTGAAGTTAAGTCGCGGAATAGGATTTTGTTTCCTCATTTGGTGCTTATTTTCTTATGGAATGTTCATCTTGGATGTGATTTAGCCGAGTATTGATTATGCCCGAGTTGGTTTTGCCTGGTTACTCCCAGTGTTATACGTCTGTTTTTTCAGCATATACATTATAGCACTCATACATTCATACATACATCATGCATAGTTAAATTTAGAAAATCATTGCTCATTCACATTCGTTAATATTTTGTTGACATATTACCCTGTTTTGTAGAATTGTGTTGTCCTCTCTCCAATAGAGTGTCGGCCTTAAGAAGAAAGTGTATATTCTTTCAATTTCCCCACTGAGTTATCCCTCGTGGAAGATTTTTGCTTTAGTCTTCTTGTACACCTCTTTGTCTGGATGATTTGGGTTTCCCTCTTGAGTTTATTTCTCAAAGGATGTATTTTGGTTGACTGTTTTACTCCAATTTATTTCTGGTTTTAATCTTTGTCTCCCAACAATATTATTACTTATGATCTCTGTAAGCTTCGAGCCTTGGTTTGAGAATGTGCATTTATTTTTGCACGAGAAGACTTTATCTCCTCAGCAGGAATATATTGGTATTTCCCCAGGAAGTTATATTTCTTTCCCCAGGAAGCCATGATTCATTCCCCAGGAAGGCATATTTCTTTCCCCAATAAGACATATTACTTTCCCCATAAAGTCATTTTTTACAATCCTTCCTATAACATCAAGTAGCAGGTCTCTTTATTTGAGAAACATATACTTCCCCGTAAAAGTAGACGTTACTTTTTTGTTATCTCCCCTATGAATGGGTAGTTTGCAGTTCGTTATCAAATTACTCCAATGGATGGCAAGTCTTTCAATATCACAGAGACAGATCGTTGTGAAATCTTTGCAAGTGGTAGTCTCTTTATTTGAGACAGCTTATATGTTACCCTTTTCCAAGCGGAATGGCTTGGTTAAAGAAGAAGTTGAGACCCGTTCTAGGTGAAACGCCGGAATTTTGGGGAAACTTGTTATCTTTTTGCTACCTTCAGTGAACGTTAGTAGTTCACCGTCAGTGAACTTCAGTGCTATGACATTTCTTTTCTCTTTACCTTCAGTGGTTGGTGATTGTTATATTTTTGCTACCATCGGTGAACGTTGGTATTTCACCGTCAGTGAACAGTTGTGCTATGATATTTCTTTTCTCTCTACCTTCAGTGAGAGTTAGTAGTTCACCATCAGTGAATGTTGGTGATTGTTATCTTTTTGCGACCCTCAGTGAACATCGATGATATGATATTTCTTTTCTCTCTACCTTCGGCAAAAGTTGGTAGTTCACCATCAATGAACGTTGGTGATTGTTATCTTTTTGCTACCCTCAATGAACGTTGGTAGTTCATCATCAGTGAACGTCGTTGCTATAATATTTCTTTTCTCTCTACCTTCATTGAAAGTTGGTAGTTCACCATCAGTGAACGTTGGTGATTGTTATATTTTTTCTACCCTTAGTGAACGTTGGTAGTTCACAGTCAGTGAACGTCGGTGCTATGATATTTCTTTTCTCTCTACCTTCAGTGAAAGTTGGTATTTCACCATCAGTGAACGTTGGTGATTGTTATCTTTTTGCTAACCTGATTGAATGTTGGTAGTTCACCGTCAGTGAACATCAGTGCTATGATATTTCTTTTCTCTCTACCTTCATTGAAAGTTGGTAGTTCACCATCAGTGAATGTTGGTGATTGTTATCTTTTTGCTACCCTCAGTGAACGTTGGTAGTTCACCGTCAGTGAACGTAGGTGCTATGATATTTTTTTTCTCTCTACCTTTAGTGAAAGTTGGTAGTTCACCATCAATGAACATTGGTGATTGTTATCTTTTTGCTACCCTCAGTAAACATTGTTAGTTCACCGTCAGTGAACGTCGGTGCTATGATATTTCTTTTCTCTCTACCTTCATTGAAATTTGGTAGTTCACCATCAGTGAACGTTGGTGATTGTAAACTTTTTTATGCCTTTAGTGAAAGTTGGTGGTTCATCGTCAGTGAACGTCGATGTTTGTCTCTCTACCTTCAGTGAATGTTAGTAGCTCATCGTCAGTGAATGTCGATGTTGTTATTCTTTTCCCTTTCTACCTTCAGTGAACGTTGCTAGTTTCGCCTTCAGTAAAAGTTGGTGTATCCTTTGATCTTTTACCATCCTATATGAGTCGGGTCTTTTTGATTCAGCAGTGATTTATTTTCCTGGTTGGGTTTCTCTTTTGATCCTTATTTCCTTTGCTACATCCCTAGTGATGTTTTGCGTCCCTTTGAAGATTGTTCATATGCATTCATACTCATAAGCATTGCATGGCATCTTAGGGCCAAAAATAAGGTTTGTTTTATATTTAAGTATCTTCGATCACGTCGACACGAAGATTTTTAACCTTCGTATCTCTAGATAGAATAAACTTAAATAAGGGCAGTTGTTGTACCCCAATTGTTTCCCCTAAGATCCCTTCATCATACCACGTTGATTCAATCACAACAAGATCACATTAGGGCTTTTGGTTCTCCTCCATATCTTTAGCTTTGCTCTTTGAGGAATCACCAAGAACCTTGACCTGTGTTTCTTTTGTGATCATGCATGTTTTGTTTTGACTTTCCTTTTAATTAATAAAATGAAATGTTGTTTTGTCTTACTTGTCAATAATGTAGGTAAAGACAATGTGGCTTAGCAAGTTGATTCATGGGTTCGTGAGTTTATTTCCATGACCTAGTCAATAAAGTTTGAGAAATTCAAACCTCACCAATGAAGTTTTTTTGGAAGAAATGGAATGGAAAGGTTTATTTTGGTTCACCATATTTCAAAGTTATCAAGATTGATTTAAAAGTACAAGGGGTTGATTGAAAAAGTTGTCATGGTTGGACAATGCCTTGTTCCCATTGGTCACAAGTGCATATTTCTCTCAATTCTCAAGATATGGAAGTGGTTTTGGTTTCTATGAGTACTCATTATCATCCTCAACAACTTCTATTTTAAAATCAAAAGTGTTGGTACAAGAAGGTTGTTTAAAATTGTCAAAGTTCCTCAAAGCATTTTCTTGATCTATGAGCTAGGGTTTTGAACTTCAAAGAAGTATATCTTGCTCATCTTTTGGTATTTTTGAGTGATTCCAAAAACATCCTTCTCTTTAAAGGGTTATTAACAAATCACTTCAAAAGATTCAAGGAGTTTTCATGTGGAAGAAACTTGATGATGAAGAAAGATTACAAGTCCTCCAGATGAACCCCCAATTTCCCATGTGTGACTTCAAATGATCATAAATTGGTTAATTTTTATCACCTTGAGCCTACTATTTTTCCATAATGATCTTGAGGATGTGAATTTTATTCCTTATTTTATATGCAAAGTGAGAAAATCGATGGAAGATGCCGTAAGGATACAAAAGATTATAGGTCATTTCATGATGTTTTGCCAACTTCAACAATTCATAACTCTCTCAGTTTTTGGAGATTTTGAATGGTTAAATTTTCAAAATGTCATTCAAGAGGTCTATTCATGCCATCTTTTTTGGTCAAGAGCAAATTCCAAGAGGATGGCCATGTTTGGATGCAAAACATTATAGGTCACTTTTGAAGAAAATTGTGAAATATTTCTAAGTATGGAAAGTCAACTTATTTTTCCCAACTTTGACTCATTGCAACTTTCAGCTCAAACATCCATTGGATTCCATTCTTTTCCGATTGTAAAGCTTGTAACCCCATCTTTCTAAGGCTTCAAGAATCAAGCCCTAAGACCCCTTGAGCTGAAAGTGCCTTTGTTTTAAAATTGGTAACTTGAAACTGAATTTCTCACCAAGTCAGAATCTTGAAATCCATAATGTGGCCTCTAATCACAAGATTTGTGCGTGTTTTTGATTTAAACTTGATTAACAAACTTGCCAGAAGTGTTTAGCACCTCAAAACGCAAAGATTGGATGGGTTTTGGTGAAAATGAGATCACACTTCACTCGTGTCCAATCTCCAATCAATTTCCCTCCAAACTTCTTTGTTTTCTCCAATTTTCATTGCCATTCGTTTTCCTATAAATAGAGGACCTTATTCCACTCATTCTCTCAAGCTTGAACAGCCAAAATCACCCTGCCAAACTCATTCCATAACTCACTTTTCTGCAACTTCGAAGTTAGTGTTCAAACCTTTTTCAATCCATTTTTTCTATCAATTCACTTTCCTTGATCTTCCTTGAAGCTAACCATACAATTACCTTCAAGAATAGTGACCTATATTGATCAATAGAAGTCCAGTTTCAGAGCTCTGCAACTCAATTTCAATAGGTAGATTTCTCCATCAATTATTCCAAACTTTGATATCATTGTGAAGCTATCATTACCCTGGTTCTAGTCGCAACACTTTCTTTTAACTGGAAACACATTTTGGCCATGAATTTTCAAATTCCTTTTCAAAACTTTCCTTCCAAATTGCTTGAGATACAGTTTATATAAATTTTTTTCGAAGGTGTGGTTGTCTTCATCTTGATGAGACGAAGCGAATGGCATAGGTATGAGCTTCTGATTTTTATAGTTTGAGAGACCTGCATTTCACGTTGGCTGGAGGTTGAAGATGACCAACGTGTCATCTTCCAACCAATGATGGCCTGTCATTTGTTCTTTTTGAATTTCTGATTTAATTAGTGATCTAGTGTTTTATTTACTAAAGTCCATAACATGCACAGCGCGCCAGGTCCACTTGATCTATTTACTAACGCATTTTGACAATGACCAGATGGCCCATATTTTTTTGGTTTGATATTTTATTTTCTGATTTTTATTTTAATTGATTTAAACTTCAAAAAATCATAGAATTCATTTGAAGTCCAAAAAATCTGAAAAAATTATGAAAAATATTTTTGATTTTTTTCTTTCTGATTTTTATTTTTTTACAATTTTATTTTGTGTTTTGATATTTTTCATAAATTTTCATTTTATTTGAATTGTTTTAAATGTTTAAAAATACTTTTATGCATTTTAAAATTCTAGAAAAAAATATAGAATGATCCAATGATATTGTGACAAATATTGGTGACCTCATTTATTTTTCATTTGTGACTTTGTTATTTTTTATCATTTTTTGTTTATTTTATTCATTTCTTTTAACTTTAAAAATAGTTTCTGACTTTAAATAAATTACCAAAAATCTTATAAAAATATTTGAGTTCATTTCTGATTTTTTTATGGTCTTACTTAATTTTTCTTGATTAATTTGAACATAGTTGATATTTTTCTCTCTCATTTCTATTTTAAAATATTTTAAAACCTTTTTTAATGTATATATTAAATGTAATATTATCTTGTGATTATTTTTTTGTTGATCTTGGGTTGAATTTTTGATCATGAACTTCATTAACATCATTGGATCTATGGTGTTAAGTCTAACTCCATAAAAATGGATGAATGATTTTAATAATAGTTTGATTAAAATTTAATTCAAATGTTGTTTGTATATTCTTTCCCACCCCTCTTCATCCCATCCCTTTCTTATTGCATTAAGTGTTATTGGAGCATGATCTCTATATCACGTCTCAAAACAAATGGTGCATATATTGTTGTTGACCGGTCTCAAAATAGGTGTGACTTCTATATAAGTCCACTTATGATTGCTTAACATAGCGCTAAATTTTGTCCTGATTCGAATAAATGATCATTCGTGGTCCAAACCTATGTTTGCTAGCCCAAGTATGTTAATTTGACCTCTTTGATCCAATAGCCTTGATATTCATTGTGTGGAGGCTTTGGTTCTACCAATCCTCTAATGGATCTACATCACTTTTGGTCAACGCGGATCACTTAAACATCGTTGATCATTAAATGTTACTCTTGAGGATTCCAAAATGGATGATATACTTGACAAAAATCAAATGCAACTTGTTGTGTGGAGGCTTTGGTTCTACCAATCCTTTAATAATTTCCAAATGCAAGATTCAAGATGGTCATCCAACTAACCACTAATTATTGACAATTGATTTTATGTTTTTACTTTATACTTTATTTTATGCCATTTACTTTATGCACCATTTATTTTTAGCATTTACATTTCATGCTATCTTCATCTTTGCTCACTTGAGCATTTACTTTTATGTCATTTTTATTTTGCTCACTTGAGCTTTTCTTTTCTTTTTTTAAGATACCTAATAATCAACATGAACCATAAAAAACCTTTAATGATACTTGGACTATTTAGTTACGATTCTTGGCATTATGGAGTATTGGACTTCTTGGACTTAGGATTAGAAACCTTGGCCTATGTTGGAGACCTTGTGACCTTAACTGATATTTTGTCTACAGTTCTTGAGTTTTACCTCAAGACATTGGGTTATTTGTTTATTTTGTGTGCAAGTTATTGTGACTATATTATTTGTTTGTAATCTGGAATTCACCCGTATACAGCCATTACTCTGCCTAATTTTTCTAAAGACTTAATACATTTAAAGTTTGGTTCTCTCAAGAAGTCTAGTATCATTGCTTGCCTAGTTTCAATCCAAAGAGGGGGAATTCCATCTTGACTCATAATGTCAAGTATTTGCTTCTTGTTAGTTAGATGGTTCTTATCCCTAGCTTTTACCTTATAGTTTAAGATAGTCCCTTATTCTCCTCCCATCTTCTTTAATTTCAAAAATATTATTCCCCCTTTTGAAAATTCTTCTCGTTTTTTAAACTTGAACCACTTTCATAATAAACTTGGACTTAGGTCCATGCATTTTAAAAACCTTTTCATAAATAAACTTCAATCAATTTAATAATACCTTGACATTTTTTTTGTGAGAAGACTAAAAGTCAATCAATCTCATTTCAAACCATTTTTGCCACTTTGGCTATCTATTTTAAAACCTTTCTCAAAAGATCAGACTCTTGTCAATCCTTGTAGTGATGCAAACAACTATACTTCTACAATATGTAGTGAAGTGAGATATTTTCCACTTGGGTGTTGAGTGAAGCTTTTGTTGATTTTAAAATCCATGTCTTATCCTCCATTTTGAGATGATGCAAATTCTCCTTTCTCATGATTGTGGGTAGTAAGTATGTTTTCCACACAGACAATGACCGTGATACGGTGGGAGAACTGACTTGAGGGTTTTGCGTTTGATCGCAAATGTTGCGGTTAGCAAGAGTCGCCACCGACTTTTCTTTTATCCAAAAGTAAAGGTGAAAAAGCACATGAAAGACCTTTTAGATTGTTTCTTGAGTTCGGGGTAGATTATGAAAAGGGAAGGTATTAGCACCCTTTTCATCCATGGTTTTCCATGGGCTCTTAGTTTCTTTCTAGATCACTTACTTTTGTTTGAAATTGTGCTTTGTTTGGTTTTTGAAAGTATTTTGTAAAGAGGCCATTGTTTAGGCAATCTTTGTAATGATTCTCGTTCGTAAGAATGTATACAAAGATGTTTGATCTTTTGAAAATGTTTTCAAGTTTTACAAGATGTTTTGAAAGTGTAAGTGTTTGTTTTTGAAAATAGCAAGGATGTTTTTTTTGAAATGGAGCAAGTAATTAGGAGCAATCTACCTACTCAAAAGTCTTTCTTGTACATTTCCTTTTCCTTTGACATTGTTATCTTACCATTGATTTGGTAAGTAACTCTATCTTTGGATGTAAACGGGATGGGCGTGGGTCATCGTATAACCATGATTAGAAATGTTTGCAAGGCATCTTATCATTTCCTTTTAGGGACTAATATCATGTGTAAGGCAACTTAGATAGCGTCATCGAGGGACTATGATCTTGTATTCGTTTGTTTTTGCTAAGATACCTCACATGCGTAATATGGCCATTTTGTAAGGCAGCCAAGTGGATTTTACCCTAGGGGTGCTTGTGTGCAAGTGTGTTATTTTCATGCTTGATTTTGTCTTGGATTAGGGTTTACTATTTGGTTCATTTTAATATTTCCATACAAAACCTAATTACTAGCATTGTATATATGAAAGCGATAAATTGTGAAATTTAAAATTACTACGCTATTACAATACTTGCGGGAGGAGGTATACAATTTATGAATGGGGATTGCAATAATATAAACCTAATTAATCTATTACAACCAAATTTAATATGTACAAATAATTGAAGAAATATATAAAGTACAAATGCAAATGGAAAGAAATGATTTTTGTGTTTGGGTTTTATATGAAAGAGATTTTAACCTAAACCTAATTAAAGAAAAATAATTAAATCAAAATTAAATTAACTTAAATTAATTAAGAAAAGAAATTAATTAAGAAAAGATTTTTGAATAAACCCCTAATTCTATTTAGTTGATTAAAAGAAAATAAGTTTAAAGAAAAAGTATTTTTTTTTGTATTTTTGTCTTGAAAATAATATATGGCTTTAAATATTTTTAGTCTTTTTTGGTATTTAAATAATGTATTTTTAAATGGTATGAATAAAAATAGATAATATAACATCAATTAGATTTATAAGAAAAATAAATGAAGTATAGTAAATAAAATATTTTTGTTCATGGGAAAATAAAATAAAATAAGTCAAAATATAAAATATATCATTTTTGTATATTTCATGATTTTTTCTATTTTTAGAAAATATACTTAAAAGGAAAAATGAAATAAATAAGTAAATAAAAATAAATGGGCCAGGGGGTGCCAAAAGTAGGCAGGGAGGTGAGCTAGCAAAAAAAAACAATGCCAGGCCCAAATGGCCCAGTGCTTGCAAAAAAAAGTTAGAGGATCAGAAAATATGAAAAAAATACAAAAGGGGGGTTCACATTGGTTCGAACCCTCGCCCTTTAGGTAAGAGGTGACTTAGTACGCGCGCGCTTGCCACTGGGGTGGCTGTTTCATCCGGTCATATAATCAAACCATAAATATATATTAGAAATTGCTTCCTGAAAACCACTTCATCTTCAACCTCGCACCTAGCTAGACCACCTGTATCTTCTTCATCTCTCCACAAAAATGGAAAGTTCAAACATGAAAGTTGTGGTGTTTCTTCCCACGAATCCAACTATATAAATTATGTAAGCTAAAAGTCAAAGATGAAAACTAATTTTGCTGGCCCTAAATTGAAACCTAATTTTCTCAGAAATTTTAAATCCAAAATTCTCTATACACAGTCAATATAAATGGGAACTATGAACATGGTCAGCTTTAGAGCAAAGATATCTACATTTTTGTCTTCACAAATCAGGATTAAATGATGCTTGTATGAAGAGATGGAAGTTTGAAAATTTACCTCTTGCAGCTGGAGTCATGAATGGAGTTTGAGCAACTTTTGAGATGGCCTGAGGATCTGTTTAGCTTGCCTGGACCTCCTTGAGTGTATTCCAACTCCTACTTTTCCTTGAAAGTTCCTGAACCTCTCTACTCAAGTCAACCTGCAAGCTTGATGTTTGAAAATGGTGGATAGTGATGGAGGAGTTACAGTCTTGAAACAGGGGCCTGGATTGCTTTGCTATGATGTATTGAAGGTGTTTGAATGATTGGTTTTCAAAACGCACGAGTGGAAATGAAGATGATGAGTCTTTGTTCAAAACTGTATATCAATGGTGTTTTTAAGCAGATTTATGGTTTTTGAGAGTTTGAGATAGTTTCAGGGCACTAGCATCTGTGTGTCATCTTGCAAATAGTGTATATACTTATAGGCAATAGGTTTTGAGGCTTGAAACAACTCAGAAATTGAAAGCACGTGTTATGGCTTGGTTACTTATTTTTGAAGCAAAGTTGACAAACATGGTTTCAATGTGAAGTACCATGATTTGCAGGATGGTTAGAAGGCTGTAGATATGTTGCTTCTTGCTTTTAAATTCTTTTGAGTCAGAAACAACAATGTATGGGCTCAAGAAGAGTTGACATTGTGATTAAAGTCACTTTTCCAAAATGGAAGTGGTGACTTTCTTCCCAAAATGGAAATGCAATTTGGATAATGGATCAAATGCTTGGACAATGGCTATATCAGTTGTGTAAACATTAAATTATTGAGTGATTAGCAAGTTTGAAACCTTCAAAGCAAGATTTGTACAGCATGCTTGAAGATTGGATCAAGTGTTCTTCACAAAATGGCTTGTAATTCAAGTTTGAAAACCCTAACTTCTTGCCTTCGATTCTCGTTGCTCAAGAATTATCTCAAGGAGTTCTTGGACATTTTAGAAAGCTTGCAATGTTATCTTCAACTCATATTTGAATTTCTTTTGAAGATTCCCCTTGGAACTATGTGAAAAATTGCCATGAAGTTAGGTCAAAAATCTGCCTAACTAGTGCAAAATTTCACTAAGTCTTTTTTAGTTCATGAGCATGTATTCACAAAATTATAACTTGAGATCCAAGCACTTTTAGGAAAGGTTGTGTGAATAAAAGTTATAGATTTCATGGAGATCTACAACTTTCATGTTGGAAGTTTATCTTGAATCATCTTGCATCATGGTGAATCATGTCATGGACTTGCAATGTTTTAAATCATGTCATTAGGTAAAAATGATGCAATTGGACCCTTGAGATCATGCCTTAAACCAATTGACCATTTGCTAGGCAAAAATCAGAAATTGCCCTTTCCTAGTCAAAATCCTAATTTTGACCATTTTTCCCTTTTGGAGATTTGATCAAATTTCTTAAGGAATTATGGTCCAAACTTGATCAAATGATACATATGAGTCTAAAATGTTGATGTGGATCAAAAATTTTGAAGTTTGACTGTAAAATGGCCATGGCTGACTTTTTCCTCAATACAGTTAATTTTTAGGTCAACTGTTCTATTGACTGATCAAAAGTGTGATCCAAGGCTTGAAACTTAACATGAGTGATCTTGGGGGTCCATAATGACCCATGAAAGTCATATGAAGCATTGATAGTTCAAAAATGCTTGTGAAAACTTAAACCCTAATTTTGGTCATCAGTGCATAAGGGGGTGTCTTGAGCTGATCAAACCCTAGTGCAGTCTTGAGCCCAATGACATCTTGTGAGAAAATTCTTGATAAGTGAGAGGGAAATTTTGGGGTACAACAGCTTCCCCTGTTCAATCTTCTTAAGCATGAAGAGTTAGATTGGCGTGTTTCGTCAATCGTGACTCGAAGGTGGAAGATGATTGGACACTAGAGTGCCCAGAAATTTGCACTCGGTTATGTGATGGTTGAGGGAATAGGCTTAAAGATGCCATTTGGAGAAGTGATAGAAATTTGTAGGAGATGGCCTTAAAAGATGCCATCCAAAAGTGATTGTTGGTTTTGTAAATTTGTAAGCTGTAAGAATGAGTATCAGAATGGCGTACGTGTCTGGAGCGTATCTGAACTGTATCTAAGAGTTGATTTTGAATGATCATCAGAAAGGCATCCGTGTCTAGAGCGTATTTGAATTGTTTTTGAAAGCTAGTTTTGAAAGAGTGTCAGAATGGCATCCGTGTCTGGAGCATATCCAAATTGTATCTGAAAGTTGAATCTAAATGAGTATCAGGATGGCATCCGCGTCTGGAGCGTATCTGAACTGTATCTGAGAGTTGAGTCTGAATGAGTATCAGAATGGCATCCTTGTCTGGAGCGTATTTGAACTATATCTGAAAGTTGAATCTGAATGAGTATCAAAATGACATCCGTGTCTGGAGCGTATCTGAATTGTATCTTAAAGTTGAATCTGAATGAGTATCAGAATGACATCCGTGTCTGGAGCGTATCTGAACTGTATCTGAGAGTTGAATCTGAATGAGTATCAGAATGACATCCGTGTATGGAGCGTATCTGAATTGTATCTGAGAGTTGAATCTGAATGAGTATCAGAATGACATCTGTGTCTGGAGCGTATCTGAACTATATCTGAAAGTTGAATCTGAATGAGTATTAGAATGACATCCGTGTCTGGAGCGTATCTGAAAGTTGAATCTGAATGAGTATCAGAATGATATCCGTGTTTGGAGCATATCTGAACTGTATTTGAGAGTTGAATCTGAATGAGTATCAGAATGACATCCATGTCTGGAGCATATCTGAACTATATCTGAAAACTTTGAACATTGTTAATGGTAGCTGTTAACTTTATCCTGAAAAGGGTAAGATGTTATCTAAAATGCAAAGTCATGTTGTATGAAATGTATGATATAATGCTTTCGTGTTATCAATTTTTATGATATATGGATGCAATGTATGCGTATGTGAGCTAGTTTGTTGTACTGCTGTTGGATTGGAGAAAATAAATCCTTGATTGCTGCTAAGGATATAAGTCTTCATGTTGTGAAGTCTAAATGTTGATGAATTTATGTTTAGAGAAACAAACTCTGTTGTAGGGGAAATTCCGTGTACTGCTTGAAAAATCCTATTGTGAAATCCTGAGAAATTGAACGACTTCTACTGGGGATCGATAATTGGAAGCTTGTTCCGCTGGGAATTAAACTGCAAATTGTGGGGGATTTATGGAAATAACTTAGAGAGATTTCCCTACCTCTTAAAGCCATTAGTAATTGTCTTTTATTTTTGTTATTTGTAAACCGTAATTATGTTCAAATGCATATGTTCAACAATGAATCATTGGACGTTTTTGTAAACAAAATACCAGAGTAAATAAAAACATATAGTTTTGCACTTTCAAAGGAATGTCTTTGTATTGACTTTGAGTAAGTATTTTTGTACAATGAGACGAACATTCTAGTAGGAGAACACCGTCGTAAAAAATGAAAAATTTTATACAAAGAAAAGATAGTTAAGTGTAAAAATCCCATGGGGTTCCCATTTTGCTATAGCCTTTGTATCTCTGATCATCTTGTCTATTTGGTTCCTCGTCCGAAGATGATTGAATTGATCAGAACCTATGAGTTTGTCAATTGAAGCCAAAGGTTTTTCGTAAGGTGATCCAACGGGACATAGTCATACGCTTTAATTCCTTAACTTTTTCCTGGACCGCCCTTTCAGATTTTCAGTCCACCGGGAAACCCTTTTTTGCCCAAGTCGCCCTTTCGGGTTTTCAACTTGACGGGTGTACAAATTTTTTTGTTTATCCCTAATTTTTGCCCGAACCAATTTGGTTCACCGGGATACCCTTGTTTTGCCTAGGTATGTCAACCTAGCGGGTCTCTAATGCGTAATATCTTTTGACTATGTCCGCATTTGCAGGATGCGGCAGGTCGTCACCGTCCATGGTGGTTAAGATCATTGCCCCACCAGAGAAAATGTTTTTGATTATATATGGTCCTTCATAGGTAGGAGTCCATTTTCCCCTAGGATCACCTTGTGGCAGTATGATGTGTTTGATCACAAGATCTCCAACTTGATACACTTGGCGTCTGACCTTCTTGTTGAAAGCCTTGATCATCTATTTTTGATACATTTGACCATGGAAAACAGCAGTAAGTCTCTTCTCATCAATCAAGTTCAGTTGATAAAGTCGAGTTTGGATCTAATCGTCTTCGTTCAGCCCTGCATCCTTCATAATCCTCAGAGAGAGGATCTAGACCTCGATAGGTAAGACAACTTCCATGCCGTAAACCAGAGAATAAGGTGTTGTCCCGGTTGATATGCGAGTTGTGGTACGATACCCGTGGAGAGAGAATGGTAACATCGCATTCCAGTCTTTGTATGTGACTGTCATTTTCTGTATGATCTTTTTAATGTTTTTATTTGCAGCTTCGACAACACCATTCATCTTTGGCCGGTAAGGGGAAGAATTATGATGCTGGATCTTGAATTGCTCGCACAAGGCGGTGATCATAGTGTTGTTGAGATTTGTACCATTTAGATGAAACGGGCAACAACGTTCTTGGTAATGGAAGCGAAGGAAGCTGCCTCCACCCACTTTGTAAAATAATCAATGGCCACTAAGATGAAGTGGTGTCCATTGGAGGTCATTCGCTTGATTTCCCCAATCATATCAGTTTCCCACATAGCAAAGAGCCAAGGAGCCGTCAAGATATTCAGAGGAACTGGAGGTACGTGCAACTTGTCATCATAAATCTGGCATTTATGACAGGTTCGAGAGTGTTGATAGCAATATGCTTCAATGGTAGACCAGTAATAGCCTGCCCGTAGGATTTTCTTTGTCATCGTATGCCCGCTGGAATGGGTGCCAAAAGTGCCTTCATGCAACTCAGCCATGACCCTTTCAGCTTCAACCTTATCTATGCACCGAAGTAACACAGAGTCATGATTGCATTTGTACAGGATGCCATTACTAAGGAAGAATTTAGAAGAGAATCTCCTTAAGAACTTCTTATCATTTACTGAAGCTCCTTCTGGATATTCTTGAGTCTGGGATACTTCTTGACTTCATGAAACCAAGGTTGGTCCACTACTTCTTTAGTATTAATCTCGTGACAGTGTGCTGGTTCTTCCATTCGTTCGATGGTGATCTGGGGAGCCTCGCTATCCCAATTAAGTTTAAACATAGATGACATTGTGGCTAGAGCGTCTGCTAGCTGATTTTCTTCTCGTGGGAAATGCTCGAAGGTAATCTTCTCAAAATGTGGTAGCAATGTCAAAACATGTTCTTTTTAAGGAATAAGGTTTGGGTGTTTGGTGTCCCATTCCCCTTTGATCTGGATGATAACCAAAGCTGAGTCTCCGAATACATCCAAGGATTTGATCCCCGAGTCTATGGCAGCTTTGAGATTGAAGATGCACGCTTCGTATTCCGCCATGTTGTTTGTACAATTAAAGCAAATTCTGGCAGTAAAGGGAGTATGACACCCTTCCGGAGATATGAGTACAACACCGATACCATTTCCAAGTGCATTGGATGCCCCATCAAAGAACAGGGTCCATCGGGATCTTTGTTCAGGTTCGTCATATGGCTTGAATTCTTCACAGTTGTCTAACATCATGATGTCTTCATCCGGAAATTCGAACTTCATGGACTGGTAGTCTTCTACAGCTTGGTGAGCAAGGTGATCAGCTAGTAAACTACCCTTTATTTCCTTCTGGGTAGTATATTGTATGTCATATTCTATCAGGATCATCTGCCATCTCGCTATTCTCCCAGAGAGAGCAGGCTTCTCGAAGATGTATTTTATCGGATCCATTTTAGATATTAACAAGGTAGTATGAGTCAGCATATATTGTCTTAGCCGGCGAGCATCCCATGCCAGAGTGTAACAAGTTTTCTCGAGCAGTGAATATCTGGTTTCACAGTCGGTAAACTTTTTGCTCAGGTAGTAAATAGCATGCTCTTTTTGGCCAGACTCGTCATGCTGCCCCAGTACACACCCCATTGAATTTTCCAAAACTGTCAGATACATGATCAATGGCCTTCCCTCGACTGGTGGCATCAACACAGGAGACTCTTGTAAGTATTCTTTGATTTTGTCAAAAGCAACTTGGCACTCATCATTCCATTTGACTACTTGATCTTTCTTCAACAATTTGAAGATTGGTTCACAGGTAGTTGTTAGGTGAGAGATGAATCTAGAAATGTAGTTCAAACGTCCTAAGAACCCTCTGACTTCCTTCTCAGTACGAGGAGCAGGCATCTCTTGTATTGCTTTTACCTTGGCAGGATCTACTTCAATACCTTTGTTGCTGACGATAAAGCCTAGGAGTTTACCAGATTGTACCCCGAATGTGCATTTGTTTGGATTCAGCCTCAGTTTATAATTCTTCAGTCTCTCAAACAGTTTTTGTAAGTGATCAAGATGCTCTTCTTCTGTTTGAGATCTGGCTATCATGTCGTCCACATAGACCTCTATTTCGTGATGTATCGTGTCATGAAATAAATCTACCATGGCACGTTGATAGGTTGCCCCAGCATTCTTCAGCCTGAATGGCATCACCTTATAGCAGAAAGTGCCCCACTGCATGACAAAGGTTGTTTTCTCCATGTCATCGGGCGCCATTTTGATTTGGTTGTAACCTAAAAATCCGTCCATGAAGGAAAATAGTTTGTGTTGTTCCGTATTGTCAACTAGAATATCAATGTGGGGGAGTGGAAAATCACCTTTAGGGCTTGCCCTATTCAAATCTCTATAGTCCACACACATTCGCACTTTGCCGTCTTTTTTGGGTACAGGAACAATATTGGCAACCAATTGGGGATAAGAGGTGACAGCCAAAAATCCAGTGTTGAATTGCTTCATGACTTCTGCTTTAATCTTTTCTGACATATCAGGCCTCATACGGAGAACCTTTTGCTTTACTGGCGGACAATCCTCTCTTGTAGGTAGACGATGTACCACAATATCTGCATCAAGTCCTGACATATCTTTATACGACCAGGCAAATACTTCGACATAATCGTGCAACAACTGAATCAGATGCTCCTTGATACTGGGTTCCAGATTGGCACCCACCTTGACCTTTTTTTTGTCTTCTTCAGTACCTAGGTTGATTGTATCCACGGGTTCCTCGTGAGGTTGAATGGTTCTCTCTTCTTGTTGTAGTAGTCTGGAAAGTTCTCCTGGTACTTCACAATCTTCCTCACCTTCGTCTTCGGCTTGGTAGATTTGATTTTCAGAGTCACAAAAGGCCATAGCAGTATCATTGCCCATGGGATCCCGAATGGATGTGTACCTGCATTGTGAGTGTGAGTGTGTGTAAGGGTATAGCTTTCTTTGAAGGAAATGAAATTGTAAAAAGAAAAATAATGAGCACAAAAGTTTGTATGCGAAAACATCCATGATTCATTGATCTCATATAAAAATGAGATAATAACCCTTACAAATGGACCATTGTGCCTCGGGTAAGACACAAGGTTTTAATAGTGTGAATTGTTTTAACATTACAGATCCAACAAAATTTAAAGACAAATTATTGTGGGATAAAAGTGGTCGGGACAAAATCTCTAGCCTCCCAGTTGTTGAGCCCTCCATTGACAGTTGAGAATATCCAGTCCTCCAAAGCACAGCTATCTTCATCATCTTCTACGGCATTGACCTCACGGTTGCTGATCTTCAAGGGTGGTCCTCCGGCACGAGCGTGGCGTACAGGCTTCTGAGCACTTGAAGTGAAACCCAAGACAAACTCGTCAGACTTATACGGGATATTCGGGAGTTGTCCCAGATAGTGCACCCACCTTCTTCTACCACTGCTTTGGCATCCTTCAGAGATGACATCCGGAGCGGAGGCCTTGTGATCTTGGGAACAGCCTTGGTTACTGCCACATCTTGCGGGACCTCTTCAAAGTGTTGGAAAGGAGTTTCAATAAATTCACCATCTAATTCCACATATCTGAAGGAATTGATATGGATGATCTTATACTCCTCTTCTCCATGAACCGTGATAATCTTCCCTTGAATCGGATATTTCAGCATTTGGTGCAACATAGAAGTGACAGCACCAGCATTGTGAATCCATGGTCGGCCTAGCAAGCAGGAATATGAGGGACGGATATCCATTACATAAAAAGTTGAATCAAAAGTTTGTGTTCCAAATTTTATGGGAATGTCTACCTCCCCATGTACCATCCTTTTCGATCCGTCAAAAGCCCTTACCACTATGTTACTTGGCTTTAATGTCAATCCCTCACAGTCAAGCCTATCAAGAGCTTTTTTGGGCAATACATTCAAAGATGGGCCAGTGTCCACCAAAACATGAGCCAGGGTTGTGCCTCTACATTTAACTGAGACATTCAATGCTTCATTATGCTTCCTTCCTCTTGGTGTTAAATTAGCATCCGAAAAACCTAGACCATTATCTGCAGTCAAGCTGGCTACGCAGTCTTGAAACTGATCGGCAGATGTCTCTTGGGGTACATGGGCAGTTTTTAGGAATTTTACCAAGGCTTTTGCATGCGCCTCGGAACATAGTAGTAATGCCAGCATGGAAATTTTAGAGGGGGTTTTCCCCAGTTGTTCAACTACATCGTAGTCACTTCTTTTAATGATCTTCAAAATTTCCTCCATCTCTTTCCGGGAGGTCTCAGGAATAGCCAATGATTGTGTCTTCGTCTTGACAGACTCAACCAGAACACCTTTTCCTCGAGTTTCGGTTAATTTGGCAGCAGGAGTGTTGGTAGGAATGATAATAGGGGTTCTGACAGCTTTGTCAGTTGGAGTATTGGTGGAGATGATTGTAGGACTGGGAACGGCTTTTGGGGGAGAAACAACAGGAATAATTACGAGTCCAAAAACTTCTTTTGGGGGAGCAATTTCTGGAGAGAAGATCCTACCACTTCGGGTAATCTTACTAGTTCCTACAATATTAATGACGTCGGAATCCACTTTCTCAGAACTTGAATCTTCGGCGGCTGGCCAATCCTGCTTGACACCATGGTAGTATACGTCCCCTCCATAATTCCATGGTACGGTCTTGTCTGACGAATATGGGACTGGTCCAGGAATTGTGATTATTAAAGGAGTTGCTTTCGGAACTGATGTAATTCTAACGGGTCTTTTGGTGGAGACCCTGGAAGAATTGGCGGAAATGGTAATGATAGAAACATCTTCAAAAGGAATAGGTGGAACAGAAGTCTTCTCGAATAAAATTTCTTTGTTATCTATTAGGCACTGAACGCTTGCTTTCAACAAAGGACAGTTGGTTGGTGAGGACAAACAGAAATGACAAACCTCATCATAGCCCGGGAACACACCGGCTTTCAACAAGTTCACTTTAATAATTAGAAGTGGGGTCATATGTTCATCAAATGAAGTAACAAATAGTCCTTCTTCAATGGCATTGGTATTATGGCCATGTCTGGGCATAGGGGCAGAAATGACATTTGGCTTTTCGGGCGCATCGAATTCAATCTCTTTTGCTTCAATGAGGTCTTGTATTTTGTTCTTTAAAGCCAAACAGTTATTAGTGTCATGGCCGGGACTTTCAGAGTGATATGTGCAACGGGAATTGGGATGATAGTGAGGAGATGTTGTGTTGGGGTTTTTCGGAGCTTCTTTCAAGGTCACCAAATTGGATCTTAGTAGACGCGGTAATACCTGAGACGGGGTCATGTTAATTCTGCTGAATTGTCTGACTATCCTTTCCATCCTTGGTTGATTATTTCTTTGCTGATCAGGTGCAGGCTTAGGAATTATAACAGCCCCCACCATTGGTCGGCGTTCGGCCCTATCTTGGTTTCTTTGCAGATATACAGCAACCACCTCTTTCTTTCCGATGAAAGGCTTCCTTACAGCTGCAAAAGAAGATGTATCCTTCTGAATCTTTCCACTCTTTATACCGGCTTCTACCCTTTCTCCGGTCAATATTAGTTCAGTAAAACTTGCAGAAGAACTTATGATTAAATGATTGAAAAAGGGACCAGACAAGGTGCCCAAGAACATGTCTACCAATTCTCTCTCAGATAGAGGGGGTTGAACTCTTCCAGCCAAGTCTCTCCATTTTTGCGCATAGTCCTTGAAACCTTCATTGGAAACCATGGTCATACTCTGGAGTTGAGTATGGGTAGGCGCCAAATTAGCATTGTATCGGTATTGTTTGTAGAAGGTTGCAGCAAGATCTTCCCAATTGTGAATGTTGGCTCTTTCTAGTTGGTAAAACCAGTCAAGTTGAGTTCCAAACAGACTGTCTTGGAAGAAATTAGCCATAAGTCTTTGTCAGCGGTATGGGGCTGGATTTATCTTACATATGACCGGAGATGCATTTTAGGGCATGAGACTTTGTCATACTTGGCGAACACAAGTGCTTTAAATTTTGGAGAAATGACAATCCCTGATACTAACCCCAATTCCTCAAAGTCCAAGCCAGGCACTTTTTGGATTTCCATCGCACTCAACCGCTCTTCGAGATGTTTATACTTGTCATCATCTGGAGGGCACTGTTCTTCAGAATAGTCTTCTTCTTTTTCCTCTTCTGATTCTGACGAGACAATTGTCTCCTTCCCTTTCCCATCTTGATTGTCTCTTTCACCGGATGTCGTTGCAAAATCTAAGGTCCTTCTTGTTTGCCCATGAAATCTTCTTCCCATGTTTAAGACTCCGGTTACCTTCATTGTTTTATTTTTCCTCTGCTCAGCCAGCAAAGTCTTCAATTCTTCTTGTCCTTTGGCTAGGGTCAAGAGAAACTGCTGAAACTGTGTATTCTGAGCTTGGAGGTCCTTCATTGTTTGCTCGAGATCCATCTTACTGAAATAAACAGTAGAGAGATGAGGAGACTTGTTGCAAAAGACATGCTTATGTTATGATGAATGGTATATGCATATGTAATCATTTCAAGGATTTCAAAGATTCAAATTTGTTTTAAACAAAAAGGAAACACATGTTATATTAATAAGTTAAAGCTTGAGTACATCAATGCCTTTTCGGGAAAAATAATACAAAAACTCTAAGATAAAAAGGTAGTTCGCATCCTCTTTGGTGCGATGTAGGCATTGAGAGTCTGCTCCTCATGAAGTACCCTAGTGAGTTCCAAAACCTTCTTCTTGCTTGCGTAGAATCGGGCTTCGAAAGTATCTCGCTCCCCCTTGAGTTGTATCTAATCTCTTTGTAGGTCTTCAAGAGAGGTGGGCATATCAGGATGTAGGATAGTGTATGGAACATCTCCTTCCATGACAGGCTCAATGATTACCGGGAGAATGGAGGGGTAAGGCATTATAATACTCTGAGCACGAGTTCGTACCCATTTGTGGTAAGGCTCAAGAGGGATGGAATTTTTATGCCTCAAAGTCTTTCTATCCACCTTGTTTAACATCCTCCAAGCTCGGATAAATCTCTGGCGAAGGCCTTGATCGTCGTTGTCGTAGTCAAATACCAAACCTTGAATCAGCATCTCGTGCGGGACATCCCTTTGGGTGTAACCAAATTGTATTAAGGCTAAGCATGGGTTGTAGGTGATACCTCCCCTAATGCGAAGTAAAGGGACATTAGGGAATTCTCCACAACGGTTGACAATGATAACATTCTCTTTGGATCGGGAGCACCAATGGATGTCAGAATGTTTGAGCGTCATCAACCTTTGTGACCACCTTGAACCTTGCTCATTTTTTAATACAGATTGGGGAAGATGCGAAATAAACCATCTTGCCAAGAGAGGAGTGCAACACATAAGGACACCTCTTTTCCTCATTGTGCGAGTGTGAAAAGAGTGTAGGATATCTCCTAGCAATGTAGGCACCGGGTTGCAGGATATGAAGATTTTGACGGCATTGACATCTATGAGTTGGTCAGGATTTGGAAACAAAATCATCCCATAGATGAGGAGAGCCACAATTTCCTCAAAGGCTTGCAAGTCCATGGAATTCCAACAGTTTTGGGCTTTCTCAAACAGGAACTTTGCTAGGAAACCTTTGACACCACTCCTTGTTTCCCAATGAGTTGTGACATCAGATGAGTGCAAGTGTAAATCTTGAGCAATCTCTTCTGGATTTGGGTCTCTTTCCGTACCGTTTAAAGGTAGTTGATCGAGAATGGGAATCCTCAAGAGTTGGGAGAATTCTTCCAAAGTAGGCACAAGTTGATAGTCGGGAAATGTGAAGTAATGGTGTAAAGGATCAAAGAACTGAAAGAGCACCTTCATCGTGTCCTCATCTGTGTTAGAGGTGACCAAGTTGAGTAGGCGACCATGTCTCTCAGTAAATGGAGAGTTTTCAGGAATCCTTGAAGCTAGCTCCTTGAGTTGTAGAGGGATCCTTACAAGATTGACTTGAATGGTTTTCCTGCGAAGTGAATCCATATCCTACAAAACAAGAACAAAGATGAATCCCAAAATCCTTGAAATGGTTAGTAGATGTATATGATGTTCATGATGTTCATGATGTTATGTACAAGTATGCATATACAAACAAAGTAAACAAGTCCTTAGGATTAGGCTTGCATGGAGTTTTATAGGTAAGTACCCTCATTAAGTTTAGTTGGCTTAAAACTGTCCTAGTAATAGTAATCGGGTTCTAAGGAGCTCCATATCACTGGTTTGTTTCCTTGGTCATTGTTTCAGCACAAGCCTCTTTAATGGCGACCAAAATATCCCAAGAAACCAAACCTCAATGAGTGTAGTATCGAGTATCTACCAACTTCGGACTGCACCAAAGTCGTTCATCTCACTACATCCTAAAGGCCAAGTTGGTCAAGTAAAGGTTCTAAAAGTTCATTAGTGCTTCATGACATCACTCAGCGGCCCCGTATTCTCTTTGATTAACTCAAAGGCTACCAGTACCCAAAAATATGTCACACTAACGTAGCTATTGCTTAGACAATGTCGGTATACCCCACACAGTTTCCATAACGTATTGCTACTTACCTATAATGTATCCCAAATCCGGGTAGAGGATTCAAACCCAAATAAAGAACTATAACATAAAGCATACAAGTCAAACAATGTAAGCAAATAAATATGATCTAGCCCTAAGGTAACCCCAATTTTAGAATTTTCTCCAACAGAGTCGCCAGTTCTGTGATACGGTGGGAGAACTGACTTGATGTTTTTGCGTTTGATCACAAATGTTGCGGTTAGCAAGAGTCGTCACCAACTTTTCTTTTATCCAAAAGGAAAGGTGAAAAAGCACAGGAAAGACCTTTGAGATTGTTTCTTGAGTTCGGGGGGTAGATTATGAAAAGGGAAGGTATTAGCACCCTTTTCATCCATGGTTTTCCATGGGCTCTTAGTTACTTGCTAGATCACTTTCTTTTGTTTGAAATTGTGCTTTGTGTGGTTTTTGAAAGTACTTTGTAAAGAGGCCATTTTTTAGGCAATCTTTGTAATGATTCTCGTTCGTAAGAATGTATGCAAAGATGTTTGATCTTTTGAAAATGTTTTCAAGTTTTGCAAGATGTTTTGAAAGTGTAAGTGTTTATTTTTGAAAATAGCAAGGATGTTTGTTTTGAAATGGAGCAAGTGATTAGGAGCAATCTACCTACTCAAAAGTCTTTCTTGTACATTTACTTTTCCTTTGACATTGTTATGTTACCATTGATTTGGTAAGTAACTCTATCTTTGGATGTAAACGGGATGGGCGTGGGTCATTGTAAAACCATGATTAGCAATGTTTGCAAGGCATCTTAGCATTTTCTTTTAGGGACTAAGATCATGTGTAAGGCAACTTAGATAGCGTCATCGAGGGACTATGATCTTGTATTCGTTTGTTTTTGCTAAGATACCTCACATGCGTAATATGGCCATTTTGTAAGGCAACCAAGTGGATTTTACCCTAGGGGTGCTTGTGTGCAAGTGTGTTATTTTCATGCTTGATTTTGTCTTGGATTAGGGTTTGCTATTTCGTTGATTTTAATCTTTCCATACAAAACATAATTACTAGCATTGTATATATGAAAGCGATAAATTGTGAAATTTAAAATTACTATGCTATTACAATACTTGTGGGAGGGGGTATACAATTTATGAATGGGGATTGCAATAATATAAACCTAATTAATCTATTACAACCAAATTGAATATGTACAAATAATTGAAGAAATATATAAAGTACAAATGCAAATGGAAAGAAATGATTTTTGTGTTTGGGTTTTTATATGAAAGAGATATTAACCTAAACCTAATTAGAGAAAAATAATTAAATCAAAATTAAATTAACTTAAATTAATTAAGAAAATATTTTTGAATAAAACCCTAATTCTATTTAGTTGATTAAAAGAAAATAAGTTTAAAGAAAAAGTTTTTTTTTATTTTTGTCTTGAAAATAATATATGGCTTTAAAAATATTTTTAGTCTTTTTTGGTATTTAAAAAATGTATTTTTAAATGGTATGAAGAAAAATAGATAATATAACATCAATTAAATTTATAAGAAAAATAAATAAAATATAGTAAATAAAATATTTTTGTTCATGGGAAAATAAAATAAAATAAGTCAAAATATAAAATATATCATTTTTGTATTTTTCATGATTTTTAGTATTTTTAGAAAATATACTTAAAAGGAAAAATGAAATAAATAAGTAAATAAAAATAAATGGGTCAGGGGGTGCCAAAAGTAGGCAGGGAGGTGAGCTAGCAAAAAAAACAATGCAAGGCCCAAAGAGCCCAGCGCTTGCAAAAAAAATTAGAGGATCAGAAAATATGAAAAAAAATACAAAAGGGGGGTTCACATTGGTTCGAACCCTCACCCTTTAGGTAAGAGGTGACTTAGTACGCGTGCGCTTGCCACTGGGGTGGCTGTTTCATTCGGTCATATAATCAAACCATAAATATATATTAGAAACTGCTTCCTGAAGACCACTTCATCTTCAACCTCACGCCTATCCAGACCACCTGTATCTTCTTCATCTCTCCACAAAAATGGAAAGTTCAAACATGAAAGTTGTGGTGTTTCTTCCCACGAATCCAACTATATAACTTATGTAAGCTAAAAGTCAAAGATGAAAACTAATTTTGCTTGCCCTAAATTGAAGCCTAATTTTCTCAAAAATTTCAAATCCAAAATTCTCTATACACAGTCAATATAAATGGGAACTATGAACATGGTCAGCTTTAGAGCAAAGATATCTACATTTTATCTTCACAAATCAGGATCAAATGATTCTTGTATGAAGAGATAGAAGTTTTAAAATTTACCTCTTGCAACTGGAGTCGTGAATGGAGTTTGAGCAACTTTTGAAATGGCCTGATGATCTATTTAGCTTGTCTGGACCTCCTTGAGTGTATTCCAACTCCTACTTTGCCTTGAAAGTTCCTGAACCTCTCTACTCAAGTCAACTTGCAAGCTTGATGTTTAAAAATGGTGGATAGTGATGGAGGAGTTACAGTCTTGAAACAGGGGCCTGGATTGCTTTGGTATGATGTATAGAAGGTGTTTGAATGATTGGTTTTCAAAACGCACGAGTGGAAATGAAGATGATGAGTTTTGGTTCAAAATTGTATATCAATGGTGTTTTTGAGCAGATTTATGGTTTTTGAGTGTTTGAGATAGTTCCAGGGCACTAGCATCCGTGTGTCATCTTGCAAATAGTGTATGTACTTATAGGAAAGAGTTTTTAAGGCTTGAAACAACTCAGAAATTGAAAGCACGTGTTATGGCTTGGTTACTTGTTTTGAAGCAAAGTTGACAAACATGATTTCATTGTGAAGTACAAGGATTTGCAGGGTGGTTAGCAGGATGTAGATATGTTGCTTCTAGATTTTAAATGCTTTTGAGTCAGAAACAACAATGTATGGGCTCAAGAAGAGTTGACATTGTGATTAAAGTCACTTTTCCAAAATGGAAGTGGTGACTTTCTTCCCAAAATGGAAATGCAATTTGGATAATGGCTCAAATGCTTGGAAAATGGCTCTATCAGTGGTGTAAACATTAAATTATTGAGTGATTATCAAGTTTGAAACCTTCAAAGCAAGATTTGTACAGCGTGCTTGAAGATTGGATCAAGTGTTCTTCACAAAATGGCTTGTAATTCAAGTTTGAAAACCCTAACTTCTTGCCTTCGATTCTCCTTGCTCAATAATGATCTCAAGGAGTTCTTGGACATTTTGGAAAGCTTGTAATGTTATATTCAACTCATATTTGAATTTATTTTGAATATTCCCCTTGGAACTATGTGAAAAATTGCCATGAAGTTAGGTAAAAAATATGCCTAACTAGGGCAAAATTTCACCAAGTCTTTTTTAGTTCATGAGCATGTATTCACAAAATTATAACTTGAGATCCAAGAACTTTTAGGAAAAGTTGTGTGAAGAAAAGTTGTAGATTTCATGGGGATATACAACTTTCATGTTGGAAGTTTCTCTTTAATCATCTTGCATCATGGTGAAAATTTGGCTTAAAGTTTTGAAAAAAATAAGAAAATTTTCATACTTAGAAAAATTTTCTAAGTTTAGAAATTTTAACATTTCAAGATGAAATCTTAAATTCTTGATTTCTTGATGAACAAGTTTCATATTTTGACATGTTTTGATAAATCATGATCCTTGGCACTTGAATTTGACCAAAAAGTCAAAGTTTGACTTTTCAGTATACAGTTGACTTTTGATCAGTTGACTGCAAAATTCATTTGTCAATCCAATGGACTTGCAATGTTTTGAATCATGTCATTAGGTAAAAATGATGCAATTGGACCCTTGAGATCATGCCTTAAACCAATTGACCATTTGCTAGGCAAAAATCAGAAATTGCCCTTTCCTAGTCAAAATCCTAATTTTGACCATTTTGCCCTTTTGGAGATTTGATCAAATTTCTTAAGGAATTATGGTCCAAACTTGATCAAATGATACATATGAGTCTAAAATGTTGATGTGGATCAAAAATTTTGAAGTTTGACTATAAAATGGCCATGGTTGACTTTTTCCCCAATACAGTTGATTTTTAGGTCAACTGTTCTATTGACTGATCAAAAGTGTGATCCAAGGATTGAAACTTAACATGAGTGATCTTGGGGGTCCATAATGATCCATTAAAGTTATATGAAGCATTGATAGTTCAAAAATGCTTGTGAAAACTTAAACCCTAATTTTGGTCATCAGTGCAAAAGGGGGTGTCTTGAGCTGATCAAACCCTAGTGCAGTCTTGAGCCCAATGAGATCTTGTGAGAAAATTCTTGATAAGTGAGAGGGAAAACTTTAGGGTAAAACAATGACAATGTTGTCTTGTCTCATAAAATCAACCAACACAATTATGTTTCAAAATTTTTAAAGAGGAACTACGTGTACCCTGATCCCCTATTGCACGAAAGGTGGTACATAGGCACTAAAGGTTCGCAACCGCGGCGGGTGCAAAAATCATAAAAAAATATATTTCTTTCCTCACCTCCACTATATATTTTACACACAACATTTTATAGCCAAAATATACAGATTTTTCAAATAGGTTCCTATGGAGTACCATAGATGTTTAGGTTGCTAATACCTTCCCTTTGCATAACCAACCCCCTTACCTAGAATCTTTCCCCCTTTTTTTGGGTTATTCGCCCTTTTCCCATTCCTTTGGAAATGATAAAGCGCGGTGGGAATTTTTATTTTGATATGTATAAGTCTAGTCCATTCAATGGCTTAGTCTTAAACATTTCTACTGCTACACCTGGGTAGGGTTGCTTCATGATGAGTCTGTGTTAAACTTCATCTGGAATTTAAGAGAAGGAACCTGGGTAGGTTACTTTATGATGGTCGTGTAGATAGTTGTCCTGTCTGGTTTTAGGTTTTAATCTTTTACCTGAGATAGAAAGATAAGTTTTCTGGCTTGTTACAAGTGTTAATCTTCAATCTCTTCATGTAGATAGTTTTCCTGGCTTGTTATAGGTATTAATCTATAATAAATCATCCAAAGATAGTTTTCTTGGCTTGTTACAGGTATTAATCTGGAACTTGGAAAGGTTGGTCATTGAGATAGTTGTCATGTCTGGTTTCAGGTATTAATCTCTGACCTGAGAAAGAAAGATAGTTTTCCTGGATTGTTACAGGTATTAATCTTCAATCTCTTCATGTAGATAGTTTTCTTGACTTGTTACAGGTATTAATCTACAATCAGTCATCCATAGATAGTTTTCCTAGCTTGTTACAGGTATTAATCTGGAACTTGGAAAGGTTGGTCATTGAGATAGTTGTCCTATCTAGTTTCAGGTATTAATCTCTGACCTAAGAAAGAAAGATAGTTTTCCTGGCTTGTTACAGGTATTAATCTTCAATCTCCTCATGTAGATAGTTTTCCTGTCTAGTTATAAGTATTAATTTACAATCGATCGTCCACAGATAGTTTTCTTGGCTTGTTACAGGTATTAATCTGGAAATTAGAAAGGTTGGTCGTTGAGATAGTTATCCTGTCTGGTTTCAGATATTAATCTCTTACCTGAGAAAGAAAATATTTTTCCTTTCTTGTTACAGGTATTAATCTTAAATCTCCTCATGTAGATAGTTTTTCTGGCTAGTTACAGGTATTAATCTACAATTGATCGTCCACAGATAGTTTTCCTAGCTTGTTACCGGTATTAATCTGGAACTTGAAAATGTTGGCCGTTGAGATAGTTGTCTTGTCTGGTTTCAGGTATTAATCTTAATAGATGATGAAGGAACCTTGGATTATTACTACCTCAACTGAAGATGAAGGAATCTGGGACGATTACTACCTCAAAAGGATGATGAAGGAATCTGAGATGATTACTACCTCAGCAGATAGTGAAGGAATCTTGGACGATTACTACCTCAGCAGATGATGAAGGAATCTAAAATGATTACTACCTCAACGGATGATGAAGGAATCTGAGACGATTACTACCTCAATGGATGATGAAGGAATCTGAGATGATTGCTACTCCAAAAGGATGATGAAGGAATATGAGTTGATTGCTACTCCAAAAGGATGGTGAAGGAATCTGAGATGAATGTTACTCCAAAAGGATGATGAAGGAATCTGAGATGATTTCTACTCTAAAAGGATGATGAAGGGATCTGATATGATTACTACCTTAGCAGATAATGAAGGAATCTTAGACGATTACTACCTCAACGGATGATGAAGGAATCTGAAATAATTACTACCTCAGCAGATAATGAAGGAATCTTGGACGATTACTACCTCAACGGATGATGAGGGAATCTAAAACGATTACTACCTCAACAGATGATGAAGGAATCTGATACAATTACTACCTTAGCAGATAATGAAGGAATCTGAGATGATTGATACTCCAAAAGGTAATGAAGAAATCCAAGCTTGATTTTGTCTTAGAGAAATTTACAGATTAATGACACTTATCTGTTGATCTTTTCCTGAAAAGGTAAAGAATTAGTTGTATGCAATGTTATGATGGATGAAATGCATGGCGTAATGGTGTTTCTAAAAATAAATGAGATTATGTTGTATGCATTTATCATGTATGTAAATATGATGTATGAAATGTTGTTGGAATGTAATTTTGTCTTGGAAAATAAATCCTTGACAAGTGTTGGGGAGTTTTGGGAAGCTGAATCCCGGACGGCCGTTAGGGTTGAAGAGTATGCACACCTTTCTAGACCTTGTCTTTAGAATGTTTCTGCTGGGGATTCCTGTTTTGTTGTTTGAAGAGAACTCCGTTAGGGAATGTTGATTTCGCTTGAGAAGTAATTTCTATGGAGAGTGTTGATTTCCGCTTGGGGAAAAGAGTTTGGGAGTCTTAGTTGTTAGTCGCTCTACTGGGGAGTTATTCCTTACTGGAGAGAATCTAAAGTTAGCTGTTATCTGGTCGAAATCCAGGCTTGGCAGCAAATTTTTGAGGATAATGAAATTGACTATTATTTGGTCGTATTCCAGGCTTCGCAGTGACTTACTGGGGAAGATTAAATTAACTGTTATTTGGTTGCATTCCAGGCTTCGCAGAAAATTACTTGGAGAGTGAAGTTAAACTGTTATTTGGTCGCATTCCAGGCTTCGCAGCAGCTTACTAACATTAAACTATGTGGTCGGATTCCAGACTTCAAAGCAAATTTCTTAGGTGGATGAAGTTAATTGTTATCTGGTCGAACTTCAGGCTTCGCAATAACTTACTTGAAAGGATGAAGTTGAAATGATATATGGCCGGGTCCAGGCTTCATAGTAACTTTCTTGAAAGGATGAAGTTGAACTGATATCTGGTCGTGTCCAGGCTTCACAGTAACTTGCTTGAAAGGATGAAGTTGAACTGATATTTGGCCGTGTCCAGGCTTCACGGTAACTTGCTTGAAAGGATGAAGTTAAACTGATATCTAGTCGTGTCCAGGCTTCACAGTAACTTGCTTGAAAGGATAAAGTTGAACAGATATCTGGTCATGTCCAGGCTTCACAGTAACTTGCTTGAAAGGATGAAATTAAACTGATATCTGGTCGTGTCCAGGCTTCACACTAACTTGCATGAAAGGATGAAGTTGAACTGATCTCTGGTCGTGTCCAGGCTTCACAGTAACTTGCTTGAAAGGATGAAGTTAAACTGATATATGGTCGTGTCCATGCTTCACAGTAACTTGCTTGAAAGCATGAAGTTGAACTGATATCTGGTCATGTCCAAGCTTCACAGTAACTTGTTGGGGATTGTAGAAGAGTCTACTGAGGAAGAGGGGTTGTGGTCCCTTGATTTGTAATAGTCTGAGAGGAAAATTCAAGCTGGGGAATCTGTAGTTTGTTAGGGAGATAAACTCGGTTGCCAGTCTACTGGAGAGGTGTCTTCTTTTGGCAGAAACCCTCTAGGATTCTTGAGCTCAACTCAGTTGGGGAGAAGTTTTCAGAGATTGAAACTCTGGTTGGGGATCACCCTATGAAAAGTTTTTTGTGAGGGATTTGTCACTACCCCTAGTAGCAAGTATTTGTAATATTTCCAAAAAAATGTTTTCCTGGCCATACGTAACCTTTTGCTGGAATTCACGTTTAATACCCCAAGTGATTCAGATATAGACTTGCCCCTGGTATATTCAGCATTTCTTGAGAGATTTCTTGGAATCTTGACTGGACTGTCCCAGATGTGTTGGATAGTGACACGTCATGCCCCCTTGCTTATAGGAGATCTATTATTGGAAGTGTCTTCCCACTTGAGGTGATTTTGTTTGTTGAGAGAGTTTTTGTTCACTGGATATTCGTCGTGTGAATTTTTCTGCTGTCAAACAAATAGCCATATGTAAACAGCGATATTCAAATAATGCAAATTTTATGCTTGTCTTGAAGTTTTGAAAATGTGTTTTAGCAAGTAAAGAGAATTTTGTAAGAATATGAATTTAACTCAGGATTTACAATAAGCCTTACAGGAGTCAGGATACCTTTTGTAACAGTATGCTTTCGAACTAACCCATGCTTCAATTAGGACTTTTGAAGGGTTGTAGCGTGGCTTGGTTCACGGTTTAAGAAACAAAGGATAAGGCTCAAAGTGTATTCATGCTCGCCCGTTCTTCGTGATGTTCTTCGATCCTAAACTCAGTTAATTGTACGTTTGAATTCCAATTGAGTATGAAATGACATTTTGGTGATGGTTCAGACAAGTTAAGTTTGTTAGAAGGCAGTCATTTTTGCAATGTTTTTCATGTTTGTTGAGGATCTGTAGTGTCCTCTTTTTTATTTGTTATCCCGGATTTTTGCCTGACTATTCTCGTTTTGAGATTACGGTCAGCGGGATGCCCCAGTTTCTCTTAAGTCTCCTTCTTAGGTTTTGACTTAATAGACCTTTCTTTTTTAGAGATAATGATTGCCTATGTGATAGGGAACCATCGTCGTCTTTTGATTCAGAAGGACATTTTTTATATCACTCATTGTATACGAGGTGAAAGTTTATGACTGAATGCGTGTTTGAATTAACTGAGAGACTACCCTGCCCCAGGTTTTGATTAAAGGTTTCAGTTTGTGTGAAAAAGAAAACTTCTACTTCTTTGGCTCGAAGGGGTTGACTAGGGATTATCGTCCTTATAACTCCAGTGTTTAGGAATTGAAAGAAACGCTTGTACATCGTCAGCAAGGTCTGTCTAAAAGCATAATGTATGAGATTATGGCATTGTTTTCGTCATCCTCCCTTAAAAGGCTTATAACTTTTAGCAAGAGTTGAATATCATAAAGGGAGTAAAAATCATAGTTTAAATAGAGTTAAAATGAATGGATTAATTCAAGACAAACATATGTGATGCATTAATGAGATTAATCAAAATTTGACATAAATATAAGTGTTTAAGCAAACACAGAAATTACAACTGAAAATTTGAATAAACAGAAATTTTTCTCGCCCAGACTGTCACTTCAATTGGATGCCCTTGAGGGGTGGTAGAAGAGCTCCGGTTGACCGTCTTATGTGAACTCCAACGCTCCTCCATCAATTCGATTTTGAATCTTGTACTTCAATGCCCAACAATCGTTTGTGTCATGCCCAGGACTGTATGAATGATAGGTGCACTTTGCATTAGGATTATAGCTAGGGGAAGCAATATTAGGGTTTAGATAAGGTCCAAACAACGTAATCAGATTCATCCTCAACATGTGTTGCAATGCCTGAGACAGTGGCATGTTGATGTTAGTAAACTGTCTCTCTGGCTTGTTTTGCCTTTGCTGATTTTCCCATTAACGAGGTCGTTGTTGAGCCCATGACGTAGCGGTAATTTGGAAAGATCTGTTCTCCCTTGAATCGGCTTCTTATCTCATGGGAGACTGAGTGATGACTTGATCCCCATTCTTGACGGTTTGTTTCATATGGTTGCAACTATCTTGATGAAGTTTGTTGACGAGGGTCCTTAGCTCTTCTTGTCCCTAAGCTAAGTTTTGGATAAGAGCCATCTGGCCCACCAGTTTTCCCATCATCTGGACTTTTATTATGGCTATCTCAGTTTGTAGCCGCTCCAACTGGTCATCCTTGTTGCCCTCAGGATTCCCCGTGATCATTCCCCTAGTTAGGAGTGCCTTCACCTCTTCTTGCCCCCTGGATAGGTTCAAGAACATTTCCTGAAGTTGAGCATTTTGAGTCTGAATGTCCATGATAGTCTGTTCTAGAGCCATCTCTATTGAAATAAACAGTAAGCAGATGAGAGACCTGTGTGGGAAAAGCTTGTCATGATATGATGCATGTTATGTGGATGGAATGTTTTCAAGGATCTCGCGGGGTAAACACAAGAAGATGTTAGAAATTGAATTTTGATCAACAACTTTGATTGGAGAACTTTTTATCTTTGAATGTCCTTCCGCGAGAATGAAGCTCACCATGTCAAGTGAGTCATAGCCCTTGACTCAAGTTACCGTGCTTTGGTCTTTGACAGTGTTTGATTAGAGAATGAATCCTTTTTCCCCTTGATAGGCGTCTAGTTCAACATGACCTTGCATCATAGACCCTTGTGATCCTTGAAATGGTTATTGAAAATGATATGGTATGATGTTATGTACAAGTATGCAAAGCAAGCAAGTTGTTATGTACAAATAATCATATACACACAAAGCAGACAAGTCCTTAGGTTTAGGCTTGCATGGAGTTGGTAGGTAAGTACCCTCTTGAAGTTTAGTTGGCTCAACCTGTCCTAGAAAGTAACCGGGTTCTAGGAGATCTCAATATCATTGACCTTTCTTTTAGGCATTGTCTCAGCATAATCAATCTTTTCCTGCGGCCGAGATATCCCAAAAGTCTGATCTCAATGAATGTAGTATCGAGTATCAACCAATTTTCAGCTTTCCACCGAAACCAGCTATCTCACTACTTCCTAATGGCCAATTTGTTCAATTAAGGTTCTAAGGTCAGTTAGTGCTTCATGACACTGCTCAGCGGCCCAATATTCTCCTCTATTTAACACAAGGGATATCGGTACCAACAAATGCGTCACACTAACATAGTCATTGCTTCAACCATATCGGTCTACGTCGTACAGTTTCCACAATCTATTTCTACTTACCTAAAAAGGTATCCTAGATCCGGGTAGAGGATCAAAGCAAACCCAAACAAGGAACCATAATGTAAAGCAAATAAGTCAAACAAAGAAAAGCAAGTAAAGATGATATATCCCTAAGGTAACCCCACTTTTAAGATATTCCCCAACAGAGTTGCCAGTTCTGTAACACGGTGGGAGAACTGACTTGGGTGTTTTTGTGTTTGATCGCAATTGTTGCGGATAGCAAGAGTCGCCACCAACTTTTCTTTTATCCAATAAGGAAAGGTTGAAAAGAACGGGAAAGACCTTTCGAGATTATTTCTTGAGTTCGGGGGGGTAGGTTATGAAAAAGGAAGGTATTAGCACTCTTTCCATCCGTAGTTATCTACGGGCTCTTAGTTGCTTGCTAGATCACTTGATTTTGTTTGAAAATGTACTTGTGGTGTGGGTTTTAAAAGTATTTTGAAAATGTCTTTGTAATGGTTCTCGTTTCTATAAGAACGCGTACAAAGTGTTGTTTGGAAAATAGTTCAAAGAAGTGTTTGTGGAATGTGTTTTTGAAAGTGATTTTGAAAAGGTGTCTTTGTAATGGTTCTCGTTTCTATAAGAACGCGTACAAAGTGTTGTCTTTTGAAAATGTTTCAAAATGAAAGTGTTGGTGTATGAAATGTTTTTGTTGTGAGCAAGCGAGTAACTAGGAGCAACCTACCTACTCAAAAGGTCTTTAGTGTTCTTTTCCTCTTCCTTTAGATGTTTCTATCTTACCATTGATTTGATAAGAATCCCCATTGTTGGATGTGAAGGGATGGGCGTGGGACGTTTGTATAGTCATATAAAGCAACCTATGGGACGTTTTATCAATGTCATTTAGGGACTAGATCATTTACCGAAGGCAACATTGAGGGTCATCGAGGGACTACCATCTTTTATCGAGGGTCTTTGCTAAAACGCCCATATTCGAGGGACATGACTATTTTTCCGAGGCAACAGGTGGAACTACCCTAGGGGGCATGTGTGAATAGTGTGTTTGATTTTCATGCATTTAGTCTTTGATTAAGGGTTGTCTACTTGTTATTTTTATCTTGCCATACATCCTAGTTACTAGCATTTATACAAAAATAATAAAATGCATAAAGAGAAAATCCTACACTATTATAACCATGTTGAATATCATGAAAATATAAAAGCTAAAATAAAATAAAAGCAAGAAAATGGCTCTTTCGATTTAGGCAGAAAACCATTTGATTCTGCACTTTCTGGCTCTCTTCGATTTGGCCTGAAAGGGGTGAAGGGGTGACTTTTGACTGAGGTTTGGGGGTCAGCATGTTGTGCCTTTCAACTGGGCCTGGAATCAGTGTGAGATGCAATCTGCCTTTCTGCCTCCTTCGACTGGGGGTTGAAAGCAGTAAGGGAGTGCCTTTCGACTGGGCCTGGAATCACTGCAGGCGTGCCTTTAGTTTGGGCCTGGAAGTCAGCATGTTGTGCCTTTCGTCTGGTCCTGGAAGTCAGCATGGTGTGCCTTCTGGCTGCCTCTTTCATTTTGACCTAGAGGTCAGGGTGGAAGCCAAAGGCTTCGTTCCCTACTTCATGTTTCCTGTTTCCTTCGTTTGAGATGTTAAATAGAAACATGGCCTAAGGGCATGCTAGCACTGCCTTAAGGCCATGTTAGTTCTTTAAACATTTGTAAGAAACAAAAGAATCAAAACCAAAAGGAAATGCAATAAAAACAAACTATTAGGGTGTAAATGAAAGGGGAACAAATGCTATGCATATGTTTGAAACAAAAAGGAATTTTATTTACATGCTATGCTGGAAACGAAGGGTCCAAGGTTAAGATGACTTACCATGATGGAGGCTGGAGCATGTGCTGGACCTTGAAGTGGTTACCTTGAATGCTTCTAGATTCGAAGGGAGGTACCAGGGGTTAGGCCTTTGACACTGGATTCGAAAGAGAAAAACAAGTGAAATGTCTTTCTTGCTGGATTCGAAAGGTAGCAAGATGTAAGGATGTTTCAGATTCAAAGGAGACAAGTATTTGGATTCTGGGTTTATATTTTCACGTGTTTAAGTGTTTGAGAAATTTATGGTGTTTGAGAAATTTGAAGATTCGTTCCTCTGGCCAAAAAGTCCTCTCTTGAGCTTGCAAATGCTTCTCTATTTATAGACAAAAGAATCAACATGTTTGAAGTAACCAGGTTTGTATGATGACAAACCATGGTTTGGTTAAGGGTGAAACAAGTCAGTCCATTTTCGTTGTTCCCACGTTTCCAGTACAAGTGGGGGTGTGCTGGCAGGAGATTAGACTTGCGCTTCTGGCACTACTTTTCGTTCATACATGAATCGGGTTGGAAGCTGCTTTTGTGATAAAAGTACTCTCCATGAAAAAAAAGGGACGTAGTCTTTGCTATTTTAACCAAGAATAGTATTATCCAATAGACAAAGCTTCTAACCTTTGTATAAACCTCTGATCATATGAAGATTTGGAAGCAACATAGCCTGACAAATAGGGTAAGGCTATGAGATTTTCTCAAAGTTATTTAAACAAAACTTGCTTCGAAGGGCCCAGAGTTGGGTTCGAAAGATGCTGATTCGAAGGGAATCAAAGTTCCAATCTAAGAGTAGAGCTTCTACATGTTGAGGAGTGAGATTCGAAGGGTCATGTTCTGATTGAAGAACACAGCTTCCATATGTTGAAGAATGAGATTCGAAGGGTCATGTTCTGATCGAAGAGTAGAGCTTATGTATGTTGAAGAGTGAGATTTGAAGGGTCATGTTCTGATCGAAGAGTAGAGCTTTTATATGTTGAAGAGTGAGATTCGAAGGGTCATGTTCTGGACAAAGCAAACTTCTGACCTTCGATTCTCCCTGCTCCAGCATGATCTGAAGGAATTCTCTAGAAAGCTTGTAACATGTTCTGCCATCCCTTTTTGAATCAATTTTGCAAATTCTGATTGTACTTGTGTGAAAACAAGCCCATAAGTTCTGTCTAAATTCTAACTTAAAAAATGCCCAGAATTTACTAAGTGTTTTAGCTTCATGGGATTGTCTTCAAGGATTTATAACTTGAAATCCCAGCATTTCTAGGAGAAGTTTTGTTCAGCAATGTTTTAGATCTCATTGAGATCTATAACTTTCATGTCAGAAGTTCTGATTGAATCATCTTGCTTCATGATGAAAATCTGGCCCAAAGTTATGTAATTATCATATTTTCCTAACACTTAGAGAATTTTCTAAGTGTTTTGAAATACAAGAAAAGATCGGGTTATGCGAGTCAATTTCGAGCACTTCGATCGAAAGTCATCTGCAAGTTTTCTTTAAAAGTTGAAGATGAATTGTGTTTGGAAAGCCATGAGAGGACTTTATGGGACGTTTGTCATGATTTAAGAGTTTTTGGATCTCTAAGTTTAGTTCATTGTGCCAATTTCTCAGTGCGATAACATTTCGCCTCAAATCCATCTTCTAGTGATCATTCAAAGCTTTTAAGTTTGGTTCGATTTCTTATACTTACATGACGTGGTGTGAATTTTGTTAGAGTGGGGTGATTGAATTCAAGATTGCTTTGGAAGAATTTATTTAGAATACTTGGAATTTTCATCATGTGAATTCAATTATTATCAAAATATAAGTTATTAAAAGGGCTCACTCAAGAATAATCATTCATCACATTAATATTTATTTGAGATTATTTTTGTGTGATTATTTTGATGGGTTCACACCATGGCCATTTGAATTCACATGAGGCATGTATTAAAGAAGATATTGGAAAAAGGAACTTGATTCAAATGATCATTCATCACAAGTATAAATGCATGATGGTTACAACTTCATTACAAGATCAATTCATGAAATTTATTTGGATCTCTAATACAAAATGCAAGATTGAGGTCTTAAGGCTTGCATCATTGTTATTCATCATTAAACAATTCATTCAAGTATTAATCAATTCCTTTCCAAATTCAAATGGAAGAATTTGAATTTCATCAAGACAAAAATAAAGATTCAAAATGTTTACAATTACAAAGGAATTGAGAAATTGTATTCAAGACAAGTTTCCATTCATGTTACAATTTTATTGGAATTATCACTACAAAGTTACAAAAGGGATTACAAGTTTGTACATGAAAGTCAAGACTATTATTTCTAATGTCCTAAAATTCCAGCCCAATATCATGCTGCATACAGCCCATTTTCCAGCCTTGTTTCAACAAATAAAAGTCTAATTTTTGTGGTATTTTGCTGTCCAAGACAGTAAGCAAAACAGTCCCAATTCTACATCAAAACTGTCCAAAATCTGCCCACAGACTTGCCAAAAACCTGCTGCAAAATCTGCACCAAAATCTGCACTTAAAAAAATGTTATGCCATTGCTGCCCTGTACTAAAACCTTGCCATCCAGCCTGTTATATAAGCCCAAAAATGAAGCCAATACACTAAATCAGTAAAACACAAAATTAAAGGAAAAATCTATGAAGACAGTTAACTAATTTGGTTCAAAGGCACCAACTTTTTCCCCCAAATTTGATCATTTTTTCCTATAAAAATAAGACATCATTCAACAGGAAAAAAAAGGAGAAAAACTCATGGAGAGAAAAAACAGAAAAGAGGGAAACTTGTTCAAGAGTCACAACAAAGAATCATAACAAGAATTAGGCATTAACAAAACAGAAAAGATGGAAAACTTACTATTTTGAAGCTCCATCAGAGAGACTCCGATAGGTATTTCTTTTTCCTCTCTATTACTTTTGTATAACTTTCTCATATATCCATCAATTTAAATATTCTTTTTGCATCACTTTTATGCCATATGAATGCTTGATTTACCACTTTACTGTGTCATAGAGCTGCTGCATTTTTGTTGGCATTTAGAAATGTTAGGATAATAATAACAAGTACTGGAAAATATACAGAAATGACACAAAATACTTTTCACAAAGAGGAAATATCAAATCTGAAAAGTAGAGAGGAGATATAAATAGATTCATTCAACCAACAATATAAGTTTAACAGAGAAAGCTCACAAAGAAAAACCTTTAAACTCCACTGTGAAACAAGCTCTCATCTGCTGCAAGCTAGTATGCAGGACTTCACCTTTGCTTTTATTCCCTTCACTGACCAATTTCATGTCGCGTTCCATAACTGCTCTCAGATATGGTTTCCATAGTTTATACCCCATGTCATCATATCCCATAACAAGTGCCTCACCCAAATTAGTTGGTGTGAAACGCATGTTAGCATCCTTAGTTGCATAAAACCGTTCAAGAAGCTTCTTGATGTGATCATGCATTGTAGAATTTGTACCAATGCTCACGTCCCCAACTGAAATTAGCAGTGCCTTCATCTGATCTATGAGAGAAATTGATTGCCCAAAACTCTTTTGGTTCATGTGCTTGTATCTCCCAATATCTTTCCACAACAAATCCAAGTGTAGGAAACAGGAAAGGGTCATAACTCAAGACAGTATTTCGGCCATTTGTAACAAATCTATGTTAAAAGCATATTTCATTAACATGGTCTAAAATTTGGTGAATGAAGCGCCTATATGAAGATCAATTTCCTCCCTAACATCCACGGCATCAGAAAAGGAATTATTTGGCTCGACAAGATTTTGCACTGACTCATGGATTTCGTTGGGGACCAATGCAGAAATTTGCGCCATCTTGATAGTGGGAGGAGGATTTACCGCAGTACATACGTCTACAACTTCAAACCGATATTATCACCTTCCCTATCGTAATCTAACCACAATCACAACACAACAATGTCTTCCTCCCGTCGTAACACCAACGACCGATCATCCCAATAGAACTGCCTAACATCTAACCCATCATCAACAATTTTCTGTCACACGGAGCAACTCCCTCTGTCTGTAGCTTCGTGATAACACACAAATATATGATATTTTTAGCTTGATTTACATAAATTATTTCCCTTATTTTATTTTAATTGTATTATTTTATATAGGTATTACCCGTGTATTCACTTATTTTACAGATAAATGTTAAGTTAAAGATTTTGGAAGAAATGAAGAAAAAGGGTGCAAAAATAGCAAAAGGGCCAAAGAATAAAAGAAGAAGAAAGTATAAGCCCATCACAAGGCGTGAGCACATGGCCTAGTAGCATAAGGACCTTGACGATCGTCAAGGCACGCTGCCGATCGTCACGGGAATAATGGACCAAGTGACGAACGTCACTTGGACTTGACGAACGTCACAGGCCCACCTTTTCCTTCTTTGACCATGTAGTCTGCAAATCCAATGGAAGAGGAAAGTTCAAACACCAATCCAACGGCCATCCTATTTTTAAGCTCCACTCAGTCAACACATGAAGGATGTAACCAACTCTGTGGTCCTATTTTTTCTCAAACGAACTCGAAGTGTTCCTATATTTTCTCAAACCTACGTATCACACAAAGTACTATAAATAGAACCCTAGACACAACAAAGCGAGGGGGTCACCTTTTATATTTTGAGAATTCATTTTCCTTAAGCATTTTTTCTTTGAGCATTTTTTTCCTGCAATTTTCTATTTCCTCTAGCATTTGTTTTCTGTACGATTGTCTTTATTCCTGATTGAAGCAAAGCCTACCAGCTTGTGGAGGAGTGCTTCTAGTCAAGAGCTAGAAGTAATTGTACCCGTATCCAGAATTATTATCCTCAGGTTTATTTTTATGAATTGTTATTGCTTTTAATTAATATAATCATGTTTACTTTGTTTTGTCTTTGGATTGTTCTGTGATTTGGTCTGATATTATGCTAGGCTAGAATTCGTATATCGGTATGTAAGGTCACATAACCAAGGGATCGAGTGACTCAGTTGGGTAATTTTTACTACAAAACCTTTTTCTGGTCTAAGTTACTATTTTTAATCGATAAATTGTTTTGTTATGAAAGTAAAGAATGGATAGAGGTTAGGGTCAACAAAGCAGAAGTTTGAGATCTTTCAACTGGACAGTAGTAATTAGGCATTGGCTTAAAATACAGCGGAAGCACTTTAAAGTTAATTAAGATTCTATTTCGTTTTCAAAAAGTGTTTTTAACTCCTGTGCGATGGTGGAAGCGTACATTAGGACTTAACTGCATATCCTAGATCAATAAAACGACAGTGTGAGACGAGGGCTTTTAAACTAAATAGATTTTACTGAAAGTTGTTTTGAAAATGCAAAGACACCCAACCAGTTGCTAGTTCCCGAGGTCCGACCATTACATACTGGTAGTTCCGCTTACTGATAATTAAAATTAAACTTAATTTAGTATTTAGTTTCCCTACAACCCAATCAAGCGTTCATTAGCTTTAGATTTGCAAAGTAACAATAGAAGATGGTAGTTCGACTCATCAGTCTCTGTGGTTCGATATCTTTTAAAACTACACGATAATACCGTGCACTTGCAGTCTGAATCATTATATACCTCTGTAATCCGATCAAGTTTTTGGCGCCGTTGCCGGGACTTGATTTAAGTCGATATCGCTACGCTTTTGTTACGCAGTAGAGACTAGAGCAAAACCTCTCTATTTCTTTTCTATTTCTTTTCTTATTGTATGCCAAACACTCGTTCGCAAGGCGAGCCATTATACATACAAATCAAAGATGTCGAGCGGTATCTTAGACTTAGACGCCGCATTCAAGAGTATCATCTCTTGCATAATCCTCCACCTTGTGAATTACTTGAATCTCCTGTTCCTCAACCAACCGAAGAAATGGCCGCACAACCTGCTCCACGTTCGCTCAAATCCTATGCTATTCCTTCGCAAGATGAACCAAATAATAGCATTGTTGCTCCTCCAATTAAGGCTAACAAATTTGAACTAAAACCTTCTTTGTTGTCTCCTGTACAACAGAACCAATTTTCTGGTGGGTCGATGGAAGACCCCAATCTTCATTTATCAATATTTATGCAGTACGCAGACACGATTAAGAACAATGGGGTCATTCAAGAGGCAATAAGACTTCGTATTTTCCATTTTTCTCTAAGAGACAGAGCTCGGGCTTGGCTCCAATCTCTACACACAAACTCTGTTACCACATGGGATGAGCTGAAGAAAGTTTTTCTTGCAAGGTATTTCCCGCAAAGTAAAACGGCTATGCTAAGATCTCAAATAAGTGATTTTCGACAAAAGGACAATGAGTCCCTTTTCGATGCTTGGGAACGATACAATGATCTGATGAGACTCTGCCCACATCATGGCTTAGAAGAATGGTTAATTATCTATAACTTCTATAATGGTCTCATTTTCAATACAAGATTAAGGATAGACGCTGCCACAGGAGGCGCACTTATGGATAAATCCTACACCGCAGCTTATGCTCTCATAGAAAGTATGGCTCAAAACCACTATCAGTGGGGAAGTGAAAAAGGACAAGTAGACAAAGCTACCGTAGAGAAAACACCGATGAAAGGAGGCATGTACGAGATAAGCGGTCTAGACAGCGTCCATGCTAAGGTAGACGCCCTCACCCTTAAGATAGATAACTTGACAGCAATACCTCCAGCCACCGTGGCTGCTATAACTCCAAATTGCGAGATATGTAGAGTGTCTGGACATTAGTTACCGAATGTAAGATCTTGGCAGGAACTCCAACCGACCAAGTAAGTTATGCTCAAGGAAACCCTTACTCGAACACATACAACCCTGGATGGAAAAATCATCCAAATTTCTCGTATAAAAACCCTAATGCGTTGTATGCTCCAAACCAAACACTTGTTGTGCCACCTGGATATCAGAAACCTCCTGCAAACGCTCCTAATGTGCCTAGAAAATCAAACTTAGAATTGATGATGGAAAACTTCATAGCTACCCAAGCACAAACAAACAAAGACGTCCAAAATCAAAACAAACACATTAACGAGCAGATAAAACAATTAGCGAACAAAATAGATGCTTTGGCCACCCACAATAAAATGTTAGAAACCAAATCTCTCAAGTGGCTCAACAACAAGCACCTACAGCTGCACTGGCTGATACATTTCCTGGTCAACCACAACCTAACCCGAAAGGGCATGCTCATGCCATCATATTAAGAAGTGAAACTGAGTTAGACGGACCGACTAACCCAAGACTTACAAATCTAGATATGTACCATAGATCCGAAAAACCAGCTGAGAAGGAGAATCAACCTGAGAAGAAGGAGGAGGATAAAGAAGATAAAGGAGGAGAGGCCGAAGAAAAAGAAAAACCTTATGTGCCTCCACCTCCTTATAAACCCCAAATCCCATTTTCTGGAAGACTAGCTAAACCTAAGAACGTAGGGCAATTTAAAAAATTCATTGAACTTCTGAAACAACTTAATATAACAATTCCTTTCACATAAGCCATAACTCAAATTCCCTCCTATGCCAAATTCCTCAAGGAAATCTTATCTAACAAGAAAAAGCTAGAAGATAACGAAACAGTCACACTTACTGCCGAGTGTAGCGCAATTATCCAAAATAAGATGCCTCCTAAGCTGAAAGATCCTGGAAGCTTTTCTATACCCTGTTATATAGGAAATTTTTTCATAGACAAAGCCCTGTGTGATTTAGGAGCTAGTATTAGCGTTATGCCTTTGTCCATATGTAACAGACTTGAAATGGGAGAACTAAGACCAACAAAGATGTACGTTCAATTGGCAGACCGCTCTATTAAATATCCAGTAGGAATCTTAGAGAACGTTCCCGTACGAATAGGTCAGTTCTACATCCCTACATATTTCATAATCATGGACATTAGAGAAGACGAAAGTACACCTATCATTTTAGGAAGACCATTCTTAGCTACCGCTGGAGCCATCATAGATGTAAAGAAAGGAAAACTAACTTTTGAAGTAGGTGAAGAGAAATTCGAATTTATTCTGACAGAGTTCCTACAAGTGCCTGTCATAGATAACACATGTTATCTGGAAGACATCATGGACGAATGTGTGAGGGAAATTGAATGGGAACAGATACCTTGTTCTGAAACCATGAAGATTCCCACACCTCTAATATTCGAAGATAACAAATGGTGTCCAGAATACCGAGACGACAATCTAAGTGAATGCTTAGCTCTGACACCTGACCACATTCCTTGTCCGAGAAAACCAGCCTTGGATCTTAAGCCATTACTTAAGACCCTTAGATATGAATTCCTCGACGCCGAGCTTAAACGACCAGTAGTTGTCAATGCAGACTTAGGACAACAAGAAACAGAAAAATTATTACAAGTCTTAAGAAAATACCCATCTGCCTTGTGATATAACATTACGGATCTCAAAGGAATGAGTCCTTCCATTTGTATGCATCACATTATGTTGGAAAACGACTGCAAATCTTCTAGAGAACATCAACCAAGAATTAACCCAATATGGAGTACCGTAGTTAAAGACGAAGTAAAAAAACTTCTGAACGCAAGAATCATATACCCAATCTCTGATAGTCAATGGGTAAGCCCAGTCCACTGTGTAACAAAGAAAGGAGGTATAACAGTCACGACAAACAAAGCAGGCGAAGCTATAGCTGAACGAACCGTAAGAGAAGCTAGAATATGCATTGACTATAGAAAGCTAAACAAAGCCACTCATAAAGACCATTTTCCTCTACCATTCATTGATCAAATGCTTGAGCGATTGACTAAGCACTCTCATTATTGTTACCTAGACGATTACTCGGGATTTTTCCAAATTCCTATTCACCCCGATGACCAAGAGAAAAAAACATTCACATGTCCTTATGGAACTTTCGCCTACAGACGAATGCCGTTTGGATTATGTAACACTCCCGCCACATTTCAGAGATGCATGATGGCAATTTTTGTTGATTTCATAGACAATATCATGGAGGTCTTTATGGATGACTTCTCTGTATGTGGAGAGAGTTTTGAAGATTGTCTAATAAATTTAGAGAAAGTTTTGGAGAGATGCGTGAAAGTGAACCTCGTTCTGAATTGGGAAAATGCCACTTTATGGTCAAACAAGGAATTGTGCTAGGACACGTTGTGTCTGAGAGGGGGATTGAAGTTGATAAAGCAAAGATCTAAGTCATAGAAAACTTACAACCCCCTAAAACAGTAAGAGAAATATGCAGTTTCTTAGGACACGCCGGTTTCTACCGACGATTCATAAAAGATTTTTCGCAAATTCCCAAACCTCTAACTACCCTCCTTATGAAAGACGTTGAATTCGATTTCGATGACAAATGCCTAAGGGAATTTAACCAATTAAAAATAGCTCTTATATCTGCACCAATCATGCAACCACCCGATTGGAGACTACCATTTGAAATCATGTGCGACGCGAGTGATTACACCGTAGGTGCAGTCCTGGGACAAAAAAGAGATAAGAAGCTTCATGCGATATACTATGCAAGTAGAACCCTGGACCCTGCACAGATGAATTACGCAATCACAGAAAAGGAACTTTTAGCTGTAGTCTTTGCGCTGGACAAATTTCGCTCCTACCTCGTGGGCGCGAAAATAATCATTTATACAGACCATGCAGCTATTAGATACCTGCTAACCAAGCAAGATTAAAAACCAAGACTATTGAGATGGATCCTACTTCTACAAGAGTTCGATTTAGAGATTAAAGACAAGAAAGGTACCGAGAACGTAGTAGCCGACCATTTATCTCGAATGGAGAGGCTGAAACCAGAGGAGGTGCCCATTAACGATGACTTCCCGTATGAACGTTTGTTAGCTCAGATGGACTTAGGAGGTGCCAACATAGAAAACCCTAAATTAAATCCAAACCAATTACTTTTAGAACTTGACACACATGTCGTTAGCCATGATTTACAAGAAAGCCAAGACGCGATAGATAATGATATAAACAAAATTGTGAACATTGTCCAAACAAATCAGACCTTACCATGGTATGCAAATATAGAAAATTACTTAGCCGCTAAAATCCTACCCCGTGATCTGACCTATCAACAAAATAAAAAATTCTTTCATGGTCTGAAACATTACTTTTGGGATGAACCTTTACTATTCAAGAGAAGTGCCGACGGTATTTTCCGAAGGTGCGTCCCAGAGAGCGAAATTGAAAACATTATTTCTCATTGTCATGACGCCCCTTATAAAGGCCATGCAAGAACATCTAAGACATACGCTAAAATTCTGTAGTCTGGTTTCTATTGGCCAAATCTATGGAGAGATGTGCACATAGCCATTCTTAACTGCGATCGATGCCAACGCACTGGAAACATATCCAGACGCGATGAGATGCCTCGGACTGGAATTCTACAAGTCGAAGTCTTTGATGTGTGGGGAATAGACTTCATGGGACCATTTCCGTCATCATTCGGAAATAAATAAATACTTGTGGTTGTAGATTACGTTTCAAAATGGATCAAAGCAATAGCTTCTCCAACAAACGACACTCGAGTAGTGACTAAACTCTTCAAGAATATTATCTTCCCAAGATTTGGTGTACCCAAACAAGTCATAAGCGACGGTGGCTCACACTTCATATCCAAAATCTTCGATAAACTCCTAGCCAAATATGGGGTGAAACACCGCGTAGCAACACCATACCACCCCCAAACAAGCGGGCAGGTGGAAGTCTCAAATCGGGAAATAAAACAAATATTAGAAAAAATTGTTGCCACGTCAAGGAAGTACTGGTCGGCCAAGTTACCTAAAGCACTATGGGCTTATAGGACAGCACTTAAGACGCCAATTGGAACAACACCCTTTAAATTCGTCTATGGTAAGTCATGTCACCTGCCAGTGGAGATAGAACACAAAGCTTATTGGGCAATTAAAACCCTGAACCTAAGCTACAACGCAGCAGGTGAGAAAAGGATCCTCGACATAAATGAACTGGAAGAGCTAAGGTTAGATGCATATGAGAATGTGAGGATCTACAAAGAAAGGACGAAGAAGTGGCATGACAAACGAATCTCTAGGAAGGAGTTCAATGAAGGAGATGTAGTTCTCTTATTCAACTGTCGTTTAAAACTCTTTCCCGGGAAACTCCATTCAAGATGGTCTGGACCCTTCGAAGTGACCAAAGTCTTTCCAAGTGGCGCCATCGAGATCAAAGGAAAGTCCAAAAACCCATTCATAGTAAATGGCCAATGTTTAAAACATTATCACAACATTGAAAACAAAGACTACGCTGCGAGTTTAACGCTTATAGAGCTACCACCCAAAATAGGAGACTAATTCACGTCTGAAACGATGTCGAGCTAACGAAATTAAACAAGCGTTGTGTGGGAGGCAACCCACAAGTTTTTCATTTATTATTTAATTTCTTTTAAAATCTCTTTATTTTTTATTCTGATTATTATTACGATTCCTAGATTATTATCATTTCATATTTTATTTGTTTTCTTTTCTTTATTTACTAATTTTAATGCCGACTCACAGGCACTAAATAGATAGACTAACTTATGGATACTATCACCTTCGCTACTGGGGCCCAGTAGAGGTGTTATGAGATACTAGCTCAGCGCCAGATGAATTTGACGACTTATGTGCATGATCCCACGTTAACAGTTCTAGGTATTAGGGAGAGTGTTGATGTTTTGTTTAACCAGATAGGTTGGGAAGGATTTCTTGCCCATAAGTACCCCACCTATCTAAACCTTACCCTAGAGTTCCTGAGCTCACTCCATTATAAACCTACCTGAGGATTAGGGCGTAGTAGAGGACAAATGTCCTTCAGACTATTCGGCTTTACCCACCATTTCACTGTTCGTCGTCTTGCTGAGCTTCTAGGATTTCCTAGATCAATAAATGCTTACATGGAGACCCAGGAAGACGACTACCTTGATTTCGAGCTAAACCATTTTTGGAGGGATATAGCTGGCCAGTACCCTGAGGACCCTGACCGCCTAGACTGATATCCATAACCCAGCCATTAGGTATTTCCATCACATCTTACCTTTTACCCTGTTCGGAAAACCTATAAACCATCACTCAGTTTCTAGGGATGAGCTATTTATTATATACTGTGCTTTCCAGTCTAGACCCATAGTTGGTGCATCATTTATGATCACCAATATGTTTTCCATAGCCCAGTGTACCCATGGATCTATCAGTGTCAGCGGGCTAGTCACCATAATAGCCGAGGCATTATCCATGAGATCATCATTATCACGCCTTACACCATATGGCAGATACCATACCATGGACATACCATTCTATTTTAACATTACTCTCATAGGTAACCTAGACCCACCTCACTTTCAGCTTCTAGTGCGAAATGATCATGTCGACTACTTTACCTTGCCTAGCCCAGAGAACACGAGTGTCCATAACAAGAAAAACTGGTTGTATAACCTCGAGAAGACAGATGAGCATGACCCTGAGAGAGAGGAGAGCGACCCTTCCACACCTCCTGGTTACCATGAGTATACTCCACTAGACGACCCTACACTTCCCCTGTTACCGAATTTGTCGACATTCCAATGGTAGAACATGCTCATACTACCGAGACACTGCATTCTGATGTTAGTGCGCTCCGAGGAGAGCTCGCCGCTGTTAGAGACGACATCGGCACACTTCGCCGTGATTTCGTTTATTTCATGGATGTCGTCACTGAGCAGTTTGACCATATCTATCAGCATTTGCACTCTACTGCTCCACCTCCAGGAGGCCCACGTGATCGCTAGTTTTGTTCATGTGCCTCCCCAGTGAGGACACTGTTTGTTCTCAGTATGGGGGGTTACATTATTATTTTAATGCTCATATTTTTCAGATATTTTGTTACAATCGGTTCTAAATTTTTCGGATATTTATTTCATTCAATAGTATTTATTTATTTACTTCATTTCGCATTTCATATTCCTATTTTTTGTTTTTGGTCAATTTCGATATTTTTCATTTTTGGTTAATTTCTATTTTTAGTTAATTTTTAATTCTATTCGATTATCATTCCTCCGATTCTACTCGAAGCATCATATTGATACGCCTACACTAATTCCACGAAATATTGATTACAATACTAACACTCGATTGTATGCACTAAATATTATCGAATAGACGTATTATCTATATTCTTTCAATGTATCAATAATAATTCCTATCATATACCCTACAAATTGTGTGCCACTAACTATTCATATAAATATATAAACTATGTAACAATATTTAAATTATATGAATAAATAAAAAATGCTTTAATTTGCACGTCCAATAAGATAACATGCACGTAGTCAGACAACCACAGCACGCGCCTTTGACCCTGACGAACGTCAGGAAGCATGTGACGAGCGTCAGGAAGCATGTCCCTTAGACCCTAATGAACGTTAGGAAACGCGTGATGACTGTCAGTCCCTGTCTCTCACGATTCCTTCCCGTGATCGTTTGAACCATTAAACAAAAATTTGACCAAGAACCTCACCCATTCATTTTACTCCTACTACTTCATTATTCTTTAACACCCCACTAAAAACTCCCATTACTCCATTCATCCATAATGTCTATAACCTCCCATATTCAAAATTTCTCATAAACCTCATTCATTTCACACTCATAAAATCCATCTATTTAAACCCTTCTTCCATTCTTTAGTTTTCACCACTACCACCCACCTTCCTTCCATTCCTTCATCACCATTACATTTTCTTCTTTGTAAACAACACAATCATGGCCGCTCGAAGGAATCCACCCAGCGGAAGAAACCCACCAAACCAAGAAGAACCCGACATGAGCCATCTCGTGTTCCGACAAGGAGAAATAGGCGAACTTCAAAGAGAACGATACATAAAATTTTATCGTCGAGGTTTGACATCCACAAGATTTATCGACAACAGCTGCTTGCAAGAATTGGGGTTACGAAACAATATGCAAGGCTTGCTCGACAAAGCAGGCATGAGCTTTATAAGCACGTTGAACACACTAACCTACGAGGCTCTGGCGTTGGAATTCTTAAGTTCCTACGCCTACCACACTCGCGACGATGCTGATGAACACCTAACTGGAGCCGCTCAATTTTGGATGTTCAACCAAGAATACACGCTTAGCCATGAAAATTTGAGCGAAATGTTTTATTTTCCCCGTGGAAATGATGTGCAATATCGTATTCCCCTGGAGATAGATTGGAATGGAAGTGCATACGCACTATGAGAAATAATAACCGGTGAGCCCAATGTTATTCCTGAAGCACGCTACGCCTCTCACATTAACAACCTAAATATTCGCTTCTTACACTGCATTATGGCCAACACGGTTTTTGGAAGGGCAAACAACAACAAAGTCAACACTAAGGAGTTGTATGCTCTTCACTGTGCCTTTTCACAAGATCTTCGTCTTAATCCCGTTACATTAATGATGGCCCATATTCAAAACCTTGTCATGAGAGATGGGACTATGCCTTTTTGTATTGGAGGCATTGGCACCACCATCGCAGTTCACCTGAACTGGGGGGAAAGGATTCAACTTCTACCTACGCTGCCAGCAGTTTATATGGACATTGATAACTACAGAGTTGGCCGCCTGATCAAGGTAAGAGAAGCTAGAGGTTACCATCTGATGGTGAAGAATGCAGAAGTTCGTAGCGTCATCTTGCCAAATCACAGTCGTACAAATTTGGGCAATCCTAATAATTGGCTTTACAACCTGAATGCACCCAAACCTGGAGTAAATGAGCAAGGAAATCAAGGTGAGGCCAACAATGCTGTTGTTGATGAAATTGAAGAAGAATTAGAGCAGCAAGAGCCCCAACCACAGCACACCAACAATCCTGCCACCATTGATGCAATTTATGCCGCAATAATGCAGCAGAACCAGCTATCCACTTAACGCTTCCAAAGCCTTGAGACGCGCCAAATTGAGATGTTGAATCTCATGAAACAAATGCAGAGAGACCAAAGTGACTATGCTGACAGGCATGATCAAAGTATGCTGGAATTCACCGCAGGAATGACGGAAGATATGCAAGCTTTAACACTTCATGTCGAAGACTTGCATAATGTTATTTCTCGTGGTAATGGAGTTGAATCTTCCAGAAGCGGTGAGCAAGCACGTAGAAGAGCAAGGACATGTGGCATATTTCGAAGGCAAGAGAAGGAAGAATAATTGTCTAGTTTCCATTTCCCTTTTCCATCTTCTGTCAATACATTGAGGACAATGTATGATTCAAGTATGGAGGAGGAAGTATTTCCCTTTCCTAGTAATTTTTATTTTCTTTGTAATTTCCCTTCTGTCATTTCTAATTCAATACAATTTTTGTTATCAAGTTATCTATTGAAGCATTTGTGTTGTTTTTCCAATTCCCCTATCTTTTTGAGCCTTATCAAAAAAAAATTTAGAGTTTTATGCAAAACTTGATTCACTTGACAAGTACATAGGCTGCAAGATCTTTAATAGTTAGGAACTGTGGCAAGATTAAGCAAAATTACTACCATCTAGACATTCTATAACCCCAGAGTATGATAGACTAGTTCAAGTACCTGTTATTCCAAAACCCTGAGTTTTAGTTTTTGTAGCAACCCTGAGTAGTTTATATTAGCAGTCAGCATCATCTTAAACACAAACTACACAGGAAGTCGATGAATATAAGTGGATGATCTAATTTATTATTTCAGAAAAATGTTACAAGCTTTAAGAAGATAGGCAATACACCAATTAAATTGGGCGATCCTTACTCGGTCGTTTAATCTAAAGGATGTAAGACTTACAAAGTAACATTAAAAATCCTTTGTTAGATGGTTCAGGAGCGTTTGGTACTGAACTTGGTAGGGCAGATTACGGTCTGATCCCCCGCATCTTGCAATTGGATAGAAAAAGGTTGCCACATTACTGTTCCAGAAACCTAAGTGCTAAAAAAGGGATCATAACCACTAACTGGCTGTTCTTCTATGTGCGTGCAAGGATAAAGGGCTTAATGTGATTGCGCTAGAATGAAAGGGACGAAACGAGACGAATACTCGAGGTAGGCTATGATAGCATATGTAACTAGTTTACGTAAAATGGAATTATCTAGTGTCATTACCCGTAGTAATGGAGCATGAATCAAGCTTTCAATTTTCTGAAAAAAAACACAACGCAACCGTATATGAGTTGATTCGAGTCATGTATGTGCATCTGACCATGTTTAGAAAAACATCGTACTGAGCATTTGCTTGAGGACAAGCAAAGTTCAAGTACAGGGGGTTTGATAACACACAAATATATGATATTTTTAGCTTGATTTACATAAATTATTTCCCTTATTTCATTTTAATTGTATTATTTTATATAGGTATTACGCGGGTATTCACTTATTTTGCAGATAAATGTTAAGTTAAAGACTTTGGAAGAAATGAAGAAAAAGGGTGCAAAAATAGCAAAAGGGACAAAGAATAAAAGAAGAAGAAAGTATAAGCCCATCACAAGGCGTGAGCACGTGGCACACTAGCATAAGGACCTTGACGATCGTCAAGGCACGCTGTCGGTCGTCACGGGCATAATGGACCAAGTGACCAATGTCACTTGGACTTAACGGACGTCACAGGCCCACCTTTTCCTTCTTTGACCACGTAGTCTGCAAATCCAATGGAAGAGGAAGTTCAAACACCAATCCAACGGCCATCCTATTTGTAAGCTCCACTCAGTCAACACATGAAGGATGTAACCAACTCCGTGGTCCTATTTTTTCTTAAACGAACTCGAAGTGTTCCTATATTTTCTCAAACCTACGTATCGCATAAAGTACTATAAATAGAACCCTGGACACAAAAAAGCAAGGGGGGTCACCTTTTATATTTTGAGAATTCATTTTCCTTAAGCATTTTTTCTTTGAGCATTTTTTTCCTGCAATTTTCTATTTCCTCTAGCATTTGTTTTCTGTACGATTGTCTCTATTCCTGATCAAAGCAAAGCCTACCAGCTTGTGGAGGAGTGCTTCTAGTCAAGAGCTAGAAGTAATTGTACCCGTATCTAGAATTATTATCCTCAGGTTTATTTTTATGAATTGTTATTGCTTTTAATTAATATAATCATGTTTATTTTGTTTTGTCTTTAGAATTGTTCTGTGATTTGGTCTGATATTATGCTAGGCTAGAATTCGTATACCGATATGTAAGGTCGCATAACCAACGGATCGAGTGACTCAGTTGGGTAATTTTTACTACAAAACCTTTTTCTTGTCTAAGTTACTATTTTTAATCGATAAATTGTTTTGTTACGAAAGTAAAGAACGGATAGAGGTTAGGATCAACAAAGCAGAAGTTTGAGATCTTTCAACTGGACAGTAGTAATTAGGCATTGGCTTAAAATACAGCGGAAGCACTTTAAAGTTAATTAAGATTCTATTTAGTTTTCAAAAAGTGTTTTAACTCCTGCGGGATGGAGGAAGCGTACGTTAGGACTTAACTGCATAGCCTAGATCAATAAAACGACAGTGTGAGACGAGGGCTTTTAAACTAAATAAATTTTACTGAAAGTTGTTTTGAAAATGCAAAGACACCCAATAGGTTGCTAGTTCCAGAGGTCCGACCATTACATACTGGTAGTTCCACTTACTGATAATTAAAATTAAACTTAATTTAGTATTTAGTTTCCCTACAACCCAATCAAATGTTCATTAGCTTTATATTTGCAAAGTAACAATAGAAGATGGTAGTTCGATTCATCAGCCTCTGTGGTTCGATATCTTTTAAAACTACACGATAAGACTGTGCACTTGCAGTCTGAATCATTAGATACCTCAGTGTAATATGATCACTTCGCGTGAACCCAACCCAGCCTCCTCCATCCACCTTTCTTCTTCCGTAACTTCTACCCTTAAACAGCCACCAGTCCATCTTCGTCTACCTCTAACTGCTCAGCATCCGCACCTCACCCTGTTATAACCCACCTCCATCTCTAACAATCTCTGTCAACTGGATTCTCTTCATCACACTGCCCACAACAACCATACTCCTTCTACATAATACTCCCTGTTTGCTAAACCAGAAACTGTAACCAAGGTCAGTGACATTGTCAAAAAAACAATTGGCATTGGCAGATGGGATTGAGGTCACTGGAGAGTCCAAACTTTCTACCCTTGGAGTTGATTCTCTCAACACGGTTGAGATTGTGATGGGACTTAAGGAGGAGTTTGGCATCAGTGTTGAAGAAGAAAATGCACAGGCCATTACCACTATCCAAGAAGTAGCAAATATGATTGAGAAGCTTCTTGAAAGCAAGACTGCTTAAGTTTAAACCAAGAACAAGGACATATATGCATTTGGGAGTTTTTGTATTATTGTATTTAATTTTTGTTTTTACGATAAGAACATGGAAAAAAGAGTTTATTGAAATAATAATTATGAACATTTCCCTTTCCAATGTGATAACAACTGCAGCGGTGCTATTTTGATTTGTATTAGGGTTACAAAACACTTATTTCCCTCTTCCCAACCGGGTTAGTCCATTGGGCTTGTTGGCCCAATTTCATTATCAATATTCACCCTTTTATTTTTAATAGAAGCATAGTCATAATGAACAATTAGCTTAGTTTAGTTGGCAAAGCACACCACCAATAACTTTAGGAGACCCGAGTTCTACCCTTATTGGGGCATTTTTCCGTTTTTTAGTTCTTTAGTTTATTCTCCCCATATTTGACTATATATTTCTTAATTAATCTTTCACTTAATTTGTGATATTTATTTAAATACATGTTATATATAAATTAATCTTTTATTTAATTTTTGTTAATATGCTATTAATCTGTTATTTAATTATTTTTGTTATTTATTTAATTATTCAAAATACATGCTATTATAATTTAGTCTTTATTTAATTTTTGTTGTTTATTTGTTTAAAAATACATGCTTATAAATTAGTCTCTTATTGAATTTTTGTTATTATTCAATTGTCGCTCTAATTAACTTTATTCTCGATCGTTTAATCTTTCGTCTGTCTCAATTCCAAGGGAAATGTTTTAACTTTGTCGACTTCATGTCATCAAATACATCTTATACGATCGGTGAATCCCTTCATTCATTTTTGTTTTACCATTTTGCTAAACTTAAGTTAATTTTCCTAAAAAGTCAATTTTAAAACTCATACCCTTTTAAATCAAAACTTCGACACTAGGCCATTCTATCTTCAAAATCTCATCCGTACCCATTTTTACCAAACAAACAATTTAAACCAAAAATCAGATATTTCAAAAGGTTCCTTCAGAGTACCGCAGATGCATTGGGTGCTAGTACCTTCCCTTTGTATAACCAACCCCCGAACCTCTGATCTCTTTCAAAAAACGCATTGTATTTTCATTACTTTTAAGTATTACTTTACATTGCATATTTAAGGGTTTTATTTTTCTCTTTTCCCTTTTCCCTTGGAAATAATAAAGCGCGATGGCGACTCTTGCTTATGAGAGTCAAGTTAATTAGTAGCTCGATCTCCGATTTTCGCCGCTACACTGGGGATTTCTGCTTTCTGTCCTAGAATATTCCACTGGAGACTTTTGACTTTTGCTTGAGGATAGAAACCTTCAAGGAGGGTTGATAACCTGTCATGGTTTTTGAAACGGATGGATTACATGCACTCTGGCTGGGGATAAAAGAATGAATATTCCCTTAATGTGAATAGTTACTCTTCTGGAGGTGGTTATCTTGATTAATCTTGTTGGAGAGAAAAGTTATGTTGGAAGATTTTACTAATTTGGAGAAATAAACTCCGTTGGGGGATGAATTTTCGTAGCTATAGAAATTAACTCTATTAGGGGATGAAGATTTATAAGTTGCTTGGGTTTTTATGAAACTCTGTTGGGGAACCCAAGAAATCTATAGACCGTGCTGAGGAATTCTCCAAGATGCTAGGGGGCGATTGAACCTTTTTATTGAGGAATGTATTCTTGTTGATGATGAATTTAATGAAGATAGTCTCTAGGGGTGGTTATTCTGTGGGGATTCATGGATGACTTTCGATATTTTCCCAACTCTTAAAGCCTTTAGTAACTGTCTTTCTCGTTTTCATGCATACATTAGTGCACAGTAATCACATTCGAATGCATATGTTCATTTAAAATATCATTGGATGTTTTTGCAAACAAAACAGAAAAATAAAAACAAATAGTTTTGAACTTTAAAAGAGAAGCTTTATATAAATTTGAGGAAGTCTGCCTATAACAGGCGTCTTTGTACAAGGATACAGACATCCTAATAAGAGAAATATCATCGTAAAATAAAAATATTCAAAGTAGTAGACAAAGAAAAACAATTAGGTGAAATAATCTCATTGGGTTTCAATTCTGCTATTGCCTTCATGTCTTTGAGCGTCTCGTCACTTTGCTCTTTGGAAGAAGTTCACTGGATTGATCTGTACCATTCGAACTTGCTAACGAAGTCTGGTTGTAAGGTCATCCAAAGGGACATAGTCGTATGCTTTTAAATCCCTAATTTTTTCCAGGATCGTCCTTTCGGGTTTTCAGTCCATCGGAATACCCTTTTTTTCCCAAGCCTCCTTTTCAGGTTTTCGACTTGTCGGGTGTACAATTTTTCACATATATATATATATATATATATATATATATATATATATATATATATATATATATATATATATATATATATATATATATATATATATATATATATTCCTAATTTTTGCCCGAACCCTTTTGGTTCGCCGGGATGCCCTTATTTTTGCCTAGTCTAGTCAACCTAGCGGGTCTCTCTTCATACGTAGTATCTTTTAACTATGTCCGTGTTTACATGGTGTGGAAGGTCGTCACCGTCCATGGTGGTTAATATCATAGCTCCACCGAAAAATATACTCTTGATCATAAATGGTCCTTCATATGTAGGAGTCCACTTACCCCTGGGATCACCTTGTGGTAGGATGATGCGCTTGATTACTAGGTCACCAACCTGATATACCTAATATCTGACCTTTTTATTAAAAGCTTTGATCATACGTTTTTAGTACATCTGACCATGACAAACAGTCGTGAGCCTCCTCTCGTCAATCAGGTTCAATTGGTCAAGTCGATTCTGAATCCATCCGTCTTCTTTTAAACCTGCATCCTTCATGATTCTAAGGGAAGGGATCTGGACATCGACGGGTAAAACAGCTTCCATACTGTAGATGAGAGAAAATGGGGTTGCTCATGTTGACGTGCGCACCGAGGTACAGTAACCATAAAGAGAAAATGGTAACATCTCGTTCTAGTCCGTATATGTTACCATCATTTTTTGTATAATTTTCTTTATATTCTTATTGGTGGCCTCCACAACGTCATTCATTATCGGCCGATAAGAAGAAGAGTTATGATGTTGGATCTTAAATTATGTACAGAGCTCGGTGATCATAGTATTATTGAGGTCGGTACCATTATCTGTGATAATGCTTTCTGGGATACCATATCGACAGATAAGATTATGTATGATGAATCGAGCCATAACGTTCTTGATAACAGAAGCAAATGAGGCTGCCTCTACCCACTTCGTGAAGTAATCAATGGCAACAAGGATGAAGCAGTGCCCATTGGAAGTTGTAGGTCTAATCTCTCCAATCATATCAATGACCTACATTGCGAACAGCCATGGAGCAGTCAAGACATTTAATGGAACCAGAGGCACATGTACTTTGTCAGCATAGATTTGACATTTGTGACAAGTCCGGGAGTGATGATGATAGTCTACTTCCATAGTGGACCAATAGTAACCTGCCCTCAATATCTTCTTGGTCGTCGTGTGCCCACTAGAATGGGTGCCAAAGGTACCTTCGTTCATATCCTCCATAATCTTCTCCGCTTCTCTCTTGTCCACACACCGAAGTAAAGTGGAATCATGGTTGCGCTTGTAGAGAATTTCGTTACTGAGGAAGAACTTGGAAGAGAAGCTTCTCAGAAACTTCTTGTCATTGATGGATGCCTCTTCAGGGTACTCTTGGGCTTCAAGATACCTTTTCACCTCATGGAACTAAGTCTTTTCCTCTACTCCCTCAGTATCAATCTCATAACAGTGTGATGGTTCGTCTAATCTTTCAATAGTGATCTGAGGGGCTTCTTTATTCCATCTGACCTTAAACATGGATGACATGGTAGCTAGCGCATCTTCCAACTGGTTTTTTTCTCGTGGAATATGCTCAAAGGTAATCTTTTCAAAATATGGGATCAATGTCAATATATACTCTTGGTACGGGATGAGATTAGGATGCTTCGTGTCCCATTCCCCCTTAATCTGAATGATCACCAAGGTTGAATCTTCGTATACTTGTAAGAACTTGATCCTCATATCAATAGCAGCCTCGATACCCATAATGCACGCTTCATACTCGGCCATATTATTGGTGCAGTTAAAACATAGTCTAGCAGTGAAAGGTGTATGGCAGCCTTCGGGAGAGATGATCACAGCACCAATGCCATTGCTGAGCGTGTTGGAAGCTCCATCAAAGACCATAGTCCATCGGGATCCTTTTTCAGGTCCTTCATCTAGTCCAGGTTCTTCACAGTCAGTTAATAACATAATGTTCTCGTCCGGGAACTCAAAATTCATTGATTGGTAGTCATCTACAGCCTGATGAGCCAAATGATCAGTTAGCACACTTCCTTTGATTGCTTTTTGGGTAGTCTTCAATCAGGACCATTTTCCATCTTGTTGTTCTTCTGAAGAGAGCGGGCTTCTCGAATATGTATTTGATAGGATCCATTTTAGATATCAATAAGGTAGTGTGAGTCAACATATAATGTCTTAGTCAGCGAGCATCCCATGCCAAAGCGCGTCAAGTTTTCTCGAGCAGTGAGTATCTTGTTTCACAGTCGATAAACTTTTGCTAAGGTAGTATATTGCATTCTCTTTTCGACCAGACGCGTCATGTTGTCCCAGCACACACCCCATTGAATTTTCTAAAATTGTTACGTACATGATCAGATGTCTTCCTTCAACTGGTGGCATTAAAATTGGAGGTTCTTGAAGATATTCGTTGATTCTGTCAAAGGCCATAAAACAATCGTCGTTCCACTTCACTACTTGATCTTTCTTCAGTAATTTGAAGATTGGTTCACAAGTAGCGATTAGGTGGGAAATGGATCTGGAAATGTAGTTTAGACATCCCAAGAACCCTCTAACCTCCTTCTCAGTGTAGGGAGTTGTCATCTCTTGAATATATTTAACCTTTTCAGGATCTATCTTAATACCTTTTCCACTGACGATGAAACTTAGGAGTTTACCAGATCTTACTCTAAAGGTGCATTTGTTCAGGTTCAGTCTTAACTTGTACTTCTTCAGCCTTTCGAACAGTTTTTGCAAGTGGTCTAGGTGCTCTTCTTCAGTCTGAGACCTAGCTATCATATTGTCAACATAGACCTTTATCTCGTGATGGATCATATCATGGAACAATGCTACCATAGCACGCTGATAGGTTGCCCCGACGTTTTTCAACCCAAATGGCATAACCTTGTAGCAGAAAATGCTCCATTGTGTAACGAACGTAGTCTTCCCCATGTCTTCAGGTGCCATTTTGATTTGATTATAACCGAAGAAACCGTCCATGAAGGAGAAAATCTTATGTTGTGCGGTGTTGTCAACCAGAACATCAATATGGGGAAGCGGAAAGTCATCTTTGGGGCTCTCCTTATTCAAATCTCTGTAATCCACACACATACGTACTTTATCTTCCTTCTTAGGTACCGGTACCACATTCGCAACCCATTGTGGATAAGAAGTAACAGCTAAGAATCCGGTATTGAAATGTTTCATGACTTCAGCCTTGATCTTTTCTGACATCTCAGGAAGCATACGTTGAACCTTTTGCTTCACTGGAGGGCAGTCTTCTTTTGTCGGCAGATGATGAACCATAATATCAGTCTCAAGCCCCGGCATGTCTTTGTATGACCAGGCAAAGATCTCAACGTAGTCACGTAACCTCTGGATTAACAGTTCTTTGACATCATTCTTCAAGCTGGCATCTATCTTGACTTCCTTTTTATTCTCCTTAGTACCCAAGTTTACCGCCTTGATCGGCTCTTCATGAGGCTATATTGCTCTTTCCTCTTGCTGTAATAATATAGAAAGCTCTCCCAGTACTTCACAATCTTCCTCATCTTCATCCTCGGCTTGGTAGATCGGATTTTCAAAGTCATAACTGGCAATAGCAGAATTGTTATCAATGGGATCCAGGGTGGATGTGGATCTGCAATTTTGATATGTGGGTGTGTGTAAGAGCGCATAGCTATTTTGATAAAATAAAGAAAAAACAAAGACAGAGAGCATAAATTTTGAATGCAAAACGTCCAATGATTTATTAATGACATAAGAAAATGAAGTGTGGTAACCCTCACAAATAGACTGTTGTGCCTTGGGTAGGACACAAGGTTTAGAGTTTAATTTGTTCAAAGATTACATATCCCATAAAACACAAAAAATAATTACTCCTGGATAAAAGAGATAGGCACAATGTCTCTAGCCATCCAATTATTGAGTCCACCATTGATAGTAGGGAAGATCCAATTGTCCAGGTCACAGTCACAGTCAGTGTCCTCCACAACATTGACTCCATGGTTGCTGATGCATAGTGGGGGTCCTCCGGCACGAGCACGACGAACAACTCTTTGAGCTCCTGAAGTGAAACCCAGACCAAATTTGTTAGACTTATAGGGGATGTCAGGGAGTTGGCCCCAAATATTACACCCACCTTCTTCAATCACAGCCTTGGCGTCCTTCAGAGAAGCCATTTTCAATAGAGGCCTGGTAATCTTCGGAATAACAGTAGAAGCTTTGGTAACAACGATCGTCTGAGGAAATTCTTCAAAATTCTGAAAGGGGGTTTCAATGAACTCACCGTTCATCTCGACATATCTGAAATAATTCAGGTGGCTTACCAAATATTCTTCTTCACCACGGACTGTAATAACCTTTCCATTAACCGGATATTTTAACATCTGATGTAAAGTGGAAGTGACAACACCGGCCCCATGAATCTAAGGGCGTCCCAGTAAGCAGAAGTAAGACGGACGAATATCCATCACATAGAAAGTGGAGTCAAAAGTTTGGAAACAAACTTTAATTGGAATGTCCACCTCCCCGTGTACCATTCTTTTGGAACCATCAAAAGCCCCCACCACAATGTTACTAGGCTTCAATGTAATTCCTTCACAATCCAATATATCTAAGGCACCTTTGGGTTGAACATTCAGAGAAGAACTCGTATCAACTAATACGTGAGCCAAAGTAGTGCCCTTTCACTCAATAGAGACATACAGGGCATCGTTATGTTTTCTTCCCTTAGGAGTCAAATCAGCATCGGAGAAACCTAGTCCATTGTCAACAGTCAAACTGGAAACACCGTCCTCAAATTGGTCGACAGAAGTCTCTTGTGGCACATGAGAGAACTTCAGAAACTTCACCAAGGCTTTAGTATGGGCCTCAGAGCACAACAATAAAGCTAGCATTGAAATCTTCAAGGGGGTCTTCCCCAATTGTTCCACAACATTGTAATCACTTTTTCGTATGATCTTCAAAATTTCCTCCATTTCTTGCTTGGAGGCCTCAGGAATGGCTTCTTTTGGTGCCCCCATTCGGGCAGGCTCACTCAATACTTCTTTTCCCTGAGCCTCAATTGAGTCAGTAGCAGGAATAACAACAGGAGTAGCAATAGTCTTAGGAGAGAAATTCCTTCCGCTTCTGGTAACCTTACTGGTCCCAACAATATTGTCAATGTTAACATCAGTATCTTCAGTATCTTCATTCATGATAGCCAAAAGGTATTGCTTCACGCCATGGTAGTAGACGCCAACTCCATAATTCCAAGGAACAGCCTTGTCAGAGGAATATGGTATTGGCCCTGGAGAGGTAATAATTAGGGGGGAAACTTTAGGGTTGGCGGTAATCCTTATAGGCCCTTTGGAGGAGACCCTTGTAGGATTATTTGAAATGGTAATAATTGATATGTCTTCACATCTTACATCTTCACATAAGTTTTCCATAGAGAGAATCTTCTCAAATAGAATTTCTTTGTCGTTCATTAGGCATTGAACACCTATCTTCAGCAACATACAACCATCGGGCAGGGATGCACAAAGGTGACAATCTTCATCACAGCCTGGAAATAAACCGGATCGTAATATATTCTTCTTAACAACTGGAAGAGGAGTAGTTCATTCACCCACGGAAGAAACAAACAGAACATCATCCATGGCATTGATACCCTTGTCATGCTTAAGCATTGGTGCAGTTATTACATTGGGAGTCTCAGGAGGGTCAAATTCAATCTCCTTTGCATCAATAAGGTCTTGAACTTTATTCTTCAGAGCCCAAAAATCATTTGTATCATGCCCCAAACTGTTGGAGTGGTAAGTACACAATGCATTTGGATTGTAACAGGGAGAGGAAGTATTTGGGTTTTGAGGAGGATCCTTCAGAGTGACCAAGTCAGCCTTCACCAAATGCTGCAATGCCTGAGACAAAGGCATGTTGATTATGGTGAATTGTCTTCTAGGTGTATCCCGCCTGCGCTGATTATTTTGGCGTTGAGCGGATGCAGGGTTGGAGTCATTACAACTCCTACCATTGGATGGCGTTCAACTTTACCATGATTCCTTTGACCATAAGCAGCACTGACCTCCCTCTTTCCATTGAACGGCTTCTTTGCAATACTTGAAGATGAAGCCCCTTGGATTTTACCACTCTTGATACCAGCTTCCACTTGTTCTCCTGTCAATATCAGCTCGGTGAATTCGGCTGAAGAGCTTCCAATCAAATGGTTGAAAATGAGCCTGTTAGAGTACCCAAAACATGTCTACCAACTCCCTATCATACAGGGGAGGTTGGACTCTACCTGTAAGATCCCTCCACTTTTGGGCATAATATTTGAAACTCACACTAGAACCCATAGACATGCTTTGGAGTTGCGTACGGGTTAGAGCGAGGTCAGCATTGTATTGATACTGCTTGTAAAAAGCAGCAACGAAGTATTCCAAATTATGTATATTGGTTCCTTCCAGTTGATAGAACCATTCTAACTGCATTCCTGACAAACTCTCCTAAAATAAGTGAACCCATAACTTCCTATCAACTGTATGGGGTTGGATCTTCCTGACGTAAGACCTCAAATGAAGCTTGGGGCATGAAACACCGTCATATTTTGCAAAAGTGGGAACTTTGAATTTTTTTGGGATGACCACTCCTGAGACCAACCCTAGCTCTTCAAAGTCTAAACCAAGTACCCTCTGAATCTCCATATCATTGAGACGATCCTCCAGTTGTTTATACTTGTCATCAGCAGGAGGATATTATTCCTCTAAGTAGTCTACTTCCTCTTCATCGGTCCATGGGTTGTGATCCTCTTCTTTCGTCTTCTTATTATCCTCTTCCTGATTATCCCCTATATTTGATGGGGTTGTCAATTCAAGAGCTCGCTTGGCTGTTCCTCTAAACCTTCTCTCTATGTTCAGGATGTCAATCGATTTATTTTCCTTCTTCGTCTTCTCTTTAACAATGAGAGCTTTCAGATCTTCATGTCCTTTAGCCAGGGCAAGGAACATTTGTTGGAATTGAGCGTTCTGTGCTTGAAGATCCTTAATGTTTTGTTCAAGAGCCATTTCTTTTTGCTGAAATAAATAGTGAAAGGATAAGAAACCTTCCTTGAAATACCTGCTTATGTAATGATATGCATGACATGTTTATGCGATGTTTTCAAGGACCTTGTGGGATTTTAAAATCTTTTAACCAAAACAGAAACAAATATTTTTCATTAGTAATTTCAAATGAAACAAAAGTTTACAAAAATAAAATTAAAAACTTCTAAAACTTCTAGGTCTCCCATGGACGCTTCCTTTTTGTGTTGATATAGGCATTAAGGCTCTGCTCCTCGTGAAGCTGCTTTGTCAGTTCCAACACGTTCTTTTCACTAGCATAGGATTGAGCCTCAAAGGTGTCTCGTTCTTCCTTGAGTTGGATCCAAGACCTTTACAGTTCTTCAAAGTTTGTTGGCATGTCAGGATGAAGAATAATGCAAGACTCGTCCCCTTAAGCAATAGGCTCTAAGATTACTGGTAAGATGGTGGGATATGGCATCATAAGACTCTGAGCACGAGCCCGCAGCCATTTGAGGTAAGGTTCCAAAGGGATGGAATTCTTGTATCCTAAAGTTTTACCATCAGTCTTATTAACCATTCCCCAAGCACGTATGAACCTCTAACAATAACCTTGCAGATCATTGTCGTGGTCAAACACAATACCCTGGATGAGCATATCATGAGGATCGTCTCTTTGTGCGTAACCAAATTGACGCAAGGCTAAAGAAGGGTTGTAAGTGATGCCTCCTCTAATTCCAAGGAGTGGCACATTAGGAAATTCTCCACAGCGATCAATAATAGAGATATCTTCTTGAGAGCGACAACACCAATAGATATCAGAGTGAGAAAGAGAAATCAACCTTTGATACCATCTTAAGCCTAGCTCATTCTTCATTGCTGATTGAGGAAGGTGCGAAATAGACTACCTATAGAGTAGAGGTATACAACATATAAGATTTTCTCGCTTCTTCATAGTACGGGTATGGAGAGAATGTAGGATATCCCCGAGTAGTGTAGGCACTAGATTTTGAGTAAGGAAAATATTGATGGTGTTTATATCTATAAGTTTATCTGTATTAGGGAATAATACCAACCCATAAATCAGGATGGCTAAGATATCCTCAAAATCATGGAAACTCATGGCGTCTAGGAATACCTGAGCTTTACCTATCAGAAACTTTGCAAGAAGACCTTTGACCCCACTTCTCCTTTCCCACATAGATTCAATGCCAGGTTGCTTCAAGTGCAAGGTTGTGGCAACATCTTCGAACTTTGGATCCTGTTCTAAACCTGTGAAGGGTATCTGATCCAATATAGGCACTCTAAGTAGTTTATAGAATTCTTCCAATGTGGGCACCAGCTGATAATCGGGGAATGTGAAGTAATGGTGTTTAGGATCAAATAACTGGAATAGGATGCTCATCATACCCTCATCGAAATTTGTAGTAACCAAACTCAGCAAGTGACCATATATTTTGTTGAATTGGGAACTTTCAGGAGCCTTTAAGACCAATTCCCAAAGCTTGGAAGGAATCCCTACGAAGTTGATCCGGATGGTATTTCTGCGAGCATAATATATAACCTACAAAACAGGGAAGAGATGAATCCCCATGTCCTTGAAATGGTTAGTGAAAATGGTATGTTATGATGTTTATGATGTCACGTTCATGCTTAAAACAAAATATCAAACACAAACAAGTCACACAAAGACCTTAGGTTTAAAGGCTTGCATGAGAACTATAGGTAAGTATCCTTTTGAAGTTTAGTTGGCTCAACATGTCTTAGCAATAGTAACCGGGTTCTAGAGATCTCATATCATTGATCTTTCTCTCAGGCATTGTTTCAGCAAAAGCATCTGAATTGCAGCTGAAATATCCCGAAAGTTAAATCTCAATGAGTGTAGTATCGAGTATCAACCAACTTCAGTCTGCACCAAATCTGGCTATCTCACTACTTTCTAATGGGTAAGATGAGTCAATTTAAGGTTTTAAAGGTCAGTTAGCGCTTAATGACACATGTGGAAGCCTAATGTTATCCTTGACTGAGGAACATTAGTACAAGCCATAATATCATGCTAACGTAGCTATCATATCATCCATATCGGTCTACACCGTATAGCCTCCATGATTTTTTGCTACTTACCTAAAAGTGTTCCCCGATCGGGTGTAGGATCTTTAACAATAACCCAAACATAAACCCGGAAGATAAAGCACACAAATCAAACAAGTAAAGCAATTTAAATATGATCTAGCTCTAAGGTAACCCCATTTTAAGTAGTGTCCTCAGCAGAGTCGTCAGTTGTATAATACTGTGGGAGAACTGACTTTACTGGTTTGCGTTTTATCGCAAATGTTACAGTTAGCAAGAGTCGCCACCGACTTTTCTTTTATCCAACAAAGGAAAGGGTGAAAAGAACAGGAAATACCTTTTGAGATTATTTTCTGAGTAAGGGGGTAGGTTACGAAAAGGGAAGGTGTTAGCACCCTTTCCATCCGTAGTTATCTACGGGCTCTTAATTGCTAGTTCATTTTGGAAGTGCTTTTAATGTAAGTGTGTTTGAAAATATTTTTGAAAAGATGCTTTAGCGCGGCGAACTTTGTAATATTTCTCGTTTCGGCGAGAACGTATATAAAGGGTTTTTTGTCTTTGAAAATATTTAGAAAAGAGTTTGTGTATGTGCAAAAAAATTACTTTTGTTTGAGCAAGCAACCAGGAGCTATCTACTTACTCAAAAGGTATGTTCTTTTCCTCTTTTCCTTTAGACAGTGTTATCCTACTATTAGTGAGTAGGTAGCCCTATCGTTGGATTTTTGAGGGACGGGCGAGGGTCATTGTACGGTCACGAAAGCAACTTAATAAGATACTTTAGTAACTACCCTAAGATTTTAAGATCATATACCGAGGTAACATCGAAAGGGTCATCGAGGAACTTATGATCTTTAAACCAAAGGGTCGCCACTAAAATCTCTTACGTTCGAGAATCGTAACTGTTTATTTTGAAGGCAACAAGTGGAGATACCCTAGAGGTGCACATGTGAGAGTGTGTTATGTTTGAGTTATTTATCTTTGGATGTTAAGTTTGCTAGTGTTTGCTTTTATATTACCATACAAGCCTATTAGCATACATCTAACAGTTAATATCAGTGTAAAAGTAAAGTGCGGAATTTAAAGCTACGTTATTAAATGGCTTCGGAGAGGGGGAATTACAAACCAAAACGGGGAAATAAAAGTAAAGTCCTAAATTTAAAGCTATTACATCCTTTTGTAGTTACATCAATATAAAAAATGCGAAATTTAAAATAAGTGCGCGAAGAGGAAAAATGAAGTAGAAAAAACCCTAAAGCTCCTAAACACTTAAAATATTTTTGTTGTTTTTATTTGTTTTAAGAAAGTACTTAAATTAAACTAAATATAATCTTAATTAAAAATAAAAGTGATTATTAATTGAAATTAAATCTAATACAAATAAAGAAAATTAATTCTAATATTTTTGGTACTTTATTGAGAAAAAAGATTTAAAATGATTAAACCTAGTTCTAACTGATTTTTAAATTAATCAAAATAAGTCAAAAGAATTAAATTAATTAATTTACAGAAATTAAATTTAATTAGAAAAAACTTAAATTTATTTTTTGTGATCTTCTGATTTTATCATAAAATAATAATGGTTTTAAAAAATAATATAAAAACAAATAAATAAATAAATCAAAGAAAAAATAAAAATTAAAAAGAAAAGGGCCTCATGAACAAAGCAATTGGGGGGTATGCGTCTGGAATTCCGTTTAGGCCCAACAAGAGGAAGCTCAAGGTCCTGCGTGTGATCCAGTAGTATTGGCTCCTGTGAGGCCTACCATGAACTCTCAGATCTGGAGCGTTAGATCTAACGCTGATGAGATCCAATGGCAATGATGATGGAACGTATGGTATACGCGTTTGTCCCTGTAACACTGAATCTGCAAAGGGAAATTAGAAAAATAATAGGCAAGAGACGGGGATCGAACCCCTGACCTTACCCATATCAAACGCCTTAACACACACTGCTTTAACTGTTGGGCCATTCAATTCAATCGTGAGTATAACAACACAAAAATAATATAATAAGAATTCAGTTATATTCCCAAATTATCAAACGCGCGCGTCAGAATATTCAAACGGACCAATAAGGTGATGACGTTTGGACCACCGGAGTCATTAAAAGTCAACGGTGTCGGAGTCAAACTCCGGTCACCTTCTCCGGTCGGCCAAACATCTTAAACCTGCGAAAACATGAGATTTGAGACAAGATCAAACACCTAACCTACATAAAATCAAGCCCTGAGCTCGAATCTGGCCTCATATTGGTCTGAAAGTCACTTGAGTATGTCACAAATATGCTTGAATCCCAAAAATAGGTCCATTAACTCAAAGATGCATTTTTGCTCAAAGTTGACTTCTTGCATTTTCACCAATTTTCCCAATTTGCACTGGTCATAACTTGCTCAATTTTCAACTTTTGAAGATGATATTGGACTTTTTAGAAAGATCAAGATGTCCCCTAAAATCTCTATTTTTATTCTTTTTTCTTTTGGAGTTTATCTTGATGTAATTTTCCTTGACAAAAAATGTCTTTTTGTTGACTTTCAAAAAGACCTGTAATCTATTGGCTCATATCTTTCCAATGATGCATTTTTTGGATTTGAGAATAAAAGAAAAGTTGTAGAGAATTGAATTTCCTTCACAATGAGATTTGGTTGGGGAAAAATGGATGAAGCATGTGAAAGTTATTCCTGGTCAAAATTCAGTTGACTTTTCCTATGAAACCCTAATTTAGCAATTTTTTATTCTTGATGATTTGAGAGCATTCCTTGAGGAATCATGATCAACCCTTGACCAAATTATGAATATCACTTCAAAATGTTGATGTTGACCAAAAATATTGAAGTTTGATTCTATATTGACCATAGTTGACTTTTGACCTAATATAGTTGATTTTCAGTCATCTGAGCAATTGACTGGGCAAACTTGTGATGCAAGACATGAAACTTGGCATGAGAATTCTTGAGGACATACTAGGAGCCATGGAAATCACTTGATGCCTTTGAAACCCAAACTTCTTTATGAAAAGTGAAACCTTAATTGGAAGTCTGTTGCTTAGGAGGAGAATTTGTCTGGTCAGTTCTTGGTCAACCTTGAGCATTTAAGGATCTCTAGGAGTACACTTTGAATAAAATGATAGGGAAAATTTGGGGTATAACAAGTGGCATAAAGATTTTTCGTACTGTGCACTATTGTACCATGTTACCGTTATATTCTTTCCTTCTACACTTTAGAGACTTCTGCGAGAATGAGGTTAGAAGCGGGAACGTAACATAAGGTCTTCGGAACTTCAAGTCTTCAGAGTATTCAGAATTGCGTCTTCATAGTTTTCAGCACTTGGTAGTGAGAACCCGTTATAGTGAACCTTTGGATTAGAAGAGCTTCAAGTCTTCATAGTTTTAAGAGATACGTCTTTAGAGTCTTCAGCAATTGGTCTTGAGAACCTGTTGTAGATAACCTTGGACCTTTAGAACTTCAAGTCTTTTGAATCTTAAGACCTTCTGTCTTTAGAATCTTTAGCACTTGGTTCTTTAAGAATTCTTGTCTTTAGAACCTTATTATTGGAAACACAAAGTCTTCAGCATCTGGACTTCATTTAGAAACATTGTCTTCAAATCTTTTAACTTTGTCTTCTTAGAAACAAGTTGTCTTTTAGAAACAAAGTTTTCAGCATCTGAACTTCAGTAGAAACTTTGTCTTCATATCTTCTAACTTTGTCTTCTTTGGAACACACTGTCTTTTAGAAACGTGAGTCTTCAGCATCTGGACTTTAGTTACAACTATTTTCTTCAGATCTCCTGACTGTTTCCTTAGAACACGTTGTCTTTAGAAGCTTGAGTCTTCAACATCTGGACGTAAGTAACAACTTTTGTCTTCAGATATTCTAACTGTTTTCTTTAGACAAATATGAGGGCTTACACTTCAGAGCCTTCTGGAGTGTCTTGTTACTGTTCAACAAAACTTATGTAGCCTAGAAGCGGGATAAATTCTCTTCTAATGTCTTGGCCACGTCATCCATTAGAAGCAGAACTTGTTTGTTAAGTACTCAACAATAACAAACATTAGTACAACAAAATTGTTCATACAATCACACTCATTTGTTATCATCAAAACTCAGAGATAATATTACATAATCAAATCTTCTTCTTACACAGATTAGGGTAAAATCTGACGATTGCTTATATAGTAAAACCCACCTATTATACCCATTGGTTTATTTATAAAGTCGAGGAAACATTATTATTATTTATTATTTTTTAACTATCACCTCGGTTAAGGTCATAAAATCGATGTGATAGTTATAATTATTTATTAATTTTTGAACTATCACCCCGGTTAAGGTTAAAAACTGAGGTGATAATTTTTTTTAATATTACATTATCTACACATAATATTAAAATAAATTGTTTACAACAAATCTCTTTAATGGTTTTTCTGCACTTGCAATCCATCATATAGGTGTTGATGCTTTATTGTCAGAACTTTGCATCCAAGATTGATTGTTGATGTTATCATTATCATTGTCTTCACTAGAGTATACAATGTGCATGTGTTGAATGCATCAGATTTCTAATAAGGTGTTTGTTTCAAAAACTGAAAAATGTATTTTCTGCACTTGCAATCCATCAGTAAAGACTTTTAGGAATAAATCATAGTTGTTCAAAACCTTCAACAACAACAACATCAACACCATTGTTTGAGATAGATTGAAAAAGCTGAAAAGATATTTTATTCAAGGTAGAATAACATTTTTTTCAGTTTTACAATCCATCCTAAAAAAATGATGTATTCGATGGTGGAGCGGCTACAAATAAGATAGAATTAGGGTGAAATATGTTCCATGAGTTTTTTTATAGTAAAAACTGATTATTTTATCCCACAGGTTATCAAAGAAACTGAAGGATTAGATCATTTATTTGCACTTGTAAACAAATAAAAACATAAAGTGAAGTAGGTGGGATTCGAAGCATGTGCAAAATGGTATATCACCTCGGTTTTTAAAATAACCGATGGAACAAGTTGTTTTTTTAAAATATAAAAAAAGGCATGCCTTGGAATAAAACCTAGGTTTTTTTTGGATGACGTGAAAGCTTAGTCATGATAAGCGTTATTTGTTGTAGTGCTCACATCCCATAAGTTCACAAAAAGAAATTAAGCTTTAGAAGCTCGTTTTCCCATTCTAGAAAGCTACATTATGAGATCAAACCTTTTTCATTCTGGACACGTAACCATATTTAGGTGGTTTAGAATGAACAAGTTTATCTTCAGCAGGGGATTTTGTAAATATATCAACTCATTGGTGATCTATATCAATAAATTTTAAAGAAATAACTCCCTTTTAAGCATAGTCTCTAATAAAGTGATGATTGATCTCAATATGCTTAGCCCTAGAATGTAAAATGGGATTTCTTGACAAACAAATAGAAGAAGTATTGTCACAAAAGATAGGAATGTTACTCTCAAATATTTGATAGTCTTCCAGTTGACTCTTCATCTAGAGGATCTGTGTGCTACATCCAGAAGCAGACATGTATTAAGCTTCTGCATTTGAGAGCGCTATTGTAGATTGCCTCTTGTTGGACCATGAGATTAAGTTATGCCCCAGAAATTGACAGCTTCCAGAAGTACTTTTCCTCTCAAGTCTATCACCAGTGTAATCAGCATCATAATAACCTACTAACTTGTATTCACTTGATTTTCTATAACACAAACCAAGGTTAGTAGTACCTTTCAGATACCTAAAAAACCTTTTGACAGTGGTCAAGTCAGATTCTCTAGGATCTTATTGGAAGCAAGGGAACAAGCATACACTGGATAGAATATCAGGTCTAGAAAAAGTTAAATATAATAGAGAGTCTGTCATACCTCTGTACAGCTTCTGATCAACCTTACCACTTACCTCTTCCTTCTCCATAATGCAAGTAGGATGCATATGAGTCTTGGATATCTTGCATTCAGACAAGTTAAACTTCTTCAAAAGTTCTTTGGTATACTTGCTCTGATGAATGCAAGTCTCTCTGATCCTTGATTTATCTGGATCCTAGGAAAGAACTTGAGTTCTCCCATTAAGCTCATCTCAAACTCAGTATACATAAACTTAGCAAACTCCTTGCACAAAGTGGAATTAGCATAACCAAATATAATATCATCAACATATATTTAAACCACTAGAATTTCATTTTTGAAGGACTTACAAAATAAGGTGGTACCAACCTTTCCTCTAATGAAGTCATTTTCTAAAATAAAATTGCTTAATCTCTCATACTAACTCTGGGAGCTTGTTCCCAAAAATATAATGATTTCTTAAGTTTAAAAACAAAATCTAGGTTTTTAAGATCTTCAAAACCAGGAGGTTGGTGTACATACACTTCCTCAGTTATGTAGCCATTCGGAAATACACTTTTAACATCCATCTAATACAAGATGACATTGTGATTAACATCAAAGGAAATTAAGAGACGAATAGACTCTAACATGGAAACTAGTGCAAAGGTTTCTGTATAGTCAATCTCTTCTTCCTGACTATACCCTTGTGCAATCAGTCGAGCCTTATTTTTTACCACATCTCCTTTCTCATTGAGCTTGTTTATAAAGACCCATTTAGTTCTAATTATGTGGGTTCCTTTGGGTCTAGATACCAGATCCCAAACATCATTTACTAAGAGTTGATTGAGTTCTTCCTGCATGTCTAGAATCCAATATTTGTCCAAAAGTGCTTCATCAATAGATCTAGGCTCTATCAAGGACACCAAACCCAGAAGCATCACTTCAGAAGGTTTGAAAGATGATCTAATTTTGACAGGTTCAATCTTATCACCCAGAATCAATTTATCAGAATATGATGATCTATGTTTGTGCTTCCTCGGAGGTGTCTAAGCTTCAATAGCTCCTGGTTGAGCATCTTCTGAGTCTTTGACCTCTTGTTCTTCTGTAGCAACTTCATTACCTTCAACGCCTGAATAGGTAACCTCCAGATCTGAAAAAATTTCAACTAACTTTGACTTTTCAAGGTCAAGTTTATCATCAAATCTAACATTGATTTATTCTTCAACAATAAGTGTTTCATTGTTGTACAATTTGTAGCCTTTTGAGCGTTCAGAATATCCTAACATGATACAACTTTAAGCTTTAGAATCAAACTTGTTAAGATTCTCTTTAGTATTCAAGATAAAACAAGAGCATTCAAAAGGATGAAAGTAATAAATATTAGGCTTCTTGTTCTTCCGTAATTCATAGGGAGTCTTACCCATAATAGGTCTTATAGAGACTTTGTTCTTAATGTAACATGTTGTGTTTACAGCCTCTGCTCAGAAGGGCTTTACCATATTGGTTTTATTGATCATGGTAATAGCCATTTCTTTCAATGTTATATTCTTCCTCTCTACAACTCTATTTTATTGTGGAGTTCTAGGGAAGGAGAAATCATGAGAATGTCATTCTCATCAAACAACTTCTTAGTGTTTTTTCTCAAATTCTCCACCATGATGCTTCTAACCTTGACAATTCTGAGACTCATCTCATTTTGCGCTTGGTTACAGTAGGTAGTGAACACATAATGTAACTCATCCTTGTGTCTAAGAAACTTCACCCATGTCAATCTTCTATAGTCACCAACAATGACTAATTCATACTTCTTTCCATTGATTGACGTAGTTTTTACTGGTCCAAATAAATCAATATGTAGAAGCTCTAATGGTCTGGAGGTAGAAACAATATTATTTTCTTTAAAAGAAGTTTTTGAAAACTTGTCCTTCTGACATACTTCACAAAGAGCTTCTGAAGAGAACTTCAGATTAGGAAGGCCTCTGACTAAATTAAGCTTGTTCAGCTGGGATATCTTTCTCATACTAACATGGTCCAATTGTCTATGCCAAGTCAATTGCTCTTCATTAACAAACATAAGACATTTAACATTTTACTCTTTAAGATCAGAAAGTCTAATCTTATATATGTTGTTCTTCCTTTTACCATTGAATAGGATAAAGTCAGTCTTCTGACTAACAACTTTATAGGAGTCTTGATTAAAGATAATATCATAATCATTGTCACTTAATTGACTTATAGACAATAAATTATGCATTCAGCCATCAACAAGTAAAATATTAGTTATAGAGGGAAGAGAACCATTACCAACTGTTCCGGAGCCTATGATACTTCCCTTTTGATCACCTTCAATACCCACAACGCCTCCAGGCTTAAGTTCCGGGCTTTGGAACATATGCCTTATGTAACACCCTAAAACCTAAAACAAAATATTCATAAAAGAAACTTGCATTTAGGATGTTACTCTTCATAATACTACGATTCAATACCATTCATTTAATGAAAACACCACAGAAATAAAGATAAGTATATAATTATTTTGAATAACATCTCAAAATAACAAATTCATATGAGGATTGTAATCCAATACAAAAAAAAAAACACAAGCGGCCCAAACCTATAGTGTTACAGTTCTGAGTATTTTATTCCTCTAAAATAAATCGAAAAGAAAAGTGGCAAGAGTGCTATCTCGCGGTACTCACGATGCTATCACTCCTGCCGATCACCTCTATTATCGAAGGGTAACAACAACAAACAAAGAGAAAAGAGGGGTGAGAATACATTCACATGTAATAATGGTGAAATTAAACATACATGATGATGGTTTAAACACACAACAACCAATCACACTCAGAAACAATATCAATATAATGCATATGCAATGCAATGCACTCCAACACCATCACCTAAATACATGTGGTACCAAATTTTTGTAAGAATATATAATCCAACAGTTTCTGATTTTCTACCAAACCGACAATCCCCATCAATAGATCTAAGACTCGCCTCTGGTCTTTCCCACCGAAATCAACGATCTCCATCAATAGATTTGAGATCGTCACTAGACCGAAATCCAACCTATCTCCAACCATATGTATAAATAATGTAATATAAAAATAACTCAATAATTCATATTATTTGTCTTAAACATCTAAAGCAATCAACATAAACCACCATCATAATATTCATCAAGAATCATCATCAAAACTATCATTAAGAATCCTCATTAACAAAGATTCCACATTCGAACCCCATTTTTACCGGTTAATGCCAACACTGTAAATCTTCAAATTACCGATCTCAACAAACAGATCCATAAAAATTTGAGTAATTATTTCGTAAAAAAACTATTCACTGGAAAACAATGTCCAAATCACTATATGCTCCATATTAAAAAAAAACAAAAAAAAAAAACATACTTTTAGTAAATCCAATAGAGTAGTTTTTCGCTACTTGCGTCACCGAAGGTTTTATTATGCTAACCACAGATTCCTTCTAATAAAGTTAGTTCCGAATTGACCAGCTTACATACTTGCGTCACTGAAGGTTTTATCTACTTCTAATATCATGTAATTTTCTTAATTTGGCCTCCACTGTTGAAAGTGCTCACACTAGGAAAATTATGTAAATTAACTATGCAAAATTATAGAAATTACGTACGCATACTTATCAGATAGAGAAAAATAATAGGATTGGTAAATACTTTCAAAATCAAATATTAATATCAGTATTTACAAGTATTAATTTTTTAACAAAAGTTATCGTTTTAAAACAAGTCATTGCATGCTTTTAGAGTTATGTATCAACAAAATGATAATTAAATCTATCTAAAAAATAAGAGTCACTAATTAAGTATATTTCAGCTTACCGCCATTTTATATTTAAAAAAATATGAAAAAAATTATAAGATCAAAGAAAGACAAAAATGATTAGGAATAGTCTCACTCCCATTAGTTAAGAAAACAAAACAAAAAATGCAGAGGCGTGAAAAATGTTCTAGACAGTCTGATTATAAATTTTAAAATCATATGGTCTGCATAACAATAGCAAGCAATCAATCAATAACAATAGCCATCAATAAATAAATCTTCTCCCTTACCTCAATCGAAACTTTTAGTAGTTTCTTGATGTTTCTCTTTCTTTAAGCTCTGGTTTTCTCGTTCTTCTTTCTAAAAATTTAATGTTCCTTCTCTCCAAGTTCTAATTCTCTCGTTCTTCTTTCCAAAAGTTTAGTTTTTCAATTTTTCTATTTTTCCGATATTATTCAATTAAAAGAACAAATAACCATAACCTTCCTCAAAATATAATTTTATGGTTATTAATAAGAAATTACTCCCAATTTATCATTGAAACAAGTTTATACATTCAAATGAATTATATAAATAAATTTTTAACTATAATAATTCTAATTATTACTATTATTATTAAATTAAAAAATCATTTAATAAAATAAGTCTCACTAATTGGCATACCGGTTAATTAAATAATTTATTTTAAATATTCTATTCCCTCTTGATTTATTTAACTAAATTAAATATCTAATACTCTCAAACACAATTATTTTAGTAATTACTACATTATCAAAATGCCCTTATAATACCAAAAATCCCCAAAACATCACAATAATATAAATAAATCATACCACACGTTATTGCAATATGATAATATTCGAATAAAATAATTAAAAATTAAAGTAGAGGTGTTACACCTTCTTCCTATCATGTATCGCGAGCAGCCATATGATAATATTTTAATAAAATAATTAAAAATTAAAGTAGAGGTGTTACACCTTCTTCCCATCATGTATCGCGAGCAGCCAGAATTCAGTATCATGACTGGTGTTTCAATTGCATTGTTAAGGATATATGCAACATAAATTATTTATTTCTTATGTATCTGAAACCGCTTGACCGAACCGTCATCTCGTAATGAAACATCAATGAAGTCGCCACCGAACGTCTTTTATCTCACCACAAGGGAAAGGTAAACATCGAGAAAACCTAAAGAGGGAGAAATCACGGTCTTTCGACCGAGAGATCGGGTAAGGGAGTCTGTTACGCGAGGGGAAGGTATTAGCACCCCACACGCCCGTAGTACTCTACGGTATCCACTCTTGTTGTCTAATCTAATGGGTGTGGTCAAAACCTATGCCTATGGCTTAAAGCTAAAAAGGAAATGCATGCGAAAGAAAAAAAAAACAACGTAGGGAAAATAAAAAGTTGTGCTCGGCTGGACCCTACCCCAATGCCTACGTATTTCTTTTAAGGAATCAGAGCAGTCGTGGTTCGGCTCATATATTCTGGTTGGTTTGTGTTTTTTAGTTAAGACAATAAAAACAGTTAAGATGGAAAAACATCAAATAAAACAACAAGACAATGAGATGGTAAAACATCGGCTAAATAATAACAAAGTAACATGTCAAAGATGGCGAAACACCAAATGATAAAACATAACACCTAACAATGACATTGAGAATCAAAGTAGGATAACCAACATGTGCGATGGCGAAACATCGGTTTCGAACAAATGTGCGATGGCGAAACATCGGCTAAAAGATAACAAGGTATCATGGCAAAGATGGCGAAACATCAATAAAACAGATGACAAAACATCACATCTAACAATGATATTAAGAATCAAAGTAGGATAACAAACATGTGCGATGGCGAAACATCGGCTTCAAACAAATATGCGATGGAGAAACATCGGCTAAAAGATAACAAGATATCATGGCAAAGATGGCGAAACATCAATAAAACGGGTAACAAAACATCACACCTAACAATGATATTGAGAATCAAAGTAGGATAACAAACATGTGCGATGGCGAAACATCGGCTTCAAACAAATATGCGATGGCGAAACATCGGCTAAAAGATAACAAGATATCATGGCAAAGATGGCGAAACATCAATAAAACGGATGACAAAGCATCACACCTAACAATGATATTGAGAATCAAAGTAGGATAGCAAACATGTGTGATGGCGAAACATCGGCTTCAAACAAGTGTGCGATGGCGAAACATCGGCTAAAAGATAACAAGATGTCATGGAAAAGATAGAGAAACATCAATAAACCGGATGACAAAACATCACACCTATCAATGATATTGAGAATCAAAGCAGGATGACAAGCATGTGCGATGGCGAAACATCAGCTTCAAACAAGTGTGTGATGGCGAAACATCAGTTAAAAGATAACAAGGTATCATGGAAAAGATGGCGAAACATCAATAAACCAGGTTTAAAATAAAAGCCAAGAGGCGCACAAACAAATAAGATTGATTTGTATCTTTTACCTTGAAGAAGGGTTTGAGTTTATTAGAGGTGTTTTATGATTTTCCAAGAAAAAAAATTTTGTTTTAAGATGCAAAATGCAAAGGAAGGAAAAAACAACTAAGGGAAACTAGCCTAGCATTATCCCTAGTGTTATCATACAATGATTGGTCCTAAGGTTGAGGATAAAGGAAAATCCTACCCTATGCTAGCATACATGGATTCCTACCTTAATCAACATGTCAAAGGAAGCTTAACAAAACTATCCTATAGGGAACAGGCAATGAGAGCGAAGTCGTGATCTCAATTTCTAAATTGAGTGACTCATCGATCAACAATTAAAGAAAAAAAATCCTATAGGGGACATGCACTGAGAGCGAAGTCGTGATCTCAATTTCTAAATTGAGTGACTCATCGATCAACAATTAAAGAGAAAAGACAATAAACATCATATGGGGAACATGCACTGAGAGCGAAGTTGTGATTTCAATTTCTAAATTGAGTGACTCATTGATCAATAGTTAAAGAAACAAACACAAACACAACACATGTATCAAACAAAATAGAGGGCCTCATGACATATATCAGCAACAGAGGTCCCATCACGCAATCATAGAACTATACAAAATGAAAATAGAAGAAAGGAAATAGTGAAATACCAAACGGATAACTATCCGTAGCAACTGAACAAAAATAAAAGAAACCCAGAGAGCTTCAAGCAAGCTGGCATCAGCAGACAAATCAAGTCAGAAATTACGCCATCAGGATGTAAGTATTGAGATTTTCAGATATGAATAGATCCCATGGGCAATGTATAACATTCATAATCACATATATATATATATCCTGCATAGACTATCAAATATGCCAAACACAAGAGAAGTTCCAGTATAATAAATTTTGTTCCACAAATAAAGTGAAACACAGTAGCCTCAAGTCAAAAATGGAAAACTTTTCTCAAAGTACCTCGCACATTCAACAGCCAAGTTAGTATTCCCATAAATAGAATGATGACTCACATAAGGGATGGATGATGACACCATAATGAAATGAGAAATCATGATAGAAACTATCAAAACATTAGATATGATAGACAAAAAAGAAACAGGCATATGCATAATTTGGTCAAAAAATAGAGGAATGTTGCTCCTTTCTATCACCATGTTGAGTTGACAATTGAATATAAATCAAGGATCATGGGAGCTTGAGAAGAATACAATCAAAGACCATGAAGGTCAGTAGCAACCACAATTCAATCATACTCAATTACTTCATCACAGCTCACAGGCATAATAGAAGAGGAATCCCACACAATGCATCAAAGACTTAGATTTCAAACTAACCATGGAAGAAAGTCAAACAAGGACAAAATTAGAGAGCTTGTAACAATCAAAGATTTGAAGTAAAGCTTCCAAAACATGATTAGGACATGATCAAAAGGTTAAAGTGTTGATTCTATAACATGCTACACAAGTGCATTCAAAATGCCTAAAAAATTCAACAAGGATAGAAGAAAGAGGCCAAACTCTATTCATGATTAGAAACTAAATTAAGTAATAGGGATCAATTACTCTCAAGTCCTCGTGAGACTATCATTGAAGTATCATTTCCCTTCATGTTATCATTGGCCATCTAATGACCTCAAACTCAAATTGAATGCTCAAGTTTCAAAGTGAAGATCAACAAGAAAGCAAAAAGTCATAAAACATGCATCAAAAGGTTCAATCATTCAAGCATGGGGCATTAAGTGAAATGACTTGAATTTATGTGGATAAACAGAACCAACATGATCATTAGGTGCCCAATTATAGGCCTCACTCAAGTTCATTGGCCATCAAGCAAATTGCAACAAGATATGCAACATTAATTGGGTACCTTTACTTCAAAAATACATCAAAGATAGAAAAGGATTTCAATAATTCAAACCAAAATTTCCATAACATATTTGAGATGTGTATAGGTCAGAAAACAAGTTTGAAGTTCATGGATAGTAGAGGAGAGGATCTAATGAGGCCCAAATATCAAAACTAGTTGGCAAAACTACCAAACTAGACAAGCTTTCAAAATAATTTGTGGAAAAATATCCAATCAAGTCAAATAATTCAATAAAAATGGTTTTCAGATCCTCAATACATATATGAACCCTAAACAAGATCCAAATTACAATGGAAACCCAAGGCAAATTTGTTTTGAAATTGAAACTTGCAATGTAAGCTACAAAACCCTAATTGTTTGAATTTTAATCTTAAATATTAATTAGGTAAGATCAAAATTCAAACAATTCAAACCAAGATCATGCAAATCACAAGGAAACCCTAAATATTAGAATACATATTTTTTCACATTTTTAGGATTAAAGAAAAATCAAAAATAAAATCAAAATTCAAACCATTAATCAATTAAACAAATAATCATATCTCAAAATAAAATTCTAATAAAAAATCAGAAAAAATATCCAACCAAAATTATATTCAAATATTAGAATTAAAAACCAGCATACATGATTTTTTGTGGAATTTTTGAATTAAAGGAAATATTAAAATAAAAATCAAACAAACACTTAAACAAATAAACAATTAAACTATTAATTAATGGCAAAAATGCAAACCCTAGACAAAATTCATAAAAAGGTCAACACAAAATTATATTCAGACACTATGATTAAAAACAAACTTATACGATTTTTTTGAGGATTTTTGAATTAAAGGAAATATTAAAACAAAAATTATGAAGCAAACATTTCAAATAAACTTCTCAAATTAAATTTCTAATCAAAAATAGAAAAAATTCTAAACCAAAATCAAAATAAATTTCTAAATTATTTTATGAGTCAAAGATAATTTTTGTGGAATTTTAAGATCAAAAGAAATATTAAAATAAAAATAATCATTGAACAAACAATTAATTAAACTTAATGAAATTTTGAACCAATCAAAACATTTTTAAAAAATCCAAAAAAATATGACAAATACTAGAAATTATTATTGGCCTATGGTAATTTTTTCATGATTTTTGAAGATGTTTTGATCACAAAATAAAATCAGAAGAAAATCAATTAAAATCAAATAATATGAAATGCATTAAAACTTCAAATAAGTCAATCACAGCGCGCCACCTCACTTCGTCTTCAACCTCCAGCATAGGGTAAAACGCGTGCAGAAATAAGTTTAACACCTCATGTTCTGATCCTTCGTTCTATCTCAACTCTTAACCAAAATTCATCAAATTAAGCGCAAATCAAAGCTAACATATCATACTATACTATGTAATTTGAATCAATCTCAAAGATCAAGCATGGATCAAGAAATTAAGTCTACAAAACTGAAAAAACTCACTGCAAACATCAAAACCAGGAACACGATTTCATCCATTCTGCTTGAATCAAAGCTCAAATATACATCAATCCTAGTGATTGGCCAGCTAGCAACTCAATGGACATGATCTACATCAGCAATTCAAACTGAAACACATAAATCAAAGTTCAAGAAAACTCACATGGATGTGAAAACTGGAAACTCGATTCCTTCACTCCAGAAGCAATCCAATGGTGCAAGCTTGATCTCCTTACTTCACTGAAGCTGGACCACCAAGAATTTTGAAGAATGATCCAAGGAGAAGAGAGATTCGAAGCAATTTGCAGAGATACTTGAAAATTTTCAGATTTGGAATGTAGCGATTATGAGCCTCCTCCTTTACAACTGAGCCTTGATTCTTGTTATATATCACGAGAGGAAGAGGATAGAAGTGGTATTTGGTCCTCAAAGCCGTTGGAGGGCAAGTTTGGTAGTTTATGCAAAAAGTGAGGTTGCACATGAAGCCTGCGTTTCACTCGTGCATTTGCTTGCCTTTTGTGCGTTTTGTAAGCCAATTGAGGTCAGAAATACATGCTCAAAATTCCAGCTCATGATTACATGAAATGAGAGAGTGTTGATGAATTTGCAAAATTGAGCAAGTTTGTGATTTTTCCAATCAAGCAAGTGCAATACCATATGAGGCATGAAATGGTGAGTGTAATGGGCCTCATCATGTTACAAATTGTTCATGGGCTTGATTAGAAACAAAAATAAAGGCTAAAACTTGAGTTCTCAAGAATTGGCCATTTTGCATACTTGTCAAATTTCAATAAAATGCCTCAAAATTCCAAAGTTCATAATTTGCTCATACTTTTGAATTTGGACACAAATGAGTACAATTTGGGAAGGTAATTAAAATATATAAAATCCCTTAGTTTTGAGTTTTTTCCATTGAATCCATTAAGATCCTCAAAATTTGACATGAAATTCACTAAATTTGGAAAATGACCTATAATTTTAACATGAAGCATGAACTTCCAAAGGCCATAATTCTTGACTCCTTGCCAATTTGGACATGAGACCAAAATGAGATGAAATATAACCCTCTTATCTTTCCAAGCATATTTCATTTGCATTTTTTTTATTAAAGGTGAATAAAATAAGAATTTTTGAAGTTAAGTCCTCATTTTCAAAAATTAGAAACTTTTAGGGTTTCTTCATGAACAAGTTTCAACCCAAACCTCAATATTTTTGATCCAATGATCAAAATGGACTTGAAAAATGAAAAGTACACCCTTGAATTAATGGTTGACCAAAAGTTTCCTTGGTCAACCTTGACTTTGACTGATTTTGACCAAAATGACCATTTTGCCCCTTTGAATCAATTGATCCACTTCCCTTCAAAATTCATGATCTAAACTTCAAACATATGATCTTCCAAATATATAGAGGCCATGTACAAAGTTTCACTTCAAAATTCTCAAGAAATCTTGATGAAATCCCAAACCCTAGTTTTGGTTAACACCTTAGGAGACTGATGAATCATCTCCAAAATTTCAAATCCTCTGGGCATCTTGACCAATTTCTTGTACAAAGACTTTTCAAATACCAATGAGATGTTGTAGCTTCCAAATCAAGACTTGTACATTGATCAAGAAAAACCCTAATTTGACTGGTGAATCAAAAGAGTGATTCCTCTTATAATCAATCACAAACTTCAATCCTATTATGATCCAAAGAGATGGATAAAAAAATCTCGAGATATGCAATAACTTTTGAGATTGAAAGATCCAGAGGTTTAGATGATAAGGTTCTACTTGAGCAACTTGTCAATGCAATCAACCTTCAAAGCTTGAGGAATACTTGATAACCAAAGTATTTTGATCCCATCACAATGTATGAATGCAATGCAATATGATATTCATGATGAAACATAAGCCTAAATCAAGAGGGTAAATTTTGGGGTGCAACAGTATCCACAACCTCTTAGGTCCTCTCATGTTAGTTCTCTCAGAGTTCTTAACAACTTTGGATTTAGCAACAGAATAATAATATTTACAAGAATTACAGCGATAAAGTTTAGCCAAAGGTTTTTCCTTAGGTTCATAAGCAGATTTCTTTTTTCTTTTCCTTTATATTTAGGCACTAATCCAACAGAGACAAAATAGGAATAAAGAGTATTAGGTTTGTCTTCCTTATCAGAATTAGATTCGTCATAGGAATTATAACCAACACCATCAATCCCATTTCTGCCCACGCCATAGATCATAGAAGCCATCATGCTTCTCCCTATGCTTCTGGCTAGGAACTTCTGAAAAGCTTTGTCATATTTCTTAATGACATCATCAGTATTCTCAAAAGCTTCTGGAAGAGTTCTCGTGCGTTTGAAGACAGAGTTTTCATTTTTAAGAAAAGCTTTCTTCATTAATAATGAAGAGATCTTCCTTAATATTATTGTTTCAGAAGATATGTGTCATACGGTGGGAGAACTGACTTGAAGATTTTGCGTTTGTGTTCGCAAATGTTGCGGTTCAGCAAGAGTCGCCACCGACTTTTCTTTTATCCAAAAGGAAAGGTGAAAAATCACAGGAAAGACCTTTGAGATTGTTTCTTGAGTTTGGGGGGTAGATTATGAAAAGGGAAGGTATTAGCACCCTTTTCATCCATGGTTTTCCATGGGCTCTTAGTTACTTGCTAGATCACTTGCTTTTGTTTGAATATGCTTGTGGTGTATGTTTTGAAAATGGAACTTCGTAATGGTTCTCGTTTCTATAAGAACGCCTACAAAGTGTTTGTTTTGAAAATAGCTCAAAGGTGTGTTTGTGAGATGTGTTTTTGAAAGTATTTTGAAAATGTAACTTTGTAACGATTCTCGTTTCTATAAGAACGCATACAAAGTGTTTGTTTCGAAAATAGTTCAAAGATGAGAGTGTGGGTGTATAAAAATGTTTTTTTGTTGTGAACAATCGAGTAACTAGGAGCGAATCTACCTACTCGAAAGGTCTTAAATGAGCTTTTCCTCCTCCTTTAGATGTGGTTGTCTTACTATTGACTTGGTAAGAAGCCCCATCGTTGGATGTGAAGGGACGGGCGTTGGGACGTTTGTATAATCATAGAAGGTAACATAAGGGACGTTTTAGCAATGTCGTTTTAGGGACTAGATCGTTTACCGAAGGCAACATCGAGGGTCATCGAGGGACTACATCTTTTATCGAGGGTCTTTGCTAAAACGCCCATGCTCGAGGGACATGACTATTTTCTGATAGGAAACAAGTGGAATTACCCTAAGAGTGTAAGTGTGCAAATGTGTTTTATTTACATGCATTTAGTCTTAATTAGGGTGATCTACTTGTTGGTTTTATCTTTCCATACAAACCCTAATTTACTAGCATTGATATGAAAGCGATAAATTGCGGGAAGTAAAATTACTATGCTATTACATCACTTGGGGATGGGGGATATAAATTTACAAATGGGGATGACAAGTAAAGTAAACCCTAATTACTATTACAAGGCTTTGACAATTACATAATTTATAATGCAAAAATAGTAGAATATGCAAGAAGATGTAAAGTGAGAGAAATTATTTTTTAGGGTTTTTTATAGCAAAAGATTTTGTAATTAATTTCATTAAGGTTTCATTTGAACAAAGAGGTTTTATAAAGTTAGGTCACTTCCAAGCAATGCCATATGTTCAAAAGAACCTAAAAAATCTCCAAAAATTAATAAATTTGGTGCCCGAGCTGACACGGGCCGTTTCGGGGGACACGGGCAGCCGTGTCATGACCTGTCCATGACTTTTATGCATTTTTTTTTGTTCCAGCCACTCTGACATGGGCGCCTGTGTCCGCCCCTGTTCATCATTTTCTGGTCATGTACGCATCAGTAACTCTGACACGGGCAGTGTCGATTGACACAGGCACCCGTGTCAGCCTCTATACTTGCATTTTATTATGTTTTTCAACCCAAATAAGATGACACGGGCTGTGTCATGTGACACGGGTACCCGTGTCAACCTCTGTTCTGGCTTTTTGTTAGTTCTTTCTCTTTGATCTGTCTTGTTATATCTTTTGAGCGCAAAAGCAAATCATGTATGAACAATGAGATCACAGTTTAAGAAAGTTTACCTCTCGAAGCGGAAGCTTTAGGACACGTACGGATGTTTTCGGGTGCAAAGTGGTGATTGATCGATTTACTTTGAACCTTCTTGAAGTAGCTCCAACCTTCGTTTTATGCTGAAAATGGTTGAACCGCTCCAACCGAGTGAAGTTGCAATGTATGCTTTTGAGTTTTGAAGATGGTGATAGTGATGTTACAGAAGTTATTATTATGTTTGAAAAACTTCTATATGGTGTATATGAAGTGTTTGGATGGTTTGTTTGTAGAAAAATTGCAAGGTATGAGATTCAAAGATTTGAACTTCAAAGCTCAAAAATGGAGGTTTTGTGGACAAATCTGGTTTTTTGACAGCAAAAATGAGTTTTAGTGTTAGTCTCTCCTTCTATTTTTTCCTGGCCTCTCTCTATTTTTTCTAACCTCTTTCCAACCTCTCTCTCTCTCTCTTGAAAATGCTTCTTCTATTTATAGGCAAGGAGTTTGTGCATATGATCTGATTAGGTTTATAAGACAACATGTTATGGTTAGGTTTGAAGAACATCACGAAGAGCGGGTGGGTACAAATAAGATTTGAGCCTTTATCCTTTGTTTCTTAAACCGTGAACCAGGCCACGTTATAACCCTTAAAAGTCCTAGCTGAAGCATGGGTTAGTTCGAAAGCATACTGTTACAAAGGTATCCTGACTCCTTAAGGCTTGCTGTAAAATACTGAGTTGACATCACAGTTTACAAAAAATTCACTTGTTTTATGAAAAAATGCATTTTCAAAAAAACTTCAAGACAGACTTAAGCTTTGCATTTTTGACATAACATTGTTTGCATATGATTATTTGTTTGAACAGCAGAGAAATTCGCACGACGAATATCCGGTGAACAAAAATCTTCTCAACAAAAGTTCAAATAGAGGAAAACACTTCCAATCAAGGGGCAGGGCATGATCACTGTCCATCATCTGGGGCAGTCCAGTCAAGATTCAGAGAATCTCTCAAATGGCTAATAGCCTGGGGCAAATCTCCGCCTGAGTCACCTGGGGCATTGGACATGAGCTCCAGCTACGAATCTTACCTGATCAAACATATTCTGGTCGCATGGCAACACAACAACAGGGGCATCTCCTTACATTCTGAGGGAATGGACATAGTCGAAAAAATACTGCGCATAATCAAAGACCCACTAGGTCGACTGGCCTAGGCAAAAATAAGGGCTTCCCGGCGAACCAAAAGGGTTCGGGCAAAAATAAGGGATGAAAATGAAAAAAATATGTACACCCGGCAAGTCGAAAACCTAAAAAGGCGGCTTGGGCAAAAATGGGTATCCCGGTGGACTGAAAACCCGAAAGGGCGGTCCAGGCAAAAATTAGGGATCACAGCGTACGACTATGTCCCGAAATCTCATCACTTGCCTACCAGAAGAAGATTTGTCAACCGGCAGTCATCAAGCGCCTCCACAGGTATCTTCTCCCACATCAGAAAAAAGGGGCAATAATAAGTTGTCCAAGCAATCTGGGCGCGCTGTCCACCGAGATACCAAGAGTACGGACGCCTCTCCCCGACTTTATTCAAAGGTTATTTCCCCACCAGGATATAACTGGGTTATCCTCAGCCAATTACCACGGAAATATCGTTCTCGGCGAGGTTCGTCCTATCCCCAGCGAAGTTATCATCAGCCCCTCAGCAAAGTGCCTCTCTTTCCCCACAGAGTTATCTCCCCGCAGAGCAATCCCTTCGCCAAGTTTATTCCCCAACGGAGTCATCTTCTCCTACCGGTTTATTCTTGCGATCATCGTCCCCAGCGGAAATGAAGAATTCTACTCTTCAACGTCATCCCAGGATTCAACTTCCTGGCATGCGTCAAGGATTTACTTTCCCCGACGAAGATACATTCATAAACATCACATTACATCATGATACATGCATATACGCATCATATCGTATAATCTCACTTATGTTGAGAACATCATCGCTTGATCCATACCATGCATTGCATAGGACTGACCTTTACCTTGCAGGAAGGATACAGTTAAATGATCAGCTATGTCAAAGTAGACAAATTCAGTCAAAAGAAGACAGGTCCAGTTAAAATTAATTCCACTCGTCGTTATAGACACTCGTCGTCATAGACATTCGTCATTATAGACACTCGTCGTTATAGACACTCGTAGTCATAGACACTCGTCGTCATAGACACTCGTCGTTATAGACACTCGTCGTTATAGACACTCGTCGTTATAGACACTCATCGTTATAGACACTCGTCGTTATAGACACTCGTCGTCATAGACACTCGTCGTTATAGACACTCGTCGTTATAGACACTCGTCGTCATAGACACTCGTCGTCATAGACACTCGTCGTTATAGACACTCGTCGTTATAGACACTCGTCGTTATAGACACTCGTCGTCATAGACACTCGTCGTTATAGACACTCGTCGTTATAGACACCCGTCGTTATAGACACTCGTCGTTATAGACACTCGTCGTCATAGACACTCGTCGTCATAGACACTCGTCGTCATAGACACTCTTCGTTATAGACACTCGTCGTTATAGACACTCGTCGTCATAGACACTCGTCGTTATAGACACTCGTCATTATAGACACCTGTCGTTATAGACACTCGTCGTTATAGACACTCGCCGTTATAGATACTCGTCGTTATAGACACTCGTCATCATAGACACTCGTCGTTAAAGACCACCCGTCCATGGAAATAACCTGTCAGTAGAGACAACTCACCAACCTCTCTGAATTCCAGACTCGATTCCTGTATCCTTCCAGGGCACGTCTGAAGAGTTTGAGGACCCGATTCCTGTATCTTGCCAGGGTGTATCTGTTGACGACTAACATTACCAGACTCGATTCCTGTATCTCGCCAGGGCACGTTTGAAGAGTTCGAAGATCCGATTCCTGTATCTTGCCAGGGTGTATCTGTTGACGACTAACATTACCAGACTCGATTCCTGTATCCTGCCAGGGCACGTCTGAAGTGTTCGAAGATCCAATTCCTGTATCTTTCCAGGGTGTATCTGTTGACGGCTAATTCCAGACTCGATTCCTGTATCTTGCCAGGGCACGTCTGAAGAGTTCGAAGATCCGATTCCTGTATCTTGCCAGGGTGTATCTGTTGACGACTGTATTCTCCGGACTCGATTCCTGTATCTTGCCAGGGCACGTCTGAAGAGTTTAAAGATTCGATTCATGTATCCAGTCAGGGCATATCTACCTAAAGGGTTTGAAGATCAACTCATGTAACAGGCCAGGTAATTATTTTTCTTTCTCAGGTACGCAAGTTCTCGCTAAGGAATCTCTTACGCGATCGACAACCTCCCGATGGCATCTATAAGCCCATCTCTCCACTTACCAACAGTCTCTAGATGGAATCTATAAGCCCATCCTCCTATCCATCATCTCTCAACATGGCATCTGTAAGCCCATTCCCTACATCATACTGCTAACACACTCTATGTGAGCGCAAATTTCTGGGCACTTTAGTGTTCAATCATCTTCCACCTTCGGATCACGAAAGGCACGCAAGCCAATCTACATCCTCAGGTTTAAGAAGATTGAACAGGGGCAACTGTTGTACCCCAAAATTTGCCCTCCCATATTTCTCAAAATATTTCAAGAAAAATTCACAAGTCCAACCCGGCGCGTCATATTCAGGTATTCTTTCGCCAAGATATCTCTGATAACATATTCTCAAATTCAGGTTCGGCTCAAGAGTCAATTCTTTAAAGAAGGTATCCGAATGTGTGAGTTTTCTCGAAGAAATATGGTGAAAAAGTGTGCTGAAAGTGCAGTTTTTATGCGCTAAAAAATTCTTAACTTGAAGATCATGGCCATGAAACCCAATCCAATGGCCAAAGAATCCAGACCACGGTACTCAGGAGTCAATGAACACGCACGTGATGCCAGAAAGTCAAACAATGCTTTTTGTCTAATGGGCCAGATTTCTCACAAAAAACCTCCCTTTGGGTCTGAATACCCCCCATGGTTTGCACATTTTTATTTTTTTATTTGATTTTCCTTTTTATTCTTTTAATTGTTTTCAATTGTTTTCTTTAATTTCATAAATTAATTTTCATAAGATAAAAAATCAGAAACTAAAATATATTTAATTATTATTATTTCCCTATTAATTTATTTTGTAAATAAACTTTAATAATTAGTTTAGTAAATTAGGTTTTAAAACTTTAATCTTTTTCTCAATAAATTAAAATATGTAGAATTTAGGTTTTTTAACTTTTTATCACTTTTCTTAATAAATAATTTTTTCTTATTATCATTATTATTAATTACTAATTTATTTTGTAAATAAACATGTACATTAAATATTTAGTAAATTAGGTTAAACTTTAATATTTTTCTTTAATAATTAAAAACAACTTAGAATTAGGGTTTCTCTTGAATTTTAATTTTCTTTATTTCATAAATACAAAAACCATAAAAAAAAACATTTCTTTTCTTTAATTTAATAATTAATTAACTTTTCATTCAATTTAATTCCAAAAGGGTCCAACGCCCTCGAACGTTCTATTTTCTATTCTTTTCGCGCATTTATTCTTATTTTTCTTGTAAATATTATGTAAATGTTCAAGCCTTGTAATAGTAATTAGGAATTTATTTACTTTCCGCATTTTTATTAAAAACGAGTCTTTGTTAATTTGGCGATGTATAGACCCGCGCCTTGTAATAGCGTAGGATTTTACTTTCCGCATTTAAATTTCCGCACTTTTAAACTGCTAAACTTTACATGAAAGAATATATGGCCTAAAATAAAAACAAGCGTAGATCACCATGATGCATGTACAAGATAAATATCAACATGAAAATAACACACAAATTCACACACCACTCTTAGGGTACGCCTCACTGTTGCCTTGCCCTCGAAACGTGGTCGTCGAGTATAGGACGTTTTAGTAAGTCCTTATGTCCATGACATGATCCAGTTGCCTCGAAATGGTTGCCTCAGAATTAAAAAGGATCAATGGCATAAGGGTAGCTTCTAAGGTATCCTACTGTTGCTCTGGTGACCACACTGTCCCTAAACTCGAATTGACCCGAACACCTCCAACGGTGGTGCTACCTACCTCTCAATGGTGGGATGACACTACCTTAAGGACATTTACACAGCCTAATTCCTTAGGGTAGGTAGATGACTCATAGATACTTGCTCTATTTCAAAAAACAAATCAAAAACTCTTTTCACACCGACACTTTCAAAAAGCTTTCAAAATAATTTTTCAAACACTCTTGAGGACTGATACAAGAGTCATTCCGAAATCTTTCAAAGAAACTTTTTCAAACCCACTCACAATTGAAAAGAAAACACTTTTGAAAACACAATGAGCAAGTATCTAAGAGCCCATGGATAACCATGGATAGAAAGGGTGCTAACACCTTCCCTTTCTATAAATCTACCTCCCGAACCGAGAAATTATCTCATAAGGAATTTTGCTGTGCTTTTGTCCTGTCCATGTTGGAGAAAATAAAAGACGGTGGCGGCTCTTGCTTCCGCGACATTTTGCGATCCAGCGTTAAACAATCAGTTCCAGATCCACCGATCACAGAACTGGCGACTCTGCTGGGGAAATATTTTAAAGTGAGGTGTACCTTAGGACTAATATCACTTGTGTTTTCAATTTTCTGAATTGTTTGCTTTAAATTGTGGGCCTGTCTTGGGAGTTCTATAGATCCTAACCCGGATCTGGGGGATACCTTCTTAGAAAGTAGCAACAAGGCTGTGAGGGAACTGTGCGGGATATACCGACATGGTTGAAGCAGTCTGCTACGTTGATGTGGCACTTTGGTGTGTATCGGTAACCCTTGAGTTCATTCAAGGAGAGTACGGAGCCGCCGCGTGGTGTCATGAAGCATCAACTGACCTTAGGAACCTTAATTGAACCATCTTGGCCTCTTTAGGGTAGTGAGATAACTGACTTTGGTGCAGTCCGAGGTTGGTTGATACTCGATACTACACTCAATTGAGGGTTGTTTTCTTGGAATATTTCGGTCGCCAATTCAGTGGCTAAATCGAAACGATGAACAATGAAAGCAATCCAATGATATTGGGACCCTTAGAACCCGGTTACTTTGATAGGACAAGTTTGAGCCCACCAACTTCAAGAGGGTAATACCCAGACCCCGTGCTGGCCTAAACTCTAAGGGTTGTGGTGTGACTTGTGTGCTTTCATACTTGACTACTTGCATGCTTGTTATCTGACACTTGAGTTTCTTGCAGGTTTTGTTTATAGTCCTTAATTGGGACTCATAATAGGGTTTACCTACATTACCCCATGCATAGCATAACATCATACCATTGCATGCATCCCGCATAAGGACTAACCCATTTCAAGGATCTCAAGGGCTTGTGATGCAGGTCATGATGAACCAACATGTCTGGCAAGGGGAAAAGGGGATTTATTTTCCTCTAGCCAAGGTTGTCAAGGGCTATGACCCACTGGATATGGTGAGCCTTTGACCCTTGAAGAAGGACTCTCTACAGCACGAAGTTACTTCAATCAAGATACCAGATTCTAATTTTAACAAATTTTCTTGTTTACCCCGCGAGATCCTTGAAAACATCGCATGCATACATACATATCATTGCATTACAGGTATCCCTTTTACAGGTTGCTTACCTTCTTCGCTGTTTATTTCAGCCGATCGTCATGAATCCTGAATCATCTACTGAGCAATCCATCAAGGCTCTCCAGGCTCAGAACGCCCAGTTCCAAGAGTTGATCATGAGTTTGGCCCAGGGGCAACAAGATATGAAGACCCTGCTTTCGAAAAAGAAGAAGAAGAGGACGGTGTTGTTCAACCCTAGACGCAAATCTGGGAATGGATCACGAAATAAAGTTGAGCAGACTACCCCATCTGTTGGGAAAGACAGTCCCCAAGAAAGGGAGGTTCATAGTCCAGTGGTCTCTGACAACGAGACCGATTACAATGATGAGCAGTACCCTCCAGCTGAGGACAGGTATAAACAGTTGGAAGACCGGCTAAGTTCCATGGAGATACAAAAAGTGCCCGGCCTGGACTTCGAGGATCTAGGTCTGTCTTCTGGGGTAGTAATCCCGCACAAATTCAAGGCACATGCCTTTGCAAAGTACGACGGGGCATCCTGTCCTAAGCTGCATCTCAGGTCTTACACAAGGAGGATCCAGCCCTACACGGCTGACAAGAATTTATGGATTCACTTCTTTCAGGATAGTCTGTCTGGAACCCAACTCGACTGGTTTTATCAACTGAATGGAGCTAACATCTGCAGCTGGGAGGATTTGGCCACTGCATTCTACAAGCAGTACCAGTACAATGCCGACCTTGCTCCGACGCGCACTCAGCTTCAGGGAATGTCTATGGGTGCAGGTGAAGGTTTCAAAGAATATGCTCAAAAATGGAGGGACCTTGCTGGAAGGGTACAACCACCTCTGACTGACCGCGAGCTCGTCGACATGTTCTTGGGGACCCTGTCTGGTCCATTCTTCAACCACTTGATTGGGAATTCTGCTGCTGGGTTTACAGATCTGATCTTGACCGGGGAAAGAATAGAAGCTGGCATCAAGTCGGGGAAAATACAGAATGGTGACTCCTCGAACACTGAGAAGAAACCATCCAAGAGAGAATCTAGTGCTGTATATGGCTCAAAAGGGCAGAATAGGTCCGAACACCGCCAAGATGTCAACGCGGTGGTTATTGCAAAACCGACCGGCGCTCCTCAGCGTCACAATCAACAAAGGGAAGAGAGACCCAAAAGGCAATTCACTCCCCTCGGCATGACCTTGTCACAGATATTGCCACAGTTGCTGGAAACCAAGTTGGTAACTCTCATGGACCCTCCAAAGAATCCCAACAGGACGCCTTCAAGGTATAACCCCAACGTTCGCTGCGCTTATCATTCTGACAGCCCGGGGCATGCTACAGATGATTGTTGGACTTTGAGAAACAAGGTTCAGGATCTGATTGACGCAAAGGAAGTCCAGCTCGACTCTCCAGAGGCTCCGAATGTGACCACTGCTCCCTTGTCAAAACATGGCTAGGATTGGAAACTTTTGTTCATTTGAATGTTCAGATTGTAATTTTCTTTGATTGTTCAAACATTTTATTTCATGTCAAACTTGGTTATTTCATTAATGCATTACACATGTCTGTTTTGAAGTAATTATTTCATATTCACTATATGCAAACTGTTTTCATATTTTTGTGATGATCAACTCTTGATTGAAAATTCTAAGCCTCTTGAGGGAGGATGACGAAAACGATACCACGATACCACGATCTTTACAGTATGCTTTTGAACAGACCCCGCTGATGAGGTACAGGCATTGTTTCAATTCCTAAACACTGGAGTTATAAGGAAGATAATCCCTCGTCAACCCCTTTGAGCCAAAGAAGTAGGAGTTTTTCTTTTCGAAAATTAAAACCCTTTATCATAACCTGGGGTAGGGTAGTTCTCTCAGTTGGTCCAGGTGCACAGCGAATAGCATCAAAGAAGTCCTTCCGAGACAAAAAGACAGTGATGGTTCTGTATAATCATAAAGACAGGCAGTCATTATCTCTCAGAAATAAAAGCCCAATAAGTCGAAACCTATGAAGGAGACTTACAAAACTGGGGCATCCCGCTGACTGTAATTCCAAAAGAAACAGTTCAGGCAAAAAACAGGGATAATGAAATAAAAAAGAAAGAGGTCCAACAAATCCTCAACAAAAGGAAAGGACTGCCTATTCAAATGAATTGTCAACATCCGAACCATCATTGGAATATCAGGACAAAGACCCAAACAAGGTCAAACGCACGATCAGCTGAGTTTAGGTTTGAAGAACATCACGAAGAGCGGGTGGGTACAAATAAGATTTGAGCCTTTATCCTTTGTTTCTTAAACCGTGAACCAGGCCACGTTATAACCCTTAAAAGTCCTAGCTGAAGCATGGGTTAGTTCGAAAGCATACTGTTACAAAGGTATCCTGACTCCTTAAGGCTTGTTGTAAAATACTGAGTTGACATCACAGTTTACAAAAAATTCACTTGTTTTATGAAAAAATGCATTTTCAAAAAAACTTCAAGACAGACTTAAGCTTTGCATTTTTGACATAACATTGTTTGCATATGATTATTTGTTTGAACAGCAGAGAAATTCGCACGACGAATATCCGGTGAACAAAAATCTTCTCAACAAAAGCTCAAATAGAGGAAAACACTTCCAATCAAGGGGCAGGGCATGATCACTGTCCATCATCTGGGGCAGTCCAGTCAAGATTCAGAGAATCTCTCAAATGGCTAATAGCCTGGGGCAAATCTCCGCCTGAGCCACCTGGGGCATTGGACATGAGCTCCAGCTACGAATCTTGCCTGATCAAACATATTCTGGTCGCATGGCAACACAACAACAGGGGCATCTCCTTACATTCTGAGAGAATGGACATAGTCGAAAAAATACTGCGCATAATCAAAGACCCCCTAGGTCGACTGGCCTAGGCAAAAATAAGGGCTTCCCAGCGAACCAAAAGGGTTCGGGCAAAAATAAGGGATGAAAATGAAAAAAATATGTACACCCGGTAAGTCGAAAACCTGAAAAGGCGGCTTGGGCAAAAATGGGTATCCCGGTGGACTGAAAACCCGAAAGGGCGGTCCAGGTAAAAATTAGGGATCACAGCGTACGACTATGTCCCGGGATCTCGTCACTTGCCTACCAGAAGAAGATTTGTCAACCGGCAATCATCAAGCGCCTCCACAGGTATCTTCTCCCACATTAGAAAAAAGGGGCAATAATAAGTTGTCCAAGCAATCTGGGCGCGCTGTCCACCGAGATACCAAGAGTACAGACGCCTCTCCCCGACTTTATTCAAAGGTTATTTCCCCACCAGGATATAACTGGGTTATCCTCAGCCAATTACCACGGAAATATCGTTCTCGGCGAGGTTCGTCCTATCCCCAGCGGAGTTATCATCAGCCCCTCAGCAAAGTGCCTCTCTTTCCCCACAGAGTTATCTCCCCGCAGAGCAATCCCTTCGCCAAGTTTATTCCCCAACGGAGTCATCTTCTCCTACCGGTTTATTCTTGCGATCATCGTCCCCAGCGGAAATGAAGAATTCTACTCTTCAACGTCAGCCCAGGATTCAACTTCCTGGCATGCGTCAAGGATTTACTTTCCCAGACGAAGATACATTCATAAACATCATATTACATCATGATACATGCATATACGCATCATATCGTATAATCTCACTTATGTTGAGAACATCATCGCTTGATCCATACCATGCATTGCATAGGACTGACCTTTACCTTGCAGGAAGGATACAGTTAAATGATCAGCTATGTCAAAGTAGACAAATTCAGTCAAAAGAAGACAAGTCCAGTTAAAATTAATTCCACTCGTCGTCATAGACACTCGTCGTTATAGACACTCGTCGTTATAGACACTCGTCGTCATAGACACTCGTCGTCATAGACACTCGTCGTCATAGACACTCGTCGTTATAGACACTCGTCGTTATAGACACTCGTCGTTATAGACACTCGTCGTTATAGACACTCATCGTCATAGAAACTCGTCGTTATAGACACTCGTCGTTATAGACACTCATCGTTATAGACACTCGTCGTTATAGACACTCGTCGTCATAGACACTCGTCGTTATAGACACTCGCCGTTATAGACACTCGTCGTCAGAGACACTCGTCGTTATAGACACTCGTCGTTATAGACACCCGTCGTTATAGACACTCGTCGTTATAGACACTCGTCGTCATAGACACTCGTCGTTATAGACACTCGTCGTTATAGACACTCGTCGTTATAGACACTCGTCGTTATAGACACTCGTCGTCATAGACACTCGTCGTCATAGACACTCGTCGTTATAGACACTCTTCGTTATAGACACTCGTCGTTATAGACACTCGTCGTCATAGACACTCGTCGTTATAGACACTCGTCGTTATAGACACCCGTCGTTATAGACACTCGTCGTTATAGACACTCGTCGTTATAGACACTCGCCGTTATACATACTCGTCGTTATAGACACTCGTCGTCATAGACACTCGTCGCTAAAGACCACTCGTCGTCCAGACTCGATTCCTGTATCCTGCCAGGGCACGTCTGAAGAGTTTGAGGACCCGATTCCTGTATCTTGCCAGGGTGTATCTGTTGACGACTAACATTACCAGACTCGATTCCTGTATCTCGCCAGGGCACGTCTGAAGAGTTCGAAGATCCGATTCCTATATCTTGCCAGGGTGTATCTGTTGACGACTAACATTACCAGACTCGATTCATGTATCCTGCCAGGGCACGTCTGAAGAGTTCGAAGATCTGATTCCTGTATCTTGCCAGGGTGTATCTGTTGACGACTAATTCCTGACTCGATTCCTGTATCTTGCCAGGGCACGTATGAAGAGTTCGAAGATCCGATTCCTGTATCTTGCCAGGGTGTATCTGTTGACGACTGTATTCTCTGGACTTGATTCCTGTATCTTTCCAGGGCACGTCTGAAGAGTTTAAAGATTCGATTCCTGTATCCAGTCAGGGCATATCTACCTAAAGGGTTTGAAGATCAACTTATGTAACATGCCAGGTAATTATTTTTCTTTCTCAAGTACGCAAGTTCTCGCTAAGGAATCTCTTACGCGATCGACAACCTCCCGATGGCATCTATAAGCCCATCTCTCCACTTACCAACAGTCTCTAGATGGAATCTATAAGCCCATCCTCCTATCCATCATCTCTCAACATGGCATCTGTAAGCCCATTCCCTACATCATACTGCTAACACACTCTATGTGAGCGCAAATTTCTGGGCACTTTAGTGTTCAATCATCTTCCACCTTCGGATCACGAAAGGCAAGCAAGCCAATCTACATCCTCAAGTTTAAGAAGATTGAACAGGGGCAACTGTTGTACCCCAAAATTTGCCCTCCCATATTTCTCAAAATATTTCAAGAAAAATTCACAAGTCCAACCCGGCGCGTCACATTCAGGTATTCTTTCGCCAAGATATCTCTGATAACATATTCTCAAATTCAGGTTTGGCTCAAGAGTCAATTCTTTAAAGAAGGTATCCGAATGTGTGAGTTTTCTCGAAGAAATATGGTGAAAAAGTGTGCTGAAAGTGCAGTTTTTATGCGCTAAAAAATTCTTAACTTGAAGATCATGGCCATGAAACCCAATCCAATGGCCAAAGAATGCAGACCACGGTACTCAGGAGTCAATGAACACGCACGTGATGCCAGAAAGTCAAACAAGGCTTTTTGTCTAATGGGCCAGATTTCTCACAAAAAACCTCACTTTGGGTCTGAATACCCCCCATGGTTTGCACATTTTTATTTTTTTATTTGATTTTCCTTTTTATTCTTTTAATTGTTTTCAATTGTTTTCTTTAATTTCATAAATTAATTTTCATAAGATAAAAAATCAGAAACTAAAATATATATTTAATTATTATTATTTCACTATTAATTTATTTTGTAAATAAACTTTAATAATTAGTTTAGTAAATTAGGTTTTAAAACTTTAATCTTTTTCTCAATAAATTAAAATATGTAGAAATTAGGTTTTTTAACTTTTTATCACTTTTCTTAATAAATAATTTTTTCTTATTATCATTATTATTAATTACTAATTTATTTTGTAAATAAACATGTACATTAAATATTTAGTAAATTAGGTTAAACTTTAATATTTTTCTATAATAATTAAAAACAACTTAGAATTAGGGTTTCTCTTGAATTTTAATTTTCTTTATTTCATAAATACAAAAACCATCAAAAAAAAACATTTCTTTTCTTTAATTTAATAATTAATTAACTTTTCATTCAATTTAATTCCAAAAGGGTCCAACGCCCTCGAACGTTCTATTTTCTATTCTTTTCGCGCATTTATTCTTATTTTTCTTGTAAATATTATGTAACTGTTCAAGCCTTGTAATAGTAATTAGGAATTTATTTACTTTCCGCATTTTTATTAAAAACGGGTCTTTGTTAATTTGGCGATGTATAGACCCGCGCCTTGTAATAGCGTAGGATTTTACTTTCCGCATTTAAATTTCCGCACTTTTAAACTGCTAAACTTTGCATGAAAGAATATATGGCCTAAAATAAAAACAAGTGTAGATCACCATGATGCATGTACAAGATAAATATCAACATGAAAATAACACACAAATTCACACACCACTCTTAGGGTACGCCTCACTGTTGCCTTGCCCTCGAAACGTGGTCGTCGAGTATAGGACGTTTTAGTAAGTCCTTATGTCCATGACATGATCCAGTTGCCTCGAAATGGTTGCCTCGGAATTAAAAAGGATCAATGGCATAAGGGTAGCTTCTAAGGTATCCTACTGTTGCTCTGGTGACCACACTGTCCCTAAACTCGAATTGACCCGAACACCTCCAACGGTGGTGCTACCTACCTCTCAATGGTGGGATGGCACTACCTTAAGGACATTTACACAGCCTAATTCCTTAGGGTAGGTAGATGACTCATAGATACTTGCTCTATTTCAAAAAACAAATCAAAAACTCTTTTCACACCGACACTTTCAAAAAGCTTTCAAAACAATTTTTCAAACACTCTTGAGGACTGATACAAGAGTCATTCTGAAATCTTTCAAAGAAACTTTTTCAAACCCACTCACAATTGAAAAGCAAACACTTTTGAAAACACAATGAGCAAGTATCTAATAGCCCATGGATAACCATGGATAGAAAGGGTGCTAACACCTTCCCTTTCTATAAATCTACCTCCCGAACCGAGAAACTATCTCATAAGGAATTTTGCTGTGCTTTTGTCCTGTCCATGTTGGAGAAAATAAAAGACGGTGGCGACTCTTGCTTCCGCGACATTTCGCGATCCAGCGTTAAACAGTCAGTTCCAGATCCACCGATCACAGATGTCATAGAAGATCTTATGAGAGAATCTTTGAAAAATGAGAGGGAAAATTTTGGGGTACAACAGTTTCCCCTGTTCAATCTTCTTAAACCTGAAGAGTTAGATTGACGAGTTTTGTCATTCGTGACTCGAAGGTGGAAGACGATTGGACACTAGAGTGTCCTGAAATTTGCACTCGGCGATGCGATGATAGGAGGAATGGGCTTAAAGATTCCATTTAGAGAGGTGATAGAATCTTGTTGGAGATGGGCTTGTAGATGCCATCCGAAGGTGATTGTTGAATTGTTTGAGCTAGTCGAGTAGATAGTTGTCCTGTCTGGTTTTAGGTATTAATCTCTGACCTGAGAAAGAAAGATAGTTTTCCTGGCTTGTTAAAGGTATTAATCTTCAATCTCTTCATGCAGATAGTTTTCCTGGCTTGTTACAGGTATTAATCTCTGACTTGAGAAAGAAAGATAGTTTTCCTGGCTTGTTACAGATGTTAATCTTCAATCTCTTCATATAGATAGTTTTCCTGGCTTGTTACAGGTATTAATCTCTGACTTGAGAAAGGAAGATAGTTTTCCTGGCTTGTTACAGGTGTTAATCTTCAATCTCTTCATGTAGATAGTTTTCCTGGCTTGTTACAGGTATTAATCCATAATCAGTTGTCCACAGATAGTTTTCCTAGCTTGTTACAGGTATTAATATGGAACTTGAAAAGGTTGGTCGACGAGATAGTTGTCCTGTCTGGTTTCAGGTATTAATCTCTGACCTGAGAAAGAAAGATAGTTTTTCTGGCTTGGTAAAGGTATTAATCTTCAATCTCTTCATGTAGATAATTTTCCTGGCTTGTTACATGTATTAATCTACAATCAGTCGTCCACAAATAGTTTTCCTGGCTTGCTACAGGTATTAATCTGGAACTTGAAAAGGTCGCTGGTAGCCATCTGTTGATTGACCTTTTTTCTGAAAAAGGTAAAACGTTAGTTGTATGCAATGTCATGATGTATGAAATGCATGATGTCATGATGTTCTCAAAAATAAATGAGATTGTGTCATATGCACTTTATCATGTATCTAAATAGGAGGTATGAAATGTGAAATGTTTATGAATGCATTTTCGTCTAGGAAAATAAATCCTTGAAAAATGTCGGGGAGTTTGTTAAATATTGGACTACTGTTGAAGAGTATGTGTGTCTTCAAACTTTGCTTAGAATGTTTCCACCGGGGATTCCTGTTTTGTTGTTTGAGGAGAACTCCGCTGGGAAATATTGAAAACTCTGTGGGGAGTATGTTTATTCCTGCTTGGGAAAAGAGTTCAGGAGTCTAGGTTGTCTGTTACTCTACTGGGGAGTCAAAGTTGAACTGATATCTGGTTAGGTCCAGGTTTCACAGTAGCTTGTTGGGGATTGTAGAGTAGTCTACTGGGGAAGAGGAGTTGCGGTCCTTTGATTTGTAGTAGTCGGAGAGGCAAACTCAAGCTGGGGAATCTGTAATTTGTTGGGGAAATAAACCCTATTGTCGATCTGTTAGAGAGGTGACGACTTCGTTGGGGAAAGTCCTCGAGGACTCTTGAGGTTGTTTCAGCTGGGGAAGGTTTTCAGAGATTAAACTCTGGCTGAGGGATCATCCTATGAGAAGGACTTTGGGGAGATTTGTCACTGCCCCTGGCAGCAAATGTTTGTGGTATTGCCAAAAATGTTTGATTGTACGCAACCCTTGGTTGAGATTGACGTTCAATGCCCCAAGTGACGGAGATGGAGACTTTCCCCTGGTTACTCTACAATTCTTGAGAGATTTCTTCGAATCTTGACTGGACTACCCCAGGTGTGCTGGATAGTGACATGTCGTGTCCCCCTGTCGATAGGATATTTTTCAATGGAAGTGTCATCCTTCTTGAAGTGATTTGGTTTACTGAGAGAGCTTTTGTTCACTGGATATTCATTGTGTGAATTTCTCCGCTGTCCAACAAATAGCCATATGCAAACAATGATATTCAAGTAATGCAAAGTTAATGTTTGTCTTGAAAATGCGTTTTTAGCAAGTAAAGAAGTTTGTAATTCAACTCTAGATTTTGAGTAAAGCCTTACAGGAGTCAGGATGCCTTTTGTAACAGTATGCTTTCGAACTAACCCATGCTTCAATTAGGACTTTTGAAAGGTAGTAACGTGGCTTGGTTCACGGTTTAAGAAACAAAGGATAAAGGCTCAAAGTGTATTTATACCCGCTCGTTCTTCGTGATGTTATTCGGTCCTAAACTCAGCTACTTGTGCGTTTGAACTCCAATTGAGTCTGGAATGACGTTTTGGTGATGGTTCAGACAAGTTAAGTTTATCAGAAGGCATTCATTTTTTTGCAACCTTTTTCATGTTGTTGAGGATTTGTAGTGACCTCTTTTTGATTTGTTATCCCTGATTTTTTCCTGATTGTTCTTTTTTTGAGATTACAGTCGGCGGGATGCCCTGGTTTTCTTAAGTCTCCTTTGTAGGTTTTGACTTAGTTGGCTTTTCTTTTTGAGATATAATGTATGCCTATGTGATAGGGAACCATCACCATCTTTTAATTCCAGAGGAATGTTTTTTGATGTCATTCTTTGTGTTACGAACTGAGAGTTTACGATTTGAACGCGCATTTGAATTAACTGAGAGACTACCCTGCCCCAGGTTTTGATTAAAGGTTTCAATTTGTGTTAAAACAGAAAACTTCTACTTCTTTGGCTCGAAGGGGTTGACTAGGGATTATCTTCCTTATAACTCCAGTGTTTAGGATTTGAAAGAATGCATGTACATCGTCAGCAAGGTCTGTCCAAAAGCATACTGTATGAGATTATGGCATTGTTTTCGTCATCCTCCCTCTAAAGGCTTGTAACTTTTAGCAAGAGTTGAATGTCATAAAGTGAGTAAAAAGCATAGTTTAAATGTAATGAAAATGAGTGAATCAAATCAAAACAAACATATGCAATGCATTAATGAAACAAAGTTTGACATTAATAGATAATTGTTTGAATAACAAAAGAAATTACAATTGAAAATTCAAAATGAACAGAAGCCTCTTTGTCTGAACTGGTCACTTTAGGTGGTGAGCCTTTGAGGGACAGCAGAAGAATTCAGTCTGGCCATCTTGTGTGAACTCCAACATTCCTCCGTCAATCAAGTCTTGGATCTTATTTTTCAAAGCCCAACAATCATTCGTATCATGCCCAGGATTATTGGAGTGGTATGCACATAATGCATTGGGATGATAGCTAAGAGCAGGGGTATTGGGATTCCAAGGAGGGTCCCTTAATGTGATCAGCTCTGCCTTCAAGATGTGTTGTAGCGCTTGAGCCAGTGACATGTTGATCTCAGTAAACTGTCTTTTAGGTGCGACCTCCTTTCGTTGATTACCCTGTTGTTATTGGTGAAGTTGTTGTTGGGCTCGTGACGTGGAAGAAAATTGGGAAGGTCTTCCGGCTTCTTGTCTCATGGGAGGCTGAGTAGTGATTTGATTTCTAAACCTGATTGTTTTCCCCATACATTTGCAACCGTCTTGACGAAGTTGGTTGACAAGAACTTTCAGCTTTTCTTGTCCTTGAGACAGATTTTGGATAAGAGCCATTTGGCCCACCAGCTGTCCCATCATTTGGACCCTCATTATGGCTATTTCAGTTTGTAGCATTTCCAATTGATCATCCTTGTTGCCCTCAGGATTCCCCACGATCATGCCCCTAGTGAGGAGAGCTTTCACCTCTTCTTGTCCCTTGGACAAGTTCAAGAACATCTCTTGGAGTTGAGCATTTTGAGCCTGGATGTCCTTGATAGTCTGCTCTAGAGCCATCTCTACTGAAATAAACAGTAGGAAGATAAGGAGACCTGTGTGGGAGAAACCTTTCACGATATGATGCATGATATGTGGATGCAATGTTTTCAAGGATCTCGTGGGGTAAACACAATAAAAAGTTAGAATTTGAACTTTGATCAACATCTTTGATTGGAGAACTTTGTATCAGTTGATGTCCTTCCACGAGAATCAAGCTTACCATGTCAAGTGGGTCATAGCCCTTTACTCAAGTTTGTTGTAATTGATCTTTGACGGTGTTTGGTCAGAGGAAAATAAATCTTCTTGTCCCTTGATAGACATCTGGTTCAACGTGACCCTGCACCATAGGCCCTTGAGATCCTTGAAACGGTTATTGAAAATGTTATGGTATGATGTTATGATGTTATGCACAAGTATGCAAAGTAAACAAGCTTGTACAAATAATCATATACACGCAAAGCAGACAAGTCCTTTGGTTTAGGCTTGCATGGAGTTTGTAGGTAAGTACCCTCTTAAAGTTTAGTTGGCTCAACCTGTCCTAGCAATATTAACCGGGTTCTAAGGAGCTCAATATCACCGGATTGTTTCCTTGGTCATTGTTTCAGCTCAAGCCTCTTTAATGGCAACTGAAATATCCCAAGAAACCAACCCTCAATGAGTGTAGTATCGATTATCTACCAACTTTGGACTGCACCAAAGCCGGTCATCTCACAACATCCTAAAGGCCAAGTTGGTAAAGTAAAGGGTTCTAGAAGTTCATTAGTGCTTCATGACATCACGCAGCGGCCCCGTATTCTCTTTGATTAACTCAAAGGCTACCGGTGCCCACAAATATGTCACACTAACATAGCTATTTCTTAGACCATGTCGGTATACCCCGCACAGTTTCCACAATGTATTGCTATTTACCTATAATGTATCCCAAATCCGGGTAGAGGATTCAAACCCAAACAAAGAACCATAATGTAAAGCATACAAGTCAAACAATGTAAGCAAATAAATGTGATCTAGCCCTAAGGTAACCCCATTTTTATAAATTCCCCAGCAGAGTCGCCAGTTCTGTGATACGGTGGGAGAACTGACTTGAGGTTTTGCATTTGTGTTCACAAATGTTACAGTTTAGCAAGAGTCGCCGCCGACTTTTCTTTTATCCAAAAGGAAAGGTGAAAAAGCACAGGAAAGACCTTTGAGATTGTTTCTTGAGTTCGGGGGGTAGATTATGAAAAGGGAAGGTATTAGCATCCTTTTCATCCATGGTTTTCCATGGGCTCTTAGTTACTTGCTAGATCACTTGCTTTTATTTGAATATGCTTGTGGTGTGTGTTTTGAAAGTATTTTTGAAAATGGAACTTCGTAATGGTTCTCATTTTTATAAGAACGCCTACAAAGTGTTTGTTTCGAAAATAGTTCAAAGGTGTGTTTGTGAGATATGTTTTTGAAAGTATTTTGAAAATGTAACTTTGTAACGATTCTCGTTTCTATAAGAACGCATACAAAGTGTTTGTTTCGAAAATAGTTCAAAGATGAGAGTGTGGGTGTATAAAAATGTTTTTTTTGTTGTGAGCAAGCAAGTATAGGAGGAATGGGCTTAAAGATGCCATTTGGAGAGGTGATAGAATCTTGTTGGAGATGGGCTTGTAGATTCCATCCGAAGGTGATTGTTGAATTGTTTGAGCTGGTTTGAGGAAATGGGCTTAAAGATGCCATTTGGAGATGTGATAAAATCTTGTTGGAGATAGGCTTAAAGATGCCATCCAAGAATGTTTGTTGAATTGTATGTTGTAAGTCAGAAGAATGAGTATCAGAATGGTGTCCGTGTCTGGAACGTATCTGAACTGTATCTGGAGACTGAGTTTGTATGAGCAATGGAATGGCGTCCATGTCTGGAGCGTATCCGAGCTGTAACTGTATTTGAATCTGAATGAATAACAGAATGACTTCCGTGTCTGGAGTGTATCTGTATTGTATCTGAAACTGAATTTTGAATAAGCGACATAATGGCATCCGTGTCTGGAGCGTCTCTGAGCTGGGGAAAAAGTTTGAATGAGTGACAAAATGGAAACCATGTCTGGAGCATATCTGGACTGTATCTGAAGTCGAGTCTGAATGAGCAATAGAAAAGCATCAGTGTCTGGAGTGTCTCTTAGCTGGGAGAATCGAATTACTGGTGTAAGGGCTAGAATGGCATCTGTGTTTGGAGCGTATCTAAAATAGAATCTGAATGAGTAACCGAATGACTTCCGTGTCTGGAGTGTATCCGTACTGTATCTTGACCTTGAATTTTGAATGATTAATAGAATGACTTCCGTGTCTGGAGTGTATCCATACTGTATCTTGACCTTGAATTCTGAATGAGTAATAGAATGACTTCTGTGTCTGGAGTGTATCCATATTGTATCATGAATAAGAGATCTGAATGAGTAATAAAATGACTTTCGTGTCTGGAGTGTATCCATACTGTATCATGAATCTTTGAATATTTGTTAAAGATAGTTGTTAATCTTATCCTGAAAAGGGTAAAATGTTAGCTGAAACACAAAGTTATGTTGCATGAAATGTATGATGCAAGAAAATGTGTTTTATCAATGTTTATGATATATGTAATGTATGTGCATGTAAGCTGATTCGCTGTATTGCTGAGGAAAATAAATCCTTGATAGCTGTCGGGGAAGATAAATCCTTGACCGCCGCTGGAGATTCAAAACCTTTGATTTTTGAGGATGAGAAGTCCTTTGACTGCTGGGGATTAAGAGAAAATCCTGACTTCTCTGGGGATGTAAGGACCTTTCCTGTCTTTGAAGTTGGAGGATGATAAACATTCTGTTGTGAGAACAATGCCAAATGTTACTTGAGAAACCTGCTTGGGGAATCCTGAGAACTTTGATGATTATGGCTAGCGATTACACAATGGGAATCCTTACTCGGCTGGGGAATAGGGAAAACTCTGATGATTTCTGCGGGGAACTAAGAATGAGGATCTTCATTCTGTTGAGGAGTAATGAAAACTTTGGCGGCTTCACTGGGAAATGATGAAGACTCTGTGGGGAGTAGCTATACTGCTAGGGAGTAGTTATCCTGCTGGGGAGATCAGGAGTTTGGGTTGTATGCCAATCTACTGGGGAATTATCTGAAGTTGTCATCTGGTTAGCTGTCAGGCTTCAAAGCAACTTGCTGGGAAATTATCAGGTTTTAAGATAACTTGCAGGGGAATTATCTGGTTTTAAGACAACTCTCTGGGGAATTGGAGGAAACTGGATGGATTTCCACTGGGGTTTAAAGGTTGAAGTTTTAGCTCTGCTGGGGAAGAAAGTTTCATCTCCGCCGAGGATCTGTAGTTCAAAGTTTTGGCTCCGCTGGGGATTGGGAGATTTGAAGTTTCAACTCTGATGGGAATTAACGGTTTGAAATCTTAACTCCGCTGGGGATATGTATTTCAAGGTTTTAGCTCCGCTGGGATCTAGATGATGCACTGTAGGGATTGCCCCTGGAATAGCCTAAAGACGTTTCCCTATACTTCCATCCTGTCAGTAATTAATCTTTTCCAAATCGTTTATTTGTAAACAATGATTATATTCAAATGCATATGCTCATTCATAAATCATTGGGCGTTTTCAAATAAAACAGCAAGTGTAAAAAAAAAGAAAAGACCAATAGTTTTCTGCACTTTGAAGTATCTTTGTATTAACTTTGTGTAAGTATTTTGTACAAAGGAGACAGACATCCTAGTAAGAGAACTTTGTCATAAAAAATGAGAAAAATTTATACAAAGAAAGATGGCTATGTGTAAAAAATCCATGGGGTTCCCATTCTGCTATAGCCTTCGTAACTATGAATATCTTGTCCATTCGTTGCTTCGTCTGAAGATGATTGAGTTGATCAGAAGCCCGGAGCTTGTCTGTGAAGAGATTGTCCTTAAAGTGATTCGACGAGACATAGTCATACGCTTTAATTCCCTAACTTTTGCCTGAATCGCCCTTTCGGGTTTTCGATCCACCGGGAAACCCTTTTTTACCCAAGTCGCCCTTTCGGGTTTTCAACTTGTCGGGTGTACATATTTTTTTATTTACCCCTAACTTTTGCCTGAACCTCCCTTTCGGGTTTTCGATTCACCAGGATGCCCTATTTTTTCTTAGGTGTGTCAACCTAGCGGGTCATTATGCGTAGTATCTTTTGACTATGTCTGCGTTCGCAGGGTGCGGCAAGTCGTCGCCGTCCATGGTGGTTAATATCATTGCTCCACCAGAAAAGATGTTTTTGATCACAAATGGTCCTTCATAGGTAGGAGTCCATTTACCCCTGGGATCACTTTGCGGCAAGCTGATCCGCTTGATTACAAGATCTTCGACTTGATATACCTTTCGTCTGACTTTCTTGTTGAAAGCCTTGATCATCCGTTTTTGATACGTCTGACCGTGGCAAACAGCAGTAAGTCGCTTTTCGTCAATCAAGTTAAGTTGATCAAGCCGGGTCTGAATCCAATCGTCTTCACTCAGACCAACATCCTTCATGATTCTCAAGGAGGAAATCTGAACCTCAATAGGTAAAACAGCTTCCATGCTGTATACCAAAGAATAGGGTGTTGCCCCAGTTGATGTACGCGTCGTGGTACGGTACCCGTGGAGAGAAAACGGTAACATCTCATGCATATCCTTGTAGGTGACTGTCATCTTTTGTATGATCTTCTTGATATTTTTGTTCGCAGCTTCGACAGCACCGTTCACTTTGGCCGATAGGGAGATGAATTGTGATGTTGAATCTGGAACTGCTCGCACAAGGCGGTAATCATAGTGTTGTTAAGGTTTGTATCATTGTCGGTGATGATCCTTTCAGGGATGCCGTACCAGCAAATGAGGTTCTGCTTAACGAAGCGGGCGACAACATTCTTTGTAACAGATACGAAGGAAGCTGCTTCGACCCATTTGGTATAGTCAATGGCCACCAGGATGAAGCGGTGTCCATTGGATGTTATAGGCTTGATCTCTCCAATCATGTTGATTCCCTACATAGCGAATGGACAAGAAGCTGTTAAGACATTGAGAGGAACTGGTGATATATGTACCTTGTCCGCATAGATTTGACATTTGTGACAAGTTATGGAATGTTGATAGCAGTCAGATTCCATGGTAGACCAGTAGTAGCCCGCCCTTAGAATCTTCTTAGCCATCGTATGCCCGCTACAGTGGGTGCCAAAGGCACCATTGTGCAGTTCGGCCATGATCTGTTCAGCTTCAATCTTGTCCACACAACGAAGTAGAATGCAATCATGATTGCGCTTGTACAGGATACCATTGCTTAGGAAGAACTTGGCAGAGAATCTCCTCAAGAACTTTTTATCGTTGACTGAAGCTCCTTCAGGATATTCTTGAGCCTCGAGATACCTTTTGACTTCGTGAAACCAAGGTCGGTTCACTACTTCTTCGGTATTAATCTCGTGACAATGTGCTGGTTCGTCCATCCGTTCAATGGTGATCTGGGGAGCCTCATTATCCCAGTTAAGTTTAAACATGGATGACATTGTAGCTAGAGCATCTGCTAGTTGATTTTCTTCTCACGGAAAGTGCTCGAAGGTAATCTGCTCGAAATGTGGTAGTAATGTCAAGACATGTTCTTTGTAAGGGATGAGATTGAGATGTTTAGTGTCCCACTCTCCTTTGATCTGACTGATGACCAAAGCGGAGTCTCCAAACACAACCAAAGATTTGATTCCCAGGTCTATTGCAGCCTTGAGACCAAAGATGCAAGCTTCATACTTGGTCATGTTGTTGGTACAGTTAAAGCAAAGTCTGGCGGTGAAAGGAGTATGGAAACCTTCTGGAGAGATGAGCACAGCACCGATACCGTTTCCAAGTGCATTGGAGGCACCATCAAAGTATAGGGTCCATCGGGATCCTTGTTCAGGTCTGTCATATGGTCTGAGATCTTCAATATTGTCCAATGTCATAATGTCTTCGTCGGGGAAGTCGAACTTCATGGATTGATAATCTTCAACAGCTTGATGAGCCAGATGGTCATCTAGCACACTTCCCTTTATAGTTTTTTGGGTCGTGTATTGTATGTCATACTCAGTGAGGATCATCTGCCATCTAGCTATCCTTCTAGGCAAAGCAGGCTTTTCGAAGATGTACTTGATCGGATCCATCTTAGATATTAGTAGAGTGGTATGAGTCAACATATACTGCCTTAGCCGGCGAGTAGCCCATACCAAAGCGCAACAAGTTTTCTCGAGCAGTGAATATCTTGTTTCACAGTCAGTAAACTTTTTGCTAAGGTAATAAATGGCATGCTCTTTTCGGCCAGACTCGTCATGTTGGCCCAGTACGCACCCCATTGAATTTTCTAGAACGGTCAGATACATGATTAGCGGTCTTCCTTCGACGGGTTGCATCAAGATAGGAGGTTCTAGCAAATACTCCTTGATTTTATCGAAAGCAGCTTGACAGTCATCATTCCATTTAACCACCTGATCTTTCTTCAACAGCTTGAAGATTGGCTCACAGGTAGATGTTAGGTGAGAAATGAACCTAGCAATGTAGTTTAGGCGTCCCAAGAAACCTCTGAACTCCTTCTCAGTGCGAGGAGCAGGCATTTCTTGTATAGCTTTGACTTTGGCAGGATCAACCTCGATGCCTTTGTTGCTGACGATGAAACCCAAGAGTTTACCGGATCGGACTCCGAAAGTACACTTGTTAGGGTTCAGTCTGAGCCTGTACTCCTTCAACCTGACAAACAGTTTTTGCAAGTGGTCGAGGTGTTCTTCTTCTATCTGTGATCGGGCTATCATGTCGTCTACGTAGACCTCAATCTCATGATGTATCATGTCATGAAACAAAGCTACCATGGCGCATTGATAGGTTGCCCCGATATTCTTCAGTCCGAATGGCATCACTTTATAGCAGAACGTACCTCTCTGTGTAACAAAAGTAGTTTTTTCCATGTCCTCAGGGGCCATTTTGATCTGGTTATAGCCTGAGAATCCGTCCATGAAAGAAAACACTTTGTGCTGAGCTGTATTGTCAACCAAGATATCAATGTACGGTAGTTGAAAATCATCCTTAGGGCTAGCTCTGTTTAAGTCTCTGTAATCCATGCACATTCTCACTTTTCCGTCCTTCTTAGGCACAGGCACAATGTTAGCAACCCATTGTGGATAGGAAGTAACAGCAAGAAACCCAGGATTGAACTGCTTCATAACTTCTGCTTTGATCTTTTCTGACATGTTGGGCCTCATACGGTGGACTTTTTGTTTGACTGGTGGACAGTCTTCTCTTGTGGGCAGACGGTGAACCATAATATCTCTATTGAGTCTCGGCATGTCTTCGTAAGACCAGGCGAAGATCTCAACATATTCATGTAACAGCTGAACTAAGCGCTCTTTGACACTTGGCTCTAGGTTGGCACCCACTCTGACTTTTTTTCTGTCTTCCTCAGTACCCAAGTTGATTGTCTCTAACAGCTCCTCATGAGGTAGAATAGCCCTTTCTTCCTGTTGTAGCAGTCTAGCTAACTCTCCCGGCACCTCACAGTCTTCCTCACCTTCGTATTCGGCATGGTAGACCAGATCTTCAGAGTCACTGAAGGCCATAGCAGAATTGTTACCCATGGAATCCGGAATGGAAGGGTACCTGCATTTGTGAGTGTGGGTGTGTGTAAGGGATAGCCACCTTTAAACAAATAAAATGTAAAAAGAAAGACAATGAACACAAAAGTTTATATGTGAAAATGTCCATGATTCATTAAAATGGCATATGAAGATGAAAAATCAAACCCTTACAAATGGACCTATGTGCCTCAGGTAAGGCACAAGGTTAAAAGTGTACGAATTGTTTGAGAATTATTATAAACCAACATAAATGTTTGAAAGATAAATTACTGCGGTATGAAAGTAATCGGAACAAAGTCTTTTGCTTCCCAGTTGCACAGTCCTCCGTCAACAGTTGGAAAAATCCAGTCTTCCAGGCTGCTCTCCTCTTCACTATCCTCCTCAATAGCATTGGCATCATGCCTGGGAATCAGAGAGGAGATAACATTCGACTTTTCAGGGGCGTCGAATTCAACTTCTTTAGCGTCTATCAAATCCTGAATCTTATTCTTGAGGGCCCAACAATTGTTGGTGTCGTGCCCCAGGCTATCTGAATGATAAGCACACTTGGCATTTGAATGGTAGTATGGAGAAGTTGTATTCGGGTTCTTCGGGGCCTCTTTCAAGGTTGTAAGGTTTAACTTTAAGAGATGGGGTAAGACTTGAGCAGGAGTCATGTTTATCTTTGTAAATTGCCTAACAGGCCTTTCCACCCTAGCTTGATTGGTTCTGGGTTGACTGTTTCTGGGCTGATCAACTACAGACTTCTGAATCATTACGGCCCCCACTGCTGGCCGGCGCTCAACTCTTCCTTGACCTCTTTGAGAGTAGACAGTTGATACTTCTTTCTTTGCTGGAAAAGGCTTTTTTATGGCAGCAGAAGTAGATGCATCTTTTTGAATTTTCCCGCTTTTAATGTCGGCTTCAACTCTCTCACCAGTTAAAATCAACTCAGTGAACCCCGCAGAGGAGCTTCCAATTAGGTGATTAAAGAAAGGCCCTAACAGAGTTCCCAAGAACATATCTACTAGCTCCCTCTCAGATAGAGGTGGTTGTACTCGTCCCGCCAAGTCTCTCCATTTCTAGGCATACTCTTTGAAGCCTTCATTAGAGACCATGCCTATACTATGTAATTGAGTACGGGTTGGTGCTAAGTCCACATTGTATTGATATTGCTTATAGAAAGCAACTGCCAAATCTTCCCAATTGTGTACATCAGACCTCTCTAGCTGGTAGAACCAATCCAACTGCGTCCCCGACAAACTGTCCTGGAAAAAGTGGACCCACAGGTCTTTGTCAGAAGAATGTGGTTGAATTTTCCTGACATAAGATCGTAGGTGCATCTTGGGACAAGACACCCCATCGTACTTAGAAAACAGAGGTACTTTAAACTTCAGAGGTATAACTATTCCAGACACCAACCCTAACTCTTCAAAGTCCAGCCCAGGCACTCTCTGTACCTCCATGGTAGCTAGACGCTCTTCCAGGTTTTTGTATTTGTCATCTGCGGGAGGGTATTGTTATTCTGAGTAATCCTTTTCCTCCTCCTCTTCAGCCTCGGAATATGAAGGCACTGCAGTCTCTTTACCCTTTCTCTCTCCTTCCTCAGAGGTTGATGGAAAATCTAGGACCCTTCTGGCTTGACCTTCAAACCTTCTGCCCATGGTAGCCACACCATCCCTCTTCTTCTTCTTTTTCTCTTTTTCCTTCTCTAGCAAAGTCTTGAGCTCCTCCTGCCCCTTGGCCAAGCTCAAGAGTAGCTGTTGGAACTGTGAATTCTGAGCTTGTAAGTCTTTGACCGTTTGTTCAATATCCATCTTGCTGAAATAAACAGCAGAGAGATGAGGAAACTTGGTGTGAAGACCTGTTTATGCATATGATGAATGATATGTATTCATGTAATGCATTCAAGGATTCAGGAATTCAAATTTGTTTTAAACAAAAAAATAAACACACGTCATATTAATAAGATAGAATTGTTAGTACATCAACGCCCCATGGGAAAAATAATACAAAATTCTAAGGTAAAAAGACGTTGCACATCCTTTTTGGTGCAATGTAGGTGTTGAGAGTCTGCTCTTCGTGAAGTTGACGAGTAAGTTCCAAAACCTTCTTCTCATTGGCGTAGAATTGGGCTTTGAAAGTGTCGCATTCTCCCTTGAGCTGTATCCAACTCCTTTGCAGATCTTCAAGTGATGTTGGCATGTCAGGATGTAGGAGGGTGTATGGAACCTCTCCTTCCCTAACAGGCTCTATAATCACAGGGAGAATGTAGGGGTAAGGCATCATAAGACTTTGGGCGCGGGTTCGTACCCACTTGAGGTAAGGCTCAAGGGGGATGGAATTCTTGTGTCCCAAAGTTTTACTGTCTACCTTGTTGGGCATCCTCCAGGCTCGGATAAACCTTTGTCAAAGTCCTTGATCGTCGTTGTCAAAGTCAAAAACCAAGTCTGGAATCAGCATGTCATGCGGGCCATCCCTTCGGGCATAACCAAACTGTCTCAGAGCCAATCAGGGGTTGTAGGTGATGCCTCCCCTAATGCCAAGTAGAGGGGCATTAGGGAATTCCCTAAAACGATCAATGATGATAACATTTTCTCTGGATCGATAACACCAATGAACATCTGAATGTGTAAGATTCATCAATTGTTGTGACCACCTCAAACCTTGCTCATTCTTCAAGACTGATTGGGGAAGGTGAGAAATAAACCACCTTGCTAGAAGAGGAGTACAGCACATGAGAACACCTCTTTTCCTCATTGTTCGAGTGTGAAAAGAGTGTAAGATGTCCCTAAGTAAAGTAGGCACAGGATTCTGAGACATGAAAATCTTGACAGCATTCACATCTATAAGCTGGTCAGGGTTTGGGAACAAGACTAACCCATAGATGAGAAGAGCTACAATCTCCTCAAAAGCTTGCAGGTCTAGAGAATTCCAACAGTCTTGGGCCTTCTCAAACAGGAACTTTTCCAAGAAACCCTTGACAACATCTTCAGGCTTTAGATCTCTTTCTGTACCGTTGAAAGGTAGTTGATGGAGGATAGGAATCCTCAGGGGTTGAGAAAATTCCTCCAAAGTAGGCACTAGATGGTAGTCAGGAAATGTGAAGCAGTGGTGTAGGGGGTCAAAGAACTGGAAGAGAACTTTCACCATGTCTTCCTCTATGTTGGAGTTGACCAAGTTGAGAAGTCGACCATGTCTCTCAGTGAATGGAGAATACTCTGGAATCTTGGAAGCAAGCTCCTTGAGTTGAGGAGGAATTCTCACAAGGTTGACCTGAATTTTTTTCCTGCGAAGTGATTCATAACCTACAAAACAAGAACAAAGATGAACATCCAAAATGGTTATTGAGATCCTTGAAACGGTTATTGAAAATGTTATGGTATGATGTTATGATGTTATGCACAAGTATGCAAAGTAAATAAGCTTGTACAAATAATCATATACACGCAAAGCAGACAAATCCTTTGGTTTAGGCTCGCATGGAGTTTGTAGGTAAGTACCCTCTTGAAGTTTAGTTGGCTCAACCTGTCCTAGCAATATTAACTGGGTTCTAAGGAGCTCAATATCACCGGATTGTTTCCTTGGTCGTTGTCTCAGCTCAAGCCTCTTTAATGGCGATCGAAATATCCCAAGAAACCAACCCTCAATGATTGTAGTATCGAGTATCTACCAACTTCGGACTGCACCAAAGCCTATCATCTCACTACATCCTAAAGGCCAAGTTGGTCAAGTAAAGGGTTCTAGAAGTTCATTAGTTCTTCATGACATCAATCAGCGGCCCCGTATTCTCTTTGATTAACTCAAAGGCTACCGGTACCCACAAATATGTCACACTAACATAGCTATTGCTTAGACCATGTCGGTATACCCCGCGCAGTTTCCATAATGTATTGCTATTTACATATAATGTATCCTAAATTCGGGTAGAGAATTCAAACCCAAACAACGAACCATAATGTAAAGCATACAAGTCAAACAATGTAAGCAAATAAATGTGATCTAGCCCTAAGGTAACCCCAATTTTATAAATTCCCCAGCAGAGTCGCCAGTTCTGTGATACGATGGGAGAACTGACTTGAGGTTTTGCGTTTGCGTTTTCAAATGTTGCGGTTTAGCAAGAGTCGCCACCGACTTTTCTTATATCCAAAAGGAAAGGTGAAAAAGCACAGGAAAGACCTTTGAGATTGTTTCTTGAGTTCGGGGGGTAGATTATGAAAAGGGAAGGTATTAGCACCCTTTTCATCCATGGGCTCTTAGTTACTTGCTAGATCACTTGCTTTTGTTTGAATATGCTTGTGGTGTGTGTTTTGAAAGTATTTTTGAAAATTAAACTTCGTAATGGTTCTCGTTTCTATAAGAACGCCTACAAAGTGTTTGTTTCGAAAATAGTTCAAAGGTGTGTTTGTGAGATGTGTTTTTGAAAGTATTTTGAAAATGTAACTTTGTAATGATTCTCGTTTCTATAAGAACGCATACAAAGTGTGTGTTTCAAAAATAGTTCAAAGATGAGAGTGTGGGTGTATAAAAATGTTTTTTTGTTGCGAGCTAGCGATTAACTAGGAGCGAATCTACCTACTCGAAAGGTCTTAAATATGCTTTTCCTCCTCCTTTAGATGTGGATATCTTACTATTGATTTGGTAAGAATCCCCATCATTGGATGTGAAGGGACGGGCGTTGGGACGTTTGTATAGTCATAGAAGGCAACACATGGGACGTTTTAGCAATGTCGTTTTAGGGACTAGATCGTTTACCGAAGGCAACATCGAGGGACTACGATCTTTTATCGAGGGTATTTGCTAAAATGCCCATGCTCGAGGGACATGACTATTTTCTGATAGGCAACAAGTGGAATTACGCTAAGGGTGTAAGTGTGAAAATGTGTTTTATTTACATGCATTTAGTCTTGATTAGGGTGATCTACTTGTTGGTTTTATCTTTCCATACAAACCCTAATTTACTAGCATTGATATGAAAGCAATAAATTGCGGAAAGTAAAATTACTACGCTATTACATCACTTGGGGATGGGGATATAAATTTACAAATGGGGATGACAAGTAAAGTAAACCCTAATTACTATTACAAGGCTTTGACAATTACATAATTTATAATGCAAAAATAGTAGAATATGCAAGAAGATGTAAAGTGAGAGAAATTGTTTTTTAGGGTTTTTTATAGCAAAAGATTTTGTAATTAATTTCATTGAAGAAAAACCTAAGTCTAAGTTAATTGTTTAGAAAATTGTTTTTAAGGTTTCATTTGAACAAAGAGGTTTTATAAAGTTAGGTCACTTCCAAGCAATGCCATATGTCTAAAAGAACCTAAAAAATCTCCAAAAATCAAGAAGTTTGGTGCCCGAGATGACACGGGCCGTGTCGGGGGACACGGGCACCCGTGTCAGGACCTGTCCATGACTTTTATGCATTTTTTTGTTCCATCCACTCTGACACGGTCGTGTCACCTGACACGGGCGCCCGTGTCATCCCCTGTTCATCCTTTTCTGGTATGTACACATCAGTAACTCTGACACGAGCCGTGTCGATTGACACGGGCACCGCTGTCAGCCTCTATACCTGCACTTTATTATGTTTTTCAACCCAAATAAGTTGACACGGGCTGTGTCATGTGACACGGGCACCCGTGTCAACTTCTGGTCTGGCGTTTTGTTAGTTCTTTCTCTTTGATCTGTCTTGTTATATCTTTTGAGCGCAAAAGAAAATGATGTATGAACAATGAGATCACAGTTTTAGAAAGTTTACCTCTCGAATCGGAAGCTTTAGGACACGTAAAAATGTTTTCGGGTGCAAAATGGTCATTGATCGAACTCCTTTAAACCTTCTTGAAGTAGCTCCAACCTTCGTTTTATGCTGAAAATGGTTGAACCTCTCCAACCGAGTCAAGTTGCAATGTATGCTTTTGAGTTTTGAAGATGGTGATAGTGATGTTACAGAAGTTATTCTTATGTTTTAACAACTTCTATATGGTGTGTTGTACCCCAAAATTTTCCCTCTCATTTATCAAGACTTTTCTCACAAGACTTCTTGGACTCAACACAAGATTAGGGTTTGGTCAGCTCAAGACACATCACCTTGCACTGATAACCCAAAATTAGGGTTTGAGTTTGCACAAGTATTTTTGGACCATCAATGCTTCATGTGACTTTCATACATCATTTTGGACCCCTAAGATTGCTCATGATAAGTTTCAAGCCTTGAACCACATTTTGATTAGTCAATTGGACAGTTGACCTAAAAATCAGTTGTATTGGGGAAAACGTCAACCATGGCCAATTTACAGTCAAACTTCATAATTATCATTTGTATCATATGTATCATTTGATCAAGTTTGGATCACAACTCCTCAAGAAATTTGATCAAATCATCAAAAGGGCAAAATGGTCAAAATTAGGGTTTTGATTGAGGAAGGGCAATTTCTGATTTTTAACTTAGCCAATGACCAATTGAGTTCAAGCATGGTTTCAAGGATTCATTGGAATCATCTTGACCTAATTACATGGTTCAAAACATCTCAAGTCCATTAGATTGACAGATGAAATTTGCAGTCAATTGATCAAAAGTCAACTGTATACTGAAAAGTCAAACTTTGACTTTTTGGTCAAAATCAAGTACCAAGAGTCATAATTCATCAAGATATGTCAAAATATGAAACTTGTTCACCAAGAAAACCAAATTTGAAAATTAGGGTTTGAATTTGAAAATTTTCATAACTTAGAATTTTTCTAAGTATAAAAATTTTCTTATTTTTTCCCAACTTTTCACCATGATGAATTTTGATTCAAGAAAAGTTCCCAACATGAAAGTTGTAGTCCCCCATGAAATCTACAACTTTTCTTCACAAACGTTTCCCTAAAGATGCTTGGATCTCAAGTTAAAAATTTGTGAATACATGCTCATGAACTAAATAACTTAGTGAAATTTTGCCCTAATTTAGGCAGGTTTTTGACCCAACTTCATGGCAAATTTTCACCTAGTTCCAACAGGTATCTCAAAATACATATCAAATATGGATTATAGAGCACATTGTAATCTTTCTAAAATGTCCAAGAACTATCCAAGATCATATTTGAGTAGGGAGAATCGAAGAGAGGAAGTTAGCATTTTCTCACTTTTTGTTCCAGCCATTTTCACATAGAATCAAGTTGCAAACCAAACCTATGCTGGTTATTTCTTGCTTTACAGGCCCTAAGCTTTCTATACACTCTTTAATTAAATGCATACTCAGTTGACAAAGCCTTTATCCTTGCTTTTGAAACTTTACACAAGTTGTATTTCCATTTTGGGCAAAAAGGCTTCATTGCCATTTTTCATAAAGATGCACTTTTGCAACTTTGTCAACTTGGAGCATTGAACATGTCCCCTTGATACAAGCAAACTATAAAGCTCTCAAGCAACTGGTACAAGCTTATATAAACCCTAAAGCAAGCTGGTACAAGCATGTGGGATTGGTCTTGTCAACTTTACTTCAAGTACAAGAAAAGTTGCAAAAGGGCTAAGGCTTGCACAGCTAGTAGGAAGCTGACTTTGGATCATGTGATACGATGGGAGAACTGACTTGAGGTTTTGCGTTTGTGTTCGAAAATGTTTCGGTTTAGCAAGATTCACCACCGACTTTTTATTTTATCCAAAGGAAAGGTCAAAAAGCACATGAAAGACCTTTGAGATGTTTTCTTGAGTTTGGGGGGTAGATTATGAAAAGGGAAGGTACTAGCACCCTTTTCATCCATGGTTTTCCATGGGCTCTTAGTTACTTGTTTAGATCACTTGCTTTGCTTTTCCAATTGTTTGAAATGGTGCTTTTTGTGGTTTTGAAAGTATTTTGAAAAGAGGCCTTTGTTTAGGCAATCTTTGTAATGATTCTCGTTCGTAAGAATGTATACAAAGATGTTTGTCTTTTGAAAAATGTTTCAATGTTTTGAAAGTTGTTTGAAAATGTTTTGAAATGTGTTGTGTGTTTTTGAAAATAGCAAGGATGGTTTGCAAATTGATCAAGTAACTAGAAGCTTATCTACCTACTCAAAAGTCTTTCCTACATGTTTTTATTCCTTTGACATTGTTGCTTTACCATTGTATTTGGTAAACAACCCTATCTTTGGATGTTAAATGGGACGGGCGTGGGTCATCGTATGACCATGATAGCAATGGTGCCAAGCATCTTAGCAAGTTTTGGGGACTAAGATCATTTGTTTAGGCAACTTTTGATAGCGTCATCGAGGGACTATGATATTTTGTTTTTGTTTGATTTTGCCAAGATACCTAGCATGCATACCATGGCCATTTTAAGGCAACAAAGTGGGTGAAACCCTAGAGATGCTTGTGTGCAAAGTGTTGTCTTTTTCATGCATTTTTTTCTTGTATTAGGTCTTCTATTTGTTTGATTTGTTTGGTCTTTTGCATACAAAACCCTAATTTACTATCATGGTATATGAAAGCAATAAAATGCGTAAAGTAAATCTAGACTATTACAACAAAATTATAGGGAGGGGGTACAAGTTTGAATAGGGGGTATTTGCACAAAATAAAACTCTAATTTACTATTACAACCCAATTGAATTTATACAATAAATAAATAAATAAGCAATATTTAAATATGCAAATAAAAATGTAAATATGCAAAATGTTTTTGTATTGATTTCATGTATGTAAAAATAAATTTATTTATGTCTTAGAAAATAAGAAAAATAAAATGATTATTTTTGAAAGGGTGAAAACCCTAATTTTTGGTTTAAAAGAAATATTATTTTCTATATTTATTTAATTTGTCCATTTTTGTTTAAGAAAAATAATAACAATATATACAAAATGTTAAAAAATTGAATATTGTATGAAAATATTATTTTAAGTGTATAAATAATAAAAATAAAAATGTATGATATTTTTATATTATTTATAAGTTTTATTTAAGAAAATAAAGTATATTATTATTAATAAAATATTTTTATGCCAAAAAATAATAAAAAATAATAAAATAAAATGCAAAAATTAAGAAAATATTTTTGGGTTCTTTAAATGTTCAGAAAAAATAATAATAAAGTTAAAAATATAAAGGAAATGAAAAATATGCAAAAATATAGAAAATGGGCCAAGGGGGTGCAAAAAGGAAATTGGGGGTGCAAAAAGAAACAGGCCCAAGGCGCCAGGCCAAACCATCTTCATCCCTGACCTCCAGACCACCACGCGCGCGCTTCTGTTATACAAATCATGTTCTTGATATTCTTTGCATGAAATCAAAAACTTATAACATGAAAAATGTAGCTCATGAATTCACGATTCCAATGATATAAAGAACATGACCTAACTCTAAAAGACCAAAGAGAATTTTAATGGCCCTAATTTCTGACCTAGTTTTTTCAGCAACTTCAACAATCAAATACTCCTAGCTCAGTTAATATAAATGGAATCTATGCATATGTACAACTCAAGCAACTTAAAGACTACATTTTTGCTTCACAAACCTAAGCTTAATGTTGCCTAAATAGAGAGATAGAAACTTGATAAATACCTTGTTCAGTTGAGTTTGGATATGGAAATGTAGGCACTTTGAGTGAGGCTTGAAGTTCTTGTGAGCTTGCTTGAAGTTCCCTCAACCTTTCCCAATGCTCAGCTGGCCTTGAAGATGGCTAGAACTCCTTGCACGAGTCAACCTACAAACCTTCAAAATGAAAATGGTGAAGTGTGAAAATGAGCTCACAGTTGCAAGACAGTGGGCCTGGGTAGCTTGGATGGGATGTATGTAATGTGTTTGAAGTGATTCAAAACAAAACGCACGGGCCAATATTGTTTTGGAAGTGGTTCTGCAGAAGATGCCCTATTTGGGAAGAAAAATAGGATTTTTGTGTTTTTGAGTGTTTGAGAGCTTAGCAATTCGTGTCTTAGGCTTGTTACAATGTTTTGAACTTGTTTGAAATGAGTCCAAGGCTTGTTCTTATCAGATATCCAAGTTGTATTGACTTTTGCCAAATTGCTTACTTTTGAAGAAAAGGTGGGAAGTGACAATGCCAAAGCTTGTACAGGCTTGCTTGCTAGCTGCACATAGTTGGTACAGATTGCCTGATATTTGTGGACTTTGTTTACAGCAAGAGATTAGGTTCATGGCTTAAGTTAAACAAAGTTACATAAAGCATGCTTTATCAAAGTAGCAATGTGAACTTTATGCCATAAATGGAATAATTCAATGTACAATGCTCCAAAGATAAAAAATAAAGCTATTGCCCACTGAATTAGCATTCAATTTTGGAGTGTAAAAAGGATTAAGACTTGTAATGCAAGTACAAGCATGTTTCAAACTGATTTGCAACTTGAACCATTGTGAAAAATGCCTTGGACAAAAGTGATAATTTACCATTTTCATTTCTTCGATTCTCCCTAACCACAAATGATCTTGGAGAGTTCTTTGACATTTTGGAAAGCTTGTAGCATGCTCTACAATCCATATATGAAATTAATTTTTATATTCCTCTTTGAACTAGGTGAAAAATTGCCATGAAGTTAGGTCAAAAATCTGCCTAATCTAGGGCAAAATTTCACTAAGTTAAAAAGTTTACGAACCCTTATTCACAAAATCATAACTTGAGATCCAAGCATCTTTTGGGAAAACTTTGAGAATCAAAGTTTTAGATTTTGTGGAGGACTACAACTTCCACGTTGGAAGATTTCTTTTAATCCAATTGCATCTTGGTGAAAAAGTTGGGAAAAGTTGGGGAAAAATAAGAAATTTTCATAACTTTAGAAAATTTCTAAGTTATGAAAATTTTCAAACTTAAACCCTAATTTTCAAAATTAGGTTTCTTGGTGAAAAAGTTTCATTTTTTGACACATTTTGATGAAATATGACCCTTGGCACTTGATTTTGACCAAAAAGTCAAAGTTTGACTTTTCAGTGTACAATTGATTTTTGATTAATTGACTGGAAAATTCATTTGTCAATCCAATGCATTTGAGATCTTTTGAACCTTGTGATTAGGTCAAGATGATACCATTAAGTCTTTGAAACCTTTCTTGAACCCAATTTTCCAATGGCCAAGTGAAAAATCAGAAATTTCCCTTCTACAGTCAAAACCCTAATTTTGACCATTTTGCCCTTTTGATGATTTGATCAAATTTCTTGAGGAGTTGTGGTCAAAACTTGATCAAATGGTTCATATGAGTCTATAATATTGATGTGGATCAAAAATTATGAGGTTTGACTGTAAATTGGCCATGGTTGACTTTTTCCCCAATACAGCTGATTTTTAGGTCAACTGTCCAATTGACTGGGCATAAATGTGATTTAAGGCTTGAAACTTGGTATGAGCAATCTTAGGAGTCCAACATGAAGTATGAAAGTCACATGAGGCATTGAAAGTCCAAAAATCTTTGTGCAAACTCAAACCCTAATTTCAGGTCATCAGTGCAAGGAGATGTCTTGAGCTGAGCAAACCCTAATCTGGTCTTGAATCCAAGAAGTCTTGTGATTAAAATCTTGATAATATGAGAGGGAAAATTTTTGGGTACAATAGATCACTTCTATACTAATATGCAAACATTGTACAAGACATTACACGCTTGGCTTGGACTTGGAACTCTCTCAAACTGAAAAACACCAAAAATCTGCCAAAGCATACAGTTTCTACAAAAACTCAGCCAACTCTCATTTGGCTCATGCATTTTGTGTTTAACTGATCAAAACATCTTATACACTTGATACCTAGTCAATCCAAGCCATCACCCTGGTTCTATAACCTCTATTTCACCATCTTCCATTTTCAACTTGGAAGCTTGTAGTTGGACTTGGTCAGGGAGTTTCAGCCATCCTCAGAGCAAGATAAGGATTGGAATAGGTTTAGGGAAGTTCAAGGAAGCTCAAACAATCATCAGGCCTCCATTAAAGTCCCTACATTACCATACACGATTCCAGCTGAAGGAGGTATTTTCTCAAACTCTATCTCTTTATACAGGCAACCTCAAGCCACGATTTGTGAAGGAAAAATGTAGTTCTCATCATAACGAAGCTGTACATATCATTACTTTGCACTTATATTACTTGTGCTAAGAGAATTTGAAGCTTGAAATCTCTGAAAATTTTAGGTTACGATTTAGGGATTCCAAAATTCTCTTTGATCTTTGATAGTTAGGTTACATAATTTATACGGTTGGAATCGTGAGCTAAAATGCCACATTTTTCATGTTATGAGTTTTCATTTTTATACAAGCATGAGGAAGATACAGGTTTGAACTGGAATGGCGCGAAGAAGATGAACGAAGGACAGGGATGAAGTCTTTGGGATTTTTGTTGCTGCTTGGCCTTTTTGTTTTTTCTAAACACCCCCCCCCCCCCCTGACTTGCTATTGCACCCCCTGGCTAACTATTTTATTTTTTTATTATTTTTTTTTCATATTTTCATATTTAATATTTTTATTTATTCTTCTTAATGATAAAAAATCCTAAAAAATGATTTATTTATTTTCACACTTTTATTTTATTTTTTTATTATTTCTCATATAAAAAATTAATTTATTTTGATAGAATAGAATTTATTTCCTTAAATAACTTATAAATATAATTAAAAATACTTAATATTTTTATTATCCATTTTATACTTACAAATACCAATTTTTACACATATTTAATTTTTAATATTCTTATACAATATTATTTTTTATTTTTTATACAAAAAATATACAAGTTAATAAACATAGAAACATTATTTTCTTTTAAATGAAAATTAGGGTTTAACCCCTTTCAAAAAGAATTAATTATTTTTTTCCTTATTTTTAGGTTTAAGATTAAATATTCTTTCATACAAAAACAAGACATAAAAAATCTCTTTTATATACATATTGCATTGCATTTTAAATATTTGTATTATATTTATTTAATTCACGCATAGTCGATTTGGTTGTAATAATATATTTAGCTTTATATTTGTGCAAATCCCCATTCAAACTTGTATTTTCCCCTCCCATAAAAATTGTTGTAATAGCTTAGTATATTTACATTACGCAATTTATCACTTTATATACCATGATTAGTAATTAGGGTTTGCATGACAAGAACAAACAAAACAAAAATAGAAAACCCTAAATACAAGACAAAAATCAAAAGCATGGAAATGATACACTTTGCACACAAGCACCCTTAGGGTTTCTCCCACTTGGTTGCCTAAAATAAAATGGCCATGTTACGCATGCGAAGTATCTTGGCAAAACAAAACAAATATAAGATCATAGTCCCTCGATGACGCTATTCAAAGGTTGCCTAAACAAAATGATCTTGGTCCCACAAAAATGCTAAGATACTTGGCAACATTGCTATCATGGTTATACGATGACCCACGCCCGTTCCGTTTACATCCAAAGATAGGTTTGCCTACCAAATCAATGGTAAGTCAACAATGTCAAGGGAATAGAAAATTCACAAGAAAGACGTTTGAGTAGGTAGATAGCTTCTAAGTTACTTGCTCCATTTCAAACAACAATCCTTGCTATTTTCAAAAACAAACACACACACATTTCAAAACATATTACAAAACATTGAAAACATTTTTTCAAAAGAAAAACATCTTTGTATACATTCTTACGAATGAGAATCATTACAAATATTGCCTAAACAAATGGCCTCTTTTCAAAATACTTTCAAAACCACACCAAACACCATTTCAAACAAAACAAAGCAAGTGATCTAAGCAAGTAACTAAGAGCCCATGGAAAACCATGGATGAAAAGGGTGCTAGCACCTTCCCTTTTCATAATCTACCCCCCGAACTCAAGAAAACATCTCAAAGATCTTTTCTGTGCTTTTTCACCTTTCTTTCTGGATAAAAGAAAAGTCGGTGGCGACTCTTGCTAACTGCGACATTTGCGATAAAACGCAAAACCTCAAGTCAGTTCTCACATTGTATCACATGGTGTATATGAAGTGTTTGGATGGTTTGTTTGGAGAAAACTTGCAAGGTATGAGATTCAAAGATTTGAACTTCAAAGCTAAAAAATGGAGGTTTTGTGGACAAATCTGGTTTTTTGACAGCAAAAATGAGTTTTAGTGTTAGTTTCTTCTTCTATTTTTTATGGCCTCTCTCTATTTTTTCTAACCTCTTTCCAACCTCTCTCTCTCTATTGCAAATGCTTTTTCTATTTATAGGCAAGGGGTTTGTGCATATGATCTGATTAGGTTTATAAGACAACATGTTATGGTTTGGTTGGATTACAAAGATCAAACTAAGTCAAGTACTCCATGGTCCCAAGGTGAAGTACCAAAGTTGCTGGTATAGAGGAGCTACTTCCCATGATTTATGGTTGAGTATAATCAGAAACAAGCAAGGTATGGGCTCAAGATAAACTTTGTACAAAAAGCTTGCTTTTCAAGAATAGCAATGGTGCCTTTATGCCATAAATGGAAAGATCTCTTGGAAAATGCTTAAACCAAATGGACCATAGCTCAAACGTTTGTGTAAGCATTAAAATATGGTAAGATTTGCAAGTCACAAGGCCTGCAAAGTAAGATTATGCAGCACATCATGCCAAATGGATTATGTGTTCTTCAACAAAGATGGCTTGTAATTCAAGAATGAATGCCCAACTTCAGGCCCTTGAATCTCCTAGCTCAAATATGATAAATTCATGCTCTTGGATGTTTTGGAAAGCTTGAAACACCCTCTAAAACTTTCATGTTGACCACTTTTGTGAAATCAAACTGGAACTTAATGAAAACTGGCCAAGAAGTTGGGATAAAACCTGACCAAAACTGCTGAAAATTTCTCTAAGTGTTTAATGAAAATGCCATGACTTCATGAACTTATAACTTGAGATCTAAGTATATTTAGGAGAAGTTATGTAAAGAAGTATTGTAGATATCATGGAGATCTACAACTTTCATGTTGAAAGTTTCCCTTGAACGGTCTTGCATCTTAGTGAAAGAATGGCATGAAGTGATGAAATTATCATGTATAAAGACACTTAGAAAATTTCGAAGTCTTGGAAATCTTGACTTTTCAAGTTGACTTTTGACTTTCTTGACTTCTTGATGATAAAGCTTGATATTCTTGAATGTCTTAATGAAACTTGATCTTTGGAATGTAATGTTGACCAAAAAGTCAAAGTTTGACTTTCCAGTATGCAATTGACCATTTTGCCCTTTTGTCAATTCCAAGCCTAAATTGATGTATCAGTGCTGCAAATTTGATGTCATAGAAGATCTTATGAGAGAATCTTTGAAAAATGAGAGGGAAAATTTTTTGGTACAACAATATGGATTCATGGGACTTTTAAAGTTCCTTGAGTTCAATCTTGAGAACTCATATTTTTCCAGAATTTCAAGTAAAGAAGAAGTTAATTTAGAATGAGTAAGGTCAAAAAATACTTCTTATGTGTTTGAATCAGAGTCTACTTTATCTTCTGAAGGGATCTTCGCATCATAAGTTCTAACATGAGCCATCAGCACCACGTTAGCATGTTCTTCTTACTCATATTTTGAAGAATCAGAATCATCTCAGCTTGTCATCAGCCCTTTCTTCTTACTCTTGAGAGCTTTCTTCTTGGGCTTGTCCTTTTGAAGTTTAGGACAATTATACTTATAGTGTCCTGGCTCATTGCATTCATAACAAGTAACTTATTTTCCACTAGACTTCCTTTGATCAGAAGTAGACTCGAAGTGACCACCAGTTCTTCTAGTATTTCTGAACTTGTTTCCTTGATTTCTCTTCTAGAGACAGTTAACCCTTCTGGACAACAGTGACAACTCATCTTCATCTTCATCATAATCTTCTTCTGAATCCTCAATTTCTTCAGCTTGAAGAGCTTTAGACTTCTCAGATCTTCTGACATATTTGAGCGCAACAGATTTCCCTCTCTTCTGAGGTTCATCCTGTTTTAGCTCAATCTCGTGACTTCTCAAAGAAATCACCAGTTCTTCTAGAGAAATGTTGTTAAGATCCTTTGCAAGCTTGAGTGTAGTTACTATATTCATCCATTTGGATGGAAATATTATGACAATCTTCTTCACGTGATCTGACATTAAATATCCTTTATTCAAAACTCTCAGTCCTGTAACTAAGGTTTGAAACCTTGAGAACATAGTCTCAACTGTTTCATAATCCTCCATCTTGAAGGCTTCATACTTTTGAATCAAGGACAAAGCCTTTGTCTCCTTGACTTGATCATTTCCTTCATGAGTCATTATGAGAGAATCAAATATAGACTTAGTGGAGTCTCTATTTGTGATCTTCTCCTACTCAGTATAAGAAATAGCATTTAGAAAGATGGTTTTTGCTTTATGATGATTCTTATAATCTTTTTTTATTGATCAGTCATAGCTTTCCTTTCAAGCTTATTTCCAGCAGCATCTGTGACAGGATCCAAGTCATCAACTACCATATCCCAAAGATTAACATCATGACCTAGAAAGAAACTTTCTGGTTTATCTTTTCAATATTCAAACTTTTCACTATTAGAAATGGGAGATTTAGCATTGTACGCAGGTGGTGGTGGTATATGATCAAACATAATGTTTTTAAAACTCATCTAAATCTTTATCTGACATGGTTAAGTGTTTGATAATAATGAATACCAGAACCAGGGCTCTGATGTCAATTCAAAGTGCGAGAAACACAAGAAAAGGGGGGTTTGAATTGGGTTGCACCAAATATAAAAGTTTCGCAACTCAAAGATAATAGTTAACCAGTGAATAAAAATAAATGAACACAACTATTTTTAACGTATTTTTGTAGAACCAAAGGTCTTAATTCCAATTCTTTCAAGTCCTCCTTTTATAGCTGAAAAAGAGATTTGTTGGAGGATGGAATAGAAAACATAAAACCATTTGTTTTGTCCCCAACTGTCATGGTGGGAATGGTAGACAACACATCATAAAAGGATTGTCCTTATGCCACCCTACCAGGGTAGTGGTCACAGTGTACTTTGTACTTTTATACTCGTCATCTCACGCAAAACCAGTCATGATATTTATCTTTTATTTCTTCATAGGCTTTTTATGTATGTTGATGAAGCATGTTGTAGAAGGATCAAAACTTGAATATTAATAACCTAAGTCTTTGGAGTCTTCATAACTTGTTCAACAGAACCTTGTCTTCAGAGTCTTTAGCACTTGGTGTTAAGAAGTAATGTCTTTAGATCTTCAGAACTTATTCAACATAACATTATCTTCAACATCTTCAGAACTTGGGACAATAGAACCAAAGCTTTAGAAGGCCTCCAAAGCTCCTTGTAAAGTCACGATCAAAAGCTCTTGTACTAACGTTCCTTAGAAACGTTGCATTAGAAGCATTCTAGAATATTAACTTATCTTTGTAACACACCAAAGGTATTCTTCCAGAGTGTTGAGTTCATAACCTGATGACGTCACACACCTTATACCAGAGTGAAAATCTGTTTAGAAAAAGCTACACACTAGACAAAAACCATTACAGTACACAATTCTCCTCTAAGATACCATGTAAAGTTATCATCAAAACTCAAGGCCAGATGTAGAACCAATCTTGTTCTTAGAAATATAGCCCTTTTAGACTATGACGAATTATATAGAGGGGGTGAATAGATCCATATTTAAAAATTAACTTTCAAAATGGTTACTTAAAAACTTATTTGAAAAACAATATTGAGCGGAAGGTTTTTGGCCTAGATCAATATAGTAGTCTAAACAAACCTAGTTATTGGAAACTCGGATATGCACAAGCCATATGGAATTAAGATAATAATAAAATCAATCAACATAATAATATCTCAATTAACAGTTTAATACTAAACACAATAATTTCTTATTTCTAATGGAATCATATTAAAAACATAACTTGACAATTTATCGAACATGTGGCACGCGATCAATTTTTCAGAATTTTCTTTGATATTTGTTGATATAAAAAAAACACTTACAATCAAAGTTATTATAAGATAATCAACAAAGCAATTTAAACTTTAAAAATCAAAGAGAAATTTAATATGAACCGATCGATCAAACAACACATTCAACAAATTGTATATATAGAGTAAATGAGAGTAAGAGATAGAACATTGCAATTTTCCTTTGAGTTGAACAAGCTAAACACTTTGTCAAACACTTGGTGTGCAATCAAAGTTTTAGAATTTTACTTTGTATTGTGTTATATGAAAAAGAAATTATAACCAAAAGTGATTATAAGCAACCAATACACAATTCAAAACAAAAACAGTCTCAAAATATTCTTATGTGTAGATAGATTAATCAATGTTATTTAAAAAATTGATGTATGAAAATTAAAGCAAGTAAAGCAATAGAAGAAAAGAGACACAAGGATTTGTTTACATAGTTCCCCAATTTCGTCCTTGAATATGGGTACGTCTGCATCCAATTCTAATATGGAATTAGGATACTTTCTTACTTTGTAAAAAGTATGATTATAAGAGAAGTGTTCAAGAGCAATCCTACAAACCATAATCATTTGATGTTGATTCAAATCATTCTCTTCTTTTGATACAAGATCAAACACACAATAGATTTCCAATTGACTATCTGGATCTTACTACTCCTTTGCGTTTTTTATCTCCAAAGCTTTCGTGCACCATCAATTGCACCTATTGCAACATAATACTTCAATTTGATTTGTCGTTCTCGCACTATTTCCTCATGAAAAACTCTTTAGTTAGGACATACAATCATCAATAATCTAATAATATTCACAATTTCACATACACATACTCATTATATCATCGTAGGGTTTAAAAATCACATATATCATATGCTTTTAATGAAACCATCTCACAAACCCGTCCTCAATCATAAAATCACTAAATCTCCAAGTATTTAATTGTGGGACTCACCTCATTCCATGGAGATTGAGCTTGATAATGAGAATGAAGATGATGATGATAATGATTATCATTATACTTGATCCTTGTTCTCCTTCCAAAATTGTTAAAGCTTCATACACATGTAAAAGATTGATAAGCTTGGTCTTTCTTCTCCTTTTTCTCTCCCAATTTTGTTTTCCTCTCTTTCTCTTTGACCTTGATTTTGAACTTTGCTTGGTGAGAGGAAAGGAATAAGAATGAAGATGAGTGTGTGATGTTGGTTTAACCCAAAGCAAGGAGATTAGGGCGTACACCTAAAAACCTGCTGAAAGCGAATATCAGGACGAAACTGGTATTCGAAAAGGTGCATCAATAGACATTGGAATGAACCGGAGAGGGTAGTGAAGAATAAACCTGAGAAGAACGCGCCAGGGCGAAGTTGAACTACAGTCGAGAGTAGACACTCAAACAAACAAATTGACGCCAAAAGGATATTGGTATGGGGAGGAAACTGAGATAATGAGGACGAAGACCTCGCTGGGGATTTAATTCGAAGTATTAGCAAATTCATTGGGGACAACAGAAACAATAATGGCTTATGTTCCGATGCATGTTTGAATTCTTTCTATATAGCGCAATGTTCCATATATTGGAAATGCTACGCGTTTTGGTAGATGCAATGTAATGATGCATGTTTAAAAGTTTCACTGGGGAATGGCCAATTGAGAAGCCAATAACCAAGAAGTCGGAATCTGACATGACTTGCAAAAATAAATTGCAAAATCCAAATGAGAGGGGAAAATATGGGGAACCGCTTGAGAGGGAACCTCAAAGAGATGAAGCTTCGCGGGGAATAACAATCGAGCAACCAGTAGAAACGGGCCACAAACATTGAGGGGAGCTGCAAAAATAAATTGCAAACTCCTAGGGAAGATCAGATCGACATTGTAGCTTCTGGAGAGGGACGCCATCTGAAGATTAGACATTGAGGGAGAAGATCAGGGCAAGACTATAATCTCTGGAAAAAACAGCGTTCGGCCGTGTTGAGGATGACACCAAGACAACAAAACCAACGTGAGGGGTGAAAAACCTTTGCTGGGGGAACAAAGCTCTGCTGAGGAAACGGGACTTCGCCGGGGAGACAAAACTATGTTGAAGATTTTTGTTGGAGAGATTTATCTCGGAATGCAACCATTGTATGGATCATGCAGATAGTCACACAGTATCGACCTTACTGGGGATAAGGAAAGATCTTAACATAAGGATTCCCCAATCAACAGACCAGCTGGGAAATGAGAGGTCATGGCGAGGGATCTCTGTTGGAAACTCCGTTGGGAATATGCCATATCCTCAAATCCGGAGTCTCAGAATGAAGCTTTTAAAAGAAGATTCTTGGGGCAACAAAACTTCGCTGCGGACACGAAACTTCACTGGGGAAAGGTAAAGTCTTATTCATACATGGGCTCTGTCTAACAGAAGAAAACCAAATATTCCCTTCCTGGCAATCATTAAGCTCTTTACAAGTGTTTAACGTGTAAACTCTTTTTTTGATGTCAAACAAATGTTTTGCATGCAGAAAGATGTTTATTTTGGGAATGACAGATCTGATGCGACGATTATTTAAGCCTTGAAGTTGAAAACCTTAACAAAGTTTCGCATCTCTGTCGTGAATGAATCACTGGCTAGAGTGCAAAAAATTTCAAAACTTTTCTTCCCCCCCCCCCCCCCTTTTTTTTGAAAAAAACGAGTCAAGATGCGGGTGATAAGATACCAACATGAATATGCAACACATATTTGGGAGTTTGGGAAACATTATCTGTAGTATGATTTCGAGTTAAACCCTTGTTTCAGTTAGGACTTTTAGAGGTTGTAACGTGGCCTGGTTCGAGGTTTTTTACAAAAAAAAATTTCAAGGCTCAAGTTATTTGGTGCCCACCCCCTTCGTGATATCCTCCTGTCCTAAGTTCAGTTGACTTATCACAAACATTCATCTTTCAAAAGGATTTATAATGGTTGAGTGATCACGACAAATTCTCCAACATGATTGTCACTTAACTTTTGCTGTTTTTGTTTTTTGATATTATTTTTCCTCTTCTTTTGATGAAAATTCTATTGAATAATATTTTTATTTTTCCTTTTAGGCTCTCTTTTCCCTAACTTTTTCCTGGACAAAATCTTTTGAATTTCAATTTTGGGAGTCCAACGGGATGCCCTAACTTTTACCTAAGCGACTTGTTTTCAAGTTTCGACTTAGCGGGGCTTTTTGTTTCTTTCTTATTCATGCTTTCCACTTCGAACAAGTCAATGTAACTTTAGGTCTTTGAACTTTTTCTTTCTTTCTCTCTTTTTTGAAGAAAACCAATGCCTCATTCCTTGGTCGGAGAGGGATGGCCATTATTGTATCGATTCGATCTCGACCTCAGGACTTTGTGAGGAAATGAACATCGTGGTTTAGACATTTTTCCTGATCTCATGATGCGAAAGATAAAATGTGGTGATTCTCATATGGGACATTCCTTCTGAAATTTGAATGCTTGGTCACATTAACTGAACATCTACCCTGCCCCTGGTTAAAAAACCAAGGTTTTTTTTAACGGAAAAGAAACTCCTACTTCAAAGGCTCAGAGGGGTTAACGAGGGTCTAACTCCCTTATATCTCTGGTGTTTGGGGATTGAAACAATGCTTGTACATCGTCAACGGGGTTCTACTCAAAAGCATACCACTACAGTCATCGTTTTTAGCTAAACTCCTTCCTCCAAACTCTTGGCTAAGCAAAAGTATTGGCACAGTTGGTATCAAAATGCCGAAAAACGATTAAAGAGTGATGCTGGATGGATTAAGTAAACTAAAACAATTTCTTCAAGGCAAAAATATTCAACGCATTAAGACTGACATTCGGCTATAAACAAAATCCTATATGCAGACAATGCTAAAACAATCAATCAAGATAACACATGAAAGTGCGGCAAAGAAACGTAATAAAAGCCATTATGGGGAAGAAATATTTCCAACTAGATTCTCCGATCTCGCCGACCTGCCGTAATCTTGATATTACCCTAACCCATGACCTTTACCAACAGCACGGGCTGTGAAACAAAATGGCAAGGCATCCGCCAGTAAAGTGAATGAGAAACCTATCAATCATAGAACCAAACACGCCCCTTGCACAGCAGTAGTTGTGTTTGTTATCTGTATTTCAAGCGATCAACTAACCATGACTTAGATTACCATTTCCGTGTAAGGCCCACAAAGTTTAAATGCACATGATTATCAAAATATTGGACGTTTTTGCAAACAAAATAGTAAAAAGGGAGAAAAGAAACATATATGTATACTTGAAAGAAGATGTTCTATTGATTTTGAGAAATCAGCCTGTGAAGAAGGCATTTACATTTGGAAGCAAGTAATTACAAAATCAAAGCAAACAAGTGTTTACAAGTGGCAATGTGAATGTGAATATCCATCAAGTCCCGACTCTGTTATGACTCTTATGACTCTCACACTTTCATCTTCCGGCTTTCAGACAGATCATTCTTGGATTAGCTTCGAGCTCATGCCATGTAACAGAACGAAGGAAAGAAACAAAGGATCTCAAGCTGAGCGTAGTCATTTGCTTTAAGTCCCTAACTTTTGCCTGAATCTCCCTTTCGGGTTTTCAGTTTAGCGGTTTTTTTTTATTTATTATTATTTTTTTACGCAAAGTATTTTTTAACTACGTTAGCATTCACAGGGAGAGGGAAGTACTCTCCATCCATAGTCGTGAGCATCATCGCTCCTCCAGAGAAAATTTTTCTGACCACGAAAGGACCTTCATAAGTCGGAGCCCACTTGCCCCTGGGATCTCCCTGGGGGAGAATTATCCTTTTTAGCACAAGGTCACCTGGCTTGTAACACTGAGGTCGTACCTTCTTATCAAAAGCTTTCCTCATCCTTTGCTAATATACATGACCATGACATACAGTCGTCAACCTCTTCTCGTCAATAAGTTCCAACTGATCCAGCCGATTCTGTACCCATTCACTTTCATCCAGCTCAACATCCCTCATGATCCTAAGAGAAGGAATCTTGACTTCTACCGGAAATACTGCTTCCATGCCGTAAACTAATGAAAATGGGGTTTCCCCAGTCGAAGTACGCACAGTGGTGCGATAACCATGCAAAGTGAAAGGCAGCATCTCATGCCAATCTTTATAGGTTACCACCATCTTCTGTACGATCTTCTTAATATTCTTATTGTCTGTTTCGACAGCACCGTTCATCTTTGGTCGGTATGGGGAAGAGTTATGATGCTTGATTTTGAAGGACTCACAAAGCTCCTTCATCATTTTGTTGTTCAAATTAGACCCATTATTGGTAATGATCTTTTCAGGCACTCTGTAGCGACAGATAATATTGTGCTTAATGAACTGAGTTACCACCTGCTTGGTGACATTGGCATAGGATGCAGCTTCGACCCATTTTGTAAAATAATCGATGGCAACCAGAATGAAATGGTGCCCGTTGGATGCAGTCGGTTCAATTTTGCCGATCATATCAATTCCCCACATCGCAAACGGCCAAGGGGAAGTCAAGACATTCAAAGGTACTGGCGGCACATGCACTTTATCAGCATAGACTTGACATTCGTGGCAAACCCGTGCATGATTGTAACAATCAGTCTCCATGGTGGACCAATAATAACATGCTCGCAAAATCTTTTTAGTCATGGTATCCTCGTTGGAATGGGTCCCGAAATCAACTTCATGTATCTCCTCAATGATTCTAGCTGCTTCTTTCTTGTCAACACATCTGAGCAGTAAACCGTCATGATGCCTTCTATACAACACACCGCCACTGAGAAAGAACTTGGTTGAAAATCTTCTCAAGAACTTCTTATCTGTGACGGATGCCTCTTCAGGGTACCTTATGTTTCAAGATATCGTTTAACATCATAAAACCAAGGATTGCCATCTGATTCCAAACTAGCCTCAAAACAGAAAGTTGGCTCACTCAAACTTCTGATGGTAATGGAAGGTGCCTCATTAGCCCACTTAACCTTAAACATGGAGGACAAAGTTTCCAGTGCATCAGCTAGATTGTTTTCTTCTCTCGGAATGTGTTCAAATGTGATCTCTTCGAAGTACGGAATCATCTTCATAACATGCTCACGATAGGGAATTAGGTTCTGGTGGCGAGTCTCCCAATCTCCATTAATCTAGCTGATAACAAGATTGGAATCCCTGTAAACTTTCAAAAAATTTATGTGCAGGTTGATCGCCGCTTCAATGCCATAAATGCAAGCCTCATATTCGGCCATGTTTTTAGTGCAATTGAAACAAATGCGAGCCGTGAAAGGAATATGGTATCCCTCAGGGGAAGTGATAATAGCTCCGACGCTGTTGCCTATGGCATTGGAGGCACTATCAAAAATAAGCATCCAACGTGATCCCGGCTCGGGTCCTTCGTTTGGGTCTGGCATATTACAATCCCGAATATACATAATTTCCTCATCTGGAAAATCAAAATTCATCGGTTCATAATCGTTCATGGGCTGATGAGCAAGATGGTCGGCCAGTACACTACCCTTAATTGCTTTTTGAGTAGTGTATTGGATATCATATTCGGTGAGTATCATCTGCCAACGGGCTACCCTGCCTGTAAGAGTTGGCTTCTCGAAAATGTACTCGATTGGATCCATTTTGGATATCAAGTAGGTGGTGTGAGTTAACATGTATTGCCTCAAACATTTGGCGGCCCAGGCAAGCGCGCAATAAGTCTTTTCCATCAATGAGTACCTCGACTCGCATTCCGTAAACTTCTTACTCAAGTAGTAAATAGCCTGCTCTTTCTTCCATGTATCGTCGTGCTGACCGAGGACACAACCCATTGAGCTCTCCAATACAGTTAGATACATGATTACTGGCCTTCCTTCCACTGGCGGCATGAGTATCGAAGGTTCCTGCAAATACTCCTTTATTTTGTCAAAGGCCTTCTAACAATCCTCATTCCATTTCACTGTCTAACTTTTCTTCAACAACTTGAACAAAGGTTCACAGGTGGCTGTGAGATGAGAAATAAATCTATAAATATAGTTTAACCTTCCCAAGAAACCACGTATTTCCTTCTTTGTTCTTGGCTCAGGCATTTCCTGTATCGCTTTTACCTTGGCCGGGTCCACCTCGATACCTTTTTCACTTACAATAAAACCCAACAGCTTGCCGGATCTCACCCCGAAGGTGCACTTATTCAGATTCAACCTCAGCAAGAACTGCCTCAGTCTCTCTAACAATTTTTCCAGATGAACAAGATGTTCCTCTTCCGTGTTAGACTTATCAATCATATCATCCACATATACCTCAATCTCTTTATGAATCAAATCATGAAAGAGAGTGACCATGGCGCGCTGATATGTTTCCCTGGCATTTTTCAAACCAAACGGCATCACTTTAGCAAAAAGTTCCCCAAGGCGTGATAAATGTTGTCTTCTCCATATCCTCCGGAGCCATCTTAATTTGATTGTAACCCGAAAAAACATCCATGAACGAAAACATTTTGGAATGAGCAGTATTATCGACCAACACATCAATATGCGGAAGAGGGAAGTCATCTTTAGGGTTGGCCCTGTTCAAATCCCTATAATCCACGCACATCCCGACCTTACCATCCTTCTTGGGCACAGGCACAATATTTGCAATCCATGGCGGATAATTGATGACTTTTAAGAAATTTGTGCCCAACTGCTTCTGGACCTCCTCCTTGATCTTCTTGGACATCTCATGATGAGTTCTTCAGAGCTTTTGCTTGATAGGAGAGCAACCTTCTTTGAGCGGTAGTCGATGCACCACTATGTCTATATCCAAGCCAGGCATATCCTCATAAGACCAAGCGAAGATATCAGAATACTCACGGAGTAGCTCAACCAATCTGACCTTTATACTTTCTTCGAGATCTGCCCCTATCTTGACTTCTCTTCTTACCTCTTATGTGCCAATATTCACCACCTCAATCGAATCCTGATTCGGATGGATAACTTTCTCCTCTTGTTTTAACAATCTTGCTAATTCCTTAGGAAGATCGCAATCCTCATATGCTTCTTCTTCAGCTTGATAAATAGGAGTATCAAAGTCATAATGAGCCATAGCAGAGTCGTTATCAATATAACTGGTGGGGGAAGTGCATCTGCATGAATGACATTTTGGCATTTTTAGTGACAGTGTGTGAAAAGAGAAACATTGCCATTCAAATAAAAAAGAAATGGAGAAAAATTTTGAATGCAAAAACATCCTTTATTTCATGATAAACTTTTGAAAATAAACATGGTGGCCCTACACAAATGATTCACCACGCCTTGGGCAGAGTGTAGGAATTATGATATGATAATAAAAGAAAACAAGAAAATTACTCCTCAGCGCTTGAAACTTGGATAACATCCATAGAAGTCCAATTGTTGAGTGTCTGGCCTGGAATACTCGGACGAATCCAATCTTTGATATTGTAGCCATCAACCCTATCATCTCCAACTGCATTGACGTGTCCTTCTTGGGTAGCACTAGGACGGGAAAACTTCACAGGAGTAGATAAACTAGATGCTCTAGGAGTTGCACTCTGCTGACCTGGGCTAAAACCAAGACCAAATTTATTAAATTTTGGGGTAACGTCCAGCACCTGACCCCAACCTTCAGGGTTGCCATTTTCCACCACAGCTCTCGCATCCTTGAGAGAAGACATAACAGTTTCAGGTTTCCTTTTCTGCTCTGGAGGAGGAAAATTGACAGCATGAACTGTCTCAAACACCTGAAACGGAGTTTCATGTATCTCGCCTTCAACTTTAACATAGAGGAATGATGTCAAATGACTCACGATGTACTCTTCCTCGCCGCACATAGTTATCACCTTTCCCTCTGCGGAATACTTGAGTTTCTGATGAAGAGTAGAAGTGACTGCCCTTGCTATATGAATCCACGGCCGAGGACCAACCTTGATTGGTAACTCCACCTCCCCAAACACTGACCTTCGAGACCCATCAAACGCCTTCACCATCAAATCACTAAGGCGCAGCTCCAGTCCAGAATAATCAATCTTCATCAATACTGACTTAGGAAATACATTCAAAGATGACCCTGTGTCCACCAAAACCCGAGATAAAGTAGTGCCCCTGCACTTCATTGAAATATGCAACGCTTTGTTATGGTCTCGCCCTTCCGGAGGAAGATCAAAATCTGTGAAGCCCAGACCGTTCCCGGCAGATATGTTAGCACAAACATTCTCAAACTGATTGATTGTTATCTCATGTGGCACGAACGCATTCTTTAACAACTTCATCAAAGCATTTTTGTAAGGTTCAAAATAAATCAACAGATACAAGATAGACATCTTAGAAGGAGTATGGCTCAGATGATCAATTATGCTAAAATCACTCTTTTTGATAATTCGCATTAACTCTTCAACCTCATCGAGAACTGAAGAAGCTTCTTGTATTGGAATTGGTTGAGTCACATTGGCTGGCGTAACCCTTGGATTACCAATTATCACCTGATGTTTTCCTTTTTCTCTTGCAGAAGCATCTGCCACATCTTGCACATTGGAAGGACCAAATACTCTCCCGCTTCTAGTCATTCGACCCACACCAGAAAAATTATGAACTTCCCCTTCATTACCTTCAGCATGTTCTTCCTCAGATAAACGAGTACTTACTTCCTGCTTCACCCCATGGTAATAAACATCAGCACCATAATTCCATGGGATGGCCTTCTCACTAGTATACAGCATGGGACCAGGTACCATAATCATCAAAGGAGGTGCCCTAGATGGGGTAGGAATGCGCATAGGGGTGTAAGGAATAGATACCACAACAACATCTTCTTCGGTAACCTTATGGTAGCTCGGTTTTCTATCAAACTGCAGGGAACCTTCCTTTATCATCAACTGGATACCGGCTTTTAAATCATCACAGCCCTTCGGTTGTTCTCTAGACTTGGAATACTCTGAAGTATAACCCGGGAAAATAGAATTGTCAAGCAAATACCTCTTAACATACCACAACAGAGTAGTTACTTGTTCCACATTCATGATTAAATTCAACACTTCACCATTATCATCAATCATATTAACAACACCCCCTCCGTGCCTAGGCATTGGGTTCTGAGTAACATTCGGACCAGTCATTGGAGTAAACTCAATTTCCTTAGCATCCAACAAGTCTTGTATTTTTCACTTCAATGCAATAGAATTACCAACTCCGCCTGAACGGAATTCACATCTTTCCTTAGCATCATAGTTAGGAGGAAGTCTTGCGGGGGGTGGCGGCATATTTCTCAAACCGATCAACTTCAAATAGAGCAAATTGTGGAGTGCTTCAGTAAGAGATACCGGCAAGGGATCAAATTTTCTCAACTGTCTCTGCTGTTGATTATTATACTGACGGGGAGCATCTTGTTGTCTTTGTTGTTGAGGCACTGTATTCAGTCTCTACTGCGGAGGAGCATTAACAGGAATAGAAAAAGCATTGATTTGTTGGTGCTTGATCGGAACTTTATAAGTCTATTGGGATACTAACTGCAAGTATACAGTTTAGTCGTTCTAGTTTTAAATGATTATCAAACCCACGGAGACTGAGGATCAATCACATACGATCTAATGCTACAATTGTTTAACTAAGCGATGAATATTTGGTTTTAGGGGGGAAAAGATTTTAATTAAAAATAATGGTAATAGCTATACCGGTATGTGATAGTCGGACTTCGGGAATTCGGTGAATCGCTTGGCATATAAAGTATTTCGATAAAAACGAATTATTTAAAAACCTGAGACATACACTCTCGTGTTCATGAAATAAGTCATGCTACTAAACCTAGTGGATGCACTTTAAATTTAATAACACTTTTTGAAAACAATTTGAGTTTAATTAATTTGTTAAAACACTCTCATGTATTTAAAAATTAATGTTTCGTTACCACTATCTGGGTCGAACCCCAGCTCTCGCATGCAGGTTCTTGCCTTAATTAATTTCCCACTCTCGTGGCAAAATTGTGTTAATTATCCTCTCACTCTCGTGACAAGGGTAGTTAAATTAAACATGGAAATTGGAAACCAGAAATTATTTATAAATGTTTTTAGCCAAGTTATCACCGAATTCTTTCGGTACTTAGGAGTCACATACCGGTACAAATTGATTTAGTCGGACATAATATATTTAGTAACTCTGCAATTTAAAATATAATCCATAAAAATAAATGACATAACACAAGAATAAATAAAAATTAATTGCATAAAAAAACCTGTAGATAATGTTGCTATGGTAATCTTGAGTAGTACAAATTCCTTGCAATTAACCGAAATCTATAACCGTGTTAATTCTTGGATGAAGAACTAACACTCTAGAAACTAATTCTGGAAATAAAAATTACAGTACGAATGAAAATGGTTCAAAATAAATAAAAATAGTTTAATGTAGAAAAGCAGCAATTTTGTTCTGTAGAAAATTCTTCGACCCTTATCCATTGAACAGCTCCATATTTATATAGAAGAAGATTTTGCAGTTGAGAAAATATTGGAACAGCTTGAGTGGAGGAAGACCCGGATTCATGGTCACTGAAGTTGAGGAAATATAGGAGAAGAAATTGCCCTCAACATTTCCCACGTCTCTCTGTATTCCATAACATTGTTTTTAAGCGTGTGACGGTCGCCACAAGGGGGTGACGGTCGTAATGCGCTTAAATAGCGCATTACGCTCGTCAATGATGTGTGACAAGCGACCTTCTAGTTGTGGGAGCGTTACGGTCGTCATAGGATGTGACGGTCATCACAACTACAAAATCTGCAGACTTTGCAGATTTGGTCCTTTTTCTTCTGATTCTTGGTTAGCTTCCTTCATGTGATCCTTTTCCACTGATTTGAGTTGAAACATGTTGTACCTGTGAAAAGATACAAAAACTCGGAAAAATCGGGAGTTAAACGACTCAATGCATTATAAAAATCGATAAAAAAGTGTAGTAATTATATGATACGATTTCTCGTTATCAAATTCCCCCATACTTAAACCTTTGCTTGTCCTCAAGCAAATAGTCATTCGAAAGATCGGACAAGTTTTGTCAAGCGCATATGCATGACATACCTTCGATTTTTAAAGCAATTTCGGGAAATCCTGGTCAGTTCGGCCGATACTTGAGTGAAACACTATAACGATACGCTAATGACACAAGCAGTATGCTTAGTCGTAGGCTTCCATTTCAAACGAACTATCCAATAGTTCCGTTATGATTCTGCCCAGAGTTCCTCGTGTCTATTTCACCCGGTTTCGTTCTGGCGCAATCACATTAAGCCATTTTTCTTAGCACGCACGTAGTGGAGTAATCGGTTAGTGACTTTGATCCTTTTAGCACGGGGTCTGGTACACGAATGTGGCAACCCTATATATGTTATCCAAATTGGAGGTTATGGGGGATCGGGCCGTAGCACGCCCTACCGAGTTCAGAACCAGATACCTCTGAACCAACCAACAGTGGATTCCTTCATTATTTGCTCAACTCTTATATGTGACCGTATTTTTTGGTGCACAAAATTTCTTTTCTTTTAGCAGCGAGATAAGAAGGATATTTCTATGATTCAGGCATCAAACACTTATATTCATCAATTCTCCACGTGGTTTGTGTCAAGACGGTGCTGACTGCTAGTATAAACTACTAGGGGTTACTTTAGAACTAAAACTCAAGATATCGGTATAATGGTTATTGAAATGGATCGTGTAAGTAGGAAGTCTACGGTGTCATAACCGTATCGATCTTGTTGATTCATTTTCGGCTTCCTCAACTGGGATTTCGTAAAAATAGGTATGTCGGGCTAATGCGAAGATAAAAAAAATTCGGTATGGCTAAATAAAGCGAAGAATTTGAATTGAGACATATCATAAAAATTTACTTGTTTATAGAAGATGGAAAGGTACCTCTCGCACACTAAATCCCACATTGTCCTCAATGTTGTGGTATATCGGCAGGGAAATACAATTACAAAAACAAACAGAAAGGAAATGAAACAGAAAAAGTAAACTACTTAGAAAATAAAGAAAACTACTGATGACCACGTCCTCTACTCCTGGTGCGAGAGCGCCTGGTAGGGGTGGCTTCTGTGTCAGTATCCTGGTAGCCAAGGGTGCTGACGCCCAACCTTAAGGCGTTGAGTTCCGACAGGGCCTCGTCCAACCTTTCATTCATGCTCCATTGTCCAGTCAAGATCTGAGTGTTTTGAGCGCATAAATACTCATATTGTTCCTGTTGTCTTCTTTCAAGCGCGGCGCTCATTTGATTCTGCAGATGGATGGCACGGAGAACGTCTTCAAGATTAATAGAAGGTGGTGCAGATGATGGTCCTGGAGTGTCGTGGACAGGGGGAGCACTGTCCAGCTCTTCTTGCATTTCATTTGCGGGGGCATTAGGCTGGTCTTCATGAATAGGAGCATGCCCCTCGGGAGCTGCAGGATCGAACAACCAGTTAGCTCTATTTTGTGGATCGATTTGGTCCCTGCAAGGCAAAGTGATGTTATGATAAACAGTGTTTCTGATCACAGGGTTGAATCTGCCATCCTCCCGCTCGTAAATGAGATGTGCGGCCTTGCAGTGGTCCATAGTCAGCAAATTCGGTGCCATAGAAGGCATATCCGCGAGAGCAGCACCATAATTTAGAGCTATGGAAAGAGAAGTGACAAGCCCTCCGAAATAGAAGGTTTTTCTGCCTCTAGCACAAATAGAGTGAATATGAGCCAGTAAAAACAGGGCAGCGTTGATCTTTTTCCCGGAGAATGCGCAATGCATGAAGAAAAGCTCCTTGGAGTTGAGCTTGTGGTTGCTGTCACGGGCGAAGATGGTGTTGCTGAGGATGCGGTGAAAGTAGCGGATAGTCGGATTATGAATGTGTGTGGCGTTGAGGTGGTCGTAGGATTAGGCACGGATGTTCTTCATACTGTGCCATAAGTTAAAAGCTTCCTCACCGAAATTATCTGGCACCCGGAGGTGAACACCTTCGTCAGAACAGAAACCTAACAGTCGTGCGATGTCGGTTTGGGGTAGCTGATGCTCAATGCCAAACATACGAAATTTGGCCACGCCTGAGAGTTGGTTCGTGGCACCAGGGGGAGTGATGTACGCAAAGGAACTCAGAAACTCAAAGGTTAGAGTTTCATAAATGGGCTACGGTTCGAGGCACAGGTTCCATAAATTCACGCTCTGCAACAGTTGTCGGACACTGTCTAGCAGTCCCAAATTCCTCAAATAGTCAAGATCAATATACCGTGTAGGTTGGAGACCGCGGCATTGGAACTTCTGGAATTTGAGACGTTGGGTTTCGCCTTGTTCGCGGGATCTGAAAGTGAGAGTGGGAACTTGTTGATTGTTGGCCATAGTGCGTGTAAAAGGATTGAATCATGGATTGAGTAGTGGGTTGATGGAGTTTTTAGTGTTAGAGTGTTGGAAGTTGAGGAAAGAAATTGAGAGGGTGTGTTACGGTTTTGGGAAGAATGGAGGTTTGAGAGAAAAGATGAAATGGCTCTGTAATAGCAGATTCTGCTATGGGGCGCGCGTGACAGTCGTCACAAATAGCTGACGGGCGTAACACGGTGAAACGCGTGTTACGCTCGTCATGGGGGCGTTACGAGCGTCACGTGTTCAATTTCATTATATTAATGAAAAGAACGTGACACTTTTATTTTCCAATATTATAATTCATAATTCTAGCACAGTAAGCAGGCATAATATTTCCAACATACGTCATATGACAAAAATTTTGCAAAAACTATGAACAGTAAATTAATAAAAATGAAAAATATACTGAAAATTGAAATAACATGTATGAAATGAAATAATGGCAGTAAGGCAATAGAATTTGAAACTTAAATAATTGAAATTTCATGAACGAGTAAAAATTGTTTGGAAATAATAACTTAAATAATAATAATAATAATAAAAATGATAAAATACTAAAACAAACTAGATTCCTCCCCCACACTTAAACTAAACAGTGACCTCACTGTGTATACAAATGCAAGAGAAGAACAAATCAGTATAACAACGGCAATCTCTAGCCACGAGGAGTAGGGAACATATGCTGGTGCATGAAATCCAGTTGGTCTGTCACCAAATCCATAAAAGTGATGAAATCCACACGTAGAGATGTAAGCTCACCCCGCATTTCAGTAATTTCTTCATGCAAAGAGTTGAGGGTGACAGTAGGTGGAGGCGGTGGTGGTATCTCTTGATCCTGGGTGGACTCAGTAGAAACTACATGCTGCTCCCATGGGTCGGGAAACTGGTGGTATCCCGGTGGTGTTTCAGGATCTTCAGCATCTCGAGAGGTATTAGAGACTTCATAGATGTCAACAGTGGAAGGAGACGAAGGCGGTGTAGGAGGATGGTGGAGGTCAAAAATCCAGTTTGCTCTATTATGGACACTAGTTATAGGGTTCGGGAGCACAAACTGGTGGACAGTCTCATGATTAATTAGCAGCTCGAATTCATCAGGCCCAAGATTTCCTATAAAACTAGTGTTAAAGCAAAATTTAATGTTCATTGGCTTGATTCCATAGTGCGGTGCTGATCCTAACATAGGCCTTCGGAGTCCAATGGCATTAGAGATCATAGTGACTAAACCACCTAAGAGGATTGGGGCATTTGGTGTTTGTATAATACGTTCCATGTTAGCTAGCATATAGGCGGAACCATTTACTGGACGGCTCTGAGAAGCACAGTACATGATGAAAAGCTCATCACGTGACACTGATGTAACATTTTGCTCTTTAACAAAAAGGGTGTGGGCAATGATCTTATGGAAGTGCCTTATAGTCGGGTTGTGGATGGACTCCGAGTAAAGGTCAGATGGCTCGGGATGGTTGTTTCCAGTAATGCTACTGTGATCGGTGGGAATAGAACTGACTGTTTTGGAATGCTGGTTCGCATTTTGCGTTTGTTTTCGCAAAATGTCGCGGTGAGCAAGAGTCGCCACCATCTTTTATTTTATCCAACAAGGAAAGGATAAAAGCACAGAAAAATTCCCTTTTGAGATGTTTCTCGGGTTCGGGAGGTAGATTATAGAAAGGGAAGGTGTTAGCACCCTTTCTATCCGTGGTTATCCACAGGCTCTTAGGTACTTGCTCATTGTGTTTTCAAAAATTTTGCTTTTCTTTGTGTTTGTGGATTTGAGAAGAGTTTTTGTTTTGAAAGGGGTGTAAGTGCGAAAAGTTTTGTTTTTGTTTTAAAAGGAGCAAGTACTTAAGAACATCTACCTACTCAAAAAGGAATTAAATTGTGCTAATGTCCTTTAGACAATGCTATCCCACTATTGAGGAGTAGGAAGCATCGTCATTGGAGTTTTTCGGGTCAATTCGATTAAGGGACGTGTGGTCAATAAAGCAATGTTAGGACGCCTTAGCGGTAACCCTAATGTCTTAGATCATTTTATCCGAGGCAACCGTTTTGAGGCAACTTATGATCTTTGGACAAGAGGACGACCTCTAAAACTTCTTATACTTAATGACCACGTTCGAGGCAACCAAGTGAGGTGTACCCTAAGAATGCGCATGTGCGAGTGTATTGTTTTTCGGTTATATTATCTTTGTACATGTTATGGTGAGCTACTGTTGATTTTAAATTAAAAATTAATCTTGTCATGCATTGTCTATTATTCAAACATCTAACAGTTAATGGTTGCGGAAATTAAATTGCGGAAAATAAATCTAAGCTATTACAAGGCGTCGGGTATTTACATCGCCAAAGACAAACCCTTTAAAATTAAATTGCGAAAAGTAAATAAAAGCGATAAATAAATAAAGTCCTAAGTTAAAAACTATTACATTCTCGAAGCAGTTACAATATTGAAATATGGATCAAAAGTAATTCGCGCGCGAGAAAAATTAAACCGGAGTGTCTTTAGGGTTTTGACCCTTTTTATCAAATAAAGCATATTTTTGTTATTTTTTGAATTAAAAATTAACCTAAATTAATAATTGAGTTAATTAATTTAAATGAAAATATTTTTTTTGTTTTATTTTAATTAAGGAAATAAAATAAGAATGGTTAAAAACATTAAAACCCTAATCCTAAATTAATTTTAATTTATTGCAAAAGATATTAATGTTAAACCTATTTAAACTAAATGAAATTAATTAATGTTTATTTACAAAAATAAATAATAAAATTAATGGAATTAATAAAAATATTATTTTTATTTTGGGTTTTCTGATTTTTTTTATAAAAAATGTTAATTGGTTAATTAATTAATAACAAAATAATAATTAAAACAAAAAATGAAAATATGAAGGAAAAAGAAATAACCCAGGGGGGTGCTGGGCTTAATTTGGGTGTGAATCAGCAATTTTTGAGGCCCATTTACGTCCAGCATGTTTGACCTTTTGGATTGTCCACATGTCCATTGACTTGAGACCATGGTAGTCTCCCATTCTAGGCCATTGGATCTACTTTGTAGCCACCTGGCGTTTGAGATCTTGGCAGAACATGATGGTCCACGCCTTGAATGCTGCATGTGAATACCTAGAGAAAAAATTCAACAAAGTATTGGGGGACCTGGGATTCGAACCCAGGTCCCAATGCTCATTGATACGCTCCCTTGGCCAACTCATCCACGCTGCTTAGTTGTTAATGGAATGGAAAACAAATAATATAAGACAAACAATTAATTATGCCTGGAAAAAAAATAAAAACGCGCTAATGATTCAAACGAACCAATGGACGCAAGCCACGTCTTCGTCTTCTTCAACAAACACTGGTTCGTTTACCTGCGGATTTTATTCTGCAACTAAATCCATGGCATCATCCTACCATGTGCTACAGGACATATAAATGCCAATGGAGACCACCACTGCATTCGTCTCTCTCCCCTGATCATTCATATACCCATCATTAGCCTCAATTTAACCTGCATAAAAAATGCCTAAAAAACAAGAACAAGAACCCTAGGTTCGAGCATTATGATACAGGTCCTAAAAATACAATTGAATAATACCAAAACGTTCCAAATCAAACAACAAACACAAATATGCCAAGATTTTAAAGAAAAGATGCAAGAATTGGAGATTTGGAATCCATGTTCAGAGGTCGGTTCGTGATGACTTACAGTGAAATTTAGGAAATGAGAAGGCTTGGTTTTGATTGGTATCGCTTCAGGGGATGGCAGGGAAGAGAGCTACGTCAAGCTTTTGCTTTGTATCGAGCTCCAAGATGGATTTCAGAATTCAAGTTTCCAAGCTTTTTTCCAAAGTTGTTCTGGCCGTTTCAGCAGTATCTTGTGCGTGTTTTTGGTCTGCCTCTCTTGTGTGTACAAAAGGGAATGTGCTTAGGTCAAAACTTGGGCTATAATCCTTATTCATTGAAGATGGAAGATTTGATTTTGATCACCATTAACAAGTTGCCATATTTGCATCAAATCTGAGATTTTGTGCATGTTTTGACTTGGCACGAATTTGATTGAGTGTTATATGATATTTGCAATCTGTAATGACCACAAGAATCTTATTACATCAATTTTTAGATTTTATTTGATTTAATATTGATTAATAATGAATTAAATCAATAAAAATGAAATAAAATAGAAAAATAGATGAATGTCCATGAAATTAAAGATGGATCACGTGTGTGGCATGACAAGACTATATCAAGTGGAAAAAAGTGGGCCCTTTTGTCAAAAATTGGAGTTTTGAGGATAGTTGACTTTTGGCAAATTTGGAAAAATGCCCAATTTCAACAATGCATAACTTCCTCAATTTTGAACTTTTGGAGGTGTTATTGGACTTTTTAGAAACCTTGAGATGTACTCTAATCAACCCTGTTGGTCTCAAATCATTTTGATCTTCCATTCTCAAGTTATAAGCTTTGGAAAAAAAGGTGTTTTTGTTGACTTTCAAAAATGACCTATAATGTCCAAATTTGTAACTTTTTGTGACTGCATTTATTGATCTTGGGGTGTGAATATGGATTGTAGGAAATTGCATCCTCTTCAAAATGATATTTGGATGGGTCATTTCTCATAAAGTATGAGAAAGTTATGCTTGGTCAAAGTTGAGTTGACTTTTCCTGCAAAACCCTAATTTAGCAACTTTTGAATCTTGATGAATCTTGAGCAATCCTTGATGAATCATGATCAACCCTTGATAAAATGATGAATTAACCTTAAAAATTAGAATGTTGACAAAAAAATCTTGAGGTTTGACTGTATTTGGGACACAGTTGACTTTTGCCCTAGCACAGTCGATTTTTTGGGTCTCTTGAGCAATTGAATGACCAAACTTCCTCTGCAAGGCTTGAAATTTGACATGGATGAACTTAAGAACATATTAGGACATTGGGGAGAACTTGAGGTCATTTGGATGTGAGGACCTTGATGCAACACAAAACCCTAATTTTGAATTGACTGCCTTAGGAGGTGATTTGACTGTCCAATTCTTTAGCCATCTTGAGCAACTTGAATATTATTCTTGACATGTTTTGAGGAATATATGAGGGAAAATTTTGGGGTACAACAACTACCCCAGAAGAAATCAAGGTCAGTATCAAGCAATAGGTCTTCCTGGGTCATGGTAATAACATCAGGGCCATAAGGGAATCCTAACAGGTTTGCAAACTCCCTATGGTTATAGCGGTAGTCCATGAAAAACAGTCTGAAGGTGATCAGCCCGCGGTTGAAACCTAACCTATGATTTGGTAGGTAGCTCAGTGTGCTCAGGAACTCAAGGGTCAACTTTCTGTAGGTACAATAACGTCTCCGAATAGGAGCAGTGTCCCAGCCTATTTGGTGTAGCAGATACATGACACTCTCATGAATGCCTAAAGCAGTCATAACATGGTCATCAGCATAAATTGTAGGACACATCTCACGCTCAGCTAGATCCTCAAAGCGTCTTCTCTGGTGCCTACTTCTCAAGGTGATGTTCATGTAGTTTACTCGTGCCATGGAGCTAAATATTAAAGCTCAAGAATTACCCCTGAAAATGTTTAATAAATGTATGAAAAACTAAGTTAGTATTTTCAGGTTAAAAATACCGAAGTTAAAAAGAAAAAGAAAGTTTAAAAGAAAAATAAAAATAAAATAAAAAAGGAAAATAAAAAGGAGTATGGGATGCAACATGAAAGTTTTAAAGATTAAGAAAAAGAAAAGAAAAATAAAAACATATTAAAATAATAAAAATAATAAAAAGAAAACATGGGTTGCCTCCCATGAAGCGCCTTTGTTTTATGTCGATGGCTCGACAGATAGTACCTATTCAGTTAGGTATCGGGGTAGGTGGCTCACCTGACTGCAGATAAGCCGAATAGTCTAGATTTCCGACGTTAAAATAGTGCTTTAAGCACTGGCCATTGACTATAAATGGTTCGATAGAATTTCCTTTAATTTCTATCGCACCACTGGGGAAAACTTTATTAATTTCGAATGGTCCTGACCATCTGGAACGTAATTTACCCGGGAAAAGTTTTAGTCTAGAGTTGAATAGGAGTATGATGTCTCCTTCCTTAAATTCTTTCCGTGAGATACGCTTATCGTGCCATTTTTTTGTTCTCTCCTTATAGATTCTAGCATTTTCATAAGCGTCTAAACGCAATTCTTCCAATTCATGGATATCTAATATTCGTTTCTCGCCAGTAATCTTGTAATTTAAGTTAAGGGTTTTAATGGCCCAGTAAGCTTTATGTTCTAATTCTATTGGCAAATGACAAGATTTTCCATAAACTAATTTAAACGGCGTTGTTCCGATAGGGGTTTTAAAAGCTGTCATATATGCCCAAAGAGCATCATTTAGCTTGGAGGACCAATATTTTCTGGATGTGGATACGGTTTTCTCAAGGATTTGTTTAATTTCCCTATTTGACACTTCCACTTATCCACTCGTTTGAGGATGGTATAGTGTGTCTATGCGATGTTTAACGCCATATTTTGAAAGTAGTTTTTCGAAAATTCTAGAGATAAAATGGGAACCGCCATCACTGATTACTAGTCTTGGTACACCGAATCGTGGGAAGATAACATGCTTGAATAGTTTAAGTACTTCTCGTGTATTGTTTGTGGGTGCAGCGACGGCTTCAATCCATTTTGATACGTAGTCAACAGCTACCAATATATACTTATTTCCAAAAGATGCGGGGAACGGTCCCATGAAATCAATTCCCCACACATCGAAAATTTCTACTTCGAGAATCCCTTTTTGTGGCATTTCTTCACGTCTAGATATATTTCCTATGCGCTGACATCTATTGCAGTTCATAATTGCTACGTGGACGTCTTTCCATAAAGTAGGCCAAAAGAAGCCAGCTTGAAGTATTTTTGCACAAGTTTTCGATGTACTAGCGTGTCCACCATAAGGGGCGGAATGGCAATGGGCAATGACGTCATCTATTTCATCGTTAGGAACACAGTGACGGTAGATACCATCGGCGCCTCTTTTAAAGAGTAGTGGTTCATCCCAAAAGTAGTGTTTAAGATCATGGAAGAATTTCTTCCGCTGTTGGTACGTTAAATTGGGTGGTAAAACACCAGCGGTTAAATAGTTAACGAAATCAGTGTACCATGGTAATATGGTGTTGGTACAAATGGCTTTTACTACCGCAGTTGTTAAATGTTCATTGTGTTGATCTAAATTGTTGGTAAGAGCTATCTCTAGTTTAGCAATAAGGCGTTCATATGGGAAATCTTTGTTTATGGGAACATTCTCGGTTTGGATTCCATCTAATCTTGATAAATGGTCTACTACCGCATTTTCAGTCCCTCTTTTGTCTTTGATTTCCAAGTCAAACTCTTGTAGGAGTAAGATCCATCTGAGTAGTCGTGGTTTGGCGTCTTTCTTACTTAGCAAGTATCGGATCGCAGCATGATCCGTGTAAATAATGATTTTGGCGCCCACTAAGTAGGAACGAAATTTATCCAATGCGAACACAACAGATAAGAGTTCCTTCTTCGTAGTGGCGTAATTCATTTGTGCAGGATCGAGTGTTCTGCTTGCCTAGTAGATAGCGTGAAGCTTTTTATCCTTGCGTTGTCCTAGGATTGTGCCTACAGCATAATCGCTCGCATCGCACATTATTTCAAAATGGTAGGTTCCAATCAGGAGGTTGCATAATAGGTGTTGAAATTAAGGCTTCTTTAAGCGTCTCAAATGCGTTTAAGCATTTATCGTCAAAAATAAACTCGGCTTCTTTCATCAATAATTCAGTTAGCGGCTTAGTGATTTTAGAGAAATCTTTTATAAAACGTCGGTAAAAACCAGCGTGTCCTAGAAAACTTCTTATTTCTCTAACTATTTTGGGTGGTTGAAGGTTTTTGATAACCTCGATTTTTGCTTTATCGACTTCAATCCCTCTGTTTGATACAATGTGACCCAACACAATTCCTTGTCTTACCATGAAGTGACATTTTTCCCAATTGAGAACGAGGTTGACATTGACACAGCGTTTCAGTACTAGTTCAAGATTTGATAAACATCCGTCAAAGCTTTCTCCGCAGATAGAAAAATCGTCCTTGAATACTTCCATAATTCCGTCTAAAAAGTCTGCGAAAATCGCCATCATGCATCGTTGGAAAGTTGCAGGTGCGTTACATAATCCAAATGGCATTCTTCGGTATGCAAAGGTACCATAGGGGCATATGAACTTAGTTTTCTCTTGATCATCAGGATGAATGGGAATTTGGAAGAATCCCGAGTATCCGTCAAGATAGCAGAAATGGGAATGTTTGGCTAAGCGCTCAAGCATTTGATCAATGAATGGTAATGGGAAATGGTCCTTGCGCGTAGCTTTGTTTAGTTTTCTATAATAGATACACATTCTCCATCCTGTTTGGGTGCGTTGTGCCACCGATTCGCCTTTTGTGTTTGTTATAACAGTAACACCTCCTTTCTTAGGTACTACGTGAACTGGACTGACCCAGTTGCTATCTGATATTGGGTATATGATGCCTGCCTCTAGTAGTTTCTGTACTTCTTTCTTAACGAATTCACTTAGGATAGGATTTATTCGTCTTTGATGTTCTATAGAAGTCTTGCAGTCCCCCTCTAGCATAATACGGTGCATACAGAGAGAAGGGCTTATTCCTTTTAGATCTGATATATTATAGCCTAACGCGGTTGGGTACTTCCTTAACACATTAAGAAGTTTTTCAGTTTCGATCTTCCCTAAATTGGCATTGACTATAACTGGCCGTTCGAGCTCTGTATCTAGAAATTCATACCTAAGATCTTCAGGTAACGTTTTAAGTTCTATACCCGTTTTCTTATCAGTTGGGGTAGGATCGGGTGTTAAGGCGAAACATTAGCTTAGGTTTGCATCTTGATATTCATGTTTCCAGTCATCATCCTTGAGGATAGTTGGTGTCGGAATTTTCAGCATCCCAGAATAGGTGTCTTCTTGGCTTTCTATTTCTTTGACACATTCATCAATAATATCTAGGAGACAGCATGAGTCATCTATAGCAGGGGCTTTGAAGAATTGGGAAAGAATGAATTATACTTTTTCTCCTCCTACCTAGAAGGTAAGCTTTCCTTTCTTAACGTCAATAATGGCTCATGCAGTGGCTAAAAATGGTCTTCCTAGTATGATGGGAATGTTTGAATCTTCCTTGATGTACATTATTATAAAGTCAGTCGGTATGTAAAATTGTCATATTCGGACAGGAATATTTTCTAGCATACCAACAGGGAATTTGACTGATTTGTCGGCTAGTTGTAGGGACATCTTGGTAGGTCTCATGTCCCCTAATTTGAGTTTCTCGCAAATAGATAAGGGCATTAGGCTAACACTTTCTCCTAAATCGCATAGAGCTTTGTCTATGACAGATTTTCCAATTACACATGGTATGGAGAAACTACCAGGATCTTTTAGCTTTTGAGGCATGTTATTTTGAATTATGGCGCTACATTCGGCAGTTAGCATAACGGTTTCGTTTTCAACAATTTTTTTCTTATTAGATAATATTTCTTTTAGGAATTTAGCATATGACAGAATTTGGGTTATAGCTTATGTAAACGGAATAGTAACGTTTAATTGTTTCAGAAGTTCTACAAATTTCTTGAATTGCCCCTCGTTCTTTGATTTTGCAAGTCTTTGAGGGTATGGAATTGGTGGTTTATATGGCGGTGGGGATACGTAAGGTTTTTCTGAAACCTCTTTGTTCTCATTCTCGTCTTCCTCTACATTCTCAGATTGTTCTTTCGATTTCTCTGCTTCCTTTTCAGGTTTCTGATACATGGTCGGATTTTGGAGTCTAGGATCTACCGGTCCATCAAGTGTTGTCCCACTTCGTAATGTGATAGCATTGGCGTGTCCTTTAGGATTGGGTTGCGGCTGTCCAGGAAATGTACCAGCAGGTGCGGCAGAACTAGCTTGGTGTTGTGCTACTTGGGAGATTTGGGTTTCTAACATTTTATTGTGAGTTGCTAGGGCATCTACCTTATTTGCTAATAGCTTCAATTGTTCACCGGTGTGAACATTTTGATTGAGGAATTCTTTGTTTTTTTGAGCTTGATTAGCGATAAAATTTTCCATTAGGATTTCAAGGTTAGATTTCTTAGGAATGTTAGGAACATTAACAGCGGGTTTTTGATAACCTGGAGGTACAGCAGGTGCTTGGCCAGGTGCATATAAAGCATTATTGTTCTTGTACGAGAAGTTACGATGGTTCTTCCAACCAGGATTATAGGTATTAGCATAAGGATTACCTTGAGCATAATTCACCTGATCAGCTGATATTCCTGCTAAGATTTGACATTCGGTTCCAACATGACCAGGAACTCCACAAACTTCGCAGTTTGGGGTAACTGCAGCCACGGTGGCTGCAGGAGGTAAGGTCAAGCTTTCTATCTTTTGAGTTAGAGCATCTACCTTAGCATTAACTTTATCTAAGCTACTAATCTCGTACATCCCACTTTTGGTTTGAGTTTTCTCCACAGGTGTTCTTTCTCCTCCCCACTGATAGTGGTTTTGAGCCATATTTTCAATGAGTTGGTTAGCTTCTTCGTAAGGCTTGTCCATCAATGTATCACCTGCGGCGGCATCTATAGAGAGTCTTGTGTTGTACAAGAGTCCATTATAAAACGTGTGGATGATCAGCCATTTTTCTAGTCCGTGATGTGGGCACATTCGCATCATATCTTTGTAGCGTTCCCATGCATCGAATAGCGATTTAGTATCCTTCTACCTAAATCCGTTGATTTGAGCTTTTAATGCAGCAGTCTTGCTTGGGGGAAAGTATCGTGCTAAAAATACAGTCTTAAGTCCTTCCCACATAGTGACAGAATTTGACGGCAAGGATTGCAGCCAAGCCCAAGCTCTATCTCTTAGCGAGAAAGGGAAAAGACGTAATCTTATTGCATCTTTACTAACACCATTTTCTATAACTGTGTCGGAAAATTGAACGAATTTTGTAAGATGTTCATTTGGATCCTCGGTAGGATTTCCAGAGAATTTACATTGTTGGATAGCTGATATCAATGACGGTTTCAACTCAAAATCGTTTTGATTTATTGCTGGTGCAGCAATGCTATTGTGGGGTTCTTGTTGTGATGGAGTTGCGTACTCCTTCAGTGGACGGGTCCTTTGTTCTTTGGCCATGTCTACTTCTGGATTAGTTTCGGTTTCAGAGGAAGAATTAGAATCTGTTTCAGAATCAATCTTGATTTCGGGTTTGGGTAAAGGAATAGCGTGATTTAAATAGTAATCCCTGACTGCACGTCTTACAGAAAGGATGCATTCAGGTTCGTCCGTCGATTTGTCAAGTGGTTCTCCTTGTGAGCGAGTCCTTGGCATACAAATCAAAAAAGGGTTTTTGTTGCCTAGTCTAAACGCGCAACAGAAGAATCGTACTAAATTGACTAATCAGTCCCCAGCAACGGCGCCAAAAACTTGATCGGGACTTTATAAGTCTATTGGGATACTAACTGCAAGTATACAGTTTAGTCGTTCTAGTTTTAAATGATTATCGAACCCACAGAGACTGAGGATCAATCGCATACGATCTAATGCTACAATTGTTTAACTAAGCGATGAATATTTGGTTTTAGGGGGGAAAAGAGTTTAATTAAAAATAATGGTAATAGCTATACCAATATGTGATAGTCGGACTTCGGGAATTCGGTGAATCGCTTGGCATATAAAGTATTTTGGTAAAAACGAATTGTTTAAAAACCTGAGACATACACTCTCGTGTTCATGAAATAAGTCATGCTACTAAACCTAGTGGATGCACTTTAAATTTAATAACATTTTTTGAAAACAATTTGAGTTTAATTAATTTGTTAAAACACTCTCATGTATTTAAAAATTAATGTTTCGTTACCACTATCTGGGTCGAACCCCAGCTCTCGCATGCAAGTTCTTGCCTTAATTAATTTTCCACTCTCGTGGCAAAATCGTGTTAATTATCCTCTCACTCTCGTGACAAGGGTAGTTAAATTAAACATGGAAATTGGAAACCAGAAATTATTTATAAATGTTTTTAGCCAAGTTATCACCGAATTCTTTCGGTACTTAGGAGTCACATACCGGTACAAATTGATTTAGCCGGACATAATATATTTAGTAACTATGCAATTTAAAATATAATCCATAAAAATAAATGACATAACACAAGAATAAATAAAAATTAATTGCATAAAAAAACCTGTAGATAATGTTGCTATGGTAATCTTGAGTAGTACAAATTCCTTGCAATTAACCAAAATCTATAACCGTGTTAATTCTTGGATGAAGAACTAACACTCTAGAAACTAATTCTGGAAATAAAAATTACAGTACGAATGAAAATGGTTCAAAATAAATAAAAATAGTTTAATGTAGAAAAGCAGCAATTTTGTTCTGTAGGAAATTCTTTGACCCTTATCCATTGAACTGCTCCATATTTATATAGAAGAATATTTTGCAGTTGAGAAAATATTGGAACAACTTGAGTGGAGGAAGACCCGGATTCATGGTCACTGAAGTTGAGGAAATATAGGAGAAGAAACTGCCCTCAACGTTGCCCACGTCTCTCTGTATTCCATAACATTGTTTTTAAGCGTGTGACGGTCGTCACAAGGGGGTGACGGTCGTAATGCGCTTAAATAGCGCATTACGCTCGTCAATGATGTGTGACGAGCGTCCTTCTAGTTGTGGGAGTGTTACAGTCGTCATAGGGTGTGACGGTCGTCACAGCTACAAAATCTGCAGACTTTGCAGATTTGGTCATTTTTCTTCTGATTCTTGGTTAGCTTCCTTCATGTGATCCTTTTCCACTTATTTGAGTTGAAACATGTTGTACCTGTGAAAAGACATAAAAACTCGGAACAATCGGGAGTTAAACGACTCAATGCATTATAAAAATCGATAAAAAGTGTAGTAATTATATGATACGATTTCTCGTTATCAGTGCTGACGATCCTCTCTTCTTCCTCTATGAGAATAAACCGCGCTTGCGTCGCCTTCCTTTTTCTTAGGGTAAGTGTTGAATGGTTTCTTACTGCCCCCTGATGAGCCACTAGAACCTCCAATCTGAATTTTCCCCAATTTCAAACCTATCTCAATTCTTTCACCAGCCATAACCAAGTCTGCAAATCCTGCCGAAGTACTTCCTATCATGTGCTCATAGAATGGCCCTTGCAGGGTACTCATAAACATATCAATGAGTTCTCTCTCCATGAATGGAGGTTGAACTCTCGCAGCCAACTCATGCCACTTCTGAGCGTATTCCTTGAAAGATTCTCTTGGTCCTTGTGACAAATTCTGTAACTGAGTGCGATTAGGCGCCATATCCACATTGTACTGATAATGTTTAACAAAATCCCGAGCAAGATCATTCCAACAACGAATATGGGTTTTCTCCAACTTCATGTACAACTCCAGGGATGCCCCAGATAGGCTATCCTGGAAAAAATGAAACAAAAGCCCCTGATCCTCAATATGCACCGACATCTTTTGGAAATAAGCAGTTGCATGAGTAACAGGACATGACGTTTCGTTGTACTTTTCAAATATAGGAGGCTTGAACTTTGGAGGAACTTTCACCCCAGACACCAACCCGAGATCATTAGCATCCATACCAAGGGCTCATTTCCCTTCCACAGACTTCAAACGTTCTTCCAACAACCGATACTTCCTATCCTCAACCTGAACTTCTGGCTCTGAACGCCGAACAGAAAACTGATCTTCATCCCGGTCAAAGTCATAATCCTGCTCCTTATAGTTCCTTACACCGCCCTGATTATCTCTTCTGTTCCCCACAAGAAGAGGTCCCAGAGACGGGGGAAACTGTCCTACGTTGCGCACAAAAGGGTTTCCAGGCATCCCGTGAAAATTTCCAACAGGCTGATCTTGCACATCCCCCAATCCTACAGAAATGTCCTGATAGAGCCCTTGATTTCCACCATCCCCTGGATAGCGGCACTGGTTGTTGACAATGGCAGCCAGTTCCTCCTGTCGGTGATTCACATTGGTGATTACCTCCATGAACTGGGTCATCTGAGTAGCCATCTGGGCCCTTATTTCAGTGAGTTCATCTTGAACTTGTTCCATCTGTCTTGGCGAATTGTTTCTGGTGGAATACTGATGAGTAGTCGTCTTGAATTCTGAATAAGAAAAGCAGAAGAATAAGAATATCGTCTTGAGATAACTATAATGTTATGAAATGCATGATGTGCATGATATGTTTGTCATTTCCCAGTATTCAAGAGTCCTTTTATTCATCAATCACGGCGCGCAACCAATAATCAAGCATACAATCAAGGGGGAAAAAGACAATAAGACAAACACTTCAATTATTTACAAACAAAAGAAGCGATGTTCGAGTGACTTCGGACATTTAAGAGTGTAACGATAAACAACAAAATACGTGTTTCAAAGTAAACTTAACAAAAAACTGAATAATAAAAACAAACAAAGGTCCCTTCCAACAATCCTGGGGGTGACCAAATACACCAAAGGTAAGTAACAAAACTAAATCTCCGGAACAAGACACGCTTCAAGGTGTTGACAATACTCTTCAAGCCTGGCTTTCTCTTTCAAAAGTTGTGATGCAACTACTTTACTTTATTGAAATCGATCCTCTGCAGCACACCACTGGGCTACTTCCTTCTTAAGCTGAGCATCTTTGTCTTTGAGTTATTTCTCCAAGTTTTGAACCTTCTTCCTGTAGCTATTCTCAAATGCCTGAAGCTTCTGGCACTCTTGCTGGGTCTTACTCAACTCTTCTTCCATTTCAGCATGAGATCTCTTCCTAAAACTGGTTGCATCAGAAGTTTCCCCTTGGGCTTCTTTGAGTTTGCGAGCTAAGTCGGGCCTTTCTTGATCTACCCAATAAAGTTTCATCCCTGCCTCACGGTCTTTTGCGCGAAGTTGAATGTTCTCAACATGAACCTGGGTGAACACCTCGGTAGGCATCGTGTTACTCAGAATAGTAGGAGGTTGCTCACATATAGGATTCGACCTTGCAAATGGTAACCGTAAAATCATAACCATGGCTCTAATCCATTCCAAGTAAGGAACCCTAGCAATAGGAACCTTCTTGTCCAAAGTAGTTATATCCTTCTTGTGAATTCCCTTCCAAGCACTTGTCACTCTTTTCAACATCACATGATCACTTCCTCTAACAAAATACACTGATTCAGACACCTCCTCAACCTTTGGCGGTCCATCCATTGCATATCCAAATTGACGATAAGCAAGCATAGGATTATAGTTGATACACCCCTTAGTTCCTATGAGGGGAACATTATGGAAATCTCCATAGCTAGTGATAATACTTTGTACTTCCCCCATGTCATGATTCCACCAGATATCAAATGAAGTAAGGTTGACAAGTCTTGATGACCATCGGAGAGAATGTCTAGTATCCATGAAAGGGCCACTTACCGGTAGGTGCAACTTAAACCATTGATACAACATCGAATGACATAAACTTACATTACCTCTCTTTCCATGCCTGAAATGAATGGTGTAAAGAGTATCTGCCAAGAGTGTCGGTGCCGGGTTCTTATTTCTAAAAACACAAATAGCCGTCAAATCCACAAAATTTCTCTTGTGAGGAAAGAGGATGATCCTGTATATCATGAGAGCAAACAGAGTGTTGAAGTCATTCCAATTCCCTTTCTTTGCCCAGTCTTCAGCTTTCTTCACTAAGAAATCCAAATAAAACCATGTAGTATCCTCACTTGATTTCCAATTGTCTTTCACCTCTTTCCAACTCAAATGAAGAATTTCAGCAATAACTTCGAACTTCGGCTTCTCCGGCACTTGGACAAAAGGAACTTCATCGGACAACTTGATATTAAGTAGGTACGTGTACTCTTCTAGTGTGGGAACCAGTTGATAATCTTGAAAGGTAAAACACCATAGTTCCTTGTCATAGAACTGGAAGAGGGTGATCAAAGCCATTGGGTCAACTGGAGTGTTAAGGATTAGTAACAGATTGCCATAATTTTTGTTGAAATTATTCAGAACATCACCCTTCAGATAAGAACTCAACCTCTTCAATTTGGACACATCAATAGTAGGAATCTGATAAGCGAATGTATGCATGTTGGGCTCTTTAACACGAACTGAATCAAACTCATCTGACGGGAGGCCAACCATTTCTGATGGAAAGAAGACTCTCGAATGTCCCTGGAAGATGACATGCGCATGCTAGTTATTTTATATACATCATTTTTTAGAAATAAATATGCTATGATGCAACATGACTGGATCAAAGTTTCACACTGGATCATGGCTGGACCAATACAGAACAGCACCATTCAAGATCAAAAGAAAATCCCAAAGCTTCAAAACTATCATGGGAACCTGAGTCATCTTCGCAACACAAAGTCACCAACAGTACTTGTACCTGTAAGAAAAGTTTTCCCTCCCCTCTCACGGGTGTAGTCTAGGTCAAGGTAAGGTTAAAAGCCAAATCAGAGTACAAGAGCTCGATTGTCGGTATCATCATACAATAACACCTATTCAAACTGCCTCTGAAGTCATGGGTCTCATGGTCAGGTCTACAAAGCATCTGCCTCATAGCGTCCATGGCCACTCTATTCCTAGTTCCTATGGAATTCACTCATAGCCTGGGTATGAGGCCTTTTACCTCATAGAATAACCCACCCACCAAGAAATCCAGAATCCAAACAGTCCATCCAAAACCAGTATGCAGAAAGTAAAGCGCACATAGGATGCAATACAAACAAATAAATACGCAAAGCAGTAAAATAAACACCCAAAAAGAAAACAAACAAGAGCTAGGATTGACTCCGGGATGAACCAGCAAGAGGTCAATCTGTCTCCAGTGTAGTTGTCAGCTAAAACCGCTTGGCCGAACTGTCATCTGGTGTAATGAAACATCAATGAAGTCGCCACCGAACGTCTTTTATCCCGCCACAAGGGAAAGGTAAACATTGAGAAAACCTAAATAGGGAGAAATCATGGTCTTTCGACCGAGAGATCGGGTAAGGGAGTCTGTTATGCGAGGGGAAGGTATTAGCACCCCACACGCCTGTAGTACTCTACGGTATCCACTCTTGTTGTCTAATCTAATGGGTGTGGTCAAAACCTATGTCTATGGCTTAAAGATAAAAAGGGAATGCATGCGAAAGAAAAAGAAAACAATGTAGGGAAAATAAAAAGTTGTGCTCGGTTGGGCTCTACCCCAATGCCTACGTATCCCTTTTAAGGAATCAGAGCAGCCGTAGTTCGGATCATATATTCTGGTTGGTTTGTGTTTTTTAGTTAAGACAACAAAAACAGTTAAGATGGCAAAACATCAAATAAAACAACAAGACAATGAGATGGTAAAACATCGGCTAAATAATAACAAAGTAACATGTCAAAGATGGCGAAACACCAAATGATAAAACATCACACCTAACAATGACATTGAGAATCAAAGTAGGATAACCAATATGTACGATAGCGAAACATCGGCTAAAAGATAACAAGGTATCATGGCAAAAATGGTAAAACATCAATAAAATGGATGACAAAACATCACACCTAACAATGATATTGAGAATCAAAGTAGGATAACAAACATGTGTGATGGCGAAACATCGGCTTCAAACAAATATGCAATGGTGAAACATCGGCTAAAAGATAACAAGATATCATGGAAAAGATGGTGAAACATCAATAAAACGGATGACAAAACATCACACCTAACAATGATATTGAGAATCAAAGTAGGATAACAAACATGTGTAATGGCGAAACATCAGCTTCAAACAAATATGCGATGGCGAAACATCGGCTAAAAGATAATAAGATATCATGTAAAAGATGGTGAAACATCAATAAAAGGGATGACAAAACATCACACCTAACAATGATATTGAGAATTAAAGTAGGATAACAAACATGTGAGATGGAGAAACACCGGCTTCAAACAAGTGCGTGATGGAAAAACATCGGCTAAAAGATAACAAGATATCATGGCAAAGATGGCGAAACATCAATAAACCGGATGACAAAACATCACACCTAACAATGATATTGAGAAGCAAAGCAGGATGACAAGCATGTGCGATGGTGAAACATCAGCTTCAAACAAGTGTGCAATGGCGAAACATCGGCTAAAAGATAACAAGGTATCATGGCAAAGATGGAGAAACATCAATAAACTAGGTTTAAAATCAAAGCCAAGAGGTGCGCAAACAAATAAGATTGATTTTTATATTTTACCTTGAAGAAGGGTTTGAGTTTATTAGAGGTGTTTTATGATTTGCCAAGAAAATAATTTTTGTTTTAAGATGCAAAATGCAAAGGAATGAAAAAACAACTAAGGGAAACTAGCCTAGCACTATCCCTAGTGTTATCATACAATGATTGGCCCTAAGGTTGAGGATAAAGGAAAATCCTACCCTATGCTAGCACACATGGATTCCTACCTTAATCAACATGTCAAAGGAAGCTTAACAAAACTATCCTATAGGGAACAGGCAATGAGAGCGAAGTCGTGATCTCAATTTCTAAATTGAGTGACTCATCGATCAACAATTAAAGAAAAAAAACAATAAACATCCTATAGGGAACATGCACTGAGAGCGAAGTCGTGATCTCAATTTCTAAATTGAGTGAATCATCGATCAACAATTAAAGAGAAAAGAAAATAAACATCCTATGGGGAACATGCACTGAGAGCAAAGTCGTGATCTCAATTTCTAAATTGAGTAACTCATCGATCAATAGTTAAAGAAACAAACACAAATACAACACATGTATCAAACAAAACAGAGGGCCTCCTGACATATATCAGCAACAGAGGTCCCATCATGCAATCATAGAACTATACAAAATGAAAATAGAAGAAAGGAAATAGTGCAATACCAAACGGATAACTATCCGTAGCAATTGAACAAGAATAAAAGAAACCCATAGAACTTCAAGCAAGCTGGCATCAGCAGACAAATCAAGTCAGAAATTACGCCATGAGGATGTAATTATTGAGATTTTCAGATATGAACAGATCCCATGGGCAATGTATAGCATTCATAATCACACACACACACACACATATATATATATATATATATATATATATATATATATATATATATATATATATATATATATATATATATATATATATATATATATATATATATATATATATATATATATATATCCTGCATAGACTATCAAATATGCCAAACACAAGAGCAGTTCCAGTATAATAAATTGTGTTCCACAAATAAAGTGAAACACGGTAGCCTCAAGTCAAAAATGGAAAACTTTTCTCAAAGTACCTCGCACATTCAACAGCCAAGTTAGTATTCTCATAAATATAATGATGACTCACATAAGGGATGGATGATGACACCATAATGAAATGAGAAATCATGATAGCAACTATCAAAACATTGGATATGATAGACAAAAAAGAAACATGCATATGCACAATTTGGTCAAAAATTGGAGGAATGTTGCTCCTTTCTATCACCATGTTGAGTTGACAATTGAATATCAATCAAGGATCATGGGAGCTTGAGAAGAATATAATCAAATACCATGAAGGTCAGTAGCAACCATAATTCAATCATACTCAATTACTTCATCACAGCTCACAAGCATAATAGAAGAGGAATCCCATACAATGCATCAAAGACTTAGATTTCAAGCTAACCATGGAAGAAAGTCAAACAAGGACAAAATTAGAGAGCTTGTAACAATCAAAGATTTGAATTAAAGCTTCCAAAACATGATTAGTACATGATCAAAAGGTTAAAGTGTTGATTCTATAACATGCTACACAAGTGCATTCAAAATGCCTCAAAAATTCAACAAGGATAGAAGAAAGAGGCCAAACTCTATTCATGATTAGAAACTAAATTAAGTAATAGGGATAAATTACTCTCAAGTCCTCATGAGACTATAATTGAAGTATCATTTCCCTTCATGTTATCATTGGCCATCTAATGACCTCAAACTCAAATTGAAAGCTCAATTTTCAAAGTGAAGATCAACAAGAAAGCAAAAAGTCATAAAACATGCATCAAAAGGTTCAATCATTCACGCATGGGGCATTAAGTGAAATGACTTGAGTTTATGTGGATAAACAGAACCAACATGATCATTAGGTGCCCAATTATAGGCCTCACTCAAGTTCATTGGCCATCAAGAAAATTGCAACAAGATATGCAACATTAATTGGGTACCTTCACTTCAAAAATACATCAAAGATAGAAAAGGATTTCAATAATTCAAAACAAAATTTCCATAACATATTTGAGATGTGTATAGGTAAGAAAACAAGTTTGAAGTTCATGGATAGTAGAGGAGAGGATCTAATGAGGCCCAAAGATCAAAACTAGTTGGCAAAACTACCAAACAAGACAAGCTTTCAAAATAATTTGTGGAAAAATATCCAATCAAGTCAAATAATTCAAGAAAAATGGTTTTCAGATCCTCAATACATCCATGAAACTTAAACAAGATCCAAATTCCAATGGAAACCCAAGGAAAATTGGTTTTGAAATTGAAACTTGCAATGTAAGCTACAAAACCCTAATTGTTTGAATTTTAATCTTAAATATTAATTAGGTAAGATCAAAATTCAAACAATTCAAACCAAGATCATGCAAATCACAAGAAAACCCTAAATATCAGAATACATATTTTTTCACATTTTTAGGATTAAAGAAAAGTCAAAAATAAAATCAAAATTCAAACCATTAATCAATTAAACAAATAATCACATCTCAAAATAAAATTCTAATCAAAAATCATAAAAAATATCCAACCAAAATTATATTCAAATATTAGAATTAAAAACCAGCATCTATGATTTTTTGTGGAATTTTTGAATTAAAGGAAATATTAAAATAAAAATCAAACAAACAATTAAACAATTAATTTATTAATTAATGGCAAAAATGAAAACCCTAGCCAAAAGTCATAAAAAGGTCAAAACAAAATTATATTCAGACACTATGATTAAAAACAAACTTATATGATTTTTTTGAGGATTTTTGAATTAAAGAAAATATTAAAACAAAAATTATGAAGCAAACATTTCAAATAAAATTCTCAAATTAAATTTCTAATCAAAAATAGAAAAAATGCTAAACCAAAATCATAATCAATTTCTAAATTATTTTATGAGTTAAAGATAATTTATGTGGAATTTTTAGATCAAAAGAAATATTAAAATAAAAATAATCATTGAACAAACAATTAATTAAACTTAATGAAATTTTGAACCAATCAAAACATTTTTAAAAAATCCAAAAAAAATATGAAAAATACTAGAAATTATTATTAGTCTATGGTAATTTTTTCATGATTTTTGAAGATGTTTTGATCACAAAATAAAATCAGAAGAAAATCAATTAAAATTAAATAATATGAAATGCATTAAAACTTCAAATAAGCCAATCACAGCGCGCCACCTCACTTCGTCTTCAACCTCCAGCATAGAGCAAAATGCGTGCAGAAATAAGTTCAACGCCTCATGTTCTGATCCTTCGTTCTATCTCAACTCTCAACCAAAATTCATCAAATTAAGCGCAAATCAAAGCTAACTTATCATACTACACTATGAAATTTGAATCAATCTCAAAGATCAAGCATGGATCAAGAAATCAAGTCTACAAAACTGAAAAAATCTCACTGCAAACATCAAAACCAGGAACACGATTTCATCCATTCTGCTTGAATCAAAGCTCAAATATACATCAATCCTAGTGATTGGCCAGCTAGCAACTCAATGGACATGATCTACATCATTAATTCAAACTGAAACACATAAATCAAAGTTCAAGAAAACTCACATGGATGTGAAAACTGGAAACTCGATTCCTTCACTCCAGAAGCAATCCAATGGTGCAAGCTTGATCTCCTTACTTCACTGAAGCTGAACCACCAAGAATTTTGAAGAATGATCCAAGGAGAAGAGAGATTCGAAGCAATTTGCAGAGATACTTGAAAATTTTCAGATTTGGAATGTAGAAATTATGAGCCTCCTCCTTCACAACTAAGCCTTGATTCTTGTTATATATCACGAGAGGAAGAGGATAGAAGTGGTATTTGGTCCTCAAAGCCGTTGGAGGGCAAGTTTGGTAGTTTATGCAAAAAGTGAGGTTGCACATGGAGCCTGCATTTCACTCGTGCATTTGCTTGCCTTTTGGGAGTTTTGTAAGCTAAATGAGGTCAGAAATACATGCTCAAAATTTTAGCTCATGATTACTTGAAATGAGAGAGTGTTGATGAATTTGCAAAATTGAGCAAGTTTGTGATTTTTCCAATCAAGCAAGTGCAATACCATATGAGGCACGAAATGGTGAGTGTAATGGGCCTCAGCATGTTACAAATTGTTCATGGGCTTGATTAGAAACAAAAATAAAGGCTAAAACTTTAGTTCTCAAGAATTGGCCATTTTGCATACTTGTCAAATTTCAATAAAATGCCTAAAAATTCCAAAGTTCATAACTTACTCATAATGTTGAATTTGGACACAAATGAGTACAATTTGGAAAGTTATTGAAAATATCTACAATCCCTTAGTTTTTAGTTTTTGAAATTGAATCCATTAAGGTCCTCAAAATTTGACATGAAATTCACTAAATTTGGAAAATGACCTATAATTTTAACTTGAAGCATGAACTTCCAAAGGCCATAATTCTTGACTCCTTGCCAATTTGGACATGAGACCAAAAGGAGATGAAATATCACCCTCTTATATTTCCAAGCATATTTCATTTGTATTTTTTTTATCAAAGGTGAATAAAATATGAATTTTTGAAGTTAAGTCCTTATTTTCCAAAATTAGAAACTTTTAGGGTTTCTTCATGAACAAGTTTCAACCCAAACCTCAATCTTTTTTATACAATTATCAAAATGGACTTGAAATATTAAAAGTAAACCCTTGAATTGATGGTTGACCAAAAGTTCCCTTGGTCAACCTTGACTTTGACTGATTTTGACCAAAATGACCATTTTGCCCCTTTGAATCAAATGATCCACTTCCCTTCAAAATTGATGATCTAAACTTCAAACATATGATCTTCCAAATATATAGAGGCCATGTAGAAAGTTTCACTTCAAAATTCTCAATAAATCTTGATGAAATCCCAAACCCAAGTTTTGGTTAACACCTTAGGAGACTGATGAATTATCTCCAAAATTTCAAATCCTCTGGGCATCTTGGCCAATTTCTTGTACAAAGACTTTTCAAATACCAATGAGATGTTATAGCTTCCAAATCAAGACTTGTACATTGATCAATAGCCTTGATCAAGCAAAACCCTAATTTGACTGGTGAATCAAAAGAGTGATTCCTCTTATAATCAATCTCAAACTTCAATCCACTGATGATCCAAAGAGATGGATAAAAAAATCTTGAGATATGAAATAACTTTTGAGCTTGAAAGATCCAGAGGTTTAGATGATAAATTTCTACTTGAGCAACTTGTCAATGCAATCAACCTTCAAAGCTTGAGGAAGACTTGATAACGAAAGTATTTTGATCCCATCACAATGTATGAATGCAATGCAATATGATATTCATGATGAAACATAAGCCTAAATTAAGAGGGTAAATTTTGGGGTGCAACAGTATCCGCAACCTCTTAGGTCCTCTCATGTTAGTTCTCCCAGAGTTCTTAACAACTTTGGATTTAGCAACAGAATAATAATATTTACAAGAATTACAGCGATAAAGTTTAGCCAAAGGTTTTGCCTTAGGTTCATAAGAAGATTTCTTTTTTTCTTTTTCTTTATCTTTAGGCATCAATCCAACAGAGACAAAATAGGAATAAAGAGTATTAGGTTTGTCTTCCTTATCAGAATTAGATTCGTCATAGGAATTATAACCAACACCATCAATCCCATTTCTGCTCACGCCATAGATCATAGAAGCCATCATGCTTCTCCCTATGCTTTTGGCTAGGAACTTCTGAAAAGCTTTGTCATATTTCTTAATGACATCATCAGTATTCTCAAAAGCTTCTGGAAGAGTTCTCGTGCGTTTGAAGACAGAGTTTTCATCTTTAAGAAAAGCTTTCTTCATTAATAATGAAGAGATCTTCCTTAAGATTATTGTTTCAGAAGATATGGATTCATGGGACTTTTAAAGTTCCTTGAGTTCAATCTTGAGAACTCATATTTTTCCAGAATTTCAAGTAAAGAAGAAGTTAATTTATAATGAGTAAGGTCAAAAAATACCTCTTATGTGTTTGAATTAGAGTCTGCTTTATCTTCTGAAGGGATCTTCGCATCATAAGTTCTAACATGAGCCATCAGCACCACGTTAGCATGTTCTTCTTACTCATCTTCTAAAGAATCAGAATCATCTCAGGTTGTCATCAGCCCTTTCTTCTTGCTCTTGAGAGCTTTCTTCTTGGGCTTGTCCTTTTGAAGTTTAGGATAATTATACTTATAGTGTCCTGGCTCATTGCATTCATAACAAGTAACTTCTTTGCCACTAGACTTCCTTTTACCAGAAGTAGACTCGAAGTGACCACCAGTTCTTCTAGTATTTCTGAACTTGTTTCCTTGATTTATCTTCTAGAGACGGTTAACCCTTCTGGACAACAGTGACAACTCATCTTCATCTTCATCATAATCTTCTTCTGAATCCTCAATTTCTTCAGCTTGAAGAACTTTAGACTTCTCAAATCTTCTTACATATTTGAGCGCAACAGATTTCCCTCTCTTCTGAGGTTCATCCTGTTTTAGCTCAATCTCGTGACTTCTCAAAGAAATCACCAGTTCTTCTAGAGAAATGTTGTTAAGATCCTCTGCAAGCTTGAGTGTAGTTACTATATGCATTCATTTGGATGGAAAGCTTATGACAATCTTCTTAACGTGATCTGACATTGAATATCCTTTGTTCAAAACTCTCAGACCTGTAACTAAGGTTTGAAACCTTGATAACATAGTCTCAATTGTTTCATCATCCTCCATCTTGAAGGCTTCATACTTTTGAGTCAAGGCCAAAGCCTTTGTCTCCTTGACTTGATCATTTCCTTCATGAGTCATTCTGAGAGAATCAAATATAGACTTAGTTGAGTCTCTATTTGTGATCTTCTCCTACTCAGTATAAGAAATAGCATTTAGCAAGATGGTTTTTGCTTTATGATGATTCTTATAATATTTTTTTATTGATTAGTCATAGCTTTCCTTTCAAGCTTATTTCCAGCAGCATCTGTGACAGGATCAAAGTCATCAACTACCATATCCCAAAGATCAACATCATGACCTAGAAATAAACTTTTTGGTTTATCTTTTCAATATTCAAACTTTTCACCATCGGAAATGCGAGATTTAGCATAGTACGCAGGTGGTGGTGGTGTATGATTAAACATAGTGTTTTTAAAACTCATCTGAATCTTTATCTGACATGGTTAAGTGTTTGATAATAATGAATACCAGAACCAGAGCTTTGATGTCAATTAAAAGTGCGAGAAACACAAGAAAAGGGGGTTTGAATTGGGTTGCACCAAATATAAAAGTTTCGCAACTCAAAGATAATAGTTAACCAGTGAATAAAAATAAATGAACACAACTATTTTTAACGTAGTTTTATAGAACCAAAGGTCTTAATTCCAATTCTTTCAAGTCCTCCTTTTATAGCTAAAAAAGAGATTTGTTGGAGGATGGAATAGAAAACATAAAACCATTTGTTTTGTCCCCAACTGTCATGGTGGGAATGGTAGACAACACATCATAAAAGGATTGTCCTTACGCCACCCTACTAGGATAGTGGTCACAGTGTACTTTGTACTTTTATACTCGTCATCTCACGCAAAACCAGTCATGATCTTTATCTTGTATTTCTTCATAGGCTTTTGATGTATGTTGATGAAGCATGTTGTAGAAGGATCAAAACTTGAATCTTAATAACCTAAGTCTTTGGAGACTTCATAACTTGTTCAACAGAACCTTGTCTTCAGAGTCTTTAGCACTTGGTGTTAAGAAGTAATGTCTTTAGATATTCAGAACTTATTCAACAGAACATTATCTTCAACATCTTCAGAACTTGGGACAATAGAACCAAAGCTTTAGAATGCCTCCAAAGCTCCTTGTAAAGTCACGATCAAAAGCTCTTGTACTAACCTTCCTTAGAAATGTTGCATTAGAAGCATTCTAGAATATTAACTTATCTTTGTAACACACCAAAGGTATTCTTCCAGAGTGTTGAGTTTAGAACCTGATGACGTCACACACCTTCTACCAGAGTAAGAATCTGTTTAGAAAAAGCTACACACTAGACAAAAACCATTAGAGTACACAATTCTCCTCTAAGATACCATGTAAAGTTATCATCAAAACTCAAGGCCAAATGTAGAACCAATCTTGTTCTTAGAAATATCGCCCTTTTAGACTATGACGAATTATATAGAGGGGGTGAATAGATCCCTATTTAAAAATTACCTTTCAAATGGTTACTTAAAAACTTATTTGAAAAATAATATTGAGCGAAAGGTTTTTGGCCTAGATCAATATAGTAGTCTAAACAAACCTAGTTATTGGAAAATCGGATATGCACAAGCCATATGGAATTAAGATAATAATAAAATCAATTAACATAATAATATCTCAATTAACAGTTTAATATTAAACACAATAATTTCTTATTTCTAATGGAATCATATTAAAAACATAACTTGACAATTTATCGAACATGTGGCACGTGATCTATTTTTCAGAATTTTCTTTGATTTTTGTTGATATAAAAAAAACACTTACAATCAAAGTTATTATAAGTTAATCAACAAAGCAATTTAAACTTTAAAAATCAAAGAGAAATTTAATATGAACCGATCGATCAAACAACACATTCAAGAAATTGTATATATAGAGTAAGTGAGAGTAAGAGATAGAACATTGCAATTTTCCTTTGAGTTGAACAAGCTAAACAATTTGTCAAACACTTGGTGTGTAATCAAAGTTTCAGAATTTTACTTTGTATTGTGTTATATGAAAAAGAACTTATAACCAAAAGTGATTATAAGCAACCAATACACAATTCAAAACAAAAACAGTCTCAAAATATTCTTATGTGTAGATAGATTAATCAATGTTATTTAAAAAATTGATGTATGAAAATTAAAGCAAGTAAAGCAATAAAAGAAAAGAGACACAAGGATTTGTTTACATAGTTCCTCAATTTCGTCCTTGAATATGGGTACATCTGCATCCAATTCTAATATGGAATTAGGATACTTTCTTACTTTGTAAAAAGTATGATTATAAGAGAAGTGTTCAAGAGCAATCCTACAAATCATAATCATTTGATGTTGATTCAACGCATTCTCTTCTTTTGATACAAGATCAAACACACAATAGATTTCCAATTGACTATCTGGATCTTACTACTCCTTTGCGTTTTTTATCTCAAAAGCTTTCGTGCAGCATCAATTGCACCTATTGCAACATAATACTTCAATTTGATTTGTCGTTCTCGCACTATTTCCTCACGAAAAACTCTTTAGTTAGGACATACAATCATCAATAATCCAATAATATTCACAATTTCACATACACATACTCATTATATCATCGTAGGGTTTAAAAATCACATATATCATATGCTTTTAATGAAACCATCTCACAAACCCGTCCTCAATCATAAAATCACTAAATCTCCAAGTATTTAATTGTGGGACTCACCTCATTCCATGGAGATTAAACTTGATAATGAGAATGAAGATGGTGATGATAATGATTATCATTATACTTTATCCTTGTTCTCCTTCCAAAATTGTTAAAGCTTCATACACATGCAAAATATTGATAAGCTTGGTCTTCCTTCTCCTTTTTCTCTCCCAATTTTGTTTTCCTCTCTTTCTCTTTGACCTTGATTTTGAACTTTGCTTGGTGAGAGGAAAGGAATAAGAATGAAGATGAGTGTGTGATGTTGGTTCTCCCACTTCCTCTTATTTCACGTGTTCTTACTTCTTCTCTACCCAAAATTTTGTTTTGATAATTGTTGTTAACGAGAAGTTATAACCAAACAAGTCCTTAAGTTCCTCCTTTAAGTGTGGTAAAGGCCATAATACCCTTTTCATCTATTTGGTCCATTGTCTCTAAATAAACCAATTAGTGGGATTAATATTACTAATTTCTTAAATGATTTCACTAATATCTCATTATCGCGTATCATTAGGTGATAGTTGTACTGGGTATTATATGATAGAGAGACATGTATTTTTTCATAACAATAAAATTGCACCAAAGTTCAACCATAAATTTTTATCTTTTTTTTATTGGATGTACTTACGTAACACAATCAAAAGTTGGCATCAAGATGTATATTTTTTTTACAGATAATATAGTTCAACTTGGAGAGTGATTGAGATTTTAAATAAGAGATTGGAGAGCTAAAGATGAACCATAAAAATATGTTTTCCAACTAAACAGAAGTAAGATAAAGTAGATGAAATATAAATTTAACAAAAAAAAAACAAAGTGTTTCTAACATAGAAGTAAAAGTTGAATATCATCTTATACCATAAGTTATGTGGTTTAAAAAATTTAGGTCCATAATACAAAACAAAAGAGAAATGAAAGAAGACTTAAACAATTAATTCAAATTTGGTAGTTGAAATAGAGGAGAGCCTCAAGAGTTTTGTGTGACAATTGAAAGGAAAACTTTAACGAACAATTGTAAGACTTGTGTTGTTGTACAAGATTGAATGTTAGACGGTTTAGAACCAATATGATAATAAGCTAAATGTATTATAGATGAATAAATTGTGTTATATGTGATAGGACTTATAAATAACAATATTAGAGAGTATTGGAATAACACCTATGATAAAAATAATAATGAAAAATAAGTTTAAATGATTTGGACGTGTAGAAAAAAGATTGTGAATTTTGTTGTGAGAATAGTAGATTTGATAATGAATAGTGATCTTACTGGATCAGACTTGGACTGTCACGACTGGCTCCAAGCTGAAGTTGAACGAGATGGGGGGGGTACCTGCAAGACACTCTGATGCTAAAGTAAGTGGGAGTACGAGCAGGCAAAAAGTATGAGTATGGTAAGAGAATGAATACCTGACCCTCTGGGAATAGAGGGTATTTATAGCCCCCAGCGCTGGGCCAAGGTCCCTTCATTGGGCCGGGAAGGTTTGGCCCAAATGAAGGAACTGCCAGGTTCTACCTGTGTAGTGGGGACCCGCACGTGGTCTCCTTCCTGGGTGTTCTGCAAGAAGTACGGGCGGACGGGGACGCGGTCTTTTCGGAAACTAGGTGGTGGCATAATGCTCATGGTCTGCCCTACGAGGAGCGCTCGAGGAGAGGTCGAGCTGGACTGCATTGCGTCGAGGATGTCGTGGACAAGGTTGTACCTTCTTGGTCGGCGTGACCCTTTGTAGGGCTGTTTGGATTGGGCCTTCATCCTTGCTTTTGGGCCAGCCCGGCCCAGTCCAGAACAGGAGCCCCCCAAGTCGTGGTTCCTGGAGTAGGAGCCATGACTTGATCTTAGGTCGCCTCCGCCATGGGGTTTCGTGCCCGGATAAGAGACGTAGTTCCCCGTTGTTCGCTCGAGGAGTTTCCACCGTGTCGGGCTCGTGAGATAATTCCTTTCGAGGAGTGCTCAAGGGAATCTCGACGGGCTGTGTTCGTTAAGCACACGAGGCATCTCTTGGGAACCGTGTCGCCACCCTACTGACGATAGGGTCATCATTGCCTAGGGGAGCTACGCGTCGAGGAGGGAAGTTCCGTGGTTCCCCGGGGTGACGTTTCATATTCCACGTCATCACTATAAATAGGGTCCTTGGGCCCCAGAACATGTTTTTCCTTTTCGCGCTTCTCCTCTTTCCTCTGCCTCTGCTGCTGTTCTTCCCAAATATTCATAGGACCGCCGTGATCTCTGTCGCTGATTCCCTTTTCCGCCGTCGCACCTCTTTTCTGATTCCAAGTAAGCATCTTGTCCCCTTTGCTTTTCCTCTGTGATGTATGATATTTTTCTTTGTTTTGAGACGTTTAGAGACTGTACGCCTGGGATTAGCCTCGGTAGATTCGTATTTGGCACGAAAAATCCATGTTTATGCCCGGCAGACGCATGTTTGCACCCGGTAAATGCATAGTTTAGGTTTTTTACTCGTAGTGTTGCCCGGGATCTTCATGATTCAGGGCGCCTAATTCGTGGTAGTGCCCGGTAAACTCATAGCTCTAGTTTTGGGTTTTATGATATCGCTCGCCATGTTCATCGCCTAGGTCGACACATTCGTGAGTGGTCGAGATGTTGGCCCACTTAGGCGATCTGTAGGGAGACTTGTCGTGGTATCTGGGAGTCGGGGAGGTGACTACTCTTTTTGTTTCGAAACACCAACTTATTTAGTCGTGCATGGAGTGACACGGCTTGTCGTGCCCTTCATCCCGTCCGTTATGGCGAGCGTGTGGATTTGCTCCCCAATTGACCGGTTTCCTGTGCTTTGTAGGTAACAATGGCGGACGAACCGTGTTCCTCGGGGCGCACTGAGGTGGAAGACCAAAGTGCCGAGGAGAATGTGAATATGGTCGATACCATCGACGATCCTCTGCTGGAATGGGTGGGCGCCGAGCCCAGAGGGATTGCTTCAGCCTATAGTCGGTGCAGTCGAAGTGCGTATACCATCATCGAGAAGGGCGGTAGCCAGCCCGGTTTTCGGAAGAATTTCGTTGTCACCCGGCTGACTCTTACTGCGCGGATTTGCTCGGAATTCCCCGAGTACGGGTTCCCCGTGTATGAGATTGCTTTCAAGGACCTTGGACTACAGCTCCCCTTTAGCGATTTTCAGGTCGGGGTCTTTAGTTATCTAGAACTGGCCCCGTCGCAACTCCACCCCAACTCGATCGCTTTCCTCTGGGCGTTCGAACTGACGTGTCGCTTCTTAAAGATTGGGGCGACCATACCTCTCTTCTTCCGCGTCTTCCATCTATAGCGCCAGTCCCGGGGAGGCAGGCACAGTTGGGTTTCCCTGAAACAGTCGAAGAGACTATTCAGAATGTACATGGATTCTGTCCGGGGCTTCAAGGACAAGTGGTACATTGTGCGGCCGGTTACCAAAACGGGTTTAGAGTCTGTATACGAGGAAGAAACGGTTGTGACCGATGATCACGGGGAGGCTCTTCTGGACGATGAGGGATGCCCGGTGTTAGGGCGTGTGGCCAAATTCCCTTTGCATTGGACCTCGCGTCATTACGAGCACGGCACCGGGCACTACCATACGCCTGCGGGTGGGATGAGCACCAAAGACGAGGAGGCTCATGGCACCCTTTTCCGATATGTCGATAGTTTCTTCCCCGCCCGGTGGGCCACGAGGGAGGGGAAGGATATTCTTGACGAAGATGGTTATCTGACCTTTGAGGCCCGGCCTATCGATACGAAGGCGCTCGTGGAATGCCAGTCCTTCGGGAAGGCCAAGAACCTGCTAGGTCTTTTACTTTTTTCGTTTTGTTTGATTTTCTTCGCTTGTGTATTTGCTCGTCACTAACCCGGGATTCTTTTATGCAGGTCTGATGGCCGGACGAAAGGAGAGGCTCCTGAAGCTGACACATGATAAGAAGGTTAACAAGAGAGTGGTACGAGCTCCTCAGGCGACGAGGATGGGCCTGCCAACTAGCCCAGGCGCTGCTTCTGGAGGGTCCCCGGACGCTCAGGATGTCGAGCTACATACCGACCTAATACCAAGGAAGAGGAATCGGGTGGAGAGCCAACCAGAGGTCGGCGAGGACTCTAGTGCGGTGAGGTCCTTCGGGTTGCCCCCTTGTTTTAAAGAGGAGGGTTTCTTCAAGGGATTTCCCTTGTCCGTGAGTGCTGATGAAGCTGATACCATTAGGCGGATGAGCAAGGAGAGTCGGAGGAGGCATTTGGCCGCCAACATGGCCGGGCTGGTCAAGATGTCCGAGATGGCTGTTGTGTTGGCCGAGGAGAGGGCCGATTCTGATCACATCAAGGAGCTAGAATAGGAGAAAGCTGCCCTTACTTCGAGTTCACGGAACTTGAAGGCTGCCCTGGAGCGCTCCGAGGAGATGTTCCACGAGCAAGCCGAGCTGCTGGCGGCGGAGAAAGAGAACTCGGGGAAGATTGTCGAGGAGAGGGAGTACTTCCGTGAGGACCGGGAACGATTGGATGCTGATAATGGGCGGCTCGCCAAAGAGTTCGAGGACCTAAAGGCCGCCATGCTTCCTGCCGAGGATGAGTCGGAGGAGACAGCTCCTTTGCAAAGTCGGTCGGAACTGGTTGCTCGCATCAACTCCTCGAGGCGGATTGCGTTGGTGCTTTGGCGGATGGCTTTGAGGCCGCGGTTAGCCAGCTCGCCCTGCAGAATCCCGATCTAAATACTGAAGGAGCGGGTTACATGTCTCAGATCATCGACGGCCAGGTCGTTCCCCCTCCCGAGTCTCCTGTTGTCGGTGGTGATAGCTCCGGGGAAGTCTAGCTGTGAGATTCCAGTAGGCCTGCGTGCCTTTATTGATGTTTTTTTTTGGGCCTGCGTGCCCGTTCATATTTTACTTTTTTGGGCCTGCGTGCCTGTTCTTTGTAACTCTTGAACATCATCGGCCTTCTTGGTCGGTTTATCTCTATTTGTTTTGTTGCCCACGGGCTTTTCGAATGAATGTTTGTTTCGACTTTTGATTGTTTGCCCGTGTTTATGTTTTAATATTTTTGTGCTAAAACTGGCCTAAGTTATGGCCTCGAGTCTTGCCCGTGCGTGGTTGTGATTTTGTTGGAAAATTTGCCTAAGTCTTTTGTTCGGGTCGTGCCCGCGCTCGGCTTTCTATTCGGTGGCCAAATTCGCCTAAGTGATGACCTCGAGGAGAGATTTCTTTTTCGACCCTTTTGGATGGCCCGACGTTCTTCGAGATTCATCGGGTGTGCGGAGCGAAGCCGCTTGTTCGGGTACATGACCCGGATCGGGGTTGTTCACCCGCGGCGTGAACTGCCCATCGCGAGCTGGGTGTTCTGCCCTATAGGTACTTCGACAGTGGAGCTCGGTTGAGGTGTCCACGTCGGGCACTATCGTTCATACTCGTCTGTTAAACGACGTTATGCCGTTTGGGCGTAGGTCGGGCCTGTACCATGGCCTTTCTACGGGGACGGACGTGTTTCCTTGTTGGCCGGACGCGGGCGTCGACGGCGAGGGTCCTTGGTGTTATTGGTTTTTAACTATAGTACTGCTTTAGTTTAGCAGCGTTCCAGGGTCGAGGTAGTGGTTTTCCGTCCATTCGCTCGAGGTAATATGCCCCGGTACCAGTGGTGTCGTGGACGCGGTAAGGCCCTTCCCAGTTTGCGGCCAATTTCCCTTTGCTGGCGTCTTTCTGGTTCCTTCATAACACCAAGCTGCCGATTTTGAACTCGTGTTTAATGACCTTGTCGTTGTGGTGCAGAGCCACTCGTTGTTTTAGGGTGGTTTCGCGTAGGGCCGCCCCCGATCGGATTTCCTCGACTAAGTCGAGTTCGTCCCTGAGTGCCTCGTCGTTCATTTCTTCGTCGAGGGGATTCTCTGTCCGTCTGGAGGGTTCCCTGATTTCCACCAGGATGACGGCTTCGGTGCCGTACGTTAGTCGAAAGGGGGTCTCGCCCGTCGTTGAGTGTGGCATGGTGCGGTATGCCCACAAGACGCTGTGCAGTTCCTCGACCCAACCCCTCTTGGCTTCGCCGAGTCGGCATTTGAGTCCTAGGAGAATGACTCTGTTCGCGGCTTCGGCTTACCCGTTGGTTTGAGGGTGTTCGACCGAGGTGAAGTGTTTTTTTATTCCTAGTTTGGTGACGAAGTCCTGGAACCCATGATCGGTGAATTGGGTGCCGTTGTCGGTCACCAGTGCCCTCGGGATTCCAAATCTGGCGAGGATGTTTCTCTTGTAGAAACGGAGGATGTTATGCGAGGTGATCTTTGCAAGAGCCTCGGCCTCGATCCATTTCGTGAAGTAATCCACGACCATGATGAGGAACTTATTTTGATAAGTCCTTTGCACGAAGGGACCGAGGATATCCATACCCCACCAAGCAAACGGCCACGGGGATGACAATATACTCAGTTCGTGAGGGGGACGAGGTGCATGTCCCCGTGCCTCTGGCATTTGTCTCACCTCTTGACGTGTTCCTTGGCGTCTTGCTGCATCGCCGGCCAATAATACCCCGCTCGAAGGGCTTTCCTCGCCAGGGATTTACCGCCAATGTGCTGGGCGTTGATCCCCTCATGTATCTCTCACAGTACCTCGGGGACTGTGGATTCATCGATGCACTTCAGGATGGGAATGGAGAATCCTCGGTGGTATAGTTTTTGCTCGAGCACCACGTACGAGCATGCTCGTTGCTTTGTGGTGGTCGCATCAGTCTAGTTCGAGGGTAGTTCGCCTTTTGTCAGGAAATTGTACACCGGGGTCATCCAGGACGAGGCATCTCCTATGGAGTGGACTTCGACTAGTGTCGAGGACCTTTCGATGCTCGGGCGTGCTAAGGTTTCTTGTATGACGGATTTGTTTCCGCCCTTCTTTCTCGTGCTCGCGAGTTTGGACAACATGTCTGCCCTTGTGTTTTGCTCGCGGGGGACGTGTGAGATCTCCGCTCATTCAAACTTAGTCATGTATTTTTTGACTAGGTTTAAGTATTCGACGAGGCTGTCGTTCTTGGCTTGGTAACTCCCCTGGACTTGGGAGGCGACGAGTTGGGAGTCTGTGTAGATTTGTACTTTGCGGGCTCCCAGGTCCTCGGCTAGCCTCAGTCCTGCGAGCAGGGCTTCGTACTCTGCTTGGTTGTTCGACGTTGGGAAGGAGAGAGCTAACGAGTGTTCTACCACTACGCCTTCTTCGTTCTCCAGGAGGATTCCCGCGCCACTTCTGGACAAGCTGGAGGCTCCGTCGACGAAGATGGTCCATTTGTGTTCCTTCCCCGTGGGCGGGTCATGAGCGGTCATCTCCGCGACAAAGTCGGCCAGAGCTTGTGCTTTCAGGGCTTTCCTGCTCTCGTACTGAATGTCGAATTCGAAGAGCTCCAAGGACCATTTCAACATTCTGCCCGCCATGTTTGGCCGACCCAGGAGTTGCCTCACTGGTTGGTCAGTTCGTACGATGATTGTGTGGACCAGAAAATAGTGTCTGAGTCTCCTCGCCGTGTTGACGAGGGCTAGGTCCACCTTTTCTATCTGTTGGTACCTGCTTTCGGGTCCTTGTAGGGCTTTGCTCGTGAAGTAGACAGGTTTCTGTCCGTCGGTGGTCTCGCGGATGAGAGTCGCGCTGACGGCTTCGTTCGAGACGGCCAAGTATAGGAACAGTGGTTCCCCGTCGGCTGGTCGAGATAATATGGGCGGTTGAGATAAACTCTGCTTTAGGTGGCGTAGTGCGCATTCACACTCCTCGTTCCATTCGAAGGCTGCTTCTTTACGAAGGAGTTTGAAGAAGGGGAGGGCGTGCTGAGCGGACCTTGCGACGAAACGGGACAATGATGTGAGCATGCCGTTCATGACTTGTATCGACTTCTTCGAGGTCGATGTTGGGAAGTCGGAGAACGCTCGACACTTGTCAGGATTGGCTTCGATTCCTCGTTCTGTTAGGTAGAATCCGAGGAATTTTCCTGCCTTGACCCCAAACGTGCATTTCTCGGGGTTGAATCTCATTTTGCTTTGTCTTGCTTGGGCAAAAACTGCCTTGAGGTGTACCGCATGGTCGGTATCTGCTCGGGATTTGACGATCATGTTGTCCATGTAAACCTCGAGCATGTCCCCAATCTGCTTGTGGAAAACCTTGTTCATCATGCGTTGGTAGGTCGCCCCGGCGTTTTTCAGTCCGAAGGACATTACGTTGTAGTAATAGTTGCTCGACCTGGTCATAAAAGCCGTGAAGTGTTTGTTGCCCACGGCCATCAGGATTTGGTTATAGCCCGAGTAAGCATCCATGAACGACAATGTTTTGTAGCCGGCCGAGTTGTCGACCAGCATGTCTATGTTCGGTAAAGGGAAAGCATCTTTCGGGCAAGCCCGGTTGAGATCGGTATAGTCAACACACATCCTCCATTTTCCATTATTCTTTTTAACAAGTACAACGTTTGACAGCCAGGTGGAATATCGGGCTTCAGAAATAAAATTTGCCTCTAGGAGGTCTTTTACAGCTTTTTTAGCAGCCTCCGTTTTCTCTGGAGACTGCCTACGCCTACGTTGTACTACAGCCCTAGCGGCGGGATCTATGGCGAGATGGTGACAGGAGACCTCAGGGTCGAGTCCAGGCATCTCCGCGACGCTCCAGGCGAACAGGTCAGCATTCTCGCGCAAGTAGGCCTTGATTTGCTTCCTTGCCAGGTCGGAGAGATCCTTACCAATCTTTACTCCTTTGCTTGGGTCTGTGTCGAGGGGGACGAGCTCAAAATCCCCGTCCGGTATTGGTCGGAGTGGAACTTGCTCGCCGTTGGGAGGTTCGTCCTGGTCGAAACGAGCGTCCAGAGCTATAGAGTCGACCTTTGGTGGAGCTTTTTGGACTTCTTCCTTGACGGACTCCTGCTTGTCGGGCTCCTGTCGTGTCCTTTTGGCGGGCCTTGTCCCCACGTCGACCGTGTCGCGTCCCTTAGATGCAGCGTTGAAACACCTCCGAGCAGCGGCCAGGTCTCCTTGGATAGTAGCTACCCGTGCCCTTTTGGTGTAGAATTTCATCTTCAGGTGGACTGTGGAGGGCACCGCTGTCAGTTCTGCCAGTGTCGGTCTCCCTAGGATGCAGTTGTAGAGGGATGGGCAGTCGATGACGAGGAAGCGTACTTTGACCTGTCTTGTTGTTGTTCCCTCGCCGAATGTAACTAGGAGATCGACATATCCCCAAGGTTTAGAGGTCGAGCCATTGAAACCCTGTAAGTCCGACCCTACATATGGCGAGAGATGTGAGTCGTCCAGCTGTAGAGTTCGGAACAATTGGCTGTACATTACGTCGACGAAACTTCCTTCGTCGACGAGGATGCGGTGGACATCGAAGTTGGCCATTCTTGCCCTTATCAGTAAGGGGATGACCGCGTTAGGGGCTCCCCCGGGGAGCTCTTCTAGATAGAAAGTGATGGGTTCTGACCTGCCCTTCACCCTTTCAAACGTCACTGTCTGCGGGGGTTCCGCGTCGACCAGCTCATCCAGCTTCCTCTTTGCTGAATTAATGGTTAAGTCGTTGAATCCTCCGCCGTTGATGACCATGGCGGAGGGGAAATATTCCCACCTGCTGTGTGTTGTGAGCGGCTCCTGCAGGTGTTCGGGGATGTTGAAGTCCTCGGGTCTGGTCATGGAGAAGGCGGTCTGGATGGGGACCGACTCGTCAGATGGTCGGCGTCTTCCTCCGGCTCTCCTGTCTCCCGGGCGTCACGGCGAGGAGCATCGTTTTGCCGGTACTGTGCAAGCCTCCCTCCCTTGATGAGGGTTTCGATGGCGTCCTTGAGGTGGACGCAATCCTCAGTCTGATGACCATGGCTCCTATGGTACTGACAATATTTGTTCTTGTCTGCTCCGGGTTTGGTGGGAGCAGGTCGAGGACGTTTGACGCCACCGTCCTTGAAGTCCGTGGTGGCACACTCCGCCAAAATGCGCTCGCGGGAAGCTGTGAGCGGAGTGTACTCGGTAAAACGCCCCGAGGGTCCCCGTTGCTCCTGGACTTCCCGGGGTTTATCTTCTTTTCTTTTCTCCCCGGTGCGTCGAGGAGGAGGAGCTTCCTAGCGCGAGTTGCTGTTGGACCCGCGAGTCCTGGAGTCTCGGGCTCGGTTGGCCGCCTCTCTCTCTTCGTAGTCCATGTATGCCCGGGCTTTTTCGAGGAGGGCATCGAATGTTCTGGGTGGCTCGATGCCCACGGCCTTTCTGAACTCCGTGTCGGGGAGGAGCCCCCTCTCCAGCAGATATCTCTTCATATGGTCCGCGCAGGGGACCTGTATAGCTTCGCAGTTGAAGCAATTGATGAACTCTCTCAAGGTTTCATCCTGTCTCTGGATGATGGCCTCGAGAGTCGCCTCGGTCTTCGGGTGTCGCCGAGATGCTGTGAATGAACTGATGAACTGGTTCTTCAGGTTCCGCCACAAGGTGATTGACCCTGGGGCGAGTCCCTTGTACCAGTCCATTGCTGCCTTCCTGAGGGTCGTGGGGAAGAGGCGGAATTTGATGGGCCCCCCGACATTGTGATAGTGCAGCATAGCCTCGAACCCGTCTATGTGGTCAACCGAGTCCGCGAATCCATCGTATTCCTTCAAGTGTGGAGGCTTCTCCATGCCCGGAGGGATGGGCGCCTCCATGATAGCCTGCGACAGGGGACCGTGGGGGTCGTCCTCATCGCTCCGTTCCGGGGTACAGAGACGGGGACCTATAATACTGTCGGGCACGATGGTCCTGGTCGTGCTGGGTATCTCTCGAGCGTGGCGCTCGCTGATTGGTTCTCTCACGCCCGTCTCCGGAGTGTCTTCTTTCCTGTCTTACGGGGGCGCAGCTACGTCCCCCGGCTTCGGTGATGTGCTACCTCTCCAAAGGGGGGCGTCTCCCCGTTGGGCGGGGGGACTGGCTTCGAGATGTATCTCTGTAATGTCTCCGCGGGGGAGATGGGAAGTGGACTTCAGTCACCCGAGGAGGTGGAGTCTGGGGCCTTCGGTGCCTCCTCGGGGGTCTTCGATCATCTTCAAGTTCCCTCAATCTTTCCCCTTGGGCGAAGATGAGGTAGTTTGTCTGATTGATCGCTGCGAACAGCGCTCGGGTTGTGGCATCCGCCCCGGCGGGGACGGGGACTTCCTGAAACTGGGTAGCCCAGTAATTTTCATCGTCCTCTTCGAGTGGCGGAGGGACCGAGGATGATGAAGTGGTAGCTCCGTCGCGGTGGGTTGAAGGTCCGGGGGCAGTTGACACAGGGATGGTGTTATGACCGGGGTTGCCGGCGTTGTCAAGGTGTCCATTTTTGTTCGCGGGGCCATTGTTGGTATCGATGACGCGGACGTTTTGTTCATCGCGAGCTTGGTCAGCCATGACAGTGGTAGTTGAGTCGAGCTTTGGTCTTTGAGTTGTTTGTAAGACGGGGAAGCTAGATTCCCACAGACGGCGCCACTGATCTTACCGGATCAGACTTGGACCGTCACGAGTGGCTCCGAGCTGAAGTTGAACGAGATGGGGGAGGTACCTGCAAGGCACTCCGATGCTAAAGTAAGTGGGAGTACAAGCAGGGAAAAATTATGAGTATGGATAAGAGAATAAATATCTGACCCTCTGGGAACAGAGGGTATTTATAGCCCCCAGCGTTGGGCCAAGGTCCCTTCATTGGGTCGGGCAGGTTTGGCCCAAATGAAGGAACTGCCAGGTTCTACGTGTGTAGTGGGGACCCGCACATGGTCTCCTTACTGGGTGTTCTGCGAGAAGTACGGGCGGACGGGGACGCGGTCTTTTCGGAAACCAGGTGGTGGCGTAATGGTCATGGTTTGCCCTACGAGGAGCGCTCGAGGCGAGGTCGAGCTGGACTGCATTGCGTCGAGGATGTCGTGGACAAGGTTGTACCTTTTTGGTCGGCGTGACCCTCTGTAGGGATGTTTGGATTGGGCCTTCATCCTTGCTTTTGGACCAGCCCGGCCCAGTCCAGAACAAATAGTCAAACAACTAAAGATAGAGACACACCTAAAAAAATTAGAGAAATTATTAAGATTTCAAAATTCACAAATCAAATAAAACCATAATCTTAATAGAATATTTACAGTGTAATTTTATCTACATAACTTATTCCACTTATTAGAAAAAACTTGATTGTATGTTATATTAGTTGAGTATTCCAACAATGACATTGTGCATTTTCTTAGTAGAACGTAATGTAAAAAATAAATTATAAATTGTTAACAATTTAGATATAAAAAAAGATAGAGTAAATCAAAATTTAAAATTAAGAAACTGCTTGAGAGTAATTTTGTTGTAACTTTCTCACTTGCATGAAAATTAAAGACCCTTACACACACATGCTTTTATATATAACAAATGATAATTTTTTAGGTGTGATTCTTACTAATATTTTTTTAATGAAAATATAACAAATGTATAATTTTTTATTACATATATATAATTTTCTCCTATTTTTACTTCTTAAATCGATACTAAGAATCACACTTAAAAAATTTCATTTACATTTTGTCCATAATAAATACCTAAGCCAATCTATTCTCAACAAAATGCATAGGTCACTCCAAAAATTCATGTTGTGTCTAATAATATATTGAATATGTACACAATTGTACGTTAAAAGTACTTACATTTAAGTCCTATTATTGGTGATTTCAGTCAGAGTTGTGATATATTTAAGAAAAGTTAATGCTCAAACCAATAAAAATATCTAAATTCGGTTTTATTTTTTTCGTGACGGATTAATTCATATTAACTTTAGTCAGGATTGATGTTTCCAAGTTGAATTCCAACAGCAAATTAACTGCAAGTTATTTACACTTCAGGTCTAGGTCTACTTCGACTCAAGCATACATAACCAAATCACGTACAAACGTTCAATTGAAATGAACGCGTAACAAGGAAAGATAAATAATCGCATCATATCCATCATATATCATAGTGAAACATATTAGGCATGCACATAATGAAAGGCATAATCAAGTGATCATTTCTTATAATTCATCATTCCATAATGTTTTACAATAAGGATACTGTTGTACCCCAAAATTTGCCCTCCCATATTCTTCAAGAATTGCAAAGAACATGCTTCAAAATCTCCCCAAGGGTTGCACAGTTCAAGGGCCTCCTAACAGTCAAAAATTAGGGTTTTGGTTCTGACAAAGAAAATGAAGTTTCCAAGGGTCCAATCAAGTCCCACATGCCTATAAATATTGTCAAGCATCCTTATGTCAAGTTTCAAGACTCACAGCACAAAGTTGCACAGTCAAAAACCCTAATTGCCATACAGTCCACTGTAGGGGCAAAATGGTCATTTGACAGTCAAAAGTTCAAATTTTTGGTCAACATCTTATTTTGAAGCCACAAACATCATTTGATCAATTCTTGATCATGATTTTCAAGGCATGGCTCAAAAAGTCTCAAGATGCAAAAGTTTCCATATTTGGACAATTGAAAAAGTCAACTGTAACTTGACCAAGGCATAACTTCCACATGGTTTATCAGAAAAATTCCATCCAAATCTCATTTTAAAGAGAAATACATTTCCTACAACTCCTCTTCACACTTCAAGTCCAAGAAATACTCTCACAAAAAGTTATCAATTTCAACATTATAGGTCATTTTCAAAAGTCAACAAAAAGGGACTTTAAGTAAAAGGACATAACTTGAGATTGGTAATTCAAAATGACATGGGACCAACGGCATTGGTTATAGGACTTCAAGACCTTTCCAAAATGTCCAAGAACATGATCAAATCTTAAAAATTGAGCAAGATATGCCTTTTGGAAGTTGGGAAATTTTTGGATATTTTGAAAAGTCAACTTTGCTTCAAATGTCTTAAAATTGCTAATGGGCCACATTTTCTTCCAAGATTCATCATCCAAAGCATGTGCACGACCATTTGGCCCAAAGGGAAGTTATTCATCATTTTTATTTATTTATTTGAATTTTTAATTACAATTAATTCATTTAAATTAAATAAAATATGGAAAAATACTGAACCAAAGTTTTTAAATCTTTTTGTGCAAGATAAACTCTTCTTAAAGGCTCAAGATTCGTGCATAATCAAAATTGGAAGGTTTTGCCATGATTGGAATCAAAAACATGTGAAAAAAGATTTGGAAGATATGCCATGAAAATCAAATATTGTTTTCATCAATGCAAGGATTTGTGGACTAAGAATTTAACCCTAATACATTCCATACATAAGCAAGATGCAAACCTAATGCCAAGGGACCTCTAAGTTGCGCCCCATCTGAAGAACAAAGTTGGCATTTTTTCCAAATTTTCAAAAACTGAAATCACGATTTCAAGGAGTTTCAAGGCAAAATATTGACTCCATTACATTCCTGAAGCATCAGTGAACATTCCTGGATCAAAGCCACTAGTTTTAACACAAAGAATCGGTAGAAATATGTTTCACTTTTCATGAAAATATACATATTCGTGTTTCAGTTTTCGAGCATTCTCATTGCATTTTTTTTGTGGATTTATATTAATTGATTGATTCTAAAGCTAACCATATACTTTAATTGAGTTTTCGTGCAAAATTGGAGGATCCACCATTGAAGCTTTCTAGGTTTTCAGAAACCTTGAATTGGGGATTCTGGCATAGGGTAAAATCAGAACACGAGACTTAGGCCATTAAAATCAGGACCTTCAGACGAACTCAATGCTTAGGTCGCGCCTAATTTATGATCCAGGGATTTCTATTCGCTATTTTTTTACACAGCATATAGTGGGGGTTTAAAACCCCCGCAATCTGGTTTTGTTTTTTCAGGCAAATAAAGAACAGGGGAAGAAGATGCTTAGGTGTCAAGAAGTGAAAGGGTAATTCAAACTTTAGCGCGTTTTTGAGTTAATTGCCACTAGCATGTTTTATTATATATATTGTTTATTATCCACTAATGTTACAAAGAAAGCAAATGGTGCAGATGGTTGGTGCGTTGTCCTATAACCACTGGGACCTGGGTTCGATTCCCAGGTCCCCCCACACTCTCTTCATATATTTTGTTTCAGCATAATCTCATGCAATTTTCCCTCAAAGGCCTACCATACACTCATCATTCAAACGTGCCACACGCCTACTGATCTCAATCCAATGGTCCAGAATCAAGGTCTATGGAAAGTCCCAGTCAACGCATACACAGGTGAACACTGAGAAGTCAAAAAAGGCCTCCCATGATGGGCCAAAAATGCTGGATAACACCTCCTGATTGGGGCAGAACCCCCCTTGTAGTGTATTTCTTTCTCTTTTCTTTATTCTACTTTTCTTTATTATTTGTTTTAATTCAATTATTTTCTTTTTAATTCAATAAAAATAAATTTCACATAAAAATAACAAAAAATCAGAAAGGACAAAAATTAAAATATATTTCATTTAATGTTATTTTTTGTAAATAAAGTCTTATTAATTAATTAGTTTTTATTCTATGGTTAACTTTAACAATTTCTTAATAAATTTAAAATTTGTAGAATTAGGTTTTAATTACTTTCACCTTTTTCTTTTCTTTTAGCATTATTAATTATTAATTTTTTTTTTGTAAATAAAATTGCATTAATTAATTAGGTTTAATTTTAGGTTCAGTTTTAATATTTTTTCTTAACAAATAAAAATAGTTAGAATTAGGGTTAATTAATTTCTTAGTTTAATTTAATTCTCTTATTAAAAATTCATAAATATAAAAAACTCAAAAAAATCTTTTCTTTTTATTTTAATTTAATTAATTTGTTAATCATAATTTAATTTCATTAAAAAGAGTCCAACGCCCTCGCTTTCGGTTATTAATTCCAATCTGCGCGCTTATGTTATTTTCTCTTTTTATGTAATTCTCCCAAAGCCATGTAAATTAGACATTTTAAATTTCTCGCACTTTACTTTATTTTATGTCAAATCGGGTCCTGGATTTAATTTGGCGATGTGGACCCGCGCCTTTGTAATAGTTTAGGAACTTTATATTTCTCGCAACTCTTTTTAACTGTTAATAAATTGCATGCAAGAATGAATGTTAAAATAAAAACAAAAGCGTAGATCACCCATGACATGAACAAGACAAAGATAAATGAACATGACACACAAATCACACATCACCCCTAGGGTACGCCTCACTGTTGCCTTGCCCCTCGAAAGGTGATCGTCGAGTAGAGGATGTTTTAGTAAGTCCTCATGATCCGGGAACCTGGCATGAGGGTAGCTTCTAAGGTATCTTCCTATTGCTCTGGTGATCACCATGTCCCGAACCTTCGAATTGACCCGAATACCTCCAACGGTGGTGCTACCTACCTCTCAATGGTGGGATAGCACTGCTTTAAAGGACATTTACACGGACGAATTCCTTAGGGTAGGTAGACGACTCTAGATACTTGCTCTAATTTCAAAACAAATCAAAAATACTTTTCACACCGACACCTTTTCAAGAAGCTTTCGAAAGCAATTTTTCAAACACTCTTGAGGACCGATACAAGAGTCGAACTGGAATTTTCAAAGAAACTTTTTTTAAAACCCACAATTGAAAAGCAAACATTTTGAAAACACAGATGAGCAAGTATCTAAGAGCCCATGGATAACCATGCATAGAAAGGGTGCTAACACCTTCCCTTTCTATAACCTACCTCCCGAACCGAGAGCAATCTCTTTAAGGAATTTTTCTGTGCTTTTGTCCTTTCCATTTGGAGAAAATAAAAGACGGTGGCGACTCTTGCTTCCGCGACATTTCGCGAACCAGCGTTAAACAGTCAGTTCCAGATCCACCGATCACAGAACTGGCGACTCTGCTGAGGATTTCTTTTAAAGTGAGGTGTACCTTAGGATAGTTCATAATTGTGTTTTCAATTGTATTGATTTGCTTGCTTTAAATTGTGGGTTACATGGGAGTTACATAGATCCTAACCCGGATCTGGGGATACCCTGTTTAGGTAGCATAAGCTGTGAGGGACCTGTCCGGCGTAGACCGACACGGGTGAAGCAGTGGCTACGTTGGTGTGGCACCTTGGTCTGTACCGATATCCCTTGTGTTGCAACGAGGAGAGTATGGGTCTTCTGAGGAGTCATTAAGCACCAACAGACCTTAGAACCTTAAATGACACAACTTGGCCATTAGAACAGTAGCAGTATGCTACGCCCATTGAGGCTAAACTCTCGTGATGGTTCTGGCCGCAAGAAAAGATTGTGATGCTGGAGTTATGAGCGATTGAGGGTAGTCAATGATATTGGGATCCTCTAAGAACCCGGTTTACTTTGATAGGACAGGTATGAACCAACAAACTGAAAGAGGGTAATACCTAGACCTCATGTTGGCCTAAACTTTAAGGGCTTGCCTTGTGTGACTTGTGTGCCTTACCATGTTTGCCTTTGTATCTATTTGTGGTGTGCTTTATCATAACATCATAACATCACGAGCATTGCATGCATCCTACATAAGGACTGACCATTTCAAAGACAAGAGGGTTTCACCTTTGCTCTGTTTTGTAGGACATCATGATGCCTGTGCGAAGGAATACTATTCGGTTCAACTTTGTTCAACCACCTGAGTTGCTTGAAGAGTTGGTTAGCAGAATTCCAAATACCACTTCCTTCATCCAGAGGCATGGTTCTCTTCTCAGTTTAGTCACTGCAAAGCGGGATCAACAGTTGATGAGTGTCCTGACCCATTTCTATGTCCCTCTGTACCAGTGCTTCACCTTTCAAGACTTCCAGCTGGTCCCTACCCTGGAAGAGTTCTCTGATTTGCTTGGCATCCCTATCTTGGATCAGACTCCTTACACTGGTTGGGAAAAGACCCTCAGGCTTGAGGAGGTTGCTGCAGCTCTTCCTTTGACACATCAAGAAGTAATGGACAACTGGGTAACTAGAAGCGGAGTTAAGGGTTTCTTGGCCAAGTTTCTGATTGGTAAAGCTAACAGTTTCTGGAATGACTTGGACTTTAGGGCATATGAAGATATCTTGGCTCTCCTAATCTATGGGCTAGTCTTGTTTCCCAATCCTGACAACTTCATCAATGTCACTGCCATAAGGATCTTTATGTCTCAGAACCCTGTGCCCACTCTCTTGGGTGACATCCTGCAACAACTTTATGCTCGTACTGCCCGAAGACGAGGAACCCTATGGTGTTGTATCCCTTTGTTGGTGAGGTGGTTTATTTCGCACCTCCCTAAGTTCGTGCTGAAGAACCAAGAAGGAAGAGGTTGGGCTCATAGGTTAATGTCTTTCACTGACAAGGACATCATTTGGACTTTCAGAGGTTTGGATGAGATAGTTGTTATTGATCGCTGCGGGGAATACCCTAATGTTCCTTTGATTGGTACTCAAGGAGGGATCTCTTACAATCCATGTCTAGTGCTCCGTCAGTTTGGAAGAGCCAGAAGAGCAGGGCCTCATGAGATGTTGGTGCCTCACATCAGTTTTGAGTTTCAGGTGGATAGTGACGAGCTGTGTCGTAGGTTTATCAAGGCTTGGGACAGAGTTCATAAGGCTGACCCACAAGAGTTAGGGCCAAAGACTTCTCTACCTATGGAAGCCTACTACAAATGGGTTCGCATCCGTGCTCAGAAGTTAGGTATGCCATACGAAGCTGTCAGACCCATCATTCCTGAGTATCCTGACAAAGATGGTGTTCCTCCAACTGTCCTCCCTCCTCAGATACCTACTGATTATGAGACATTAAAGAGGTCTTGGTCGCAACTGCGAGAAGAGCGGGATTCTTACCGGGAAAAGTTCAACGAGCAGGAATTGAAGATACAGAAGCTGACAAAGCAGCTGGAGAATGAGCGAGCTCTAAATGACTACATCCGTACTGAGAAGAGGAGACCATGGGATCAATAGGGAGCTCTGGATGTTCTTTTACAGTTTTATTTCCCTTTTCAGTATTTCCCTTTTATGTAACGCCTAAGGGCAACTTGTTGAACAATTTAAGTTTCAAAGTTGAATCTAATGAAGTGTGTTCCTTTTTGTTTACAAAGTTGATCCCCGATTGTCTTTGAAAACATAAATCATATGCATTCCATTCATCATGTGCATAGCAGGTTTTCTTCTTTTCAGGTTGCTTACAGTTCTTCGCTGTTTATTTCAGCATCATGAATCCTGACTCATCATCAACCGAGATGTCCATCAAGGCTCTTCAAGCGCAGAATGCGCAATTTCAGGAACTAATCATGGGTTTGGCTCAGGGCCAAGAAGAGCTGAAGGCTCTGCTCCTGAAGAAGGAGAAGAAGAAGAAGAAGAGAACTGTTCTTTTCAACTCGGGCCGAAGGTTTGGCAACACTCTGCAGAATGAAGAGGCTGGTTCTTCTATAGGCAAGAGCAGTCCCCAAGAGGGAAAAGGTCCTAGTCCGGTAGTCTCCGACAACGAGACTGATTTTGATGAGGAACAGTATCCTCCGGCTGAAGACAGATACAAGCAGTTGGAGGACAGACTGAATGCTATGGAGATCCAACAAGTGCCTGGGCTGGATTTCGGAGACTTGGGTTTGTCTACTGGTGTGATTATCCCTCATAAGTTCAAAGCACCATCTTTTACCAAGTATGACGGGGCGTCTTGTCCCAAGCTACACCTCAGGTCCTATGTGCGGAAGATTCAACCGTACTCAGTGGACAAGAACTTGTGGATCCACTTCTTCCAAGAGAGTCTTTCAGGGACTATCTCGAATGGTTCTATCAGCTGGATGGGACCAAGGTTCGTAACTGGGAGGAGTTGGCTACTGCTTTCTATAAGCAGTATCAATATAATGCCGACCTTGCCCCTACATGTACCCAACTCCAGGGTATGTCGCTAGGTTCAAGCGAAGGTTTTAAAGAGTACGCACAGAAGTGAAGGGATCTGGCTGACAGGGTTCAGCCTCCGTTGACTGACCGGGAGTTGGTAGACATGTTCTTGGGGACCCTCTCTGGGCCGTTTTTCAACCATCTTATCGGTAACTCGTCTGCAGGGTTTACTGATCTTATTTTGACTGGAGAGAGAATAGAGGCTGGGATGAAGTCTGGTAAAATTCAGAAGGGTGCATCGTCAAACTCTGAGAAGAAACCCTTCAAAAAAGAGGCCAGTGCTGTATACGGCTCTAGAAGACAAGAGAAACCTGAGCGCCGCCAATCTGTCAATGCGGTGATGATTGCCAAGCCTGCTGCCTCTCCTCGGCAAACCAATCCTCAAAGGGCTGAAAGACCCCGGAGAGAGTTCACCCGTTTGAGTATGACCCTATCGCAGATCTTGCCGCAGTTGCTGTCCACCAATCTAGTGACTGTCAGAGAGGCCCCAAAGGTTGTGAATACGGCTTCTCCCAAATACAATCCAAATGCCCGCTGTGCTTATCACTCCGATAGCCCGGGGCATTCCACTGATGACTGTTGGGCCTTAAGGAATAAGGTACAAGACCTTATTGACGCAAAAGAAATACAGTTTGAAGCGCCTGAGAGGCCAAATGTGGTGACTGCTCCTATGCCCCAGCATGGAGTAAATGCTATTGATGAAGACGTATACGCCGTTTCTGTGGATGATGTAGCTACTCCTTTGAAGACTGTCAAGAGGAACCTACTGCTGGCCGGTTTATTTCCGGGTTGTAGTGAAGGTTGCCTTTTCTGTGCTATTTCCCTTTCTGGTTGTCCTTTGCTGAAGTTGGGCATCCAAAGCCTAATGGACAGCAAGGAGATTCTGTTCAAGAAGTCTGCCGTTCAGTTTGTTCCGGTAGAAGAAGTTTCTGTTGTTACAATCTTTAATAATCCAATCAGGGCTCTCCCAAGGAAGCCTGTTCAAATCATGACTGTCGCACCTGTTGTTATTACTGTTCCGGGGCCTCTCCCCTACGAATCTGATAAGGCTGTCCCCTGGCACTATGGGGCAGACGTGTATGTGAATGGAATCAAACAAGAGTTCAACACTGGCACCAGCATCAGCAATATCACTGGTCCAACAAAGGTTACCCGCAGTGGCAGGCTCTTCTCGCCTAACATTGCACCGCCCGCTATTCGAAGACCCCTCACTATAACACCTGCAAGTGTACTTGTTCCCAGTTCTGATCAAGTTGTTTCCCCTGCTGCCGAGTCATCTAATGCTCGGGGCAAAGGGATTGAAGATGAGCCTTCCCGGATGGAGGCACCAAAATCTGTGACTGCTGAGGCCTCCCAACAAGAGATGGAGGAAATTCTAAAAATAATCAAGAAGAGTGACTTTAATGTTGTGGAGCAGCTGGGGCATACACCCTCCAAAATCTCCATGCTCTCCTTGCTACTGTGTTCAGAGGCTCATGCTAAGGCCCTGATCTCATTCCTCAAGACGGCCCATGTGCCACAGGAAACATCCGCAGTTCAGTTCACTGATTGCGTAGCAAATCTGACAGCGGATAATGGCTTGGGTTTCTCAGATGCTGATCTTACTGCTAAGGGAAAGGACCACAATGACGCCCTGCATGTCTCTATTGAATGCAGGGGCACTATTCTGGCGCACGTGTTGGTGGACACTGGTTCTTCCCTGAATGTGCTACCTAAGAAGGCCTTAGACCGTTTGGATTGTGAGGGCCTGGAGTTGAAACCTAGCAATATCATCGTCAGAGCCTTTGACGGTTCTAAGAGGATGGTTCATGGAGAGGTAGATATCCCTATTCGTGTGGGTTCTCAAGTATTCGACTCTACTTTCTATGTGATGGATATCCGTCCATCGTACTCTTGTCTACTGGGTCGACCTTGGATCCACAAAGCTGGGGCAGTGACCTCTACCTTGCACCAGAAGCTAAAATACCCTGTCAGAGGGAAGATTGTCACTGTGTAGGGAGAGGAGGAGTATATGGTGAGCCATTTGAATTCCTTCAGGTATATTAAGATGGACGGGGAGTTTATTGAAACCCCCTTTCAGCATTTCGAAGAGGTACTTCCAACTTTAGCAGCAGCAGAAACGGCGGTCGAAGAGGATGTTCCTTTGAAGATGGCTTCCTTGAAGGATGCCCGGGCTGCGGTCAAGAAAGGTGAATGTGCTAACTGGGGCAGGCTCCCTGATTTTATACAGAAAACTGACAAGTTCGGACTGGGTTTTACTGCAGAGGGCCAGAAAGCTATGCGGAAGGCAAAGACCAGAAGACCTCCTGTGCTTATTACCAACCCAGGAGTGAATGCTGTGGGAGATGAAGATGAAGTGGGAGAGTCAGAGTTCAATAGCTGGATCTACCCGACGACTGATGGCGGATTGACCAATTGGATTGCTAAGGATCATACTCCTGTTACTTTTGTTACGCAGTAATAAACTTCTTTGTTTGGTTATTTGTAATAAACAATTAAAACGCTATGGCCCGGTGTCTTACCCGGGGCACCGTTGGCTTCATTTGTGAGGGCATATAAATTGTCATTTCATATATCATGAATAAAGATCTTGGACGTTTTCTCGCATTTCAAATCTTATGCTCCTTTTCTGTCTTTCCTTCCTTTATATATTTCAAAACAGCTATATTTACACACACTCACTCATACAGGTTTCAATCCACTCTGGATCTCACTGGTAACGACTCTGCTACTGCCAGTTATGACTTCGAAAATCCGATCAACTTAGCCGAAGACGAAGGTGAAGATGATTGCGAAGTACCTGGAGAGCTTGCAAGACTGTTGCTTCAAGAAGAGAGGGCAATTCAACCACACGAAGAGCCAGTGGAAACAATAAATTTGGGTACTGAGGCAGACAGAAAGGAGGTAAAGATTGGTGCCAACCTAGAGCTCAGCGTGAAGCAACGGTTGACTCAGATGCTACATGATTATATGGAGATCTTTGCCTGGTCCTGCGAAGACATGCCCAGGTTGGATACCGATATTGTGGTCCATCACTTGCCTACTAAGGAAGACTTCCCTCAGGTTAAGCAAAAGGTCCGCCGTATGCGTCCAGAGATGTCTGAGAAGATCAAAGCCAAGGTTATGAAACAGTTTGATGTCGGGTTCCTTGCAGTGACTTCTTACCCTCAGTGGGTTGCTAATGTGGTGCCGGTACCAAAGAAAGATGGAAAGGTCAGAATGTGTGTCGACTACACGGATCTGAACAGGGCCAGCCCCAAAGATGACTTCCCTCTACCCCACATTGATGTCCTTGTTGACAATACAGCTCAGCATAAGGTGTTCTCCTTCATGGATGGCTTCTCAGGTTACAATCAGATCAAGATGGCACCTGAAGACATGGAAAAAACTACCTTTGTTACTCAGTGGGGCACCTTCTGCTACAAGGTCATGCCTTTTGGACTGAAAAATGTTGGGGCAACCTACCAACGTGCCATGGTTGCTTTATTTCATGACATGATCCATCATGAGATAGAAGTGTATGTTGACGACATGATCGCAAGGTCCCAGACTGAGGAAGAGCACCTAGATCATCTGCAGAAGTTGTTTGACTGTCTGAAGTTGTACAAGCTAAGGTTGAACCCGAACAAGTGCACCTTCGGGGTAAGATCTGGGAAGTTGCTAGGCTTCGTTGTAAGTGATAAGGGTATTCAAGTGGACCCTGCCAAGGTTAAAGCTATTCAAGAGATGCCAGTTCCTAAGACAGAGAAGGAAGTCAGAGGCTTTTTAAGACGCCTGAATTACATTGCTCGATTCATCTCACACCTGACTGCTACTTGTGAACCAATCTTCAAGCTGCTGAAGAAAGATCAGGTAGTACGTTGGAATGATGAATGTCAGGCTGCTTTTGACAGAATCAAAGAGTATCTCCAAGAACCACCCATTCTTATGCCACCGGTTGAAGGGAGACCTCTGATATTATACCTAACAGTACTTGACAACTCAATGGGGTGTGTGTTGGGGCAGCATGACGAGTCTGGCCGAAAAGAGCATGCCATTTATTACCTTAGCAAAAAGTTTACCGACTGTGAGACCCGATACTCACTGCTCGAGAAAACTTGCTGCGCTTTGGTATGGGCTGCTCGCCGGCTGAGACAGTATATGCTGACTCACACTACTTTGTTGATCTCAAAGATGGATCCTATAAAGTACATATTTGAAAAGCCTGCTCTGTCTGGGAGAATAGCAAGATGGCAGATGATCTTGACAGAATACGACATTCAGTACACAACCCAGAAAGCCATCAAGGGAAGTGTATTGGCAGACCACTTGGCACATCAGGCAGTAGATGACTATCAGTCAATGAATTTCGAGTTTCCTGACGAAAGCATCATGATGGTGACTGATTGTGAAGTACCTGGACCGGATGAAGGACCTGAGGAAGGATCCCGATGGTCTATGCACTTTGACGGAGCCTCCAATGCTTTGGGTAACGGCATCGGCGCTATAATCATATCCCCTCAAGGCACTCATACTCCACTCACTGCCCGGCTATGTTTCAACTGTACCAACAACATGGCGGAGTATGAGGCGTGCATCATGGGTCTTCAAGCTGCGATCGGCCTAAGGATCAAGTATCTGAGTGTCTTCGGAGATTCCGCTCTCGTGATCAATCAGATCAAAGGAGAGTGGGATACGAAACATCCGAATCTTATTCCTTACAGAGAATATGTATTGACCTTGATCCCCCACTTTACAGAGATAACCTTTGAACACTTCCCGAGAGAGGAGAATCAGCTAGCGGACGCGTTAGCTACGATGTCTTCTATGTTCAAGGTCAAATGGGATAATGAGGCTCCCCGGATCATCATCTGGAAACTGGACGAACCGGCATACTGTTGTGATCTCGAGACTGAATTGGTGACTGAGAAACCTTGGTACCATGAGGTGAAGAGATACTTGGAAGCTCAGGAATACCCTGAAGGCGCATCTGTCAACGATAAGAAGTTTCTGAGAAGGTTCGCAGCAAAGTTCTTCCTTAGCAACGGCATTTTGTACAAGCGAAACCATGATTCGACCTTACTGCGTTGTATGGATAAGACTGAAGCAGAAAGGATCATGGAAGAGCTACATGAAGGGACCTTCGGAACACATTCCAGTGGACACACTATGGCGAAGAAAATCCTTCGGGCAGGGTATTTCTGGTCCACAATGGAAGCAGACGGCTACCAACATTCTCGGACATGCCATAAATGCCAAATATATGCAGACAAGGTGCATGTTCCTCCAGTTCCTCTGAATGTTCTGACTGCGCCTTGGCCGTTTGCAATGTGGGGCATAGACATGATCGGTGAGATTAAACCTACGGCATCCAATGGGCATCGCTTCATCCTGGTAGCGATCGATTACTTCACGAAGTGGGTCGAAGCAGCTTCCTATGCTACGGTAACCAAGACTGTTGTGGCACGGTTCATTCGGCATAATCTGATCTGTCGATACAGTGTCCCAGAAAGAATTATTACAGACAACGGTACCAATCTCAATAACAAGATGATCACTGAGCTCTGTGAGCAGTTTAAGATACAGCACCATAACTCTTCTCCTTACAGACCGAAGATGAATGGGGCTGTAGAAGCAGCAAATAAAAATATCAAGAAAATCGTGCAGAAGATGACAGTGACTTATAAAGATTGGCACGAGATGTTACCGTTCGCTCTACATGGGTACCGTACCTCAGCCAAGACGTCAACCGGGGCAACTCCTTTCTCCTTGGTCTACGGCATGGAGGCAGTCTTACCGATCGAAGTGCAAATACCCTCTCTCCGGATAATGAAGGATGCAAATCTGAACGAAGATGATTGGATCCAGACACGACTTGATCAGCTAAACCTTATTGATGAAAAGAGACTTGCTGCTATCTGTCATGGTCAAACGTATCAGAAACGGATGATCAGGGCATTTAACAAAAAGGTCAGACCACAGGAATATCAAGTTGGGGATTTGGTAATCAAGTGAATCATTCTTCCTCAGAGTGATCCAAGGGGCAAATGGACCCCTACGTACGAAGGGCCATTTGTGGTTAAACATGTGTTCTCAGGAGGAGCCATGATCCTAACCAACATGGATGGTGACGACCTTCCTCACCCCGCCAATGCAGACATAGTAAAAAGATACTACGCATGAAAAAATACCCGCTAGGCTGACATGCCTAGGCAAAAATTAGCGCTTCCCGACGAACCAAAAGGGTTCGGGCAAAATGAAGGGATGAAATGAAAAAAATTTGTACACCCGGCAAGTCGAAAACCTGAAAAGGCGGCTTGGGAAAAAATGGGTATCCCGGTGGACTGAAAACCCGAAAGGGCGGTCCAGGCAAAAGTTAGGGATAAAGCGTAATACTATGTCTCATTAGATCACTTTGCATCCAGAATCCGGTATCTACATCGAGTTCAAACGGCATCGATCAGTCAGTTTCATCTTCAACCAAGGTCATCAAGTGATGAGACGCTCGGAGATATAAAGGCAATAGCAGAGTTGAAACCCAGTGGGATCATTCATTTCACACAGCTGTTTTATTTTCTTCTGTACAAATTTGTATAAACTCTTTTGTTCGGCGGCGTTCTCTTACTAGGACGTCAGCCTCTTGTACATAAACGCCTATTGACAGGCAAATTCAAAAATCAATACAAATATACTTTTCAGTTAAAATTGCCAATTGTTTTTCCTTTTCTGTTTTGTTTTGCGAAGAACGTCCAAGGTTCAATTTGTGATATATGCATTGACAATAATTTGCTAACTCATGAATATTTGCATACGAAACAAAGGATTAATTACAGGTAACATTAGAAACAGGGGCAATAAAGAGTTGTCTAAGCAATCTAATTGTTCTATCCTCCAAGGTACCAAGTTAGGTTCAGCTGAAGAACATAACCAGTACATCCCAATTCCCCAGAGAGTGAGCCAGCAAGTCAGTACACTTTCCTCAAGCAAAGCTATTATCAAAATTAAGGAAGTTGGGTATCCTCCCGCAGATCTCAACATTCCCCAGCAGTATATATGCATTCTTAACAAGCATCCCCGGAAATCTGAGTCTAAAGATTGTTCCCCGACGGTATACCAAACATTCAGTGGAGTCACTTCCCCGATTACAGTTCAAAACTTCCCCAAGAGAGTCCAATCCAGCTCCCCCAGGAAAGTTGGAATCATCTCCCTAGCAGTAAGCTTATCCCTAGTAGATTCTGGAAGCTTATTCCTCGCAAAGCACGAACGCGTCCCCCGGCTGTATTCAAAGAGTTATTTCCCTACCAGGATATAACTGGGTTATCCTCAGCCAAAAGCCACGGAAAGAGCGTCCTCGACGAAGTCTTCTCATCCCTAGCAAAGTCTATTAACACTTCCAACACAACAAGGGTATCCCCAGCAAGTTATTATCAACAACTCAACAAAGTACCTCTCTCCCTACAGAGTATTGCTTCCCAACAAGATCGCTAGAGTACTTTTCTCCCCGCAGAGTAATCCATTCGCCAAGTTCATTCCCCAACGGAGTCATCTTCTCCTACCGGTATTCTTGCAACCATCATCCCCAGCGAAAACGAAGAACTCTCTTCAACATCAGCCCAGGATTCAGCTTCCCGGCACCCGTCAAGGATTTATTTTCCTAAGACGAAAAGATACATTCATAAACATCACATACATCATTATAGCATGCATATATGCATCATATCTTACTAATCTCATTTATGTTGAGAACATCATTGCTTGATTCACGTCATGCATTGCATATGACTGACCTTTACCTTTCAGGAAAGATCCAGTTAAGTTCTCAGCTACTTCAAGGCCTTCTCTGGTTCAGTCAGATCGACCCTAAGATCTCCCTGTTTCTTATCCAGTTGAAGATTTCAAGACCTAGACCGGTTCAGTTAAATCGACCCTAAGATTTTTCTGTTTCTTATCCAGTCAAAGGCCTTCTCTGGTTCAGTCAGATCGACCCTAAGATCTCCCTGTTTCTTATCCAATTGAAGATTTCAAGACCTAGACCGGTTCAGTTAAATCGACCCTAAGATTTTGTTGTTTCTTATCCAGTCAAAGGCCTTCTCTGGTTCAGTCAGATCGACCCTAAGATCTCCCTGTTTCTTATCCAGTTGAAGATTTCAAGACCTAGACCGGTTCAGTTAAATCGACCCTAAGATTTTGCTGTTTCTTATCCAGTCAAAGGCCTTCTCTGGTTCAGTCAGATCGACCCTAAGATCTCCCTGTTTCTTATCCAGTTGAAGATTTCAAGACCTAGACCAGTTCAGTTAAATCGACCCTAAGATTTTGTTGTTTCTTATCCAGTCAAAGGCCTTCTCTGGTTCAGTCATATCGACCCTAAGATCTCCCTGTTTCTTATCCAGTTGAAGATTTCAAGACCTTGACCGGTTCAGTTAAATCGACCCTAAGATTTTTCTGTTTCTTATCCAGTCAAAGGCCTTCTCTGGTTCAGTCAGATCGACCCTAAGATCTCCCTGTTTCTTATCCAGTTGAAGATTTCAAGACCTAGACCGGTTCAGTTAAATCGACCCTAAGATTTTTCTGTTTCTTATCCAGTCAAAGGCCTTCTCTAGTCCAGCTAAATCGACCCCTAACAGATTTTCCTGATAAAGACTCAGTAGAAGATATCCAAGATTCTCTCAGCGTTACTATTGAGGTAGAAGTCGCCCAAGATTCTCTCAGCGTTACTGTTGAGGTAGTAATCGTCCAAGGTTCCCTTAGCGTTCCTGTTGAGGTATTAACCATCCCTGGTTCATTCATCACCTTTTGAAGATCCAGATCCAGCTCCTGTAACCAGTCAGGACACATCTATACAAAGAATCTGAAGACCAGCTCCTGTAACAGGTCAGGTAATCATTTTTCTTTTGCAGGTACGCAAGTCCTCGCTAAGGAATCTCTTACGCGATCAACACCCAGATGGCATCTATAAGCCCATCCACCTTCCATCACCTCTTAGCATGGCATCTATAAGCCCATCATCCTATCCATCAATCTCCAAATGGCATCTGTAAGCCCATTCCCACCATCACACTACTATGTGAGCGCAAATTTCTGAGCACTCTAGTGTTCAATCATCTTCCACCTTCGGATTACGAAAGGCACGTCAACCAATCTGCATCCTCAGGTCTAAGAAGATTGAACAGGGGCAACTGTTGTACCCCAAAATTTGCCCTCCTATATTCTTCAATAATTGCAAAGAACATGCTTCAAAATCTCCCCAAGGGTTGCACAGTTCAAGGGCCTCCTAACAGTCAAAAATTAGGGTTTTGGTTCTGACAAAGAAAATGAAGTTTCCAAGGGTCCAATCAAGTCCCACATGCCTATAAACATTGTCAAGCATCCTTATGTCAAGTTTCAAGACTCACAGCACAAAGTTGCACAGTCAAAAACCCTAATTGCCCTACAGTCAACTGTAGGGGCAAAATGGTCATTTAACAGTCAAAAGTTCAAATTTTTGGTCAACATCTTATTTTGAAGCCACAAACATCATTTGATCAATTCTTGATCATGATTTTCAAGGCATGGCTCAAAAAGTCTCAAGATGCAAAAGTTTCCATATTTGGACAGTTGAAAAAGTCAACTGTAACTTGACCAAGGCATAACTTCCACATGGTTTATCAGAAAAATTCCATCCAAAGCTCATTTTGAAGAGAAATACATTTCCTACAACTCCTATTCACACTTCAAGTCCAAGAAATGCTCTCACAAAAAGTTATCAATTTCAACATTATAGGTCATTTTCAAAAGTCAACAAAAAGGGACTTTAAGTAAAAGGACATAACTTGAGATTGGTAAATCAAAATGACATGGGACCAAAGGCATTGGTTAGATGACTTCAAGACCTTTCCAAAATGTCCAAGAACATGATCAAAGCTTAAACATTGAGCAAGATATGCCTTGTGGAAGTTGGGAAAGTTTTGGATATTTTGAAAAGTCAACTTTGCTTCAAATGTCTTAAAATTGCTAATGGGCCACATTTTCTTCCAAGATTCATCATCCAAAGCATGTGCACGACCATTTGGCCCAAAGGGAAGTTATTCATCATTTTTATTTATTTATTTGAATTTTTAATTACAATTAATTCATTTAAATTAAATAAAATATGGAAAAATACTGAACCAAAGTTTTTAAATCTTTTTGTGCAAGATAAACTCTTCTTAAAGGCTCAAGATTCGTGCATAATCAAAATTGGAAGGTTTTTCCATGATTGGAATCAAAAACATGTGAAAAAAGATTTGGAAGATATGCCATGAAAATCAAATATTGTTTTCATCAATGCAAGGATTTGTGGACTCAGAATTTAACCCTAATACATTCCATACATAAGCAAGATGCAAACCTAATGCCAAGGGACCTCTAAGCTGCGCCCCATCTGAAGAAAAAAGTTGGCATTTTTTCCAAATTTTCAAAAACTGAAATCACGATTTCAAGGAGTTTCAAGGCAAAATATTGACTCCATTACATTCCTGAAGCATCAGTGAACATTCCTGGATCAAAGCCACTAGTTTTAACACAAAGAATCGGTAGAAATATGTTTCACTTTTCATGAAAATATACATATTCGTGTTTCAGTTTTCAAGCATTCTCATTGCATTTTTTTGTGGATTTATATTAATTGATTGATTCTAAAGCTAACCATATACTTTAATTGAGTTTTCGTGCAAAATTGGAGGATCCACCATTGAAGCTTTCTAGGTTTTCAGAAACCTTGAATTGGGGATTCTGGCATAGGGTAAAATCAGAACACGAGACTTAGGCCATTAAAATCAGGACCTTCAGACGAACTCAATGCTTAGGTCGCGCCTAATTTATGATCCAGGGATTTCTATTCGCTATTTTTTTACACAGCATATAGCGGGGGTTTAAAACCCCCGCAATCTGGTTTTGTTTTTTCAGGCAAATAAAGAACAGGGGAAGAAGATGCTTAGGTGTCAAGAAGTGAAAGGGTAATTCAAACTTTAGCGCGTTTTTGAGTTAATTTCCACTAGCATGTTTTATTATATATATTGTTTATTATCCACTAATGTTACAAAGAAAGCAAATGGTGCAGATGGTTGGTGTGTTGTCCTATAACCACTGGGACCTGGGTTCGATTCCCAGGTCCCCCCACACTCTCTTCATATATTTTGTTTCAGCATAATCTCATGCAATTTTCCCTCAAAGGCCTACCATACACTCATCATCCAAACGTGCCACACGCCTACTGATCTCAATCCAATGGTCCAGAATCAAGGTCTATGGAAAGTCCCAGTCAACGCTTACACAGGTGAACACTGAGAAGTCAAAAAAGGCCTCCCATGATGGGCCAAAAATGCTGGACAACACCTCCTGATTGGGGCAGAACCCCCCTTGTATTGTATTTCTTTCTCTTTTCTTTATTCTACTTTTCTTTATTATTTGTTTTAATTCAATTATTTTCTTTTTAATTCAATAAAAATAAATTTCACATAAAAATAACAAAAAATCAAAAAGGACAAAAATTAAAATATATTTCATTTAATGTTATTTTTTGTAAATAAAGTCTTATTAATTAATTAGTTTTTATTCTAGGGTTAACTTTAACAATTTCTTAATAAATTTAAAATTTGTAGAATTAGGTTTTAATTACTTTCACCTTTTTCTTTTCTTTTAGCATTATTAATTATTAATTATTATTTTTTTGTAAATAAAATTGCATTAATTAATTAGGTTTAATTTTAGGTTCAATTTTAATATTTTTTCTTAATAAATAAAAATAGTTAGAATTAGGGTTAATTAATTTCTTAGTTTCATTTAATTCTCTTATTAAAAATTCATAAATATAAAAAACTCAAAAAAAAATCTTTTCTTTTTATTTTAATTTAATTAATTTGTTAATCATAATTTAATTTCATTAAAAAGGGTCCAACGCCCTCGCTTTCGGTTATTAATTCCAATCTGCGCGCTTATGTTATTTTCTCTTTTTATGTAATTCTCCCAAAGCCATGTAAATTAGACATTTTAAATTTCTCGCACTTTACTTTATTTTATGTCAAATCGGGTCCTGGATTTAATTTGGCGATGTGGACCCACGCCTTTGTAATAGTTTAGGAACTTTATATTTCTCGCAACTCTTTTTAACTGTTAATAAATTGCATGCAAGAATGAATGTTAAAATAAAAACAAAAGCGTAGATCACCCATGACATGAACAAGACAAAGATAAATGAACATGACACACAAATCACACATCACCCATAGGGTACGCCTCACTGTTGCCTTGCCCCTCGAAAGGTGATCGTCGAGTAGAGGATGTTTTAGTAAGTCCTCATGATCCGGGAACCTGGCATGAGGGTAGCTTCTAAGGTATCTTCCTATTGCTCTGGTGATCACCATGTCCCGAACCTTCGAATTGACCCGAATACCTCCAACGGTGGTGCTACCTACCTCTCAATGGTGGGATAGCACTGCTTTAAAGGACATTTACACGGACGAATTCCTTAGGGTAGGTAGACGACTCTAGATACTTGCTCTAATTTCAAAACAAATCAAAAAATACTTTTCACACCGACACCTTTTCAAGAAGCTTTCGAAAGCAATTTTTCAAACACTCTTGAGGACCGATACAAGAGTCGAACTGGAATTTTCAAAGAAACTTTTTTTAAAACCCACAATTGAAAAGAAAACATTTTGAAAACACAGATGAGCAAGTATCTAAGAGCCCATGGATAACCATGGATAGAAAGGGTGCTAACACCTTCCCTTTCTATAACCTACCTCCCGAACCGAGAGCAATCTCTTTAAGGAATTTTTCTGTGCTTTTGTCCTTTCCATTTGGAGAAAATAAAAGACGGTGGCGACTCTTGCTTCCACGACATTTCGCGAACCAACGTTAAACAGTCAGTTCCAGATCCACCGATCACAGATACGTATAATGATCACAACATGATATTCATCAATCATAGTGCATTATATTATGCACACGTATAAAGAGACATGAAACAAATAATCATATCATATCATACATGTTAGTATATCACTATTTCCACTAAATCATTGACATAAAATTATGCTCTTACTTCACTACTACATAGAGTATTTAAAGAGTTTTCCAATACATCTGACCGCTCAATAATCAGACTTATAGTTCCTGTTTTATGGTGGAAAAAAGAACTATAATTTTTCGGCATGCTGTCAAGCTTGCCAGGCGAGGACGGGACGAGCTCCAGACAGAATGGAACTAGAGGGAAAAGTTGGCCTGCTCGACAGACGAAGGAAATAGGTTATGCTCGCCAGGTGAAGTACGGGAGAGCTCGCCAAGCGAGGTCGGGGCGAGTCATGCGAAATGCAGAAAAATAAAACTTCAGAACCAGAACTCCAGCAGGAAAAACTCTTTAATCAGGACATGCAATCATCAATAATCCAATAACATTCACAATTTCACATACATGTAATCATTATATCATCTAAGGTTTAAAATTCACATATATCATATACTTTTTATGAAATCATCTCACAAATCCTTCCCTAATCATAAAATCCCCAAATATCTAACTATGATACTCACCTCATGCTATGGATATTCTGAGCTTCATAGTGAGAATGGAGATGATGATGATGATCCTTATACTTGATCCTTGTTCTCCTTTCAAAATTGTTAAATGTTTCATACACCGACAAGAGATTGGTAAGTTTGGTCTTCTTTCTCCTTTTTCTCTCTCAATTTTTTCCCTCTCTTTCTCCTTGACTTTGATGATGAACTTTACTTGGTGATGGGAAATGAATGAGAATGAAGATGAGTGCTTGATGTTAGTTCTCCCACTTTCTCTTATTTCACATGTTCTTACTTCTTCTCTATCCAAAAATATTTTTTGCAATTGTTATTAATGTGGGATTATAACCAAACAAGTCTTTAAGTTCCTCCTTTAAATGTTTCAAAGACCATAATATCCTTACCATCTATTTGGTCTATTGTCTATAATAAATTAATTAGTGGATTAGTATCACTAATCTCACAAATAATTTCACGAATATTTTATTAGTGTGTGATCTTACCGGATCAGACTTGGACCGTCACGACTGGCTCCGAGCTGAAGTTGAACGAGATGGGGGGGTACCTGCAAGGCACTCCGATGCTAAAGTAAGTGGGAGTACGAGCAGGCAAAAAGTATGAGTATAGGTAAGAGAATGAATACCTGACCCTCTAGGAACAGAGGGTATTTATAGCCCCCAGCGCTGGGCCAAGGTCCCTTCATTGGGCCGGGCAGGTTTGGCCCAATGAAGAAACTTCCAGGTTCTACGTGTGTAGTGGGGACCTGCACGTGGTCTCCTTCCTGGATGTTCTGCGAGAAGTACGGACGGACGAGGACGCGGTCTTTTCGGAATCCAGGTGATGGTGTAGTGGTCATAGTCTGCCCTACGAGGGGCGCTCGAGCTGAGGTCGAGTTGGACTGTATGAAGTCGAGGATGTCGTATCAGTGGAGAGTGTCGGGAACGGCTGTGGCTTCTTGGCCGGCGCGACCCCCTGCATGGTCGTTTGGATTGGGCCTTCATCCTTGATTTTGGGCCAGCCCGGCCCAGTCCAGAACATGAGCACCCCAAGTCGTGGTTCCTGGAGTAGGAGTCATGACTTGATCTTAGGTCGCCTCTATCGCGGGGTCCCGTGCCCGGACAAGAGATGTAGTTCCCCGTGGTTACTCGAGGAGTTTCCCCCGTGTCGCGCTCGTGAGATAGTTCCTTTCGAGGAGTGCTCGGGGGACTCTCGACGGGCTGTGTTTGTTGAGCACATGAGGCATCTCTTGGGAACTGTGCCGCCACCCTATTAAAGATATGGTCATCATTGCCTAGGGGAGCTATGCATCGAGGAGGGAAGTATGTGGTTCCCCGGGGTGACGTTTTGTATTCCACGTCATCACTATAAATAGGGTCCTTGGGCCCCAGAACGTGTTTTCCCTCTTCGCGCTTCTTCTCCTTCCTCTGCCTCTGCTGCTACTGTTCTTTCCAGATATTCATAGGACCGCCGTGTTCTCCGTCGCTGATTCCCTTTTCCGCCGTCACACCTCTTTCCTGATTTCAAGTAAGCGTCTTGTCCCCTTTGCTTTTTCTCTGTGATGTATGATATTTTTCATTATTTTTAGATGTTAGAGACTGTATGCCTGGGATTAGCCCCGGTAGATTCATATTTGGCTCGACAAATCCATGTTTATGCCCGGAAAACGCATGTTTGCGCTCGGTAAATGCATAGTTTAGGTATTTGACTTGCAGTGCTGCCCGGGATCTTCATGATTCAGGGCGCCTAATTCGTGGTAGTTCCCGGTAAACTCATAGCTCTAGTTTTGGGATTTATGATATCGCTCGCCATGTTCATAGCCTAGGTCGACATATTCGTGAGTGGTCGAGATGTTGGCCCACTTAAGCGATCTGTAGGAAGACTTGTCGTGGTATCTGGGAGTCGAGGAGGTGGCTCTACTCTTTTTGTTTCGAAACACCAACTTTTTTAGTCGTGCGTGGAGTGACACGGTTTATCGCGCCCTTCATCCCGTCCGTTATGGCGAGCGTGTGGATTTTCTCCCCAATTGACCGGTTTCCTGTGCTTTGTAGGTAGCAAGGGCGGACGAACCGTGTTCCTCGGGGCACACTGAGGTGGAAGACCAAAGTGCCGAGGAGAATGTGAATTTGGTCGATACCATCGACGATCCTCTGCTGGAATGGGTGGGCGCCGAGCCCAGAGGGATTGCTTCAGCCTACAGTTAACGCAGTCGAAGTGCGTATACCATCATCGAGCAGGGCGGTAGCCAGCCCGGTTTTCAGAAGAACTTCATTGTCACCAGGCCGACTCTTACTGCACGGATTTGCTCGGAATTCCCCGAGTACGGGTTCCCCATGTATGAGATTGCTTTCAAGGACCTTGGACTACAGCTCCCCTTTAGCGATTTTCAGGTTGGGGTCTTTAGTCATCTAGAACTGGCCCCATCGCAGCTTCACCCCAACTCGATCGCTTATCTCCGGGCGTTCGAACTGACGTGTCGCTTCTTAAAGATTGGGGCAACCATACCTCTCTTCTTCTGCGTCTTCCATTTACAGCGCCAGTCCCGGGGAGGCAGGCACAGTTGGGTTTCCCTGAAACAGTCGAAGAGACTGTTCAGGATGTACATGGATTCTGTCTGGGGCTTCAAGGACAAGTGGTACATCGTGCGGCCGGTTACCAAAATGGGTTTAGAGTCTATATGAGGAAGAAACGGTTGTGACCGACGATCACGGGGAGGCTCTTATGGACGACGAGGGACGCCCGGTGTTAGGGCGTGTGGCCAAATTCCCTTTGCATTGGACCTCGCGTCACTACGAGAACGGCACCGGGCACTACCATACGCCCGCGGGTGGGATGAGCACCGAAGACGAGGAGGCTTATGGCACCCTTTGTCGATATGTCGATAGTTTCTTCCCCGCCCGGTGGGCCACGAGGGAGGGGAAGGATATTCTTGACAAAGATGGTTATCCGACCTTTGAGGCCCGACCTATCGATACGAAGGCGCTCGTGGAATGCCAGTCCTTCGGGAAGGCCGAGAACCTGCTAGGTCTTTTACTTTTTTCGTTTTGTTTGATTTTCTTCGCTTGTGTATTTGCTCGTCACTAACCCGGGATTCTTTTATGCAGGTCTGATGGCCGGACGAAAGGAGAGGCTCCTGAAGCTGACACAGGATAAGAAGGTTAACAAGAGAGTGGTGCGAGCTCCTCAGGCGACGAGGATGGGCCTGCCAACTAGCCCGGGCGCTGCTTCTGGAGGGTCCCCGGACGCTCAGGATGTCGAACTACATACCGACCTGATACTAAGGAAGAGGAATCAGGTGGAGAGCCAACCGGAGGTCGGCGAGGACTCTAGTGCGGTGAGGTCCTTCGGGTTGCCCCCCTGTTTTAAGGAGGAGGGTTTCTTCGAGGGATTTCCCTTGTCCGTGAGTGCTGATGAAGCTGATACCATTAGGCGGCTGAGCAAGGAGAACCGGAGAAGGCATCTGGCCGCCAACATGGTCGGGATGGTCAAAATGGCCGAGATGGCCGTTATGCTGGCCGAGGAGGGGGCAGATTCTGATCGCATCAAGGAGCTGGAACAAGAGAAAGCTGCCTTTACTTCGAGTTCACGAAAGTTGAAGGCTGCCCTGGAGCGCTCCGAGGAGATGTTCCGCGAGCAAGCCGAGCTGTTGGCGGCAGAGAAAGAGAACTCGGGGAAGATTGTCGAGGAGAGGGAGTACTTCCGTGAGGACCGGGAACGCTTAGAGGCTGACAACGGGAGGCTTTCCAAAGAGGTCGAGGAACTAAAGGCTGCCATGCTCCCTGCCGAGGATGAGTCGGAGGAGACAGCTCCTTTGCAAAGTCGGTCAGAACTGGTTGCTCGCATTCAACTCCTCGAGGCGGATTACGTCGGTGCTTTGGCGGATGGTTTTGAAGACGCGGTTAGCCAGCTCGCCCTGTTGAATCCCGGTCTGAATACTGAAGGAGCGGGTTACATGTCTCAGATCATCAACGGCCAGGTCGTGCCGCCGCCCGAGTCTCCTGTTGTTGGTGGTGATAGCTCCGGGGAAGTCTAGTTGTGAGATTCCAGTAGGCCTGCGCGCCTTTATTGATGTTTGTTTTGGGGCCTACGTGCCCGTTCATATTTTACTTTTTGGGCCTGCGTGCCCGTTCTTTGTAACTCTTGAACATCGCCGGCCTTTTTGGTCGGTTTATCTCTATTTGTTTTGTTGCCCATGGGCTTTTCGAATGAATGTTTGTTTCGACTTTTGATTATTTGCCCGTGTTTATGTTTTAACATTTTTGTGCTCAAACTGGCCTAAGTTATGGCCCCGAGTCTTGCCCGTGTGTGGTTGTGACTTTGTTGGCAAATTTTCCTAAGTCTTTTGTTCGCGTCGTGCCCGTGCTCGGTTTTCTATTCGGTGGCCAAATTCTCCTAAGTAACGACCTCAAGGAGAGATTTCTTTTCCGACCCCTTTGGATGGCCCGACATTCTTCGAGATTCGTCGGGCGTGCGGAGCAAAGCCGCTTGTTCGGGTACATGACCCGGATCGAGGTTGTTCACCCGTGGCGTGAACTGCCCATCGCGAGCTGGGTGTTCTGCCCTACAGGTACTTCGATGGTGGAGCTCGGTTGAGGTGTCCACATCAGGCACTATCGTTCATACTCGTCTGTTGAACGACGTTATGCCATTTGGGTGTAGGTCGGGCATGTACCTTAGCCTTTATATGGGGTCGGACGTGTTTCCTCGTTGGCCGGACGCGGGCGTCGACGGCGAGGGTCCTCGGTGTTAATGGTTTTTAACTATAGTATTGCTTTAGTTTAGCAGCGTTCTAGAGTCGTGGTAGTGGTTCTCCGTCTAGTTGCTCGAGGTAATATGCCCTGGTACCAGTGGTGCCGTGGACGCGGTAAGGCCCTTCCCAGTTCGCGGCCAATTTCCCTTCCCGGGCGTCTTTCTTTGTCCTTCGTAACACCAGGCTGCCGATTTCGAACTCGCGTTTAATGACCTTGTCATTGTGGCGTAGAGCCACTCGTTGTTTTAGGGTGGCTTTGCGTAGGGTCGCCCCCGATCGGATTTCCTCGACTAAGTCGAGTTCGTCCCTGAGTGCCTCGTCGTTCATTTCTTCGTCGAGGGGATTCTCTGTCCGTCTGGAGGGTTCCCTGATTTCCACCAGGATGACGGCCTCGATGTCGTACGTTAGTCGAAAGGGGGTCTCGCCCGTCGTTGAGTGGGGCGTGGTGCGGTATGCCCACAAGACGCTGTGCAGTTCCTCGACCCAACCCCTCTTTGCTTCGCTGAGTCGGCGTTTGAGTCCTCGGAGAATGACTCTGTTCGCGGCTTCGGCTTGCCTGTTGGTCTGAGGGTGTTCGACCGAGGTGAAGTGTTGTTCTGTTCCTAGTTTGGTGACGAAGTCCTGGAACCCGTGATCGATGAATTGGGTGCCGTTATCGGTCACCAGTGCCCTCGGGATTCCAAATCTGGCGAGGATGTTTCTCTTGTAGAAACGGAGGATGTTATGCGAGGTGATCTTCGCGAGAGCCTCGGCCTCGATCCATTTCGTGAAGTAATCTACGGCCACGATGAGGAACTTATTTTGATAAGTCCCTTGCACGAAGGGACCGAGGATATCCATACCCCACCAAGCGAACGGCCACAGAGATGACAGTATACTCAGTTCGTGAGGGGGGGCGAGGTGCATGTCCCCGTGCCTCTGGCATTTGTCACACCTCTTGATGTGTTCCTTGGCGTCCAACTGCATCATCGGCCAATAATACCCCGCTCGAAGGGCTTTCCTCGCCAGGGATTTACCGCCCATGTGTTGGGCGTTGATCCCCTCATGTATCTCTCGCAGTACCTCGGGGATTGTGGATTCATCGATGCACTTCAGGAGGGGAATGGAGAATCCTCGGCGGTATAGTTTTTGCTCGAGCACCACGTACGAGCATGCTTGTCGCTTTGTGGTGGTTGCATCAGTCTGGTTCGAGGGTAGTTCGCCTTTCGTCAGGAAATTGTACACCGGTGTCATCCAGGACGAGGCATCTCCTATGGCGTGGACTTCGACTAGTGTCGAGGACCTTTCGATGCTCGGGCGTGCTAAGGTTTCTTATATGACGGATTTGTTTCCGCCCTTCTTTCTCGTGCTCGCGAGTTTGGACAATATGTCTGCCCTTGTGTTTTGCTTGCGGGGGACATGTGAGATCTCTGCTCGTTCAAACTTTGTCATGTATTTTTTGACTAAGTTTAAGTATTCGACGAGGTTGTCGTTCTTGGCTTGGTAACTCCCCTGGACTTGGGAGGCGACGAGTTGGGAGTCTGTGTAGATTTGTACTTCGCGGGCTCCCAGGTCCTCGGCTAGCCTCACTCCTGCGAGCAGAGCTTCATACTCTGCTTGGTTGTTCGACGTTGGAAAGGAGAGAGCTAACGAGTGTTCGACCACTACGCCTTCTTCGTTCTCCAGGAGGATTCCCGCGCCACTTTCGGAGGAGCTGGAGGCCCCGTCGACGAAGATGGTCCATTTGTGTTCCTTCCCGGCGGGCGGGTCATGAGCGGTCATCTCCGCGACAAAGTCGTCCAGGGCTTGTGCTTTCAGGGCTTTCCTGCTCTCGCACTGAATGTCGAATTCGGAGAGCTCCAAGGACCATTTCAACATTCTGCCCGCCATGTCGGGCCGACCCAGGAGTTGCCTCACTGGTTGGTCGGTTCGTACGATGATTGTGTGGGCCAGAAAATAGTGTCTGAGTCTCCTTGTCGTGTTGACGAGGGCTAGGGCCACCTTTTCTATCTGTTGGTACCTGCTTTCGGGTCCTTGTAGGGCTTTTCTCGTGAAGTAGACAGGTTTCTGTCCATCGGTGGTCTCGCGGACGAGAGCCGCGCTGACGGCTTCGTTCGAGACGGCCAAGTATAGGAACAGTGGTTCCCCGTCGGCTGGTCGAGATAATACGGGTGGTTGAGATAAACTCTGCTTTAGGTGGCGCAGTGCCCGTTCACACTCCTCGTTCCATTCGAAGGCTGCTTCTTTACAAAGGAGTTTGAAGAAGGGGAGGGCGTGCTGAGCGGACCTCGCGACGAAACGGGACAATGATGTGAGCATGTCGTTCATGACTTGTATCGACTTCTTCGAGGTCGGTGTCGGGAGGTCGGAGAACGCTCGACACTTGTCGGGATTGGCTTCGATTCCTCGTTTTGTTAGGTAAAATCCGAGGAATTTCCCTGCCTTGACCTCGAACGTGCATTTCTCGGGGTTGAATCTCATTTTGCTTTGTCTTGCTTGGGCAAAGACTGCCTTGAGGTGTGTTGTATGGTCGGTATCTGCTCGGGATTTGACGATTATGTCGTCCATGTAAACCTCGAGCATGTCCCCAATCTGCTTTTGGAAAACCTTGTTCATCATGCGTTGGTAGGTTGCCCCGACGTTTTTCAGTCCGAAGGACATTACGTTGTAGTAATAGTTGCCCGAACTGGTCATGAAAGCCGTGCAGTGTTTGTCTCCCACGGCCATCGGGATTTGGTTATAGCCCGAGTAAGCATCCATGAACGACAACGTTTTGTAGCCGGCCGAGTTATCGACTAGCATGTCTATGTTCGGTAAAGGGAAAGCATATTTCGGGCAAGCCCGGTTGAGATCGGTATAGTCAACACACATCCTCCATTTTCCATTATTCTTTTTAACAAGTACAACGTTTGACAGCCAGGTGGAATACCGGGCTTCAGAAATAAAATTTGCCTCTAGGAGGTCTTTTACAGCTTTTTCAGCAGCCTCCGTTTTCTCTGGAGACTGCCTACGCCTACGTTGTACTACAGCCCTAGCGGCAGGATCTATGGAGAGGTGGTGACAGGCGACCTCAGGGTCGAGTCCGGGCATCTCCGCGGCGCTCCAGGCGAATAGGTCAGCATTCTCACGCAAGCAGGCCTTGATTTGCTTCCTTGCCAGGTCGGGGATATCCTTGCCAATCTTCACTCCTTTGCTCGGGTCTGTGCCGAGGGGGACGAGCTCAAAATCCCCGTCCGGTATTGGTCGGAGTGGAACTTGCTCGCCGTTGGGAGGTTCTTCCTGGTCGAAACGAGCGTCCAGAGCTATAGAGTCGACCTTTGGTGGAGCTTTCTGGACTTCTTCCTTGACGAACACTTGCTTGTCGGGCTCCTGTCGTGTCCTTTTGGCGGGCCCTGTCCCCACGTCGACAGTGTCGCGTCCCTTAGATGCAGCGTTGAAACACCTCCGAGCAGCGGCTAGGTCTCCGTGGATAATGGCTACCCGTGCCCTTTTGGTGTAGAATTTCATCTTCAGGTGGACGGTGGAGGGCACCGCCGTCAGTTCTGCCAGTGTCGGTCTCCCTAGGATGCAGTTGTAGAGGGACGGGAAGTCGATAACGAGGAAGCGTACTTTGACCTGTCTTGTCGCTGTTCCCTCGCCGAATGTAACCATGAGTTCGACATATCCCCGAGGTTTGGAGGTTGAGCCGTTGAAACCCTGTAAGTCCGACCCTACATATGGCGAGAGATGTGAGTCGTCCAGCTGTAGAGTTCGGAACAATTGGTTGTACATCACGTCGACGGAACTTCCTTCGTCGACGAGGATGCGATGCACATCGAAGTTGGCCATTCTCGCCCTTATTAGTAAGGGGATGACCGCGTTGGGGGCTCCCCCGGGGAGCTCTTCTAGATAGAAGGTGATGGGTTCTGATCTGCCCTTCACCTTTTCAAATGTCACTGTTTGCGGGGGTGCCGCGTCGACCAACTCATCCAGCTTCCTCTTCGCCGAATTAATGGTCAAGTCGTTGAACCCTCCTCCGTTGATGACCATGGCGGATGGGAAATATTCCCACCTGCTGTGTGTTGTGAGCGGCTCCTGCAGGTGTTCGGTGACGTCGAAGTCCTCGAGTCTGGTTATGGAGAAGGCGGTCTGGACGGGGACCAACTCGTCAGATGGTCGGGCATCTTCCTCCGGCTCTCCTGTCTCCTGGGCGTCGCGACGAGGAGCGTCGTTTCGCCGGTATTATGCAAGCCTTCCCCCCTTGATGAGGGTTTCGATGGCGTCCTTGAGGTGGACGCAATCCTCAGTCAGATGAACATGGCTCCTATGGTACTGACAATATTTGTTCTTGTCTGCTCCGGGCTTGGCGGGAGCAGGTCGGGGACGTTTGACACTGTCGTCCTTGAAGTCCGTGCTGGCACACTCCGCCAAAATGCGCTCGCGGGAAGCTGTGAGTGGAGTGTACTCGGTAAAACGTCCCGAGGGTCCCCGTTGCTCTCGAACTTCCCGGGGTCTGTGTTCTTTTCTTTTTTTACCGGTGCGTCGAGGAGGAGGAGCTTCCTGGTGCGAGTTGCTGTTGGACCCGCGAGTCCTGGAGTCTCGGGCTCGGTTGGCCGCCTCTCTCTCTCTTTGTAGTCCATGTATGCCTGGGCCTTTTCGAGGAGGGCATCGAATGTTCTGGGTGGCTCGATGCCCACGGATTTTCTGAACTCCGTGCCGGGGAGGAGCCCCCTCTTCAGCAGATATCTCTTCATATGGTCCGTGCAGGGGACCTGTATGGCTTCGCGGTTGAAGCGATTGATGAACTCTCTCAAGGTTTCATCCTGTCTCTGGATGATGGCCTCGAGAGCCGCCTCGGTCTTCGGGTGTCGCCGAGATGCTGTGAATGAACTGATGAACTAGTTCTTCAGGTTCCGCCACGAGGTGATTGACCCCGGGGCGAGTCCTTTGTACTAGTTCATTGCCGCCTTCCTTAGGGTCGTGGGGAACAGCCGGTATTTGATGGGTCCCCCGACGTTGTGATAGTGCAGCATAGCCTCGAACCCGTCTATGTGGTCGACCGGGTCCGCGACTCCATCATATTCCTTCAAGTGTGGAGGCTTCTCCATGCCCGGGGGGATGGGCGCCTCCATGATAGCTTGCGACAGGGGATCGCGGGGGTCGTCCTCGTCGCTCCGTTCCGGGGACAGAGATGGAGACCTGTAATACTGTCGGGCACGACGGTCCTGGTCGTGCTGGGCATCTCTCGAGCGTGGTGCTTGTTGGTTGATTCTTCCACGCCCGTCTCCGAAGTGTCTTCTTTCCTGTCTCGCGGGGGCACGGCTGCGTCCTCCGGCTTCGATGATGGGTTGCCTCTCCAAAGGGGGCCGTCTCCCCGTCGGGCGGGGCGACGGGCTTCGAGAGGTATCTCTGTAATGTCTCCGCGGGGGAGATGGGAAGTGGACTTCAGTCACTCGAGGAGGCGGAGTCTGGGGCCTCTGGTGCCTCCTCGGGAGTCTTCGATCGTCTTCAAGTGCCCTAAATCTTTCCCCTTGGGCGAAGATGAGATAGTTTGTCTGATTGATCGCTGCGAACAGCGCTCGGGTTATGGCATCCGCCCCGGCGGGGACGGGGACTTCCTGAAACTGCGCGGCCCGGTAGTTCGCGAGAGCCGCATCATCTTCTCCGAGTGGCGGAGGGACCGAGAAGGATAAAGCGGTAGCTCCGTCGCGGTGGGTTGAAGGTCCGGGGGCAGTTGACACAGGGATGGTGTTATGACCGGGGTTGCCGGCGTTGTCAAGGTGTCCATTTTTGTCCGCGGGGCCGTTGTTGGTGTCGACGACGCGGACGTTTTGTTCATCGCGAGCTTGGTCAGCCATGACAGTGGTAGTTGAGTCGAGCTTTGGTCTTTGAGTTGTTTGTAAGACGGGGAAGCTAGATTCCCACAGACGGCGCCACTGATCTTACCGGATCAGACTTGGACCGTCACGAGTGGCTCCGAGCTGAAGTTGAACGAGATGGGGGAGGTACCTGCAAGGCACTCCGATGCTAAAGTAAGTGGGAGTACGAGCAGGCAAAAAGTATGAGTATGGATAAGAGAATGAATACCTGACCCTCTGGGAACAGAGGGTATTTATAGCCCCCAGCGCTGGGCCAAGGTCCCTTCATTGGGCCGGACAGGTTTGGCCCAATGAAGAAACTGCCAGGTTCTACGTGTGTAGTGGGGACCCGCACGTGGTCTCCTTCCTGGATGTTCTGCGAGAAGTACGGACGGACGAGGACGCGGTCTTTTCGAAATCCAGGTGATGGTGTAGTGGTCATAGTCTGCCCTACGAGGGGCGCTCGAGCTGAGGTCGAGATGAACTGTATGAAGTCGAGGATGTCGTATCAGCGGAGAGTGTCGGACACGGCTGTGGCTTCTTGGCCGGCGCGACCCCCTGCAAGGTCGTTTGGATTGGGCCTTCATCCTTGCTTTTGGGTCAGCCCGACCCAGTCCAGAACAGTGTGTATCATTATATGAGAGTTGTACCAGGTATTACATGATAAAGAGACTTGTGATTTTCTCCTTAACAATGAAATTGCACCAAAGTTCAACCATAAATTCTTATCTTTTTTATTGGATGTACTTACATAACATCCAAAAGTTAGCATTAAAATATATGCTTTATTACATATGATATAGTCCTACTTAGAGAATGATTGAGAATTTAAATGAGAGGTTGAAGAACTAATGATGAACAATAAAAACATGTCTTTCAAGTAAAACGGAATATATGAAATATAAATTTAACAACAAAAAAGCAAAGTGTTTCTAACATAAAAACAAAAGTTGAATATCAGCTTATACCACAAATTATGTGGTTTAAATAATTTAGGTCTATATTACAAAACAATAGAGAAATGGAAGAAAACTTAAATAATTAATTCAAGTTGGGTAGTTGAAATGGAGGAAGGCCATAAGAGTTTTATGTGACAATCGGAAGGAAAATTTTGACGGAGAGTTGTAAAACTTGTACAAAATTAAATGTTGGACAATTTAGAACCAATACAAGAATAAACTAAGTGTAGTACTGATAAAGAAGTTGTGTTCTATGTGATATAATTTAGAAATGACAACATTAAAGAGTATTAGAATAACACCTATAATAAAAATAATGACAAAAAATAAGCTTAAATGATTTGGCCATGTAGAAATAGTCAAACAGATAGAGCCAAACCTAGAAAAATTAAAGAAACTATTTAGATTTCAAAATTCACAAATTGAATAAAAACATAATCTTAATAGAACATTATATTATAATGTGATTTAGGTAGCTTATCCCACTTAATAGAAACAACTTGAATGTATGTTGTATTAGTTGAGTATTCCAACAATGACATTGTGCATTTTCTTAGTAGAACGTAATGAATTCTAAAAAATAAATATTATAAATTGTTAACTTAGATATAAAAAAAAAAAGATAGAGTAAATCAAAATTTAAAATTAAGAAACTGCTCGAGTAATTTTGCTGTAACTTTCTCTCTTGCATGAAATACGAGCTGTGTGTAGTCAACAAAAATTAAATCCCTTCACAGTAGAGTTTCAAATACTTAACGAATTAACCAAACAAACAAGTGGAATATTCAGTTTTCCCCCTAGTCAAAAGCCTCGTCGGGAAAAATAAGTTTCCATGGCAAAGGATATTAGTTGCAGCAAAGGAGATTGAGATTATATAACAGATTAAGACAACAAATCCGTCCATAAAAATTTCACAAATAACCAAACAACTAAAAAATCTCCATAGACTAAGTTGAGTAAATTGGAGAAGCATGTTTAGTTAAAATCTACGGTGCTATTTTTTATACTTTATTTTTAGTAGTTGGTTCTAACCAGTCAACTAGAAAGCCTTTGAGAATGAATCTATTCTGCATACATGAAATCCAAAAACAGAAACATGCACAACTGAAGAAACATGCAAAACAGAAATGCAACTATGCATAATTGCATCAAACAAGAGAAACTGTGTCGAAAAGCTAATCAAACGCAGTTATGCAGAAACACATGCAGAAGTATCAAAAGCAGCAATTGAAGAAATGCTCAGCCAGAAAGACATGCAGCAGCAAAAGAGCAGTTGACAGAAACAGAAACAAAAAAAATGATGTGCACAGAATTGCAGAACAAGAAAAATATGCAGCAGAAGCATAATGGACAGAAACACAATATGTACAGAACCAAAACAGTAAGAACATAACAGCAGAACTAGCAAGCCAATAACTGTATCACAGGAATCAAAGTTGCAAAAGCATGAATAACAACAGCAACAACCAAGCGTTATCCCACTAAATGCGGTCGGTAGTTGCAGAAGCAAGAATAAAATCAAAAATTTTAATGCATATTAAGAGATGGAAATGAACCGGCGTGAATTTTTTAGGTACAGTCAATATGACCTACATCCTCAGGAGAAAGCAGCTTCACTATCAATCAAAGAATTCAGTTACAAACAGAGAACCCTTTATTCTTGCTCATTTTATGTTCAAGATGAAAAAGAACTCAAATTTTCCATACTCTATTTTCTCTCAGTCAAAAACCCCTGATCCCTCACTCAAAGTGTTCCTCTCTCAAGTTCAAAAGATTTTTCTCTTTCTCTGTCGTGAAAACAAAGAAAGAAATCAGTCTTCCTTTAGGATTATAAAAACAAGGTCTAATAACCATGCTCCCTTTTTATCTCATAAGCCCAAGAGGCCCAAGAGACCAACGAGAGCCTAACATGAAAACAACGTCCACAAGAGAACAAATGGAGCCCGCCCAAAAAAATATATATTTGAAGGCAATCTTCACATTAGCCATTATATCGGCAATATTATTGGGTTGGATCTTCTCCTAATTTTGAATCACAAGAGATGGTTTTTCTTTAAAAATATAACAGGAAATGGTTTTATGAGAGTTCAATTGTTAAATATAATTACCAGTGTCTACAAGAAGTCATGATAGGTTCTTGTCTGATAAAAATTATGATATTTTATCTCCAATAGGACAAATATATCTACTTGTTTAAGAATAGGAAAAGATCCGATCCAATAATATTTACCATACTTCATAAGATTTTTGTTTTAAATTAAAAAAATGCACTGGCAAGAAAACACTGGCATTTTTAACACTAATAGTATAGGGTCATTTAGGAAGATTAAGCATATGACCTCAAACGAATTACACAAGACAAACTCTTTGCCACCAGGAAGTAGCCTAGTCTTAGTGGTTTACGAGTCAGCTTTAACATACCATAGCAAACATCTAACTTAGAATGACAAATTTTACAGCACTGATGGTCAGTGTCTAGTTGTCCACTTACCATTGTAAAATATAGTTATGGCTATTACTTTAATTGTTAATATAACTCGTTGACTTGATTTCAGTATCTGCTAACTAATAGCTTATTATTTTCTGTTATAACATGGCTATGTGACAGTTTTTTTCACAGCAGCTATGAGACAGTTAACAAACAACAAAAGCAGCATTGATACTATTTCTCATGTAACAACAATCCATCGCACTTCATTGATTTCAGCAAATGTTATTTGTTCATGTAAAACATAAACAACTGTTATTAGGTTGTACAATGCTATTTCTAAGAAATAAAAGAATTATCATTGTCGCATGATAATATACCTCAATCATAAAGCATGTAAAAAATGGTACAGTTAATTTCTAAAGTTTATACTTTATAGGCAGCAGGACTTCTATCACTGGCTCCTAATCAGATATGGTAATAAAATGTACTTCAAAACTATCTACCTGGAAAATTCTTCCCTTGTTATCAAATCAAATTTGTTATAATCTAGTATATCGTAATTTGTTATAATCTTAGTTTACCAAGTATATCGTAAGTTTGGGTGCTATGTAAAGATAATAGACATCACCTGAATTCCCAAACCACATTAGACATCACCTAAGTTAATGTTCTGGTACCATTTAATCTATACACATTATTATAATAATAGCATTTTTCCTTAGCAATTTATATTCGAATCACAGAATCCATATTCTAGACCAGATCTACACTTCTAAGCAAACAAAGAAAGATTCAAATTATCATCTGTCGTTGAACCTGTCAAGTTTCAAAGATAAGAATACCCTGATTAAATTTTCTCTGATTACGATTCAATAAGAATAAGATTAAGTCAGTAGCTTTCAGCATGCTGACAACTGAATTAAAAATTCATATCTAAGAGTCAGTTTGCGTATTGCAAAAATTTGACAGTGAAAATTGTTGAGAGTCTTGAAACTATAAAACTCTTAAGAGCAACATGAGCAAACTTTAAGCTCATTAAACTAAAAAACAGCAATACTCTATCTTTTCAAGATATATGAAAAATTGCTGTGAATGTTTTAAGCATAAGTACATGTATTTTGTACAAATTGATCCTGTCAAAAAGAATACCTAGACACCCTTGTGAAAAAAAATTATACACCAGAGGTAAAATATTGCAACTGAAGTATGCAAAATAAAGTTTAGTATGTAGCTTTTGCGTTGAAATCCCCTTACTCAAGCCATATTGCTAAAAGCTAGGATCACTAAGAATTCATTCTCATTTTGATTGTGATAAATTTAAGTAGCAAAACTGTTCAACTAAGAACAACGATTTGACATATAGTTTCCTTGCACCACACATACAAACACCCTAAATGGATTGGACTTTCATAATGTACTAGCCTTTGAGAGCTTCTACTCGGAACCTAAAGCAACATATTTTTCAAAAACAGAACAATAAGTAAGTAACTATATATGGTACCAGACACACACAAAAACAATCAGATGTTACTGAAGGATTACATTTTAAGTGAAAATATACAATCAAGTGCAATAATTTCATTTTCTATATCATAATATGACTGAAATAGAATATCACAAGGTTCATAATGCAAGTTGAGAAGAAAAAAAATGTTCACTAAATCCAAAAACATAAGCACATTGATCCAACCAATCTCTTAAACACGTCCCTAGAATATAACAAGCAACGAAAACAGAGTGTAAATCAAGAAACAAGCGTACGCTATCAACCCACGATGTTCATCGCCACCATCCGTGAGAGAGACCACGAGACCCGTGGAAGCCCTAGTGGCCCATAAAACGAAAACCGCAGCGATCGAGATTCCAAGGAAACCCCCCTGTGGAATAAAAAGCGACAGTGCAGAGAAAATCACCACCGGCAACATTGAATAACCAACCACACTGGTGCAGGTATGTAGATCCAAATTTCCAGTCCGACCAGCCAGCATGTTGAAAACAACGTATAAAAAGATAGATGAAACCACGATCCAACCAAATATCACACCGAATTGAATCTTCCCGGCGAGTAATTGAAACAGGGAGAACGCCATGTAGAGAAGAATAGGACCGGATAGATCAGCGTCTTTGTGGACAGTGTGGTTCACACGAAACGGGTTAAGAACCGATCTGATTTTGCTCCAGATTTGATCAGGATGAATACCTAGCTCGTCGAGAAGAGGCTCCTCGTCGTCGAAGTTAACCGAACCACCACCGATGCCGGGGCCGGAGTACATAGGACCGGAGGATGTCGAAACGGCGGCGGAGCCAATGTCGAATGACATGAAAGGGATGCCGGAGTTAGGTTGAAACGGCGGTCTTGGTACGCGGCGTTGTTGGTTGTTAGGGTCGCCGAGAGACGGGTTCCCGGCGGATGCGAAAGATACCGGCGGGATTTTGAACTCTTTCTCCATGATTTTGAGATCTGGTTGAAGAACGGTGAAATTAGGGTTTTCAGAAGGTTCAAATTGAATCTCGAAATTTTAGGGTTTTTTTCGATCTTGTTCGTTAGAGTGTGTGTAGAAGAATATGTGGATTCTGTTTGACGCTGCGTTTTACTTTTTCGTCTCTTGATTTGAAGCTTCCTGCGAAGAGGTTAACGCAGGAAAATTAAATGGAAAAGAAAGTCAAGAGGTTAACTTAGGAAAATTAATGCTTTATTGCATTCCCCGTAAAATTTAGACTAAGGTTAAATGTATTTTATCTTCCGCAATAATTGTGAATTTTTTTTCTTTAAAAAAAAATTTTTTTTTTAACCTCTTAACAAAATAAAATAAAATTTTTTTTAATTTGATTTTGAGTCAAAATTTAAGTAGAATTTACAAACTTAACGTTTGATATAGCTTTTTTTATTTATTTATTTTTGTTAAATTTTACATTGAAATTCGACTATTTTTAAATTTCTTTTTTCTTTTAATTTTTTTTAATTTTTATTTTCTCTCACTTTAACAAGTTTATTGTTTTTTTTTTATTCTATATTAATTTGATACATTAATTTTGTGTGGTATTTAATTTTTTCGATAGGTATTTAATTTTGTTTTTTGGACGGTCTAGATTTTGTCGACAAATATTGAATGGTTTGCTCCCTGATTTCGACAACAGGAGGGTGACGAAGATCGAATATAGAGAATATTTCATAAATACTGATGGTTGGATAAAATATAATCTAACCGAGGTGAATCATCGATAATATAATTTTAAACAAACGCTTGACATAATTCTAATAAAGAAATTATCATTTGAAGTTTTAGAAAAAAACAATGAACACTAGAAAATAAAACAACATTAAGGTCGATATAAAAAACAATCCGGTGAAAATCATGAATTACTTTGTCAGTAAAAAAAAAATTGTTATGCACACATTATATAATAAAATATTAAGATTAATTAAAATACACTTTTAATTTAAAACTATTTTATATTATTATCCAATTAAAATTAATTATTTTAACATATAAAAAGAGAAACATATGAAAAAAATAGTTATTAAAAAAAATTAATTTTAATTGGGTGATAGTGTAAAATTAATTAGTCTCTAAAATATTTAGTCTAGATTGTTATTACTTGGGCATTATTATTAGGTTCTCATAGATATTCTGAATTATTAGTTATTGGAGATAGATAAATATACTAGCTTATATAAGAACTCAATTGTGTATTTTAAATAGGGTGTATTTAGTTTGAAATTTTATTGTTGTAACTGAGGTTGAATATCCATAATACTCCCTTTATATATTACTTGTTTTCAGAAGAAAAAAAACTTCAACAAAATATAATATATTTTAACTACTAATTTATTAGATTCATATTTCCTACTCACGTGTATATTATGTTTTCGATCGTGTATACTATTAGATTTGTATTTTTGACCGTCTAAAAAAACAAAATTAAGTACCTACCGAAAAAATTAAGTATCACACACAATTAATGTATCAAATTAATATGAGATAAATAAATAAATAAATTTAAAAAAATTCAATTTTTTTTTAAATTTAAAAAAATAAAAATAGTCGAATTTCCACTTGAAATTAAAAAATAAAAATAAAAACCATATCAAACGCCACATATGCAGATTCTACTAGAATCTTGACCTAATGTCAAATTGGAGGGAATCTTGTTTTGTTGAGGGATTAAAAAAAATTTTTAAAAAAATTATGAGAAATCAAAACTCACTACTATTGTAGAGGATAAAATACATTTAACCCTTTAAACTAAAATAAAGAGAGAAGACTTTAATTACTTTTAAATCACTTTTACATGTTTAATTACTTGTAACTCTAAATATTAACAATTAATTTTAATTTTGATACAATATATATATAAACCTCTTTATTTATTTTAGTTCTTTTTTTAAAATAATTTTTATAAACTTGCATATTTTTATTTAAAATAATTTCTAAAAGTCTAACATACTTAACACTTAAACTAAAATATTTAAAAATTTATACAAGATGGCAACACAGCCCCTCTAATAACTCACAAATAATTTAATTATATTAATATTTTAAGTGTGTGGAGTTTTAGGTTATGGGAATGAATTGCTCATCCAATTCTTCGAGCGTATATGTTTCATATGATAGCTCCTAAAATATGATATATGGTTTTTTTCACTTTGGCTGAAATTTTTCATGCTGAGCAAGCAGTACAACTTCTATTAGTACCAACTCACCTTCTTGCATTTCCTTTGGCGTTACCTTATAGTTGTATCTTATGGTCGCACTTTACTTAGCGAAAAACTCTCGGATGTGGGCTACATCTCTTGTTTCGTCGATTAGATATGTAGTGCGTCTCAGCCCTAACTCGTTCACTTCCTGGTTAAATTGAGAACGCTGCCATGGGGGCGTGTCGATCTCTACGAATAACATATCATCTACTCTATAACCATGATGAAGGGAGTCTCATTGGTCGTTGAGTGAAGGTGGTAAGATACAACCATAATATTCATTGGAGTAGTTCCTCCCACGGCCCTTTGGTGTTATCCAGTTTCTTCTTGATCCCTTTTAAGATCACATTGTTTGCTATTTTTTTTTGTCGATTGGTCTGTGGACGGTCGACAGAGACGAACTTTGTTTGCACTCCTAGTTTACAGCTGAAGACAATAATTATGGTACTGGCGAATTGGGTTTTATTGTCTGATATGATAACGTCTAGACTGAATATGCACATGATCTTCTACTAGTAGAAGCGACAAATTCTCTTTGATGTAGTTTTGGCGACAACCTCCACTTCTATCCACTTTGTGAAGTAGTCGAGTCCTACAAAAATTTTCAATTGTCCAAGCACCAGAAAGAATGGCAAAAAATGCCCATCCCCATTGGTAAAAAGGTGTCGTATCCTAAAATTTGCCCTTTTCACATATATATAATATGGTCCATGCTCATGGGGCCAAGGGTTTTCTCTATGAAAAGAACTGCGAAAATTGACTATTCTGTTAAGCGGAATTTTAAAGCAGAACCCGGGGTTTTCTGCATTTTAATGCACTCCGCATGTTGTTCTAAGCTATTCAATTAACAACCAATCAAGTCATCATCATATCAAGATCTTATGCATTCCAACACGCTTTGTGCAGAAAGTCAGGCGTTTCATTTTATTTGAGACAGTGCTGACAAAAATTTAGTATTGTGCATTTCAAGCTCAGAAATTCATAACTTGAGATCAGAAAATGTTTTTGGAATGATTCTTCAGTCATTAGAACCGTCTTGATGTCTTCTTCATTTCATTTGTTCATGTCGAAGGCTAATTTTGTAAGAAAGCTTTTCTAAAGTGCAAAATACATGAAATACGCTATATAGTGGATTTACTGTTTCTCTGGTTTTTTGGATGCTTAAAAATTTACAACTTCTAACTGGAAAATCATCTTTGAGTGCCTCTTGGAGAATTGAATCGTCTTGTTATTTCCTTCAATTTTTGTGTTCGAGTACTTTGAAGCTATACAGTGCAAAAACAATGGAAATAATATGCTGAACTGATATATTTTGGGTGTTCAAAAATTCATAATTTTCTCCCAGTTTTTTGTTTTCAGGTGGTTCTTTGGGCATGAAATTTCTGGTATCATATATGAGATGTCAAAGGAGATGTCACGACACAAATATCTGAGGACAATGTAAAATGCAACAAAAGTAAAAACAGTAAAAACACAAGGGATTGTTAACCGAGTTCAGTGTACAACAACACTTACTCTGGGGGCTACCAAGCCAGGGGCAAGTCCATTAAATAATATCAATTAATAGACCCTCAGTAAACCATCAATTTACGATCTAATCGTTTAATCACTTCCTGTGTTATAATTCTACCTAAGACACACCTAGGTATGAGGCCCTCCTCAAATCCCTCCAATCACTTACAGTGAAGAACAACTGAAATAACAAGTTTTAAAGACTTCAATCATTCAATGCTTAAAAGCTTGTGAATGGTCCACAAATAACAACTCAAAATAACAACTCAAGTATTAAAACAATGCTAGAGTGTATGACAATTAAAAGACTTAGACTTTTAAAATAGAAGGAAAGTATTCTTCTTTAAAAGTTGCAGTTCAATGAATAAGGAAGCAAGTCCTTATAAAGGCGTAGCAGTGGGCTTGGGTTGAAAAACAAATATTCCAATATTTTGAATATTTCTATGAAAACATGCTAAGATATAATCCATAAGGATAAATCAAATAGAAAAATATTCCTCCATATTTTTTGCAGCCTATGAGTCACAAATCCTGAATTATGGCACGCATGAAAACAAGAAACAAAAAACTTAAACTGATGTGAGTTACGTTCAGCTCATGAGGCAGATGTCAAGACATCTGCTTTGACATCATTCAAAACAGTTTTCTCATAATGTCAATACATTTAACAAAACATTACCAAAGCATTGTTTACCAAAATTGCTGCCAACAAACACTTACAAACTCCCCATTTGGCAAATTTTGGCTAAAACATTATTTGAGCATATTATAAGAACATTATCAGAGCAGCAACATAAACAAAGAAAGCAAACAAAAACTCAGTTAGCAGTTAGCTGTTAGTAAAGGAAGATGTCAGAACATCTTCTGAGACATGAGGCTCCCTCTCAAGTATTAAGCTCCCCCTCAATCAGTGGTCAGTCGGTCAGTTTCTCTCCCTCTTTTTAGTCATAATATGCCAAATAGAAGGATGCATTCAAGAGTGTTTCAGTAATATAGGTACAGGCCATATAATTTAAAAGTCAAGCACATACAAGTGCCAAAAAGTAACAAAGGGGTCAAATAAATAAACAACAAGTAGTCTAACTGTCTTCAGGACCAGTAGACTTAGCAGAGCCAGAACTTCCTTCCTCACTATAATCTTCTTCTTCAGAGCTTAGTTTATCATCAAAGATGTTGTCCTTTTGCAGCTCCTTGATGATATTTTCAAAAGTTACCTTTCTTGCTAAGCTAACTCTGATCACATCATCTAATTCTTTACAGACTTCCCTTAATTCAGTGATCATGTCATCCTTGGTGGAGGTCTTGTTTTCAGCATATGTAGATGTCAAAACAATGTCTGGGACATGTTTTCTTGAAAAAAGCTTGAAGTGAAGGGTCAAAGCAGACTCCCTCTTGCACACTACATCATTACCACTTAGAATTCTAGGATGTTTATTAAGAATAATTCCACAGATAAGGGGGGAAAGGCAATAGGCATCTTAATGGCACATGTTCCTGCATGCTTAATAGTCTGATCAAAGATGTAAGTACCATAATCAAACAGTTTCTTGTTCCCAACAACATAAATAAAATTTCCTAGGCCAATGGTGATGGTTGAAGTATGATTGGTATGAACCCAGTTAGCAGTCCCAATTCTATGCAAGATATCATATTTCAAACTTAGCTTGCTAACAAGAAGTTTATTCTTCATGGGGCACTCACTCACTTGGTTAGAAGTGATGGCTTTGCATACTTGATTATCAGTTACTTCCAGCTTATAATAGTCATCTTCAGACCTATCCAAAAATCTATTTTTAATAGCATGGGAAAATTCTACACACCTACCTCTAACACACACCTTTCTATACTCCTTACTTTTATGATCAGCACAATCAATAGGAATATTAACAATAAATTCCTTAACAAGAGTCTCATAGCATTTGGCAAACCTGGTAATAGTTTTTATCAATCCAACAGAAGATATCAGCTCCATAATTTCTTTGCACTCCAGTGCACCAACTCCCAATTCTCTTTCAAGGGCAATTCTTCTTTGAAATACATACTTCCACTTTTCAACATTCCCAACATAATGGAAGGAAATGTTGTCAAGAGGGGCATTAGGTACCCTAACAGAAAGCTTCTTGTTTGCAGACTTTTTCAGATGAGAGATGTCATGGACATCTTCCTCGACATCATAATCAGAGTCAGCTTCTTCAACTAACACAACTTTCTTCTTTCTTTTAGATCTCTTTAAAACATAATCATCATCATTTGTGGAGCTATCAGGTCTAGTTTTTCTTTTGCTAGACGGAGGAACCACTTTACTTCCAGGCTTTAGAGGACCATACATGGTTTTCTTCTTGACAATCTTGGCAGGGGGTGTGACACTCGCATCCTTCACTTTCCTGGATTTGAGCCTTTTTTCAATTCCAGGCACCACATTAGTAATGAGCTCATTGTCAGACAACTCATCTACATTAACCACATTCTCAACATTTTTATTTTCTACAGCTTTGGAGCCGGCAACATCTTCCTTAGTAGGGGAGTTCTTCTCAATATCTTGTTCAACATCCTCTTCCACTTCCTTTACAGCAGAAGCAACAAGCTTATCAAGTTTGCTTTCAGAAGTATCTTTCTTGGAGTTGGACGATTCAGTAGCACTTTTAGGATCATTTCTTTTGTCAGCTGGAGTAGGTATACGAGCAAGAGGGGTAGAAATCCCAGGCACAACAAAACCTTCATTTAACACTCTATCTACTAGCCTTCTAATGCTTCTATCAACATTGACAATCTCTTCTTTTTTCCTATCATCAGTAGCAGTAGAAGTATTACCTTTATCGTCTTTGGATTTCTTTGCAGGTGATGATCTGGGTTTCTTGACCTTCTTCTCAAGAGGTGGGATAGTTGTTAGAGGAGTAACGTCAAGTACTCTGTCAAGGGAGAGTTTCTCAGGGAGGCTGATAGATTTTGAGGAAGACGATGTATGATGTTGAGACATCTTTTAAGATTTTTGAGCAAAGGAATGAAGAATGACAAGGGTTCTTTGTCTGTATAGGAGAATGAAGAGTTTGTGAAAGTAGAAATATGTGATTTCATAGCATGTGGAAAACAATTTAAGACAATCTTGTAATGATTGCTTTTGAAATTTGATTTGTTGGAAATATAATATCACTTTAATGATATTCCCACACGCCTTTAATTGCTAAAAACCCTCATATAGGCAAATCCCTAATTTTCCTCTTAAGTTCTCAAACTGATTAGCATCCAAAGCCTTAGTGAAAATGTCAATCAGTTGTAATTCAGTGGCTACATGTTCTAAGGCAACAATCTTTTCTTCAACAAGCTCTCTTATGAAGTGATGAAGGATATTAATATATTTGGTCCTGCTGTGTTGAATAGAATTTTTTGATATGTTTATGACACTTAGATTGTCACAAAATAATTTCATTACATCTTGTTTGACAGTATATTTTGTTAACATTTGTTTCATCCAAACTAATTGAGAGCAACTGCTTCCTGCATCAATATACTCAGCCTCAGCAGTGGACAGAGACACACAATTTTGCTTCTTACTGAACCAATATATGAGATTATTTCCCAGAAAGAAGCATCCTCCTGATGTACTTTTTCTTTCATCAGCACTTTCTGCCCAATCAACATCACAATGACCAATTAAAGCAGAACTAGATCCATGAGATAAGAGAATACCATAGTCACTTGTCCCATTCACATATTTAAGAATTATCTTCACATGGTTGGCATGACTAACTTTGGGATCAACTTGATATCTAGCACACACCCCTATAGCAAAGGCAATGTCAAGTTTGTTAGCTGTGAGATATAGAAGACTGCTTATCATACTCCTGTAAAGACTTTGATCCACACTTACTCCTTTTTCATCTTTGAACAACTTCAGACGTGTGGGGGCAGGAGTTCTTTTGTGACTGACATTTTTCATCCTAAATTTCTTTACTATGTTCTTAGCATACTTGCTCTGAGATAGGAATATGGAATCTTCCATTTGTTTAACTTGCAGACCAAGAAAATAGGTTAATTCACCAACAAGGCTCATCTCAAATTCTGACTGCATTTGCTTGACAAAATGTTGAACCATCTCATTTAACATCCCACCAAACACAATATCATCAACATAAATCTTTGCAATCATGATTTTCCCTTCTTCTTCCTTGACAAAAAGAGTTTTGTCTATGCCACCTTTCCTGTATCCATTCTCACCAAGAAATTTTGTCAATCTCTCATACCAAGATCTTGGAGCCTGCTTTAATCCATACAAAGCTTTATTTAGTTTGTACACATGTTTAGGAAAACTTGGATCAACAAATACCTTAGGTTGTTCCACATAAACTTCTTCATTTAGATAGCCATTTAAGAATGCACTCTTTACATCCATATGAAACAATTTAAATTTCAGTATGCATGTAATTCCCAAGAGTAGTCTGATTGATTCAAGTCTGGCTATAGGAGCAAAGGTTTTATCAAAGTCAACTCCTTCAATTTGAGTGTATCCTTGTGCAACTAACCTTGCCTTATTTCTAGTGACCACCCCTTTTTCATCAGATTTATTCTTGTATACCCATTTAGTGCCATTCACATTTGTCCCTTCAGGTCTTGGATCTAGATCCCACACTTCATTTCTACTAAATTTTTCTATCTCTTCCTGCATGGAATTAATCCAGAACTCATCAGTTAGGGCCTCTTTGACATTCTTAGGCTTAATTTTTGACACAAAGCAAGAGTTTGATATCCTTTCTCTTGATCTGGTAGTAACTGATAACACGAAAATGTATAATATATTTGGCTTGATTAACATAATTTATGTCTCTGTTTTATTTTAATTTTGTTGCTTTATGTTGGTATTATGCTGGTATTTTAATGTGTTTCAGGAATTTGATATTTACAAGACTTGTTTGAGAAAAGGAAGAAAAAGGGGGTACAAATAAAGAAAAATAGGAAATATCTAAAAAGAAAAAAAGGCCCATTAGAAGAAATGAAAAACCCAAGGCCCACAAAGAAATAAGCGCGTGGCCCACATGTGCAAGGTGTGACGCTCGTCACACCCATCGTGATGATCGACATAAGCAAAAAAGGAAAGGGTGACGGTCTTCACCCACCAATGACGGTCAGCATGATATGCCCCACGCAACCTTGCCCCTTGTCACGAGACCTTTTCTAGCGCCACGTAACTAACTATCTGCGAAGTTTTCTCATAGTCAAATATCAAACCAACTGCTCCTACTTTTTCTCCATACACTAAGTCCTCTAAGACTGAAACCAACTAACCACTTTATCCTATGTTTTCTCCAACCAAGTCTTCCTTAATACTCTCTCCACGATGCCACTACCCCTATTTTCTCTCACCAAAACAAGTTATCAGAGGAGTATATATTGGAAACAGTTACCACAACAACAGGCTCTCTCTCTCTCTCTCTCGTCCATTTTTCCACATTTTTCGTTCGTAGCTTTTTCTTAGAATGTAAAAGTAATAGTTCTCCATATCGGGGGACTATTACCAAATTAGTTTTAGGATTTATTTCTACCGTTTAATTTATGTATCGAATCTGAGTTTGTCGGCTATTTCAATTCATGTTTTCTTTGTTTCCATTATCTGCATTTACAGGTTCTTCATTTTACCGCTTTATTATTATTATCATTGCTATTCTTTTTTATCGCATTATTTATTATTACTATTTTGTTTGTCAAATTTAATTTCTATGTCATTTTTCATCGTAACTATAATTATTCATGCGTTTTTAATTAGTAACATGTCTAGCTAAATAGTCTTGAGTCCAGTGTATGAGGACCGTTGTTGCCAACGGACTCGGTAGAAAATAATAGGTGCAAATTTATGATTAGAATTCTATTTTGGTTTTAATTTCCAAGTCTAATTTAAATATCCTTGTCACGAGAGTGAAAGATTATTTAACATGATTTTGCCACGAGAGTGAGAATTTAATTAAGGTTTAAGCCGAGACTGCGAGAGCGTGAGGAGCGAACCTGATAGTGGAAATTAGGCAACATATCTAAATACAACAAAAGTGCTTTAGATACGTTTAAGATATAATTGGCTTTCAAAATATATTTCGTAGTTACCGGGCGAGTGAGAGAAAAATCTTGAGACTAGGAAGTATGGCTTTAGTTAATAACATGAGAGCGTGAAACAAAGTCTTTAAGTTAGTATATTCTACGGAACTAAGTTATAGTCGTTATTAGTACCCGTTTTCTATAAGTCCTTCAAGAACGCGGAAATCATATCCCGGCCTCGTTTTAGTATTATTTTCAAACCTTTAGCATTTAGTACTTTTATTCCCCTTAATCAATTATTCATTAGCCATAGCTTTACAAAGTGACGATAAATTACGGTAGGTTGACATTGGTCTCTGTGGTTCGACAATCTTTTATATTACTTCGATATTTTTGTGCACTTGCAGACACATCAGTAACTCCATTATTTAGATCTTCTATGATGATCTCCTTAGGATGATCTCTCTGTATTCTAATTGAAGGCCCTTTATTGAGATGACTAGGCTCAGGATCTTCTTGAGGTGGATTAGAATCAATACTTCTGTCATTTGATTCTGTTGGAATATCAGACAAAGATGTTCCAACATCTTCCAAGACATCTTCATCATTCCATCCTCTATCATCAATAATAACTTATGGATTCCATCATAACCTTGGTTCTGGAGTTAAAGACTCTGTAAGCTCTTCTATTTGTAGAGTAACCCAGGAATATTCCTTCATCACTCTTGGGATCCATCTTCCTTCTTTGTTCCTGGTCTGCTAAGATGTAACATTTACTTCCAAAAACATGAAAGTATTTGATAGTAGGTTTTCTTCCCTTCCATATTTCATACAAATTGGATGAGGTGCCTTTCCTTAGAGTAACTCTGTTATGGATATAACACGCAGTATTCATAGCTTTAGCCCAAAAGTGGTAGGGTAACTTCTTAGCATAAATCATAGCTCTGGAAGATTCTTGAAGGGTTCTGTTTTTGCATTCCACAATCCCATTTTGCCGAGGATTAATGGGAGAGGAAAATTCATGACTGATTCCTCTAAAAGAGCAAAAATCAACAAACTTGTTGTTCTCAAATTCCTTTTCCATGATCACTTTTGATTTTGATGACATGACTATCTTTTCCCCTTTGAAGTTTTTGACAGAGATCTTTAAACACTTCAAAAGTTTCGGATTTTTCTCTGATAAAACTTATCCATGTGTACCTAGAGAAGTCATCTACAACCACATATGCATACTTCTTTCCACCAAGACTTTCAACCTGCATAGGTCCCATCAAGTCTCTGTTAATAAGTTCCAAAACTTTTGATGTAGTAAGATGTTGGATCTTCTGATGTGACATCTTAGCTTGCTTTCCAATCTGGCAGTCACCATATACTCTTCCTTCTTCTATCTTGAGCTTAGGAATCCCTCTCACAGCTTCTTCAGATATAATTCTTTTCATTCCTTTCAGATGCAAGTGTCCCAATTTTTGATGCCATAGTTTAAATTCATTTTCTTTGGCTAAAACACATGTTAAGGAGAAGTTCAACTCTTGAGGAAACCATAAATAACAATTGTCTTTAGATCTGATTCCTTTCATAATAACTTCATTCTTTTCATTGCAAACAAGCCATTCTTCCTTGTTGAAGTTAACTTTGAATCCTTGATCACACAATTGGCTTATACTTGTCAGGTTAGCTATTAACCCTTTAACAAGTAACACATCATCAAGCTTAGGGACCCCTGAACATTCCAGCTTGCCAACTCCTTTGATTTCACCTTTGGCTCTATCACCAAAAGTTATATAATTGGTGGAATAAGATTTGACATCTTTCAACAGATTATTGATACATGTCATGTGTCTATAATATCCACTGTCAAAGTACCAGTCATCTTTAGTTGATACTCTGAGAGAGGTATGAGCTATGAAACTAGTAACATTAGACTTGGGAACCCACTGTTTCTTCTTTTTTCTATTTTGGGGAATTTGATCAGTTTTGAAAAGAGGAGTAGTTTTAGGATATCCATATAACTTGAAACAAAAGGCCTTATATGACCAAGCCTTCCATAGTGATGACATCTCCAGGGCTGGGAGTTCCCTCTGGAGTGATTAAACTTTTTCTTTCCATGATGTCCTTTCTTACCATGATGTTTAGACATTTGATTTTACATCCTTGGTTTAGACTCTAATGAAAGTTCTTCTGAATTTGGTTCCTTTTTTTCATTAAACCCTAAACCACTCTTGTCTCCTGTTACTCTTCCTGCTTGAAGAATTTCATCTAATGTGTCATACACATTATTCAACATCTTGACAGATTTGACCATTATCAAGGTTTGAATTCAAAGAAGTCACTTCACTTTCTAGATTTGAAATAGTTTTTAGATGCTCTTCCCTTTCATCCTTTAGCTGAGTTATGAGGGCTTTATGTTTCTCCCCTTCTAGTCACACTTCTGCACTTCTGAGACATAATTCTTTGTATGAGGCAGCTAACTCATCAAAGGTTAGTTCCCCATTACTAGACTCTTCATCAGATACATATTTGCGTGTCAATGCTTTAACATACTTGGCAGATTCTTCAAGATCACTTTCTGAGTCCTCTTCAGACCAAGTAACAAATATATTTTTCTTCTGTTTCTTAAGATATGTAGGACATTCATCTCTAATGTGACCAAAGCCTTCACATTCATGACATTGTATTCCTTTCCCTTGAGTGGATTTTTCTTCAGCCCTTTTTCTTCCAAACTCATTTGACTTATGGATATCAGATGAGATGTTCTTGACATTTGATCTTTGGTTCCTATCCATTTGTTGTACCCCAAAATTTTCCCTCTCATTTATCAAAACTTTTCTCACAAGATCTCTTTGACCCAAGATTGGATTAGGGTTTGGTCAGCTCAGGACGTATCTTCTTACACTGATAACCCAAAAGTAGGGTTTGAGTTTGCACAAGGATTTTTGGACTATCAATGCTTCATATGACTTTCAAACATCATTATGAATCCCTAAGATCACTCATGACAAGTTTCAAGCCTTGAATCACATTTTTGATCAGTCAATTGGACAGTTGACCTAAAAATCAGTTGTATTGGAGAAAAAGTCAACCATGGCCAATTTACAGTCAAAATTTATAATTTTTGATCCACATCAACATTTTAAACTCACACATATCATTTGGTCAAGTTTGGATCACAATTCCCCAAGAAATTTGATCAAATCACAAAAAAGGGCAAAATGGTCAAAATTAGAGTTTTGACTGAGGAAGGGAAATTTCTGATTTTTAACTTAGCAAATGACCAATTAAATTCAAGCATTATTTTAAGGATTCAATGGCATCATCTTGACTTAATTACATGGCTCAAAACATCTCAAATTCATTGGATTGATAGATGAATTTTGCAGTCAACTGATCAAAAGTCAACTGTATACTGAAAAGTCAAACTTTGACTTTTTGGTCAAAATCAAGTGCCAAGGGTCATAACTCATCAAAACATGTCAAAATGTGAAACTTGTTCACCAAGAAAACCAAATTTGAAAATTAGGGTTTGAATTTGAAAATTTTCCTAACTTAGAAATTTTCCAAGTATAGAAAATTTTCTTATTTTTTCTCAATTTTACACCACTTTTTCACCATGATGCATAATGATTAAAGAAAAGTTCCCAACATGAAAGTTGTAGAGATCCATGAAATCTACAACTTTTCTTCACACACTTTTCCCTAAAGATGCTTGGATCTCAAGATATAAATTTGTGAATACATGGTCATGAACTTGTTAACTTAGTGAAATTTTGCCCTAATTTAGGCAGGTTTTGGACCCAACTTCATGGGAACTTTTCACCTAGTTCCAAGAGGTATCTCAAAATCCATTTCAAATATGAATTATATAGCACATTTCAAGCTTTCCAAAATGTCCAAGAACTCCTCAAGATCATTTTTGAGTAGGGAGAATCGAAGAGAGGAAGTTGGCATTTTCTCACTTTTTGTTCAAGCCATTTCATGAAGAACCATGTTGCAAATCAATCCTATGCTGGCTAATTCATGCTGTACAGGTCCTAAAATTGTTCCACACTCCTTAATTAAATGCTTACTCAGTTGACAAATCTTTGATCCATGCTTTTGAACCTTTATCCAACTTGTAATTCCATTTATGGCAAAAAGGTTCCGTTGCCATTTTGAAAAAGAGCAACTTTTGCAAACTTTACAATTTTGAGCTTTGAACTTGTCCCCTTGGTGCATACAAGTCTCACAGGTCTCAAGTAAGTTGTACAAACTGATACCAACCCTAAGGGAGCAAGTACAAGCATGGCAAGTATAGTCACTTCACTTTACTTCAAATGCAAGGAAAGTTGCAAAAAGGCTAGAGCTTGCAGATCTGTTGGAGGGTTGACATCAAACCATTTCAATACTAATATAAAAACATTATGCAACACAATACACGTGAAGCAAGGACCTGAAACACTCCCAAGCTAAAAAACACCAAAAATCTGTTCAAACCTACAGTTTCTGCACAAGCATATCCATCTTCCATTTGGCTCGTGCATTTTGAGTTTGGATCATTCAAACACATTATATACTTGATACATAGTCAATCCAGGCCTTCATCCCTGTTCTGTAATCACTCCTCCACCATCTGCCATTGTTGACTTCAGAGCTTGCAACTTGACTTGGCCAAGGAGTTCCAGCTACTTTCAGAGCCAGGCAAGGCAAGGGTTGGGATACATCCAGGGAAGTGCAAGGAAGCTCAAGCAAGCATCAAACCTCCCTCAAACTCATCACAGTTTCATCCACGATTCCAGCTGAAGGAGGTAAAATCTCAAACTTTATCTCTTTGTACAGGCAACCTTGGGCCACGATTTGTGAATAAAAAATGTAGTCCTTATCATAACGAAGTTGTACATACCATTACCTTGCATTGATTTTACTTGTGCTGAGAGAATTTAAAACTTGAAATTTCTGGAAATATTAGGTCAAGATTTAGGGCTTTCAAAATTCTTTTTGTTCTTTGATTAATAGTTCATATAACTTATATGGTTGGAATCGTGAGTTTAAGCACTACAATTTTCATGGAAGTATGAGAGAGTTACAAGGTGTCTGGCTAAAGCTTGAGGAAGAAGATGAAATAGGGCAAGAGCGCGTTTTGGAATATGTTATTTTCGTTTTCACTCTTTTTCTTTTCCATTTCATTTTTTTTGCAGGATGGGCTTGGTCTGTTGGGCCAGGAGTTTTTGCTAGTACACTACCACCAATTCTACTACATTACCTCCCCTTTACTAACTTTCTATATTTTATTTTTTTATTTGTTTTATTTTCTTATTTAATATTTTAAATATTTTCTTTAATACAAAAAATCCCAAAAAATATAAATTAATAATGTTACACTTTTATTTTTTTTATTATTTTTTTTATTTTATTTCTCACATAAAAAATATATTTTATTTTAATAGGATATCATTTATTTTCTTAATAAATTTGTAAATATAAACATATTTAGTTCAATTTATTTTGCATTTCATACTTATAAATACTTATTTTTGCATATATATAATTTTATATTTTATTACAATATTATTTATTATTTTTATACAAAAAATACACAAAATAATATCTATAAAGACTTTGTTTTCTCTTAAATAATAATTAGGGTTAACCCCCTTTTAAAAATTATTTTCTTTACCTTATATTTTTAGGTTTAGATGAAATCTTCTTTTATATAAAAACAAGACACAAAAATCTTTTTACATGTACATTGCATTACATTTTCTTTTAATATTGTATTGTATTTACTCTAATACGTACAAATTCGATTTGGTTGTAATAATTTATTTAGGTTTATATTCTTGCAAATCCCCATTTAAATTTGTATTCCCCCCTCCCATAAATTGTTGTAATAGTTTAGAAATATTTACATTATGCAATTTATCGCTTTATATGCCATGATTAGTAATTAGGGTTTGTATGACAGGAACAAAACAAAGCAAAATAGAACACCCTAAATACAAGACAAAATCAAAGCATGAAAATCATACACTTGCACACAAACACCCTTAGGGTTTCTCCACTTGGTTGCCTAAAAAATGGTCATGTTACGCATGCGAAGTATCTTGGCAAAACAAAACAAATATAAGATCATAGTCCCTCGATGACGCTATTCAAGGTTGCCTTACAAAGAATGATCTTGGTCCCTCAAAAAAAATGCTAAGATACTTTGCAAACATTTCTAATCATGGTTATACGATGACCCACGCCCGTCCCGTTAACATCCAAAGATAGGGTTGCTTACCAAATCAATGGTAAGACGACAATGTCAAAGGAATAGAAAATACATAAGAAAGACATTTGAGTAGGTAAATGGCTTCTAGTTACTTGCTCTATTTCAAACAAACAATCCTTGCTATTTTCCAAAACACACACACATTTCAAAAACATCTTACAAACATTGAAAACATTTTCAAAAAGACAAACATCTTTGTATACATTCTTACAAACGAGAATCATTACAAAGGTTGCCTAAACGAATGACCTCTTTTACAAAATACTTTCAAAAACACACCAAACACAATTTCAAACAAACAAAAGCAAGTGATCTAAGCAAGTAACTAAGAGCCCATGGAAAACCATGGATGAAAAGGATGATAATACCTTCCCTTTTCATAATCTACCCCCCCGAACTCAAGAAAACATCTCAAAGGTCTTTCCTGTGCTTTTTCACGTTTCCTTTTGGATAAAAGAAAAGTCGGTGGCGACTCTTGCTAACCACAACATTTGCGATAAAATGCAAAACCTCAAGTTAGTTCTCCCACCGCATCACAGAACTGGCGACTCTGCTGGGGAATTTTATAAAAAGTGGGGTTACCTTAGGGTTTAGATCACATTTACTTGCTTCCATTTGTTTGACTTGTTTGCTTTACATTATGGCTCTTTATTTGGGTTTGAATCCTCCACCCGGATTTGGGAAACATTATAGGTAAATAGCAATACGTTGTGGAAACTGTGCGGGGTATACCGACATTGTCTAAGCAATAGCTATGTTAGTGTGACATATTTATGAGTACCGGTAGCCTTTGAGTTAATCAAAGAGAATACGGGGCCACTGAGTGATGTCATGAAGCACTAATGAACTTCTAGAACCCTTTACTTGACCAACTTGGCCTTTAGGATGTAGTGAGATGACCGACTTTGGTGCCGTCCGAAGTTGGTAGATACTCGATACTACACTCATTGAGGTTTGGTTTCTTGGGATATTTCGGTCGCCATTAAAGAGGCTTGAGCTGAAACAATGACCAAGGAAACAATCCAGTGATATTGAGCTCCTTAGAACCCGGTTACTATTATTAAGATAGGTTGAGCCAACTAAACTTCAAGAGGGTACTTACCTATAAAGCCCCATGCAAGCCTAAACTAAGAACTTGTTTATTTTGCTTGTATATGCATACTTGTACATAACATCATGGACATCATGAACATCATATGCATTCACTAACCATTTCAAGGATTTTGGAGATTCATCTTTGTTCTTGTTTTGTAGGATATGGATTCACTTTGTAGGAAAACTATCCAAATCAACCTTGTAAGAATTCCTACACAACTCAAGGAGCTAGCTTCAAGGATCCCTGAGAACTCTCCATTCACCGAGAGGCATGGTCGTCTACTTTACTTGGTCACCTCCAACACAGAGGAGGATATGATGAAGGTTCTCTTCCAGTTCTTTGACCCTTTGCATCATTGCTTCACATTTCCTGACTATCAGCTTGTGCCTACTTTGGAAGAATTCTCTCAACTCTTGAGGATTCCTATTCTCAATCAACTACCTTTCAAAGGTACAGAAAGAGATTCAAATCCAGAAGAGATTGCTCAAGCCCTACACTTGCACTCATCTGATGTCACAACTTATTGGGAAACTAGAAGTGGTGTCAAAGGTTTCTTGGCAAAGTTTTTGTTTGAGAAAGCCCAAAGCTGTTGGAATTCCCTAGACTTGCAAGCTTTTAAGTAGATTGTGGCTCTTCTTATCTATGGGATGGTCTTGTTCGCCAATCCTGACTAACTCATAGATGTGAGTGCCGTCAAAATCTTCATGTCACGCAATCCAGTGCCTACATTACTGGGGGATATCCTACACTCTTTTCACACTCGTACAATGAGGAAAAGAGGGGTCCTTATGTGTTGCACTCCCCTCCTGGCAAGATGGTTTATTTCTCATCTTCCCCAATCAGTCTTAAAGAATGAGCAAGGATTAAGGTGGTCACAAAGGTTAATGACACTCAAGCATTCAGATATTCATTGGTGCTCTCGATCCAAAGAAAATGTTATCATTATTGACCGTTGTGGGGAATTCCCTAATGTCCCTCTACTTGGCATTAGGGGAGGCATCACCTACAACCCATGCTTAGCTCTAAGACAGTTTGGTTATGCCCGATGGGATGGCCCACATGATATGTTGATTCAAGGCTTGGTGTTCGACTACGACAACGACGATCAAGGTCTTCGCCAGAGATTTATCCAAGCTTGGAGGATGTTAAACAAGGTGGATAGCAAGACTTTGGGACACAATAATTCCATCCCTCTTGAGCCTTACCTCAAGTGGGTACGAATCCGCGCTCAAAGTCTTATGATGCCTTATCCTTCCATTCTCCCGGTGATTATTGAGCCTGTTAAGGAAGGAGAAGTTCCATACACTATCCTACATCCTGACATGCCCACATCACTCGAAGATCTACAAAGGGATTGGATACAACTCAAAGGAGAGCGAGATAATTTTGAAGCCCAATTATACGCAAGCGAGAAGAAGGTTTTGGAACTCACTAGGCTACTTCATGAGGAGCAGACTCTAAATACCTACATAGCACCAAAGAGGATGCGCAATACTTTTTTATCTTAGAATTTTGTATTATTTTTCCCAAGGGGCATTGAAGTACTCAAATTCGATTTTATTAATATAACGTGTGTTTCTTTTTTTGTTTAAAACAAATTTGAATTTTTTAAATCCTTGAAAGCATTGCATGTATACATATCATTCATCATGACATAAACAGGTCTTTTACAACCAATTTCCTCATCTCTCTACTATTTATTTCAGTAAGATGGATCTCGAACAGACGGTCAAAGATCTTCAAGCTCAAAACACGCAGTTTCAACAGTTACTCATGACCCTAGCCAAGGGGCAAGATGAGTTAAAGACTCTGTTAGCTGAAGAGAGAAAGAAGAAACCAAATAAAGCCACTGGGGTTTTGAATATGAGGAGAAGATTTCAGGGACAGACTAGAAGGACCTTAAATTTTGCAACCACTTCCGGGGAAGGAGAATGGAAAGGAAAAGAAACAACGGTACCATCAGAATCTGAAAAAGAGGAAGAAGAGGAAGACTACTCTGAAGAGCAATACTCTCCGGCTGATGATAAGTACATACATCTTGAAGAGAGTTTAAGCGCTATGGAAATACAAAGGGTACCAGGTCTAAACTTTGAAGAATTGGGGCTAGTATCGGGAATTGTGATCCCACCAAAGTTCAAAGTGCCGTTGTTTGCAAAATATGATGGGGTGTCATGTCCTAAAATGCACCTCCGATCATACGTGAGAAATATTCAGCCGCACTCTACCGATAAAGACCTGTGGGTGCATTTTTTCCAAGATAGTTTATCTGGAATACAACTCGATTGGTTTTACCAATTAGAAAGGAACGACGTTCACAACTGGGAAGACCTTGCCGCAGCTTTCTATAAACAGTACCAGTATAATGTAGATTTGGCGCCTACCCGTACTCAACTTTAGAGTATGGCTATGGCTTCAAATGAAGGTTTCAAAGATTACGCACAAAAGTGGAGAGATCTAGCGGGGAGAGTGCAACCCCCTATGTATGAAAGGGAGTTGGTGGATATGTTCTTAGGTACTCTATTGGGCCCTTTCTTCAACCATTTGATTGGGAGTTCATCTGCTGGATTTACTGAGTTAATATTAACCGAAGAAAGGGTGGAAGCTGGCATAAAAAGCGGAAAGATTCAGAAAGATTAATCTGCCTCTACAGCTGTGAGAAAGCCTTTCACTGGAAAGAAGGAGGTATCTGCTGTTTATCCATAAAGGAACCAAGGGAGAGCTGAACGCCGACCAATGGTAGGGGCCGTTATGATCCCAAAATCTACATCTAATCAACCAATAAGTAACCAACCAAGGGTGGAAAGGCCAGTCCGACAATTCACCAGAATTAATATGACTCTAGCCCAAGTTTTACCACATCTGCTGAAATCCAATTTGGTGACTTTGAAGGAGGCTCCAAAGAATACCAACACGACGTCCCCTCATTATCACCCGAATGCCAGATGCGCATACCATTCCGAAAGTCCGGGCCACGACACCAGCAACTATTGGGCCTTAAAGAACAAAATTCAGGACCTCATAGATGCAAAAGAGATTGAGTTTGAGGCGCCAGAGAAACCAAATGTCATTTCCGCTTGTTGTACCCCAAAATTTGCCCTCCCATTTCCCCAACATTTTCTCATCACAAGACCCTTGAAGATCAGGATCCAGTTAGGGTTTCCTCTGCTCAAGACTTCTCCTTGCACTGTGGACTCAAATTAGGGTTTGTGTTTGCCCAAGGATGTTTTGACCTAAAATGCCTAAGATGACTTTCATGTTTCATGTTTCATGTTGGACTCCCAAGTTTACCCATACCAAGTTTCAAGTCTTGATTCCAAGTTTTGCCCAGTCAATTGGACAGTTGACCTAGAAATCAGCTGTATTGGAGAAAAAGTCAACTGTGGCCAATTGATAGTCAAACCTCATGATTTTTAACCCACATCAACATATTGAACTCATATGGACCATTTGATCAAGTTTGGATCACAATTCCACAAGAAATTTGATCAGATCACCAAAAGGGCAAAATGGTCATTTTTAGGGTTTTGACTGCACAAAGGCAATTTTTGACTGTTTGACCTAGCCAATGGCAAACCAAGCTTACATATGGACTCAAGGACTCAATGAAATGATCTTGACACATTCATCAAGCTCAAAAGATCCCAAGTACACAAGATTGACAGTTGAATTTCCCAGTCAATTGATCAATTTTGACTGTATACTGAAAAGTCAAACTTTGACTTTTTGGTCAAAATCAAGAGTCAAGATTCATTTTTCATCAAAATATATCAAATCATGAAACTTGTTCACCAAGAAATCAAAAAATGCAAATTAGGGTTAGAAAATGGAATTTTTCATAACTTAGAATTTTTTCTAAGTTATGAGAAACCCTAATTTTTTCCCAACTTTGCCCCATCTTTTCACCAAGATCCATTTGGATTCAAACAAAAGTCAAAACATGAAAGTTGTAGCTTGTTTCATAATCTACAACTTTGATTCACAAAGTTTTCTCATTTGAAGCTTGTATCTCAAGTTACAATTTTTTGAATAAGGGCACTAAACCATTTTTAACTTAGTGGAATTTTAACCTATTTTGACAAGGTTTTCTACCCCACTTCAAGGCCATCTTTCATACCCTTCCACTTGGAATTTCAACTTGCATTTCAAAGATGTATTGTAGTACACATTCCAAGCTTTCCAAAATGTCAAAGAACTCATCAAACAACCTCATAACTTGAGAGATTCGAATTTCACAAGTTGGCAAAAATTCACTTTTGTTCTTCATCAAAACATGTTCATAATCTTGCAAATTTGAAATCAGTTTGCTTTATGCTTGATTACAGGTCCTTGAACCATTCCATACTCAATAATTTAATGCATATTCAATGTATTAAGGTGTTGTTCTTTGAGTGCAAGCATTGTATGCAAGATTAATCCTAAACTAGATAAAGTGAACTTTCCATTTTTGAAAAGATTAACTATATGTCCAATTGCAAATCAAGAAAGTACATGGAAAATCTGCTTGGCACAAGATTATGTGCATAACACACTGATCAAGAGAGGATTATGCAGCACATTAGGGGGTCCTCTACTGACCTAGAAATCCAAGTTGCATTTGTTTGCTTCAAGTTCAAGAAAAGTCCATAACTTGTACCAACTCTCTCTTCAGCTTACAAACACAAGAAAGAAGTTATCAAACACATTCCATAGAACATATCCAAGCTAACACACGAGCCCTTGGCCTCTAAAACACTCCCATTGCCCTAATCACCTTGAAACTGCTCAAACAGGGGAGCCCCTGCAGATTTAGTGCTATCTCTCAATCCCTTCAAGCATTCTTGCCCAAACCTGTTCCTCTACCTTCCTTACAACCTATGCAAGCTAACCATGACTTGAAACCTGACCTGTAACACCTCCAAGCCACTTCACCATTTTTAAATTTCTGTTTTGCAGTTGGAGTTCACTAGCTCGATTCAGGGAGTTTCAAGACAAAGTAGGACTTGGAAAAGCATCCTTACACTTCAAGGAAGCTATACAAGTCATCATTTCACTCTGAAACATCCTCCATTGCAAAGCTCGATTCCAACTGAACAGGTACATTCATGAAGTTCTATCTCCCTTATTAGGCATTGTTAGCTTTAGGTTTGTGAAGAAAACATGTCACAATCATAGCCCTGAACATGCTCATATGATTAGATTTCATTTATATTTCGTGTGCTTAGAGAATTTCATGTCTGAACATTGATGAAAAGTTAGGTCAGAAATTGGGGGAGGAGAAATTCTCCCTCATCTTAGAGAGTTAGGTCAAGTTCTTTACATGGTTGAAACCGTCTCTTAATGCTCTACACTTTTCATGTTATGAGTTTTGCTTGAAAGTCCAGGAATCCAGAGATAAAAAACGCGTGTTTGCTTGAAGGATATTGTTCAGAGGTTGAAGAAGACAAGTCTTCTGGGCTGGGCCTGGAAACTTTTCTTATTTGCACCACTTTTTTTTGATTCACACCCCCTGAGCCCATTTGTTCATTTTTTAACATTTTTGACTTTTTCCTTTTTTGTTTGACTTGTTTATTTTTTCCCAGCACATTAAAATTTTGAAAATATTTTTTCCATCATTTTTGTATTTATTGCATATTTATTTATTTATTTCCTTTGTTTGTATATAAATATTATATATATACTATTATTAGAATAAATAGAAAAAATAGTAAAAATACATTTTTTATTTTTATTTACCTTCTAAAAATATTTCACACAAAAATACTTTTATTTTATTTTATTTTGTTAAAATATTAAATATATATTATTTTGTGTATAAGGTATATTTAAGACTTAATATATATATATATATATATATATATATATATATATATATATATATATATATATATATATATATATATATATATATATATATATATATATATATATATATATATATATATATATATATATATATATATATATATATATATATATATATATATATATATATATATATATATATATATATATATATATATATATATATATATATATATATATATATATATATATATATATATATATATATATGTTTATTAATATATTTAAGTTAAAATATAAAAATACTTGAATTTTTCATTTTATTAATATTTGATACAAAAATACTTTTTTTCATAATATACTTCATTTTATTTTTATTTTTGTAAATAATAAATAAATACTTATATTAAATTAGATAATAATACATTTTCTTTAAAATTAGGGTTTTTGCCCTAAAAGTTGAAAATACTCAAAATAATACCTTTTTATTTTCTTATTTTATTTTACATAAACCATACTTTTTTTTCATACACATAAAAACTTTCTCTTTGCATTTTGCATATTTATTTAATTTCCATTTAATTATGCAATTTGTTTATCTTGCAAATATTCAAAATTGATGTAATAATTTAGATTTAAATTCTTGTCAATATCCCCATTTGAACATTTGTACCCCCTTTCCCCTATTTGGTTTTGTAATAGCTTAGTAATTTAAATTTCGCACTTTATACGCTTTCTAATTATGCCATGTTAGAATTAGGGTTTGTATGCGAAAAAACGATAAAAAATAGTTATGACCTAATCTCAAGATAAACAAGCATGAAAATGGACACACAAATCACACTTGCACCCCCTAGGGTATTCCACTTGTTGCCTTTCAAAATTGGGCCATATTGTATGTTGAACTTCTTTGGGCAAAGCAAACAATTTGAATGATCATAGTCCCTCGATAAAACTTTTCAAAACAAACAAAAACAAATGATCAAGTCCCTTAAAGAAAATTGCCCAAAGACATTTAACGCCGTTGCAATTATGGTCTAAACGATGACCCGCGCCTGTCCCTTTCACATCCTAACATAAGGTTGTCCACCAAATCCAATGGTGGAACAAACTTGTTAAAAGGGTTAAGACATAGCAATAATATTTTGATAAATTTAGGAGTAGATAACCTCTTAGTTACTTGAATCAAACTTGCAAAACAAAACACTTGCCTAATTTCAAAACCATACCTCACAACACTTACAAAACAAACTTTCAAAAGCAAATGAAAACCTTTTCAAAAGACGTACATCTTTGTATACATCCCCACATGGATCATTACAAAGGTTGCCTCCACTTTGGCTTCTTTTCAAAACATTTTCAAACCCACACACTCAAGCACCATTTAAAACAATTGAAAACAAAAGGCAAGTGATCTAAGCAAGTAACTAAGAGCCCATGGATAACCATGGATAGAAAGGGTGCTAATACCTTCCCTTTCTATAATCTACTCCCCGAACCCAAGAAAACATATCAAAAGGTTTTTGCTGTGCTTTTTAACCTTTCCTTAGGATAAAATAAAAAGTCGGTGGCGACTCTTGCTAACCGCAACATTTGCGAATACAAACGCAAAACCATAGTCAGTTCTCCCACCGTATCACAGAACTGGCGACTCTGCTGGGGAATTCTTTAAAAGTGGAGTAACCTTAGGGCTTAGATCACCTTTGTTTTCAATTGTTTGCTTTGTTTGCTTTTATATTTGTGGGCTTTGCATCGGAGTTTCATAGATCCTAACCCGGATCTGGGACATACCCTTTTTAGGTAGCATAATCTGTGAGGGACCTGTCCGGCGTAGACCGACATGGGTGAAGCAGTGGCTACGTTGGTGTGGCATCTTAGTCTGTACCTATATCCCTTGTGTTGCAACGGGGAGAATATAGGTCTTCTAAGGGGTCATTAAGCACCAACCAACCTTAGAACCCTAAATTGACCAACTTGGCTATTAAGACAGTAGCAGTATGCTACACTCATTGAGGCTAAACTCTCGAGATGGTTCTGGCCGCGAGAAAAGATTGCGATGCTGGAGTTATGACCGATTGAGGGTAGCCAATGATTTGAGATCCTCTAGAACCCGGTTACTTTCGATAGGACAGGTTTTAACCAACAAAACCAAAATAGGGTAATACCTGAAACTCATGCTGGCCTGAAACCTAAGGGTGTCTTGTGTGACTTGTGTGCCTTATTTACCTATGTGAATACTTGTGGTGTGCTTCATCATAGCATCATGCCATCATACCATTGCATGCATCCTGTATAAAGGGCTAACCCATTTCAAAGACAAAAAGGTTTCATCTTTGCTCTGTTTTGTAGGACATCATGATACCCGTGCGTAGGAATACTGTCCAACTCAACTTTGTTCAACCACCAGTGTTACTCAAGGATTTGGTTGGAAGGATTCCAAACACTTCTTCCTTCATCAACAGACATGGGTCTCTCCTTGGCTTGATCACTGCAAAATGGGACCAACAACTGATAAGTGTTCTGACCCAGTTTTATGACCCTTTGTATCATTGTTTCACCTTTCAAGACTTCCAGCTGGTTCCTACCCTGGAAGAATTCTCTTACCTGCTTGGGATCCCGGTCTTGGAACAAACTCCATTCACTGGTTTGGAAAAGACTCTTAGGCCTGAAGAGATTGCTGCAATTCTCCCTTTGACCAAGGAAGAGGTATTGTCCAACTGGGAAACTAGAAATGGGATCAAGGGCTTTTTGGTCAAATTTCTGGTTAGCAAGGCTAATGATTTCTGGAATGACTTGGACTTCAAGGCATACGAGGATATTCTGGCTCTTTTGATCTATGGACTGGTATTGTTTCCCAACCCTGACACTTTTATCAGTATCCATGTCATAAGGATCTTCATGTCTCGGAATCCGGTACCCACCCTTTTGGGTGATATTCTACAACAACTCTATGCTCGTACTGCTCGAAAGCGGGGAACTCCGTGGTGTTGTGCTCCTTTGCTAGTAAGGTGGTTTATTTCGCACCTTCCTAAGTTCGTGCTGAAGAATGAAGAAGGAAAAGGTTGGGCTCGGAGGTTAATGGCTCTTACCGATAATGACATCACCTGGACTCTCAGAGGTTTGGACGAGGTAGCTGTTATTGACCGTTGCGGAGAATACCCTAACGTTCCGTTGATTGGTATCCAAGGAGGAATCTCTTACAATCCGTGCTTAGCTCTCTGTCAGTTTGGAAGAGCCAGAGGAGATGGGCCTCATGAATTGCTGGTTCCTCACTTCCATTTTGAGTTTCAGGCAGACAGTGACAAAATACGCCAGGGATTCATTAGAGCCTGGGACAGAATCCACAAAGCCAACCCACATGAGTTGGGACCGAAGACTTCTCTGCCATTGAAGCCCTATTGCAAATGGGTCCGCATCCGTGCTCAAAGGTTAGGTATGCCCTACGAAGCTGTTAGACCTCTCATTCTTGAGTCTCCTGTTGAAGATGGGGTTCCTCCAACTGTCCTCCCTCCTCAGATACCTACTGATTTTGACACCATGAAGAGATCTTGGGCACAGCTAAAGGAAGAACGAGATTTCTATCGGGAGAAGTTCAACGAGCAGGAATGGAAGATCCAGAGGCTGACTAAGCAATTGGAGGAAGAACGGGTCCTGAACAACTACATCAACACTGAAAAGAGGAGGCCATGGGAGCATTGATGAGCTTTGGATGTTTCCTTTTATAGTTTATTTCCTTTCCAGTATTTCTCATTCCTGTAATGCCTAAGGGCAAATTGTTGAACAATTGAAAATCTTAATCTAATGAAGTGTGTTTCCCTTTTTGTCTACAAAGTTGAATCTTGTTTGTCTTTGAAAACATAAAACATATGCATTCCATTGCACCATATGCATAGCAGGTACCCTATTTCACAGGATGCTTAATCTCCTTCGCTGTTTATTTTGAACAGTCATCATGAATCCAGACTCCTCCAGTGAGCAAGCAATCAAGGCCCTCCAGGCCCAAAATGCACAGTTTCAAGAGATGGTCCTAAGCCTAGCCCAAGGTCAGCAAGAGTTGAAGACTCTACTCCTGAAGAAGAAGAAGAAAAAGAGGACTGCATTGTTCAACGCCGGATGCAGGTTTGGGAACACACTCCACAATGAAGCTGATCCAACTACTTCTTCTGCTGAGAAAAACAGTCCCCAAGGGGGAGGAGCTCCTAGTCCCGCAGTCTCCGACAACGAGACGGACTATAACGACGAACAATACCCACCTGCTGCTGACAGATACAAGCAATTGGAGGACCGCTTGAGCGCCATGGAAATTCAGAACGTACCGGGGCTGGATTTCGGAGATTTGGGGTTATCTTCTGGGGTAGTAATTCCACACAAGTTTAAGGCGCCTGCCTTCGCCAAGTATGATGGGGTCTCCTGCCCAAAGCTGCATCTGAGGTCGTACGTAAGGAACATCCAACCTTACACGGCGGATAAGAACCTCTGGATTCACTTCTTCCAAGATAGCCTCTCGGGGTCACAACTTGAATGGTTCTACCAATTAGATGGAGCTAGCATCCGACACTGGGAAGATTTGGCAACTGCATTCTACAGACAATACCAATACAATTCTGATCTCGCTCCTACGCGTACCCAACTTCAGGGTATGTCTCTAGGAACGGGTGAAGGGTTCAAAGAGTACACTCAAAAATGGAGAGATTTGGCTGGCAGGGTGCAGCCTCCATTAACTGATCGTGAGCTGGTTGATATGTTTCTAGGGACGCTGTCTGGTCCGTTTTTCAATCATTTGGTTGGTAACTCCTCCGCTGGGTTTACAGATTTGATATTGACAGGAGAAAGAATTGAAGCTGGCATCAGGTCAGGCAAGATACAAAAGGCTGCCTCCACAAGTGCTGAGAAGAGGCCGTTTAAGAAAGAAGCAAGTGCCGTCTATGGTACTAGAAGACAAGTCAAGCCCGAAAGTCGCCAAGCCGTCAATGCTTTGGTCATCTCAAAACCTGTTGCTGCTCCTCAGCAGTACAATCAACAAAGAAGCGAAAGGCCCAAGAGGCAGTATACTCGACTGAGTATGACCTTATCTCAAATTTTACCCCAACTGTTATCCACCAACCTGGTGACCCTCAAAGAAGCTCCTAAGGTCGTCAACACTGCGTCTCCTAAGTACAACCCAAATGCCCGGTGTGCTTATCATTCTGATAGTCCCGGGCACACTACTGATGATTGCTGGGCCCTGAGAAACAAAGTGCAAGATCTGATCGACGCAAAGGAAATTCAGTTCGAAGCGCCAGAGAGACCAAATGTTGTAACTGCTCCTATGCCCCAGCATAGGGTAAATGCCATTGAGGAGGAATTGTATGCTGTTTCGGTAAATGAAGTTGTTACCCCTCTAAAGACCATCAAGAAGAACCTACTGCGGGCTGGTTTATTTCCGGGTTGCAGTGAAGGTTGCCTGTTCTGTGCTGTTTCCCTATCTGGTTGTCCCTTGTTGAGGTTAGGCGTCCAAAGCCTAATGGATAGCAAGGAGATTCTATTCAAGAAGTCTGCTGTTCAGTTGGTTCCGGTAAAGGAAGTTTCTGTGGTTACCATCTTCAATAATCCAATCAAGGCTCTCCCAAAGAAGCCTGTTCAAATCATGACTGTTGCACCTGTGATTATTACTGTTCCGGGGCCTCTCCCCTACGTATCTGATAAAGCTGTACCCTGGCATTATGGGGCGGACGTATATGTGAATGGAATCAAACAAGAATTCGACACTAGCACCAGTATCTGTGATATCACTGGTCCAGCCAAGGTCACCCGCAGTGGCAGGCTCTTCTCGCCTGACATTGCACCGCCCGCTATTAGAAAACCCCTCCTTATAAAACCTACAAGTTTACCTGTTCCTGTTGCTGATCAAGTTGTGTCCCCTGCTGCCGAGTCATCTAATGCTCGGGGCAAAGAGATTGAAGAAGAGCCTGCCCGGATGGAGGCACCGATACCTATAAATGCTGAGGCCTCCCAACAAGAAGTGGAGGAGATCCTGAAAATAATAAAGAAAAGTGATTTCAATGTTGTCGAGCAGCTGGGGCATACGCCCTCCAAGATCTCCATGCTCTCCTTATTACTATGCTCCGAGGCCCATGCTAAGGCCTTAATCTCATTTCTCAAGACAGCCCATGTGCCGCAGGAGACGTCTGCAGTCCAGTTCACTGATTGCGTAGCAAATCTGACAGCAGACAATGGCTTGGGTTTTTCAGATGCTGACCTGACTGCGAAGGGAAGAGACCACAATGATGCCCTGCATGTCTCTATCGAATGCAGGGGCACTACTCTGGCGCATGTATTAGTGGATACTGGTTCTTCCTTGAATGTTCTACCGAAAAAGGCTTTAGACCGTTTGGATTATGAAGGCCTGGAACTAAAACCCAGCCATATCATCGTCAGGGCCTTTGACGGTTCAAAAAGGATGGTTCATGGGGAGGTTGACATCCCTATCCGTGTGGGCTCTCAAGTATTTGACTCTACTTTTTATGTGATGGATATACGTCCATCGTACTCTTGTCTACTGGGTCGACCTTGGATCCATAAAGCTGGGGCAGTGACCTCCACCTTGCACCAGAAGCTGAAGTATCCCGTCAGGGGGAAGATCGTCACTGTGCAAGGAGAAGAGGAGTATATGGTGAGCCATTTGAATTCCTTCAGATACATTGAGATGGACGGGGAGTTTATTGAAACCCCCTTTCAGCATTTCGAGGAGGTGCATCCAATTTCAGCAGCAGTAGAAACAGCGGTCGAAGAGAATGTTTCCTTGAAAATGGCTTCCCTAAGGGATGCCCGGGCTGTGGTTCAGAAAGGCAATTGTGCAAACTGGGGTCAGCTTCCTGACTTCACTCAGAAGAACGACAAGTTTGGGCTGGGCTTTACTGCAGAGGCTCAGAGGGCTGTGCGCAAGGAGAAGGTCAGAAAGGCTCCGGTGTTTATCTCCAGCTCAAGGGTGAATGCTATTGAGGAGGATGTGGAGGAAGCAGAATTTGACAGTTGGATCTACCCGACTACCAGCGACGGACCAAGCAACTGGACGGCAAAGGATTTTACTCCTATCACATTTGTCACGCAGTAATTAATTTCTTTTGATTTCCAATTTGTAACAAACAATATGTTAAAACTTTGTTGGCTCGTTGACCTACCCGGGGCATCGTAGCTCCATTTGTGAGGGCTTTTTGTATGACATTTTCATATATCATCAATCAAAACATTGGACGTTTGTTGCATTTCAAATCTTGTGCTTTTTTCCTTTCTGTGTTATATATATTGCAAAACAGCTATATTTACACACACTCACTTATACAGGTTTCAATCCACTCTGGATCTCACTGGTAACAGCTCTCCTACCGCCAGTTATGACTTCGAAAATCCGATCAACTTGGCCGAGGACGAAGGTGAAGATGATTGCGAAGTACCTGGTGAACTCGCAAGACTGCTGCTCCAGGAAGAGAGGGCTATTCAACCGCATGAAGAGCCGATGGAGACAATTAATCTGGGTACTGAGACAGATAGGAAAGAGGTCAAGATTGGTGCCAATCTAGAGCTCAGCGTGAAGCAACGATTGATCCAGATGCTACAGGATTACATGGAGATCTTTGCTTGGTCCTATGAAGATATGCCTGGTTTGGATGCCGACATTGTAGTTCACCACCTGGCAACCAAGGAAGATTGCCCTCCGGTAAAGCAAAAAGTCCGACGGATGCGTCCAGAGATGTCTGAAAAGATCAAGGCCGAGGTTATGAAACAGTTTGATGCCGGGTTCCTTGCAGTGACTTCTTACCCTCAGTGGGTTGCCAATGTGGTGCCAGTACCGAAGAAGGATGGTAAAGTCAGAATGTGTGTTGACTACAGGGATCTGAACAGGGCCAGCCCCAAGGATGACTTCCCCCTACCTCACATTGATGTCCTTGTTGACAATACAGCTCAACACAAGGTGTTCTCCTTCATGGATGGTTTTTCAGGGTATAATCAGATCAAGATGGCTCCAGAGGATATGGAGAAGACTACATTTGTGACTCAGTGGGGCACCTTCTGTTATAAGGTCATGCCATTCGGATTGAAAAATGCTGGGGCAACCTATCAACGTGCCATGGTTGCCTTATTTCATGATATGATCCATCATGAGATTGAGGTATACGTTGATGACATGATTGCGAGGTCTCAAACTGAGGAGGAGCACCTTGACCATCTGAGGAAGTTGTTTGACCGACTCAAGTTATACAAGCTGAGGTTGAATCCCAACAAATGCACCTTTGGGGTAAGATCCGGAAAATTGCTAGGTTTCATTGTGAGTGATAAGGGTATTCAGGTGGACCCTGCCAAGGTAAAAGCCATACAAGAGATGCCGACTCCAAAAACAGAGAAAGAAGTCAGAGGCTTCCTGGGACGACTGAATTACATTGCCCGATTCATCTCACATCTGACTGCTACTTGTGAGCCAATCTTCAAATTACTGAAGAAAGATCAAGTAGTACGCTGGAATGATGAATGTCAGGCCGCCTTTGAAAGGATAAAGGAATATCTCCAAGAGCCACCCATTCTTATGCCACCGGTGGAAGGAAGACCTCTGATACTATACTTGACAGTGCTTGATAATTCAATGGGGTGTGTGCTGGGGCAGCATGACGAGTCTGGCCGAAAAGAGCATGCTATTTATTACTTGAGCAAAAAGTTTACCGACTGTGAGTCTCGTTACTCACTGCTTGAGAAAACTTGCTGCGCTCTTGTATGGGCTGCTCGCCGGCTGAGACAGTATATGCTGACTCACACTACTTTATTGATTTCAAAGATGGATCCCATCAAGTACATATTTGAAAAGCCCGCTCTGTCTGGAAGAATAGCGAGATGGCAAATGATCTTGACAGAATATGACATCCAGTATACAACTCAGAAAGCAATTAAGGGAAGTGTCCTGGCAGATCATTTAGCACACCAACCTGTGGACGATTACCAATCATTGAACTTTGATTTTCCGGACGAAGACATCATGGTGGTAACTGACTGTGAAGTACCTGGACCGGATGAAGGACCTGAGGAAGGATCCCGATGGTCTATGCATTTTGATGGAGCCTCCAATGCTTTGGGTAACGGCGTCGGCGCTGTAATCATATCTCCCAAAGGAACTCATACTCCACTCACCGCCCGATTATGTTTCAGCTGCACCAACAACATGGCAGAATACGAGGCATGTATCATGGGTTTACAAGCTGCAATCGACCTGAGGATCAAGTTTCTAAGTGTATTCGGAGATTCCGCTCTCGTGATCAATCAGATCAAAGGCGAGTGGGATACGAAACACCCGAATCTTATTCCTTACAAGGAGTATGTGTCGACCTTGCTCCCCCACTTTGAAGAGATAACTTTCGAACACTTCCCTAGAGAGGAGAATCAGCTAGCAGACGCACTAGCCACAATGTCTTCAATGTTCAAAGTTAAATGGGACAACGAGGCTCACCGAATCATTATCTGGAAGTTGGATGAACCGGCATACTGCTGCGAGCTCGAGGCTGAAAAGGTTATTGAAAAACCCTGGTATCATGAGGTGAAGAGGTACTTGGAAGCTCAGGAATACCCTGAAGGTGCGTCTGTCAATGATAAGAAGTTCATGAGGAGGTTTGCTGCAAAATTCTTCCTCAGCAACGGCATTCTCTACAAACGGAATCATGATTCAACTCTGCTACGTTGTGTGGATAAGGCTGAAGCAGAGAAAATTATGATAGAACTGCATGAAGGTACGTTTGGAACACATTCCAGTGGACACACCATGGCTAAGAAAATCCTTCGGGCAGGATATTTCTGGTCCACAATGGAAGCCGATTGTTACCAACACTCCCGAACTTGTCATAAATGCCAGATCTATGCTGACAAGGTGCATATCCCTCCAGTTCCTTTGAATGTTCTGACGACACCTTAGCCTTTTGCAATGTGGGGCATCGATATGATCGGTGAGATCCGACCAACGACATCCAATGGGCATCGCTTCATCTTGGTGGCGATCGATTATTTCACGAAATGGGTCGAAGCAGCTTCCTACGCCACAGTAACCAAGAGCGTCGTGGCACGTTTCATCCGGCATAATCTGATTTGTCGATACGGCGTCCCAGAAAGAATCATTACGGACAATGGTACCAATCTCAACAACAAAATGATCACTGAACTCTGTGAACAATTCAAGATACAGCACCACAATTCTTCTCCCTACCGGCCGAAGATGAATGGGGCTGTAGAGGCAGCTAATAAGAATATCAAGAAAATTGTGCAGAAGATGACAGTGACCTATAAAGATTGGCACGAGATGTTACCGTTCGCTCTTCATGGGTACCGTACCTCAGCAAGGACGTCAACCGGGGCAACTCCCTTCTCTTTGGTCTATGGCATGGAGGCAGTCTTGCCAATTGAAGTCCAGATACCCTCTCTCCGAATAATGAAGGATGCGAACTTGAATGAAGATGATTGGATCCAGACTCGACTTGATCAATTAAATCTGATTGACGAAAAGAGGCCCACTGCTATCTGTCATGGTCAAACGTATCAAAAACGGATGATCAGAGCATTTAACAAGAGAGTCAGACCACAAGAGTATCAAGTTGGGGACCTGGTAATCAAACGCATCATCCTTCCTCAAAGTGATCCCCGGGGCAAATGGACCCCTACATACGAAGGGCCATTTGTGGTTAAACGTGTGTTCTCAGGAGGAGCCATGATCCTAACCACCATGGATGGTGACGACCTTCCTCACCCCGCCAATGCAGACATAGTGAAAAAATACTACGCATGAATAAAAGACCCGCTAGGTTGACATACCTAGGCAAAAATAAGGGCTTCCCGGCGAACCAAAAGGGTTCGGGCAAAAATAAGGGATGAAATGAATAAAAAGCTGTACACCCGGCAAGTCGAAAACCTGAAAGGGCGGCTTGGGCAAAAATGGGTATCCCGGTGGACTGAAAACCCGAAAGGGCGGTCCAGGCAAAAGTTAGGGATAAAAGCGTAACACTATGTCTCATTGGATCACTTCGTATCCGGAATTCGGCATCAACTATCTGGCTCCAGGTTTCGACATCGACCAATCATCTTCATCTTCAACTAGGTAGCAAAGCGATGAGACGTTCGAAGACATAAAGGCGATAGCAGAGTTGGAACCCAGTGGGATTTGTTCACATAGCTGTTTTGTTTCCTTTTCAAAATTGTAAACTCTATGTTATTTGGCGGCATCCTCTTACTAGGATGTCAGCCTCTTGTACAAAAATGCCTATTCACAGGCAAAGTTTAAATCAATACAAATTCACTTGTCCATACAAACTACCATTGTTTTCCTTTTTTCTGTTTTGTCTTGTGAAGAACGTCCAATGTTCATTTTTGATATATGCATTTGACATTAAATTGCTGATTCATAAATGTTTACATATAAAACAAGAGATTGATTACAGGTGACATCAGAAACAGGGGCAATGTGGAGTTGTCTGATGAAGTCTGGTTGTTTTGTCCGCCAAGGTGCCAAGGTAGATTCGACTGAAGAATGTGACCAAATCATCTCAACTCCCCGCAGAGTAAAACAAGATTCAGCAATACTTTCCCCAAGCGGAGTTGACTCTCTGATAATCCTGAAAAGGGACAGCATTCCCCGGCAGGTCTTAAAGCTCATCCCCAGTAGATTCTGGAAGCTTATCCCCTGCAGAGTACGGACGTCTCTCCCGAGTTTATTTAGAGTTATTTCCTCACAAGGACTTATAACTGGGTTATCCTCAGCTAAAAACCACGGAAGACCGCCCTCGGCAAAGTTCCTTCAATCCTCGGCGGAGTTTATCATCATTATCCCCAGCGGAATCCATCATTAAAGTCCTCAGCAGGCCTCTCATAAACTTCGGCCAAGTACCTCTTCCACGGAGCAACTCCCCGGCCGTTCGTCAAGGATTTATTTTCCCAAGACGAAATTACATTCATAAACATTTCACATTTTCATACATCTTGCTTACATACATGATGAAACGCATACAACACTATCTCATGTCGAACATCATGATATCATGCATATCATACATCATGACATTGCATACAACTTATGTTTTTTGCCTTTTCAGGAAAAAGACAATCCCAAAAACAACTACCTTCAACTGTCACAATTTCAGATCCGATACCTGTATCTAGCCAGGGCACATCTGAGAGTGATCAGTTTCCAGACTCGATTCCTGTATCTAGCCAGGGCACGTCTGAAGAGTTCGAAGATTCGATTCCTGTATCCAGCCAGGGCACATCTATCAACTACAACATCTCCAGATTCGATTCCTGTATCCAGCCAGGGCATATCTGTTGACCACGTTTCCAGACTCGATTCCTGTATCTAGCCAGGGCACGTCTGAAGAGTTCGAAGATTCGACTCCTGTATCCAGCCAGGGCACATCTATTGACGACTATTTCCGGATTCGACTCCTGTATCCAGCCAGGGCACATCTGTGAGCAAACCGATTGTAGATTCGATACCTGTATCTAGCCAGGGCATATCTGCATAAGGAGACTGAAGATCAAACACCTGTAACAAGCCAGGAAAACATCTGTCTTTCTCAAATACACAGGTTCTCGCTAAGGAATCTCTTATGCGATCGACACTTTCCAAATGGCATCTATAAGCCCATTCCCGACAAGTTTCTGTCACATCTCCAGATGGCATCTGTAAGCCCATTCCTGACATCACATTGCTGACACTTCAAGATGCGAGTGCAAATTTCCGGGCACTCTAGTGTCCAATCTCCTTTTACCCTCGAGTCACGAAAGGCGAACTCGCCAATCTAACTCTCCAGGTTCAAGAAGATTGAACAAGGGCAACTGTTGTACCCCAAAATTTGCCCTCCCATTTCCCCAACATTTTCTCATCACAAGACCCTTGAAGATCAGGATCCAGTTAGGGTTTCCTCTGCTCAAGACTTCTCCTTGCACTGTGGACTCAAATTAGGGTTTGTGTTTGCCCAAGGATGTTTTGACCTAAAATGCCTAAGATGACTTTCATGTTTCATGTTGGACTCCCAAGTTTACCCATACCAAGTTTCAAGTCTTGATTCCAAGTTTTGCCCAGTCAATTGGACAGTTGACCTAGAAATCAGCTGTATTGGGGAAAAAGTCAACTGTGGCCAATTGACAGTCAAACCTCATGATTTTTAACCCACATCAACATATTGAACTCATATGGACCATTTGATCAAGTTTGGATCACAATTCCACAAGAAATTTGATCAGATCACCAAAAGGGCAAAATGGTCATTTTTAGGGTTTTGACTACACAAAGGCAATTTTTGACTGTTTGACCTAGCCAATGGCAAACCAAGCTTACATATGGACTCAAGGACTCAATGAAATGATCTTGACACATTCATCAAGCTCAAAAGATCCCAAGTACACAAGATTGACAGTTGAATTTCCCAGTCAATTGATCAATTTTGACTGTATACTGAAAAGTCAAACTTTGACTTTTTGGTCAAAATCAAGAGTCAAGATTCATTTTTCATCAAAATATATCAAATCATGAAACTTGTTCACCAAGAAATCACAAAATGCAAATTAGGGTTAGAAAATGGAATTTTTCATAACTTAGAATTTTTTCTAAGTTATGAGAAACCCTAATTTTTTCCCAACTTTGCCCCATCTTTTCACCAAGATCCATTTGGATTCAAACAAAAGTCAAAACATGAAAGTTGTAGCTTGTTGCATAATCTACAACTTTGATTCACAAAGTTTCCTCATTTGAAGCTTGTATCTCAAGTTACAATTTTTTGAATAAGGGCACTAAACCATTTTTAACTTAGTGGAATTTTAACCTATTTTGACAAGGTTTTCTACCCCACTTCAAGGCCATCTTTCATACCCTTCCACTTGGAATTTCAACTTGCATTTCAAATATGGATTGTAGTACACATTCCAAGCTTTCCAAAATGTCCAAGAACTCATCAAACAACCTCATAACTTGAGAGATTCGAATTTCACAAGTTGGCAAAAATTCACTTTTGTTCTTCATCAAAACATGTTCATAATCTTGCAAATTTGAAATCAGTTTGCTTTATGCTTGATTACAGGTCCTTGAACCATTCCATACTCAATAATTTAATGCATATTCAATGTATTAAGGTGTTGTTCTTTGAGTGCAAGCATTGTATGCAAGATTAATCCTAAACTAGATAAAGTGAACTTTCCATTTTTGAAAAGATTAACTTTATGTCCAATTGCAAATCAAGAAAGTACATGGAAAATCTGCTTGGCACAAGATTATGTGCATAGCACACTGATCAAGAGAGGATTATGCAGCACATTAGGGGGTCCTTTACTGACCTAGAAAGCCAAGTTGCATTTGTTTGCTTCAAGTTCAAGAAAAGTCCATAACTTGTACCAACTCTCTCTTCAGCTTACAAACACAAGAAAGAAGTTATCAAACACATTCCATAGAACATATCCAAGCTAACACACGAGCCCTTGGCCTCTAAAACACTCCCATTGCCCTAATCACCTTGAAACTGCTCAAACAGGGGAGCCCCTGCAGATTGAGTGCTATCTCTCAATCCCTTCAAGCATTCTTGCCCAAACCTGTTCCTCTACCTTCCTTACAACCTATGCAAGCTAACCATGACTTGAAACCTGACCTGTAACACCTCCAAGCCACTTCACCATTTTTAAATATCTGTTTTGCAGTTGGAGTTCACTAGCTCGATTCAGGGAGTTTCAAGACAAAGTAGGACTTGGAAAAGCATCCTTACACTTCAAGGAAGCTATACAAGTCATCATTTCACTCTGAAACATCCTCCATTGCAAAGCTCGATTCCAACTGAACAGGTACATTCATGAAGTTCTATCTCCCTTATTAGGCATTGTTAGCTTTAGGTTTGTGAAGAAAACATGTCACAATCATAGCCCTGAACATGCTCATATGATTAGATTTCATTTATATTTCGTGTGCTTAGAGAATTTCATGTCTGAACATTGATGAAAAGTTAGGTCAGAAATTGGGGGAGGAGAAATTCTCCCTCATCTTAGAGAGTTAGGTCAAGTTCTTTACATGGTTGAAACCGTCTCTTAATGCTCTACACTTTTCATGTTATGAGTTTTGCTTGAAAGTCCAGGAATCCAGAGATAAAAAACGCGTGTTTGCTTGAAGGATATTGTTCAGAGGTTGAAGAAGACAGGTCTTCTGGGCTGGGCCTGGAAACTTTTCTTATTTGCACCACTTTTTTTTGATTCACACCCCCTGAGCCCATTTGTTCATTTTTTAACATTTTTGACTTTTTCCTTTTTTGTTTGACTTGTTTATTTTTTCCCAGCACATTAAAATTTTGAAAATATTTTTTCCATCATTTTTGTATTTATTGCATATTTATTTGTTTATTTCCTTTGTTTGTATATAAATATTATATATATACTATTATTAGAATAAATAGAAAAAATAGTAAAAATACATTTTTTATTTTTATTTACCTTCTAAAAATATTTCACACAAAAATACTTTTTTTTTTATTTTATTTTGTTAAAATATTAAATATATATTATTTTGTGTATAAGGTATATTTAAGACTTAATATATATATATATATATATATATATATATATATATATATATATATATATATATATATATATATATATATATATATATATATATATATATATATATATATATATATATATATATATATATATATATATATATATATATATATATATATATATATATATATATATATGTTTATTAATATATTTAAGTTAAAATATAAAAATACTTGAATTTTTCATTTTATTAATATTTGATACAAAAATACTTTTTTTCATAATATACTTCATTTTATTTTTATTTTTGTAAATAATAAATAAATACTTGTATTAAATTAGATAATAATACATTTTCTTTAAAATTAGGGTTTTTGCCCTAAAAGTTGAAAATACTCAAAATAATACCTTTTTATTTTCTTATTTTATTTTACATAAACCATACTTTTTTTTCATACACATAAAAACTTTCTCTTTGCATTTTGCATATTTATTTAATTTCCATTTAATTATGCAATTTGTTTATCTTGCAAATATTCAAAATTGATGTAATAATTTAGATTTAAATTCTTGTCAATATCCCCATTTGAACATTTGTACCCCCTTTCCCCTATTTGGTTTTGTAATAGCTTAGTAATTTAAATTTCGCACTTTATACGCTTTCTAATTATGCCATGTTAGAATTAGGGTTTGTATGCGAAAAAACGATAAAAAATAGTTATGACCTAATCTCAAGATAAACAAGCATGAAAATGGACACACAAATCACACTTGCACCCCCCTAGGGTATTCCACTTGTTGCCTTTCAAAATTGGGCCATATTGTATGTTGAACTTCTTTGGGCAAAGCAAACAATTTGAATGATCATAGTCCCTCGATAAAACTTTTCAAAACAAACAAAAACAAATGATCAAGTCCCTTAAAGAAAATTGCCCAAAGACATTTAACGCCGTTGCAATTATGGTCTAAACGATGACCCGCGCCTGTCCCTTTCACATCCTAACATAAGGTTGTCCACCAAATCCAATGGTGGAACAAACTTGTTAAAAGGGTTAAGACATAGCAATAATCTTTTGAGAAATTTAGGAGTAGATAACCTCTTAGTTACTTGAATCAAACTTGCAAAATAAAACACTTGCCTAATTTCAAAACCATACCTCACAACACTTACAAAACAAACTTTCAAAAGCAAATGAAAACCTTTTCAAAAGACGTACATCTTTGTATACATCCCCACATGGATCATTACAAAGGTTGCCTCCACTTTGGCTTCTTTTCAAAACATTTTCAAACCCACACACTCAAGCACCATTTAAAACAATTGAAAACAAAAGGCAAGTGATCTAAGCAAGTAACTAAGAGCCCATGGATAACCATGGATAGAAAGGGTGCTAATACCTTCCCTTTCTATAATCTACTCCCCGAACCCAAGAAAACATCTCAAAAGGTTTTTGCTGTGCTTTTTAACCTTTCCTTAGGATAAAATAAAAAGTCGGTGGCGACTCTTGCTAACCGCAACATTTGCGAATACAAACGCAAAACCATAGTCAGTTCTCCCACCGTATCACACCGCTCCTATGCCTAGACATGGTCACAACGCCAATGATATCGAGGAAGATTTGTTTGTTGCTACAGTAGATGAACTCTTGACTCCGCTCCCGATCATTAAGATGAACTTGTTGAAAGCTGGTATTTTCCTAGGTTGTAATAAAGACTGTCATATTTTCTTATCCTCATCAATTGATTGCCCTCTGTTGAAGACATGTATTCAACGCCTGATTGACAACCAAGAAATTCTGTTTGAAAATGCTCCTATTTCACCCATTCCTATTAAAGACGTTTCAATCATAACCATCTCCGCCAATCCTTCCAGGGCCCCCAAAAGATCCGTTAGGATTACATCAGTTCCGAAGACTACTCCTCTCATTATTACAATGCCCAGACCGATCCCATACGAATCAGACAAAACAGTACCGTGGAATTACGGTGGAGAAATCTACTACCATGGTATTAAACAAGATGGGCTGACCACCGAAGAAGTGAGCTCTGAAGAAGAAGATTCCGACATTAGCAATATTGCCAGAACTAGTAAGGTTACCCGTAGCGGTAGAATCTTCTCTCCAGAGATTGCCCCTCCAAAGGCAGTTTTTGGACCCGTGGCCGTTCCGAAGATTACCTCTGCACCAATAACCATGCCTGCAAGTGCACCTACCGACAAAGACAACACAACCCCTGCTGTTATCCCTGCCAACACTTCTACTGCTGAAGATCGAGGAAAAAGCATTCAAGAAGAGCCTGTCCGGACGAAGGCTCAATCACCAGCTATCCCGAAACATCCAAGAAGGAAATGGAAGAGATCCTGAGGATAATAAAGAAGAGTGATTATGATGTGGTTGAACAGTTAGGGCAAACTCCCTCCAAGACCTCCATGCTAACATTGCTGCTGTGTTCTGAGGCACATGCGAAAGCTCTGGTGAAATTTATGAAGACATCCCATGTGCCACAAGAGACGTATGCTGACCAATTCCAAGATTGTATGGCCAGTTTGACAGCTGATAACGGCCTAGGCTTCTCTGATGCTGATTTGACACCTAGAGGGAGAAAGCACAACGAGGCATTACATGTCTCTGTAGAGTGTAGAGGAACGACTCTGGCCCATGTCTTGGTAGATACGGGTTCATATTTGAACGTCTTACCGAAGAAAGCCCTTGACAGATTGGATTGCAAAGGGCTGGCATTAAAACCCAGTAACATAGTTGTGAGAGCATTTGATGGCTCAAAGAGGATGGTCCACGGGGAGGTGGACATCCCGATAAAGGTGGGAACACAGGTTTTCAATTCAACCTTCTATGTGATGGACATCCGCCCCTCTTACTCCTGTCTGCTAGGACGGCCCTGGATCCACAATGTCGGTGCTGTCATATCTACACTACACCAGATGCTGAAATATCTGGTCCAAGGAAAGATCATAACTGTCCATGGAGAGGAAGAGTACATGATTAGTCATCTAAATTCATTCCGATATGTGGAGTTGGATGACGAGTTCATTGAAACTCCTTTTTAACATTTCAAAGTGGTTTCTCAAGAAGTAGCGGTGACCAAGGCGGTATCCCCGATTCCCAAGATCACGAGACCTCCGCTTCGGATGTCATCTCTAAAAGACGCCAAGGTTGTGGTAGAAGAGGGAGGATGCACCATCTGGGGGCAACTTCTAGACATCCCGTATAAATTAGACAGGTTTGGCTTAGGGTTTACTTCAACTGCTCAGAAGGCTGTGCGTCGTGCCCGTGCTGGAGGGCCACCTTTGAAGATTAGTAACCGGGAGGTCAACATAGTGGAAGATGTTGAAGAAGATGGAAGCTTGGAAGATTGGATATTTCCTACTGTTAACGGAGGACTCCGCAACTGGGAAGCCAGAGACTTTGTCCCAATAACTTTCATCTCTCAGTAATTTATCTTTTACATTTCTGTTGGACTTGTAATATTCAAAAACAATTTGCACTTTAAAAACCTTGTGCCTTACCCGAGGCACAATGGTCCATTTGTAAGGGTTTTTATTTCATATTCATATGACATTCAATGAATCATGGACGCTTTTTCACATACAAACCTTTTTGCTCATTGTCTTTCTTTTACATTTTATTGTTTAAAGATGGCTATACCCTTACACACACCTACACTCACAAATGCAGGTACCCCTCCATTCCGGATCCCATGGGTAACGATACTGCTATAGCCTTTAGTGACTCTGAAGATCCAATCTATCAAGCTGGATACGAAGGTGAGGAAGATTGTGAAGTACCCGGAGAATTGGCCAAACTACTACAACAAGAGGAAAGAGCTATTCAGCCTCATGAGGAACCGTTGGGTAGAATCAACTTGGGTACTGAGGAGGATAAAAAGGAAATCAAAATGGGTACCAACCTAGAGCCAAGTGTTAAGGAGTGTCTAATTCAGCTATTGCGTGATTATGTTGAGATCTTTGCCTGGTTATACGAAGACATGCCAGGACTTGATACAGACATCGTGGTACATCGTCTACCCACAAGAGAAGACTGTCCACCAGTGAAGCAAAAAGTCCGCCGCATGAGACCTGACATGTCAGAGAAGATAAAAGTGGAAGTCATGAAGTAGTTCAATGCTGGATTCTTAGCTGTGACTTCCTATCCTCAATGGGTTGCCAACATTGTTCCTGTACCTAAAAAGGGCGGCAAAGTATGAATGTGTGTGGATTATAGAGATTTAAACAGGGCCAGCCCTAAAGACGATTTTCCACTTCCCCACATCGACATCCTGGTTGACAATACAGCCCAACACAAAGTATTTTCTTTCATGGACGGATTCTCAGGTTATAACCAAATCAAAATGGCACCTGAGGACATGGAGAAAACTACATTTGTCACATAGTGGGGCACATTCTGCTACAAAGTGATGCCATTCGGACTGAAGAATGCTGGGGTAACCTATCAACGTGCCATGGTAGCCTTGTTTCATGATATGATACATATTGAGATAGAGGTCTACGTAGATGACATGATAGCCCGATCACAAACTGAAGAGGAGCACCTTGATCACTTGCAAAAGTTGTTTGTGAGGTTTGAAATTCTGGCAACAGATACTTAATGTCACAGTGAATGTTATGACACCGTATCTGACACACTTCAAGACAGTAAATTAAAAACAGTAAAGAACACAATCAATTGTTAACCCAGTTCAATGTGTAACAACACCTACTCTGGGGGCTACCAAGCCAGGGAGGAAATTCACTATAAGAGATATTAATTCAGGAATAAACCAACCAGTTTATCTCCTTCACTTAAGACCTACCCAATGCAACTTCAATCTAAGTTCAACTTAAACCTAAGTTCCTACTCACTCCCCCTCAATCACAGCAGTGATACTAAACTATTGATTAATGAGATTATGAAGACACTCTTCAATACACACACTTGATTTTGCTTCAAAGCTTTAATCAAGAGACACAATCACTCGTGCTTCAAAGCTTTGAGTGATAAATAACCCTAACTTGATTTTGCTTCAAAGCTTTAATCAAGAGACACAAACACTCGTGCTTCAAAGCTTTGAGTGATACACAACCCTTACAATCAAATCCTACTCCAAGTCACTTATCACAATGATAATTGCTTGGCTCACAGTAGTTACAACTATACAATCCCTTATTGATCTTCTGTCAAAAAGTGTACTTAACCATTAATCTTCATGAGGAATATATAGGCAGACTATTCTTCAGTTAGGGCTTCCATGAAAATAGCTAGGGTTAACTAAAGTTAACCTAAAGACTTGGTCTTAGGCTTTCATCATACCAGATTAGGGTTAAGCAAGGTTAACCTAATGTCCACGTGAGCATCTGATCTGGACTGTATACATCAACTCAGAGAAGCATACCAGATTCCTGAAAATTCTCAGGAATAATAAATCTGCACAATTTCTAGATCAGTACAGGATGTCTTAACATTGGTTATGACAACAAGAATCCTGCTCACTGATTTTGGTAGAATAGAATATATATGATCATTGCTTAATGATCATGATAAACACTCATACTGAGTAGTTCCTGTATGACATTCTTTTCTGCAGAATGTACCTTTATCCCAGAATGTTATGACATCAGTTATGACATTCACAACTATGGTTTTACCAAAAAAAATGCCAACAAACAAACACTTACAAACTCCCCCTTTGGCAAATTTTTGGCTAAAACCCCTAAACAATCAGAGATTAGAATGCAGCAGAATTTTTAATAACAGCTACCAATATCTAATTCTACCAAAATTACCACAAATTCTTCTCCCCCTTTTTAGCCATAAAGAGGCCAAAGATACTTGTACTTTAAGTTATACAGTCATCCAAAAGGAAATTAAAAAAAACACATAAATAATAAGAGGTCATTTGGCAGCAACAAGTTCCAGCAGGAATCTTTTCATCAAACACTGACCTTCAGGCACTGTCATCCCCTAAGGAAGCACTATTTTCAGCATTATGCTGGTCTTCATCAGCATCCTCTTCCCTTATTTGTTCTTCATTCTCCTCCTGTTCTAGTCTAGCAATCAGCTCTTCAAGAGTCCTTTTTCTTGTATCAAGCTCTCTGCAGGTTTCTTTTAGCACAGCTATAACATCAGTTTTCTTGGAATGAGTTATGACAGTTGATGTCTCAGCAGATGTCATAACAATGTCAGGGACATGTGTTCCCTGAAACAGCTTATAGTGAAAACCAAGTGCAGGGGTTCTTTTGCATACATAGTCTTTTTCAACTAGAATATCAGGATACTGATCAATGATTATACCACACAAGAGAGAGGGAAAGGCAATAGGGCCTTTAATAGCACAGCTCCCAGCATGTTTCAATGTTTGATCAAAGATGTAGTTGCCATAATCAAATTTTGTTCTGTTTCCAACAGCATAGATAAATCTTCCCAAACCTGTGGAAATGGTGGACTTATGGTTGGTGGGAACCCAGTTAGCTGCACCAATTTTGTGCAGTATGGCAAACTTCATGCTCAGCTTGCTAGCAGTTAGCTTCCCTTTCAAGGGCCAGTGCTTGACTTGCTTGGCAGTAATGGTTTGATAAATCTGGTTGTCAGTAACTTCAAGCTCAGGTTGAGCATCATCAGGCCTTCCTAGGAATTTGTTTATTACAGTAGGAGAGAAATTTACCTTCCTTCCTCTCACATACACACTCTTAAAATCAGCTGACTTTCCATCAGCACACCCATCAGACAAATTTACTATGAATTCTTTGACAAGAATCTCATAGCAGTTGGAAAACTTGACCACAGTTTTCATTAGGCCAGCAGCTTTGATTAGATCCATGATTTCCTTACACTCAATAGCACTGCTATTCAGCTCTCTCTCCAAGGCAATCCTTTTTAGAAACACATACTTCCACCTGCTTGCATTTTCTGGATGGTGAAAGGAGATGTTGTCAATGGCAACTTCAGGAACCTTAGGCAGTTTGCTAGAAGAGGGTTTCTTCCTGAGAGGAATGTCTGGAACATTGCTCTCAATATTAAAGTCAAAGTCTGATTCCTCATCAGATTCAGAGGGTTCAGGATCCTTTCTTTTCTTGGATATGGGTTGTCTCAAAGGTTTTGAGAGACTACCAACAGGTACCCTAGCTTTTACCTTACCCTTCCCTTTTGAAGTTCCAGTCTTCTCAGCCTTGTTCTCAGGCTTCGCCTTCTCATGCACAACTTTAGTAGCCTTCTCTTTGGAGGGGCTTTGAGCAGCATTCTGCTTCTCTTTTCTACTCATCGTCCTTCTAGCTATGCTAGGGTTGATATTGGCAATTAAATCATTGTCAGAGAATTCTTCATCAACATCAATAACATGAGGTTCAACAGCCTTGTCAGTAGGGTTCTGGTTATCATCAGGTTTTTCTGGAGATTTCCTAATGTTGCCATCAGGTGTCTCAACATTCTAAGTGACATCTGGATCCCTTTCTACATTAGGGCTAGCAGTTTCTTGGTTCAAAGGTACAGATATGCCAGGAACAGAGTGATTCTCATTAAGAATCCTAGTGACTAGTCTGGCAATAACTTGATGTACATAAGCAAAACCTTCCCTATTAGCTATCTCTGGAGGAACAAAAGATGATGGTTGAGAAGATTTACTAGAGGGAGAAGCTTGTGATCTTCTTGCATGTCTGGTTCGCAGCTTCTTGGCCTTAGTAGGGTCATCAGCCATTTCACGAAGAGGAGTTATCTCAAGAACATCAGCTTCCATGCAATTTACGATTGCCCTAGGTTCGGTGCCAAAAGGTGAGGACGAAGCAGTCGCCTTTGATGAAGATGATGACATGGATTGTTGAGACATCTCGAGAGATTTAAGAAACAAGTAGTAGCGAGTGTGAAATCTTTGTTTGAGAGAATGGAGACTGTTGCAGAAAAGCGAGAAGAGGGAGATAAATGAATGTCTATTCCACTTCTTAAAATTTTGGAAAGAAAGAGGGAAACAAATGATTAGCCCAATCAGAATAGACTTAACTAAAATGTTTCTTTCATCCCTTGTTTTAAGCAAAATTAATTTCTACATCTCTTCATATTGGCAAATACCCAGCTTGCCCCTTAAATTTTCAAACTGACCAGCATCAAGTGCCTTGGTAAAAATGTCAGCCAGTTGTAGTTCAGTGGCAACATGTTCCAGCTTAATCACCTTTTCCTCCACAAGGTCTCTGATGAAGTGATGTCTAATATCAATATGCTTAGTCCTGCTGTGCTGTATAGGATTCTTGGAAATGTTAATAGTACTCAGATTGTCACAGTACAATGTCATGACATCTTGTGTGACATTATACTCAGTTAGCATCTGTTTCATCCAGATCATTTGAGAACAGCTGCTACCAGCTGCTATGTATTCAGCTTCAGCAGTGGATAGAGACACACAGTTCTGTTTCTTGCTGAACCAAGAGACAAGATTATTTCCCAAAAAGAAGCATCCTCCAGAGGTGCTCTTTCTATCATCAGCACTACCAGCCCAATCAGCATCACAGTAACCAGACAGAATTGGTTCACATCCATGAGAGTACAGCATGCCATAGTTGTAAGTTCCACTCACATACTTCAGAATTCTTTTCACCTGGTTGATGTGACTTATTTGGGTTCAACCTGGTATCTTGCACATACTCCAACTGCAAAAGCAATGTCAGGTCTGCTGGTTGTTAAGTATAACAGACTTCCTATCATGCTTCTGTACAAGCTTTGATCCATATTTGCCCCACTTGTGTCTTTGGACAACTTTAAATGAGTAGGTGCAGGAGTCCTTTTGTGACTGGCATTCTCCATTCCAAACTTCTTGACAATATTCTTTGCATACTTGCTTTGAGACAGAAAAATTGAGTCTTCCATCTGTGTGACTTGCAGTTCAAGAAAGTAGGTCAATTCTCCCATGAGGCTCATTTCAAATTCAGCTTGCATCTGGTCAGCAAAATGTTTAACCATTTTATCTGACATTCCTCCAAACACTATGTCATCAACATAAATTTGAGCTACCATTATCTTTCCTCCTTCATTTTTGACAAAAAGAGTTTTATCCAAGCCTCCTTTCCTGTATTCTTTGTCAGTGAGGAATTTTGTCAACCTGTCATACCAGGCTCTAGGAGCTTGTTTCAGACCATATAAAGCTTTCCTCAATTTGTAGACATGATCAGGACAGTTTGGATCCACAAATCCTTTAGGATGTTCCACATATACTTCCTCATTTAAGTACCCATTTAGGAAGGCACTCTTTACATCCATCTGAAATAACTTGAACTTAAGGAGACAAGCAACTCCCAATAGAAGTCTGATTGATTCTAGTCTGGCTACAGGAGCAAAAGTCTCATCAAAATCAACCCCTTCAACTTGAGTGTATCCTTGAGCAACAAGCCTTGCCTTATTTCTGGTGACAACTTCTTCAGCATCTGATTTGTTCTTGTAGATCCATTTTGTGCCAATGATGTTTGTTCCTTCTGGTCTAGGAACTAACTCCCATACTTCATGTTGCTTGAATTGGTTCAATTCATCTTGCATTGCTCCAATCCAGTATTCATCAGTCAAAGCCTCCTTAACATTTTTTGGTTCAATCTTAGATACAAAGCAAGAGTTTGTGATGATTTCTCTAGATCTTGTAATGACTCCACTATTAGGGTCTCCTATGATGAGTTCCTTAGGATGATCTTTCTGAATTCTGATGGAAGGATCTTTGTTAGCTTCCTTTGATTCAGACTCTGATGAAGTAGTTTTAGGTACATCATCCTTTTTAGACACTTGAGTTGAAGTCTCAAAGAATGTCTCAACATCATATGGGACATTTGTTTCCTCATGGTAATCATCAACTATGACATTTATAGATTCCATCATAACTTTGGTCCTGGAATTGAATACCCTATATGCTCTGCTGTTGGTAGAGTATCCTAGGAATATTCCTTCATCACTTTTAGGATCCATCTTTTTCCTTTGTTCACGATCTTTCAGAATATAACATTTACTTCCAAAGACATGGAAGTACTTTACTGTAGGCTTTCTTCCTTTCCATAGTTCATAAATGGTGGATGATGTTCCCTTTCTCAAGGTGACCCTGTTATGGACATAACAGGCTGTATTCATAGCTTCAGCCCAAAAATGAATAGGAAGTCTTTTGGCATGTATCATTGCTCTGGCAGATTCCTGTATAGTCCTGTTTTTCCTTTCCACAACTCCATTTTGTTGAGGAGTTATGGGTGAAGAGAATTCATGATTGATTCCTTCTGAGGAACAGAACTCATCAAACTTACTGTTTTCAAATTCCTTGCCATGATCACTTCTGATTCTGACAATGCATCCTTCTTTTTCTCTTTGAATTCTTTTGCACAGTTCCTTAAATACATCAAATACATCAGACTTTTCCCTAATGAAGTTAATCCGGGTGAATCTGGAAAAATCATCCACAACAACATATGCATATCTCTTTCCACCAAGACTTTCCACCTGCATTGGACCCATCAGATCCATATGTAGAAGTTCTAGCACCTTAGAGGTGGTCAGATGTCTTGTCTTTGGATGTGACATTCTAGTTTGCTTTCCAACCTGACATTCACCACAGACTCCCCCTTCATCAATTTGAAGCCTTGGAATCCCTCTGACTGCCTCCATGGATATGATCTTTTTCATCCCTCTTAGATGTAAATGACCAAGTTTTTGGTGCCACAATTTCACTTCCTTTTCTTCTTTGGCTATAGAGCATACAGAAGAGTAATTAGTGTTCTCAGACTCCCATAAGTAACAGTTGTCTTTTGATCTGACTCCTCTCATTACAACTTATTGTTTTTCATTAGTTACAAGACATTCAGACTTGGTGAAGTTGACCTTGAATCCTAGATCACATAATTGACTGATACTTATGAGATTAGCAGTCAAGCCATTTACCAGCAACACTTCATTTAGGTTTGGAACTCCAGGGCAATCCAAGTTTCAAACTCCTTTGATTTCTCCTCTAGCATCATCTCCAAAAGTGACATAACTAGTAGTATGAGGTTTAACATTATTTAGAAGATTCTTGATTCCAGTCATGTGTTTAGAGCATCCACTGTCAAAGTACCAGTCTTCCTTGACAGAAACTCTAAGGGAGGTGTGAGCTATCAGGGCTGCAAACTTTTTCTTCCACTGTTGAGTATATGGAGCCTTGTTAGACTTATGTTTGACAACTGGGGTCTGATTAAGATATCCATATAATCTGAAGCAGAATGGCTTTAAGTGACCAAACCTTCCACAATGATGACATCTCCATCTTTGATACTTTTTCTTCATATTTCTCTGTTCTCGATGTTGAGTGCTATGTTGTGACATCTGCTTTGACATTTCTTTATCAGGCCTGATCTTCTTCTTGTCTACAGTAGATTTCTTTGCAGCCACAAATCCTAGACCAGACTTGTTTCCCACATTTTGTCCAGCCTGAAGGATTTCTTCCAACTTGTCAGTTCCATTTGTCAGCATCTTAACAGACTTGGTCATCTGATCAAGTTTTGAGTTTAGCATTTGAACTTCACCTTCGAGATGGCTTATAGTATCAGTGTCTGCCTTCTTCTCAGCCTCTAACTTTACTATTAGTTTTTTCTGTTTCTCATTTTGCTGACAGACTTCAGCACTTCTGATACATAACTTCTTGTAGGTGTCAGCAAGTTCTTCAAATGTCACTTCCTCATCACTAGAGTCACCATCAGAGTTACAAATACCAGCTAGTGCAGTAACTAGTTTAGCAGATTCTTCTTCAGAGTTACTTTCTGAGTCACAATCAGACCAAGTAACAGACATTCCTTTCTTTTGTTTCTTAAGAAAGGTAGGACATTCAGCTCGAATATGCCCATATCCTTCACATCCATGGCATTGAATTCCTCTGCTTTGATTTCCCTTTTCTTCAGACTTAGGTCTTCTGCTGGAGTCATAGGATCTGCTAATGTTAGAGGGAATGTTCTTGACATTTGACCTTGACTTTGGGTCCATTCTCTTTATGAGTTTGTTGAACTTCCTTCCAAGCATAGCTATAGCTTCTGAAATATTCTCTTCATCACCCTCCTTGTTTTCATCTTCAGTATTGGATACAAGTGCTATGCTCTTGTTTTTCTTGTCAACATTGTCACTGATCCCCATCTCAAAAGTCTGAAGTGACCTAATGAGTTCATCAACCTTCAAGTTGCAGATATCCCGAGCTTCCTCTATAGCAGTCACCTTCATTGCAAACCTTTTAGGCAAGGATCTGAGAATCTTTCTCACTAGCTTTTCTTCTGACATCTTTTCTCCCAATGCTCCTGAGGTGTTGGCAATTTCCAAGATGTTCATGTGAAACTCATGAATGGTCTCATCTTCCATCATCCTTAGGTTCTCAAATTTGGTAGTAAGCATCTGAAGTCTTGACATTTTTACTTTGGATGTACCCTCATGGGTGGTTTTGAGAGTGTCCCAAACATCCTTGGCCAGTTCACATTGATGTACTAGTCTGAATATGTTTCTATCAATTCCATTGAACAAGGCATTTAATGCCTTGGAGTTACCTAGGGCTAACTCATCTTCTTCTTTGCTCCATTCTTCCTCAGGTTTCAGACTGGTCGTCCCATCTTTCCCAGTTATAGTGGGATGGTTCCATCCTTTGTCAACAGCTCTCCAAGCCTTTTTGTCCAGTGACTTCAAGAAGGCAATCATACGAGGTTTCCAGTAGTCATAATTTGATCCATCCAGAATAGGTGGTCTGTTCCCAAATCCTCCTTCCTTGTCCATAACGCCAGAAAATAATATCCCTAGATCTCACCCAGTAAGACAGGCAGGGTGCCTGCTCTGATGCCAATTGAAATTCTGGCAACAGATACTTAATGTCACAGTGAATGTTATGACACTGTATCTGACACACTTCAAGACAATAAATTAAAAACAGTAAAGAACACAATCAATTGTTAACCCAGTTCAGTGTGTAACAACACCTACTCTGGGAGCTACCAAGCCAGGGAGGAAATTCACTATAAGAGATATTAATTTAGGAATAAACCAACCAGTTTATCTCCTTCACTTAAGACCTACCCAATGCAACTTCAATCTAAGTTCAACTTAAACCTGAGTTCCTACTCACTCCCCCTCAATCACAACAGTGATACTAAACTATTGATTAATGAGATTATGAAGACACTCTTCAATACACACACTTGATTTTGTTTCAAAGCTTTAATCAAGAGACACAATCACTCGTGCTTCAAAGCTTTGAGTGATAAACAACCCTAACTTGATTTTGCTTCAAAGCTTTAATCAAGAGACACAAACACTCGTGCTTCAAAGCTTTGAGTGATACACAACCCTTACAATCAAATCCTACTCCAAATCACTTATCACAATGATAATTGCTTGGCTCACAGTAGTTACAACTATACAATCCCTTATTGATCTTCTGTCAAAAAGTGTACTTAACCATTAATCTTCATGAGGAATATATAGGCAGACTATTCTTCAGTTAGGGCTTCCATGAAAATAACTAGGGTTAACTAAAGTTAACCTAAAGACTTGGTCTTAGGCTTTCATCATACCAGATTAGGGTTAAGCAAGGTTAACCTAATGTCCACGTGAGCATCTGATCTGGATTGTATACATCAACTCAGATAAGCATACCAGATTCCTGAAAAATTCTCAGGAATAATGAATCTGCACAATTTCTAGATCAGTACAGGATGTCTTAACATTGGTTATGACAACAAGAATCTTGCTCACTGATTTTGGTAGAATACAATATATATGATCATTGCTTAATGATCATGATAAACACTCATACTGAGTAGTTCCTGTATGACATTCTTTTCTGCAGAATGTACCTTTATCCCAGAATGTTATGACATCAGTCATGACATTCGCAACTCTGGTTTTACCAAAAAAAATGCCAACAAACAAACACTTACAAGGTTGAAGGAGTATAAGTTAAGATTGAATCCAAACAAGTGTACATTCGGAGTCCGGTCCGGTAAACTCTTAGGTTTTGTTGTCAGCAACAAAGGCATCGAGGTTGATCCTGCCAAGGTTAAAGCGATACAAGAAATGCCTGCTCCTCACACTGAGAAGGAAGTCAGAGGATTCTTGGGACGCCTGAACTATATTTCCAGATTCATTTCTCACCTAACGGTTACTTGTGAGCCAATCTTCAAACTATTGAAGAAAGATCAAGTAGTCAAATGGAGTGATGAATGCCAGTTTGCTTTTAACAAGATCAAGGAGTACTTACAGGAACCTCCTGTTTTGATGCCGCCAGTTGAGGGAAGACCACTGATCATGTATCTGACTGTTTTAGAGAACTCAATGGGGTGTGTATTGGGGCAACATGACGAGTCTGGCCGAAAAGAGCATGCTATTTATTACCTGAGCAAAAAGTTTACCGACTGTGAAACCAGATATTCATTGTTCGAGAAAACTTGCTGCGCTCTGGCATGGGCTGCTCGCCGGCTAAGACAATATATGTTGACTCATACCACTCTGTTGATATCTAAGATGGATCCGATAAAGTACATCTTTGAAAAGCCTACTCTGTCTGAGAGGATAGCTAGATGGCAGATGATCTTAACAGAATATGACATACAATATACTACCCAGAAAGCTATAAAGGGCAGTGTGCTAGCTGATCATCTTGCTCATCAAGCTGTAGAAGATTATTAATCCATGAAGTTTGAATTCCCAGATGAAGACATCATGACATTAGACAACTGTGGAGAAGTCAGACCATATGAAGGACCTGAACAAGGATCCCGATGGACCCTGTTCTTTGATGGGGCATCCAATGCAATTGGTAATGGTATCAATGCTGTACTCATATCTCCGAAAGGGTGTCACACTCCCTTTACTGCCAGACTTTGCTTCAACTGTACGAACAACATGGCGGAATACGAAGCATGCATTTTTGGTCTCAAGGCTGCCATAGACTTGGGAATCAAATCTTTAGATGTGTTTGGAGATTCAACTTGGGTCATCAGTCAGATCAAAGGAGAATGAGACACTAAGCATCCAAATCTTATCCCTTACAAAGAACATGTTTTGACATTGCTACCACATTTTGAGCAGATTACTTTCGAGCATTTCCCGCGAGAAGAAAATCAGCTAGCAGATGCTCTAGCCACAGTGTCATCTATGTTTAAACTTAATTGGGATAATGAGGCTCCCCAGATTACCATTGAACGAATGGATGAACCCGCACACTGTCACGAGATTAATACTGAAGAAGTAGTGGACCAGCCTTGGTTTCATGAAGTCAAGAGGTATCTCGAGGCTCAGGAATATCCAAAATGAGCTTCGATCAATGATAAAAAGTTCTTAAGGAGATTCTCTGCTAAGTTCTTCCTGAGTAATGGCATCCTGTACAAACGCAATCATGATTCTATTCTGCTTCGTTGTATGGATAAGATTGAGGCTGAAAAGATCATGGCTGAGCTGCATGAGGGCACCTTTGGCACCCACTCCAGTGGGCATACGATGGTGAAGAAAATCCTACAGGAAGGCTATTATTGGTCTAGCATGGAAGCAGACTGCTATCAACACTCTCGGACCTGTCATAAGTGTCAAATTTATGCAGACAAGGTGCACGTGCCCCCGGTTCCTTTGAATGTCTTGACGGATCCTTGGCCCTTTGCTATGTGGGGAATTGACATGATTGGAGAGATCAAGCCTACAACCTCCAATGGACACCGCTTCATTCTAGTGGCCATTGATTATTTCACAAAGTGGGTTGAAGCAGCTTCCTTTGCATCCGTTACTGAGAATGTTGTTGCCCGTTTCATCAAGCAGAATCTCATTTGCCGGTACGGTATCCCAGAAAGGATCATCACTGATAATGGTACAAACCTTAACAATACGATTATCACTGCCTTGTGCGAACAGTTCAAGATTCAGCATCACAATTCATCCCCCTATCGACCAAAGATGAATGGTGCAGTCAAAGCTGCTAATAAAAACATTAAAAAGATCATACAGAAAATGACAGTCACCTACAAGGACTGGCATGAGATGCTACCATTCGCTCTCCACGGGTACCGTACCACGGCTCGCACATCAACTGGGGCAACACCCTATTCTTTGGTTTATGGCATGAAGGTTGTTTTGCCTATCGAGGTTCAAATCCCCTCTTTAAGGATTATGAAGGATGCAAGTTTGAATGAGGACGATTGGATCCAGACTCGACTTGATCAACTAAACTTAATTGATGAAAAGAGACTCACTGCTGTTTGCCAGGGTCAGATGTATCAAAAACGGATGATCAAGGCTTTCAATTAGAAAGTCAGACGCTAGGTATATCAAGTTGGAGATCTAGTGATCAAACGCATTATCTTGCCACAAAGTGATCCCAGGGGCAAATGGACTCCTACCTATGAAGGACCATTTGTAATCAAGAACATCTTCTCCGGTGGGGCAATGATCTTAACCACCATGGACGGTGACGACCTGCTGCACCCTGCAAATGCAGACATAGTCAAAAGATACTACGCATAAGAGACCCGCTAGGTTGACACACCTAGGCAAAAAAGGGCATCCCGGCGAACCAAAAGGTTTGGGCAAAAATTAGGGATAAAAATAAAAAAAATCTGCACACCCGGCAAGTTGAAAACCCGAAAGGGCGACTTGGGAAAAAAAGGGTTTCCCAGTGGACTGAAAACCCGAAAGGGAGGTCCAGGAAAAAGTTAGGGAATTAAAGCGTATGACTATGTCTCGTCGGATCACTTTATGGACAACCTCTTGACTTCCAATGACAAACTCAAAGTTTCTGATCAATTCAATCATCTTCGGACAAAGCAATAAATAGACGAGATATTCGGAGATACGAAGGCTATAGCAGAATGGGAACCCCATGGGATTATCACAGATAGCTATCTTTCTTTGTATAAATTTTTTCTTACTTTTATGACACCATTCTCTTACTAGGATGACTGTCTCCTTTGTACAAAATACTTATTCAAAGTAAATACAAAGATATCTCTTTAAAGTACAAAAAACTATTTGTCCTTTTTCTTTACACTTGTGTTTTATTTGCAAAAACGTCCGATGATTCATTAATGAACATATGCATTTGAACATAATTATTGTTTACAAATAAACAAAATGAAAAGGACAATTACTGACAGGTTGAAAGAATAGGAAAACGTATTTAGGCTATTCCATGAGCAATCCCCACAGTACGTCACTTAAATCCCCGGTGGAAACCATCCAGTTTCTCCAAATTCCCCAGCAAGTTATTTTGAAGCCTAAAATCCAATCGGATAACATTTGACTTCTGTTACTCCCCAACGGAACAAAGACTCCCATTATTAACCCCCAGTAGAAGTCATCAAAATTCTATGGATTCCCCAAGCAAATTCCTCAAGCAGTATACGACATTGCTCTAACAACAGAACTTTTGTCAAATCTCCAACTTCAAGACATGAAGAATCCACATATCCTCAGCAGCAGTCTAGGATTTATTTTCCTCAATCATACAACAATACAACAAATCATCTTACATGCACATGCATTACATTCACATATCATAAACATTGATAAAACACATACATTGCGTCATACATTTCATGCAATTTAACTTTGCTTCAGCTAACATTTTACTCTTTTCAGGATAAGATTAAACAACTACCATTAACAATATGCAATCAGATACAGTGCAGATAAGCTCCAGACACGGATGTCATTCTGATACTCATTCAGATTCAACTTTCAGATACAGTACTGATACGCTCCAGACACGGATGCCATTCTGATACTCATTTAGATTTCAAATTCAGATACAGTACGAATACACTCCAGACATGGATGCCATCCTGTTACTTATTCAGATTTCAAGTTCAGTTACAGTTCAGATACGCTCCAGACGCGGATGCCATTATGTTACTCATTCAGATTTCAACATTCAGATACAGTTCAGATATGCTCCAGACACGGATGCCATTCTGTTACTCATTCAGATCCAGCTTTCAGATACAGTTCAGATACGCTCCAAACGCGGCTGCCATTCTGATACTCATTCTTTCAGCTTACAATTTACAATCCAACAAACATTCCTGGATGGCATCTACAAGCCCATCTCCAACAAGATTCTATCACTTCTTCGAATGGCATCTTTAAGCCCATTCCCTCAACTACGCGTCACCGAGTGCAAATTTATGGGCACTCTAGTGTCCAATCATCTTTCACCTTCGAGTCACGAATGGCAAAACTCGCCAATCTAACTCTTCAGGTTTAAGAAGATTGAATAGGGGCAACTGTTGTACCCCAAAATTTTCCCTCTCATTTATCAAAACTTTTCTCACAAGATCTCTTTGACCCAAGACTGGATTAGGGTTTGGTCAGCTCAGAACGTATCTTCTTGCACTAATAACCCAAAAGTAGGGTTTGAGTTTACACAAGGATTTTTGGACTATAAATGCTTCATATGACTTTCAAACATCATTATGAATCCCTAAGATCACTCATGACAAGTTTCAAGCCTTGAATCACATTTTTGATCAATCAATTGGACAGTTGACCTAAAAATCAACTGTATTGGGGAAAAAGTCAACCATGGCCAATTTACAGTCAAACTTCATAATTTTTTATCCACATCAACATTTTAAACTCACACATATCATTTGGTCAAGTTTGGATCACAATTCCCCAAGAAATTTGATCAAATCACAAAAAAGGGCAAAATTGTCAAAATTAGAGTTTTGACTGAGGAAGGGAAATTTATGATTTTTAACTTAGCAAATGACCAATTGAGTTCAAGCATGATTTCAAGGCATCATCTTAACTTGATTACATGGCTCAAAACAACCCAAATTCATTGGATTGATAGATGAATTTTGCAGTCAACTGATCAAAAGTCAACTGTATACTGAAAAGTCAAACTTTGACTTTTTGGTCAAAATCAAGTGCCAAGGGTCATAACTCATCAAAACATGTCAAAATGTGAAACTTGTTCACCAAGAAAACCAAATTTGAAAATTAGGGTTTGAATTTGAAAATTTTCCTAACAGAAATTTTCTAAGTATAGAAAATTTTCTTATTTTTTCTCAACTTTACACCACTTTTTCACCATTATGCATAATGATTCAAGAAAAGTTACCAACATGAAAGTTATAGACCTTCATGAAATCTACAACTTTCTTCACACACTTTTCCCTAAATATGCTTGGATTTCAAGATATAAATTTGTGAATACATGGTCATGAACTTGTTAACTTATTGAAATTTTGCCCTAATTTAGGCAGGTTTTGGATCCAACTTCATGGAAACTTTTCACCTATTTCCAAGAGGTATCTCAAAATTAATTTCAAAGATGAATTATAGAGCACATTTCAAGTTTTCCAAAATGTCCAAGAAATCCTCAAGATCATTTTTGAGCAGGGAGAATCGAAGAGAGGAAGTTGGCATTTTCTCACTTCTTGTTCAAGCCATTTCATGAAGAATCAAGTTGCAAATCAATCCTATGCTGGCTAATTCATGCTGTACAGGTCCTAAAATTGTTCCACACTCCTTAATTAAATGTTTACTCAATTGACAAAGCTTTGATCCATGCTTTTTAACCTTTATCCAACTTGTAATTCCATTTATGGTAAAAAGGTTCCATTGCCATTTTGAAAAAGAGCAACTTTTGCAAACTTTACAATTTTGAGCTTTGAACCTGTCCCCTTGGTGCATACAAGTCTCATAAGTCTCAAGTAATTTGTACAAACTTATACCAACCCTAAGGGAGCAAGTATAAGCATGGCAAGTATAATCACTTCACTTTACTTCAAATGCAAGGAATGTTGCAAAAAGGCTATGGCTTGCAGATCTGTTGGAGGGTTGACATCAAACCATTTCAATACTAATATACAAACATTATGAAACACAATACACATGAAGCAAGGACCTGAAACACTCCCAAGCTAAAAAACACCAAAAATCTGTTCAAACCTACTGTTTCTGCACAAGCACATCCATCTTCCATTTGGCTTGTGCGTTTTGAGTTTGGATCATTCAAACACATTATATACTTGATACCTAGTCAATCCAGGCCTTCATCCCTGTTCTGTAATCACTCCTCCACCATCTGCCATTGTTGACTTCAGAGCTTGCAACTTGACTTGGCCAAGGAGTTCCAGCTACTTTCAGAGCAAGGCAAGGGTTGGGATACATCCAGGGAAGTGCAAGGAAGCTCAAGCAAGCATCAGGCCTCCCTCAAACTCATCACAGTTTCATCCACGATTCCAGCTGAAGGAGGTAAAATCTCAAGCTCCATCTCTTTGTACAAGCAACCTTAGGCCACGGTTTGTGAATAAAAAATGTAGTCCTCATCATAACGAAGCTGTACATACCATTACCTTGCATTTATTTTACTTGTGCTGAGAGAATTTAAAACTTGAAATTTCTGGAAATATTAGGTCAAGATTTAGGGCTTTCAAAATTCTCTTTATTCTTTGATTAATACTTCATATAACTTATATGGTTGGAATTGTGAGTTCAAGCACTACAATTTTCATGTTATGAGTTTTTATTTTCATGGAAGTATGAGAGAGTTACAGGGTGTCTGGCCAAAGCTTGAGGAAGAAGATGAAACAGGGTAAGGGCGCATTTTGGAATATGTTATTTTCGTTTCACTAAAGATAATGGAAGTATATAGCCACCCCAGTGGCAAAGTAGCGCGCTGGTGATACCCATGTCCTGGGTTCGAACCTGGGCGCGCTACTTTTGTATTTTTTCACTCTTTTTCTTTTCCATTTCATTTTTTTTGCAGGATGGGCTTGGTCTGTTGGGCCAGGAGTTTTTGCTAGTACACTACCACCAATTCTACTACATTACCCCCCCTTTACTAACTTTCTATATTTTATTTTTTATTTATTTTATTTTCTTATTTAATATTTTAAATATTTTCTTTAATACAAAAAATCCCAAAAAATATAAATTAATAATGTTACACTTTTATTTTTTTAATTTTATTTTATTTCTCACATAAAAAATATATTTTATTTTAATAGGATATCATTTATTTTCTTAATAAATTTGTAAATATATTAAACATATTTAGTTCAATTTATTTTGCATTTCATACTTATAAATACTTATTTTTGCATATATATAATTTTATATTTTATTACAATATTATTTATTATTTTGATACAAAAAATACACAAAATAATACCTATAAAGACTTTATTTTATCTTAAATAATAATTAGGGTTAAACCCCTTTTAAAAATTATTTTCTTTACCTTATATTTTTAGGTTTAGATGAAATCTTCTTTTATATAAAAACAAGACACAAAAATCTTTTTACATGTACGTTGCATTACATTTTATTTTAATATTGTATTATATTTACTCTAATACGTACAAATTCGATTTGATTGTAATAATTTATTTAGGTTTATATTCTTGCAAATCCCCATTTAAATTTGTATTCCCCCTCCCATAAATTGTTGTAATAGTTTAAAAATATTTACATTACGCAATTTATCGCTTTATATGCCATGATTAGTAATTAGAGTTTGTATGACAAGAACAAAACAAAGCAAAAATAGAACACCCTAAATACAAGAAAAAATCAAAGCATGAAAATGATACACTTGCACACAAACACCCTTAGGGTTTCTCCACTTGGTTGCCTAAAAAATGGCTATGTTACGCATGCAAAATATCTTGACAAAACAAAATAAATATAAGATCATAGTCCCTCGATGACACTATTCAAGGTTGCCTTACAAAGAATGATCTTGGTCCCTAAAAAAAAATGCTAAGATACTTTGCAAACATTGCTAATCATGGTTATACGATGACCCACGCCCGTCCCGTTAACATCCAAAGATAGGGTTGCTTACCAAATCAATGGTAAGACGACAATGTCAAAGGAATAGAAAATACATAAGAAAGACATTTGAGTAGGTAAATGGCTTCTAGTTACTTGCTCTATTTCAAACAAACAATCCATGCTATTTTCCAAAACACACACACATTTCAAAAACATCTTACAAACATTGAAAACATTTTCAAAAAGACAAACATCTTTGTATACATTCTTACAAACGAGAATCATTACAAAGATTGCCTAAACGAATGGCCTCTTTTACAAAATACTTTCAAAAACACACCAAACACAATTTCAAACAAACAAAAGCAAGTGATCTAAGCAAGTAACTAAGAGCCCATGGAAAACCATGGATGAAAAGGATGCTAATACCTTCCCTTTTCATAATCTACCCCCCGAACTCAAGAAAACATCTCAAAGGTCTTTCCTGTGCTTTTTCACCTTTCCTTTTGTATAAAAGAAAAGTCGGTGGCGACTCTTGCTAACCGCAACATTTGCGATAAAACGCAAAACCTCAAGTCATTTCTACCACCGTATCACACCATTCTTTTTATCACTTTGTTAAACTTTATTCCAAGCATAGTTAAGGCATTTGATATTCCTCAATCTGTATCCAGATGATAGTCATCCTCTTCATCTTCAGTATTTGATACAAAGGCTATGCTTTTGTTCTTCTTTTCAAATATTTCATTGATGCTTAATTCAAATGTCAGAAGAGATCCAACAAGTTCATCCACTTTCATTTTGTCAATGTCTTGAGCTTCTTCTATAGCAGTCACTTTCATATCAAATCTCTTGGGAAGAGACCTGAGCATCTTTCTCACCAATTTGTCTTCAGGTATTTTCTCTCCTAAAGAACTGGATGCATTAGAAATTTCAAGAATGTTCATATAGAAGTCATTAATACTTTCATCATCCTTCATTCTCAAATTCTCAAATTTTATGGTGAGCAACTGAAGTCTTGACATATTAATTTTGTATGTGCCTTCATGGGTAGATTGAAGAATTCCCCATGCATCTTTAGCTACTTCACATGTGTTCACTAATCTGAAAATGTTCTTGTCAACTCCATTGAATATAGCATTCAAGGCTTTAGAATTTCCAAGAGCAATTTCATATTCTTCTTTAGACCAATCTTCTTCTGGTTTTAACTCAGAAGTAGGTTCTCCATTTTCTCTCAATTTGACAGGGTGTTTCTATCCTTTTAAAACAACTTTCAAAGCTCTGCTGTCCAGAGACTTTAAGAAGGCCACCATACATGGTTTCTAATAGTCATAATTACTTCCATCCAGAATGGGTGGTCTGTTCATACATCTTCCTTCCTTGTCCATAGTACCAGAAAGTATCTTCCCTGGATCTCACCCAGATATAGAGCAGGATGCCTGCTCTAATACCAATTGAAATTCTGGTATCAGATATGAGATATAAAAGGAGATGTCATAACACAAATATAATGTAAAGTGCAACAAAAGTAAAAATAGTAAAAACACAAGGGATTGTTAACCCAATTCAGTGTACACCAACACATACTCCGGGGGCTACCAAGACAGGGACAAGTCCACTAAATAGTATCAATTAATAGACCCTCAGTAAGCCACCAATTTAAGATCTAATCAATTAATCACTACCCATTCTATACTTCTACCTAAGACACACCTAGGTATGAGGCCCTCCTCAAATCCTTTCAATCACTTATAGTGAAGAACAACTAAAATAACAAGTTTTAAAGACTTCAATCATTCAATGCTTAAAAGCTTATGAATGATCCAAAATTAACAACTCAAAATAACAACTCAAGTATTAAATCAATGCTAGACTCTATTACAATTAAAAGACTTAGACTTCTAAAACAGAAGGAAAGTATTCTTCTTCAAAAGTTGCAGTTCAATGAATAAGGAAGCAAGTCCTTATAAATGCGCAGTAGTGGGCTTGGGCTGGAAAAAAAATATTCCAATCTTTTGAATATTTCCATGAAAACAGGCCAATATATAATCCATAAGGATAAATCAAATAGAAAAATATTCCTCCATATTTTTCGCAGCCTATGAGTCACAAATCCTGAATTATGGCACGCATGAAAACAGGAAATAGAAAACTTAAACTGATGTGAGTTGCGTTCATCTCAGGAGGCAGATGTCAATACATCTGCTTTGACATCATTCAAAACAGTTTGCTCCTAATGTCAAGACATTTAGCAAAACATTATCAAAGCATTGTTTTACCAAAATTGCTGCCAACAAACACTTATAGGGCAAAAAACCCATCTTGATTTTATCTTCGATCTGTATGTTCAGGCCAGGAGCTAATTCTTTGTAGAATATCTCTAAAAGTGCCAATTACTAGAGAAAATTGCATGCCAAAACTATTTTTTACCAGTCCATTTCTCGACATTGTGAAAACTGTAACTCTCTCTATTTTTATCGTATCAGGATGATTCTTGAAGCGTGAGATTACAAAATTTGTAAGCTTCAACTTTGCTTTTGGGCCTGAGTTTAGATTATGCTCCGAAGACTTCAATTTATGTTTTGCATCTGAAAGTGCGCACGGAAATAAGCTGAATTTTTCAATACGGTGAAATAGGTCCACTGTTTCTCGCCATTAGAAAAATCATAACTTGTTCGATTTTTATCGTATCGGGGTTATTCTTTCGGAACGAAGTTACAAATTTCGTCACAAAAATTTTTGCTTTAGGGTTCGCATCGAGATTCTGCATCGAAAGGCATGAGCTTGTGGTTTATTCGCGCGCCGTACACAAAATAAGCTGTAAAATTATGCACTGTGAATTTTTACACTGCATTTCTCGTCGTTCAGGGCGACATAACTTACTCAATTTTTATCGTATCGAGACGATTCTTTCAGTGTCACGTCACAAATTTCGTCATCAAGAGCTTTCTTTCAGGTCGCGCATCAAGATTTCGCACCGATTATTATAAGCTTGTGGTTCAATCTCGCGCTGTGCACAAAATAAGTTCAAAAATTCAGTTTGGAGCCAAGACTATATATTTTGAATTTAAAATTCTAAACACAATTACATATTCTCATTTCACATTTTCACAAGATCAAACCAAAAACCCTCTCTCTTTTTCTCTCCAATTTTATTCATCTTCATCAAGAACTCAAATAACAAGTTCAACAAAACTCATACAAAATTCATTGAATCTTCTTCTTCTTCTCCAACATTTCCGCAAGCAATCACTGTATTTCCTTCACAAGCAACAACGAACTCTGGGACTAGCTCCGTTTCTGCCATGGTTTTTCCGTCGCATTCGCTTCCTCTGTCACGCGTCCAAGCTGCAGCCTCCCCCTCCTCACCCGTACGCGTCTTCTTGTGTGACTTCTCTGCCATTTCTTTCGTTTGCTTGCAATTTTCCAGACAACATCAATGTTATCTTCTTCGATCCATTTTTTGGTAACAATTCTTGAATCTCTTAGTGAATTAAGTGCTTAATTTGATAATTGATTTTAGGTTTAATACTTGAGTTGAATTTTACGAATTCAATTGAGTTTAGATCTTGAAATTGAGGTTTGATTTATGAATTGAATAATTCTTGAAGCTTAGGTGTTTGATTTAATGCTTGAGAGATAGTTACAATGATGTGAATTGAATTGAGACTTGATTCTTGAATTTGTATAAATCACTTGATAATTGAATTGATGATGATGAGTAAAAGTGGAATTGATTGAACATTATGTGAATTCATGAGATTATATTGACTCTTGAGTTGACTATGAGCATTGAATTTATTTTGCATAGTTTCATGAGTTGAATATTCTTGAAACATTTGTTCATGAACCGGTACTTTGATGCAATTTCAGTATAATTTTTTTCATTATGAGTTTTTGGTGTTGTTATGTGGATTTATGTCGAATAATGTTGATTATGTTGAATCATGAATTGATGATGAGAATTTAGCTTGATTTCATGAGTTAATGTAACTTTACATCGTTGTTGATAAATTCAATTTTTCGACATTGAAAATGTTTTGATTTGATAAAATTGCATTAACTCATGAATGATGTTTTGAGCTTGGAATTAAGGCACCAGTACAATTTTATTATTTGTAACTTTTTCACCATTCTTAAGCGACAATACTTGAACCAAAAGGTGTATTTTCGTGTCCGTTCGCATTTGTTGAAATCGATTTCATACCAATTTGGTTTAAGTATATGTTGCTTCCCGGAATGTGTAAACAAGGTGCAAATCACCTTTAAAATTTGTTTGAGGTCTATTTGATCATGTGTGGACATTTATGAATTGTTGAGATTAATTTTTACCATTTCTGATGTGATTTTCTGGGTTGATGTGTGATACGGTGTAGTGCTGTCCAGTTTTCAAAAATGCACTTGGAACTTGTTTTAATTGTTGGGTTTAATTCTGTTGCATTTGTTTTGGCATTCGAGTGACGATTATATCGAGTTTTACTGATTTCGAAACAATTTTTTGTGCACTTTAGATTTGAATACAATGTTGTTCGGTTTTCCATTTAACATGTGCATTGGGTTTTAATATTCATATGGTGCATGTTTGCACTTCATTGGTTGATTATTGGATATTGTTGTTGGGTTGACTTGATTTTGGTACATTTTTCGGGTTAATTCTTAAGATGACAGAGGTGTTGTCCGGTTTTGTAACTTGCACTCGAAATGAGTTTTAATTGTTGGTTTATGCATCATTGCACTTGTATTGGTCTTTGTTAGACATGTGCATCAAGTTGTATTGATTTTGGCTCAACATTTCATGTGATTCATGTTATGATGTACAGGTTGCCCCGTATTTTGTTTTGTGCTTCTGTCACTTGTTTGATTTCGCTTTATGCATGATAATATGTCATTTTGAGTTATGGTATTGATTGTTGAGTTACAATTTATATTCCTTGTTATTTGTTAACTGCTCTTGTGATATTGTGCAAGTTTTTGAAGGTGGTTCATCGCGACGCATTTGTTCGATTTTTACTATTTGCTTATGTAGCATTGCTTGGTGCAGGACATTAGCTGGATGTGCGCATAGATTTAGATTTATTTCGCATTGTAATATTGGATGATTGTTTTTAATATTGTATCTTATTTGATTTGTTGTTGATGCTAGCTAGCTTGAAGACCATCAGATTTCTTGTCATGTATTTACTAAGTAACCGACTCTTATTCGTTTGGTACATTTCCTGCTTATTTTTTTTGCATTTTGTTTATTGCTTTTCTGATGCCATGAGAAGTAGGATAGTGATGCATATACTGGGAGTCCCTTTGAGGCAAATCTGGTTTATTTAAAGACCCGTTTAAGGCAATTCTACTTGTGCTTGTTTGTTTACCATCTTGTTTGTTTATGTTTATGCCGAAGACCTCGATGAATGTGTCCCATTCCCATTCCCCATTGATAAGTCCTCAAAAGGAGGCATAGGCGACAAAAGGTTCACAACCGACCTTGTCATTTCTAGTCTGTGTTATTCGTAGCTCGCGCTATACATTGATGCTATGAACTGTGCTACTCATGTTATCGAGTCGATCATATGGAAAAGGGATTCATAATTAATCCCCCACACGTTATCTTTAGCTCGCATTTGTGAAACATATGCGCTTTGATGTGATCTCATTATTTCCTTCTATCTCCTACCTAGATTGTTGATATCTTGGTCAGGTGTTTAGTCACTTATGGCGATTCGCTTTCGTTCTTCTCTTGCCTCTATTATTTGATATCTTGGTTAAGAGTCGACACCCCTTTCTTTCTTGCCCTGATGATTTGATATCACAGTTAAGAACCACTGTTTCTCCCATTACTCTTGCCTCGACGATTCGATGTCTTGGCTAAGCATCCCTTTATCCTACCTTGATGATTTGATATCATGGTCAGGTACCCCTTTCTTTATCCTACCTAGATGATACAATATCGTGGTTAGGTATCCTTCTCCTTATCCTATCTTGGTGCCATGATACCTCGATTAAGTATGTGCTACTTGAGTGAGTGGATACTCCTCAAGCTTTTGTTTGTTTGTTTTGGCTTCGGCTTGACTTTGCTTGATTGAATTATGTTTATGCTTCACTTTAAACCTTCACCTGGTGTTCTTTCTGTTAGATAGGTTCTCCTTCACCCGACGTTCTTGTCATTTGTTAAGTTCGCCGTTACCCGGCGTGCTTTTTGTTTGGTAAGTTCGCCTTCACCTAGCGTTCTTTCACTCGATAGTTTCACCTTCACCTTCCGTTCTCCTTTAGGATGCGCTTGTGTCATTTCCGATGCAAGTTAGACATTAGGTTTGTAATTCATGCATGCTAACATAGGTAGAGATTTTCCTTTTCAAACCTCAACTATCGGACCAATCATTGTATGATAACATTAGGGATAGAGTTAGGATAGTTTCCCTTAGACTTTTTCTGTCCCTTTTGCATCCTTAAAACTAAAACCTTTTTTTTGCAAATGCATAAAAACACTCTAATAGTACAAAAATCCTTTTTCAAGGTAAAAAACACCAACCAATCCAAACTTCATTTTGCCGATTGGCTTTTCTTTTAAAACCTTTTTTAAGGTAAAAAACACAAAACAAACAGAAAATATTGAGCCAAACTACATCGCTCTGATTCCTTTAAAAGGATACGTATATATCTGGTCGTGGGGCTCAGCCGAGCAAAACTTTGAAAATATTTCCTTCTTTTCCCCGTGTTTTCTTTTGCATGAATTCCCTTTTTGCATTTTCCTTTTAGCTCGTGAGCTTTAGATTAGAACACACCCATTAGATTAGAATAAGAAGAGAGAATCCCGTAGAGTACCACGAACGTGAGGGATGCTAATACCTTCCCCTTACGTGATCGACTCTCTTACCCGTATCTCTCGATTATAAGACCTCGATTTCACCCTTCTCAGGTTTACTCGATGTTTAACTTTCCCTTCCCGTGGGATAAAAAACGTTTGATGGAGACTTCATTAATTTCATCTCGATGATTTGTTCTTCATGTTGTTTCAGCTGGAACTTCACTGGGGATAGATTGACCAATTTACTGGTCCATCTCGGAGTCGCTCTTAGCTCTTGTTTTCTTTTCTTTGGATGTTTATTTTTATGCTTTCCAGTTATTCATTTGTACACGTTTATCTGAGTATATATATTTGAATTGCATTTTATCGTTTTCCATACTGGTTATTTACTGTGCTGGATTATGTGTTTCCATGTTGGGAGGTGTTACTATTGAGGTAAAAGGCCTAGTACCCAGGCCAGAGTGCACTATCAAGGAAATTTAGGAATAAAGTAGAACATGATGGCTATTGGACGAATGTCCTACTAGCGTAGTCATGTCGTCTACACATAGATGAGGTTCAAATGGGGGTATTATCGTCATCCACGTTTATGGCTTGATGGTAGTGCTTTCAGGCGAACCCATGATTTTGAGTTACTATTGACATTACCCTGACCTAGCCTTTACCCGTGAGTGGGGAGGGAATAATCTTTACAAGTACAGATGGTGGCTATTTTCTTTGATGGTGAGTGTATGTTCTGTTCGTGATCCAGTTCTCTTTGGTTTATGGTATGAACCGTTGATTATGGTATTCTCAATGTGTTTAGAACCAGTACAACGGACAACCAGTGTTATGGAAACCTTGATTCCATGTTATTGTGCTTACATCATGGCATGTTTATTTTTACAAAAAGAAATGCATAAAAAGGTTATGCATGGAAAAAAACTTAACACACACGTTCTTTCCATTTCCATGGAATCATGCTGGTGATAAGGCTTGCAGGAGAACCCGTGATTTTGAGTTACCATTGACCTTACCCTGACCTAGTCTTTACCCGTGAGTAGGGAGGGAATAATCTTTACATGTACCGATGGTGACTATTTGTTTTGATGGTGACAGTATGTTCTGATGATGACTTGGTTTTCTGTGATTATGTTCCGAACCCTTGATCGTGGTATTCTCGGCATCTTCAGAAACAGTACAACAGATTATCGGTGTTATGGAAACCTTGATTCCATGTGTTATTGTCCTTGTATCATGGCATATTCATTTTTACAAAAAAGAAATGTAAAAAAATGTGTATATGTCTAAAAAAGTTAACCTGCATTTGCATTTCATTTCCAGGGTGTTTCAGAGTAGTCATCAGTATCAGAAATTGCAAACAACCATGATGCCGTCAAGAGAGATACCAGATACATATTTGGCTATAAGTTCGGCACTAGTAGTTGGCCTCGTTTGAAAGAGTTGAGCAAGGTGGTGGTTTATCTAAATTTGTAAGCTTTCAACAAACAATACAAGGATCTTTTGTCTTTATTGGATACTCAAGTATATGACAGAGCTCTGCAGACTTTGTTGCAATTCTATAACCTGAAGCTGCGATGTTTCATATTCCAGGACTATCAGTTGGCTCCGACTCTAGAGGAGTATTCTTACATATTGGGGATCAAAGTTACTGATCACATTCCCTTTTCATGCTTTCCAGAGGAGCCCTGTCATGAAGTTATTGCTAAGGAACTTTATTTGAGCCCGAGCAATGTGAAAAGTCATTGGAGAAAGAGAGGTGCAACTAGCATAATTTTTGTGGATTTCTTGATAATCAAAGATAAAGAGATGAAAACCAAGGGTTATTAGGTTCCTTTCAATGTATTATTGGCAGTTTTGATTTATGGCCTCGTCCTGTTTCCTGACGTTGAGAACCTGGTAGACTTGGCCGCCATCTACGTGTTCATGAATCTGACTCTGGTACCAACTATTTTGGCCAACACTTACTTTGGCCAACACTCCAAGCATGGTAAAAAGGATACTTAGAATTCTTGTATGTGGGCAACAAAGCTCATGGCTCTCACTTCTTTCGATATAACTTGGTACAAACACCAACTTGACAATGTTGCAGTCATTACAAGCTGTGGAGGTTTCTCTAACGTCCCACTTATGGGGATACATGATATGATTAATTACAACCCTATTTTATCCCTAAGCCATCTAGGGTATGCTATGCAAAGCCCTCATAAAATCAGTGAAATCAGTGAATCTGTATTTTGCAAAAAGGGAGAAGATCTTGAGATGCTACAAAGAGTAGTGATTGCTTGGGCTAAAATATTCAGAAAGGGGAAGGATTTCTTCAGACCCAAAGAGTTTATGGCCTATGGACCTTATGTTAATTGGGTTAAATAGAGAGTTAAAACACTTATGTTACCATTCTCAAGGGAAGACCCTTTCTACCCGCAGCCTGACGAGGTGCAACATGATGTGCCCAAAGAACAATTATACCAAGAACAAAGTAAGAATCAACATCTTCGCATTGATATGGAAGCCAAAGAGATGGAGCTATACTTCTTAAGGAAAGAGAATAAGGATTTATCCTGCAAGCTCAAAGAGTATGAAGAGCCAAGCACTTCCAGGAAAAGATCCAGAGCTGAAGACGATTCTGTTTCTGGTGATGATCACAAAAGAATTGTTGTTGCGATCGAGAAGAAGTACAAGAAGAGTTACCGAGACTGTGACATCCTCAGAGGGTCCAAGACTGAACAAGAAAAGAGGTACAAATCCAAAGTCAAGGTTCAGAGAAGTAACTTCTAGATAAAAGCGCCCATATTAAAGAAGAAAGCAACCAAAGACTCGTAGCATAGGCCCAACTCAAGGGGCATAGTACTCAGCTAGCACATGCCATAGAATAAATTGCTAGGCTCAAGAGCCAGATGAGAAGACAATGATATTTTCAAGCGAATCAGAGTTGGATGTTTTATTGTTGTTTCATTTTTGCTTTAAAAAAAACCACCACCAGGCTTGTTGGTTGGGGTTTTATTCTCTTTGTTGTGTTATGACTGGTTGTCTTATATGAACTCAGTTGCCTTGAGGTTTTATGAATGAAAGCAGTTATTTCCATTATTGTGTTCTCTTGATTATTTGATTATCTCTTATTATGTTGTATGTTATTCTTTAATAATTGACAAAACTCTTGAGCGCCTTGGAACTGATAAAACATTGCATGCATAATCATGCATTCATTCATTCATTCATTCATTCATTCATTGCATAATCGTGTATTCATTTATTGCATATCATGACAGGTGGTTCTAGCCGAATTTATTATCTCTAATCTGGGCTTCTTTTCAGAAGATTGCTATTGTGAACTCTCAGCGCTATAATACTCGAAGTAATTCCAGAAGACAAATGGAACAGATCCAAGATGATGTTGCTGCTATGGGTGTTAAGATGGACACTCGGGTCGAACAATTGATGAATATCATCCACAACATGGCACGTCAACAAGAATAATTGAGATCCTTAATTGTAGGTCTCGCTGCAACTACATATAATGGGAATGAGACTTTGATCGTCAATCCTGAAGGGGTCGTTGTTAACAATCTGAATGGCAATCTCGGTGGTCCTACTCTGAACAGTAATCCAAGAAGTGCTACTCTGAATGGTAATTTAGGTGGTCAGAATCTGAATGAAAATGATGGTTTGAATCATAATGGTAATGCTATTGTGAACCTTGGTACTCCTGTTGGTAATAATCAAGGTGTTCCTTTGGTCCAAGTTGTGGGAAATCAGCCTCCACCCACTTCTACTCGACAAAACAATGAGCAACATTTTGTTAAACCAAGGTCTGTCTGTATTCTTGTTCGTCAGATTGAAGAGGATAATTATGAGGAATGGATGTCTACTATGAATGAATCGACATAAGCTGACAAAAATCTGCGTATGCTCGAGGAGCATATACGAATGTTTGAAAATCAGGGTGCTATGGGCCTTGACTTGTCTGATTTGGGATTAGTCCCCTGGAGTGAAGATTCATCCAAAGTTTAAAGTGTCGGACTTTGTGAAGTACAAAGGTACCACTTGTCCAAAGACATGTGTCAAGTCTTGCTACAGGAGGATGTCAGCATACTCTGATGATGAAAAATTGCTTATGCGCTTTTTCAGGACAATTTAACTAGTGGGCCGTTAGAACGGTACATGCAACTTGAGAGCAACCATATTCGTACATGGAGAGAGCTAGCTGCAGCTTTTGTCCAACATTATCGGTATAATACTGACATGGCGCCTATAAGATCTCAACTGCAGAATCTGTCGCAGAAGTAGAATGAGTCATTTAAAGAATACACACAGAGGTGGCGTAAAATGGTGGTTAGGGTCCAAATGCCTATGATGGAGCGTGAAATGGTAGATATATTCACCAGCGCCCTACATGGGCAGTATTATACGAGTTGTAGTACCTTAGGTACATTTGCTGAAATGATAACATATGGGGAAAGGATTGAAATTAGAATTAAGCTGGGAAAGATTCTGGATGTCTTCGGAACTAATGTCGATAATGCCAAAAAGTATTTCATGGATTTCCAGAAGAAGAAAGTGAAGCTAGTACGCTGTATGCATGAAAAGGAAAAGGTAGATATCAGGGGTCAGATCATCAGCATGTTGATGTAACTATTATGACTGTTACACCTCAGAAGCAAGCTTATGCACCAAGAAGGGATAATCAACATATACAAAGACAACCACCATAGAAGTTTGATGCACTTCCTATGTCTTATGATGAGTTGCTACCTTAGTTACTTGAATGAAAGTTGGTTGAATTGCACCCTTGTAAGGTTGATTCAGAGAAATTACCGTACAACTTTGATGCAAATTCCCAGTGCAATTTCCATTCTGGTGGGCATGGGTATACTCTTGAGAACTGTATTGATTTCAAGCACAAAGTGAAGGACTTGCTTGACACTGAAGCTATTAATTTTGGGCCAGCACTGACGCCCAATATTCTTCAGCAGCCTTTTCCATCTCATGGGGGCGCCACTGTCAGTGATGTCATTGAAGACGAGAGTTTGAATCTGGTCATGGATGTAAACCAGCTGATTACACCTCTATCATTTGTGAAAGAGAAGTTGTCAAAGAAAGGTGTATTCTTGGGTTGTGGTCTTGACTGTGAAGATTGTTTGATTCAGCCAGAGGGTTGCTGTTAAGTGTCAACAGTTGTTAAGTGTCAACTTTTGTATAAATTTCATATCATTTATTGACACTTTCAAACCCTTTATTTTACTTTTAATTAGGACAAGCACTTATATTAAGTCATTTTGCATGAATACAAATAATTTTGAATGTTTTAATTTGTTTGTTAGTGTTTCAGCAAATTTTGTGCAGATAAGATGGCCAAATGTAGATTTTCTATTTTTTATGCAAGGAAACAAATGTTTTGTTTCTACAAAGGATCACCCGGTGACAGGATTCATCGCTCGGTGAAAATTATGAAGAAATGGTGGATTTTCTGGTTCTCTTCTATAATGTTTCGCCCTTGGATCGACTAGCGAAAGAAGGATCGCCCGGTGAAGCATCCTTGTCGCCTAGTGATGATAGATACTTTCCTGCTTGTGTATCACACCTAACTGGTCACGTGTGGCATCTAGCTAGCGTCACCCGATGATGCTTTATGGTCGCTTGACGATGGTGTGCAGATGACCATACTTTTTGGTTACTTTTCTTATATTTTGGGGGAACTTTTCACCAACTTTTGTACTTTGGAGGGAATAAAAACCTCATTAAGGGGATAGAAACCCTTGTTCTACATATCATAACATATAAACCCTTGTTCTTATTTTTTGGAGGGGAAAAACATTCTTGCATCTTGAATCAAGAAGACTTGAAGATTGGTGTTCATCAATATTCATTGTTTATTTAGTGATCAAGGTATCATGACCATGAGTAGCTAAGCATCTTTTGTGTCAAGGTTAGAAGTAGTTAACCTAGACTTTATGTATTTATTTTAATCATTTTTGTATATGAACTTGGTTGAAGATTAATACATGTTGAATATCTTTGTTATCATTGTTCTTTTTATGGTTTGGATCATTATTAGGAAGTAAGTTCCAAGCTTGACCTAAGATATTCATCTACTAATAAACAAGCTCTAGACATAGATTTGTGAGTTAGTATTCACCTGTATCAAGCTTTAAATATTATCATGTTAATAGTTAGGTTGAGATATCATTTAATGATTAACATGACAGTACTCACAATATTGCTTAGACATGAGAAATGTTGAGAGGATACATGAATGTATCAATCATTAATTAGTTCATATGCGTGATTAATTGAATATATTTGGAATAAGTTGATGAAAACTAATCTTGACATGCCTTTTATCAAAACAAGCCTTTTCAAACAAAAATCTCTCTTTTATCCAAATCACCATCTAGTGAATGAAACTTAATCTTTTATTACTAAAAGCAAATACCAAAACTTTGTTTATGATTCAAACACTTAAAGTCACTGAAACTATAGAATGACATTAATATCACACCAATCCCTGAGGAAAACGATAATATAAATACTTGTGTTGAAAATATATTACAACAAAATGGTGATGTTGCCAAGGATTAGTGTTTAACTATTGAAAGCATTGCAATAGTTTAAGTGTTTTAAGTTGTTTTATATTAATAATATCTTTTGTTTTTCACTTGTCTTGTTAGTGTTTTCAGACTTTAGTTTATGCGAGGAACTATTTCTGAAGATCAACTCCTATTTGACCCTAAAATTGAAAGGACTTGCAGAAAACTTAATAGAAAGACTAGACGAAGGAGGAAGCTAGCGAAAGAAAGAAGAGAAAGAGGAGAGGTGTCCACTTCTTATATACCTTTTAACCAAGGTATAAAATAAGTTATGGCAGCAAATCCACCAAGAGGTCTCTATGCAAATAGTCTAAGGTTGAATGCTCAGTTTACTAGAAATGCAGACCAAAGGCACTCAAAAATGAAAACTGGAATTCTACAACTGTTGTATCATAACCCTTTCACTGGGTTAGATCATGAAGACACTTACACTTATCTCACAAAATTCTATGAGATAGCGGGTGCTATAGAAGCTCCGGAGGAGGATGAAAAACAAATGTTTAAAAGATTATTTCCACATTCGTTGATTGGTAAAGCTAAGGACTAGTATCTTGACCAACCTCATCAACTCATGATGGATTAGAATAGGCTTGAAGAAAAATTTCTTGAAAGGGTTTTCCCACAATCACGTTTCTTGGAAGCCAAGACGGTTATATAGGTGTTCTCTCAAGGTGGAGTCGAGTCATTAAATGAAGCTTGGGAAAGATACAAATCTATGTTGAGAAAATGTATGAGTCATGGTTTTGATGCCATTACCCAAATACATATTTTTCGAAATGGACTATAACCACAACCAGAGATTTTGTTAGATGCTACGACGGGAGGATCACTTATGTCAAATAAAATGCAAGAGGCGGTTGAAATTATTGAAAGAATGGCAAGGAACGACCACCAAGTCCAACATGACCGAAGTATGGTTCAAAAGAGAGAGGAGGCAAGTGATTCAAGTTCAAATGAAGCTCTTTTAGCCCAAAACAAATTGTTCGCTCAACAAGTGAAAGAATTAACAAAGCAAATGGCAAAGCTCTGTCAATAACTAAGAGAAATGCAAGAAATACCTAGCAATCAAATAAAACAAATTGCTTGTTATGAGTTATGTAAGGGTGATCATCAAACTGGATTTTGTCCTCCGGTTGAAGAAGAAGCTAATTACATGGGAAATCAAGATCAAGGATACAAACAAAGGCAACCATATAAAAATAACCAAGGTTATCATCAAATAAATAACCAAGGTTATCAACAAGGGTGGAGACAAAGATGCCAATAATCAAAATAGACAAAGTCCTTATCAAAATACAAATCAAAATTCACAACCTCAAGCTAGAAGCTCAAACTTACAAGACACTCTTGCTCAATTCATGCAAGCATCCATGGAAAATCAAAAGAGTAATAGAGCAGCTATCAAAATTTTGGAGACTCAAGTGGGGAAACTAGCCAAGAAATTGGCCGATCAAAATGCTGGATCATCATTTTCAGAAAATACTCAATCTAATCCTAAGTAGCATTGTAAGGTAATATTAACTAGGAGTGGTAGAGTAGTCGAAAATGGGGTTGGTAAAGAAATTGAAATTAAGGAAGTTGTAGAAGAAAAAGAGATTGAAGAAGAGAATGTAGTAGAAAATAATCACGAGGAGGAGTTAGTTGAAAAGGAGAAGTTTAAAAGAAACAAGAAGAAGAAAGTTTCTACTTTACCGGTTCAAAATTTACCATATCCTCATGCTCCTTCCAAGAAGGATAATGCTAGGAACTATGCTAGATTCATGGATATCTTTAAACGATTGCAAATAAACATTCCATTTTCCGAATCTATGGAACAAATTCCAAAGTATGAAAAGTTCATGAAATATATCCTTACAAAAAAAGAAGATCAGCGGATCAAGAAGTTATCATGGTTGATACAAGTTGTAGTGTTATCATTCAACGAACTCTACCGAAGAAGGAAAGTGGTCCAGGAAGGGTTACTTTTCCGGTTACCATTGGTGATATTTATGTCGGTAAGGGATTGATAGATTTGGGTTCTAGCATTAATTTTATTCCCTTGTCTATTGTGAAAAGATTGGGGAACATCGAGATGAAGTCAACAAAGATGACACTTCAACTAGCCGACAAATCCATTACCCATCCTTATGGTATAACTCAAGATTTGCTAGTGAAATTGGATAAATTTTTCTTCCCGGCTGATTTTGTTGTGATTGATATGGAGGAAGACCATGATTCATCTTTCATTCTTGGCCGACCATTCATGAAGATCAATAGAATGATGATCGACATCGATGATGGTTTGATGAAGGTCCGAGTTTAAGATGAAGAAGTAAGTTTTAATCTCTTTGAAGCTATGAAACATTTTAATGATAAGGGAGCTTGTTTTAAAGTTGATTCTATTGAAGAAGCTATTTTGGATGTTTCTAGTGAAGTTCATCTTTCAACACCTCTTGAGAGAACATTGAATAATATTATTCAAGTTCTTGATGTTCATGAAGAAAAGAAATTGGAAGAATGTGTGAAGGAACTTGAAGCTTTAGAAGAAGTTCAATCTTGGGAGGAAGAAGTTGAAATTTTGAAGAAGGAAGCTAAAGAAGAAGAGTCCAAAATTGAATTGAAGATGTTGCCGTCTCACTTAAAGTATGCATTTCTTGATGATGGTGGTAACAAACCAGTAATCATTAGTAATGCTTTATAGGAGAAGAAGGAGCATTGTTTAGTTCAAATTTTAAAAGAAAATCAAAGTGCAATAGGTTGTGTTTTAGCGGATTTAAAAGGCATAAGCCCGAATTATTGTATGCACAAGATTTTTATGGAAGAGAATTTCAAACCTGTAGCTCAACCTCAACGACGCTTGAATCCGACAATGAAAGAGGTCGTGGGAAAGGAAGTTGTGAAACTATTGGATGCCAGGATGATGTATCCTATTTACGATAGTACTTGGGTAAGTCCAGTACACGTGGTTCCAAAAAAGGGTGGAATGACCGTAATAAGAAATGAAAAGAATGAATTAATTTTGGCAAGAACCGTAATGGGATGTCGGATGTGTATCTATTACCGGAGGCTTAATCAAGCAAATAGGAAAGATCACTTTCCTCTTCCTTTTATGGATCAAATGCTAAAAAGGTAATCGGGCCAAGAGTTCTATTGTTTTTTGGATGGGTATTCCGGGTATAACCAAATTTCAGTAAATCCGGAACATCATGAGAAAATGGCTTTCACTTGTCAGTTTGGAATTTATGCGTATAGGAGGATACCCTTTGATTTGTGAAATGCACCGATAACTTTTTAAAGGTGTATGCAAGCCATATTTCCGATCTTATTGAGAAGACTATGGAAGTTTTCATGGACAAATTTTCCGTTTTTGGGGCATCTTTTGATCTTTGTTTGAAAATTTTGGATACCTTTTTGAAGAGGTGTATGTAATCCCACTTAGTGCTTAATTGGGAGAAATGTAACTTCATGGTTACCGAGGGCATTGTTCTTGGTCACAAAGTTTCATCCAAGGGGCTCGAATTTGACAAGGCAAAAGTCGAGGTTATCTAGAAATTGCCACCACCATTGAACGTGAAAGGAATCTGAATCTTTTTGGTTCATGCAAGCTTTTACCGAAGATTTGTCAAATACTTTTCCAAAATTGCAAGACCATTGAGCAACTTTCTCAACAAAGATAAGTCTTTTATTTTTGATGATGCTTGTTTGATAGCTTTTAACAATTTGAAAAAAATATTGACAACCGCACCCATAATCGTAGCACCAAATTGGAAAATGAATTTTAAACTAATGTGTGATGCTAGCGATTATGCCATTGGTGCGGTTCTTAGTCAAAGAAAAGGAAATTTTTTTCATGTTATACACTATTCTAGCAAAGTTCTTAATGAAGCACAAATTAACTATGCAACAATTGAAAAAGAATTGTTAGCTATAGTGTATACATTGGAAAAATTTAGATCCTACCTCATTGGGTCAAAGGTTGTAGTCTACATCGACCATGAGACGATAAAATATTTGCTTACCAAGCCCGATCCAAAACAAAGGCTTATTCGATGTATCCTTTTGTTGCAAGAATTTGATCTTGAAATTTGCGATAAGAAAGGATTGAAAAACTTGGTAGCAGATCATTTATCCCGTTTGGTCAATATAGAGGTCATAATTAATGAAAAAGAAGTAGAGGAATCATTCTCGGATGAGCAACTAATGATGGTTCGAGAAAGACCTTGGTTCGCAAATTTGGCAAATTTCAATGCTATAGGTATCATTCCAGAAGATTTCAATGCTCAACAAAAGAAAAAGTTTTTTAGAGATGCAAAGTATTTTGTGTGGGATGAACCCTATTTATTCAAATTAGGGGTGGATAATTTGTTGAGGAGATGTGTGACCAAGGAAGAAGCAAAAAGCATCTTGTGGCATTGTCATAATTCCCCTTATGGTGGACATTTTAGTGGTGACCGGACATCAATAAAGGTCTTACAGTCTGGGTTTTATTGGCCATCATTATTTAAAGATTCTTTTGAACATGCGAAAAGTTGTGACAATTGCCAAAGAATTGAAGGAATAACAAAAAGACATGAAATGCCTCTTTAAAACATGCTTGAAGTTGAGGTATTTGATTGTTAGGTAATTGACTTTGTTGGCCCATTTCCTTAATCATTTTCTAACAAATACATATTGGTAGCAGTGTATTACGTGTCAATGTGGGTTGAGGCAATAACATCTCCCAAAGCAGATACCAAGACTATGATTAAATTCTTAAAAAAAATCATTTTCACGCGTTTTGGTACTCTGAGAGTTTTGATAAGTGATGGAGGTTTACATTTTTGTAATTCCAAATTTAAGAGAGCTTGGGAGAATTATGGAGTTAAGCACAAGGTTGCTAAATCGTATCATCCTCAAACCAATGGGCAAGCTGAAGTGTCAAATCGGGAAATAAAACTAATTCTTGAGAAAACCGTTTCTTCGTCAAGAAAAGATTGGTCTTTAAAGTTGGAAGAAGCTCTTTGGGAATATTATACGACATTCAAAGCTTCGATAGGTCTTACTCTGTTTCAAATGGTTTACGAGAAATCATGCCATCTTCCAGTGGAACTTGAACATAAGGCTTTTTGGGCATTGAAGTTTTTGAATTTTGATCAAGATCATGCTGGATCGAAGAGGAAAGAAGAGTTACATGAATTAGATGAGTTGAGATTGCATGCTTATGAATCTTCTAGGATTTACAAAGACAAAGTCAAGAAGTATCATGATAAGAAAATCAGTCCAAAGCATTTTGAAGTTGGTCAATTGGTTTTATTGTTCAATTCTTGGTTAAAGATATTTCTGGGCAAATTAAAGTCAAAATGGTCAGGGCCGTTCTTGATAAAAGAAGTTAAGCATTAAGGAGAAATTGTGTTAGAAGATCCCATCTCAAAGGAAGTTTGGAATGTGAATGGCCAGTGGTTGAAAGTATACCTTGGAGGCGAGGTAATTCGCGAAACAAGTGTGGTCCGTCTTGGTGATCTGTGAAATCACCATAGACCGTAGAGCTCGAAACGATGTTAAGAAAAACGCTTGTTAGGAGGCACCCTAACACTGTAAGCATTTTTGTTTTATGTGTGTATTTTCATTAATTTGTTGCAGAACAAAATTGTGGAACAAATTCTACAGCAGAAATTTTTGTTTTGTTTATGCGTAGGATCGTTGAGCGATCGAAGTTGTCACCGGGCAACGCTGATTTTACAATGCCCTTCTGCTGCGTGTTTTCACTTAAATTTTTATTGGGTCAAAAAGACCCACGAGTTAACATTGTTTTATAAAACAATTCTGACCTAATTTTTGGCCATTACCTCCATTTTTCTCCTATTCTCCAATTCTCCTTGCACCTTCATTCCTAATTCCAAGAATCTAAGGTAAATTTTTCTCCTCTCTTCTTTGTGATTAGCAAGGGGTAGATTTTATCATTGTTGAGAAAAACTAGGTTTAGGAACTTTTGATTTGATGAATATAATGATTATGCACGTGGTTAGAAATTGTTAACAATCATCATTCACTATGAGAATGCCAGAAAATTTCTTAGAATTGGTTTTAGGGCATGAGAGTTTGTTGTGAAATCTGCAGAATTTTGAAAAATTTGCAGGCTGTCGCCCGACGACAGGACGCATCGCCCTGTGATGCAAGTCAATAGCAACACCTTTGTTTTTTTCATGTGAATTCTGAAAATTGTATTATTTTGATCTTTAACAAGAAGAATGCTCTGTTGTTTTGTGTTGATTTCATGTCTTACAGATGGGTCCCAAAAAAGCTTTCTGCTTGAAACCTGTGAGGGAGACTGAAGGCAATAGCTCTAGCCAATTGTGGAGCTTTGATGAGCGCAGGTTTGTAAACGCGGATGCTGAAGCAAGTTTTAACATGCTTGTGGGAAGACAGTCCGTTTCTGAGAAGAAGTTTGCTATTGACACCCATGGACCGTATATGAAGCCTATGCAGATTTTTCTGAGGAAAAAATGGGATATGCTTATCGATCCAGTTGACAAGATTATCTATGATTTGGCAAGAGAATTTTATGCAAATGCTCTTTCGGCTGAGGGGGAGCAATTTATTTTCAAAACTACAGTAAAAGGGAAATCTTTGCAATTTGACAAGAACTCGATTAACAACTTCTTGGGGAACCCTCTCCACTTGTGCGTTCATGAAATTGATGATTTCAACAGAGACCTGGGAAAATTGAGAAATCACGACTCTATTTCCAATGCAATTTTGCTTGAGGGGAGAAGTGTGGAATTAAATGCAACAAGCGTTCCTTTTAGATACAATCAGGAAGATATGACCCTCGAAGCTCAAACCATGCTCATGTTGATTCTGAATAACATCAAACCAAAACTTCACAGGTCAACTATTCCCATTGATGTTGCCTTACTTGTGTAGTGTATCCTGGAGGACCGGTCGGTGAATAAGGCCGAAATCATTTCAAAAGAAATCAGGTAATTTTGACGAGAGCACAAAGGCAAAAGAGGTAAATTCTCATGTACCTATTCCTTTCCCTTCTCTAATAACCGCTACATGCCTAGCCAAAGGAATTTTGATGCCTGAGGAGGTCAATTAAAAAGTAAAGGGGATTATAGATGATGACTATCTTGGCCGTTATTGCTTGGGAAAATTTTCCATGAAAAGGAAGAAGAAGAATGTTGTGGGTGAGTTATCTGGTGCTCGAGAGCCATCTGAGGGTCTTGATTATACTAATTGGGATCCTAGGATGAAGGAGACATGTAATTACACTTGGGACATGTTGGAAGCTCATCGAAGGTCCGAAAGCTTCCTTCATGACTCCATAGAGAAACTATTTCTGCATCAGCCAAACCCTCAAGAGACAGTTTCTTTCCCTACCCAAGCCGAGTACAATGCTTTCTGCAATTGGCCCATGGACAGGCGCCCTTTCTTTTTGGAGGGGGAATCACATGTTGGAGCACATGTTAGAGCACATGATGGTGATAATGGTAATGATGGTAATGATGGTGATGATGGTGATGAAAATATGGAGCAATGATGGTTTGGCGACAAAGTGAAGAAGTTTAATTTTCAGTTTTTATGTTTTTATGTTAGTGTGTTTAAATTTTTAATTGTTGAAACAATTGGTTGTGTTTTGAAAACAAAAATTATGGTTGTAATTTGGGATTTTCCCTTTTTAGTGGGTATTGGTACCCCTTTTTTGTTTAGAACTTATTTTAATTAAAGTTTAATAGATCATGGTTTTTGGTAGTATTATATTATGGTGTGAGCACTAGGTATCGTGTTTCGTTTGTTTTTGAAGTGCTCAAGGAGCAAGTTTGATTCTTTGGGACTCGATCGATCTCGTGATTTGGGTGGTGATGATATAAATCTCAATGAAATGCGCAAATAAGGTATTATTTTACTGTTTTGTAGTGTTGTACCCCAAAATCTGCCCTCTCATTTATCAAATAATCTCTCACAAGATCTCCTTTGATTTAAGACTGCACAAGGTTTGATCAGCTCAAGACATCTCCTCAAGCACTGATAACTGAAAATTAGGGTTTGAATTTGCACAAGGACAAATGGACTTTTAATGCCCCATATGACTTTCATGGATCATTTTGGACCCTCAAGATTGCTCATGTCAAGTTTCAAGTCTTGGATCACATTTTTACTCAGTCAATTGATTAGTTGACCTAAAATCAGTTGTATTGGGGAAAAAGTCAACTGTGGTCAATTTACAGTCAAGCTTCATAATTTTTGATCCATATCAATATTATGAACTCATATATGTCAATTAATCAAGTTTGGACCATAATTCCACAAGAAATTTGATTAGATCATTCACAAGGGCAAAATGGTCAATTGCACACTGAAAAGTCAAACTTTGACTTTTAGATCAAAAATCCAGTTCCAAGAAAGCATGTTAAAGAATGAAGTTTGTTTCATCAAGAAAATCAAAAGTCAAGAGTATGTTGAAAAAGTCAAAATTCTAAATACTTAGAAATTTTTCTAAGTGTTTAAGAAATATGATAAATTTAGAACTTCTGGCCAGATTTTCACCATGATGCAAGTTAATTCTGGAAGAACTTCTGACACAAGAGTTGTAGACCTCAATGATTTCTAAAACATTACAGAACATAACTTCTTCTAGAAATGCTGGGATTTCAAGTTATACAACTTCAAAGGCACGCCATTAAAACTGAAACATTCAGTAAATTCTGAACCTTTCCAAAACAGGATTTGGTTAGAACTTTTGGATCAATGTTCATGTAGGACCAGTCAAAATTTACAAGAGTAATTCAAAGAGGGTTTACAAAGCGTGTTACAAGCTTTCTGCAAAGTCTGAGAACTCACTCAGAACATGCTGGAGCAAAGAGATTCAAAGATCAGAAGTTGCTGATGTTGAACTTCTAACCCATAATTAAACTATGATGCATAATCTCATATTGCAGTATTTCTAGTTTGATAAATCTCATCATCATTTAATGCTCACAACCACTTTTGAGTTTTTATCCAAAGGATTTCCCCACGTGTGGCATAGAAGTACATTATTGTCCTTGAAAAAGAAAACCTTTGTACAAGAGTATGCTGGGCCCATGCTTTGCTTTTGCCTCTCAGGGTACTTTTCCTTAATTCATGCTTACAAATCCAGCTTAGGCACAGCTAAAAGCTGCTAACCACCATATTTGTTTAACTTGCTTCAAGAACAAGTCAGCGCCCTAGCATGATGGTTGTACTCTTGACTTCTCCAAGCTACAAATTTCTTGCCTATAAATTGTACTTCATTAGCAACTATGAAGGGGTCAAAAAATTGAAGAAAAAAAGATTTGAAACCTTGCTAAAAATTCCAGGAATTCGAAACTGCAAACACAAATACAAAACCTGGTAGTTTTTGATTCTTGCATTCAAACTCCAATTTCCCTCAAGTGTCTTGACCAAATCATTCATATAGCTTATGATATACATTTAGAAGTTGTTTTAACTTCTGTTTTCAGACTGTAACACGTTCCCCATCAGTCTCCACCTCAAAAAGTCAGAACTTTGCTTCTTGGTTGTTCCAGAATTTTCCAGCCATTCATAACTCAGATTAAATATTGTCCCAACCAGCTGAGCGCGTGAGGAAGCTGATCAGAACAACGCAGCAATCGGAATCAAGCTCTAGCTCACAGGACATTTTCCAACTGCAAGGTAAGTTTCTGCGAACTCTCATCATATCACTTAGGCATTATTAACTTTGCATGACCAAAATACAATGTAGACATCCTGACTCTGATGCTGTACATATTCTGAAGTTTCATGCTTTTTCTGCCGAAGTAGGGAGAATATCAGTTTAGAACTTCTTAAGGAAATTAGGATTAGCAAATAACATGCTTGTTTCTGACTTACAATCTTAATTTTTGTTTGTTTCTGAAACCATGATGGAAACCTGCACAATTTCTATGTTTGTGTTTTCTATTCTGTTGAGAAATGGATAAGTTGCAGATAGTCTGATTAGTATGGCGAAAGAGATAAAGCTCATCATCAGAACTTACTTTGTGTTATATGTTTATGCTTTTGCTTCTAATACCGGATGTACAGTCACCCTAGTGGTAGAAAGCGTGCACATAAGACATTAGTGCTAAGGGTCCTGGGTTCTAGTCCCAGAAGCATCTTTTTTTAGGTTCACTTATTGATATTTTTACCCATTTATCTGCCAGACAATGTTCCTAGATCAGAACTTCTAGATAGTCTCACCCAGCAGCATTATCACCTCACTCTCTCAAACAACCAGAACTTCTGATTTTCCAGTGATATTAGAACTTCTATATTCCCAGCAACCTCAAACTTTTGGTGTACCCAGACCCAGAACTTATGACCTTCTATTTTCCTACTAACATTTTCTTTCTTGCAGCGTATCATAGCCAGAACTTCTGATCCCTCTCATTCCAGCCACGCGCTGATTCTAACCTCTTTCCCTCTTGTTATTTTATTCTATCTTTAATAATCAAAACGCCAAGTATATTTTTATAATCACATACTTTATTTTATCTCTTTTAAAACCAAAAGATCAAAATATTTTCTTAAGCAAACTTACTTCTTTTCTTAAAAACAAAACAAGTCCATTTTACATTTCTTGTACATATTTCAATATGGTTGTAATAGATAATTAGGTTTAATTTTCTTCCAATCCCCATTTGCAAATTTATACACCCCATCCCCTAATGATGTAATAGCGTAGTAATTTTACTTTCCTCAATTTATCGTTTTCATATAAATGTTAGTAATTAGGGTTTGTATGGCAAGATTAAAATCAACAATTAGCAAACCCTAATTCAAGATAAACAATGCATGTAAATCAAACATATTTGCACACTTGCACCCTTAGGGTAATTCCGCTTTGTTGCCTTACAAAAATTGCTATGTTATGCATGTGGGATATCTTAATAAAAAGCAATAAAAAAATACAATATCATAGTCCCTCGATGACGCTATCAATGTTGCCTTTCAAAATGATCTTAGTCCCTCAAAGAGAATTGCTAAGATACCTCACAACATTGCTATCATGGCTATACGATGACCCACACCCGTCCCTTTACATCCAAAGATAAGGCTTCTTACCAATCAATGGTAAGATAGCAATATCAAAGGAAAGGAAGAAATGAACTAAGACTTTTGAGTAGGTAGATTATTCCTAGTTGTTTTCTCAATTTCAAATCAAAAACTCTTTCTTATTTTCAAAAACAAACACCAACACTTTCAAAAAAACTTTCAGAACATTTTCCAAACTTGAAACATTTTCAAAAGATCAACACTTTGTATACGTTCTTATGAACGAGAACTATTACAAAGTTTGCCTAAACGAAGGCGCCTTTGCAAAATACTTTTAAAAACCACACAAAGCATATTTTCAAACAAAAAGCAAGTGATCCAACAAGCAACTAAGAGCCCATAGATAACTATGGATGAAAAGGGTGCTAATACCTCCCCTTTTCATAATCTACCCCCCGAACTCAAGAAATAATCTCAAAGGCCTTTCCTGTTCTTTTCAGCCTTTCCTTTTGGATAAAAGAAAAGTCGGTGGCGACTCTTGCTAACCGCAACATTTGCGATAAAACTCAAAACATCCCAAGTCAGTTCTCCCACCGTATCACAGAACTGACGACTCTACTGGGGAAAAACTTAAAAGTGGGGTTACCTTAGGGTTAGATCACCTTTATTTGCTTTCATTTTTTGACTTGTATGCTTTACATTTTGGTTCCTTATTTGGGCTTGTTCTAATCCTCTACTCGGATTTGGGATACCTTATAGGTAAGTAGCAATACATTGTGGAAACTGTGCGGGGTATACCGACATGGTCTAAGTAATAGCTACGTTAGTGTGACATATTTGTGGGTACCGGAAGCCCTTGAGTAGTCAAGGAGAATACGAGGCCGCTGAGTGATGTCATGAAGCATTAACTGACTTTTAGAACCTTTACTTGACCAACTTGGCCATTAGGACATAGTGAGATGACCAGATTTGGTGCAGTCCGAAGTTGGTAGATACTCGATACTACACTCATTGAGGTTTGGATTTTTGGGATATTTCGGTCGCTGTGAAAGAGGCTTATGCTGAAACAATGCCCGAGAAGACAGACTAGTGATATTGGGATCCTTTAGAACCCGGTTACTATTTCTAGGACAGGTTTGAGCCAACTAAACTTCAAGAGGGTACTTACCTATGAGACTCCATGCAAGCCTAAACCCAAGGACTTGTTTTCCTTGTTTGTATATATTTACTTGTACATGACATCATAAACATCATAACATCATACTCATTCTCACTAACCATTTCAAATATTTTTGGGATTTATCTTTGTTCAGTTTTGTAGGACATGGCTTCTATCCACAGGAATACTATCCAAGTCAATATCGTGAGAATTCCTCCTCAAATCAAAGAGTTAGCATCAAGGGTCCCAGAGAACTCTTCATTCACCAAAAGACATGGTCGCCTCTTAAACTTGGTTACCTCCAACACTGATGAAGATATGATGAAGGTGCTCTTCCAATTCTTTGATCCTCTACACCATTGCTTCACTTTTCCTGATTATCAACTTGTGCCTACCCTAGAAGAATTTTAATAACTCTTGAGGATTCCCATTCTCAATTAACTACCCTTCAACGGTACGGAAATAGATCCAAAACTTGAAGAAATTTCCCAAGCACTACACTTGCAACAATCTGATGTCACAACTAATTGGGAAACAAGGAGTGGTGTCAAAGGTTTCTTGGCCAAGTTCTTGTTCGAGAAAGCTCAAGATTGTTGGAACTCCTTGGACTTACAAGCTTTTAAAGAAATTGTAGCCCTTCTCATCTATGGGATGGTTTTGTTCCCAAACCCTGACCAACTCATAGATGTAAACATTGTCAAAATCTTCATGTCTCACAACCCAGTGCGTACTTTATTGGGAGATATCCTACATTCTTTTCACTCTCGCACTATGAGGAAGAAAGGTATCCTCATGTGTTGTACTCCTCTCTTGGAAAGATGGTTTATTTCGCATCTTCCCCGATCTGTGTTGAAGAATGAGCAAGGTTTGAGGTGGTCCCATAGGTTGATGACGCTCAGACATTCAGATGTTCATTGGTGTTCCCGATCCTTGGAGAATGTTACTATCTTGTATCGTTATGGAGAATTACCTAATGTCCCCTTACTTGGCATTAGAGGAGGTATCACTTACAACCCCTGCTTAGCCTTACGACAATTTGGTTACGCCCGAAGGGATGGTCCACATGAGATGATTATCTAAGGAGTGGTATTCGATTATGAAAACAACGATCGAAGCTACCGTCAGAGGTTTATCCGAGCTTGGAGGATGGTAAGCAAGGTGGATAGTAAGATGCTAGGACACAAGAATTCCATTCCTCTCGAGCCTTACCTTAAGTGGGTACGAGCTCGTGCTTAGAAACTTGTGATGCCTTATCCTTCCATCTTACAAGTTATCATGGAACCCGTGGTCGAAGGAGATGTCCCATACACTGTCCTCCATCCAGACATGCCTACTTCTCTTGAAGATTTGCAAAAGGGTTAGAATCAGCTGAAGGAAGAACGAGATACTTTTGAAGCCCAATTCTATTCTAGTGAGAAGAGAGTCCTAGAGCTTACAAAGCAGCTACAAGAAGAGCAAAGTGTGAATGCATACCTCGCGCCGAAGAGGATGCGTTCAGTCTTTTTACCTTAAAAAGTTATTTTTGTAAGCCTAAGAGGCATGATGTAATCCTTTTTGAACTAATTAATGAAAATTGACGTTTGTTCACTCTTTTGTCTATACAAATTTAAATTTCAATAACTCCTTGAAATCATTTGCATATACATCCTCTATGCATCATAACATGACAGGTTTTCGCATAACAGGTTTTCTTATCTTTCTGCTGTTTATTTTAGTAAGATGGATCTAGAGAAAACTGTGAAGGATCTTCAAGCACAAAACTCTGAATTCCAAGAGACTCTATTGGCCCTATCCAAGAGGCAGCAAGATATAATGGCATTGCTGGCAGTTATGAAGAAGCCCAAGAAGAAAGCTCTACTCAACATGGGCAGAAGGTTCAAAGAGTCAGTCCGTCAGATCCCGATAGGGGAAGAATCATCTGAAGAAGATAAGAATCAGATTGGTGAGGTTAAGAGTACCCAGGCTGACTGTGTTAATGATCAAGCATCTGATGATGATTATTTTGACAAGCAGTATCCACCCGCTGATGTCAAGTACAAGCAGTTAGAAGACAAATTGAAAGCCATCGAGATTCAAGCCGTCCTCGGTTTAGATTTTAATGATTTCGGTTTGATCTCTGGGGTTGTCATTCCCCACAAATTCAAAATACTAATCTTTGCAAAGTACGATGGGGTTTCTTGTCCAAAACTTCACCTAAAATCTTATGTGCACAAGATACAGTCGCACACTGCTGATAAGAAACTCTGGGTTCACTTTTTCCAAGAGAGCTTGGCAGGAATGCAACTTGAATGGTTTTATTAGTTAGATGGTTCCCATATTAATACCCGGGAAGATTTAGCTACCATATTCTACCATCAGTACCAGTATAACGCCGACTTGGCGCCAACAAGGGTTCAGTTACAAGATATGACAATGGGAAAGAACGAAGGATTTAAAGAATATGCACAAAAGTGGAGAGACCTCGCCAGTAGGGTTCAAACACCTTTGACTGATAGAGAGTACATTGACATGTTTATGGGCACTCTATCTAATGCTTTCTTTAATATGTTGGTTGGTTGTTCTTCTTCTGGTTTCAACGAATTAATCTTAACTAGTGAAAGAGTTGAAAGCGGCATCAAAAGTGGGAAGATCTCTGTGGCATCTGTCTCCACTTCCAATCCTGTCAAGAAACCTTTTGTTGCAAAGAAGGAAATCAATGTTGTGTACGAGGCAAGGACCCGTACCAAGAAGAATGATCATCCGTCTGTTAATGCTGTTCGAATCTCCAATCCAACTCCTACTCCAAGACCATCTACAAATCATCAACATTTTGAAACTCCAAGAAGACAATTTACGAGGTCAGGCATGTCATTATCTCAAGCCTTACAACATTTGCTCAAGGCTAATTTGGTGACATTGCGCGATCCTCCTGCCAACCCTGATACCTCTTCACCAAAGTATAATTTAAACACTAAATGTACTTACCACTCAAGAAGCCCCAGGCATGAGACTGACCAGTGCTGGGCCCTGAAGAATACAATTCAGGATTTAATCGATAACAAGACTATTGAGTTCGATCCTCCTCCAACTCTGAATGTAATCACCACACCTATGCCGAAGCATGACAAGGGTGTTAATGCTGTTGAAGATACAATTTTTGTCGCCTCTGTTAAAGAATTGACTACTCCACTGAATATCATAAAAAAGAAACTGTTGAAAGCTGGGATCTTCCATGGCTGTGTAAAAGACTGTGTATGCTGTACAAGACAACTCAATAGATGCGAATGGCTGAAGAAAGGCATACAACGCCTGATAGATAACCACAAAATTCTATTTGAGAAGACCCCACTTGCCAAAAGTTTGACTAACAAATGTGAATATCTCTCCATTATCACCATCTCAAACAAGCCTCTTAAGATCTCCTCCAAGGGTCCTATTAGGATTTCAAATGAACCCACTGTTGCTCCCTTAATAATTACCAATCCCTGACCAATTCTCTATTCTTCAAACAAGGAAGTGCCATGGAACTATGGTGCTGAGGTGTTTTATCATGGGATAAAACAAGACACTTGGATCAAAGAAAACAACGCTGATGATGTTGGTAACATAACTGGCTCAAGCAAAGTAACCAGAACTGGGAGAATATTTTCACCCAATTGTAATACCCCAAATTTGTCCCACCCCTTTTACTTTTATCTGGCTTATGCATTTCACACTTTTCACATGTACATAACCTTCCATTAGGTCATTTAAAAACATCATGCATCATTAATCAATCAAATGGGCATATGATCGGGGATCTTGAAGCTAGGGTTTTTTACTTTGGGACTTTCACCTTCATTCAAGCTTATTTCTACGGGTTCCTCCATCAACCATTGGTCGAAAGCTAGAGTTGCTTGTTTAAGCATTATCGTGAACTTCTTCTTTCATCAAGCTACAAGGATCCCATTTTCATCAAGAGATTCAAGGGTATCTCGAGAAGACTAGGATTTCTCATACATGGTTTGAGCTTGTTAGCATTCATCAGTGTAAAGATCATGGATGGGGTTATCTCAAGGGTTTTCCTCTATGATTCAAATCTCATTCATCTTCATCCAAGGATTCTCCAAAGAGTATTGTTTTATGTTAAAATCATCAAGTAAAAAAAGAATTCTTTCAAACCAAACATTTGAAGATAGAGTTTCCAAGGTTTTGATTCATGCTACAAAAGATGAAGTGGTGATTGAGACACTAGCGTGTTACTTGAGATACAAGTTAACGTGGATGGAAGAGTTGAATTAGGGGTTTTCAGGGAATTTAGGACGATTCAAACCCGGTTAAAGTTCATATTGGTATTAAAATGAAAGAGGCATTTACTTGGAAATAAAGTCACAATCAAGTTCAAAGTTCATTCAAACATTTGAGGTTTTTTTAAAGCTTGGTGATCCATTCATAAATGTCAAAGGAAGTTTGGTTATTCAAGACCTTGATGGATCAATGTCCATAAGCGAATACAAAATTAGAGACAGGAGAGAAAGCTACTTGAAGTATTTGGATTTTATCATTGGAACTCAAAGGTTCTCATTACATCACAAAGTCATCATCATTTTGTCAACATAAGTACAAAAGCAAAGAAAGAAATTAACGAAAGGGAAATCCACTTTGAATACTTAGAAGTTGCCATTATATTATCAAGTATAAGATCATTTCATGGCACCAAAAACATTACACCAAGTTAGAAGGGCAATTTTAAGTGTCAATAAAAGCCATTACATCAAATTCTGTCACAACTCCATCACCTTACAAGTCCATACGCTTACAAAAGAAATCCCAAATGAAAACTACATAGAAACATTCATAAACCTAACGATTATTCTTCCATCTTTATTTTCTCCACCATTCTTCATATTTTTTGAGCCTTGTCCTTATCAACCTCTTTGCTTCATTTTCTTTAAGTTACTTTCATGGATCGATGCCTCCTCATGCTTCCGACGACCATGCCTACAACAACTTAAATGCCCGACCGAGCATCTGAAGTTTGTACTGCATTCAACACAAAACAATCATTAATAAAAACCAAGCTAAGGCATTCAAGCCAGTTTCAATGCAATTCAAAGCTATCTAATACTAAGGCATTTAAATATGCAGGGTCAAATTGAAGATGTGAAAAACACAAGAAGGGGGATTGAATTGTTAAAACTTGAAATCAAATGCAGACAACATGTTATTTTTATCCTGGTTCGTTTGATCTCAAACTACTCCAGTCCACCCGTCAATGTGATTTCGCCTCTCTCCAACGAGGTCTTAATCCACTATATTCAACTGAATACACAACTGCTTTAACAACTGCTAAAGCCTTCTTGAGTCTAACCACAAACTGGTTTCTCAAGGAATTTCTCTTACAGATAAATGAACAAATGTGTTTGATGTTTTCTACAAAAACTATATATCACAACTGTGATAATACACAATATGAAGCTTATATGAAACTAGATTACTAGAGCTATAGAGTAAGCGGTTGAGAGCTTTAGCAAACTGAATAAGTGAGGGCGTGAAGATGATTGGCTTATGCGTATGTGCGTATCAAAGAATTATTTTTAGCGTGTATATGCGTGTAGAGTATTAGCCATTTCTTTTCTCACTGATTTGTTTATATAGCCTTGGAATAGATACGTTGCTGTCCATAATTCCATTTCAATGCTCATAACGTTCTTTCCATTTTGAGAAGATCTTTGTCTTGGAATAAAGCCGTTGGTAATTAATCTGCCTTGAATGCAATAACGTTGACACTTCAGAGTGTTCTGCTAATGCTAATCAGAGTGTTCTTGGCTTTAGCTTATTCTGGCGTTTCTGAGTGTTGATGACATGGTTAGGATCTTGATCAGAGTCAGAGTATGTTAAGCGCAGATTCTGTTCATCAGGCTTCAGCGTAGCACTTGTATTGATCTTCTGATGCTGACATATCTTCTGATGCTGATGTTGATACTGATATTCTGATGTTGATTCCATCAGAGTTTCTGCAAATACACAACATACTTTTAAGTAGCATCTATGTCTTATATAAATCTCATAATTTATTTAATCTTGTATTTTGTTATCATCAAAACTCTAACTGAGGGTTGTAGAATCAAACTATGTTCTAACAATCTCCCCCTTTTTGATGATGACAAAAACTAGATTTTTTCAATTAAAATAAAATGATGAAAGGTATCAGAGATTAAGGATAGAGAGGAAACAATATCAGAGATAATCAATTAACGAATAAAAGGTATCAGAGTTCAGAAGATAAGGAATAAAAAGTATCAGAGTAATGAAGGGAAAAACTCCCCCTGAGTTGATTACTTCCCTTTAATTCCTTGAGACCTTGAGCATCAAAACTTAATTGAACTTTCTTTGAGCATCAGAGTTTTACTTTATCAGAGTTCATCAGATTCTTGTACCTGTAAGCTTTTTAGAACAAATAAATTCAAATATATAAGAATGTTAGAATGTTTGAGACTTTTGTCTCAGTAATCCGTTATTGAAAAATATCATTCTTTCTCCCCCTTTTTGTCAGTTATCAAAAAGCACAAATAATCAGAGTTAAAATGATTAGAGCAAAAAACGTTTGTATTAAAACAGAAGCAATGATAGTTTAGAACAAGTAGAAATATTACAGACAAACATGTAAAGAAAACAAGGAAAACACAGGAAAATTCTAAGAAGAAGGAGGAAGTCGTGTGAATAGAGCTTCCAACATGCTCTTGATTTGCTCGCTGGTTTCCTGTTGCTTAGATACCATGTTTGCTATAGAATCAATCTTGATATCCTGCTTGTCCATCCTTTCATTCATCAGCATATCTGATCTCTTCAAATCCTCCAGAGCCTGCCTGTCAAGAGAGGAAGCTTGAGGATCTTCAGATACAGGCTGCTTCTCAAAGCTTTCTGTAGTTTCTTCTGCTTGACCCAAGTATTCAGCTTGAATTATCTGTTCTTCTGCAGGTTGAACTGTAGATGCTGGACGCTTTTCAGACCAAGGCGCAATGTCCAGATGGAGAACTTCTTCCTTCAGTAGCTTGCTCAGAACTGGACATTCCATTTCCTTCAGCAGATAGCTAAAGTTCTGTTGAGCCTGTCCATAGCTCTGGTCTTGCAACTTGAAGGTTTCAGCGCAAACCCATATTCTTAGTCCAGAGGAAGTCTGATACAGCAGGATCAACCACTTCCAGACTTGTTTGTTTCAACGAAGTGATCCACTTCTGCATATCTGTTTCAAAGTTCAAAATGCTGGAACCAACATCCGGTTGTTTTGGTTTAGGGATGACGGTTTTGTGGTTTATTGTAGCAAGGCGTTCAAAAACTGTTAGATCAATGACAATCTTGCTGTGGTCATCTGAATTTTTCTTAGGTGAGGGAGTGGGAGAGTCAGAAATGACGATTGGACTTGATGGGGTATTAGGTGGAGTTGTTTCTGGTGAAGAGGGTAGTTGAGACATATTCACAGTGGTACCACAGGGCAATTGAATGGCCAAAGGTTGTGGTTCAGGGGACTCAGAGGTTTGAGCCTCAGAGTTTTGAGTCTCAGGTTATGGAGATTGTTCATGTTGAGGAGATGGTGGATTACTTTCTGGTTGAGGAGAGGAAGGTTGTGGGATTTCTAGTTCTGGAGAGAGTGGAGTTTCTGGTATTGGTGAGAGTGGAATGTCAGGTTGTGGCGAGATGGGAATTTCTGGGTTTGGATTTGGATTTTCTGTTTGGGGAGCGGAAGAGTGTTGGTCAATATTAGAAAGAACTTGTGCAAGTTCTGGTTCTGGTATGGTTGCAGTATTTGGATTTTGTGGTTTGGAGCGGGATCTTCTAAGGGTTAATGACTCAAAAGGTTCAAAGTCAACATCAAAATCATCAAAGCTTTGTGGTGTTGGGATATCAGCTGGTGTTGGAATGGGAGTAAGAATAGATGTGGAAACAACTGTTAAATTTAAAACAGTAACAGAAACAGGATTACCTCTTTTGTTTGGAGTCTGTTGGGATGGTCCTTCTGTAGCAACTTTTATCTTCTTTGTCTTCTTCAGAACAACCTCTGGTGCCTTCTGCTGAAGATCTTGAATATTCAGATTAGGTTCTGTACCACCAGCTTTGCACGCATCCAAATATCTCAGAATGATTTGAGGCTTAGAGTCAATCTCTGAGAACATAGGGAAGTCGTCCAGAGGGACTCTTCTGCTGGAGATTTCAGCAAAAGGAGTGACGCTGGGCTCCTTCTTAATGTTCTCTATCAGCTTCATCTTCTTCAGATTTTTGGCATTCAGCTGCTTGCCAACAGAAGGTTCCATGGTGCTGATCTCTTGTGCCTCTGTCAAATGTTCAATCAGCCTATTCTCTGTCAGAATATCTGATATCAATCTTCCCAAGGGTATCCAATCCCTTTTAGTACGTTCCTCTTCCCTTGTTTCCTTGACGCTTGTTCTGAGGTGGTTGAACAGAAGATGAGCTAGATTAATCTTGACCTTCTGGGAGATAAAATAAATCAGAAATTGCTGATCTATGTTTATGTAATCAGGAGAGCTGGTAGGCTTCCTGTGGTTGAAACAGCCCAGAATAATCTTTGCCCAAATTCTGTGCTTGTCTTTTAAATCTCTTATCTTGCTGGAGGGAAGCCCCAACGTGAAAATTTCCCTTGCAATTAGGGCAACATCTTGACACCTTTCTGCCATATCTATACAGCAAATACCACCTCCATTGTACCCTATCAGTCTTGCAATCAGGTCTTCAGTAATCACAATCTTCTTCCCCATGATGTAGGAAGTGACTTGATGGTTTGAGGAAGAAGCATGGATCCAAAATTCTTTCACCAGAATGGGAAATGTTGGACCCACCAACCTGTCAAAGTATTTTTCCCATCCTTGAGCTTGAATCTCTTCTGATAAATCAAAACCATTTTCCTTGAGACTGTTGAAATCCACTATTATCTCAGACAGAACTTCAAGGTTCTTGATTGGAGTGAGAAGCATTCTGAGAGGAACTTCATATTGCTCAGATGATGCATCTTTCTGGGAACCTGATGAAGGATTGCTTGAGGAAGCCATGTTCACACGAGGATTTTTTGAAAAAGCTTTAAGGGGTTTCTTGAGAACGAAGAACACAGAAATCAGAAATCAGAAATATTGATTGAAAACGAAAGTAAGGGTAAAAGTTGTGAATGGTGTGAATGGTGTTTAAATAGATTTCGAAAAAGTTTTTGAAAACATAAACGCTTAAGAGAGAGAAATAAATCATGATTATTAGCATTAAATGTTGGCTGATTTTAGGGGATTCAGAAAGATACTTAAACGGTTACCCATGACATGTGTCTCAATGCATCCAATCAGCACTTTGCCTTTTCAGAAGCGTGAACGCGTGTTCAGCCTCAGGAAACAACTGATGAATGGATGACACTTGTTTGCTTGACTGAACAGCACACCTATCCTTGAACTGAAGCGCTCAGATCTTCATGGATAAATTCTGATACAATATGCATTTCTAAAAATTCTGAAAGAGGATTGATCAGAAGTTCACAGATAAATAAACACAATTCTGAAGGTTAATATATAAAATTAAAATAGTTTTTATTCTGGACAGAGCTTCATGCTGAGATGTTTCAGAATGAAGTTGAACCTATCTTCAGAAATTGGTTTTGTGAAAATATCAGCCCATTGATGGTCTGTATCAATAAATTTTAAGTTTAAGATTCCTTTCTGAATATAGTCCCTAATAAAATGATGTTTTATTTCTATATGCTTAGCCCTAGAATGAAAAATTGGATTTTTACTTAAGCAAATAGCAGAGGTGTTATCACAGAGGATAGGAATGTTACTCTCATATATCTGGAAGTCCTCAAGTTGACTTTTCATCCAGAGCATTTGTGTGCTGCATCCAGCTGCTACTATATATTCAGCTTGTGCTGTTGATAGAGCAATTGTGGATTGTCTTTTGCTGGACCATGAGATCAGATTTTCTCCCAGAAACTGGCAGCTTCCAGAAGTGCTTTTACGTTCAACTCTATCTCCAGCAAAGTCAGCATCACAGTATCCTACTAAGCTGTAATCACTAGATTTTCTATAAAACAGACCCAGATTAGTAGTACCTTTCAGATACTTGAAAATTCGCTTAACAGCTGTTAAGTGAGATTCTCTAGGATCTGATTGGAATCTTGCACAAATGCATACACTGAATAAAATATCAGCCCTTGAGACTGTCAGATAAAGAAGAGAACCAATCATACCTCCGTAGACCTTTTGTTCTACCTTTTTGCTTACCTCTTCTCTTTCATGAATGCACGTGGGATGCATTGAAATCTTTGATGGCTTACATTCTGAGAGATCAAATTTTTTCAGAAGTTCTCTGACATATTTGCTCTGATGAATGTAAGTTCCTTCTGGGGTTTGATTGATCTGAATGCCCAGAAAGAATTTCAGTTCCCCCATTAGGCTCATCTCAAATTCTGCCTGCATACACTCAATAAACTTTCTTCCCAGAGAGGGTTTAGTAGATCCAAATATTATATCATCAACGTAAATCTGGCAGACTAAGATGTCATTCTTAACTGTCTTACAGAATAAGGTTGTGTCCACTTTCCCTCTGGTGAATTCCTTTTCTAACAGGAAGTTACTTAGTCTTTCATACCAAGCTCTGGGAGCTTGTTTCAGACCATACAGTGACTTCTTTAGTTTGAAAACATATTCTGGATGTTTTGAACTTTCAAAACCAGGGGGTTGGTGCACATATACCTCTTCTTCTATATAGCCATTTAAGAATGCACTCTTAACATCCATCTGATACAGAGTGATGCCTTTATTAACAGCAAAAGAAATTAAAAGTCTGATAGATTCTAACCTGGCGACTGGAGCAAAGGTTTCTGTATAGTCTATCCCCTCTTGCTGACTATAACCTTGTGCTACCAATTGTGCCTTGTTTCTGATGACTTCACCTTGTTCATTCAGTTTGTTTCTGAACACCCATTTTGTTCCAATGACGTTGAATCCTTTTGGTTTAGGAACTAGATCCCATACGTCATTCCTTGTGAATTGATTCAACTCCTCTTGCATTGCTAGAATCCAGTCATTGTCCAGAAGTGCTTCATCAATTGAAGATGGTTCAATCAGAGAAACAAGTCCCATGAGGGATTCTTCAGAGTTTTTGAAGATGGCTCTTATTCTGATTGGATCTTCCTTTCTTCCTAAGATTGTTTCTTCTGGGTGATCCATGCTGCTTATGGATGGTCTTTTCTGAGGTTGATCAACAGAAGATGCTGGATTGCTTGCAGTGCCTCTTTCTGATGTTGAGGGAGTGTCTCTGTTAAGAGCTTCTGATGACTTATCTTCAGTACCTGTGAATTCAACTTCCATACCTATAAGTAATTCATTCTGCTTTGACTTTTGAGAGTCAAGCTTATCATCAAAACGAACACTGCTTGATTCTTCCACAATCTGTGTTTCTGTATTGTATACTATGTACCCTCTTGAGCGTTCAGAGTATCCTAACATAATACACTTCTGTGCTTTAGAGTCAAACTTGTTCAAATAATTTTTAGTATTCAAAATAAAACAAGTACATCCAAATGGATGAAAATAAGAAATGTTGGGCTTTCTGTTCTTCCACAATTCATATGGAGTCTTTTCCAGAATAGGTCTTATAGAGATTCTATTCTGAATGTAGCACGCTGTGTTTATTGCCTCTGCCCAGAAGATCTTAGCAACGTTAGTCTCATTGATCATGGTTCTGGCCATTTCTTGCAATGTTCTGTTCTTTCATTCTACAACTCCATTTTGTTGGGGAGTTCTAGGACAAGAGAAATCATGCAGAATGCCTTTGTCATTAAAAAATGATTCAAAATCTTTGTTTTCAAACTCTCCACCATGACCACTTCTGACTTTGACGATTCTAAGATCATTTTCATTTTGAACTTGGTTGCAGAAGGTGACGAACACAGAGTGTGACTCGTCCTTGTGTCTTAAGAACTTTACCCATGTCCATCTGCTATAGTCATCTACGATTACTAACCCATACTTCTTGCCACTGACTGAAGCAGTTTTAACTGGTCCAAATAAGTCAATGTGCAGAAGTTCTAATGGCTTAGAGGTGGAAACAACGTTTTTAGATTTGAAAGCTGGTTTTGCAAACTTGCCTTTCTGACATGCTTCACACAGAGCATCTGAATTGAACTTCAGGTTAGGAAGTCCTCTGACCAGATTGAGTTTGTTAATCTGAGATATTCTTCTCATACTAACGTGCCCCAATATTCTGTGCCAGATCCATTGCTCGTTGTTAACAGACAAAAGATACTTGACATTCTGACTTTTCAGTTCAGAAAGTTTGATTTTATAAATGTTGTTTCTCCTCTTTCCATTAAACAGGATAGTCCCATCTTTCTGACTAACAGCTTTGCATGAATTTTGATTAAAGATTATATCATAACCGTTATCACTTAATTGACTTATGGATAACAGGTTATGCATTAATCCATATACCAATAAAACATTACTTATAGAGGGAAGATTTCCATTACCTACTGTTCCAGAGCCAATGATCTTTCCCCTCTGATTGCCTCCAAAGCCTACGTGGCCTCCAGGCTTTGGAACATATGCCTTCTTCCCGTCATGTGTCGTGAGCAGCCAGAGTCCAGGTACCATGACTGGTGTTTCTGCTTTGCTGATAAAGATATCTGCAACATGTATTATTTTATCCTTAGGTACCCATATTTTCTTGGGTCCTGATTTGTTAGTTTTACCAAAACTCTGGTTGAATTTTGGTTTGACAGAATAATTACTACTGGTATATTTGATGTCGTGTGTGTGCCCATAAACAAAGTGAGAATCAAGTGAAGTGAGTTTTATCACTAAATCCATGGCATTCTTTGGTGTAGGTACCTTACCTTGGTATCCTATTCCTTTTCTGCCATTTCTGCTAACTCCATAGATCATTGAAGCCATTTTGCTTCTATCTATGCTTTTAGCTAGAAACTTCTGAAAGCTGTGATCATACTCCTTGATGATCTCATCAGCACTACTGGGAGTTTCAAGAATTGTTTCCTTCTGAGAGTTTTGTAATAGATTTTCTAGTTTTGAAATTTTATTTTTCAACTCAGAATTCTCTAATTTGAGACTCTCAGTTTTATCAGAGTCAGAAGCAAAATTCCTTTTCAGGTTTCTGAATTTGACTCCGATCTGCTGATATCTTTCCATAATCTCATTAAGGCTTTCAGCTAGTTCAGCCTTAGTAAAATTAATAGAAAAGTCAGGAAATACCTCTTCTGTGTCTGACTCAGAGTCTGATTCAGAGGCTTCACTGTCTTCTGTTATGTTTGCCATGAGAGCTATGTTTGCTCTTTCATCATCTGATTCTGAGTCAGCTTCAGATGTGTCAGAGTCATCCCATGTAGCCATGAGACTTTTCTTCTTTTCCTTGCCAAACTTCTTTTTGGGCTTTTCCCTCTGAAGCTTTGGGCAATCACTCTTGTAGTGTCCTTTCTCGTTACATTCATAGCAGATGATGTCTTTGTTGTTTGTCTTTCTGCTTCCTGAAGAGCCTTCAGATCTTCTGTATCCAGAGGAGGATTCTGACCTTCTGTATCTGGAGGAGGATTCATTCTGATTCTCTGATCTTCTGGGATTCCTGAACTTTCTTTGCCTCTGCTTCCACAGTTGGTTCACCCTTTTGGAGAGGAGAGACAGTTCATCTTCTTCTGATGAGGACCCATCAGAGGTTTCTTCTACATCCTGCAAAACCTTGGAGTCAGATTTTCTATTAGATTTTAAAGCTAAAGGCTTACCTTGCTTTTGAGGTTCATCAGCTTCTAGCTCTATCTCGTGACTTCTGAGGGAGCTGACAAGTTCCTCCAGAGAGATTGTGTTGAGATCCTTAGCTAGCTTCAGCGATGTGACCATTGGCCTCCATTGTTTTGGCAAGCTTCTGATAATCTTCTTAACATGATCAGCAGTAGAATATCCTTTGTCCAGAACTTTGAGACCAGCAACCAGAATCTGAAATCTTGAGAACATTGTTTCAATAGATTCACTTTCTTCCATCTTGAATGCCTCATACTTCTGAATGAGCGCAAGAGCTTTAGTTTCTTTAACTTGAAGGTTGCCTTCATGCGTCATTCTCAGAGAGTCAAACATATTCTTTGCAGTGTCTCTGTTTGATATCTTTTCATATTCAGAGTAAGAGATAGCACTAAGAAGAATTGTTCTGGCCTTGTGATGGTTTTTGAAATCACGCTTTTGTTGATTAGACATTGCTTTCCTGTCAATCTTCTGACCACTTACATTCACTGGGTGCGTGTATCCATCAGTCACCATATCCCACAAATCAACATCGTGGGCTAGAAAGAAGCTTTCAATTATGTCTTTCCAGTAATCAAAGTTCTCTCCATCAAAGACTGGAGGTTTGCCACTGAATCTGTCTCTTTCTTCGTTGTTGTCATTGCTGATGTTTTGATGTGGTCCTGCCATTGTGTTTTTCTAACGCTGGATCTTGTACTGACACGGTTAAGTGTTATAAGCTCAGAACCAGGCGCTCTGATGCCAATTGAAGATGTGAAAAACACAAGAAGGGGGGTTGAATTGTTAAAACTTGAAATCAAATGCAGACAAAACGTTATTTTTATCCTGGTTCGTTTGATCTCAAACTACTCCAGTCCACCCGTCAAGGTGATTTCGCCTCTCTCCAACGAGGTCTTAATCCACTATATTCAACTGAATACACAACTGCTTTAACAACTGCTAAAGCCTTCTTGAGTCTAACCACAAACCGGTTTCTCAAGGAATTTCTCTTACAGATAAATGAACAAATGTGTTTGATGTTTTCTACAAAAACTATATATCACAACTGTGATAATACACAATATGAAGCTTATATGAAACTAGATTGCTAGAGCTATAGAGTAAGCGGTTGAGAGCTTTAGCAAACTGAATAAGTGAGGGCGTGAAGATGATTGGCTTATGCGTATGTGTGTATCAAAGAATTATTTTTGGCGTGTATATGCGTGTAGAGTATTAGCCATTTCTTTTCTCACTGATTTGTTTATATAGCCTTGGAATAGATACGTTGCTGTCCATAATTCCATTTCAATGCTCATAACGTTCTTTCCATTTTGAGAAGATCTTTGTCTTGGAATAAAGCCGTTGGTAATTAATCTGCCTTGAATGTAGTAACGTTGACACTTCAGAGTGTTATGCTAATGCTAATCAGAGTGTTCTTGGCTTTAGCTTATTCTGGCGTTTCTGAGTGCTGATGACATGGTTAGGATCTTGATCAGAGTCAGAGTATGTTAAGCCCAGATTCTGTTCATCAGGCTTCAGCGTAGCACTTGTATTGATCTTCTGATGCTGACATATCTTCTGATGCTGATGTTGATACTGATATTCTGATGCTGATTCCATCAGAGTTTCTGCAAATACACAACATAATTTTAAGTAGCATCTATGTCTTATATAAATCTCATAATTTATTTAATCTTGTATTTTGTTATCATCAAAACTCTAACTGAGGGTTGTAGAATCAAACTATGTTCTAACACAAATATGCCAGCCAATGCAGATCTGGGTTCAAACATGACAGAAATTCGTATGGATCGGCCCTAGCATAAACTAGCAGATTTGATAACTTTCACAAATTAACTTCAAATAATTTTAGCCATACTAACTATAACTGAATCCAATTTACTAACATTTTTTCAATTCTAACATAGTTTCAAACTGATATTTAATAAGCATTAACAACAACTAACAAGTTCTGATTAACGTTCCAAAATTTCTAACAATTACCGAAAGGTGAATATTTCTGACTCTCAAAACTGACTTTGCAATTTAATTCACTTAACATTCGCATAACCAAACTAACATATTGAGTTGGAATTTCTCTTTTAATTGAAGCTAATACTTAACTAATTTTTCCTCTCCATAACAACTAACAGGAAAAGCAACAGAAAACTAACAGAACTTAACAAAGTGATAAATAACTACCAATTCAGTGAGTTAACACAAGCAATTCACTGAGTTTATCCCAACAAACTCCAAACCTCTTAACTACTGTGATATAAACCACTAATTACCTAATTGTTATCTCAAAAAAATGGAAAACCATATTCTAACCTCTAACATTTTAGCATCTCCTAACCATAATAGAATTCTCCATAACTAACTCGTGCTAACCGCATCCAACTGCATAACATAATTTCTAAACAACCTTTAACAGAAATCCCTAACTAACTTCTAACCAACTGTTAACATAATATTAATTAACTTCCTAGCAAACTAAAACAGATTTTTCGAGCTTTGACAAGTTATCAACAAAATTTAGTTACAGAACAACAAGAATAACATAAAAAGATAAATAACTCACATAGATTTTTTTCGGGGGGATCTCTTTTCTTCACCACCCTTTTCATTCACAAATAAAATTCTCGAGGAGCTCCTTCATCTATATAACTATTAATGAAGTTGAATCTTCAAGAAACTCTCTCATCTTCCTACAACAGATCGCATCAACAAACTGCACGAATCTTCACCATTCTCTGCAAAACTCAGAGCCTTCAACTTCCTTTGCTCTCTCCAAAGCAACACAACTTCATCCCCATCTCTCTACTTCAAATCTTCATTCAACAACCTTCAACCACATCAAATTCGATCACCATTTCTATAACAAATTCTGCAACAAATCTACGATGTCTTCTCCACACCGCAACGACATCGCATCAAGATTTTTGCATATGCTTCAAATGCTTCAAATGTCATTACAACAACACAATTGAGTCAGACAGAGCGCACAGAGTAACACCGATACGTAGAGGCCGAAACGCACAAAAAGCATCAAAACGAAAAAGGTAGAAGAAGAAGTGGAAGAACAAAAATAGAAGAAGAGTGATGAGAAGAGAAAGATAAGATACATGAATGATTGGGGATGATTAATCGCGACACTGAAAGTAGTTTTGAGTAGAGACTGTATTTTGGATTACCGTCGCTCCGCTCCAGTCAGATTTATAGACTTAGGTTTTCGTTGTTTCGTTGTGATCGAAGGCTACGTGCGTGAAACCGATGATGGAATCAAGAATTGGAGAGGGGGAGAATGAGAATCAGAATCACGATTAGTGAAGAGAGAAGCTTTTGCACCATAGACGTGAGAGGTGGAGAAGAATCGTACTTCTTGAAGAAGCTGGAAGGTCACGAAACTGTGAACCCTAATCCCTCTCTAATGCATTGTTTCATCAATTATTATTATTCTTCCCTATTTCATTATTATTGGATTGTTGATTATGGACCGAATCCCCTTTCCTGGACCATGACATTTTTGTTGGACACCTGATAACATTGTGACAAAAAGCTTCCTAGGATGATTTGATCTATTGGGCCCGTGGCCACCTTTTTTGGCACCTATTTCTTTGGCACAAAACAAAAATATGATCATGGAGTGGGTTCAAATTTTGCTTGCAACATACCATCAAATTCATCTTGTACCTCCTGGTTTCATTCTTTTTTTGATTATGTGTTTCAATTTTATTTCATCAATGATTTTGCATGGTATTGTCGAACAAAAGAAATTTGAGTGAGGAGTCTCAAGAAGTTTTGAAGCTAGCTAAGATCATAATTTTTATCAAGGAAATTCAAGGAGATTTTAGTAGAGTTTTCTTATTGCTTGCATGGTTTCAAAGAGGCAACGGACCTTCTCCGTTCGGTATCACCGCAACCTTATTTTATTCCTCATTTTTGCCTTTTATTGCTTTCTAGATACCATTAGAAGTAGGAAATAAAGAGCGTGCGCTCGAAGTCGCTGTTTAAAGACCTGTAGCAGGCATTCCGCACTTCATTTTCTATATGTGTTGTGCTTGTGTTTGTTTATTTTCTTGTTGATCGATGAGTCACTCAATTTATAAATTGAGATCACGACTTTGCTCTCAGTGCATGCTCCCTATAGGACTTTATCGCCTTCCTTTATTTCTTGTTGATCGATGAGTCACTCAATTTAGAAATTGAGATCGCGACTTTGCTCTCATTGCATGTTCCCTATAGGATAGTTTTGGTAGACTTTCTTTGGCATGTTGACCTAGATAGAATCTCTTTAGGTGTGCTCTCTTGGGTTTATTAGCTTGGTTGCTTTATCCCTGTACATACCATGTTCCCTTAGGACGTGCTTGCTCCCTTCAGATGCGATTTAGATCTTAGGTTGTAAACCATGCATGCTAACATTAGGTAGACGTTTCCCTTTTGTTAATATAAACCTTAGGACTACCATTGTATGACAATATTAGGTTCAGAAATAGGCTAGTCTCCCATAGACTATTTTATCTCCCTTTTTGCATCCTTGCATTTAAAACTAACTCATTTTCTTTAGCAAATCATAAAACGTGCTAATCATACCTAAACCCTTTTTTAAGGTAATAAAACACAAACCAATTCAAATATTTTCGTGCGTCCAAGCACCATTTCTCTAAAACCATTTTCAGGTAAGGACATGATTAATTTACTTCTGTGCCAACGCATAAGTCTCCAAAGGTCGAGCTTCGGTAGAAGGCAGAATTAACTTCGTCCATAAAAAACACAAAACAAACAAAAACATGTGAGCCGAACTACGGTAGCTCTGATTCCTCAAAAAGGATACGTAGGCATTGGGGTAGGGCCTAAGCGAGCACAATTTTATTTTCCCTACATTATTTTCTCCTTTCTTTTGCATGCATTATACCTTCAGTAGTATAGTAAATAGTAAGCATAGATTAAACACACCCATAAGATAAATAACAAGAGTGGATATCGTAGAGTACTATGTGCGTGTGGGGTGCTAATACCTTCCCCTCGCGTAACAGACTCCCTTACCCGATCTCTCGGTTGCAAGACCGTGACTTCTCCCTTCTCAGGTTTTCTTGATGTTTACCTTTCCCTATATGTGGGATAAAAGACGTTCGATGGCGACTTCATCTCTTGATGATTTTCAGCCGGTTTTTTCAGCTGGCGACTTCACTGGGTACAGGTCGACAAAATGCTGGTCCATCCCGGAGTCGCTCCTAGCTCTTGCTTTCTTTTCTTTGGGTGTTTATTTTTATGTTTTCAGTTCATTCACTCATTTTGTATATACTTGAGCATATGTATGCATTGCATTTTACTGTCTTCAATTTACTACTGTTGTACTGGATCTGCTTCTTATTGGGTGGATGCTACTATGAGGTAAAAGGCCCAATACCCAGGCCAGAGTTGTATATCATAAGAACCCTAGGAATAAAGTGGAACATGAATGGATAGTTGACTTAGGTCTCACTATTGCTGCCATGTCGTCCATGCTCAGATGAGGTACAAATGAGGGGCTATCATTTTCACGTAGGTGATACGGCGATAGTTTTCTCAGGAGTACCCTCGATTTTGAGTTACCACGACCTTACCTTGACCTAGTTTTCACCCGTGAGTGGGGAGGGAATTATTATCACATGTACAGATGGTGATTATGCTCAGTTGGTGACTATGCTCAGATGGTTACTCATGTTCAGATGGTCACTATGCCCAGACGATGACTTTTGGTTCTAATGATTATGTTCTAGATTCCTATTGGTGACTTATTCAGATGCTATATACTGTTGATGACTTTATGCAGATGCTATATTCTGTCGGTGACTGTATGGTTCTCAGATTTATTTTCTGAGTTCGTGATTCGTATACTTGGAGGTTCATTCAGGCCTTTGATCCTGGTATTCCCAGCATGTTCAGAAAAGGCTCAACAGTATCCAGTGGTCCAGAAGCCTTGATCTCGTACATTGATAATCTACATGGTACTTGGTTCTTGTATGAGCGAAAAGTTATGTCGGACCTTTGATCTGATGATACTCATATGGTTTAGAACAGTGCAACAATCATATTCAGAAATGATGGAACCTTGATCCCCTTTGATCCCATGTCTTTGCGTACATAACATGGCTAACCATATGCTTAATATACATGTTCTGTTATCTCCAAGGAATCACATTTGCAAGTCTTGTGCTAAACTCTTCCATCCCTTACTTGTGCAAAATCAAAATCAAAGCACGTAAATTCCTTGGAAATGACAAAACATGACATGGCATCCATTCATGCACTTCATGCATATTAATGCATTCATAACAGGTACCCGAAGATTGGGGATTCTTATTCAGGCCCTATATTCTCTTCAAAGGTTCAACTTGATTTCTCACCGCACATGTTCAGAGATCATTGTGGAATAGCTCTGATTGATATACATGCAAGCCTTAGCCTATGGTCGGGAATCATTCAAGAAGGAAGATAATTGATTGAAGACTCAGATGAGCCAGGTCATGAAAGATCTGATGTCAACAATCTTGCACCTACTACCGCAACAGGTATTCTCTCTTCTTCTCACCTTTTGGGATTCGCTTTCAACCATGGAGTGCTACACAATCTTGAGTTCTTGGAACATCTTATCAGCAGATGGATACCGTTTACTATGAGATCTTACATCAGTGCTCCATCCTTCTTGACCAATGTCAGATGTGGTTGCTACACCGGGGCATCCGACTATTCAATCATGGGCATTCTCCACAGCCTTGCGTTCCCTGATCTAGTCAGCAACAATCAATCTTTATTCCCTAAGTGAATTCATGGGGCGAAGTTTTTAAGCCAAGACAAAAGAAGCCTGATGAGCATATTGACGCGATCCCAATGCATTATGTGATGCAGTGGGAGAACTGACTTGATTGTTTTGCATTTGATTGCAAATGTTGCGGTTAGCAAGAGTCGCCACCGACTTTTCTTTTATCCAAAAGGAAAGGTAAAAAAGCACATGAAAGACCTTTGAGATTGTTTCTTGAGTTCGGGGGGTAGATTATGAAATGGGAAGGTATTAGCACCCTTTTCATCCATGATTTTCCATGGGCTCTTAGTTACTTGCTAGATCACTTGCTTTTGTTTGAAATTGTGCTTTGTGTAGTTTGTGAAAGTATTTTGTAAAAGAGGCCATTGTTTAGGAAATCTTTGTAATGATTCTCGTTCGTAAGAATGTATACAAAGATGTTTGTCTTTTTGAAAATGTTTTCAATTTTTGTAAGATGTTTGGAAATGTGTGTTTTTGTTTTGAAAATTGCAAGGATATTTGTTTTGAAATGGAGCAAGTAACTAAAAGTAATCTACCTACTCAAATGTCTTTCTTGTTCATTTTCTCTCCCTTTGATATTGTTGTCTTACCATTGATTTGGTAAGCAACCCTATCTTTGGATGTTAATGGGACGGGCGTGGGTCATTGTATAGCCATGATTAGCATGTTTTAAAGTATCTTAGTATTTCTTTGAGGGACTAAGATCATTTTTGTAAGGCAACTTTGAATAGCGTCATCAAGGGACTATGATCTTGTATTTGTTTGTTTTGCTAAGACACTTCACATGCGTAATATGGATATTTTGTATAAGGCAACCAAGTGGAGTAACCCTATGGGTGTTTAGTGTGCAAGTGTGCCATTTTCATGCTTGATTTTGTCTTGGATTAGGGTTTTCTATTTGGTTGATTTTATCTTGCCATACAAACCCTAATTACAAACATGTTATATTAAAGCGATAAATTGCAAAATTTAAATGTCCTACGCTATTACAACATTTGTGGGAGGGGGGAATACAATTTATGAATGGGGATTTGCAATAATATAAACTTAATTAAACTATTACAACCAAATTAAATATGTACAAATATTGGAATAAATAATATACAAGATAAATTAAATATGCAAAGGGGTATGAATGCAAAGAAGATTTTGTTTGGTTTTTTTCATGTGAAAAAGTTTTAACCTAAAACTAATAAATGAATCAAGATTATCTCAAATTAATTAGGAAAAGAAATTATTTTTAGAAAATATTTCTTATAAACCCTAATTCTATTTGATTAAAAGGGAATAAATTTCTTTGAAAAAAAGTAAGTATTTTTGCATTTTTGTCTTGAAAAATAATATATGGTATTTATGAGGTATTTTGGTCCTTTGTATTAAAAATAATATGCTTAATGAGTGTGAAGAAAAATAAATATTAAATTTAATTTACAAGTATATTATAAAAAATGTATGATATGTAACTAAAAATAAAATATTTTTTATGAGAAAAATAAAATAAAATGAACCAAAATATAAATCTAGCATTTTTATATTTTTTATGATTTTAAATATTAAGGTATATTTAATAAAATAGAAATGAAAATAAAATGAATGACAAAAATATATGGGACAGGGGTGCTGCAAGCAAACAGGGGTAGGAGGTTAGAAAAAAAAACAAAGCCCAAAGTTCCAGAAGCCCACGCTGCCAAACAAACAAAAAAAACTAGAAAAAATATGAAAAATATGCAAAAGGCAACACCAAGGCTCGAACCCATGACCTATGGCATTTTTGTGCGCTGCCTTACCACTGGGGTGTCTGTACATCCGTTCATATAAGCAAAGGCATAAATATATATATTAAAATGCCCCCTGAAGGCAACTTCATCTTCAACCTTGGACCATGGCCGAACCACCTGTAACTCTCTCATTTCTCCATGAAAATGGAAAGTCCAAACATGAAAATGATAATACTTCTTCCCACGATTTCAACCTTATAATTCATGTAAACTAAAAGTCAAAGATCAAAGCTAATTTTACTGGCCCTAATTTGAAACCTAATTTTTACAGAAAATTCAAATCCAAAATTCTCTATACACAATGAATATAAATGAAAACTATGATCATGGTTAGCTTTAATGCAAGGATACCTACATTTTTCTTTCACAAATAAGAACCAAAGGATGCTTGTATGAAGAGATAGAAGTTTGAGTTCTTACCTCTTTCAGTTGAGATCGTGAATGGAGTTTGGGCATGTTTTGAGAAGGCCTGAGGATCTGTTTAGCTTGCCTGGACCTCCCTTAGTGTGTTCCGATCTTTACCTTGCCTTGAAAGTTCCTGAATCTCCCTAGTCAAGTCAACCTGCAAGCTTGAAATGTAAAAATGGCAGATGGAGGTGGAGGAGTTACAATGAATGGACAAGGGCCTGGAACACTTAGATATGATGTATATTAAGTGTTTTGGTGGTTAAAATTCAAAACGCACGAGTGGTTCTTGAGATTGCTATGTAAGGTGCAAAACTGCAAGTTATGGAAGATTTTAAGTGGTAGAGAGTTTGAGAGAGTTTCTGAGCTTTAGCAATCATGTTCTAGGTTGTAATGCATTTGTGTATAAGTATAGAAAAGGTTTTGGATCAATTCCACACCAGGTTTTTGAGTTATAGTCTTTTGGCTCTATAACTTGCTTTTGAAGCAAAGTTAGGAGACAAGTCCCTAAGTGCTGTACAAGCAAGGTCTGGTTTTGTAGAGGATTCAGGCAAGTTGCTTTTTGTTTTGGCCTTACTTATGTGCATATAAAACAAGTGCAAGGCTCAAGGAGTGGAAAATTGCAAAAGTTGTGCTTTATCAAAATGGAAGTGGCACCTTTGTGCCAAAAATGGAATTGTTCTTGTACAATGCATTCAATGCTTGGCTAAAAGCTTCCAACAAATGTGAAAACATTTAATTATGGATTGAAAGTAAATTTAGGGGCCTGCAAAGTAAGATTTGTTCAGCATGCTTGAGGATTTGAATTTTTGTTCTTCATGAAATGGCTTGAAATCAAAGTGAGAATTTGTCAACTTCATCTCTTTGATTCTCCCTACTCAAGAATGATCTCAAGGAGTTCTTGAACATTTTGGAAAGCTTGCAACATGATATAAAACCCATATTTGAAATGCTTTCAAATATTCCCCTTGGAACTATGTGAAAAATTGGCATGAAGTTAGATAAAAAATCTGCCTAACTAGGGCAAAATTTCACTAAGTTATTTTAGTTCATGAGCATATATTCACAAAATTATATCTTGAAATACAAGCATCTTTAGGATAAATTGTGTGAATAAAAGTTGTATATTTAATGGATATCTACAACTTTCATGTTGGAAGTTTCCTTTGAATCATCTTGTATCATAGTGATAATTTGGCTTAAAGTTGAGAAAAATAAGAAATTTTCTATACTTAGAAAATTTTCTAAGTTAGAATTTTTCAACTTTTCAAATCCAAATCTTAAATATTTGGTTTCTTGATTAACAAGTCTCACATTTTGACATGTTTTGATGAATTATGATCCTTGGCACTTGAATTTGACCAAAAAGTCAAAGTTTGACTTTTCAGTGTACAAATGACTTTTGATTAGTTGACTGAAAAATTCATCTGTCAATCCAATGGATTTGCAATGTTTTGAACCATGTAATTAGGTCAAGATGATGCAATTTAACTCTTGAGATCATGCTTTAAACAAAATGACCATTTTCTAGGTCAAAAATCAGAAATTGCCCTTTCTCAGTCAAAACCCTAATTTTGACCATTTTGCCCTTTTGATGATTTGATCAAATTTCTTGAGGAATTGTGGTCCAAACTTGATCAAATGATACATATGAGTCTAATATGTTGATGTGGATAAAAAATTATGAAGTTTTACTGTAAATTGGCCATGGTTGACTTTTCCCCCAATACAACCGATTTTTAGGTCAACTTTCCAATTGTCTGATCAAAAATGTGATTCAAGGCTTGAAACTTGGCATGAGTAATCTTGTGGGTCCAATGATCATTGAAAGTCATATGAAGCATTGATAGTCCAAAAATCCTTGTGCAAACTCAAACCCTAATTTTGGTCATCAGTGCATAAGGAGGTGTCTTGAGCTGGTCAAACCCTAATCCAGTCTTGAGTCAAAGAGATCTTGTGAGGAAATCCTTGATAAGTGAGAGGGAATATTTTGGGGTACAACAGCTGCCCCTATTCAATCTTCTTAAACCTAAAGAGTTATACTGGCGAGTCTTGCCATTCGTGACCCAAAGGTGGAAGATGATTGGACACTAGAGTGCCCATAAATTTGCACTCGATGATGTGATGATAGAAGGAATGGGCTTACATATGTCATTTGGAGAGGTGATAGAAAGTTGTAGGAGATGGGCTTAAAGATGCCATCCAAGAGTGATTGTTGATTTGTAATTTGTAATATGAAAGAATGAGTATCAAAATGGCGTCTGTGTCTGGAGTGTATCTTAAATGTATCTGAAAACCTTGTTTGAATGAACATCAGAATGGCATCCGTGTTTGGAGCGTATCTGTATTGTATTTAAATCTGAATTAGTATCAGAACGGCATCCGTGTCTGGAGCGTATCTGAACTGTATTTGTAGATGGAATCTGAATGAGTATCAGGATGGCGTCCGTGTCTAGAGCGTATCTGAACTGTATCAAAAGGTTGAATCTGAATGAGTATCAGGATGGCATCCACGTCTGGAGCGTATCTGAACTGTATCTGAAAGGTGAATCTAAATGAGTATCAGGATGGCATCCGTATCTGGAGCGTATCTGAACTGTATCAAAAGGTTGAATCTAAATGAGTATCAGGATGGCATCCGTGTCTGGAGCGTATCTGAAATGTATCTGAAAGGTGAATCTGAATGAGTATCAGGATGGCATCCGTATCTGAAGCGTATCTGAACTGTATCAAGATTGAATATTGTTAACGGTAGCTGTTAATCTTATCCTGAAAAGGGTAAAATGTTAGCTAAAATACAAAGTCATGTTGCATGAAATGTATGATGTAATGTATTTGCTTTTATCAATGTTTATGATATATGAATACGATGTATGTGTATGTGAGCTAATTTGCTGCACTGCTGTTAGGTTAAGGAAAATAAATCCCTGACCGCTGTTGAGGATATGTAAGTAAAAGTCTTCATGTTGTGAAGTCTAAGTGTTGATGAATTTTTGCCGAGAGAAATAAACTTTGTTGTAAGGGAAATGTTATGTACTGCTTGTAAAATCCTACCGGGGAATCCTGAGAAGTTTGACGACTTCTACGAGGGATTCACAATTTGAAACTTTGCTCCACTGGGGATTTAAACGACGTACTGCAGGGGATTTACTTATGGAATAGTCTAGAGACATCTCTCTATCCTTTCAATCTATCAGTAATTGTCTCTTTTCATTTTGTTTATTTGTAAACAGTAATTATGTTCAAATGCATATGCTCAACAATGAATCATTGGACGTTTTTGTAAACAAAACAAGCGTAAAGAAAAGACAAATAGTTTTTGCACTTTTAAAGGAATATTTTGTATTGACTTTGAATAAGTATTTTTTGTACAAGGAGACAAACATTCTAGTAAGAGAATACGGTCGTAAAAAAATGAAAACTTTGATACAAAGAAAAGATAGCTATGTGTACAAAAATCCCATGGGGTTTCCATTCTGCTATAGCCTTTGTTTCTCCGAGCGTATTGTCTATTTGTTGCCTCGTCCGAAGATGATTGAATTGATCAGAACCTCTGAGTTTGTCATTGGAAGCCAAAGTTTGTCCATAAAGTGATCCAACGGGATATAGTCATACGCTTTAATTCCCTAACTTTTGCCTGGACCGCCCTTTCGGGTTTTCAGTCCACTGGAAACCCTTTTTTGCCCCAGCCGCCCTTTCGGGTTTTCAACTTGCCGGGTGTACAGATTTTTTGTTTTATCCCTAATTTTTTCCCGAACCTTTTGGTTCGTCGGGATGCCCTTGTTTTGCCTAGGTATGTCAACCTAGCGGGTCTCTTATGCGTAGTATCTTTTGACTATGTCCGTGTTTGCATGGTATGATAGGTCGTCACCATCCATGGTAGTCAAGATCATTGCCTCACCAGAGAATATGTTTTTGATTACAAATGGTCCTTCATAGGTAGGAGTCCATTTGCCCCTGGGATCACTTTGTGGCAAAATGATGCGTTTGATCACCAGATCCCCAACTTGATACACTTGGCGTCTGACTTTCTTGTTAAAAGCCTTGATCATCCGTTTTTGATACATTTGACCATGGCAAAGAGAAGTAAGTCTCTTCTCATCAATCAAATTCAGTTGATCAAGTCGAGTCTGGATCCAATCGTCTTCGTTCAACCCTGTATCCTTCATAATCCTTAGAGAGGGGATCTGAACCTCAATAGGCAAGACGGCTTCCATGCCGTATACCAAAGAATAGGGTGTTGCCCCGGTTGATGTGCGAGCCGTGGTACAATATCCGTGGAGAGCGAATGGTAACATCTCATGCCAGTATTTGTATGTGACTGTCATTTTCTGTATGATCTTTTTAATGTTCTTATTCGCAGCTTCGACAACACCATTCATCTTTTGCCGATATGGAGAAGAGTTGTGATGCTGAATCTTGAATTGCTCGCACAATGCGGTGATCATAGTGTTATTGAGATTTGTACCGTTGTCAGTGATGATCCTTTCGGGGATACTGTACCGGAAAATGAGGTTTTACTTGATAAAATGGGCAACAACGTTCTTGTTAACGGAAGCGAAGGAAGCTGCCTCCACCCACTTTGTAAAATAGTCAATGGCAACTAGGATGAAGCGGTGTCCATTAGAGGCTGTCGGCTTAATTTCCCCAATCATATCTATTCCCCAGATAGCAAAGGGCCAAGGAGCCGTCAAGACATTCGGAGGAACCGGAGGTACATGCACCTTGTCAGCATAAATTTGACACTTATGGCAGGTTAGAGAGTGTTAATAGAAATCTGGTTCCATGGTAGACCAGTAATAGCCTGCCCGTAGGGTTTTCTTTGACATCGTATGCCCATTGGAATGGGTGCCAAAAGTGCCTTCGTGCAATTCAGCCATGATCTTTTCAACTTCAACCTTATCCATGCACCGAAGTAACACAGAGTCATGATTGCGTTTATACAAGATGCCGTTACTAAGGAAGAATTTAGCAGATAATCTCCTTAAGAAATTCTTATCATTGATTGAAGCTCCTTTTGGATATTCTTGAGCCTCGAGATACCTCTTGACTTCGTGAAACCAAGGTTGGTCCACTACTTCTTCAGTATTAATCTCGTGACAGTGCACTGGTTCATCCACTCGTTCAATGGTGATCTGGGGAGCCTCGTTATCCCAATTAAGTTTAAACATAAATGACATTGTGGCTAGTGCGTCTGCTAGCTGATTTTCTTCTCGCGGGAAATGCTCGAAGGTAATCTTCTCAAAGTGCGGTAGCAATGTTAAAACATGTTCTTTGTAAGGGATAATGTTTGGGTGTTTGGTGTGCCATTCCCCTTTGATCTGACTGATGACCAAAGCTGAATCTCCAAACACATCTAAGGATTTGATTCCCAGGTCTATGGCAGCTCTGAGACCAAAGATGTATGCTTCGTATTCCGCCATGTTGTTTGTACAGTTGAAGCAAAGTCTGGTAGTAAAGGGAGTATGACACCCTTCCGGAGATATGAGTACAACACCGATACCATTACCAAGTGCATTGGATGCTCCATCAAAGAATAGGGTCCATCAGGATCCTTGTTCAGGTCCATCATATGGCCTGATTTCTTCACAGTTGTCTAATGTCATGATGTCTTCACCCGGGAATTCAAAATTCAAGGACTGGTAGTCTTCTACAGCTTGGTGAGCAAGGTGACCAGCTAGTACACTGCCCTTTATAGCTTTCTGGGTATTATACTGTATGTCATATTCTGTCAGGATCATCTGCCATCTCGCTATTCTCCCAGAAAGAGCAGGCTTCTCGAAGATGTATTTTATCAGATCCATCTTAGATATCAACAAAGTAGTAAGAGTCAGCATATACTGTCTTAGTCGGCGAGTAGCCCATGCCAGAATGCAACAAGTTTTCTCGAGCAGTGAATATCTGGTTTCACAGTCGGTAAACTTTTTGCTCAGGTAATAAATAGCGTGCTCTTTTCGGCCAGACTCGTCATGCTTCCCCAATACACACCCCATTGTGTTTTCTAAAACAGTCATATACATGATCAATGGTCTTCCCTCGACTGGTGGCATCAATACAGGAGGCTCTTGCAATTATTCTTTGATTTTGTCAAAAGAAACTTGGCACTCATCATTCCATTTGACTATTTGATCTTTCTTCAATAGCTTGAAGATTGGCTCACAAGTAGCTGTTAAGTGAGAAATGAATCTGGTAATATAGTTCAAACGTCCCAAGAATCCTCTGACTTTCTTCTCAGTACGAGGAGCAAGAATTTCTTGTATTGCTTTAACTTTGGCAGGATCAACCTCGATACCTTTGTTGCTGACAATAAAGCCTAAGAGTTTACCAGACCATACCCCAAAGGTGCATTTGTTTGGATTCAACCTCAGCTTGTACTTCTTTAGTCTCTCAAACAGCTTTTGTAAGTGATCAAGATGCTCCTCTTCTGTCTGTGATCTAGCTATCATATCGTCCACATAGACCTCTATTTTGTGATGTATCATGTCGTGAAATAGAGCCACCATGGCACGTTGATAGGTTGCCCCATCATTCTTCAGTCCGAATGGCATTACCTTGTAGCAGAATGTCCCCCACTGTGTGAAAAATGTTGTTTTCTCCATGTCCTCAGGTGCCATTTTGATTTGGTTGTAACCTGAGAATCCGTCCATGAAGGAAAACAATTTGTGTTGTGCCGTATTGTCAACTAGGATATCGATGTGGGGGAGTGGAAAATCATCCTTAGGGCTTGCCCTATTCAAATCTCGGTAGTCCACACGCATTCGCACCTTTCCGTCCTTTTTGGGCACAGGAACAACATTGGCAACCCATTGGGGGTAAGAGGTGACAACCAAGAATCCAATGTTAAATTGCTTCATGACCTCTGCTTTAATCTTTTATGATATATCATGCCTCATTTGACGTACCTTTTTCTTTACTGGCGGACTATCTTCTCTTGTAGGCAGATAATGTACCACAATATCTTCATCAAGTCCTGGCATGTCTTCATATGACTAGGCAAAGACTTCGACATAATCATGCAACAACTGAATCAGACGCTTCTTGATACTGAGTTCTAGGTTGGCACCCACTTTGACTTCTTTTTTATCTTCTTCGGTACCTAGGTTGATTGTATCCACAGGTTCCTCGTGAGGCTGAATAGTTCTCTCCTCTTGTTGTAGTAGTCTGGAAAGTTCCCCTGGTACTTCACAATCTTCCTCACCTTCGTCTTCGGCTTGGTAGATCAGATTCTCAGAGTCACAAAAGGCCATAGCAGTATCGTTACCCATGGGATCCAGAATGGATGGATACGTGCATTGTGAGTGTGGGTGTGTGAAGGGTATATCTATCTTTGAAAAAAAGTAAAATGTAAAAGAAAAACAATGAGCACAAAAGTTTGAATGCGAAAATGTCCATGATTTATTGATGTCATATGAAAAATGAGATAATAACCCTTACAAATGGACCATTGTGCCTCGGGTAAGACACAAGGTTTTAAGAGTGCGAATTGTTTTGAATATTACAGATCCAACAAAATGTAAAGATAAATTACTGAGGGATGAAAGTGATTGGGATAAAGTATCTAGCCTCCCAATTGCTAAGCCCTCCATTGACAGTCGGAAAGATCCATTCCTCTAGGTTGCAACCATCTTCACCATCTTCTACTGTGTTGACCTCACAGTTGCTGATCTTCAAGGGTGGCCCTCCAGCACGGGCACAGTGTACAACCTTTTGAGAACTTGAAGTGAAACCTAAGCCAAACTTGTCAAATTTATACGGGATATCTGGGAGTTGCCCCCAGATAGTGCATCCACCTTCCTTTACCACTGCTTTGGCGTCCTTCAGCGATGACATCCGGAGGGGGGGCCTTGTAATATTGGGAACAACCTTGGTCACTGCCACCTCTTGAGGGACCTCTTCAAAGTGTTGATATGGAGTTTCAATGAATTCGCCGTCCAATTCCAGATATCTGAAGGAATTGAGATGGCTGATCATGTATTCTTCCTCTCCATGGATGGTGATAATCTTCCCTTGAATCGGGTACTTCAGCATCTGGTGCAATGTAGAGGTAACAATGCCAGCATTATGGATCCATGGCCGACCTAGCAAGCAGGAATATGAAGGACGGATGTCCATCACATAAAAAGTTGAATTGAAAGTTTGGGTTCCAACCTTTATGGGAATGCCTACCTCCCCGTGTACCATCCTCTTCGAGCCGTCAAAATCCCTTACCACTATGTTGCTTGGCTTTAAAGTCAACCCCTCACAGTCAAGTCTGTCAAGAGCTTTTTTGGGTAATACATTCAGAGATGAGCTAGTATCCACCAAAACATGTGCCAGAGTGGTGCCCCTATATTCCACTGAGACATGCAACACCTCATTATGCTTTCTTCCCCTCGGCGTAAGATCAGTATCTAAAAAACCTAAACCATTGTCCGCAGTTAGGCTGGCCACGCAGTCTTGAAATTGATCAGCAGATGTCTCTTGCGGTACATGGGCTGTTTTTAAGAACTTCACCAAGGCTTTCACATGTGCCTCGGAACATAGTAATAATGCAAGCATGGAGATCTTAGAGGGAGTTTTCCCCAATTGTTCAACTACATCGTAGTCGCTCCTCTTTATAATTTTTAAGATCTCCTCCATTTCCTTCTTGGAGGTCTCAAGGATAGTCAATGACTGAGCCTTCGTCTGGACATGCTAGACCAAAATACTATTTCCTCGAGTTTCAACAGCAGGAGTGTTGGCAGGAATGATAACAGGGGTTGTAACTTCTTCGTCAATAGGAGCACTTGCAGAGATGATTATGGGTATGGAAGTAACCTTTGGAACAGCCACAGGGATGATGAGTCCAAAAATTTCTTTTGGGGGAGCAATTTCTGGAGAAAAGATCCTACCACTTCGGGTAATTTTGCTAGTTTCGACAATATTACTGATGTCAGAATCTTCTTCTTCGGAATTTATCTCTTCGGCGGCCGGCCAGTCTTGCTTGATGCCATGGTAGTAAATGTACCCTCCGTAATTCCATGGTACGGTCTTGTCTGATTCATATGGGACGGGCCCAAGCATTGTGATTATTAAAGGAGCTTCTTTCGGAGCCGATGTAATTCTAACGGGTCTTTTGGTGGAGACCCTGGAATAATTGGCGGAAATGGTAATGATAGAAACATCTTCAACAGGAATAGGTGGAACACGAGTCTTTTCAAACAAAATCTCTTTGTTATCTATCAGGCACTGAATGCCTGCCTTCAACAAAGGACATCGAAATGGCGATGATAAGCAGAGATGGAAAACTTTATTACAACCCGGGAACACACCGAATTTCAACAAGTTTATCTTAATAGTCGGAAGTGGGGTCATGAGCTCGTCAACTGAGGTAACAAAAAAATCTTCTTCAATAGCATTGGTATTATGACCATGTCTGGGCATAGGAGCAGAAATGACATTTGGCTTCTCGTGTGAATCAAACTCGATTTCTTTTGCTTCAATAAGGTCTTGTATTTTGTTCTTCAAGGCCCAACAGTTATTAGTATCGTGACCAGGACTTTCAGAGTGATATGCGCAACGGGAATTGGGGTGATAATGAGGGGATGTTGTGTTGGGGTTTTTCGGAGCTTCTTTCAAGGTTACCAAGTTGGATCTTAGAAGATGCGGTAATACTTGAGACAGAGTCATGTTGATTCTGGTAAACTGCTTGACTGGTCTTTCTACCCTTGGTTGATTACTTCTTTGTTGATCAGATGCAGGCTTTGGGATCATAATAGCCTCCACCATTGGTCGGCATTCGGCCCTATCTTAGTTTCTTTATGGATATACGGCAGCCACCTCTTTCTTTCTGATAAAGGGCTTCCTTACAACTGTTGAAGAAGATGTGTCTTTCTGAATTTTTCCATTCTTAATACCGGCTTCTATCCTCTCTCCGGTTAATATTAGTTCAGTGAAGCCCACATATGAACTTCCGATTAAATGATTGAAGAAAGGACCAGATAAGGTGCCTAAGAACATGTCTACGAATTCTCTCTCAGATAGAAGGGGTTGAACTCTTCCAGCCAAATCTCTCGATTTTTGTGCATAGTCCTTGAAACCTTCATTGGACACTATGGCCATAATCTGGAGTTGAGTACGGGTAGGTGCCAAATCAACATTGTACTGGTATTGCTTGTAGAAAGCTACAACTAGATCTTCCCAATTATGAACATTAGCCCTTTCTAGTTGGTAGAACCAGTCAAGTTGAGTCCCAGACAGACTGTCTTGGAAGAAGTGCACCCATAAGTCTTTATCAGCGGTATGGGTTGAATTTTCCTCACATATGATCGGAGATGCATTTTAGGGCATGACACTCCATCATATTTGGCAAATATAGGCACTTTGAATTTCGGAGGGATCACAATCCCCGACACTAGTCCCAATTCCTCAAAGTCCAAACCTGACACCTTTTGGATTTCCATCGCGCTCAACCGCTCTTCAAGATGTTTATACTTATCATCAGCTGGAGGGTACTGTTCCTCAGAGTAGTCTTCTTCTTGTTCCTCTTCTTCCGATTCTGACGGGACAACTATTTCCTTGCCTTTCCCTTCTCCTTCACCGAATGTTATTGTAAAGTCCAAAGTCCTTCTTGTCTGCCCATGAAATCTTCTCCCCATGTTTAAGACTCCGGTTACCTTCTTTGTTTTCTTTTTCCTCTCTTCGGCCAGCAGAGTCTTCAACTCTTCTTTCCCCTTGGCTAGGGTCATGAACAACTGTTGAAAATGCATATTCTGAGCTTGGAGATCTTTCACTGTTTGCTCGAGATCCATCTTACTGAAATAAACATTAGAGAGATGAGGAGACTTGTTGCAAAAAACATGTTTATGTTATGATGAATGATATGTCCATATGCAATGTTTTCAAGGATTTCAAAGATTCAAATTTGTTTTAGACAAAAAAGGAAACACACGTTATATTAACAAGATAAAGTTTGAGTACATCAATTCCCCTTGGGCAAAATAATACAAAACTCTAAGATAGAAAGTAGTGCACATCCTCTTTGGTGCAATGTAGGCATTCAGAGTCTACTCCTCTTGAAGTAGCCTAGTGAGCTCTAAAACCTTCTTCTCGCTTGCGTAGAATTGGGCTCCGAAAGTATCTCGCTCTCCTTTGAGTTTTATCCAATCCCTTTGGAGGTCTTCAAGAGATGTGGGCATGTCAGGATGTAGGATAGTGTATGGAACGTCTCCCTCCATGACAGGCTCAATGATTACCGGGAGAATGGAGGGGTAAGGCATCATAAGACTCTGAGCGCGAGTTCGTACCCATTTGAGGTAAGGCTCAAGAGGGATGGAATTCTTGTGTCCCAAAGTCTTGCTATCCACCTTGTTTAACATCCTCCAAGCTCGGATAAATCTCTGGCGAAGACCTTGATCGTCGTTGTCGTAGTCGAATACCAAACCTTGAATCAGTATCTCGTGCAGGCCATCCCTTTGGGCGTAACCAAACTGTCTTAAGGATAAGCAAGGGTTTATAGGTGATTCCTCCCATAATTCCAAGTAAAGGGACATTATGGAATTCTCTGCAACGGTCGACAATGATAACATTCTCTTTGGAACGGGAGCACCAATGAATGTCTGAATGTTTGAGCATCATCAATCTTTGTGACCACCTTGAAACTTGCTCATTCTAAGACTGATTGGGGAAGATGAGAAATAAACCATCTTTCCAAGAGAGGAGTGCAACACATAAGGACACCTCTTTTCCTCATTGTGCGAGTGTGAAAAGAGTGTAGGATATCCCCTAGCAATGTAGGAACCGGGTTGCGTGATATGAAGATTTTGACGGTGTTCACATCTATGAGTTGGTCAGGGTTTGGAAACAAAACCATCCCATAGATGAGGAGAGCAACAATTTTCTCAAAGGCTTGCAAGTCTAGGGAATTCCAACAACTTTGGGCTTTCTCAAACAGGAACTTTTCTAAGAAACCTTTGACACCACTCCTTGTTTCCCAATGAGTTGTGACATCAGATGAATGCAAGTGTATAGCTTGAGCAATCTCTTCTGGCTTTGGGTCTCTTTCTGTACCGTTGAAAGGTAGTTGATTGAGAATGAGAATCCTCAAGAGTTGGGAGAAATCTTCCAAAGTAGGCACAAGTTGATAGTCGGGGAATATGAAGCAATGGTGCAAAGGATCAAAGAACTGAAAGAGCACCTTCATCATATCCTCATTTGGTGCAAAGGTGCAAAGGTAAAAAAGCACAGGAAAGACCTTTGAGATTGTTTCTTGAGTTCGAAGGGTAGATTATGAAAAGGGAAGGTATTAGCACCCTTTTCATCCATGGTTTTCCATGGGCTCTTAGTTACTTTCTAGATCACTTACTTTTGTTTGAAATTGTGCTTTGTGTAGTTTTTGAAAGTATTTTGTAAAAGAGGCCATTGTTTAGGCAATCTTTATAATGATTCTCATTCGTAAGAATGTATACAAAGATGTTTGTCTTTTTGAAAATGTTTTCAATTTTTGTAAGATGTTTGGAAATGTGTGTGTTTGTTTTGAAAATTGCAAGGATATTTGTTTTGAAATGGAGCAAGTAACTAAAAGTAATCTACCTACTCAAATGTACTTCTTGTTCATTTTCTCTTCCTTTGATATTGTTGTCTTACCATTGATTTGGTAAACAACCCTATCTTTGGATGTTAACGGGACGAGCGTGGGTCATCGTATAGCCATGATTAGCAATGTTGCAAAGTATCTTAGCATTTTTTTGAGGGACTAAGATAATTTTTGTAAGGCAACTTTGAATAGCGTCATCGAGGGACTATGATCTTGTTTCTTTTTTTTGTTTTGCTAAGACACTTCACATGCATAATATGGCTATTTTGTATAAGGCAACCAAGTGGGGTAACCCTAGGGGTGTTTAGTGTGCAAGTGTGCCATTTTCATGTTTGATTTTGTCTTGGATTAGGGTTTTCTATTTGGTTGATTTTATCTTTCCATACAAACCCTAATTACTAACATTGTATAATAAAGCGATAAATTGAGAAATTTAAATGTCCTACGTTATTACAACATTTGTGGGAGGGGGGAATACAATTTATGAATGGGGATTTGAAATAATATAAACCTAATTAAACTATTACAACCAAATTGAATATGTACAAATATTGGAATAAATAATATACAAGATAAATTAAATATGCAAAGGGGTATGAATGCAAAGAAGATTTTGTTTGGTTTTTTTCATGTGAAAAAGTTTTAACCTAAACCTAATAAATGTATCAAGATTATCTCAAATTAATTAGGAAAAGAAATTATTTCTAGAAAAGATTTCTTATAAACCCTAATTCTATTTGATTAAAAGGGAATAAATTTCTTTGAAAAAAAAGTAAGTATTTTTGCATTTTTGTCTTGAAAAATAATATATGGTATTTATGAGGTATTTTGGTCTTTTGTATTAAAAATAATATGCTTAATGAGTGTGAAGAAAAAATAAATATTAAATTTAATTTACAAGTTTATTATAAAAAATGTATGATATGTAACTAAAAATAAAATATTTTCTATGAGAAAAATAAAATAAAATGAACCAAAATATGAATCTAGTATTTTTATATTTTTTATGATTTTAAATATTAAGGAAAATATATTTAATAAAATAGAAATGAAAATAAAATGAATGATAAAAATATATGGGCCAGGGGTGCTGCAAGCAAACAGGGGTAGGAGGTTAGAAAAAAACAAAGCCCAAAGTTCCAGAAGCCCACGCTGCCAAACAAACCAAAAAAACTGGAAAAAATATGAAAAAAATGCAAAAGACAGCGCCAAGGCTCGAACCCATGACCTATGGCATTTTTGCACGCTGCCTTACCATTGGAGTGGCTGTACATCCGTCCATAAAAGCAAAGGCATATATATATATATATATATATATATATATATATATATATATATATATATATATATATATATATATATATATATATATATATATATATTAAAACGCCCCCTGAAGGCAACTTCATATTAAACCTTGGGTCATGGCGGGACCACCTGTAACTCTCTCATTTCTCCATGAAAATGGAAAGTCCAAAATGAAAACTAAAAGTCAAAGATCAAAGCTAATTTTACTAGCCCTAATTTGAAACCTAATTTTTACAGAAAATTCAAATCCAAAATTCTCTATATACAATGAATATAAATGAAAACTATGAACATGGTTAGCTTTAATGCAAGTATATCTACATTTTTCTTTCACAAATCAGGACCATAGGATACTTGTATGAAGAGATAGAAGTTTGAGTTCTTACCTCTTTCAGTTGAGATCGTGAATGGAGTTTGGGTAAATTTTGAGAAGGCCTGAGGATTTGTTTAGCTTTCCTGGACCTCCCTGAGTGTGTTCCAATCTTTACCTTCCCTTGAAAGTTCCTGAATCTCCCTAGTCAAGTCAACCTGTAAGCTTGAAATGTAAAAATGGAAGATGGAGGAGGAGGAGTTACAGTGAGGGGACAGGGGCCTGGAACACTTAGATATGATGTAAATTAAGTGTTTTGGTGGTTAAAATTCAAAACGCACGAGTGGTTCTTGAGATTGCTATGTAAGGTGCAAAACTGCAAGTTATGGCAGATTTTCAGTGGTAGAGTTTGGGCGAGTTTCTAAGCTTTAGCAATTGTGTTCTAGGTTATAATGCATTTATGTATAAGTATAGAAAAGGTTTTGGATCAATTCCACACCAGGTTTTTGAGTTATATCCTTTTGGCTCTATAACTTGCTTTTGAAGCAAAGTGAGGAGACAAGTCCCTAAGTGTTGTACAAGCATGGTCTGGTTTGTTAGAGGCTTCAGGCAAGTTTCTTTTTGTTTTGGCCTTGCTTGTGTGCAGAGAAAACAAGTGCAAGGCTCAAGGAGTGGAAAATTGCAAAAGTTGTGCTTTATCAAAATGGAAGTGGCACCTTTGTGCCAAAAATGGAATTATTCTTGTACAATGCATTCAGTGCTTGGCTAAAAGCTTCCAACAACTGTGAAAACATTTAATTATGGAGTGAAATTCAAGTTAGGAGCCTACAAAGTAAGATTTGTTCAGCATGCTTGAGGATTTGAATTTTTGTTCTTCATGAAATGGCTTGAAATCAAAGTGAGAATTTGTCAACTTCATCTCTTTGATTCTCCCTACTCAAAAATGATCTCAAGGAGTTCTTGGACATTTTGGTAAGCTTGCAATGTTCTCTACAACCCATATTTGAAATGATTTCAAATATTCCCCTTGTAACTATGTGAAAAATTGGCATGAAGTTAGGTCAAAAACCTGCCTAACGAGGGCAAAATTTCACTAAGTTATTTTAGTTCATGAGCATGTATTCACAAAATTATATCTTGAAATACAAGCATCTTTAGGAGAAATTGTGTGAAGCAAAGTTGTATATTTCATGGAGATATACAACTTTCATGTTGGAAGTTTCCTTTGAATCATCTTGTATCATGGTGATAATTTGGCTTAAAGTTGAGAAAAAATAAGAAATTTTCTATACTTAGAAAATTTTCTAAGTTAGAATTTTTCAACTTTTCAAATCCAAATCTTAAATATTTGGTTTCTTGATGAACAAGTCTCACATTTTGACATGTTTTGATGAATTATGATCCTTGGCACTTGAATTTGACCAAAAAGTTAAAGTTTGACTTTTCAGTGTACAGTTGACTTTTGATCAGTTGACTAAAAAATTCATCTGTCAATCCAATGGATTTGCAATGTTTTGAACCATGTCATTAGGTCAAGATAATTCAATTGAAATATTGAGATCATGCTTTAAAAAATGACCATTTGCTAGGTCAAAAATCAGAAATTGCCCTTTCTCAGTCAAAACCCTAATTTTGACCATTTTGCCCTTTTGATGATTTGATCAAATTTCTTGAGGAATTATGGTCCAAACTTGATAAAATGATACATATGAGTCTAAGATGTTGATGTGGATAAAAAATTATGAAGTTTGACTGTAAATTGGCCATGGTTGACTTTTCCCCCAATACAACTGATTTTTAGGTTAACTGTCCAATTGATTGATAAAAAATGTGATTCAAGGCTTGGAACTTGGCATGAGTAATCTTGGGGGTCCATAATGATCCTTGAAAGTCAAATGAAGCATCGATAGTCCAAAAATCATTGTGCAAACTCAAACCCTAGTTTTGGTCATCAGTGCATAAGGAGGTGTCTTGAGCTGGTCAAACCCTAATCCAGTCTTGAGTCAAAGAGATATTGTGAGGAAATACTTGATAAGTGAGAGGTAAAATTTTGGGGTACAACACATTACATCCTGTTCTTTCCAGCTCTGATCTTTGGGGTCCTCCTCCCACAAATATCTCTTCTGATTGTGATACACATGCTAGATGTATCCCTTATTCCTGGGGCACCCGATTTTGATACCGAAGACTATAAAGGGGTTGAAATATAAAGCCCAACACCTATCTGGCATCTCTTCCAAAGGTCTAATTCCTATTTGGATAACTGTTGGACTCTTTCTCACCAGCTTGGATGTCTCTGCTGTTCTGATAGAAGACGGACTGTATTCTTTCTTTATGGTATAAGACGTTTGGTGATGCAATTCATGCTGATTCGCTTGGTAAAGCATTCATTCGTACTCTTGAAAGAATATTCTATGCATTATTCTGGGGAACCTGACCTTTCGATTGAAGATGGTATGTCGTCCAGAGACAAAGTCCAAGACTAGCTCAATTCAAAGACTGTTATGTTCATATCAGATCAAAAGGGGAATTCTCTCGCCCATTCAACCATTGAGACTACGAAAAGTCGTCAGAATGAAGAAACCCATACGGAGCCAAGTCTCCTCAACAATGGCAATAATTGGTTTCTTTATTGCATTTTCATTTGCACTCTTGCTTGTTTGTTTAAACATTGCTTGCATATAGAAACATGTCTATTTTTGAATGAAAATCGTAATGCAATAAGTACGCTTGTCTTGAAGTGTTATTTTCATTTTTATTCATTCATTCGTTATCACTCTTTAAATGTTTTACTTGCATATTGGTGCCAAGTTTCCAAGTCTTATGCTTAGGTAAACATTGAAGGGAGAACGACGATAATCTAAAAACACAAAAATCTCTGGTTGGTATGCTTTTGAATAAGACCCTGCTAACGATGTACATGCCTTGTTTCTATTACTAAACACCAGAGATATAAGGGATATAGACCCTCGCTAACCCCTCTGAGCCTTCGAAGTAGGAGTTTCTTTTCTATTCAGAAAAACCTTCATTTCAACCCTGGGGCGGGTAATGTTTAGTTAATGTGATCAAGCATTCATAACTCATCAAGAGTGTGCATCCAGGGATACAACATCGGTTATCCTTCAAAAGGTTGAGGAAAGTCAAAACCACAATGGTTAACCCTCATCTATCAGCAGCGTGCATCAATTAACGATATCCTAATGGGTATCTCACACACATCAAAAAGTCGAGATTAAATGACAATACAACAATGGCTATCCCTCATCTACCAAAGATTCAGATAGTCATAATTATTTCCGACAAATCAAAGAAAACACAAAGATCAATGACTTGTTCAAAATGGAAAATATGAATAAGAAAGAAACAAAAATCCCCGCTAAGTCGAAACTTAAAAATAAGTCGCTTAGGCAAAAGTTGGGGCATCCCGCTGGACTTCCAAATAGAAATTCAAAAGAATATGTCCAGGCAAAAGCAATAAGGGAATTGAAGGAGCCTAAAGGGCGAGAAAAGGATTACCAATGAAAATCCTCATCAAAGAACAAAGTCGTCTGATTAGACACCAAGATCAGAAGTTAATGACTGTTGTGTCCGAGAGGCCTCAGTGGTTCCTCAACCATCTCAAACTCTTCTAGAGAGATGGATGCTTGTATCGGGTCAGCTGAACGTAGGAATGGAGAATATCATGGAGAACGGGTGGGCACCAAATAATTTTGAGCCTTAAATCCTTTTTTCTAAAATCGTGAACCAGGCCACGTTACAACCCATAAAAGTCCTAATTGAAGCATGGGTCAATTTGAAAGCGTGCTACAACGAGATAGCGTTTAACTGACTCCTAAGAGGTATGTTTGAATATCTGTGTTGGCATCATATGCTTGCATTATCTTTCATAAAAAATAATTTGCAAATGTTTCTCTCTAGCTAGTGACTCGTTCACAACAGAGTTGTGACGCCATTTCATTCAAAGTTTTTCAAACTTCAAGACTTACATATGTGTTACATTAGAATTATCATTCTCATAATAAACATTCTTCTACATACAAAACAAATGATTGACAACAAGTAAGTTTACACAATGAACAATCGGTAAAGAGCTCAATCTTGTCAGAGGAGAGAGGCTTGCATATCCGGTTGAAGCAAGAGTCAACTGCCACAAGAGAAATGACTTATCTAGGAGCATGTTAACCTTTTGTAAAAAAGACAACATCTTGGTGCTTCACAGTCTGAGTACCCTTCAGGGATGAAGTTAGCAGATTCTGTCAATCTGGGGCAATCAAGTTGAGAGTCGATCTCTCCAAGCTCAGCCAAATCTGGGACATTCCCTTAAAACTACCAATCTGGGGCAGTCAAGTCGAGAGTCGATCTCTCCAAGATCAGCCAAATCTGGGGTATCCCCTTAAAGCTATCAATCAGAGGCTATCATATTGATAAATCTCTTCAAGCTCGACCAATCAGAGGCTATCAAGTCGAGAAATCTATTCTGAATTCGTTCAACCCGAGGAAGTTACGTCGAGATTCGACAAATCTCTCCAAGAAAGCTGAAATCAAGAGCAGTTTATTTCGTGACTCAAGACGTTGGGGAAGGCCACCTCATATCATATCATGGCACAAATATTCCGGTCTTCTATTCAGCACAGCTTGTCAGAGATCCTCTAGACAGGGGCATTTATGTTGTACGAGAAGAATCAAGCTAAAAGCATCATAACGGTCACCCTGACTTAGCCAACGCTCGAAGCTGCCTTCATCTGCTACAAACAATTTCAAACCTGATTCCCTAAGTGAATTTGGAAATTCGGAGTCGTCATTTGACTCAGCACGCGCAAGTGCATCCCCAGTGGAGTTAATCAAGAACATCCCCAGTGGAGCTAAACTGGGGCATTCGCAGAGCCAAACTGGGGCATTCACAGAGCTAAATCGGGGCATTCACATGTGTATATGCCCATCTCTTATCTCCAAGTGATTCAAGAGATAATTCCCCAGTGTACGTAAACTTGGGGCATATATTCTAAGAGATTCACATGGTGTTCAATATCCATTCTTCGGCATATTCAGTTCTATCATCCTCTCGACGGTTTAGGATGTGTGGAAGTCTATCCGGATTGTCTCTTCCCTAACAGTATGATTTAGAATTCAGCAGCGTACCTGAAGACTCATTTCGTCAGCAATTCAATCTCCAGTAGAGTCATCAACAATCTTTGGTATCATGGGCTCCATAGTGCAAATTCTTATCAGTATCCCCAACGACCTTTGGTACTGCAGGCTTCCAGCGCCGATATGTATTAACATCCCCAGTGATGAGAAATGGTTCTCAGTGAGCCCTCGCTTATACCCATGAAGTCTATTTCTTTGCATTTCATATAGTTATCACTGCATAACATTGCATCCTCAAAAGCGCGTAGCGATCCATCAGAATGGATCTTTGCGACAAAAGAAATTCAAACATGCATACGAAGCATAAGCCAGATCAGAACCTTACACGAAAAACCTGAATCATTCAAGGACAACAATACATCCCTACAAGAAGATATCGGTTGTACCCCAAAAATTTGCCCTCTCATTTCTCAAGGAATCACCTTGGATCCTCAAGTTTTCTCTCATCCAATTCCAAGCCTTGAACTATCAATTTTTCCAAGCAAACCATTCACAAGGGCAAAACGGTCATTTATGCATTGAGAAGTCTAACCTTGACTTTTGGATCAAAATCAAACCTAAAAAAAATCATATTTCATCAAGACAAGTTGGAATATGAAGTTTGTTTCATCAAGAATTTCAAAAGTCAAATTTTACTTTGGAAAAGTCAAATTCTAAATATTTAGAAATTTTTCTAAGTGTTTAAGAAATATGACAATTTCAGAACTTCTGGGCCAGTGTTCACACTCAACAAATTCTGGATATTCTCAAGATAGAGTCTGGTCATAACTTCTGGACCAGTTTTCACAAAGGTTCAGTCAGAGTTTGCCAGGTTAAATCAAAGAAGGTTACTAAGCGTGCTGTAAGCTTACTGGAAAGTCTGAGGGATCCTTCAGAACATGCTGAAGCCAGAAGATAAGAGGATCAGAAGATTGGATGCTACGCTGAAATAGAACTTCTGATCCAGAATAAAGCAATGACGCAAAGTTTCACATGGCAGGATTTCTGATCATCTTTTAATGCTCACAACCACTTGTGAGTTGTTATCCAAAGGATTTCCCCCCACGTGTACCCCTACCGTCTTGGGAAGATCAAATGTTGTGCAAAAGTATGCTAGGCCCATGCACTGCTTCTACTTTTCCTTAATTCACGCTGCCAAATCCAGCTTAGGCGCTGCTAACCATCCCACTTGATGCATTGAACCACACTTGTTTAAGCTTACTTCAAGAGTAAGTCAGCATCTAGCATATGATGTTGGTGCCACTTGACATCTCCAAACTACAAAACCTTTGCATATAAATAGAACACCTTTGGCCATTGAAAAGAGGTCGGAAAAAATTGAGAAAGAGCTGTGGAATTTGAGAAAGAAAAGTCTTGAACCCCTGCAAAAATTCCAAGAATCCACAAAACTATAAACACAAAAATACAAAACCTTAGCATTTGATTCTTGCATTCAAACTCCATTTTTCCTCAAGTGTTCTTGACTAAAACCATCCACACAATTTCTGATTCACATATCAGAAACTTCCCTAACTTCTGTATTCATACTGCCATACACTCTCCATCCACCTCCACCTCAAAGAAGTCAGAATATCACCCCTTGGCGGTTCCAGAAGTTGCAAACTTCCATCCTGCTGAGTACGTGAAGAAGTTGCTCAGAACATCACCAGAGTTCAGGACCAACCTCCAGTTCACAAAATCTTTTCCAGCTGCAAGGTAAGTTTTCTGCTGACTCTCATCATACTGATTAGGCATTGTCAAATTTTGCATATTTAACACAATGTAGATATTCTGATCTTAATGATGTACATATTCTGAAATTTCATGCATCTGTCTGCCTAAGTAGAAGGAATCCCAGTTTAGAGTTTCATAAAGAAATTAGGACTCAGAATTAGGATTAGCAAATTCATGTTGCTTCTGATTTGTGCTTCTGATATTTCATGAAACTTGTCATAACTGTTATATATGCAACTTCTATTCTGTTAAGAAATGACTAAGTTGCAGATGTTATGACTGGCATGGAAAGAGGCAAAGTTCTGTCAATTGCATCAGAACTTCCGAAAACTTCCAAATTCTCAGAAGATCCAGAACTTATGAACTCCCATATTTCTACTAACGTTGTTTCTGTTTGTGCAGCAAGTCAGAGTCAGAACTTCTGACCTCTTCCATTTCCAGCATTTGTGCTAATTTTGTTTTCTTTCTCTTTTATTATTTTTTCTGCCATCATCTTTATTTTTCATTAATATAAAAACACCAAAAATATTTCATACTCACATGTTATATTTTCTTTAACATAAAAAGACAAAAAATATTTTCTTAAACAAAACTTATTTCTTTTTTTATTTTTAAAAACGAGACAAACATTTTACATTTCCGGTACATTCTTATCCCTTCAATATAGTTGTAATAGTAACATAGGATTTAATTTTCAATCCCCATTTGAAATTTGTACACCCATCCCCCTAATGATTGTAATAGCGTAGAATCTTTATCTTCCGTATTTTTATTGCTTTCATATATTGTTACTAATTAGGGCGTGTATGGCAAGACTAAAATCAATGTTTAGAAAACCCTAACTCAAGATAAACAAGCATGAAAATCAAACACATTTGCCCACTTGCACCCTTAGGGCAATTCCACTTGTTGCCTTACAAAAATGGTCATGTTATGCATGTGGGATGTCTTAGCACAAACAAATCAAAAAATACAAGATCATAGTCCCTCGATGATGCTATCAAAGTTTCCTTTCAAAATGATCTTAGTCCCTAAAAGAAAAGTGCTAAGTCATCTCACAACATTGCTATCATGGTCATACGATGACCCAACACCCATCCCTTCACATCCAACGATGGGGCTTCTTACCAAGTCAATGGTAAGATAGCAACATCTAAAGGAGGAGGAAAATCACATCTAAGACCTTTTGAGTAAGTAGATTACTTTTAGTTACTTGCTCACTCTCAAAACAAATATCCTTGCTATTTTCAAAACAATCACATGCACTTTCCAAACATCTTTCCAAACTTGAAACATTTTCAAAAGGTCAACACTTTGTATACGTTCTTACGAACGAGAACTATTACAAAGTTTGCCTAAATGATGGCAACTTTTGAAAATACTTTCAAAAACCACACAAAGCACATTTTCTAAACAAAAGCAAGTGATCTAGCAAGTAACTAAGAGCCCATGGAAAACCATGGATGAAAAGGGTGCTACTACCTTCCCTTTTCATAATCTACCCCCCAAACTCAAGAAAACATCTCTAAAGGTCTTTCCTGTGCTTTTTCACCTTTCCTTTTTGGATAAAAGAAAAGTCGGTGGCGACTCTTGCTAAACCGCAACATTTGCGATCAAAACGCAAAAACCTCAAGTCAGTTCTCCCACCGTATCACAGAACCGACGACTTTGCTGGGGACATTGGATCTAAAAGTGGGGTTACCTTAAGGTTAGATCACATTTACTTGCTTACATTGTTTGATTTGTTTGCTTTGAATTTTGGTTCCTTGTTTGGGTTTGCTTTAAATCCTACACTCGGATTTGGGGACACCTCTTAGGTAAGTAGCAATAAACTGTGAGGGAACTATGCGGGGTATATCGACACGGTTGAAGCAATAGCTACGTTGATGTGGCACTTTGGTTGGTACCGGTAACCCTTGAGTCAATCAAGGAGAGTACGGGGCCGCCGCGTGGTGTCGTGAAGCATCAACTGAACTTAGAACCTTACTTGACCAAATTGGCCATTAGGACGTAGTGAGATGACCGACTTTGGTGCAGTCCAAAGTTGGTAGATACTCGATACTACACTCATTGAGGTTTGACTCTTGAATTTTGTTTGGTTGCGAGTCAATCGCTTATTGAATGAAACTTGGGGGAACGATCAGTGATATTGAGATCCCTTAGAACCCAGTTACTATTAACTAGGATAGGTTGAGCCAACTAAACTTCAAGAGGGTACTTATCTACAAACTCCATGCAAGCCTAAACCTAAGGACTTGTCTACTTTGTGTGAATATGATTACTTGTATTTGCTTACCTCACATATTTTTACATAGCATCCTGACATCATACTATAGCATTCTCACTAACCATTTCAAGGATTTTTAGAATTCATATTTGTTCTGTTTTGTAGGACATGGCTTTCGCTCGTAGGAGCACTATCCAAGTCAGTCTCGTAAGGATACCTCCATAAGTCAAGGATTTAGTATCAAGGGTCCCTGAAGATTCTCCATTCACCAAAAGACATGGTCGACTCCTTAGTTTTGTTACCTCAAGTATTGAAGAAGATATGGTAAAGGTGCTTGTCCAATTCTTTGACCCTTTGCATCATTGCTTCACTTTTCCCGATTACCAACTTGTGCCCACTTTAGAAGAATTTTCTCAACTTATAGGGACCCCTATTCTTGATCAGTTACCTTTCAACAGTATTGAAAGAGACCATAAACCTGAGGAAATTGCTCGAGCTCTACTTTTGTAACCATCTGACATAGTAGAAAATTGGGTAACAAGGAGTGGTGTCAAAGGGTTCCTAGCAAAGTTTTTGTTGGAGAAGGCTAAAGAGTGTTGGAATACTTTGGATCTACAAGCCTTTGAGGAAATTTTGGCTCTTCTCATCTATGGGTTGGTACTATTTCCCAATCCTGACCAATTTATAAATGTAAATGCGATCAAAGTTTTCATATCTAGTAATCCGGTGCCTACATTGCTTGGAGACATCTTGTATTCTCTTCACTCTCGCACTTTGAATAAAAGAGGGGCTTTGATGTGTTGCACTCTTCTTTTGGCTAGGTGGTTTATTTCGCACCTACCTCGATCCGTGGTGAAGAATGAACAAGGTATGAGATGGTCTAAAAGATTGATGTCACTTTCACATGCTGATATCCGTTGGTATTTGTTGTACCCCAAAATTTTCCCTCTCATATTATCAAGATTTTCCTCACAAGACTCCTAGACTCAAGGCAGGATCAGGGTTTGCTCAGCTCAAGACCTCATCTTGCACTGATGACCTGAAATTAGGGTTTGAGTTTGCATAAGGATTTTTGGGCCATAAATGCTTCATGTGACTTTCATACACCATCTTGGACCCCTAATATTGCCCATACCAAGTTTCAGGCCTTGAATCACATTTTTGCCCAGTCAATTGGACAGTTGACCTAAAAATCAACTGTATTGGGGAAAAAGTCAACCATGGACAATTTACAGTCAAACTTCATAATTTTTTATCCACAATTACATTATAGGCTCCTATGTACCATTTGATCAAGTTTGGACCACAACTCCTCAAGAAATTTGGTCAAATCATCAAAAGGGCAAAATGGTCAAAATTAGGGTTTTGATTGAGAAAGGTCAATTTCTGATTTTTAACCTAGATAAATGACCAATTGGAATCAAGCATGACTTAAAGGAATCAATGGAATCATCTTGACTTAATCACATTGTTCAAAATATCTCAAATGCATAGGATTGACAGATGAATTTTGCAGTCAACTGATCAAAAATCAACTGTACACTGAAAAGTCAAACTTTGACTTTTTGGTCAAAATAAAGTGCCAAGGGTCATAATTCATCAAGATATGTCATAATGTGAAACTTGTTTACCAAGAAACCTAAAATTGCAAATTAGGGTTTTAATTTGAAATTTTTCATAACTTAGAATTTTTCTAAGTTATGGAAATTTCTTATTTTTTCCCAACTTTCCACAACTTTTTCACCATGATGCAATTGGATTCAAACAAAAATTCCAACATGAAAGTTGTATTCCTCCATGAAATCTACAACTTTTATTCACAAAGTTTTCCAAAATGATGCTTGGATCTCAAGTTATGATTTTGTGAATAAGGGTCCATAAACTTTTTAACTTAGTGAAATTTTGCCCTAGTTTAGGCAGATTTTTGACCTAACTTCATGGCAACTTTTCACCTATTTCCAAGAGGAATCTCAAAATTAATTTCAAATATGGATTGTATAGCATGTTACAAGCTTTCCAAAATGTCCAAGAACTCTCCAAGATCATTTATGGTTAGGGAGAATCGAAGAAAGGAAAATGGCAATTTATCACTTTTGTGCAAGGCATTTTTCACAATGGTACAAGTTGCAAATCAGTTTCAAACATGCTTGTACTTGGTTTTACAGGTCCTAATCCTTTCTACACTCCATAATTGAATGCTAATTCAGTGGACAATGGCTTAATTTTAATCTTTGGAGCATTGTACATTGAATTAATCCATTTATGGCATAAAGTTCACATTGCTACTTTGATAAAGCTTGCTTTTTCCAACTTTGAAAATCTTGAGCCATGGACCTAATCTTTTGCTGCAAACAATATCCACAAATATCAAGCAACTTGTACCAACTATGTGCAGCTATCAAGCAAGCCTGTACAGGCTTTGGCATTGTCACTTCCAATTTTTCTTCAAAAGCAAGAAACTTGCAAAAGTCAATACAACTCATCCATCTGATAAAGAGAAGCCTTGGCATTATTCTACACAACCTCAGAACATTGTAACAAGCAAGAAACACGAATTCACAACCTCCTAAACACTCTCAAACACCAAAAACACCATTTTCTGCCCAAACAGTGCAACCTCTGCAAATCACTTGCCAACTTGAAATTTGCTCGTGCGTTTTGCTTTGAAACACTTCAAACACATTCCATACATCACACCTAAACTATCCAGGCTCCTGTCTTGCAACTGTGAGCTCAGTTTCACACTTCACCATTTTCATTTTGCAAGGTTGCAGTTTGACTCGTGCAAGGAGTTTTAGCCATCTACAAGACAAGCTGAGCATTGGAGAAGCATGAGGGAACTTCAAGGAAGCTCACAAGAACTTCAGGCCTCACTCAAAGTTCCCACATTGCCATATCCAAACTCAATTGAACAAGGTATTTGTCAAGTTTCTATCTCTTTATTTAGGCATCCTTAAGCTTAGGTTTGTGAAGCAAAGATGTAGTCCTTAATATGCTTGAGCTGTACATATGCATAGTTTTTATTTATATTAATTGAGTAGTGAGAATTTGAAACTTGAAGTTCATGAAAATTTTAGGTTAGAAATTAGGGGTGATACAATTCTCCTTGATCTTTGAGAGTTAGGTCATGATTTTTATATAATTGGAATCGTGAGTTAACATGCTACAAGTTTCATGTTGCAAGATTTTGTTTTTATGCACGTATGCAAGAGTTACAGGTTGAAGCACAGGGCGCGCGCGAAGGAGCAAGGAAAGGGATGAAGTGGTGTTCTTTGCCTGGCGCCTTGGACCTGTTTCTTTTCACACCCCCCATTTTGCTTTTGCACCCCCCTGATTCATATTTTGTTATTTTTCATATTTTCTTGTTATTTTTATATTTTTGACTTTATTATTTTTTTCTGAACATTAAAAAATCCCAAAAATATTTTCTTAATTTTTTGCATTTTATTTTATTATTTTTATTATTTTTTATGGCATATAAATAGTTTATTAGGTTTAATAGAATTTATTTTCTTAAATAAACTTGTAAATAATATTAAAATAATTTAATATTTTATTTTATTATATTATATACATAAAATATTATTTTCTCGCATGTTTTAATTTTTAATATCTATACATAATATTATTATTATTTTTCTTAAACAAAAATGAACAAGAATATTAGAAAACATATATTTTTCTTTTAATAAAAAAATTAGGGTTTCCTCTTTCAAAAATAATAACATTATTTTTCTTATTTTTAGGACTTAGATAATATTATTTTCTCATGCATAAAACAATTACAAAACATTTTTTTTTTGCATATTTACATTTTATTGCATATTTAAATAATTGTTTATTTATTTATTGTACAATATATTCAATTGGGTTTTAATAGTAAATTAGGGTTTTATTTTGTACAAATATCCCCATTTAAAACTTGTATCCCCCTCCCATAATATTGTTGTAATAGTTTAGATTTACTTTACGCAATTTATCGCATTATATGCATGTTTAGTAAAAACTAGGGTTTGTATGATAAGACAAAATCAAACAAATAACATGACCTAATACAAGACAAAAATGCATGAAAAATGATAACATATTGCACACAAGCACCTCTAGGGTTTCACCCACTTGGTTGCCTTAAAACATGGCCATGGTATGCATGCTAGGTATCTTGGCAAAACAATACAAACAAAAGATCATAGTCCCTAAATGACGCTATATTGGTTGCCTAAAAATAAATGATCTTGGTCCCTCAAAGCATGCTAAGATACTTAGCACCATCGCTATGATGATCATACGATGACCCACGCCCGTCCCGTTTAACATCCAAAGATAGGGTTATCTACTAAAACAATAGTAGGTCAACAATGTCAAAGGAATAAAAATGTGTAGGAAAGACTTTTGAGTAGGTAGATGCTTCTAGTTACTTGATCATTTCAAAAACAATCCTTGCTATTTTCAAACACACACACATTTCCAAAACAATTTCCAAACAACTTTCAAAACATTGAAACATTTTTCAAAAGACAAAACATCTTTGTATAAATTATTACAAACAAGAATCATTACAAAGATTGCCTAAACAAAGGCCTCTTTTCAAAATACTTTCAAAACCACACAAAGCACCATTTCAAACAATTGAAAAAGCAAAGCAAGTGATCTAAAACAAGTAACTAAGAGCCCATGGAAAACCATGGATGAAAAGGGTGCTAGCACCTTCCCTTTTCATAATCTACCCCCCGAACCCAAAAACAATCTCAAAGGTCTTTCATGTGCTTTTTTTACCTTTCCTTTTGGATAAAAGAAAAGTTGGTGGCGACTCTTGCTAAACCGCGACATTTGCGAACACAAATGCAAAACCTCAAGTCAGTTCTCCCACTGCATCACAGTATTATCGCTCTTTGGAAGATATTATCATCATTGATTGCTGTGGGGAATTACCCAATATCCCTCTACTTGGAATTAGGGGAGGCATTACTTACAACCCTTGTTTAGCTTTGCGACAATTTGGATATGCCAAGAGAGATGGCCCTCATGAGGTACTCATCCAAGGAATTAAATTTGACTACGAAAGTGATACCCAAGGTTACCGTCAAAGATTTATACGAGCTTGGGGTATGTTTAACAAAGTTGATAGCAAGACGTTGGGGCGTAAGAATTCCGTTCCTTTGGAACATTATCTTAAATGGGTGAGGGTTCGCGCTCAAAGTCTCAAGATGCCTTATGAAGCCGTCTTACCTGTTATCATAGAGCCAGTAGTTGAGGGAGACATTCCACATACTATCCTCTATCCTGATATGCCTACTTCCCTTGAAGATTTGCAAAACGTTTAAATTCAGTTAAGAGAAAAGCGAGACACCTTTGAAGCTAAGTTCTATGAGAGCGAGAAGAAGATGTTAGAGATTACAAGGGAGCTTCATGATGAAAGGAGCTTAAACACCTACATTGTGCCAAAGAGGATGCACACAACTTTTCTGTCTTAGGAGTTACTTTATGTTTATTTCTGTTGTTGTAAGCCCAAGAGGCGTGTTGGTATTCAAATCAGAACTCTTTAATGCAAGTTAATGTTTGTTCACTCTTTGTCTATACAAATTTAAATTCTTTAAATCCTTGAAATCATTTGCATATTTCATATTCATGCATCATGACATGACAAGTTTCCACATAACAAGTTTCCTTATCTCTCCGCTGTTTATTTCAGCAAGATAGATCTAGAGAAAACTGTGACAGAACTCCAAGCCCAAAATTCTCAAATTCAGGAAGCTTTACTCGCCCTGGCCAAGGGACAGCAAGATATGATGGCCTTGTTGGCCGCTAAGAAGAAGCCAAAGAAGAAAGCTCTACTCAACATGGGTAAAAGGTTCAAGGAGACAATCCTTCAAATTCCAGTAGAGGAAGATTCATCCGAAGAGGACGAGAATTAGATGGGTGAGGTCAAGAGTACTCAGGCTGACTGTATCAATGATCAAGTATCTGATGATGATTATTTCAATGAACAATATCCACCCGCAGACATCAAATACAAGCAGCTAGAAGACAGGTTGAAAGCTGTTGAAATCCAACCATTATAAATTCAATTGACAAAGCTGAAGATTTGGCCATCATAAAAATTTCAAACAAACATCTTAAGATCTCATCCCAAGGTCCTATTAGGATTTCGAACGAACCAATCATTGCTCCTCTCATAATGACTGCTGCCGGACCTGTTCCATACACCTCTGATAAAGCGGTACCATGGAATTATGGTGCCAAGGTTTATTACCATGGGGTACAACAAGATTCTTGGATTGATGATAATGAAGCTGGTGTTACTAATATTACTGGTTCTAGTAAAGTCACAAGAACAGGAAGGGTCTTTTCCCCTGTTATCTCACCACCAACCACTACCACAGTTCCAGTCCGCATAACCAATGGCAATTCTGGTGCCAATACAAAAGGGACAAGGAAAGAAGGTGAGCATGCTAGGGAAGAGGCACCTGCTAAAAAGTTTGTTATGGAAGAACCATCCACTCAAGATATAGAGGAGATTTTGAAGATCATCAAGAAAAGCGACTTCAAAATAGTAGAGCAGTTGGGGAAAACCCCTTCTAAAATATCAATGTTGTCCTTATTGCTATGTTCTGACGCCCATGCACAAGCTTTAATTAAGTTCTTGAAAAAGGCTCACGTGCCTCAAGAAACCACAACAAACCAATTTGAAGACTGCGTAGCAAGTCTGACAGCTGACAATGGTATAGGGTTCTCCGACGCAGATTTAACTCCCATGGGAAAGAATCACAATAAAGCCTTGCACGTTTCTGTTGAATGTAAGGGGACCACTCTGGCACATGTTTTGGTTGACACAGGCTCATCTTTAAATGTGTTACCTAAAGGCGCTTTAGATCGACTAGACTGTGAAGGTTTGGTTTTGAAGCCAAGTGATATTGTTGTGAGGGCATTTGATGGGTCGAAAATGATGGTTCATGGAGAGGTGGATCTCCCAATTAAGGTCGGTTCACAGATTTTCAACTCCACATTCTACATAATGGACATACGGCCTGCGTATTCTTTCTTGCTTGGGTGCCCATGGATCCATGGGGCAGGTGCGGTCACCTCTACTCTCCACCAGATGTTAAAATATCCAGTTCAAGGGAAGGTTTTCACTATTTGCAGCGAGGAAGAATTTATGGTAAGCCATCTGAATTCTTTCAAGTACGTAGAAATGGATGGAGAATTCATAGAAACTCCTTGCCAGACGTTTGAAGTTGTGGCCGCCACCAAAATCTCCTCCGACACTCCAAGAGCTGATAAAGTTATCCCAAAGATGGTTTCTCTTAAGGATGCCCGTGCTGTGGTAGAAGAAGGAAACAATGAGATGTGGGGTCAACTCCTTGATATCCAGTTCAAGGCAGACAAGTTCGGATTAGGTTTCACCTCCAAATCTCATAAAGAAATTAAAGGTGCTCGTGCTGGGTAGCCGCCTCTCCACCTCAAAAATCATGAAGTGAACGCTGTAGAAGACTCCGATAATGAGTGTGCTTTTGAAGACTGGATCTACCCAACAACCGAAGGGAAGCTCAACAATTGGAATGCAACGGATTTCACTCCTGTTTCTTTCATTGAGGAGTCTACATCCACTATGGATCCTATTGCCAATGACTCTACTATTTCCAACTATGACTTTGAATGTCCTATCAACCAAGCCGAAGACGAAGACGAGGAAGATTGTGACATACCAGGAGAACTAGCCAGACTCCTATTACAAGAGGAAAAAGCTATTCAACCACATGAAGAGTCAATTGAGGTTATCAACTTGGGTACTGAGTCAGATAAGAAGGAAATCAGGATCAACGCTAATTTGGAAAGCATTGTTAAAAGCCGCTTGGTTCAGATGTTGCACGATTATGTGGAAGTATTTGCATGGTCGAATGAAGATATGCCTGGGTTGGATACCGACATTGTGGTTCATCGTCTGCCTACGAAGGAAGACTGCCCTCCAGTTAAACAAAAAGTTCATCGCATGAGGCCTGGCATGTCTGAAAAGATCAAAGCCGAAGTAATGAAACATTTTGATGCAGGGTTCCTAGCTGTAACGTCCTATACTCAATGGGTGGCCAATATAGTGTCAGTGCCAAAGAAAGACGGGAAAGTTCGCATGTGCGTAGAATATAGGCATCTGAATAGGGCAAGCCCCAAGGATGATTTCCCTCTACCACACATTGACGTCTTAGTCGATAATACTACTCAGCATAAGGTCTTCTCATTCATGGATGGCTTCTCAGGCTATAATCAAATAAAGATGGCTCCTGAAGATATGGAAAAAACTACTTTCGTTATGCAATGGGGAACCTTATGCTACAAAGTCATGCCCTTCGGATTAAAAAATGCAGGGGTAACATATCAAAGGACTATGGTTACTTTATTTCATGACATGATTCATTATGAGATAGAGGTATATATGGAAGATATTATTGCTAGATCACAAACCGAAGAAGAAAATCTTGATCACCTGCACAAACTATTCGAAAGACTGAAGAAGTACAAGATGAGGTTAAACCCTAACAAGTGCACGTTTGGAGTACGCTCTGGAAAGCTTCTATGTTTTGTTGTCAGCAATAAAGGCATTAAAGTTGATCCCGCAAAGATAAAGGCCATCCAAGAAATGCCAGTCCCTCATTCTGAAAAAGAAATCAGAGGATTCTTGGGTCGTCTCAATTACATTGCCCGTTTCATATCACACTTAACTGCTACTTGTGAACCACTCTTGAAACTCTTGAAGAAAGACCAGGTAGTCAGGTGGAACGATGAATGCCAGATTGCTTTTGACAAAATCAAAGAATACCTACAAGAACCTCCTATTCTCATACCTCCAGTTAAAGGAAGACCCCTGATCATGTACTTGACAGTACTAGAGAATTCTACGGGGTGTGTTTTGGGCCAACATGACGAGTCTGGCCGAAAAGGGCATGCTATTTATTACCTGTGCAAAAAGTTTACCGACTGTGAAACCAGATATTCACTGCTCGAGAAAACTTGCCGCACTCTGGCATGGGCTGCTCGCCGGCTAAGACAGCATATGTTGACACATACCACTCTGTTGATTTCTAAGATGGATCCAATCAAGTAAATCTTCGAGAAACATGCCCTTTCTGGACGAATAGCCAGATACAAATGATCTTGACTGAGTACGACATTCAATACACGACTCAAAAAGCCATCAAAGGAAGTGTACTAGCGGATCATTTGGCCTACCAAGCCGTAAATGATTATCAGTCAATGAATTTCGACTTCCCTGATGAGAACATCATGCTGGTAACTGACTGTGCGAAACCTGGGCCGTATGACGGACCTGAACAAGGATCCCGATGGACTATGGTATTCGATGGGGCTTCCAACACCTTAGGCAACGGAATTGGTGCTGTGATCATCTCTCCTGAAGGTTGCCACACTCCTTTCACTGCCAGACTATGTTTCGATTGCACAAATAACATGGCCAAATACGAAGCATGCATCTTAGGTCTGAAAGCTGCCATTGACTTAAGGATCAAGCATTTGGATGTGTTTGGAGATTCCGCCCTAGTGATCAGCCAAGTAAAAGGAGATTGGGACACTAAACACCCTAATCTTATCCCTTACAAGGAGCTTGTGCTATCCCTGATTCCTCACTTCGAAGAGATTACTTTTGAGCATTTCCCTAGGGAAGAAAACCAGTTGGCTGACGCTTTGGCAACCATGTCTTCAATGTTCAAAGTCAGATGGGACAACGAAGCCCCCAGGATAACAATTGAAAGATTCGATGAACCTGCACATTGTTATGAGCTCGATACCAATGCGGAAAAGCCATGGTACCATGAGGTGATGAGATACCTTGAAGCACAAGAGTATCCAGAAGGGGCATCTATCAATGACAGAAAGTTCTTACGAAGATTTGTAGCCAAATTCTTCATAACTAACGGGATATTGTACAAGCGCAACCATGATTCAACTCTACTCCGATGTGTGGTTAAGAAGGAGGCAGAGAAAATTATGGAAGACATGCACGAGGGTCTTTTCGGTACTCACTCGAGTGGACATACGATGGCTAAGAAAATCTTAAGGGCTGGTTACTATTGGTCAACGATGGAGACTGATTGTCATCAACATTCAAAAACTTGTCAAAAATTCCAAATCTACGCTGACAAGGACCATGTGCCTCCTATCCCTTTCAATGTTATGACCGCTCCATGGCCATTTGTAATGTGGGACATTGACATGATCGAAGAGATCAAGCCCACAGCTTCCAACAGACATTGCTTCATTCTTGTTGCTATCGACTATTTCACTAAATGGGTCGAAGCCACCTCATTTTCCTCACTCACCAAGAATGTGGTAGCCAGATTCATCAGACACAATCTCATATGCCGTTATGGTATCCCCGAAAGGATGATCACCGACAATGGGACTAACCTCAATAATGCTATGATTACTAAGCTTTGCACTCAGTTTAAGATCAATCATCACAATTCTTCTCCATATAGACCAAAAATGAATGGCGCGGTCGAAGCGGGCAACAAAAATACCAAGAAGATTGTGCAGAAGATGGTAGTAACCTATAAAGATTGGCATGAGATGTTGCCGTTTGCTCTACATGGCTACCGTACTTCAGCTAGAACGTCAACTGGGGCAACTCCCTTTTCTCTAGTCTATAGCATGGAAGCTATTCTGCCAGTGGAAGTTCAGATTCCCTCGCTGAGGATTATGATTGAGGCAGGCTTAGGCAAAGACGAGTGGATTCAAACGAGATTTTATCATCTGAACTTGATTGACAAAAAACGATTAGTTGCTATTTTCCATGGCCAAACGTATCAAAGACGAATGATTAAGGATTTTAACAAGAAGGTCAAGCCTCGAGTATATCAAGTTGGTGACTTGGTGATAAAACGCATCATTTTACCACAAGGTGACCCCATAGGAAAATGGACTCCCACCTATGAAGGGTCATTTGTTGTCAAGAGAGTTTTCTCTGGCGGTGCCATGATGTTGACTACCATGGACGGTGAGGATTTCCCGCATCCTATAAACACATACATAGTTAAAAAATACTACGCATAAGAGACCCGTTAGGTTGACACACCTAAGCAAAAAAAAGGGGGGCATCCAGACAAACCAAAAGGTTTAGGCAAAAATTAGGGATATATGCAAAAGATTATACACCCGGCAAGTTGAAAACCCGAAAGGGCGACTTGGGCAAAAAAGGGTATCCTGGTGGACCGAAAACCCGAAAGGGCAGTTCAGGCAAAAATTAAGGATTAAAAGCGTACGACTATGTCCCGTAAAATCCACAGTTAATTCTGTCATCAAGGTCCGAGTTCAAATGGTCCAAGATCAATCCAATCAACTTCGATCAAATTGCAAGGGACGTTCGAAGACATTGGGGCAATAGTAGAGCTGGAAGGCAATGAGATCATTTCACATGGCTATTTGTTTTTCATTCTCAAATTTGTTTTCCTTTTGACGATTTCCTCTTACTAGGATCTCCGTTTCTATGTACAAAAACGCCTATTCATGGGCAAAATATCAATACAAATACACTTTGAAGTACAAAATTTTCTGTCTTTATTTTGAATGCAAATTTGTCCAATGACTAAAATTGAATGAACATATGCATATGAACATAATTAAAACTATTTGGCACATGTGTCATGCTAAGCAGCAATATAAACACACAACAACATTAAGCATCTCTTTAATATGAAATAGCCCCACAAAGTTATCTCATCATCATTATCCCCACCAGGAAGGTGACAATAAACCTTTCCCCAACAAAGTTGCCCACAAAATCTCTTTGCATAAGACGATCCCTGACCAGAGTCCCAATCTCTTGGCAACTTTCTCCCCAGCTAAGTTAATTTTTTACAAGATTGAAGCATATGGGATCTCTTCCTAATAGAAATTCACCTCCTCAACAAAGTTTATTTCCCCAACAGAGTTGTTTCCCCAGCCAAGTGCAAATTTCTCAACATACAACAATCAAGACACCACAAATTGCCCAGCTGAATCCATCCTCCCCAGCTGAGTACATCTTCTCCAATCGAGGCTATTTTCTCCAAACAGAATCTATCCTCCCCAGATGTGCCCATCATCCCCGGCTGAGCCCGTCATCCCCAGTTGGGTATATCCTCTCCAAGCTGAGTCTACCTTACCCGATTCAGTCTATACTCTCCAGTTTGAATCTCCCTTTTAAAATACTGCAAATCACAGGGCCACAACCCCTAATCCCCAGTAAAGCCATCAACAAAGTCTTTACTATTTCCAAGATGCTATGAAGCCTGGATCCGACCAGATATTAACACCATTTTCAAGTCATTACTGAAACCTAGACCCGACCAGATAACAGTTTGAATTACTGAAACCTGGACCCGACCAGATAACAATTTGAGTTACTAAAGCCTGGACCCGACTGGATTATAGATGATCTCAAAGTGCTATGAAACCTGGACCCGACCAGATAATAGCCTAACTCTTCGAATATATAGAAGAACTTGAACTCAATCCGACCAAGGTTTAATTTCTTTTCCCCAGTACAGTTGTCTCTCTATCCACAACAAATGGCTGAGAAACCTGGACCCGACCAGATATCGGTCCTCATTTCTATCCTTTCAAGAAAGCCGTTGCGAAGCCTGGATCCGACCAGATAGAAATCATTCTCAGAGATTCGTTGCATAGCTTGGACCCGACCAGATAACAACTAAATCCCCAAGCAGTCTATTGTAAAGCCTGGACCCGACTAGATAACAATTAACCATATCAACCTCTGAAATCTGCAAAGCCTGGACCCGACCAGATAACAGTTTTCAAACAGTTTATTGTGAAGCCTGGACCCGACCAGATAACAGTTTTCAAGCAGGTTATTGTGAAACCTGGATCCGACCAGATAACAATTATCCTCATCAAAGAAATCTGCAAAGCCTGGACCCGACCAGATAACATTTTTCAAACAGTTTATTGTGAAGCCTGGACCCAATCAGATAACAGTTTTCAAACAGTATATTGTAAAGCCTGGAACCGACCAGATAACAATTAACTATGATTCCCAGAAAGACACTATGAAGCCTGGATTCGACCAGATAATAGTACAACTTTCCAAAAGACCATAAAGCCTGGACCCGACCATATGACTATTCAATTTCAAGGAATTTTCTACAAAGCCTGGATCCGACCAGATAACAGTTAATTCATCCTTTCCTCCAGTAAGTTACTGCGGAGCCTGGATCCGACCAAATAACAGTTAACCTCCGCATCCCCAGCAAGTTGTCATGAAGCCTGGACCCGACCAGATAAATATTCAATTTCAAGGAATTTCCTGCAAAGCCTAGATCCGACCAGATAACAGTTAATCTATCTCTTCTTCCAGTAAGTTGTCATGAAGCCTGGATCTGACCAGATGGCAGCCGACTACCTCATCCTCAGCAACTGTGAAGCCTGGATCCGACCAGATAACAACTGAAATTTGAGCGATATTCCCCAAAAAAGCATCCTTTCAATAAATTTTGAAGATATGCATGTTTTTCATTTCCAACAGGCAATCAGGGATTCAACCTCCCAGGATTTCCTCAACAGCAGTCAGGGATTTATTTTCCGGGACAAAAACATACATTTCACATTCATACATCATAGCATGTACATACCATATGCATTTAGCATGATACCACATCTGGTGAACATCATGCAAGCATCTGCATTTTACTAACCTCTTTTCTCACAGGTAAAACATCAAGTTTAGTATAAATCAACAAGAGATTTGTGCTAATACTTCTTCCAGAATTCCTCCAAATGGCATCTATAAGCCCATTCACCATCCATATTCGAGTGTAAATTTCTGGGCACTCTAGTGTTCAAACATCTTTCACCTTCAAATCACGAATGGAGGATCCGCCAATCTAACCCTTCAGGTTCAAGAAGTTTGAACAGGGGCAGTTGTTGTACCCCAAAAATTTGCCCTCTCATTTCTCAAGGAATCACCTTGGATCCTCAAGTTTTCTCTCATCTAATTCCAAGCCTTGAACTATCAATTTTTCCAAGCAAACCATTCACAAGGGCAAAACAGTCATTTGCACACTGAGAAGTCTAACCTTGACTTTTGGATCAAAATCAAACCTAAAAAAAAATCATATTTCATCAAGACATGTTGGAATATGAAGTTTGTTTCATCAAGAATTTCAAAAGTCAAATTTTACTTTGGAAAAGTCAAATTCTAAATATTTAGAAATTTTTCTAAGTGTTTAAGAAATATGACAATTTCAGAACTTCTGGGCCAGTGTTCACACTTAGCAAATTCTAGATATTCCCAAGACAGAGTCTGGTCAGAACTTCTGGACCAGTTTTCACAAAGGTTCAGTCAAAAATTGCCAGGTTAAATCAAAGAAGGTTACTAAGAATGCTGCAAGCTTACTGGAAAGTCTGAGGGATCTTTCAGAACATGCTGAAGCCAGAAGATAAGAGGATCAGGAGATTGGATGCTACGCTGAAAAAGAACTTCTGATCCAGAATAAAGCAATGATGCAGAGTTTCACATGGCAATATTTCTGATCATCATTTAATGCTCACAACCACTTGTGAGTTATTATCCAAAGTATTTCCCCCCACGTGTATCCCTACTGTCTTGGGAAGACCAACTGTTGTGCAAAAGTATGCTAGGCCCATGCGCTGCTTCTACTTTTCCTTAATTCACGCTTCCAAATCCAGCTTAGGCGCTGCTAACCATCCCACTTGTTGCATTGAACCACACTTGTTTAAGCTTACTTCAAGAGTATGTCAGCATCTAACATATGATGTTGGTGCCACTTGACATCTCCAAACTACAAAACCTTTTCCTATAAATAGAACACATTTGGCCATTGAAAAGAGGTCGGAAAAATTTGAGAAAGAGCTGTGGAATTTGAGAAAGAAAAGTCTTGAACCCTTGCAAAAATTCCAAGAATCCACAAAACTATAAACACAAAAATACAAAACCTTAGCATTTGATTCTTGCATTCAAACTCCATTTTCCCTCAAGTGTTCTTGACAAAAACCATCCACACAGTTTCTGATCCACATATCAGAAACTGCCCTAACTTCTGTTTTCATACTGCCATACACTCCCTATCCACCTCCACCTCAAAGAAGTCAAAATATCACCCCTTGGATGTTCCAGAAGTTTCAAACTTCCATCCTGCTGAGTACGTGAAGAAGTTGCTCAGAACATCACCAGAGTTCAGGACCAACCTCCAGTTCACAGAATCTTTTCCAGCTGCAAGGTAAGTTTTCTGCTGACTCTCATCATACTGATTAGGTATTGTCAGATTTTGCATATTTAACACAATGTAGATATTCTGATCTTAATGATGTACATATTCTTAAATTTCATGCATCTGCCTGCCTAAGTAGAAGGAATCCCAGTTCAGAGTTTCATAAAGAAATTGAGACTCAGAATTAGGATTAGCAAATTCATGTTGCTTCTGATTTGTGCTTCTGATATTTCATGAAACTTGTCATAACTGTTATATGTGCAACTTCTATTCTGTTAAGAAATGACTAAGTTGCAGATGTTATAACTGGCATGGAAAGAGGCAAAGTTCTGACAGTTGCATCAGAAGTTCCAAAAATTTCCAAATTCTCAGAAGATCCAGAACTTCTGAACTCCCATATTTCTACTAACGTTGTTTCTGTTTGTGCAGCAAGTCAAAGTCATAACTTCTGACCTCTTCCATTTCCAGCATTTGCGCTGATTTTGTTTTTCTGCCATCATCTTTATTTTTCATTAATCAAAAAACACCAAAAATATTTCATACTCACATGTTATATTTTCTTTTAACATAAAAAGACAAAAAGTATTTTCTTAAACAAAACTTATTTTTTTTTTTTTAAAAAACGAGACAAACATTTTACATTTCCTGTACATTCTTATCCCTTCAATATGGTTGTAATAGTAACATTGGATTTAATTTGCAATCCCCATTTGAAATTTGTACACCCCATTCCCCTAATGATTGTAATAGCGTAGAATCTTTATCTTCCGTATTTTTATTGCTTTCATATATTATTAGTAATTAGGGTGTGTGTAGCAAGACTAAAACCAATGTTTAGAAAACCCTAATTCAAGATAAACAAGCATGAAAATCAAACACATTTGCACACTTGCACCCTTAGGGTAATTCCACTTGTTGCATTACAAAAATGGCCATGTTATGCATGTGGGATGTCTTAGCACAAACAAATAAAAAAATACAAGATCATGGTCCCTCGATGATGCTATCAAAGCTTCCTTTCAAAATGATCTTAGTCCCTAAAAGAAAAGTGCTAAGTCATCTCACAACATTGCTATCATGGTTATACGATGACCCAATGCCCATCCCTTCACATCCAACGATGGGGCTTCTTACCAAGTCAATGGTAAGATAGCAACATCTAAAGGAGGAGGAAAAACACATCTAAGACCTTTTGAGTAAGTAGATTACTTTTAGTTACTTGCTCACTCTCAAAACAAATATCCTTGCTGTGATACGGTGGGAAGAACTGACTGTTTTTGGAATGCTGGTTTGCGTTTTGCGTTTGTTTTCGCAAAATGTCGCGGTAAGCAAGAGTCGCCATCGACTTTTATTTTATCCAACAAGGAAAGGAAAAAGCACAGAAAAATTCCTTTTTCGAGATATTTCTCGGGTTCGGGGGGTAGATTATAGAAAGGGAAGATGTTAGCACACTTTCTATCCGTGGTTATCCACGGGCTCTTAGGTACTTGCTCAATTGTTTTCAAAAGTTGCTTTCTTTGTGCTTGTGGGTTTGAAAAAAGTTTTTGTTTTGAAACTTTGATTTAACTCTTGCTTCTGTCCTCAAGAGCGTATGAAGTGTTTTTGAAAACTTTGTTCGAAAAGTGTAAGTGTGAAAAAGATTTTGTTTTTTGAAAGAGCAAGTACTTTAGAACCATCTACCTACTCGAAAAAGGAATCGTTCTATTCTATCTTCCTTTAGACAATGCTATCCTACTATGAATGAGTAGGTAGCACCGTCGTTGGAGTTTGAGGGTCAATTCGAATGCGGGACTTACGGTCACTAACGCAATGTTAGGACGCCTTAGTGGTAACCCTAATGTCTTAGATCATTTGTTTTGAGGCAATTATATCCGAGGAAACCGTTTCGAGGCGACTATGATCTTTAGACAAGAGGGAGACCTCTAAAGTGACCTATACTCAATGACCGTGTACAAAGGCAACCAGGTGGGGTGTACCCTAAGAGTGCGCATGTGCGAGTGTGTCGTTTTCAGTTTATTTTTGTCTTTGTACATGTTAATGGTGATCTATGTTGATTTTAGGTTAAAATATTCAATCTTGTCATGCATCCCTATTATCAAACATCTAACAGTTATAATTTGCGGAAATTAAATTGCGGAATTTAAATTACAAGGCGTCGGGTATTTACATCGCCAAAGACAAACCCTTTAAAAATAAATAAAGCGATAAAAAATAATAAAAGTCATATTTAACTATTACAAACCGGGAGCAAGTACATTATTGGATAAAATAAATCAATCGTGTGCGGGAAATTAAATCAAGTGCAAGATTAGGGTTTTGACCCTTTTTGTTAAAGAAAAGATTTTTTTTTGGTTTTTATTTTAAGAAAGAAAATGAAATTAGACCTAAATTTATTACTAAATTAAATTAATTAAATTAATTAATAAAAATAAGTTATTTTTGGGTTTTTGTTATTTAAAGAAAGAAAATAAAATCATTAAGTTAGTAATTAAAACCTAATTATATCTAGTTAATTTTAATTATGTACAAAAATGTTAAAGTTATTCTAATTAAGAACCTAAATTAATTTAATTAGTATTTATTAATAAAAATTAAAATTAAAATTTGATTAAACATAAAAATATTTTTTGTGATTTTATTTTATAAAAAGAATTTTTGATTGGTTAATAATTGAATAGAAATAGTAAAATAAATAATTAAAACAAAATAAATAAAATAGAGAGAGAGAGAGGGGTATGGGCCTGAAGTAGGGAGTCTGAATAGCAAGCTGAAGGCCCAATTGTGTTGGCCTCGTTTGACTCTTGGTGATCTTGTGTGCACGCGTTGACCAAAGCCTTGGTGGTCCTTCCATCCCCATCCATCAGATCTGGCCATTGGCCATCTGTCCATTGGATAGATGATGGTGTATGATGCACTGCCGCTCCTCATGCGCATTGGAATACCGGAAGAAACAAAATAACAAAGAGAGTGGGGGACCTGGGATTCGAACCCAGGTCCTGATGGATGTTGGACGGACATGCTTGCCACTAGGACGCTTTGACTCATTTGTTAATATGTTACATAACAATTATAATATATCAAAAAAGCAATTATTGGTCAGAAAATAAAAATGCGCGCAAAAACATTTGAATGGGCCAATCAGAGCATGCCAGCTCTTCGTCCCTGTCCTTCCACTACTGTAATTTTACCTGCGGATTTGGATCTGCAGCTAAATGCGCAAGCTTGCTCTAAAATCTTCCCTAGGTCACATAAATCAATTCCAAAAACATGGCTGAATTCGCCTTGGATCCCTGATCAACACTATGCCCTTCTTGAGTCCTGATTTTTCCTGAAAAAGAAAACCCTAAAACACAAATGAAGAACCCTAGCTATGGGGGTTCTTCATTTAGGCCAGAAAAACGCAATTGGATATTGCCAAACGTTTGCAAATGTTGTGAGGAGTATAAATATGCCAAGAATTTGTTCAAATGATGCAAGAATGAAGATTTACAGTTTCAAGAACAGGGAGGGTTATCGTGCTACTTACAATGCATTGTGGTGTCTGAGAATGATTGCTTTTGATCCAGGGAGGTTGAGTGAACAACCAGGAAGAGATTGGGACCGGTCTAAGCTTCTGAAATTGCCTCTAGCTATGGATTCGAATTCAAGCTTTTTTGTATATTTTTCAAGTTTTGTTTTGCTTCTTTCTGCAGCCTCCAACCCTTGTTTTGTTCCTTGTGGCTTCTTTATGTATGGTACAATATGCTAGGGTAACAAATATGCCCTGAATCCTTCCACATCAATGCATTGAAATTTGATTTGATTCACTCTTTACAACTTGCAAAATTTGCCAATTTTCAATCTTTTTGCACAAGGTATGGTGAGATTCGAGTTTGATGATGATCATGATGATAATTAAGACCTGAAACAACCAAAAAGATCTTACGTAATCAAAGTTTGGATTTTATATGATTTAATTTGATTTAAAATGAATAAATTCAATAAAAAATCAAATTAAATAATAAAAATAGAATATGGGCTCATGGCTGAAGCTAGGACACGTGGGCAACTATGCAAGCTCAAATCAAGTTGTAAAGAATGGGCCCATTTGACAAAATTTGATGTTTTGGGGATAGTTGACTTTTGGCAACTTTGCAAAAATGCCCAACTTCAACAATGCATAACTTTTTCAATTTTAAACTTTTGGAAGTGTTCTTGTACTTTTTAGAAAGATTGAGATGTCCTCTAACAATCCCTTTTGGTCTCATATCATTTTGATATTCCATGCTCAAGTTATAAGCTTTGTAAAAAAGGGTGTTTTTGTTGACTTTCAAAAATGACCTATAATGTCCAAATTTATAACTTCTTGTGACTTCATTTTTTGATCTTGGGGTATGAAGATGGATTGTAGTAAATTTCATCCTCTTAAAAATGAGCTTTAGATGGGTCATTTCTCATAAAGTATGAGAAAGTTATGCTTGGTCAAAGTTGAGTTGACTTTTCCTACAAAACCCTAATTTAACAACTTTTGAGTCTTGATGAATTTTGAGCAATCCTTGATGAATCATGATCAACCCTTGATCAAATGATGAAATATCCTTCAAAATGAGAATGTTGACAAAAAATCTTGAAGTTTGACTGTTTGTAGGTCACAATTGACTTTTGCCCTAGCACAGTCGATTTGTGGACCCTTTGAGCAATTGACTGAGCAAACTTCCTCTTCAAGGCTTGAAATTTGACATGGATAACCTTGAGAACATATTAGGATATTAGGGAGAACTTGAGGACATTTGGGATCAAGGATATTGTAACACAAAACCCTAATTTGGGGTTGACTGCCTTAGGAGATAGCTTAACTGTCAAACTCTTGAGCAACCTTGAGCCACTTGGAGATTTTTCTTGCAATGTTTTGAGGAATATGAGAGGGCAAATTTTGGGGTACAACAGCTGCCCCTGTTCAATCTTCTTAAACCTGAGGATGTAGATTGGCTTTCATGCCTTTCGTGATCCGAAGGTGGAAGATGATTGAACACTAGAGTGCCCAGAAGTTTGCACTCGCATGAGGTGGTATCGGCCTTGTGATGTCGGGAATGGGCTTACAGATGCCATTTGGAGATTTCTGGCGGGAGGATGGGCTTAAAGATGCCATCTGCAGGAGTGTCGATCGCATAAGAGATTCCTTAGCGATAACTTGCATACCTGTTGTTGTGGAAGATTCCGCCAGGGAAGCCTGATCTTTGTTGAGATTTAGGAACTTGCCTGTACTTCAGCTGAGAGAACATCTCTGCTGAGTTTTAAGAATTTGTCCGTAATTCAACTGGGGGAAATTTGTCGAGATTTAGAACCTTATCTGTAATTCAACCGAGGATAATTCAGTTGATATTTAAGAGCCGGTCAGGTCTTCGACTGAGGGAAACATCTTCATCAAGATCTAGGACTGTCTGGTCTTCAATGGAGTATAATTCTGTTGAGATTTTAGAACTTGTCCACACTAAGACCGAGGAAATTGTCGAGATTGAGAACCTTATCTGTAATTCAACCGAGAATAATTCAGTTGAGATTTAAGAACCGGTCAGGTCTTCGACTGAGGGAAACATCTTCATCAAGATCTAGGACTGTCTGGTCTTTAACAGAGTATAATTTTGTTGAGATTTTAGAACTCATCCACACTACGATGGAGGAAAATTGTCGAGATTGAGAACCTTATTTGTAATTCAACCGAGAATAATTCAGTTGAGATTTAAGAACCGGTCAGGTCTTCGACTAAGGGAAATATCTTCATCAAGATCTAGGACTGTCTGGTCTTCAACGGAGGATAATTCTGTTGAGAATTTAGAACTCGTCCACACTACGACGGAGGAAAATTTCCGAGATTGAGAACCTTATCTGTAATTTAACCAAGGATAATTCAGTTGAGATTTAAGAATCGGTCAGGTCTTCGACTGAGGGAAACATCTTCATCAAGATCTAGGACTGTCTGTTCTTCAACGGAGGAAAATTCTGTTGAGATTTTAGAACTTGTCCACACTACGACGGAGGAAAATGTCGAGATTGAGAACCTTATCTATAATTCAACCGATGATAATTCAGTTGAGATTTAAGAACCGGCCAGGTCTTCAACTGAGGGAAACATCTTCATCAAGATCTAGGATTGTCTGGTCTTCAACGGAGGATAATTCTGTTGAGATTTTAGAACTCGTCCACACCTCGACGGAGGAAAATTAACGATATTGAGAACCTTATCTGTAATTCAACTGAGAATAATTTAGTTGAGATTTAAGAACCGGTCAGGTCTTCGACATAGCTGAGAACTTAACTGCATCCTTCCTGAAAGGTAAAGGTCAGTTGTATGCAATGCATGATATATATCAAGCAATGATGTTCTCAAAATAAATGAGATTGTGTTATATGATGCGTATATGCATGTATCATGATGTATGGAAATGTAATGCTTTTAGCTGGGGAAAATAAATCCTGGATAGCTGTTGGGGGAAAAGAGTTGAATTCTTCATTTCCACTGGGGATAGCGAACGAAGATGATTGCGAGAATAAACCTACAGGAGAGGACGACTCCGTTGGGGAATAAACTGATGAGGAGACTACTCTGTGGAGAAGAGATGCTCTGCTGAGGATTCCATCGATAAATTCCGCTGGGGATGAATTACCGTTGCTGGTGCTACTGAATCCTGTTGGGCATTGAATTCCTATTTGTGAAAGGAAAGAACTTCGCTGGGGATGATCTTTCAGTTGCGACTCCACTGGGGATAACCTTTTAGACTCTTATGGGGATAATCCTTTGAACTTGCTGGGGACAATCTTCCAAAGTTTACTGGGGATGATTCTCCGAGCTCTACTGGTGAAGCTTCTTCAGACTGCACTGGGAAAAATTCAAACTCCACTGGGGACTTTGTATTCTACCGGGGAACATTCTTATACTCCGCTGGGGGATATTAAGACTGCTGGGGATATTAAGATTTTTCGGTGCTGATGGTAGATAAACTCTGCTTGGGGAGAATATTACCAATTCATTCACAGTTGCAAGTCTCAGCTGGGGAGAGCTATTATTAATGTCTTTTCTTACTCTGCGGGGAGTGAACATTACTGGGGCGCATGCTAAGGATATGATGATGGCTTTGCACCGAGACTTTTCTGCCCCTGTATCTGCGGGAGAAGCTGCCTGCGGAGGCCTTGTGGATCGAGTATCATCCCAACCTATGAGGTGCTTGGTAACTTTCGATTGAAGTGACAAGTCTTTTTCTGGTAGGCTAGTGACAAGATGACGGGACATAGTCGTACACTTTGATCCTAATTTTTTCCTGGACCGCCCTTTCGGGTTTTCAGTCCACTGGGATACCCTTTTTTCCCCCAAGCCGCCTTTTCAGGTTTTCGACTTGCCGGGTGTACAAATTTTTTCATTTTCATCCCTTATTTTTGCCCGAACCCTTTTGGTTCTCCGGGAAGCCCTTATTTTTGCCTAGGCCTGTCAACCTAACGAGTCTTTGTTCATGCGCAATATTTTTCGACTATGTCCACACTCTCAGAGTATAGGGAGTTGTCACCGTCGGTAGTGTTGTGTTGCCATACTACCAGAAGACGTTTGTTTGATCATGCAAGATTCGTTGCTGGAATTTATGTCCAATGCCCCAAGTGATTCAGATGGAGACTTGCCCCTGGCTATTTGGCATCTTTGAGAGATTCCCTGAATCTTGACTTGACTACCCCAGATGATGGACAATGATCATGTCGTGCCCCTTGGTTGGAAGTGTTTTTTTTCCACTTGAGGTGATCCTTTTATTGAGAAGGTTTTTTGTTCACTAGATATTCGTCGTGCGAATTTCTCTGCTGTTTGAACAAATAGTCATATGCAAACAATGTTATTTCAAGAATGCAAAGCTTATGTCTGTCTTGAAGGTTTTGAAAATGCATTTTTCAGTAAGATAGGAAAATTTGTAAAATGTGACGTCAACTCAGGATTTACAACAAGCCCCACAGGAGTCAGGATACCTTTTGTAACAGTATGCTTTCGAACTAACCCATGCTTCAGCTAGGACTTTTAAGGGTTATAACGTGGCCTGGTTCACGGTTTAAGAAACAAAGGATAAAGGCTCAAATTTTTTTGTACCCACCTGTTCTTCGTGATGTTCTTCGATCCTAAACTCAGTTAATTTTGCATTTATACCCCGTTTGAGTCTCTGCTCTGATATTCCAGTGATGATTCAGATACTGACAGTTTATTTTGAACAGGCAATCATTTTGTTGAGAGCTTGTAGGGCCTCTTTCTTTTTTGGTTTTATTATCCCTATCTTTTTCTTGAACTGTTTCTTTTTGTGATTACAGTCAGCGAGATGCCCCAGTTTTGTAAGTCTCCTTCATAGGTTTTGACTTAATGGGTTTTTATTTCTGAGAGATAATGACTGCCTGTCTTGACGATTATAATGAACCATCACCGTCTCTTGTTTTGGAAGGACCTTTTTTGATGCCATTCATTGTGCACCTGGATTAATTGAGAAAACTACCCTGCCCCAGGTTAGGTTTTAATTTGTGAAAAGAAAAACTCCAACTTCTTTGGCTCAAAGGGGTTGACTAGGGATTATCTTCCTTATAACTCCACTGTTTAGGATTTGAAACAATGCCTGTACATCGTCAGCAGGGTCTGTTCAAAAGCATACTGTAGAGATTTTTGATATCATTTTCGTCATCCTCCTTCTAAAGGCTTATAATTTTTTTAATCGAGAGTTGAACATCACAAAAATGAAAGCAATTTGAATATAGTGAATACGAATGGGTTGATTCAAACAGACATATGCAATGCATTGATGAGGTAACAAAGTTTGACATGAATAAATGTCTGAACAATCAAAAGAAAATTACAAATTGAAAATTCTAATGAACAAAAAGTCTTCTCGTCTCGGGACTTGTCACTTCAAATGGTGAGCCTTAGAGGGATGGTAGAAGAATTCAATCTGACCGTCTTGTGTGAGTTCCAATGCTCCTTCATCAATCAGGTCTTGAATTTTGTTTCTCAATGTCCAACAACTGTTAGTATCATGCCCCGGGCTGTTGGAGTGATATGCACACCTTGCATCAGGATTGTACCTTGGGGAGGCTATGTGGGGATTCTGAGGAGGGTCCCTTAACTTCACCAAATTCAGTCTCAACAGGTGTTGTAAAGCTTGAGACAGCGGCATGTTGAGGTTGGTAAACTGCCTCTTGGGTGTAACCGGCTTACTCTGATTAACCCATTGTTTTTGGCGAGGTTGTTGTTGGACCCGGGAGGTAGTGGCAACTTGGAGAGGTCTATTCTTCGTCAAATCAAACCTTTGACTTCTTGGAATTTGATTAATGACTTGGTCCCCGACCTTGACTGTTTGCTTCATGCTGTTGTATCTGTCTTGATGAAGCTGGTTGATAATGGTTCTCAACTCTTCTTGTTCCTGAGCTAAGCCTTGGATAAGAGCCATCTGCCCCAGCATCTGGGTTTTCATGGCACCTAACTCAGCTTTCAGTTGTTCCAGCCGTTCGTCCTTATTGTCTTCAGGACTTTTCTTGACCAAGTTCCCGATATGGAGTGTTTTCAACTCTTCCTGCCCCTTGGATAGGTTTAGGAATACGTCCCTGAACTGAGCTTCTCGAGTTTGAAGATCTTGGTTGTCTGGTTGGAAAGCCATTGCTGAAATAAACAACGAGAACATGAGAGACCTGTACTGGGAGACCTGTTATGCAATGATATGTATGATATATGTATGCAGTGTTTTCAAGGATCTCGCGGGGTAAACAAGAAACTATTAGAATTTGATTGCAACTTGATTGAAGAAACTTCGTGTTGTTAAGAGTCCTTCTTCAAGAGTCAAGCTCACCATATCGAGTGGGTCATAGCCACCGACTCAAGTCATCGTGTTATGATCTCTAGACGATAATGGCTATAGGAAAATAAATCCCCTTTGCCCCTTGCTAGACATTTGATTTACCATAACCTGCATCACAAACGCTTGAGATCCTTGAAATGGTTAAGGAAATGTTAAGGCATGATGTTATGATGTGTATGCTATGCGTTTAAGCAAAAGTGTGAGGTGCTGTAAGTAAACCCTGCAATAAATCCAAATTATTGGATAAGGACTATAAACAAAACCTGCAAGGAACTCATGTTGTCAGATAACAAGAATGTGCAAATAGTTCAAGTTTTGAAGGTATACAAGTCACACAAAGAGCCCTTAGATTTCAGGCTGGCAAGGAGTCTAGGTACTACCCTCTTTCAGTTTAGTTGGTTTAAACCTGTCCTAAGAATAGTAACCGGGTTCTAGAGGATCTCATCATTGACTACCCTCGATCGGTCATAATTCCAGTTTAGCAACCTTTTCTTGCGGCCGGAATCATCGCGAGAGTTTAGTCTCAATGAGTGTAGCATACTGCTACTGTTTTATGGCCAAGTTGGTCAATTTAAAGGTTCTAAGGTCAATTGGTGCTTAATGACCCCTTAGCAGACCCATATTCTCCTCGTTGCGCCACAAGGGATATCGGTACATACTAAAGTGCCACACCAACGTAGCTACTGCTTCAACCGTATCGGTCTACGCCGTACAGTTCCCTCACAGTTTATTGCTACTTACCTAAAGGGTATTCCCCAGATCCAGGTTAGGATCTATAGTAACTCCAATTCAAGCCCACAAAGATAAAGCATACAAGTCAAGCAATTGAAAACAATATGAACTATTCCTAAGGTACACCCCACTTATTAAATCCCCAGCAGAGTCGCCAGTTTTGTGATACGGTGGGAAGAACTGACTGTTTTTTGGAATGCTGGTTTGCGTTTTGCGTTTGTTTTTGCAAAATGTCGCGGTAAGCAAGAGTCGCCGCCGACTTTTATTTTATCCAACAAGGAAAGGAAAAAAGCACAGAAAAATTCCTTTTTCGAGATATTTCTCGGGTTCAGGGGGTAGATTATAGAAAGGGAAGGTGTTAGCACCCTTTCTATCCGTGGTTATCCACGGGCTCTTAGGTACTTGCTCAATTGTTTTCAAAAATTGCTTTCTTTGTGCTTGTGGGTTTGAAAAAAGTTTTTGTTTTGAAACTTTGATTTAACTCTTGCTTCTATCCTCAAGAGCGTATGAAGTGTTTTTGAAAACTTTGTTCGAAAAGTGTAAGTGTGAAAAAGATTTTGTTTTTTGAAAGAGCAAGTACTTAAGAACCATCTACCTACTCGAAAAAGGAATCGTTCTATGCTATCTTCCATTAGACAATGCTATCCTACTATGAATGAGTAGGTAGCACCGTCGTTGGAGTTTAAGGGTCAATTCAAATGCGGGACTTACGGTCACTAAAACAATGTTAGGACGCCTTAGCGATAACCCTAATGTCTTAGATCATTTGTTTTGAGGCAATTATATCCGAGGCAACCGTTTCGAGGCGACTATGATCTTTAGACAAGAGGGCGACCTCTAAAGTGACCTATACTCAATGACCGTGTACGAAGGCAACCAGGTGGGGTGTACCCTATGAGTGCGCATGTGCGAGTGTGTCGTTTTAAGTTTATTTTTGTCTTTGTACATGTTAATGGTGATCTATGTTGATTTTAGGTTAAAACATTCAGTCTTGTCATGCATCCCTATTATCAAACATCTAACAGTTATAATTTGCGAAAATTAAATTGTGGAATTTAAATTACAAGGCGTCGGGTATTTACATCACCAAAGACAAACCCTTTAAAAATAAATAAAGCGATAAAAAATAATAAAAGTCCTATTTAACTATTATAAACCGGGAGCAAGTACATTATTGGATAAACTAAATAAATCACGTGCGGGAAATTAAATCGAGTGCAAGATTAGGGTTTTGACCCTTTTTGTTAAAGAAAATATTTTTTTTGGTTTTTATTTTAAGAAAGAAAATGAAATTAGACCTAAATTAATTACTAAATTAAATTAATTAAATTAATTAATAAAAATAAATTATTTTTGGGTTTTTGTTATTTAAAGAAAGAAAATAAAATAATTAAGTTAGTAATTAAAACCTAATTATGTCTAGTTAATTTTAATTATTTACAAAAATGTTAAAGTTATTTTAATTAAGAACCTAAATTAATTTAATTAGTATTTATTAATAAAAATTAAAATTAAAATTTGATTAAACATAAAAATATTTTTTGTGATTTTTGAAATTCTGGCAGCAGATACTTAATGTCACAGTGAATGTTATGACACCGTATCTGACACTCTTCAAGATAGTAAATCTAAAAGCAGTAAAGAACACAGTCAATTGTTTACCCAGTTCAGTGTGTAACAACACCTACTCTGGGGGCTACCAAGCCAGGGAGGAAATTTACTATAAGAGATATTAATTCAGGAATAAACCAACCAGTTTATCTCCTTCACTTAAGACCTACCCAATGCAACTTCAATCTAAGTTCAACTTAAACCTGAGTTCCTACTCACTCCCCCTCAATCACAGCAGTGATACTAAACAATTGACTAATGAAATTATGAAGACACTCTTCAGTACATACACTTGATTTTGCTTCACATCTTTTAATCAAGTAACACAAACACTCGTGCTTCAAAGCTTTGAGTGATATACAACCCTAACTTGACTTTGCTCCAAAGCTTTAATCAAGTAACACAAACACTCGTGCTTCAAAGCTTTGAGTGATACACAACCCTTACAACCAAATCCTACTCCAAATCACTTATCACAATGATAATTGATTGGCTCACAGTAGTTACAGCTATACAGTCCCTTATTGATCTTCTGTCAAAAGTATCTTTTACCAACAGTCTTCATGAGGAATATATAGCCAGCTATTCTTCTGTTAGGGCTTCCACGAAAATAGCTAGGGTTAATTAGGGTTAACCTCAAGACTTGGTCATAGGTCTTTAACAACCAGATTAGGGTTAAGCAAAGTTAACCTAATGTCCACGTGAGATTCTGATCTGGACTGTATAAACCAGATTCCTGAAAATTCTCAGAAATAACAAATCTGCACAACTGTTAGATCAGTACAAGATGTCTTAACATTGGTTATGACAACAAGAATCCTGTTTACTGATTTTGGTAGAATGCAATAAATATGATCATTGCATAATGATCAGCTAAACACTTATATTGAGCAGCTCCCGTATGACATTCTTTTTCTGCAGAATGTACCTAGTATCCCAGAATGTTATGACATCAGTCATGACATTCACACAACTGGTTTTACCAAAAAACATGCCAACAACTAAACACTTACAAACTCCCCCTTTGGCAAATTTTTGGCTAAAACCCCTAAACAATCAGAGATTAGAAAGCAGCAGAATTAATAATATCTACCAAGTCTAATTCTACCAAAATTATCACAAAATCTTCTCCCCCTCTTTAGCCATAAATAGGCCAAAGATACTTGTACTTTTAGGTTATACAGTCATCCAACAAAGAGAGAAAAAAAATCAAAAGTCATTTGCAGCAACAGGTACCAGCAGCAAACTTGTCAACTACACTGATCTTCAAGCACTGTCATCTTCAGAGGAGGCACTATCTTCAGCATTAAGCTGGTCTTCAGCAGCATCCTCTTCCCTTCTTTGTCCTTCAATCTCCTCCTATTCTAGTCTAGAAATCAGGTCCTCAAGAGTCCTTTTCCTTGTATCAAGCTCTTTGCAGGTTTCCTTCAGCACAACTATAACATCAGTTTTCTTGGAATGAGATTTGATAGTTGATGTCATGACAATGTCAGGGACATGTGTTCCCTGAAATAGCTTATAGTGCAACCCAAGAGCAGGGGCTCTTTTGCAAACAGTATCTTTTTCAACTAGAATGTCAGGATACTGAGCAAGGACTATACCACATAGGAGAGAGGGAAAGGCAATAGGGCCTTTAATAGCACAGCTTCCAGCATGTTTTAATGTTTGATCAAAGATATACTTGCCATAGTCAAAGTTTGTCCTGGTTCCAACAACATAAATAAATCTTCCCAAGCCTGTGGAGATGGTTGATTTATGGTTGGTGGGAACCCAGTTAGTTGCACCAATTTTGTGCAGAATGGCAAATTTCATGCTCAGCTTGCTTGCATTCAGCTTCCCTTTTAAGGGCCAGCTCTTGACTTGATTTGCAGTGATGGTTTGGCACACTTGGTTGTCAGTAACCTCTAGCTCAGGGCACGCATCATCAGGTCTTCCTAGGAATTTGTTTATTTCAGAGGGAGAGAAATTTACCTTCCTTCCTCTCACATATACACACTTAAAATCAGCTGACTTTCCATCAGCACACCCGTCAGATAAATTTACTATGAATTCTTTGACAAGAACTTCATAGCAGTTGGTAAACTTTACCACAATATTTATTAGACCAACAGTTTTGATTAGATCCATGATCTCTTTACATTCCATGGCACTGTTGTTCAGCTCTCTTTCCAAGGCGATCCTTTTCAAACATACATACTTCCACCTGTTTGCATTCTCAGGATGGTGAAAGGAGATGTTGTCAGTGGCAACTTCAGGGACTTTAGGCATTTTTCTTGAAGAGAGTTTCCTTTTGAGAGGAATGTCTTCAACATCAAACTCAAATTCTGATTCCTCATCAGATTCAGAGGGTTCAGGCTCCTTCCTTTTCTTTGCTATTGGTAGTCTCAAAGGTTTTGAGAGACTACCAGCAGGTACTCGAGTTTTCACCTTCCCTTTCTCTTTTGACAATCCATCCTTCACAACTTCTACTCCAGTCTTGTTCTCAGACCTGGTTTTCTTATGAACAACATCAACAGTCTTCTCTTTGGAGAGGCTTTTGGCAGCATCCTGCTTTCCTTTCCTGTTCATCATCCTTCTAGCTATGCTAGGGTTAATATTGGCGATTAAGTCATTGTCAGAGTATTCTTTATCAACATCAATAACCGGGGGTTCAACATCCTTCTCAGTAGGGTTCTGGTGATCATCACGATTTTCAGGAGATTTCCTAATGTTGTCATCAGGTGTCTCAACATTCTGAGTGACATCTGGATTTATTTCAACATTTGGACTAGCAGATTCATGATTCAAAGTACAGAAATGCCAGGTACAGAGTGATTCTCATTTAGAATCCTAGTGACAAGTCTAGCTATAGCTTGATGAACATAAACTGAACCTTCCCTATTTGCTATTTCTGGAGGAACAAAATATGATGGTTGAGAGGATTTACCAGATGAAGAGGCTTGTGACCTTCTTGCATGTCTGGTTCGCAACTTCTTGACCTTAATGGGGTAAGCTTCCAGTTCACAAAGAGGAGTTATCTCCAGAACATCAGAATCCATGCAGTTTGTGATTTCCCTAGGTTCTCGATCAGAGGATGCGGAAGAAGCAGTCACCTTTGAAGAGGATGATGACATGGATAGTTGAGACATTTGAGTGTTTTAGAAAACAAATAACAGTGATAGTGAAGTCTTCGTTTGAGAGATTGAAGATTGTTGCAGAAACGCGAGAAGAGGGAGATATATGAATGTCTATTCAACTTCTTAAAATTTTGGAAAGAAATAGAGAAGCAGATGATTAGCCCAATCAGAGTAGACTTAACTAAAATATCTCTCTCATCCCTTGTTTTAAGAAAAATTAATTGCTACATTTCTTCATGTTGGCAAATACCCAGCTTGCCCCTCAAATTTTCAAATTGATTTGCATCAAGTGCCTTGGTAAAAATGTCAGCCAATTGTAGTTCAGTGGCAACATGTTCCAGTTTAATCGTCTTCTCCTCTACAAGATCTCTGATGAAGTGATGTCTAAAGTCAATACGCTTGGTCCTGCTATGCTGAATATGATTCATGGAAATGTTGATAGTACTCAGATTGTCACAGTACAATGTCATAACATCTTGTGTGACATTATACTCAGTAAGCATCTGTTTCATCCAGATCATTTGAGAACATCTACTACCAGCTGCTATGTATTCAGCTTCAGCAGTAGATAGAGACACACAGTTCTGTTTCTTGCTGAACCAGGAGACAAGATTATTTCCTAAGAAGAAACATCCTCCAGAGGTGCTCTTTCTATCATCAGCACTTCCAGCCCAATCAGCATCACAGTAACCAGTCAGAGCTGGTTCACATCCATGAGAGTACAGCAAGCCATAGTTGTAGGTTCCACTCACATACTTTAGAATTCTCTTCACTTGGTTGATATGACTTACTTTGGGTTCAGCCTGGTATCTTGCACATACTCCAAATGCAAAAGCAATGTCAGGTCTGCTGGCTGTTAAGTATAGCAGACTTCCTATCATGCTTCTGTACAAGCTTTGGTCCACCTTAACCCCACATGAATCTTTGGACAGCTTTAAATGAGTTGGTGCAGGAGTCCTTTTGTGACTGGCAATCTCCATCCCAAACTTCTTGACAATGTTCTTTGCATACTTGCTTTGAGACAGAAAAATTGAGTCTTCCATCTGTGTGACTTGCAGTCCAAGAAAGTAGGTCAATTCTCCCATGAGGCTCATTTCAAATTCAGCTTGCATCTGGTCAGCAAAATGTTTAACCATTTTATCTGACATTCCCCCAAACACTATGTCATCAACATAGATTTGAGCTACCATTATCTTTCCTCCTTCATTTTTGACAAAAAGAGTTTTATCCAAGCCTCCTTTCCTGTATCCTTTGTCAGAGAGGAATTTTGTCAACCTGTCATACCATGCTCTAGGAGCTTGTTTCAGGCCATATAAAGCTTTCCTCAATTTGTAGACATGATCAGGACAGTTTGGATCCACAAATCCTTTAGGCTGTTCCACATAAACTTCCTCATTTAAGTACCCATTTAGGAAGGCACTCTTTACATCCATCTGAAATAACTTGAACTTAAGGAGACAGGCAATTCCCAATAGGAGTCTGATTGATTCCAGTCTGGCTACATGAGAAAAAGTCTCATCAAAATCAACCCCTTCAACTTGAGTGTATCCTTGAGCAACAAGTCTTGCCTTATTCCTAGTGACAACTCCTTCCGCATCTGATTTGTTCTTGTAGATCCATTTTGTGCCAATGATGTTTTTTCCTCCTGGTCTAGGAACTAACTCCCATACTTCATGTTGCTTGAATTGGTTCAATTCATCTTGCATTGCTCCAATCCAGTATTCATCAGTCAACGCCTCCTTAACATTTCTTGGTTCAATCTTAGATACAAAGCAAGAGTTTGTGATGATTTCTCTAGATCTTGTAATGACTCCACTGTTAGGATCTCCTATGATGAGTTCCTTAGGATGATCTTTCTGAATTCTGATGGAAGGGTATTTGTTAGCTTCCTTTAATTCTGATTCTGATGAAGTAGTTTTAGGAATATCATCCTTTTGAGTTGAAGTCTCAAAGAATGTCTCAACATCATATGGGACATTTGTTTCTTCATGGTAATCATCAACTATGACATTTATAGATTCCATCATAACTTTGGTCCTGGAATTGAATACCCTATAAGCTCTACTGTTGGTAGAGTATCCTAGGAATATTCCTTCATCACTTTTAGGGTCCATCTTTCTCCTTTGTTCACGATCTGTCAGAATATAGCATTTGCTTCCAAATACATGGAAGTACTTCACTGTAGGCTTTCTTCCTTTCCAAAGTTCATAAATGGTGGATGATGTTCCCTTTCTCAAGGTGACCCTGTTATGGACATAACAGGCTGTATTCATAGCTTCAGCCCAAAAATGAATAGGAAGTCTTTTGGCATGTATCATTGCTCTGGCAGATTCCTGTATAGTCCTGTTTTTCCTTTCCACAACTCCATTTTGTTGAGGAGTTATGGGTGAAGAGAATTCATGATTAATTCCTTCTGAGGATCAGAACTCATCAAACTTACTGTCTTCAAATTCCTTGCCATGATCACTTCTGATTCTGACAATGCATCCTTCTTTTTCTCTTTGAATTCTTTTGCACAGTTCCTTAAATACTTCAAATACATCAGACTTTTCCCTAATGAAGTTAATCCAGGTGAATCTGGAAAAATCATCCACAACAACATAGGCATATCTTTTTCCACCAAGACTTTCCACCTGCATTGGTCCCATCAGATCCATATGTAGAAGTTCTAGCACCTTAGAGGTGGTCAGATGTCTTGACTTTGGATGTGACATCCTAGTCTGCTTTCCAACCTGACATTCACCACATACTCTCCCTTCATCAATTTGCAGCCTTGGAATCCCTCTGACTGCCTCCATGGATATAATCCTTTTCATTCCTCTTAGATGTAAATGACCAAGTTTTTGGTGCCACAATTTCACTTCTTTTTCTTCTTTGGCAATAGAGAACACAGAAGAATAATTAGTGTTCTCAGACTCCCATAAGTAGCAGTTGTCTTTAGATCTGACTCCTCTCATTACAACTTCTTGTTTCTCATTAGTTACAAGACATTCAGACTTGGTGAAGTTGACCTTGAATCCTAGATCACATAATTGACTGATACTTATGAGATTAGCAGTCAAGCCTTTTACCATCAATACTTCATTTAGGTTTGGAACTCCAGGGCAGTCCAAGTTTCTAACTCCTTTGATTTCTCCTCTAGCACCATCTCCAAAATTCACATAACTAGTAGTGTGAAGTTTAACATTATTGAGAAGATTCTTGATTCCAGTCATGTGTTTAGAGCATCCACTGTCAAAGTACCAGTCTTCCTTTGCAGAGACTCTAAGGGAGGTGTGAGCTATCAGGGAAGTAGCCTTTTTCTTCCACTGTTGAGTATATGGTGCCTTGTTAGACTTAGGTTTGACAACTGGGGTCTGATTAGGATATCCATATAATCTGAACCAGAATGGCTTTATGTGACCAAACCTCCCACAATGATGACATCTCCATCTTTGATACTTTTTCTTCATATTTCTCTGTTCTCGATGTTGAGTTCTATGTTGTGACATCTGCTTTGACATTTGATTATCAGGCCTGATCTTCTTCTTGTCTACAATAGATTTCTTTGCTGTCAGAAATCCTAGACCAGACTTGTTTCCCACATTTTGTCCAACCTGAAGGATTTCTTCTAATTTGTCAGTTCCATTTGTCAGCATCTTAACAGATTTGGTCATCTAGTCAAGTTTTGAGTTTAGCATTTGAACTTCCCCTTCTAGATGACTTATAGTATCAATGCCTGCCTTCTTCTCAGCCTCCAACTTTACTATGAGTTTTGTTTGTCTCTCATTTTGCTGACAGACGTCAACACTTCTGATACATAACTTCTTGTAGGAGTCAGCCAGTTCTTCAAATGTCACTTCCTTATCACTAGAGTCACTATCAGAGTTACAAATACCAGTTAGTGCAGTAACTAGTTTGGCAGATTCTTCTTCAGAATTACTTTCTGAGTCACAGTCAGAACAAGTAACAGACATTCCTTTCTTTTGTTTCTTAAGAAAGGTAGGACATTCAGCTCGAATGTGCCCATATCCTTCACATCCATGGCATTGAATTCCTTTGCTTTGATTTCCCTTCTCTTTAGACTTTGGTCTTCTGCTGGAGTCATAGGATCTGTGAATGTCAGAAGGAATGTTCTTAACATTTGACCTTGACTTTGGGTCCATTCTCTTGATGAGTTTGTTGAACTGTCTTCCAAGCATGGCTATAGCTTCTGAAATATTTTCTTCTTCATCCTCCTTGTTTTCATCTTCAGTATTAGATACAAGTGCTATGCTCTTGTTTTTCTTGTCGACATTGTCACTGATCCCCATCTCAAAGGTCTGAAGTGACCCAATGAGTTCATCCACCTTCAAGTTACAGATATCCCGAGCTTCCTCTATAGCAGTCACCTTCATTGCAAATCTTTTAGGCAAGGATCTGAGAATCTTTCTCACCAGCTTTTCTTCTGACATCCTTTCTCCCAATGCTCCTGAGGTGTTGGCAATTTCCAAGATGTTCATGTGAAACTCATGAATGGTCTCATCTTCCATCATCCTTAGGTTCTCAAATTTGGTAGTCAGCATCTGAAGCCTTGACATTTTAACTTTGGATGTGCCCTCATGGGTAGTTTTGAGAGTGTCCCAAACCTCCTTGGCCAGTTCACATTGATGTACTAGTCTGAATATGTTTCTATCAATTCCATTGAACAAGGCATTTAATGCTTTGGAGTTACCCAAGGCTAACTCATCTTCTTCTTTTCTCCATTCTTCCTCAGGTTTCAGACGGGTTGTCCCATCTTTCCCAGTTATGGTGGGATGTTTCCATCCTTTGTCAGCATCTCTCCAAGCCTTTTTGTCCAGTGATTTTAAGAAGGCAATCATATGAGGTTTCCAGTAGTCATAATTTGATCCATCCAGAATGGGTGGTATGTTTCCAAATCCTCCTTATTTGTCCATAGCGCCAGAAAATAATATCCCTAGATCTCACCCAGTAAGACAGGCAAGGTGCCTGCTCTGATGCCAATTGAAATTCTGGCATCAGATACTTAATGTCACAGTGAATGTTATGACACCGTATCTGACACTCTTCAAGATAGTAAATCTAAAAGCAGTAAAGAACACAGTCAATTGTTTACCCAGTTCAGTGTGTAACAACACCTACTCTGGGGGCTACCAAGCCAGGGAGGAAATTCACTATAAGAGATATTAATTCAGGAATAAACCAACCAGTTTATATCCTTCACTTAAGACCTACCCAATGCAACTTCAATCTAAGTTCAACTTAAACCTGAGTTCCTATTCACTCCCCCTCAATCACAGCAGTGATACTAAACAATTGACTAATGAAATTATGAAGACACTCTTCAGTACATACACTTGATTTTGCTTCACATCTTTTAATCAAGTAACACAAACACTCGTGCTTCAAAGTTGAGTGATACACAACCCTAACTTGACTTTGCTCCAAAGCTTTAATCAAGTAACACAAACACTCGTGCTTCAAAGCTTTGAGTGATACACAACCCTTACAACCAAATCCTACTCCAAATCACTTATCACAATGATAATTGATTGGCTCACAGTAGTTACAACTATACAGTCCCTTATTGATCTTCTGTCAAAAGTATCTTTTACCAACAGTCTTCATGAGGAATATATAGCCAGGTATTCTTCTGTTAGGGCTTCCACGAAAATAGCTAGGGTTAATTAGGGTTAACCTCAAGACTTGGTCATAGGTCTTTAACAACTAGATTAGGGTTAAGAAAAGTTAACCTAATGTCCACGTGAGATTCTGATATGGATTGTATAAACCAGATTCCTGAAAATTCTCAGAAATAACAAATCTGCACAACTATTAGATCAGTACAAGATGTCTTAACATTGGTTATGACAACAAGAATCCTGTTTACTGATTTTGGTAGAATGCAATAAATATGATCATTGCATAATGATCAGCTAAACACTCATATTGAGCAGCTCCTGTATGACATTCTTTTTCTGCAGAATGTACCTAGTATCCCAGAATGTTATGACATCAGTCATGACATTCACACAACTGGTTTTACCAAAAAACATGCCAACAACTAAACACTTACAATTTTATTTTATAAAAAGAATTTTTGATTGATTAATAATTAAATAGAAATAATAAAATAAATAATTAAAACAAAATAAATAAAATAGAGAGAGAGAGAGGGGTATGGGCCTGAAGTAGGGAGTCTGAATAGCAAGCTGAAGGCCCAATTGTGTTGGCCTCGTTTGACTCTTGGTGATCTTGTGTGCACGCGTTGACCAAAGCCTTGGTGGTCCTTCCATCCCCATCCATCAGATCTGGCCATTGGCCATCTGTCCATTGGATAGATGATGGTGTATGATGCACTACTGCTCCTCATGCGCATTGGAATACCTGAAGAAACAAAATAACAAAGAGAGTGGGGGACCTGGGATTCGAACCCAGGTCCTGATGGATGTTGGACGGACATGCTTGCCACTAGGACGCTTTGACTCATTTGTTAATATGTTACATAACAATTATAATATATCAAAAAAGCAATTATTGGTCAGAAAATAAAAATGCGCGCAAAAACATTTGAAAGGGCCAATCCGAGCATGCCAGCTCTTCGTCCCTGTCCTTCCACTACTTTAATTTTACCCGCGGATTTGGATCCGTAGCTAAATGCGCAAGCTTGCTCTAAAATCTTCCTTAGGCCACATAAATCAATTCCAAAAACATGGCTGAATTCGCCTTGGCTCCCTGATCAACACTATGCCCTTCTTGAGTCCTGATTTTTCCTGAAAAAGAAAACCCTAAAACACAAACAAAGAACCCTATCTATGGGGGTTCTTCATTTAGGCCAGAAAAATGCAATTGGATATTGCCAAATGTTTGCAAATGTTGTGAGGAGTATAAATATGCCAAGAATTTGTTCAAATGATGCAAGAATGAAGATTTACGGTTTCAAGAACAAGGCGGGTTGTCGTGCTACTTACAGTGTGTTGAGGTGTCTGAGAATGATCGCTTTTGATCCAAGAAGGTTGAGTGAACAGCCAGGAAGAGATTGGGACCGGTCTAAGCTTCTGAAATTGCCTCTAGCTATGGATTCAAATTCAAGCTTTTTTGTATATTTTTCAAGTTTTGTTTTGCTTCTTTCTGCAGCCTCCAATCCTTGTTTCGTTCCTTGTGGCTTCTTTATGTATGGTACAATGTGCTAGGGTAACAAATATGGCCTGAATCCTTCCACATCAATGCATTGAAATTTGATTTGATTCACTCTTTACAACTTGCCAAATTTTCCAAATTTCAATCTTTTTGCACATCGTATGGTGAGATTCGAGTTTGATGATGATCATGATGATAATTAAGACCTGAAACAACCAAAAAGATCTTAGGTAATCAAAGTTTGGATTTTATATGATTTAATTTGATTTAAAATGAATAAATTCAATAAAAAATAAAATAATAAAAATAGAATATGGGCTCATGGATGAAGCTAGGACACGTGGGCAACTATGCAAGCTCAAATCAGGTGGAAAAACATGGGCCCATTTGACAAAATTTGAAGTTTTGGGGATAGTTGACTTTTGGCAATTTTGCAAAAATGCCCAACTTTAACAATGCATAACTTCTTTAATTTTGAACTTTTGGAAGTGTTCTTGGACTTTTTAGAAAGCTTGATATTTCCTCTAACCAAACCCTTTGGTCTCATCTAATTTTGATATTCCATGCTCAAGTTATAAGCTTTGGCAAAAAGGGTGTTTTTGTTGAATTTCAAAAATGACCTATAATGTCCAAATTTATAACTTCTTGTGACTGCATTTTTTGATCTTGGGGTATGAATATGGATTGTAGGAAATTGCATCCTCTTCAAAATGAGCTTTTGATGGGTCATTTCGCATAAAGCATGAGAAAGTTAAGCTTGGTCAAAGTTGAGTTGACTTTTCCTACAAAACCCTAATTTAGCAACTTTTGAGTCTTGATGAATTTTGAGCAATCCTTGATGAATCATGATCAAATCTTGATCAAATGATGAAATATCCTTCAAAATGAGAATGTTGACAAAAAATATTGAAGTTTTACTGTTTGTAGGTCACAGTTGACTTTTGCCCTAGCACAGTCGATTTGTGGACCCTTTGAGCAATTGATTGAGAAAACTTCCTCTTCAAGGATTGAAATTTGACATGGATGACCTTGAGAACATATTAGGATATTAGGGAGCACTTGAGGTCATTTGGACTCAAGGATATTGTAACATAAAACCCTAATTTGGGGTTGACTGCCTTAGGAGATAGCTTGACTGTCCAACTCTTGAGCAACCTTGAGCCACTTGGAGATTTTTCTTGCAATGTTTTGAGGTATATGAGAGGGAAAATTTTGGGGTACAACACTTGCTATTTTCAAAAAAATCACATGTACTTTCCAAACATCTTTCCAAACTTGAAACATTTTCAAAAGCTCAACACTTTGTATACGTCCTTACGAACGAGAACTATTACAAAGTTTGCCTAAATGATGGCACCTTTTCAAAATACTTTCAGAAACCACACAAAGCACATTTTCCAAACAAAAGCAAGTGATCTAGCAAGTAACTAAGATCCCATGGAAAACCATGGATTAAAAGGGTGCTAATAACTTCCCTTTTCATAATCTACCCCACGAACTCAAGAAAACATCTCTAAAGGTCTTTCCTGTGCTTTTTCACCTTTCCTTTTTGGATAAAAGAAAAGTCGGTGGTGACTCTTGCTAAACCGCAACACTTGCGATCAAAACGCAAAAAACTCAAGTCAATTCTCCCATCGTATCATAGTATCATACCAAAAATCCCCAGTCGATGACCTTCACCTTTTCAATGCCCAGCAAAATCAATACGCCAAGTATAAACCCAACCCTCGTCTGTGTCGGTCTTCAAACACTCATATGTGTCAGTTTCCCAAACACTCATCTGTGTCAGCCTCCCAAACACTCGTCCATGTTTAACCTTTTGATACTCGCCCGTATCTTCTTTTAATACTCGTCCGTATTGATTCAAAAACTCGTCCGTGTTTAACCTTTTGATACTCCCCTGTATCTTCTTTCAATACTCGTCTGTATCTTCTTTCGATACTCGTCCGTATTGATTCAAACACTCGTCCGTGTTTAACCTTTTGATACTCGTCCGTATCTTCTTTCAATACTCGTCTGTATCGATTCAAACACTTGTCTGTGTTTAACCTTTTGATACTCGTCTGTATCTTCTTTCAATACTCGTCCGTATTGATTCAAACACTCGTCTGTGTTTAACCTTTTGATACTCGTCTGTATCTTCTTTCAATACTCGTCCATATTGATTCAAACAACCGTCCGTGTTTAACCTTTTGATACTCGTTCGTATCTTCTTTCAATACTCGTTTGTATTGATTCAAACACTCGTCCGTGTTTAACCTTTCTTGATACTCGTCCGTATCTTCTTTCGATACTCGTTCGTATCGATCCAAACACAAGTTCGATCTCTTCCTTGTATTGGAATGACACTATATTACTAGCCATATCCCTTCCTTGTATTGGCATCCTGCTATGTTACAAGCCAGATCCCTTCCATGTATTGGCATTACACCACGTTACAAGTCTTCTTTGTCCTTGTGATTACATCATGCTACCTTCCAACACTCATCGTGTCAGCTTCTAAACACTCGTCATGTCGTAACCCGTGTTTTCATCTTAGAACCTGAGATCGCCCATAGGCTAGGTTCTTCCCTCAGATCATCTTAGAACCTGAGATCGCCCGTAGGATAGGTTCTTCCTAAAATCATCTTAGAACCTGAGATCACCCGTAGGCTAGGTTCTTCCCATAGATCATCGTTGAACCTGAGATCGCCCGTAGGCTAGGTTCTTCCTCAGATCATCTTCAAACCTGAGATCGCCCGTATGCTAGGTTCTTCCTCAGATCATCTTAGAACCTGAGATCGCCCGTAGGCTAGGTTCTTCCCATATCTCATCGTCGAACCTGAGATCTCCCGTAGGCTAGGTTCTTCCTCATATCATCTTAGAACCTGAGATCGCCCGTAGGCTAGGTTCTTCCTCAAATCATCTTCAAACTTGAGATCGCCCGTAGGCTAGGTTCTTCCCATAGATCATCGTCGAACCTGAGATCACCCGTAGGCTAGGTTCTTCCTAAAATCATCTTAGAACCTGAGATCGCCCGTAGGCTAGGTTCTTCCTTAGATCATCGCCGAACCTGAGATCGCTTCTTGGCTAGGTTCTTCCTCAGATCATCTTTGAACCTGAGATCGCCCGTAGGCTAGGTTCTTCCTCAGATCATCAAACCTGAGATCGCCCGTAGGCTAGGTTCTTCCCATAGATCATCGTCGAACATGAGATCTCCCGTAGGCTAGGTTCTTCCTCAGATCATCTTAGAACATGAGATCGCCCGTAGGCTAGGTTCTTCCCATAGATCATCATCGAACCTGAGATCTCCTGTAGGCTACATTCTTCCTTAGATCATCTTAGAACCTGAGATCGCCTCTTGGCTATGTTCTTTCCATATATCTTGTCTTAGAACCTGAGATCTCCCTTAGGCTAGGTTCTCTGTCAAATCACTCTCATGTTTCACCTTAGGATCGTAGGTCGCCCGTAGAACTCATTCGCTGTCTTTTCATACCAACCATTTGTCTTGTATTGGCATCACTCCACGTTACAAGTCCAATCTCCGTCTCTTCACTGAAAAAACAAAAAAATTCTTCCCCCAGCAAATAAAAAAAAACACTTATACTCTCTCAGGACAAATTTTTGGCATTGATATTTAATCATCTTCTACCTTGACCTCCCGAAAGGCACGTGCCAATCGTACTTTCAAGTATAAGACGATTAAATAGGGGCAACTGTAATACCCCAATTTTGTCCTACCCCTTTTACTTTTATCTGGCTTATGCATTTCGCACTTTTCACATGTATATAACCTTCCATTAGGTCATTTAAAAACTTCATGCATCATTAATCAATCAAATGGGCATAGGATCGGGGATCTTGAATCTAGGTTTTTTTTACTTTGGGACTTTCACCTTCATTCAAGCTTGTTTCTAAGGGTTCCTCCATCAACCATTGGTTGAAAGCTAGGGTTTCTTGTTTAAGCATTGTCGTGAACTTCTTCTTTCATCAAGCTACAAGGATCCCATTTTCATCAAGAGATTCAAGGGTATCTCGAGAAGACTAGGATTTCTCATACATGGTTTGAGCTTGTTAGCATTCATCAATGTAAAGATCATGGATGGGGTTATGTCAAGGGTTTTCCTCTATGATTCAAATCTCATTCATCTTCATCCAAGGATTCTCCAAAGAGTATTGTTTTATGTTAAAATCATCAAGTAAAAAAAGAATTCTTTCAAACCAAACATTTGAAGATAGAGTTTCCGAGGTTTTGATTCATGCTACAAAAGATGAAGTGGTGATTGAGACACTAGCGTGTTGCTTGAGATACAAGTTAACGTGGATGGAAGAGTTGAATTAGGGGTTTTCAGGGAATTTAGGAAAATTCAAACTCGGTTAAAGTTCATATTGGTATTAAAATGAAAGAGGCATTTACTTGGAAATCAAGTCACAATCAAGTTCAAAGTTCATTCAAACATTTGAGGTTTTTTTTAAAGCTTGGTGATCCATTCATAAATGTCAAAGCAAGTTTGGTTATTCAAGACCTTGATGGATCAATGTCCATGACTCATCCAGAAGCGAATACAAAATTAGAGACGGGAGAGAAAGCTACTTGAAGTATTTGGATTTTGTCATTGGAACTCAAAGGTTCTCATTACATCACAAAGTCATCATCATTTTGTCAACATAAGTACAAAAGCAAAGAAAGAAATTAACGAAAGAGAAATTCACTTTGAATACTTGGAAGTTGCCATTATATTATCAAGTATAAGATCATTTCATGGCACCAAAAACATTACACCAAGTTAGAAAGGGCAATTCCAAGTGTCAATAAAAGCCATTACATCAAATTCTGTCACAACTCCATCACCTTACAAGTCCATACTCTTACAAAAGAAATCCCAAATGAAAACTACATAGAAACATTCATAAACCTAACGATTATTCTTCCATCTTTATTTTCTCCATCATTCTTCATGTTTTTTAAGCCTTGTCCTTATCAAACTCTTTGCTTCATTTGCTTTAAGTTACTTTCATGGATCGATGCCTCCTCATGCTTCCGACGACCATGCCTACAACAACTTAAATGCCCGACCGAGCAACTGAAGTTTGTACTGCATTCAACACAAAACAATCATTAATCAAAACCAAGCTAAGGCATTCAAGCCAGTTTCAATGCAATTCAAAGGTATCTAATACTAAGGCATTTAAATATGCAGGGTCAAATATGCCAGCCAATGCAGATCCGGGTTCAAACATGACAAAAATTCGTATGGATCGGCCCTAGCATAAACTAGTAGATTTGATAACTTTCACAAATTAACTTCAAATCATTTTAGCCATACTAACTATAACTGAATCCAATTTACTAACATTTTTTCTATTCTAAGATATTTTCAAACTGATATTTAATAAGCATTAACAGCAACTAACAAGTTCTGATTAACGTTCCAAATTTTCTAACAATTACCAAAAGGCTAATATTTCTGACTCTCAAAACTGACTTTGCAATTTAATTCACTTAACATTCGCATAACCAAACTAACATACTGAGTTGGATTTTCTCTTTTAATTGAAGCTAATACTTAACTAATTTTTCCTCTCCATAACAACTAACAGGAAAAGCAACAGAAAACTAACAAAACTTAACAAAGTGATAACTAACTACCAATTCAGTGAGTTAACACAAGAGATTCATTGAGTTTATCCCAACAAACTCCAAACCTCTTAGCTACTGTGATATAAACCACTAATTACCTAACTGTTATCTCAAAAAAACAGAAAACCATATTTCTAACCTCTAACATTCTAGCATCTCCTAACCATAACAGAATTCTCCATAACTAACTCGTGCTAACCGCATCCAACTGCATAACAGAATTTCTAAATAACCTTTAACAGAAATCCCTAACTAACTGCTAGCCAACAATTAAACTAATATTAATTAACTTCCTAGCAAACTAAAAAAGATTTTTCGAGCTTTGACAAGTTCTCAAAAAAATTTAGTTACAGAACAACAAGAATAACAGAAAAAGATAAATAACTCACAGAGATTTTTTTTCGGGGGGCTCTCTTTTCTTCACCACCATTTTCATTCACAAAGAAAATTCTCGAGGAGCTCTTTCATCTGCATAACTGCTACTGAAGTTGAATCTTCAAGAAACTCTCTCATCTTCCTACAACAAATTGCATCAACAAACTGCACGAATCTTCACCATTCTCTGCAAAACTCATAGCCTTCAACTTACTTTGATATCTCCAAAGCAACACAACTTCATCCCCATATCTCTACTTCAAATCTTCATTCAACAACCTTCAACCGCATCAAATTCGATCACCATTTCTGTAACAAATTCTGCAACAAATCTACGATGTCTTCTCCATACCACAACGACATCGCATCAATATTTTTGCATATGCTTCAATATGCTTCAAATGTCATTACAATAACGTAGTTGAGTTAGACAGAGCGCACAAAGTAACACCGATACATAGAGGCCGAAACGCACAAAAAGCATCAAAACAAAAAAAGTAGAAGAAGAAGTGGAAGAACAGAAATAGAAGAAGAGTGATGAGAAGAGAAAGAGAAGATACATGAACGATTGGGGACGATTAATCGCGACACTAAAAGTAGTTTTGAGTAGAGACTATATTTTGGATCATCGTCGCTCCGCTCCAGTCAGATTTATAGAATTAGGTTTTCGTTATTTCATCGTGATCGAAGGCTATGTGCGTGAAACCGATGATGGAATCAAGAATTTGAGAGGGGGAGAATGCGAATCGGAATCACGATTAGTGAAGAGAGAAGTTTTTGCACCGTAGACCTGAGAGGTGGAGAAGAATCGTACTTCTCGAAGAAGCTGGAAGGTCACGAAACTGTGAACCCTAATCCCTCTCTAACGCAGCGTTTCATCAATTATTATTATTCTTCCCTATTTAATTATCATTGGATTGTTGATTGTGGACCAAATCCCCTTTCCTGGACCATGACATTTTTTTTGGAAACATGATAACATTGTGACAAAAAGCTTCCTGGGATGATTTGATCTATTGGGCCCGTGGCCACCTTTTTTGGCACCTATTGCTTTGGCACAAAACAAAAATCTGATCATGGAGTGGGTTCAAATTTTGCGTGCAACATACCATCAAATTCATCTTGTACCTCCTGGTTTCATTCTTTTTTTAATTATGTGTTTCAATTTTATTTCATCAATGATTTTGCATGGTATTGTCGAACACAATAAATTTGAGTGAGGAGTCTCAAAAAGTTTTGAAGCTAGCTAAGATCATAATTTTTATCAAGGAAATTCAAGGAGATTTTAGTAGAGTTTTCTTATTGCTTGCATGGTTTCGAAGAGGAAACGGACCTTCTCCATTCAGTATCATCGTAACCTCATTTCATTCCTCATTTTGCCTTTTATTGCTTTCTAGATACCATGAGAAGTAGGAAATAAAGAGCGTGCGCTCGAAGTCACTGCTTAAAGACCTATAGCAGGCATTTCTCACTTCATTTTTTATATGTGTTGTGCTTCTGTTTGTTTACTTTCTTGTTGATTGATGAGTCACTCAATTTAGAAATTGAGATCCCGACTTCGCTCTCAGTGCATGCTCCCTATAGGAATTTATCGCCTTGCTTTATTTCTTGTTGATCAATGAGTCACTCAATTTAGAAATTGAGATCACGACTTCGCTCTCATTGCATGTTCCCTATAGGATAGTTTTGGTAGACTTTCTTTGGCATGTTGACCTAGATAGGATCTCTCTAGGTGTGATCTCTTGAGTTTATTAGCTTGTTTGCTTTAACCCTGTACATACCATGTTCCCTTAGGACGTGCTTGCTCCCTTCGGACGCGAGTTAGATCATAGATTGTAAACCATGCATGCTAAGATTAGGTAGACGTTTTCCTTTTGTTAATATAAACCTTAGGACTACCATTATATGATAACATTAGGTTCAGAAATAGGCTAGTCTCCCATAGACTCTTTTCTCTCCCTTTTTGCATCCTTGCATTTAAAACTAACTCATTTTCTTTAGCAAATCATAAAACATGCTAATCATACCTAAACCTTTTTTTAAGGTAATAAAACACAAACCAATTCAAATCTTTTCGTGCGTCCAAGCATCATTTCTCTAAAACCCTTTTCAGGTAAGGACATGATTAATTTACTTCTGTGCCAATGCATAAGTCTCCAAAGGTCGAGCTGCGGCAGAAGGCGGAATTAACTTCGTCCATAAAAACACAAAACAAACAAAAACATGTGAGCCGAACTACGGTAGCTCTGATTCCTCAAAAGGATACATAGGAATTGGGGTAGGGCCCAAGCGATCATAATTTTATTTTCCCTACGTTCTTTTCTCCTTTATTTTGCATGCATTCTCCCTTCAGTAGTAGAGTAAATAGTAAGCATAGATTAAACACACCCATAAGATAAATAACAAGAGTGGATGCCGTAGAATACTACGGGCGTGTGGGGTGCTAATACCTTCCCCTCGCATAACAGACTCCCTTACCCGATCTCTCGGTCGCAAGACCGTGACTTCTCCCTTCTCAAGTTTTCTTGATGTTTACCTTTCCCTACATGTGGGATAAAAGACGTTCGATGGCGACTTCATTGTTTGATTTTTTTCAGCCGGTTGTTTCATCAATATCTCACCACCAGTTGTTACAAAGGCACCTATCTGCATCATTGCCGCAAAGCTAAGTGCTGATACCAGAAGGAAGGAGAAGGTTGTTGAGCCGGTCGTGACAGAAATACCCGTAAAGGACGTTGCTGATGGAGAACCTTCCACTCTTGAGATGGACGAGATCTTGAAGATAATAAAAAGAAGCAACTTCGAGATTATGGAACAGTTGGGGCAAACCCCTTCTAAGATTTCTATGTTATCATTACTACTCTGTTCTGATGCCCATGCTCGGACATTAATCAAGTTCTTGAAAAAGGCTCATGTCCCTCATGAGACCACAACAGACCAATTTGAGAATTGCGTGGCAAGCCTGGCGGCTGATAATGGCTTGGGATTTTCAGATGTTGACCTAACACCGTTAGGGAAGAACCACAATAAAGCTCTACATATTTCTGTCGAGTGCAAGGGGACCACCCTAGCACATGTTCTAGTCGACACTGGTTCTTCTCTAAATGTTCTACCCAAAAGGGCGTTAGACCGTCTAGACTGTAAAGGTTTTGTCTTGAAGCCAAGTGATATCATTGTAAGGGCGTTCAATGGTTCAAAGAGGACAGTTCATGGAGAAGTAGATCTTCCAATCAAGGTGGGCTCACAAATTTTAAATTCCACCTTCTACATCATGGACATCTGTCCTGCCTATTCTTGTTTGTTGGGTCGCCCTTGGATCCATAAAGCTGGGGCAGTAACCTTAACTCTCAATCAAAAACTCAAATATCCTGTCAAGGGAAGAATTGTCACCATTTGTGGAGAGGAAGAGTTTATGGTAAGCCACCTCAATTCTTTCAAGTACATAGAGATGGATGGATAATTCATTGAGACCCCTTGTCAAGCCTTTGAGGTCGTGCCACCAATGATTGCTGCTACCAAATGTTCCTCTGATGAGTCCAAAACTGTTAAAGTCGTGCCGAAGATGGTTTCAATCAAAGATGCTCATGCGGCAATTGAAGAAGGAAACTATGATACTTGGGGGCAAGTCCTCGATATCCCATTTAAAGCGGAAAATTTTGGTTTGGGCTTCATCGTCAAATCTCAGAAAGAAGTGAGCCATGCTCGTGCAGGAAATCCACCTCTCCGCATTGTAAGCCATGAAGTTAATGTTGTGGGCGATTCAGATGAAGAAGCTGCATTTGAAGATTGGGTGTATCCAACTACAACGGATATGAAGAATTGGCATGCAAAGGACTTTGTGCCCATCTCCTTCATTAAGGAGTAATCTACTTGTTTATTGCTTTATTTCAATTCAAGAACATTCTGTCTGTAATATTTAACAATGACTTTTAAGCCATGTGCCTGACCTGGGGCACTTTGGTCCATTTGTCAAGGGTTTTATTTATGTTTATCTAATCATATGATCATTAAATACAAATCATTGGACTATTTTGAATTCAAATCTTTATGTTCATTGTCTTTCTTTCAAATACATTTTCAAATTAGCCATGTATCTTACATGCACACACACACACACACACAAACAAACACACACACTCTTGCAGGTCCTCATCCATTCTGGATCTTATTGCTAATGACTCTACTATTGCCGACTATGACTTAGAATGTCCAATCAACCAAGCCGAAGACGAAGGCGAGGAATATTGTGAAATACCGGGAGAACTAGCTAGACTTCTATTACAAGAGGAAAAAGCTATTCAACCGCATGAAGAGTCAGTTGAAGTCATCAATCTGGGTACTGAGTCAGATAAGAAGGAAATCAAGATCGACGCTAAGTTGGAAAGCAGTGTCAAGAGTAGGTTGGTTCAGATGTTGCATGATTATGTGGAAGTATTTGCTTGGTCTTATGAAGATATTCCTGGGTTGGATACCGACATCATAGTTCATCGTCTTCCAACAAAGGAAGACTGTCCTCCTGTCAAACAAAAAGTTCGTCGCATGAGGACTGATATGTCCGAAAAGATTAAAGCAGAAGTGATGAAACAATTTGATGCAGGGTTCCTAGCTGTGACATCCTATCCCCAACGGGTTGCCAATGTGGTGCCAGTGCCGAAGAAAGACGGAAAGGTTCGCATGTGCGTAGACTATAGGGATCTGAATAGGGCAAGCTCCAAGGATGACTTCCCTCTACCACACATTGACGTCTTGGTCGATAACACTGTTCAACATAAAGTATTCTCTTTCATGGATGGCTTCTCAGGCTATAATCAGATAAGGATGGCTCCCGAAGACATGGAAAACACTACTTTCGTCACACAATGGGGCACCTTTTTCTACAAGGTCATGCCGTTTGGATTGAAGAATGCAGGGGCAATATATCAAATAGCTATGATAGCTTTGTTTCATGACATGATTCATCATGAGATAGACGTATATGTGGATGATATGATTTCCAGATCACAAACTAAAGAGGAACATCTCGATCACCTGTACAAGCTTTTCGAAAGGTTAAAAAAGTACAAGTTGAGGTTGAACCCTAACAAGTGCATATTTGGAGTACGGTCTGGAAAGCTTCTAGGTTTTGTTGTCAGCAATAAAGGCATTAAAGTTGATCCTACCAAGGTAAAGGCCATCCAAGAAATGCTAGTCCCTCATTTTAAAAAGGAAGTTAGAGGATTCTTGGGTCGTCTCAATTACATCGCCCACTTCATATCTCACTTGACTGCTACTTGTGAGCCAATCTTCAAACTCCTGAAGAAAGATCAAGTAGTCAGATGGAATGATGAATGCCAAGTTGCCTTTGACAAGATCAAAGAATATCTGTAAGAGCCTCCAATTCTCATGCCTCTAGTCGAAAGAAGACCCTTGATCATGTACTTGACAGTACTAGAGAACTATATGGGGTGTGTTTTGGGCCAACATGACGAGTCTGGCCAAAAAGAGCATGCTATTTATTACCTGAGCAAAAAGTTTACCGACTATGAAACCAGATATTCACTGATCAAGAAAACTTGCTACGATCTGGCATGGGCTGCTCGCCGGCTAAGATAATATATTTTGACTCATACCACTTTGTTGATTTCTAAGACGGACCCAATCAAGTACATCTTCGAGAAACCTGCCTTTTCCGGACGGGGGCAAATGATCTTGACTGAGTATGAAATTCAATAAACAACACAAAAGGCCATCAAAGGAAGCGTACTAGAAGATCATTTGGCACATCAAGATATTGATGATTATCAGTCTATGAACTTCAACTTCCCTGATGAGAACATCATGCTGGTGACCGACTGCACGAAACCTGGACTGTATGACAGACTTGAACAAGGATCCCGATGGACTATGGTCTTCGATGGGGCTTCCAACGCCTTGGGTAACAGAATTGGTGCTGTGATCATATCCCCAGAAGGTTACCACACTCCTTTCACTGCCAGACTATGCTTCGATTACACGAACAACATGGATGAATACGAAGCATGCATCTTGGGTCTGAAGGTTGCCATTGATTTGAGGATCAAGCATTTGAATGTGTTTAGGGATTCCGCTCTAGTGATCAGCCAAGTAAAAGGAGATTGGGACACTAAGAGCCCTAATCTTATCCCTTACAAGGAACTTGTGCTATCCTTGATTCCCTACTTCGAAGAGATCACCTTTGAGAACTTCCCTAGGGAGGAAAATCAGTTGGCTGATGCCTTGGCAACCATGTCTTCAATGTTAAAGGTCAGATGGAATAACGAAGCTCCTATGATTACCATTGAAAGATTTGATGAGCCTGCACATTTCTATGAGCTTGACACTGAAGCGGAAAAGCCGTGGTACCATGAGGTGATAAGATACCTTGAGACACAAGAGTACCCTAAGGGGGTATCCATCAATGACAAAAAATTCTTATGAAGATTTTCAGCCAAATTCTTCCTAAGAAACAAAATATTGTACAAGTGCAACCATGACTCTACTCTACTCTGATGTGTGGACAAGAAGGAGGCAGAGGAAATTATGGAAGACATGCACGATGGTCGCTTTAGTACTCACTCAAGTGGACATACGATGGCCAAGAAAATCCTAAGAGGTGGCTATTATTGGTCAATAATGGAGACTGATTGCCATCAACACTCTAGGACTTGTCACAAATGCCAAATCTATGCTGACAAGGTCCACGTGCCTCCTATCCCTCTGAACATCATGACCGCTCTATGGCCATTTGCAATGTGGGGCATTGACATGATTGGAGAAATCAAGCCCACCGCTTCTAATAGACATCACTTCATTCTTGTCTCTATCGACTATTTCACCAAATGGGTCGAAGCCGCCTCACTTTCCTCAGTCACCAAGAATGTAGTAGCCAGATTCATCAAACATAACCTCATTTTCCGCTATGGTATCCCCAAAAGGATCATCACCGACAATGGGACTAACCTCAACAATGCTATGATTACCAAACTTTGCACTCTGTTCAAAATCAAGCATCACAATTCTTCTCCTTATAGACCTAAAATGAATGGCGCAATCGAAGCGGCCAATAAAAACATTAAGAAGATTATGCAAAAGATAGTAGTAACCTACAAGGACTGGCATGAGATGTTACCATTTTCTCTACATGACTACCGTACGTCAACTAGGGTAACTCCCTTTTCTTTGGTCTATGGCATGGAAGCTGTTCTGCCAATTGAAGATCAGATTCCCTCACTAAGGATTATGAATGAGGCAGGTGTAGGTGAAGACGAGTGGATTCAGACCAGATTGGATCAGCTGAACTTGATCGATGAAAAACGACTGGCTACTGTTTGTCATGGTCAAATGTACCAAAAACAAATGATCGAGGCTTTCAACAAAAAGATCAAGCCTCGAGTATATCAAGCTAGTGACTTAGTGATAAAGCATATTATTCTGCCATAAGGCAACCCTAGAGGCAAATGCACTCCCACCTACGAAGGGCCATTTGTTGTCAAGAGAGTGTTCTCTGGTGGTGCCATGATGCTGACAACCATGGATGATGAAGACTTCTCACATCCTATAAACGCGAACATAGTTAAAAGATACTATGCATAAAGGACCCACTAGGTTGACACATCTAGGCAAAATAAGGGCATCCCGACAAACCAAAAAGTTTGGGAAAAAGTTAGGGATATATGAAAAAACATTGTACACCCGGCAAGTTGAAAACCCGAAAGGGCGACTTGGGCAAAAATGGGTATCCTGGTGGGCTGAAAACCTGAAAGGGAGGTCCAAGCAAAAGTTAAGGATTGAAAGCGTATGACTATGTCCCGTGGAATCACCACAATCAACTTTATTACCAAGGTCCGAGTTCAAACGGTCCAAGATCAATCCAATCAACTTTTGTCAACGGTAAGGGGCATTCGAAGACATTGGGGGCAATAGTTGAGTTGGAATGCAATGAGATCATTTCACATGGCTATTATTTTTGTTTTCAATCTTTGTTTTCCTTTAGACGATTTCCTCTTACTAGGATCTCCGTCTCTTTGTACAAAAAATGTCTATTCATGGGCAAAATATCAATACAAATATACTTTGAAGTGCAAACTTTCTGTTTTGTTTTGAATGCAAAGTTGTCCAATGACTAAAATTGAACGAACATATTCATATGAACATAATTAAAACTGTTTGGCACATATGACCTAACAGCAACAAGCATATCTTTAATGTATATGGAATATCCCCACAGAGTTATTTCCTTAGCATTATCCCCATAAGACGACTACAATAAAGCTTCCTCAACAGAGTTATCCATAAAGTCTCTTTGCACAGGTTAATCTCCAACCAGAGTCTCAATCTCTTGGCAGCATAACTCCCCAGCCGAGTTCAAATTCCCCCGGCATAGTCTATCTTCCCCAGCTGAGCCCGTTATCCCCAGCTGATTGTATTCTCCCCAGCCGAGTATATCCTCCCCAAGCCGAGTCTGTCTTCCCCGACTGAGTCCTCACTCCCCAGCTTGAGTTTTCCTTTCAGACTATTACAAATCATAGGGCCACAACCCCTAATCCCTAGTAAAGTCATCAACAAAACCTTTACTATCTCCAAAAAATACTATGAAGTCTGGACCCGACCAAATATTAGTGCAACTTTCAAGCTACTTCGAAGCCTAGACCCGGTCAGATGGTAGTCAACTTCTCAAGTCACTATAGAGCCTGGACCCGACCAGATAATAGTCTAACTCTTCAAGATATAAAAGCACCTGGGCTCAACCAGACCAGGGTTTAACTTCTTTTCCCCAGTAGAATTTGCCTTTACCCCAGCAGTTTATTGTGAAGCCTGGATCCGACCAGATAACATTTCCCCTCAGAAGTTTATTGTGAAACCTGGAATCTGACCAGATAACAACTAAATCCCCAAGCAGTTTATTATGAAGCCTAGACCCGACCAGATAACAATTAACCCCATCCACCTCAGAAGCCTGGAATCCGACCAGATAGCGGCTCAATGTCATTAATTTACTGTAAAGCCTGGACCCGACCAGATATCAGCTAAACTTCGTCTATTCAAGCAAGTTATTATGAAGAATGGAATCCGACCAGATAGCCATTAGCTACATTCTCCAGCAAGACACTATGAAGCCTGGACCCGACCAGATAATAGTATAACTTTTCAAAAACTATGAAGCCTGAACCCGACCAGATAGTAGTTACCACTTCAAGTTACTATGAAGCCTGGACCCGACCATATATCAGTTCAACTTCATCCTCTTTAGCAAGTTACTGTAAAGCCTAGAGTCCGACCAGATAACATATAACTTCCTTATCCCTAACAAGTTGTTGTAAAGCCTGGACCCGACCAGATAACAGTTTAATTTCAAGAAATATTCTACGAAGCCTGGAATCCGACCAGATAACAGTTAATTTATTCTTCCCCAGTAAGTTACCATGAAGCCTGGATCCGACCAGATAGCAGTTGACTTCCTCATCCTCAGCAAATTTTGAAGCCTGGATCCGACCATATAACAACTGACATTCAAAAGATATTCCCCAGCGGAAGCATACTTTCAACAAAGTTTGAAGATATGTATACTCTTCATCCCCAACAGCAATCCGGGATTCAACTTCCCAGGAACTCCTCAGCAGTAGTCAGGGATTTATTTTCCCAAACAAACATGCATCCCACATTCATACATCATAGCATGTACATGCAAAATGCATCTAGCATAATACCACATCTGTTGAACATCATACATACATCTGCATTTTACTAACCCTTTTTCCACAGGTGAAACATCAAGTTTTAGTGTAAATCGACCAAAGATTTATGCTGATACTTCTTCCAGTGTTTACCATCATTCCTCCAAATGGCCTCTATAAGCCCATTCTGAATCCATCTTCGAGCGTAAATTTCTGGGTACTCTAGTGTTCAATCATCTTCCACCTTCAAGTCGCGAATGGAGAATCCGCCAATCTAACTCTTCAGGTCTAAGAAGATTGAACAGGGGAAGCTATTGTACCCTAAAATTTTCCCTCTCATTTATCAAATAATCTCTCATAAGTTCTCCTTTGATTTAAGACTGCACAAGGTTTGATCAGCTCAAGACATCTCCTCAAGCATTGATAACTGAAATTTAGGGTTTGAATTTGCACAAGGAAAAATGGACTTTAATGCCCCATATGACTTTCATGGATCATTTTGGACCCTCAAGATTGCTCATGTCAAGTTTCAAGTCTTGGATCACATTTTTGCTCAGTCAATTGATCAGTTGACCTAAAATCAATTGTATTGGAGAAAAAGTCAACTGTGGTCAATTTACAGTCAAGCTTCATAATTTTTGATCCATATCAATATTATGAACTCATATATGTCAATTAATCAAGTTTGGACCACAATTCCACAAGAAATTTGATCAGATCATTCACAAGGGCAAAATGGTCAATTACACACTAAAAAGTCAAACTTTGGCTTTTAGATCAAAAATCTAGTTTCAAGAAGGCATGTTAAAGTATGAAGTTTGTTTCATCAAGAAAATCAAAAGTCAAGAGTATGTTGAAAAAGTCAAAATTCTAAATACTTAGAAATTTTTCTAAGTGTTTAAGAAATATGATAAATTCAGAACTTCTGGCCAGATTTTCACCATGATGCAAGTTGATTCTGGAAGAACTTCTGACACAAGATTTGCAGACCTCAATGAGATCTAAAACATTACAGAACAAAACTTCTTCTATAAATGCTTGGATTTCAAGTTATACAGCTTCAAAGGCACGTCATTAAAACTGAAACATTCAGTAAATTCTGAACCTTTCCAAAACAAGATTTGGTTAGAACTTCTGGATCAATGTTCATGTAGGACCAGTCAAAATTTACAAGAGTAATTCAAAGAGGGTTTACAAAGCGTGTTACAAGCTTTCTGGAAAGTTTGAGAACTAACTCAGAACATGCTAGAGCAAAGAGATTCAAAGATCAGAAGTTGGATGTTTGTTGCGCTGATGTTGAACTTCTGACCCAGAATTAAGCTATGATGCATAATATCATATTGTAAGATTTCTAGTTTGATAAATCTCATCATCATTTAATGCTCACAAACACTTTTGAGTTTTTATCCAAAGGATTTCCCCACGTGTGGCATAGAAGTACATTACTGTCCTTGAAAAAGTAAACCTTTGTACAAGAGTATGTTGGGCCCATGCTTTGCTTTTGCCTCTGAGGGTACTTTTCCTTAATTCATTCTTACAAATCCATCTTAGGCACGGCTAAAAGCTGCTAACCACCATATTTGTTTAACTTGCTTCAAGAACAAGTCAGCACCCCAACATGATGGTTGTACTCTTGACTTCTCCAAGCTACAAATTTCTTGCCTATAAATTGAAATTCGTTTGCAACTGTGAAGGGGTCAAAAAATTGAAGAAAAAAAGCTTTGAAACCTTGCTAAAAATTCCAGGAATTCGAAACTGCAAACAGAAATACAAAACCTGCTAGTTGCATTCAAACTCCAATTTCCCTCAAGTGTCTTGATCAAATCATCCATATAGCTCCTGATATACATTTAGAAGTTATTTTAACTTCTATTTTCAGACTGTAACACGTTCCCCATCAGTCTCCACCTCAAAAAGTCATAACTTTGCTTCTTGGTTGTTCCAGAATTTTCCAGCCATTCATAACTCAGATTAAATATTGTCCCAACCAGCTGAGCGCGTGAGGAAGCTGATCAGAATAACGCAGTAGTCAGAATCAAGCTCTAGCTCACAAGACATTTTCCAACTGCAAGGTAAGTTTCTATGGACTCTCATCATATCACTTAGGCATTGTTAACTTTGCATGAACAAAATACAATGTAGACATCCTGACTCTGATGCTGTACATATTCTGAAGTTTCATGCTTTTTCTGCCTAAGTAGGGAGAATATCAGTTCATAACTTCTTAAGAAAATTAGGATTAGCAAATAACATGCTTGTTTCTGACTTACAGTCTTGATTTTTGTTTTGTTTCTGAAACCACGATGGAAACATGCCATAATTGCTATGTTTGTGTTTTATATTCTATTGAGAAATGGCTAAGTTGCAGATAGTCTGATTAGTATGGAGAAAGAGATGAAGCTCATCATCAGAACTTACTTTGTGTTATATGTTTATGCTTTTACTTCTAATACCGAATGTACAGCCACCCCAGTGGTAGAAAGCATGCGCATAAGACATTAGTGCTAAGGGTCCTGGGTTCTAGTCTCAGAAGCATATTTTTTTAGGTTCACTTATTGGTATTTTTACCCATTTATCTGCCAGATAATGTTCCTAGATCAGAACTTCTAGATAGTCTCACCCAACAACATTATCACCTCACTCTCTCAAACAACCAGAACTTCTGATTTTCCAGTGATATTAGAACTTCTAGATTCCCAACAACCTCATAATTTTGGTGTACCTAGACCCAGAACTTCTGACCTTCTATTTTCCTACAAACATTTTCTTTCTTGCAGCGTATCATAGCCAGAACTTATGATCCCTCTCATTCCAGCCACGCGCTGATTCTGACCTCTTTTCCTCTTATTATTTATTCTATCTTTAATAATCAAAACGCCAAGAATATTTTTATAATCACATACTTTGTTTTATCTCTTTTAAAACCAAAAGATCAAAATATTTTCTTAAGCAAACTTACTTCTTTTCTTAAAAACAAAACAAGTCCATTTTACATTTCTTGTACATTATTTCAATATGGTTGTAATAGATAATTAGGTTTAATTTTCTTGCAATCCCCATTTGAAAATTTATACACCCCCTCCCCTAATGATGTGATAGCGTAGTAATTTTACTTTCCGCAAATCGCTTTCATATAAATGTTAGTAATTAGGGTTTGTATGGCAAGATTAAAATCAACAATTAGCAAACCCTAATTCAAGATAAACAATGCATGTAAATCAATCACATTTACACACTTGCACCCTTAGGGTAATTCCACTTTGTTGCCTTACAAAAATGGCCATGTTATGCATGTGGGATATCTTAACAAAACCAATAAAAAATACAAGATCATAGTCCCTCGATGACGCTATCCATGTTGCCTTTCAAAATGATCTTAGTCCCTCAAAGAGAATTGCTAAGATACCTCACAACATTACTATCATGGCTATACGATGACCCACGCCCGTCCCTTTACATCCAAAGATAAGGCTTCTTACCAATCAATGGCAAGATAACAATATCAAAGGAAAGGAAGAAATGAACTAAGACTTTTGAGTAGGTAGATTATTCATAGTTGTTTGCTCAATTTCAAATCAAACACTCTTGCTTATTTTCAAAAACAAACACCAACACTTTTAAAAACACTTTCAAAACATTTTCCAAACTTGAAACATTTTCAAAAGATCAACACTTTGTGTACGTTCTTACGAACGAGAACTATTACAAAGTTTGCCTAAACGGAGGCGCCTTTTCAAATTACTTTCAAAAACCACACAAAGGATACTTTAAAACAAAAAGCGAGTGATCTAGCAAGCAACTAAGAGCCCATAAATAACTATGGATGAAAAGGATGCTAATACCTTCCCTTTTCATAATCTACCCACCGAACTCAAGAAATAATCTCAAAGGCCTTTCCTGTTCTTTTCAGCCTTTCCTTTTGGATAAAAGAAAATTCAATGGCGACTCTTGCTAACCGCAACATTTGCAACAAAACGCAAAACATCCCAAGTCAGTTCTCCCACCGTATCACATGTAGAATGTTAGCATAATCATGAAAGTAGTGCTTTAAGAAAATAGATGGTTATGCATTGTCAAGTAAATATGTGTGCATGTTTTAATCATTAACACATAACCTTAAATGTGAGAGAATTTCCATTTTTCACCAAATTGTTAAATTTTTAGTAATTGTTGTTTTAGCTCGAATGTTTCATATTAAATCTTGTTGTTGAGAAGAAACTTTGGAAACTTAGAAGTGATCAAGGCATTGTTTCTGCATTATGAGAGTTACCACCATTTCCAAAAGGGCCTCATCTAACCTTGTAAGTTTGTGAATCTTTGTGAACCCTTTTGAGCTTTAAATAAAATTTATTTTTTGGAATGAATCTATAAAAAAGCCAACAAATTTCTAAGTATACCAATTAGTAGTTGTGTTTATGCTTAGAGAAGACCAAGGAAAAGTCAATGATGATTCATACTAAATATTTTCTTGTTTATAAACACTTTACCCAATTTTGAAATAGCCATTTGTAGAGCATTAATTTGAACAAATAAAAGAGAAAAAATGTTTAAAGTTGGGGAGGTTGGTATACAGGAAGAAATAATTGGTGGCATAATGTATCCTTTAAGAAATTCTTATTAAAAAAGAAAGAAAGAAAATAAAAGAAGCATTATTAAAGAAAAAGGAAAAAGAGAAGGGTGCATTGTGAGAAAGAGAAATCAAAAGTTGATATAAAAAGAAGGATGAAGTAATAATGAATGTTGTGAATATGTGAAATTCTCTTCATGATATTTACCGATTTTTGTTTCAATGGCCTAACATATATAATCCCTTGTTTTTAACCTTAGCCTAGTTACAACCAAGAAAAGTCCTCTTGTGATCTATGTTTCCTTGATATTCTTTTCGACTTATTTGATGAATGCATGAATTGTTCTGGATGTTATCACAGTTACTATTGAGTGTGATTTGTCCCTTGTCTTGGGTACATAAGCTATATTATATTGATGGAGAGTAGTTGATTCAAGTATGAACATGTTGTTACTAATTTATGCATATCTAGATGTTTGTGTTTAGAACTTATTTCATTATCACGCTTTGATTATGAAAATAATTTGATTTATGTTGTGACCTCATCTTGTAAGTTTGAACCATCCAAATTGATCTTGTTGATTTTGTTCTTCTAAATTCATCTTGTTATCTTAGTGTTTACCTTTGATTTGGGGGAAAACAAAGATTTTAGTTGGGGTGAGTTGTCAAGTGTCAACTTTTGTATAAATTTCATATCATTTATTGACACTTTCCAACCCTTTATTTTACTTTTAATTAGGATAAGCACTTATTTTAAGTCATTTTGCATGAATACAAATAATTTTGAATGTTTTAATTTGTTTGTTAGTGTTTTAGCAAATTTTGTGCAGATAAGATGGCCAAATGTAGATTTTCTACTTTTTATGCAAGGAAACAAATGTTTTGTTTCTGCAAAGGATCGCCCGGCGACATGATGCATCGCCCAACGAAAATTGTGAAGAAAGGGTGGATTTTTTGGTTCACTTCTGTAATGTTTTTCCCCTAGATCGCCTGGAAAAAGAAGGATCACCCGACGAAGCATCCTTGTCGCCCGACGATGATAGATACCTTCCCGCTTGTGTATCACACCTAGCAGGTCACGTGTGGCATCTAGCTAACGTCGCCAGACGATGCATTATAGTCGCCCGATGATGGTGTGCAGATGGCCATACTTTTTGGCTACTTTTGTCATGTTTTGGGGGAACTTTTCACCAACTTTTGTACTTTGGATGGAAGAAAAACCTAATTAAGGGGATAGAAACCCTTGTTCTACATATCATAACATAGAAACTCTTGTTCTTATTTTTTGGAGGAGAAAAACATTCTTGCATCTTGAATCAAGGAGACTTGAATATTGATGTTCATCAACATTCATTGTTTATTTAGTGATCAAGGTATCATGACCATGAGTAGCTAAGCATTTTTTGTGTCAAGGTTAGAAGTAGTTAACCTAGAATTTATGTATTTCTTTTAATCATTTTGTATATGAACTTGGTTGAAGATTAATACATGTTGAATATAGTTGTTATCATTGTTATTTTTATGGTTTGGATCATTATTGAGAAGTAAGGTCCAAGCTTGACCTAAGATATTCATCTACTAATAAACAAGCTCTGGACATAGATTTGTGAGTTAGTATTCACTTGTATCAAGCTTTAAAAATTATAATGTTAGTAGTTAGGTTGAGAGATCATTTAATGATTAACATGATAATACTCACAATATTGCTTAGACATGAGAAATATTGAGAGGATACGTGAATGTATCAATCATTAATTAGTTCATATGCGTGATTAATCGAATATATTTGGAATAGGTTGATGGAAACTAATCTTGACACGCCTTTTATCAAAACAAGCCTTTTCAAACAAAAATCTCTCTATTATCCAAATCACCATCTAGTGAATGAAACTTAATCTTTTTTTACTAAAAGAAAATACCAAAACTTTGTTTATGATTCAAACACTTAAAGTAACTTAGACTATATAACAAAATTAATATCACACCAATCCCTGAGGAAAACGATAATATAAATATTTGTGTTGAAAATATATTACAACAGTTGCCAATGTTTGAAGGATGCAGTTCAGAGTTTGATTACCAAAGGAACTCTTCAGTTTGATCATGTGGTTGTTGAGCCTAAGGTTGGCGAAGATGAAGTGGATGTAGTTACTATTCCTGTCGAAGAGGATTCCTATCATAATTCCAGTTCCTGCCAAAAAGTTACCACTGACCATCACTGTACCTGGTCCAGATCCATATGTTAGTGACAAAGTTGTTCCCTAGCATTACAGTGGTGAGATTTACTATCAGGGGTAGAAGCTTGTTACTCAGAATTCCGAGGAAGATAAGTCTGAAGAAGAGAAGCATGTAATTCACGACATTGTCAATGAAAGTCGGATTACCCATATCGGTTGGATTTTCTCTCCACCTGAACGACCAAAAAGTAGTACAGATGCCTCAACTAATATTAAAGGCAAGAAAATTGTGGTTAATGGTGAGAAGCCTGGGCATATTCCTCTTGTCCCGACCTTGGATGTCGAAATGGATAAAGATGTCACAAAATTGATGAGATATATAAATAAGAGCGACTACAAGATTATCGATCAGCTGAGCCAGACAACAATGAAGATCTTGATTCTTGTTTTGCTTTGGGATTGTGAATCTCATAGAAATGCACTGATGAAGCTGTTGGAGGCCTCTTTTGTTCCTCAATAAATTTCCGTAAACCAATTTGAAGGAATCGTGGCTAGTATCTGTGCGAGTAACGGGTTAGGTTTCACAGAATTCGATCTACCTCCCGAGTGTAGGAATCATAATAAGGTGTTGCACATATCCATGGAGATTATGAGGACCACCTTATCCTGTATGCTGGTTGACACGGGGTCATCCCTCAATGTGTTGCCAAAGTCTGGTCTTATGAAGTTGGATTATAATGGACTTGTGCTGAGGCCCATCAATTTGATAGTCAAGGCGTTTGACGGGTTAAAGAGAACTGTGTTTGTGGAAGTTGATTTTCCTATCAAGATAGGTACTTAGATCTTCGACGTGACATTTTTCATCATGGATATTAATCCTTCTTACCGTTGCTTGCTAGGGCGCTCGTGGATCCATTTGGACGACACTATCACTTCTACTATGCATCAGAAGTTGAAATTCCTGGTTAATAGGAAGGTGGTAACCGCTTCTGGTGAAGAGGATTATATTGTTAGCCATCTAATTACCTTCTTCTATGATTAAGTTGAGGGTGAGATCCACAAGACTTCGTGCCATGCATTTGAAATCGTGAAGGTTGTCAAAACTCCTCATCAAGAGGTTAAGAAGCTAGAAGCCTCTATGGTATCTTACCGACAAGATCAAGCAGTTGTTGATGTGAGGGAAAAAGTGAAAGAACTGAGTTTTAATGCTTGTCAAAAACCTATCTATGCAAATATGTCATGCTTCAAACAGGTGCAAGTGAGAAACATAAAAAACAAGCATTTTTCTCAAAACAGACTGCATGAGCCAGCTCATGGAACCTTAGGCCGACTCATGAGAAGAAGATTTTGGCTTGGCAACATCCGGGAAGGCACATGCCTTCTCTATGCGTCGACGCATAGTTATGGGAAAACATGAGATGGTGCATCAGGAAATGAGTCGGCGCATGACTGAAGGAATTTCAACCTCTCTCGCTCAGGAAGGCGCACGCCTTCTGTACACCCTGCATAAGCCGACGCATCGCTATATTGTCTCATTTTTTCTGCTATGTTGTTACATCATTTGAATCACTTATATATATTGTTTGGCCTCTATTTTCTAAAACAACAAGAAAAAGTGAAAGATAGACACAAGAGCTCTCTTCATCTTCAACCTCTCATTAACCATCAACAACTACACAATCATTTTTGTTGATCAAGTTTTTGGGATTGTGTTGATAACGTCCGAATTGAAAGTGCAATTTCAGATTTGGGTAGATATCTTTGTGGGTTTTTCTTGAATAAAACCATTGGGGTTTTGTCCTCCAAAATTGGGGTTTTTTTATCACAAGTCTTTGCTTCATTGAATTCAGCCCAGCTAAGGGATTGGAAGACCGTGGGGTGTTCAATCGGGTAGCGGTAATCAGAAGATTATGAAGAAGGATTTGGGGCCAATTTCTTGGGTTCAAAATCATTCAAGGTAGAAGGATATTTTGTTCAAGATTTGGCATACTTGATTCATCTAGAATCAAGGGAAGAGGAGTGCAACATATATGATTCATCAAGTGAATTTGAATTGTGGTGATTGTATCTTCTCTTACAAACTTTGCAAAATTAATTTCATAATCCTAATTCTAGATTCTAGAATTGGGGGCAGAGTAGCCCACACGAGGACAACAGGGTGAGTTGCCTTAACAAATACTGTGTCCATTTTAGTTTTCTGCATTTTATGTCTATTTGCTTGAATTTGTGAGTTATCAATTTTTCTCATTCATACAAAATAATTGTAGTGACAAACTAAAATTTACAACTTATATAACATTCATTTGAATCGCTATAATTACTACAAATTGAGTATAACCAAACCTTGTGTACTACGTACACTAAGTGTTAGGTGAATTTACAACTCACAAATTTGCTTTATCTTCTCCGCAACTAATTGGTAATAACTTACACCTTGTTAAAACTTGCTAAAGCGATTCATCATATTCAATTTTAGTTGTGATTCTATTCTCATCATTTTTATCAAATTGGTTCGCTTATCCGATATTTCCAATACGTAAAGTTTAGACGATCAGATTCAGGGCTGTCGCTCTCTGATAAAAACAAATTTATAAAAAGCACAAAATTTTCAAAAGGATCTATTCAATCCCCCCTTCTAGATCTATCACATCGTCTAACAAGTGGTACCAAGAGCGCCAGTGTGTCCAGTGCTTCACATACAACTTCTAGAAATGGATTGTGATCTAAAATGGGCGTACACTAGAGCACCCGTTTTCACAGGTGAAAATTATAGCTATTGGAAAGATTGTATGCGTGTCCATATCACGTCTGTTGATAGGAAAATAGGGAAGGTTATCCAAGATGGACCAGTTGCAATAACTATGCAAAATGCTGCCGGGATAACCGTTCCTAAACCGGAAGCACAATGGGATGAAAAAGATGAGAAAAATTATGCCTATGACTGGAAAGCAAGAAACATGCTCATAGCAGCTCTAGGAGTTGATGAGTATTTTTGGGTCTCACATTGTGCTACGGCTAAGGAAATGTGGGACGCTTTGCAAGTCACCCATGAGGGCACAAACGATGTAAAATTGGCTAGAATCAATACTTTGACGCAAGAATTTGATCTCTTTCGCATGGAGCAAGGTGAAACCATCACCGACATGCAAAAGAGATTTTCTCATATAATGAATCGCTTGCATAAACTTGGTCATGTAATTGCCAATTTTGTTGCTACTAACAAAATTTTGAGATGTCTTAGCAGGGAATGGCAACCTAAAGTTACGGAAATTAAGGAAGCCAATGATCTAAATACTTTGGATCTCACAACACTACGGGGTAAGCTTCAAGAACATGAGCAAGAGCTCATAAGCCATGGAAAGCATGAAAAGAAAGAAAAGAAGGAAAAGTCAAGGGACTTGGAAAAGAAGTCTATAGCACTAAAGGCTTCAAGCTCCAAGTTATCCACCTTAATTTCATGTGCAAATGAATCAAGTGATGACGATGAGAGTCCGGGTGAGGATATGGGTTTGTTCGTAAGAAAATACAATAGATTTCTCCGGAAAAATGAAATTCAACATTCGAATAAGAATCTCATCAATTATAGACGCCACTCCCAACCAAGCAAGATAAAAGTAAGAAGCCTAAGTCACGAGGATCATGCTACCATTGTGGCAAACCCGGTCATTACAAGCCGGATTTCCCATATTTGAAGAAAGACAAAGGCAAGGCCAAAAATCAAAAGAAACCAACCAAAGCTAGAAGAACATACATTGCTTGGGAGAGCGATAGTGATTCGTCAAGTAAAGGTTTCTCAAGTGATGAAGAAGAAATGGTTAACCTTTGTCTCATGGCTCATCATCATAAGAAAAAGAATGTAAGTCATGCTAAGTATGATCATGTTGATGAAATGTCTTATTTAGAATTGTTAAATTCCTTCAATATTTTACATCAAGAGGCTAAGGAAACTTTCAAACGCTAAGCCTCAAACAAGAAAATCTTTTCATATCTAGAACAAAAGGTTTCCGATTCCGAAAAGGAATTAGAAGCTCTTAAAGCATCTATGATAGAAAATATTGAAGGAAAATGTGAAAAAGAAGAGAGACCTTAGTTTAAATGGAATGTATGTGAAACTTGTCATATTTGGCAAAAAGAAGTTAGAACTCTCAAAGCCAAATTAGACAAAGCTTTACAACCAAAGATTACATTTGCTATAGATCGCTCAAACTTCAGAAAAAGTATGGTTAATCCCTATTAAAAAATACCTATGAAGTAAGGGATCAAGATAGCAAGAGTAGATCTCACTTAGATATGTCTTGCCTATATTGTTGCAAGAAGGGACATACCATTAGTAAATGTCGATTTAGGAGATTCTTAGTTCCTAAAGGCATATACCAATGGTTCCCCAAAGGCAACAAATGTTTAACTCACACTCAAGGACCCAATGAAAGTTGGGTACCTATCTCCCATGTTTGATATTTCAGGTGGAATGTCTTGAGCCTCTCGAGAGAAGATGGTTTCTCGATAATGGTTGCTCAAGATACATGACGGGTGACATTTCGCTATTCTTTGACTTTGTAGAAAAGAAGAAAGGATTTGTTACTTATGGTGATAACAACAAGGGAGCAATACTCGGTAAAGGAAGTGTAGGTAATCCCTCATCCACCACTATCTCAGATGTCCTATTAGTTGAAGGCCTTAAACACAATCTTATTAGCATTAGTCAATTATGCGACAAAGGTTATAAAATTACTTTTCTAAAGGATGATTGCATAATCGAACATAATGATAAGAAAGAGGGTGTGTTTAAGGGCTTGAGGGTAAACAATGTGTATATGCTTTATTTGAATGATGTGTCCCTAATAGGTTCTAAATGCTTAGTCTCCATGAGTGAAGACTCATGGCTTTGGCATAGGCGATTAGCACACGTTAACTTTAATTTGCTAAATAAAATCATATCTAAAGACCTTGTGATTGGCTTACGCAAAATCAAAATTTCAAAAGATCATCTATGTGATGCTTGTCAAATGGGTAAACAAACATGAGTCTCTTTTAAATCTAAAAATGTCATCTCTACAACGAAACCACTTGAACTCCTCCATATGGACTTATTTGGACCATCTAGAATTAAAAGTCTAGGTGGAAATTATTATGGCTTCATTACAGTTGATGAGTACTCTAGATTTTGTTGGACGATATTCTTAGCAAACAAAAGTGAGACTTTCTATGCTTTTGAATTTTTTTCCAAATTATCTCAAAACAAGTTGAATACAAAAATTGTTACCATCCGAAGTGACCATGGAGGTGAATTCGAAAATCACCTTTTTAATGAATTTTGTGTAAGAAATGGCATTGATCATAATTTTTATGCTCCTAGAACACCTCAACAAAATGGAGTTGTTGAGCGTAAAAATCGTGTTCTATAAGAACTTGGGAGAATTATGATCAATTAACACGGTCTTCCAAAAAATTTTGGGCCGATGCCATTAATACGGCTTGTTATATGCTAAATAGGATCTTGATACGTCCTATGCTCAATAAAACACCATATGAACTTTTGAAAGGTAGAAAACCAAATATTTCTCATCTCTATGTCTTTGGTTGTAAATGTTTCGTATTAAATAATGGCAAAGAAAATCTTGGCAAATTTGACTCAAAAGCCGATGAAGGTATCTTTCTCGGATACTCTCAATCTAGCAAAGCATATAGGGTATTTAATAAAAGGTGAAAAATTGTGGAAGAATCCGTGCATGTTTCCTTTGATGAATCCTGTCCAAAAATGGTCGGAAAGGGTATTTCTTTTAATGGTGCAGGTGCTTCTTCAGAAAGGATACTCAATGATCAAGATGAAAAGAGTAATGAGCCCATAATTGAGAAAGAAAAAGGGGAGATAGATCATGTGACTAGCAAAGAAGAAGAAGAAACTCAACCAAAAATGAAATAAATCCTCCTTTTGAGTGGAAAGAAACCAAAGATCATCCCATTGACAACATTCTTGTAGACATATCAAAGGGAGTAACTACATGGTCTAAGATAAGTAACTTTTGTTATCATTTTGCATTCATCTCTCAAATTGAGCCTAAAAACCCTAAAGAAGCTTTATTCGATGAACATTGGTTTTTGGAAATGCAAGAAGAATTAAACCAATTCAAGAGAAATGAGGTTTGGGACCTTGTCCCCCCTCCGCGAGACCATCGTATAATTGGTACTAAGTGGGTATTTAGGAACAAAATTGACGAAAACATAATCATAACTCGCAACAAGGTGTGTCTTGTTGCTCAAGGGTATAACCAAGAGGAAGGCATCGAGTATGAGGAAACTTATGCTCCGATTACCCGACTCGAGGCTATACGCTTGTTATTAGCTTATGCATGCTCATAAAACTTTAAGCTATTTCAAATGGATGTTAAGAGTGCATTCTTAAATGGTTATATTAATGAAGAAGTCTATGTATCTCAACCTCCCAAATTTGAAAATCACGAGTTTCCTAAACATGTTTATAAACTTAAACGTGCTTTATACGGTCTTAAGCAAGCCCCTAGGGCTTGGTATGATCGGCTTAGCAAGTTCTTACTAGAAAAGGGATTCTCTAGAGGGAAGGTTGATACAACCCTCTTCATTAAGCGCCAAGGAAATCACTTCATCTTGGTGAAAATTTATGTAGATGATATCATTTTTGGGTCTACTAACATCACCTTGGTCAAGGAATTTTCTAAAGTGATGCAGGGTGAATTTAAGATGAGTATGATGGGGGAGTTAAACTACCTAGGTCTTCAAATCAAACAACTCGAGGAAGGAACTTTTGTTAGCCAAACGAAATATTGCTATGAGTTTCTCAAGCGCTTCAATATGGCAAACTCAAAAGTTATTGACACTCCAATGCCTACTGCGGTTAGCCTAGATCGGGATGAACATGGTAAGTCGGTTGATGTAAAAAGGGAACTCGGTGTCCTTGATATTTCAGATAGATCGCAACTCCAATGAGTTGTATTCCCTTTATTTATCTTTGTGTCTCTATGATTCGTGAATATCATCTTGGGCTGGAGACATGTGAGGGCATCATGTCATTCAAATACGTTCGGTAATATCCTTCCTACTATTTCTCATTAGTGATCATTTTACTTAAATGTTGGTGCTATAAAATTATTAAATGCTTTGTGTGTTATTGCTTCTGTGCATGCATACTTGTTTATTGTGTTCAATTAATGTCTAAAAAACCTACATGCCATGAAATACAAGAAATTTCAAAATTTTACATACATGAGCCGACCTATAACTCTGAGCGATTGGCGCACTATTGATTGAAAAATGTATTTAGGCTTATTTTACTGGAATGCGTCGACGCATCCCTGCATAGGTCGATGCGTCGCTGTTTGGTAGCCCATTATATCTTAGTTTGTATTGTGTGGTTCCATTTGCATGCATCCATTTGCTGTGTTGTTGTTCCCTCTTGCTAGCATTCATCCGGCCTCCCTCTCCATCTCAAAACCCTAAAAACCCATTGTGTCATTTCAACTACAAATATCTCCAAACCTTCATCCATGGCTTCTAGGGAAACAAAGAAAATAAGTATCAGAGGTAGCTCTTAAAATCAAACTTGGGTTACTCCTCTATCACTTCTTCCTCCTGATCTCACTGAAAAGTATGATGAGAAGTTTGCTAGAAGGAGGTTGGTTAGGCAATTCTGTGCCTTCCGTACCACTCTCAAACTCCTGCATATCTCAGATGTGGTGGAATTGTTGGATAATCAAAAGGTGTATCCATTCCTTGAGTTGGATGAAGACTACAACGAGGTACTCATAAAGGTATTCTATGCGGGTATACAAGGTAAATTCTCTGATCACCAATTTCATACAGAATTGCAAATAAGGTTGTCAAGGTAGATGATGAAATTTGGAAAAATTTTGAGTTGTTCCCTGTTGACACTGATGCTGTTAAAATCACCGACACTAAGCTTCCTGCAGACTATGACTTCAAACATTCCTTGAACTCCATGTTAAAACGACCATATCCTGAGAGTTTTGTGCAAAGTAGTGCTTTTCCAAAAACTGTCACAACATGTCAATTGCTTCCTCTAGCTCGAATTATGCAATGGATTATGTCAAGGATAATTCGCCACAAAAAGGGTGGGTTATCCCGTATTGATCAACCTGAGGTTATGTTAATTTGGGCTATTCTAAACAAAATTAAGATTAATTGGCCGTATTACATCACTAGCCGGTTATTTGCATTGAGGGATTCCCCTAGAGGATCTGCTTTGGGGTATCCATCGTTCATTCATGGAATTCTAAGTCAAGCAAACCTTAATCTTACTGGTATTTCACCTACACCTATCCTGCCGGATTCAGATTTTACCTCCAAAACTCTCGCACTTATGGGTCATCAATGGAATCCCCAGCTTGGTAAGTACAAGTACTTTGTGAAATCAAACTCAGTAATGCTTCGAAATGAAGATGTTGAACAAGATGATGAAATGGAAGATGCTGAGGGCGGTGAAGTTGGTACTGAGAATCAAGAAAGTACAGAAGAGGATGAAGAAAATTATGAAGGCAATGATGACCATGAGCCTCATAGATCCTATTACGAGGTGATGCACAAACTTGAGGAAATGCACGTCCACCATCATGAAGACATGGTATTAGCAAATGGACGAATTAACAATCTTGTTGGAATAGTCAACCTTCAAAACATTCAGTTTAAGGATTATGCTAGCCTCCAAGACCGCCGATATAACATTCTTCATGAAATGATGGAAACATAAAACACAAACTTGGCAAACTTTCAGTCGGCTTTCATTGCTCGCTTTCCATTAAACCAACCTGTTGAACCATAACAAGACAATGAGGAACAACAACATTAGTTAATGCTTGGCACCTTATTTCTTGCTTGTTATGCTTGTATTACTATGGTTTTATATTAAACTGTTTTACTTCCCGTACTACTTTGTGTTTTATTTTGGGTTTGTAACAATGAACATCGTATTGTATTACTTTATTGTTTATTGCATCTATTTTCGTTTTCACTTGCTTCATATTGTGCGTATGTTAGTTTGTGTTCTTTTTGAAAAGTTGCAAAATATTGGTCATTCTATTTTTTTTGGTTATCTTAATCCATGTCCTTGTTTCTTTTTGATGTTGTCAAAGGGGGAGAAGGAAAGGAATACACAACAGAAATATGCAATATCCCAGGGGGAGGATGATTGGATGATTCGTAACCATTGAGACAATTCATATTTGCGGTTTTTGCCATCATCAAAAAGGGGGAGTATGTGAGGGAAAAAGTGAAAGAACTGAGTTTTAATGCTTGTCAAAAACCTATCTGTGCAAATATGTCATGCTTCAAATAGGTGCAAGTGAGAAACATAAAAAACAAGCATTTTTCTCAAAACATACTGCATGAGTCGGCTCAAGGAACCTTAGGTCGGCTCATAAGAAGAAGATTTTGGCTTGGCAACATCCGGGAAGGCGCACGCCTTCTCTATGCATCGATGCATAGTTCTGGAAAAACATGATTCAGCGCATCAGGCAATGAGTCGGCGCATGACTGAAGGAATTTCAATCTCTCTCGCTCAGGAAGACGCACGCCTTATGTACACCCTGCATGAGCCGATGCATCGCTATATTGTCTCATTTTTCTGCTATGTTGTTACATCATGGGAATCACTTATATATATTGTTTGGCCTCTATTTTATAAAACAACAAGAAAAAGTGAAAGATAGACACAAGAGCTCTCTTCATCTTCAACCTCTCATCAACCATCAACAAATACACACAATCATTTTTGTTGATCAAGTTTTTGGGATTGTGTTGATAACCTCCGAATTGAAAGTGCAATTTCAGATTTGGGTAGAGATCTTTGTGGGTTTTTTATTGAATAAAACCATTGGGTTTTTGTCCTCCAAAATTGGGGGGTTTTATCACAAGTCTTTGCTTCATTGAATTCAGCCGAGCTAAGGGATTGGAAGACCGTGGGGTTTTCAATCGGGTAGCGGTAACCGGAGGATTGTGAAGAAGGATTTGGGGCCAATTTCTTGGGTTCAAAATCATTCAAGGTAGAAGGAGATTTTGTTCAAGATTTGGCATACTTGATTCATCTAGAATCAAGGGAAGAGGAGTGCAACATATAAGATTCATCAAGTGACTTTGAATTATGGTGATTGTATCTTCTCTTACAAACTTTGCAAAATTAATTTCATAATCCTAATTCTAGATTCTAGAATTGGGGGCAGAGTAGCCCACGCGAGGACGACAGGGTAAACTGCCTAAACAAATATTGTGTCCATTTTAGTTTTCTGCATTTTATTTCTATTTGCTTGAATTTGTGAGTTATCAATTTTTATCATTCATACAAAATAATTGTAGTGACAAACTAAAATTTACAACTCATATAACATTCATTTGAATCGCTATAATCACTACAATTTGAGTATAACCAAACCTTGTGTAGTACGTACACCAAGTGTTTGGTGAATTTACAACTCAAAAGTTTTCTTTATCTTCTCCGCAACTAATTGGTAATAACTTACACCTTGTTAAAACTTTCTAAAGCGATTCATGATATTCAATTTTAGTTGTGATTTTATTCTCATCATTTTTATCAAATTGGTTCGCATATCCGATCTTTCCAATACGTAAAGTTTAGACGATCAGATTCAGGGCTGTCGCTCTCTGATAAAAACAATTTTATAAAAAGCACAAAATTTTAAAATGTATCTATTCAATCCCCCTTCTAGATCCGTCACATTGTCTAACAGTTGAGTCTGGTCATCCTGAAGGCTGGGGCAGAGTGGTGGATCTCCCCACATATAAAGATAAGAAAGGTTTAGGCTTCGTGGCTGTCGAAGCGCACCAACTGCTGTTCTGCTCAAGATTCAAGGTATTCCTCCTCTGATTCAGTTTGTCAGTGGTGGTATCATCCATGAGGAATCTCATGCTGTGAGCTAGGAAGGGGGTAGTGATTGTGAAATGGACAAATGGATTCATCCTATTGTTCCGGGTCAAGAGCCTGCCAATTGGTTTGCCAAAGATGTCATTGAAGTCACCCGCTATGAAGAGTAATTTTATTTTATTTTTATTATGCAATAAATCCTACATTCTGTCTAAGACATAATGATCATGCTGTACGGTCACAATGTTTTTCTTTTCAAAATTATCATCAATAAAGGACGTCTTTTTTCATTCAAATATTTCACTCCTTGTCTTTCTTTTTTCTTTTTCAAATTTTTTGGCAATGTGTTTTTAGTTTTCTTTTTTAATCTAAACTAAAATAAAAACACAATCATAATCATGCAGATATTGTCCCCTATTAATCCCAGATTTTGTCGATAACAATTCTGTTATAACTCATTATGACTTTGAAAATCCAATCTATCAAGCTGATGAAGAAGTTGAAGAAGATTGTGAACTTCCCGAAGATCTAGCCAGATTGTTGAGGCAAGAGGAAAATTTCATTTTTCCGCACCAATAGATTATTGAAGTAACTTAGGTACTGAAGGGGTCTGAAGAGAAGTCAATACTAGGGCAGCGTTAGAAGACAGTGTCAAGAGAAGATTAGTTGAGATGCTCTGTGAGTATATGAACATCTTTCCTTGGTCTTATGAGGATATGCCTGGGCTGGATATAAACATTGTTATGCATAAACTGCCTCTCAAAGCGGATTGTCCTCTTGTTAAATAAAAGCTTCGAAGAACTCATCCTGAGATGTCTAAGAAGATCAAAAAGGAGGTCCAGAATCAGTTTGATATGGGTTTCTTGAAAGTTATCTCTTATCCGCCGTGGATTGCTAATACTGTACCAGTGCTAAGAAGGATGTTAAAGTCAGAATGTGTGTGGATTATAGGGACTCGAACAGAGCAACCCCTAATGATGATTTTCCACTCCCTCATATTGATATTCTTGTTGACAATAATGCTCAAGCTAAAGTGTTTTCCATCATGGACTATTTTTTTGTCCATAATCAGATTAAGATGGCGCCGAAAGACATGGAGAAAACTACTTTAATTACACCTTGGGGAATATTTTGTTACAAAGTAATGCCCATTAGTTTGAAGAATGCATGGGCAACGTATCAACGTGCAATGGTCACTCTCTTTCATGACATGATCCATAAAGAAATTGAAGTTTATGTTGATGATATGATTGCCAAATCCCAGATAGAAGAGGAGCATTTTATCCACTTGCTGAAATTGTTTGAAAGTTTGAGGAAATTTAGCCTGAGGCTGAACCCTAATAATTGCACCTTTGGGGTGAGATCAGGGAAGTTATTGGGCTTCATTGTAAGAGATAGAGGAATTGGGGTTGATCCTGCCAAAATAAAAGTAATACAAGAAATGCATGAGCCAAGAATAGAAAAAGAGGTTTGTGGTTTTCTTGGGAGGTTGAACTACATTACTAGATTCATATCTCATCTTACAACCATGTGTGAACCAATATTCAAGTTATTGAAAGAAGATCAAGTGGCCATGTGGAATGACAATTGCCAAGCAACATTTGATAAAATAAAAGAGTATATGCAGGAACCTCCGATTCTTTTACCCCTTGTGGAAGGAAGACCCTTGATAATGTATCTATCTGTGTTTGAAAATTCTATGGGTTGTGTACTCGATCAACATGACGAGATGGGTAGGAAAGAACATGCTATTTACTACCCGAGCAAGAACTTTACTAATTGTGAGTCGAGGTACTCATTGTTGGAAAAGACTTGTTGTGTACTCGCGTGGGAAGCTGTTGTACCCCAAAATTTACCCTATCAGTTATCAAGAATTTTCTCACAAGATTTCTATTGGGTCAAGATTGCACAAGGTTTGATCAGCTCAAGATACTTCCTTAACACTGATGACTAAAAAACTAGAGTTTGAATTTGCACAAGTACAATTGGATTTTTAATGCTCCATGTAGTTTCCATGGATCATATTTGGCTCTCAAGCATCAAATCGAGGAAGAGAAAATTCTCCTTGATTCAAAAGCTTCGATTGGGCATTTGGCCTCCTTTGATGCAACCTTGATTCACAAGCTTTAATTGGGCATGTGGCCTCCTTCGACCAAGTTTAAACCACAAGCGTCGATTGGGCATTTGGGCCTCCTTCGATGCAAGCTTTGGCTCAGAGGCTTCGCTTGAGAATTTGGGCCTCCTTCGATTAAGCAATTATCTCCTTCATAGCCTACTTCAATTTAGAAGGAAGTGGCCTCCTGCAGGCTTCCTTCAATTCAGAAGACAATGGCCTCCTGCAGGCTTCTTTCGATTCAAAAGGAAATGGCCTCCTGTTGGTTTGCTTTGATTCAGAAGACAATGGCCTCCTGCAGGTCTCCTTCGATTCAGAAGACAATGGCCTCCTGTAGGTCTCCTTCGATTCAAAAGGCAATGACCTCCTATTGGTTTGCTTTGATTCACAAAGTAGTGGCCTCCTGCATCAAGCTTCGATTGGATAAATGGCTATCTTGCTACAATGCTTGACTGGACAAATAGCTACCTTCACACAAAGCTTCGATTAGATAAATGGTTATCTTCACACAGAGCTTTGATTGGAGTATTGGTTTCCTTCAAAGCAACATGCATCAAATCCAACTCTAAATCCTTCGAGCAAGCTTGTTTGGAGAACATTGATCAAATCTCATAGCCTTATCCTCCAAATCTCACTTGTCATGCTATGTTGCTTCCAAATCTTTACATAATCATAGGTTTACACAAATTTGTGATACATTATACAAATGTTTGAAGCTCTATCCATTGGATTATACCATATTTGGATGAAATGGCAAAAAGCTACGTATCCTTTTTTCAAAAGATTACTTTATTAAAAAATTTAGTTGTTTTTGAGCTCCCAACCTGATTTTTATCTGAACACAAGCAATGCCAAAAGCATAAGTCCAATCTCCTGCCCCCAACAAACATCAAGCCCCCACTTGTACTTGAACTTGGGAACCATTAAAAATAAAAAAAACTTGATTCTTTCATTTTTAACCAAACCATGGTTTGTCATTTTACAAACCTGATTACTCTAACATCTCTGATCTTTTCTCTATAAATAGAGAAAACATTTGCAAGCTAAAACGGACTTTGGGGTGGTGTGGAAAAAATATTCGAACACTCTAAAACTCTCAAACTCTCAAACACTTAACACACTCTCAAACCCGGAATCAAAGGATCACAACTTTGTTTCTGTCCTTCGAATCCAGAACCAGAGAAACACAAATCTACTCTTCCTGGCTTTCGAATCCAGTCAAAGAAACACAACACTTGTTTCTTTCACGTCGAATCTAAGAGCACCCAGGGCAGAAAATCAAGTCCAAAACCCACATTCCAACTTCAAGCAAGATAAGTCCTCTTAACCTTAAACCTTCCGTTTCAAGCATAACATATAAATAACCATTTCCTTTCGTTTCAAACATCATTATTACCCTTTGGTTTGTTTTCGTTTCAACCTCTCCTGTTTGTTTTCATTTCTAATCTTTTGATTTTTTTCTTTGTTTGTCAAACATATTTTAAGAAATAACCTGACCATGAAATAATATTAGCATGGCTTCAACCCATGCTTCTATTTAATCCCAAACGAAAGAAAACAGGAAGAAGGTTATGTGAATCGAAGCCTTAGGCTTCACCCCATGCTGCTATCTAACCCCAAATGAAAGGAAACGAAAACAACAGTGTGTGAATTGAAGGATGCAGGTTTCGATACACACTGGTTGCAGGCCCAAGAAAAAGGAAGCAGCAAGAAGGGTGAATCAAAGGGTGCATGCTCACACTGACTTCCAGGCTAAATCGAAAGAAGCAAGAAATGGTTGAATCGAAGGGAGCATAACGCCTGGATCGAAGAAATTATTTTCCCCTCTTTTATTTTGTTTTGTTTTTATATTTTCTTGCTATTAAATATGGTTGTAATAGCGTAGGACATTTATTTTCTGCAATTTACCGCTTTATATAAAATGCTAGTAATTAGGGTATGTATGGAAAGATAAAACCAATACTTAGACCAACCTAATTCAAGATAAATCAAGCATGCAATCAAACACACTATTCACACATGCACCTCTAGGGTAGTCTCACTTGTTGCCTCGGAAAATTGTCATGTCCCTCGAATATGGGCATTTTAGCATAGACCCTCGATAAAAGATTATAGTCCCTCGATGTTGCCTTTGATAAACGATCTAGTCCCTATATGAAAATTGCTAAAACGTGTCATAGGTTGCCTTCTATGACTATACAATTGACCCACACTCGTCCCTTAACATCCAATGATGGGGCTTCTTACCAAATCAATGGTAAGATAACAACATCTAAAGGAGGAGGAAAAGAACAAAGACCTTTTGAGTAGGTAGGACGCTCGTAGTTGCTTGCTTTCTCACAAATAAAAAACCATTTTCACACCAACACTTTCAATTGAAATATTTTTAAAAGTCAAAACACTTTGTACGCATTCTTATAGAGATGAAAATCATTACAAAGGCGCTTTTCGAAATCACTTTCAAAACATCTTCAAAACACAAACATCTCTTTGAACTATTTTCAAAACCAACAGTTTCTACGCATTCTTATAGAGACGAGAATCATTACAAAGTTTGCCGCAACAAAGGCATTTGCAAAATATTTTCAAACTTACACCCACCACAAAGCACATTTTCAAACAAAGCAAGTGATCTAGCAAGCAACTAAGAGCCCGTAGATAACTACAGATGAAAAGGGTGCTAACACTTTTTCTTTTCATAACCTACCCCCCGAACTCAAGAAAACATCTCAAAGGTCTTTCCTGTTCTTTTCACCCTTTCATTATTGGATAAAAGAAAAGTCGGTGGCGACTCTTGTTATCCGTAACAATTACGATAAAACGCAAAACAACCAAGTCAGTTCTCCCACCGTATTATAAAACTAGCGACTCTAATGGGGATTTTACTTAAAAGTGGGGTTACCTTAGGGCTAAATCACCTTTACTTTCTTTGCTTGTTTGACTTGCTTGATTTACATTATGGTTCCTTGTTTGGGCTTTTTTTGATCCTACACCCTCATCTGGGGCACCTTTTTGGTAAGTAGCAATAGATTATGGAAATTGTACGGCGTAGACCGATACGGTTGAAACAATGGCTATGTTAGTGTGACGCATTTGTTGGTACCAGTATCCCTTGTGTTGAATCAAGAAGAATACGGGGCCGCTGAGCGGTGTCATAAAGCACTAACTGACCTTATAACCTTAATTGAACAACTTGGCCATTAGGAAGGAGTGAGATAGCCGACTTTGGTGTAAAGATGAATATTGGTTGATACTCGATGCTACACTCATTGAGATTGGACTTTTGGGATATCTTGGCCGCAAGAAAAGATTGATTGTGCTAAGACAATACCTAAAAGAAAGGTCAGTGATATTGAGATCCCCTAGAACCCAGTTACTTTCTAGGACAGGTTGATCCAACTAAACTTTAAGAGTGTACTTACCTACAAACCCCATTGCAAGCTTAAACCTAAGGACTTGTCTGCTTTGTGTGTATATGACTATTTGTACATAACAACTTGTTTGCTTTGCATACTTGTACATAACATCATCATACCATAGCATTTTCAATAACCATTTCAAGGATCTCAAGGGTCTGTGATGCATGTTTATGTTGAATCAGATGTCCATCAAGGGGTAAGAGGATTTATTCTCCTCTAACTAAACACCGTCAACTTGAGTCAAGGGCTATGACCCACTTGAGATGGTGAGCTTGATTCTGTGGAAGGACATCCAATGATACAAAGTTCTTCACTCAAATATGTGATCAAATTTCAACTTCTAACATCTTCTTGTGTTTACCTTGCGAGATCCTTGATAACATTGCATCCACATATCGTGCATGTCATTATAATAGGTTCTCCCCACACAGGTTTTCTCATCTACTTACTGTTTATTTCAGTAGAGATGGCTCTAGAGCAAACAAATAAAGATCTCCAAGCTCAAAACGCTCAGTTCCAACAAATGCTCATGAATTTAGCCAAGGGGCAGGAAGATTTGAAAACACTCTTCACCAAAGAAAGCAAGAAGAAGACCAAGAAGAAGGCTGTCACCCTCAAAATAGGAAGAAAGTTCAAGGGGCCTGCCCAAATAGCTCAAAAGGAAGATGCTTCTTCTGAAGAAGACAATCAAGAAGAGGAAGCTAGAAGCACTAGAGCTAACCAAGCTACTGATGACAAAGACTATTATGAGGAGCAGTATCCACCAGCGGATGAAAAATAGAAACAACTTGAAGACATACTAAAGGCTGTGGAGATCCAAGTTGTGCCTGGCTTGGACTTTGGAGACTTGGGTTTGGTTCCTGGGGTGGTCATTCCCTACAATTCAAGATCCCTACTTTTTCCAAGTATGACGGGGTCTCCTATCCGAAGCTTAATCTAAGATCATATGTCCACAAGATTCAGCTACACACAACTGATCATAAGCTCTGAGTCTATTTCTTCCAAGAGAGTCTAGCTGGGACTCAACTTGAATGGTTCTATCAATTAGAAGGTTCTCGCATCCACACCTGGGAGGATCTAGCTGCTGCTTTCTACAATTGCAGAATATGACCATGGGTTCCAATGAGGGCTTCAAAGCATATGCCCAAAAGTGGAGAGACCTGGTTGGCAGGGTACAGCCGCCCTTAACTGACAGGGAGCTGATTGATATCTTTATGGGAACTTTGACAAGACCTTTCTTCAATCACCTAATCGGAAGCTCCTTGGTCGGGTTCACCGAGCTTTTTTTAACTAGGGAACGAGTTAAAAATGGAATCAGAAGTAGAAAGATCCAAGGAGCTACATCCTTCGATACTTAGAAGAAACCATACAATAGGAAGAAAGAGTCCAATATTATGTACGTCTAAAATGGTCGTAACAAGAGTAACCACAACCAGTATATGGGGGCAGTCCCGATCTCTAGTCCTGCATCGACGCGACAACAACAATGGGGAAATCAGTGAAGGCAAGATGAGCTCAAGAGACAGTTTACCAACATCAACATGCCTCTGTCTCAAGCATTGAAACACATGTTGAGAATGGATCTGATTACGTTAATAGGACCTCATCCAAACCCCAAAATTTCTTCTCCTAACTACAATCTTGATGCAATGTGCGCCTATCATTACGACAGTCCTGGGCATGATACTAACGATTGTTGGGCGTTGAAATACAAGATTCAAAACATGATTGACCCCAAGGATATTGAGTTCAACCATCCAGAGACTCCAAACGTGATCACTGCTCCCATGCCAAATCACTGAGAGCGTCCATTTCATTTTGATTGTAATCTCTTTTGTTGTTCAAACACTTATCTATTAATTTTAAAACTTTGTTTCATTAATGAATTGCATATGTTTTTCTTGAATTAATCCATTCGTATTCACTATATTTAAATTATGCTTTTTACTCCCTTTTCGTGATATTCAACTCTCGTTAAAAGTTGCAAGCCTTTAAAGGGAGGATGACGAAAACAATACCTTAATCTCATACAATATGCTTTTAGACTGGCCTTGTTGATGATGTATAGGTGTTGTTTCATCCCTAAACATTGTAGTTATAAGGAAGATAATCCCTAGTCAACCCCTTTGAGCCAAAGAAGTAGGAGTTTTTTTTCCACACAAATTGGAACCTTTAATCAAAACCTGGGGAAGGGTAGTCTCTTAGTTAATTCAAATGCGCGTCCAATCGTAAGCTTTCACTTCATACACAATGAATGACATCAAGAACATCCTTCTGAATCAAAAGACGGTGATGGTTCCCTATCAAATAGGCAGTCATTATTTCTCAAAAGAGAAAAGCCCACTAAGTCAAAACCTACGAAGGAGACTTAAGAAAAACTGGGGCATCTCGTTGACTATAATCTCAAAACAGTAAGACAAGAATTAGGTATAATAAATTAAAAAGAGGTCACTATAAATCCTCGACAACATGTAAAATATTGCAAAAATGACTGCCTTCACAAATAAACTCCCAAGTTTCTAAACCATCACCAAAACGTCATTCCAGACTCAATTGGAATTTTAACGCACAATTAACTGAGCTTAAGACTGGAGAATATCATGAAGAACGGGTTGGTTACAAATACACTTTGAGCCTTATCTTTTGTTTCTTAAAACCGTGAACCAGACCACACTACAACCCTTCAAAAGTCTTAATTGAAGCATGGGTTAGTTCGAAAGCATACTGTTACAAAAGGTATCCTGACTCCTGTAAGGCTTTACTGTAAATCTTGAGTTGAATTCATATTCTTATAAAACTTTTTTATCTGCTAAAATGCATTTTCAAAACTTCAAGACAAACATAAACTTTGCATTATTTTGAATACCACTGTTTGCATATAGCTATTTGTTTGACAATAGAGAAATTCGCATGACGAACATCCAATGAACGAAAATTATCTCAAGAAACAAGAATCACTTCAGATGGGAAGACACTTCCAATGACAAATCTCCTATAAGCAAGGGGGCATAACATGTCACTCATCTGTAGCAGTCAAGTCGAGATTCCAAGAAATCTCTCAAGAAGTGATGAATAACCAGGGGCATGTCTGCATCTCCATAACTTGGGGAATTGAGTATGAATTATAGTAAAGGGTCACATAAAACCAAGAAAACATTTTCTGGCAGTACTACAACACTTACTACTAGGGGCAGTGATAAATCTCCCACAAAGTCCTTTTCATAGGGTGATCCCCAGTCAAGTCCCACAAAGTCATTTCTATAAGTTTATCCCCGCAGAATAATCTTCACAAATTGGGGTACAAACCCAACAAGGCCAAACTCATGGATTCCCCACAAAGTTGGAGCCATGAAATCCCCAGGAAGAGTTTCAATCTCCGAAAGGTCCTCTCCCCAGCTGAGTTGGTCTCGAGAAGAATCTTCAAGGAGTTCTGCCAAAGGAAAACACCTCCCCAACAGTTCATTCAGTATTCTCTTCAATAGGGTTCATTTCCCTAACAAACTACAGATTCCCCATCTTGAATTTTCCTCCCAGACTGTCAAAAATTAAGGGACCGTAATCCCTAATCCCCAGTGAAGTCGTCAACAAAGCTCCTCTTCCCCAGTAGGGTTTACCACTATCACCAGTGAGTTACTGCAAAGCCTAGAAGTCAACCAGGTAACAATTAACTTCTTTATCCCCAACAAGTTGTTAACTTCCATTCTCTTCACTCAAGAGATAACTCCCCACTAGAGTAATGGACGACTAGAACTCCTGAAATTTTTCCATCAAGTAGAAATCAACACTCTCCATAGAGTTTTCCTCAAGAAAAGTCAATATTTCCCAACGGAGTTCTACTCAAGCAACAAAATTGGAATCCCCTGCGGAAACATTCTAAGACAAGGTCTGAAGATGTACATACTCTTCATCCCCAATAGCAGTCTATGATTTAATTTCCCAAGGCTCACCAGCATTTGTCAAGGGTTTATCTTTCCAGACAAAGATACACTTCAACAACATTTCACACGTCATAGCATATACATACGAAATGCATATAGCACAATCTCATTTATTTTGAGAACACCATGCATTTAATACACCATGACATTGCATACAACCAACGCTTTACCTTTTCAGGAAAAGATAAATCAACAGATAGCTATCATCAACAATTTTCAACAGGTCCAAGTTTAGTTTCTGAAGCAAAATAGAGCAACTACCTACGTGACCAGATGCAGCTTTACACGGGATCATCTTGAAGCAATATTACATGGATTCCTTACCATCATAAAGAAATCTTACACGGGTTCCTTCTAACTTCCAAATGAAGCTTTACACGAGCTCATAATGAAGTAATCTTACATGGATTCCTTCCCATCCTGAAGCGACCCTACTCAGGTTCCTTCTCATAGACTTCCAAACGCAGCTTTACATGGGCTCATCTTGAAGCAATCTTACATGGATTCCTTCCCGTCATAAAGAAATCTTACACAAATTCCTTCTGACTTCCAAACGTAGCTTTACATGAGCTCATCATGAAGCAATCTTACATGGATTCCTTCCCATCCTAAAACAACCCTACCCAGGTTCCTTCTCATAGACTTCCAAATACATCTTTACACGAGCTCATCATGAAGCAATCTTACATGGATTCCTTCCCATCCTAAAGAAACCCTACCCAAGTTCCTTCTCATAGACTTCTAAACGCAGCTTTACACGGGCTCATCTTGAAGCAATCTTACATGGATTCCTTCCCGTCATAAAGAAATCTTACACGGATTCCTTCTGACTTCCAAATGCAGGTTTACACGAGCTCATCATGAAGCAATCTTACATGGATTCCTTCCCATCCTAAAGCAACCCTACCCAGGTTCCTTCTCATAGACTTCCAAACGCAACTTTACACGGGTTCATCTTGAAGAAATCTTACATGGATTCCCTCCCGTCATGAAGCAATCTTACACGAGTTCCTTCTTACTTCCAAACTCAGCTTTACACGGGTTCATCATGAAGAAATCTTAGATGGATTCTTTCCCATCATGAAGCAACCCTACCCAGGTTCATTCTCATGAATTCCCAGATGAAGTTTTACACGGACTCATCCTGAAGCAACCCTACCCAGGTTCCTTCTCATAAATTTCCAGATGAATTTTTACACTGACTCATCCTGAAGCAACTCTACCCAGGTTCCTTCTCATGAATCTCCAGATGAGGTTTTATATGAACTCATCCTGAAGCAACCCTACCCAGGTTCCTTCTCATGAATTTCGAGATGAAGTTTTACATGGACTCATCCTAGAGCATCCTTACCCAGTTTCCTTCTCATGAATTTCCAGATGCAGTTTCACACGGACTCATCCTGAAGCAACCCTACTCAGGTTCATTCTCATGAATTTCCAGATACAACTTCCTTTTCATATACCTCTAGACACAGTTTCGCACAGATTCATCCTGAATAAATCTTACACAGATTCCTTCTCTAGATACAGTTTCATACAGACTTATCTTGAAGCAACCCTACCCAGGTTCCTTCTCATGAATTTCCAAACACGACTCAACACGGGTCCATTCCAGCATGGCATTCAGGATTAAATCGACCAAGGATTTATTTTGACACTTCTCCCAGTTACAGTCAAGCTTAGACTTGTTTTAATTTCTATCAAAATCACCTTTGGATGGCATCTATAAGCCCATCTCTAACAAATCTCCCTCATCTCTCCAAATGGCATCTTTAAGCCTATCCCCTACACAATCAACTAACACGTAGTCGAGTGCAAATTTCTGGGCACTCTAGTGTTCAATCATCTTCTACCTTCAAGCTACAAACGACAACATGCCATACTCGCTTTTTAGGTTTAAGAAGATTGAACAGGGGCATCTGTTGTACCCTAAAATTTGCCCTCTCATTTCTCAAGAATTTTCTGACAAGATTTCTATTGGGTCAAGATTGCACAAGGTTTGATCAGCTCAAGATACTTCCTCACTGATGACTAAAAAACTAGAGTTTGAATTTGCACAATTACAATTGGATTTTTAATGCTCCATGTAGTTTCCATGGATCATATTGGGCTCTCAAGCATCAAATCAAAGAAGAGCAAATTTGCCTTGATTCATAAGCTTCGATTGGGCATTTGTCCTCCTTTGATGCAACCTTGATTCACAAGTTTCAATTGGGCATGTGGCCTCCTTCGACCAAGTTTAAACCACAAGCGACGATTTGGAATTTGGTCCTCCTTCGATGCAAGCTTTGGCTCAGAGGCTTCGTTTAAGTATTTAGGGCTCCTTCGGTTAAGCAATGATCTCCTTCATAACCTACTTTAATTTAGAAGGCAGTGGCCTCCTGTAGGCTTCCTTCAATTCAGAAGGCAATGGCCTCCTGTAGGTTTCCTTCGATTAAGAAGGCAATGGCTTCTTGTTGGTTTGCTTTGATTCAGAAGACAATGGCCTCCTGCAGGTCTCCTTCGATTCATAAGATAAAGGCCTCTTGTATGTCTCCTTCGATTCAGAAGGCAATGGCCTCCTGTTGGTTTGCTTTGATTCACAAAGAAGTGGCCTCATGTATCAAGCTTCGATTGGATAAATGGATATCCTGATACCAAGCTTCGATTGGACAAATGGCTACCTTCATACAAAGCTTCGATTAGACAAATGGTTATCTTCACACAAAGCTTCGATTGGAGTATTAGTTTCCTTCGAAGGAGCATGCTTCGAATCCAACTCTAAATCCTTCAAGCAAGCTTGTTTGAAGAACATTGATCAAATCTTATAGCCTTATCCTCCAAATCTCACTTGTCATGCTATGTTGCTTCCAGATCTTTACATAATCAGAGGTTTACACAAATTTGTGATACATTATACAAAGGTTTGAAGCCTTATCCATTGGATTATACCATTTTTGGATGAAATGGCAAAAAGCTACGTATCCTTTTTTCATAAAGATTACTTTATTCACAAAGTTAGTTTTTTTTAGCTCCCACCTTGATTTTTATCTGAACACAAGCAATGCCAAAAGCATAAGTCCAATCTCCTTCCCCCAACAAACATCAAGCCCCCACTTATACTTGAACTTGGGAACCATTGAGAAAAAAAAACTTGATTCTTTCATTTTTAACCAAACCATGGTTTATTATCTTACAAACCCGGTTACTCCAACATCTCTTATCTTTTCTCTATAAATAGAGAAAACATTTGCAAGCTAAAATGGACTTTGGGGTTGTGTGGAAAAAAACCTTCAAACACTCTTAAACTCTTAAACACTTAACACACTCTCAAACCCAGAATCAAAAGACCACACCTTTGTTTTTGTCCTTTGAATCCAGAACCAAAGAAACACAACTCTACTTTTCTTGGCTTTTGAATCCAGTCAATGAAACACAACACTTGTTTCTTTCCATTCGAATCCAAGAGCACCCAAGGCAGCAACTCAAGTCCAAAACCCACATTTCAGCTTCAAGCAAGGTAAGTCCTCTTAACCTTAAGCCTTTCGTTTCAAGCATAACATATAAATAACCATTTCCTTTCGTTTCAACCATCATTATTACCCTTTGGATTGTTTTTGTCTCCACCTTTCCTGTTTGTTTTCATTTCTAATATTTTGGTTTATTTTCTTTGTTTGTCAAACATATTTTAAGAACTAACCTGACCATAAAACAATATTAGCATGGCTTTAACCCATGCTGCTATTTAATCCCAAACGAAAGAAAACAGGAAGAAGTTTGTGTGAATTGAAGCCTTAGGCTTCACCACATGCTGCTATCTAACCCCAAATTAAAGGAAACAAAAACAAAGGTGTGTGAATCGAAGGATGCAGGCTTCAATACACTCTGGTTGCAGGCCCAAACAAAAGGAAGCAGCAAGAAGGGTGAATCGAAGTGTGCATGCTCACACTGACTTCTAGGCCCTATCGAAAGAAACAAGAAAGGGTTGTATCGAAAGGAGCCTATTACCTGGATCGAAGAACTTGATTTCCCCTCTTTTATTTTGTTTTGTTTTTATATTTATTTGCTATTCAATATGGTTGTAATAGCGTAGGACATTAATTTCCTGCAATATACCACTTTATATAAAATGCTAGTAATTAGGGTGTGTATGGAAAGATAAAACCAATAGTTAGACCACCCTAATTCAAGATAAATCAAGCATGCAATCAAACACACTATTCACACATGCACCTCTAGGATAATTTCACTTGTTGCCTTGGAAAATAGTCATGTCCCTCGAAAATGGGCATTTTAGTTAAGACCCTCGATAAAAGATCGTAGTCCCTCGATGTCCCTCGATGTTGCCATTGACAAACGATCTAGTCCCTATATGAAAATTGCTAAAACATCTCATAGGTTACCTTCTATGACTATACAATTGACCCACGCCCGTCCCTTCACATCCAACGATGGGGCTTCTTACCAAATAAATGGTGAGATAGCAACATCTAAAGGAGGAGGGAAAGAACAAAGACGTTTTGAGTAGGTAGGACGCTCGTAGTTGCTTGCTTTCTCACAACTAAAAAACCATTTTCACACCAACACTTTCAATTGAAATATTTTTAAAAGTCAAAACACTTTGTACGCATTCTTATAGAGATGAGAATCATTACAAAGGCGCTTTTCGAAATCACTTTCAAAACATCTTCAAAAACAAACATCTCTTTGAACTATTTTCAAAACCAACAGTTTGTACACATTCTTATAGAGACGAGAATCATTACAAAGTTCGCCGATACAAAGGCATTTGCAAAATATTTTCAAACTTACACCCACCACAAAGCACATTTTCAAACAAAGCAAGTGATCTAGCAAGCAACTAAGAGCCCGTAGATAACTACAGATGAAAAGGGTGCTAACACTTTTTCTTTTCATAACCTACCCCCCGAACTCAAGAAAACATCTCAAAGGTGTTTCCTGTTCTTTTCACCCTTTCCTTATTGGATAAAATAAAAGTCGGTGACGACTCTTGCTATCCGCACATATTGCGATCAAACACAAAATAACCAAGTCAGTTCTCCCACCGTATTACAACAGCAAAGCGTCTCAGACAATATATGCTGACTCACACTACCCTCTTGATATCCAAGATGGATCCAATCAAGTACATATTTGAAAATCCAGCTCTCACAGGAAGAGTATCCCGTTGGAAGATGATTTTAACCGAATATGATATCCAGTATACTACCTAAAAAGCTATTAAAGGTAGTGTATTAACAGATTATCTTGCTCACCAGCCCATGGAAGACGATTATCAATCGATGAAGTTTGAGTTTCCAGATGAGGACATTATGTACATATGGGATTGTAATATCCCTGGCCCAGAATAAGGACCCGAACCAGGACCGCGATGGACGACGGTGTTCAATGGTGCCACCAATGTATTGGGTAATGGTGTCGGTGCTAAAATTACTTCTCCTGAAGGTTTCCATACTCCTTTCACTGCTAGAATTTGCTTTGATTGCACTAATAACATGCTGCGTATGAAGCTTATATCTTTGGGTTAGAAGTTGTTATTGATTTTTGAATCAAGATCTTGGAAGTATATGGGGATTCTTCTCTTATGGCCAGTCAGATCAACCGAGATTGGGAGACTCTTCACCCAAATTTGATTCCGTATCAAGAGCATGCTATGAAATTGATCTCGTGCTTTGATGAGATTACTTTCAATCATATTCCAAGAGAAGAGAACAATTTGGCAGACGCTTTGGCTACTCTATCATCCATGTTTAAAGTCAAATGGGCAAATGAAGCCCCCTCTATCACCATATTGAGGTTGGATGAGCCAGTGTTCTGTTACGAACTAGAATAAGAGGTTGTTGATGAGAAACCTTGGTTTTATGATATCAAAAGATATCTTGAAACACAAGAATACCTAGAGGGTACATCTATCACGGATAAGAAGACTCTACAATAGTACTCAACTAAGTTTTTCCTCAATGGATTTGTTATGTACAAGAGAAACTATGACTCTGTTTTGCTCAGATGCATGGATAAACACAAAGCAAATAAGATCATAGAAGAAATTTATGAAGGTTCCTTCAGGACGCATTCTAGTGGGCATACTATGGACAAGAAAATCTTGAGAGCAGGTTATTATTGGTCTATAATGGAAAATGATTGTTACAATCACTCTAGAATCTATTACAAATGTCAGATTTATGCTGACAAAATGCATGTATCGCCTAATCTGTTGAATGTTTTGACTTCTCCCTTTCCCTTTTCAATGTGGGGCATCGATATGATTGGACGGATTGAAACGACTGCTTCCAACGGACATCGCTTTATTCCGATGGCAATTGATTACTTCACCAAGTAGACCGAGGCAGCATCTTATGTCAATGTCACGAAGAAAGTGGTTACTCGCTTCATCAAGCAGAATATTATTTGTCCTTACGGGATTCCCGAAAAGATCATTACTAACAAATAAGGACAAGAAGTGTACCAGCTAATGAATAAAGGAAGGTCTAATTTTGACTAGCACGAGATTATTAATAGAAGAGATGTTTTCTCAGAATAGAATCTAACATCCCTAGTGAAGGCGTACTCTTTCCCGAATAAAATCCCTGATATCCAGTAAAAGCATACTTCTGCTTAATCCCCACGGAAGTGTGCACCCCTGTTTAGGCAAAGTCTCAATCATTATAGGGTTTTGTATAATCTTTTTCCCAGTGTAGTCTATTCATTTCAGGACTTCTTGGAGAAATATTTTTATTTTACTGATTGGAGATTCTTGAAATACTCCCCTTGAAGTTGATATTCTGCTTCCCCAATGAGGTTGGCGGTCGTCTTCCCCATGAAGGGTATTCTCCTCCTCAGTGAAGGTCGCACCTTTTATATCCAGTGCGGTCTACCCATGTCAGAGTTTCTTGCGGAGATATCTATTTACCTATGGGAGATTCTGGTTTGTATCCCCATGAATATGGCGTTTATGCCCGGTGGAGTAATTTTTTCTCACCATTACAAATCCATATTTGTATGGATCTTGCAAAGATAGCTTCCCCAGTGTAGCTTGTAACACCCCAATTCTATCCAAAAATTAATATAAAAACCAGAGTTACAAAATTCTGACAACAAAATCAAGATGCTACACATTCATCATAAAACAACGAAATTCATTACAGATACATAACACATTAAACTGGAATAAACCAACAGCGACATGATTTAATCTTTAAAAAACCGACAACTTTCATAACTATGCAGCAGAGTCAAATATTCAACTTAAAAAAGATATCATCTTTGTCCAACTGAAACAACTTCAATAACAAGTATTTAACGAACAACAACTTAAAGTTCAATCAACTGAAATAATAACAATAAAATAGCAAGCGTTCATCCCCCTGAGTGTACGTATCAAAGCAATGACACCGACTCGAACTGCTGAAGGTAAATCGCCTTCACTCTGGGTTACCTGCATGTTACCAACATCGGGGTAACATTTAAACAGAAGGGGTGATATATCGAACAATATAATCAGATGTATGATAATATTACATTAGAATTAGTCTATGCCAAATCACCACTTCACAACTTTAAACAACGTCAATCACAACGAAAATATCAACGAAATATAATGAATAAATTACTAACACAACAACTCATCATGCAACGTGAAATGTAATTTGTTACTATGCACATGCATGTGGTACCAATGAGCAGAACTCCCAACTTAGAAATCTTGCCAATTAATAGAGGCATCAACAAGGCATAAGCCTTCGACTTAATATTTTGCCAATCCAGGCCAACATAATGAGCATCAGCTCCAACTTCATATGTGATATATGCGACAACATGATCAAATACAACATCAACAAGAATAACATAACAACATTGGCATAAGCCTATAACTTAATAATTTCCAATCAATAGAGGCAATACAACCAAAATTCATCACCTGCAACTTCAACATTAATAACAACAACACAACTTACACATGCCAATAATATTATTAACACGTTCCTACTAAGGTACTTTCACTAAATTATTGTGCCATAAGCCTCATCAATAGTTTTATGCTAACTTAGTGAAACTATTATTTTCCTTCTACTTAAATTACCTCTACTGCTAATATATTTCGGGTGCTAATGCTTCTATTATTTACTGCTAATTCTGCAACTAAAACTATACTAATTATTAATTCTGCAATTTAATAATTAACCTTGCTAAATATCTACTGCTATTACTTATGTTAATTTATAGTTTGATCACTTATGTTACTAATAGATAAACTCTACTATGATTCATTCTTTTTCCAAATCCTGCTACATACATTTACTGTAATAAAATACAAAGTAGCAGACACACACAGGAAACCACATAAATAATTAAATAAATTTTGGGCAATGGATTCATGCCCCTCGGCATGAGGTATCGTGCCCCTCGGTACAAAGGCATGGTGCCGGTCGACACCCTTCATCAACACGCACGTGCCGCTCGGCACATGTCCAATATTACAGTTGAATTCCTGCAACTTCGTCCAATTTTATTGCGATCGGTAATTCCTTTCCTACTCATAATCTCAGGCCAACTTAACAGTTATACCCACATCAATATATGATAATTCCAACACTCAATTCATCGACTGAATCGCTGCCATGTTAGCACAATTATCATAGAGGCCAAACAACAATTTATCCATACAACCACCACATACAGTAACAATTTCACACAACCCAATTCCCACGTAACATGCATCATAAACTCAACTTTAGAGTCAGAACCCCACCCTTACCTTGGATTGAAGGCTGCTCTACAATTTTCTGATCGAATCCCGTTTTTTCCTCTTTTCTTCTTTGCTTTGCAACTTCTACGTTCTTTTTATCTTCCAACCCTTATTCCTCTTCTTCTTAAAAAAACCTATTTTTCTATTATTACTAAACTTAATAATAATAGTATTATTTCTATTGGGCTCAATTAGCACACCCCCACTTTACTAAATACCACTATATAAAATATACCCACGCGAATATTCTATTAATTCCAACATCATTATTATTATTATTATTATTGATCAACTAATTAATTAATTAATAATAATCTAACAACTAATAACGACAATCCTCAATATTTCACAACTTCAAAAAATAACTTGGAAATAATTTAATTAATTAATTAATTAAATAAATGGGTGTTACAACTCTCCTCCACTTAGAATATTTTCGTCCTCGAAAATTTACCTTATACGAACAACTCAGGATAGGATTCCCGCATCTTGATTTCCACCTCTCAAGTCATGCTTTCTTCAGAAGCTCCTAATCAAACTACTTTAACCAAAGAAATCTCCTTGCCTCTCATAGTCTTCATTTCACGATTCGCGATTCGCACAGGCATAATCTCCATAGTAAGATTGTCCCGTACTTGCACATCATCCATATGAATCACATGAGATGGATCTGAAATATACTTCTGGAGTTGTGACACATGAAATAAATAATGAAAATTCGAAAGATTAGGCGGTAAAGCCACTCTATAAGCAACATTTCCAACTCTTTCTGAAATCTAATACAGACCAATAAAACTAGAAGTGAGCTTCTTAGACTTCAATGCTTGCCCAACACCGGTCACAGGTGTAACTCTCAAAAACACATGGTCAACTTCTTAAAATTCCAAATATTTCCTTCGCTTGTCATGATAACTCTTCTTTCTACTTTGGGATGTTTTTACATTTTCTCGAATCAACTTAACCTTCTTTGTAGTCTCACGAACAATTTCAGGTCCAAGCACTACACTTTCTACAGACTCACGCCAACATAAAGGAGTTCTACATATCTGACCATACAATGCTTCAAAAGGTGCCATTCCAATACTAGAATGGTAACTGTTATTATAAGTGAACTCTATCAATGGAAGATAAGTATCCCACGAACCTCCCTACTTCACACATGCTCTCAAAAAATATTCTAACGACTGAATAGTTCTTTCCATTTGACCATCCGTCTGAGGATGATACGCCAAACTCAACCTCAACTTAGAACCCAACGCCTCTTGCAAACTCTTTCAAAAATATAAAGTAAACCACAAATCTCTATCTGAAACAATACACAAAGGAACACCATACAACTTTACAATTACACTAGTGTAAATCTCCACCAACTTTGATACTGGAAAACTGATGTTAATAGAAATAAAATAAGCCGACTTTGTAAGCATATCAACAACCACCCAAATCAAGTCATGTCCTATTGAAGTGTTAGGTAATCCCGTCACAAAGTCCATCAAAATGCTCTCCCCTTTCCATTCTAGAACTTCTAACGGCTGCATCAACCCTGCAGGCTTCTGATGTTCAACTTTCGACTTCTGATAAGTAAAACATACATACATAAACCGAGCCACATCACTCTTCATCCCAGGACACCAAAACAAATTCTTCAAATCTGGATACATTTTTGTAGCTCCCGGATGAATACTCAACTTGCTTCTATGACTTTCCTCAAGAATCACTTTCTTCATCTCTGCATCATCAATAATACAAATCCGATTATGGAATATCGACACACCTTGCGCATCTAATTTAAAATCACTATTCTCAGACTGATTGATCCCAACCATCGAATCTACAAGTTTTACATCCAACTTCTGAGCTTCTTTGATAATATCCAGAAAATCATTATTAATCTTCAACATCCCCAACATAACACTCTGCGGTGTTGCTTCACATACTAAGCTCATATCTCTAAAACATTCAATTAATTCCAACTCTTTAACGATCATTGCTGACATATGTAAATTCTTCTGACTTAACACATCAACCACCACATTTGCTTTTCCTGGATGATAATTTAAACCGAAATCATAATCCTTTAACAACTCCAACCATCTTTGTTTTCTCATATTCAACTCCTTCTGGTAAAATAAATACTTCAAACTCTTATGGTCGATAAATACTTCAAATATAGAGCCATAAAGATAATGCCTCCAAATCATTAATACGAAAACAACTGTAGCAAGCTCCAAATCATGCGTAGGATAGTTCTTTTCATGAGTCCTCAACTGCCTTGACGCATAAGCAACTACCTTTACAAGTCAACTTAGTTAGCGAAAGTTCCAACTTAGAAAAACCTTAAATGTACCTTCTATAATAACTAGCTAATCCCGAAAAGCTTCTAATCTCGGTAGCCGACTTTGGAGTTTCCCATTGCAACACAACATCTACTTTAGATGGATCTACAACAATGTCACTACCTGAGATCACATGACCAAGAAAACTAACCTCCTTTAATCAAAATTCACACTTAGTCAACTTTGCATACAACTTTTTCTCTTTCAAAACTTGCAATACTATTCTTAAGTGTTCTGCATGCTCTTCTTCTGATTTAGAGTAAATCAAAATGTCACCAATAAACACTACTACAAACCGATCCAAATGAGTATGAAAGGTACGGTTAATGTACCCCATGAATACTCACGGCACATTAGTAACATCGAAAGGCATCACCGAATACTCATAATGTCCATAACGTATTCTGAAAGCTGTCTTCTGGATAATTTCGTCCTTCACTTTAATCTGATGATAACCCGGCCTCAAATCAATCTTACTAAACACACGAGCATCCACCAATTAATCCATCAAGTCATCAATTCTCAGAAACGGATACTTGTTGTTAATCGTAACTTTATTCAACTGTCTATAATCAACACAAATTCTCATACTTCCATATTTCTTTTATACTAGCAACACTAGAGCTCCCCACAGTGGTACACTTGGTCTTACAAACTTCTTTTCCAGCAACTCTTCCAACTGCTTCTTTAGTTCTGACAATTCAGATGCAGACATCCTGTATGGTGCCATAGAAACAGGCCTGGTACCAGGTATAAGATCAATAGTGTTGTACCCCAAAATTTTCCCTCTCATTTATCAAGCGTTTTCTCATAAGATCTGCTTTGGATCAAGACTGCACAAGGGTTGATCAGCTCAAGACACCTCCTTAAGCACTGATGACTGAAATTAGGGTTTTAGATTGCACAAGGATATATAAGATTTTAATGCCTCATATGAATTTCATGGATCATTATAGACCCCCAAGATTACTCATGTCAAGTTTCAAGCCTTGGATCACATTTTTGCTCAGTCAATTGAGCAGTTGACCTAAAAATCAACTGTATTGGGGAAAAGTCAATTGTGGCCAATTTAAAGTCAAACTTCATAATTTTTGATCCATATCAACATTATAAACTCATATGTATCATTTGATCAAGTTTGGACCACAATTCCTCAAGAAATTTGATCAGATCATCAAAGGGGCAAAATGGTCAAAATTAGGGTTTTGATTGAGAAAGGGCAATTTCTGATTTTTGACCTAGCAAATGGTTAATTAGTTTGAAGCATGATCTGAAGATTTCAATTTCATCATTTTGACCTAATGGAATGACTCAAAACATTGCTCAAGGTCAATTGTTTGATAGTTGATTGTACACTGAAAAGTCAAACTTTGACTTTTTGGTCAAAATCAAGTGTCAAAGATCACAATTCATCAAAACATGTCAAAATATGAAACTTGATCATCAAGAAATCAAAAAGTCAAGATTTCATTTTGAAAAGTCAAAGTTTTCAAACTTAGAAATTTTTGTAAGTGTTGAAAACTTCATATTTTTTCACAACTTTGAGCCAATTTTTCACCATGATGAAAGATGATTCAAAAGAAACTTTCAACATGAAAGTTATAGATCTCAATGAGATCTAATACATTTATTTACACATATTCTCCTAGAAATGCTTGTATCTCAAGTTATTAATCCATGAAGTCATGGTCATGAAACTAAAACACTTAGTGAAATTTTGAACATTTTTGGTCAGGATTTTGATCTAACTTCTGACCCAAGTTTCACATAGTTCCATTAGGATTTTGCAAAAGTGATTCAAATAGGGGTTGTAGAGCACATTACAATATTTCCAAAATGTCCAAGAAATCCTTGAGATCATTTGTGAGAAAGGAGAATCGAAGGTCAGAAGTTGGTGTTTCAAGTTGTTTTGCAAGGCAAAATTTGTGATGCAACATGAACCAAATAAAAAGCCATGCTGCACAATCTTGCTTTGCAGGCCTCTAAACCTCAAAATCTCTCCCTAATCAGAAGATTACACTTGCTTTTGAGCTATTATCCATTTAATTCAAACTTTATCCAAGATAACTTTCCATTAATGGCACAAAGGCACCATTGCCATTTACATAAAGCAAGCTTTATGCAAAGTCAACTTGCATTGAGCTTTGCACTTGTTCCTTCTGCACAAGCTTCCTCTAAAAAGTCAGATAAGTATGTTTAAAGTTGGTAACCACTCTACATGCATGTACTTTCTACCTTGAAACTACATTTCTCACTTTTCTTCAAAATCAAGCAACTTAGCCATAACCCTATAACTCAGAAATCCTTTGTGCAAAACCTCTCCAACCTTTTGCTTATAGAACACAAGTAATTTGCAAGAAAGGACACGCATGCTCAAGCCCTGAAACCCCCTAAAGTACAGAACCACCAAAAACATCTCAAAACTTGCCATTTCTGAGTTTTGAATCCAATCTCTAAATTTGCTCGTGTGTTTCTTGGCCTTTTACTTTCAAAAGCTTCTAAATAACATATACAAACAATTCCAACACCTGCAACGCCTCCATCACCATCCACCATTTTCAAAAATAGCACCTTGCACCTTGACTTCTCCAGAACTCCCCAACCACTTTCAGCTCAAGCCAATCATCACATTAGCTTCCTGGGAACTTGAGGAAGCTAACCCAATCACTGTAACTCATCAAAAGCTGCTCAAACTCAAAACACGATACCCTCTTGCAAGGTGAGTTTTCTGACTTTTGAACTCTTCATACAAGCATCATTAATGGTTTATTTGTGAATAAGAAATGTAGATATCATTGTCCTAAAGCTAACCATATCCTTATATTTCATTATTGTTGCTTGAGTAGTTAGAATTTTGAATCTGAACCTCTGAAAATAATTAGGTCAGAATTTGGTACTTTCAAAAATTCTCATTCATCTTTGATTTATAGTTTATGATATTTATATGGTTGGATTCGTATGGAAAAACGGAACAACTTTCCTGTTTGTATTTTCCATTTTTGTTGAGAAATGAATGAGATACAGGTGGTCTGGATGGAGATTGAAGATGAAGTGTATTCATGACTCATTTTGTATTATATATTTATCATTTCAGTTAAGTTAATGGATGTATAGCCACCCCAGTGGTAAGGCAGCGCGCTGGTAACCAAGAGGTTGTGGGTTCAACACCCAGCGCGTTGCCTTTTACATTTTTTCACATTTTTTTGACATTTTTGTTACAGGAAGCGCTTGGGCCTTCCCCTCCCAGGCTTTGTATTTTTACTCACTAATACCCCCCTGTTTGCTCATACCACGCAGCCAATATACCCTTTTTTATTTTCTGATTTCCAAACAAAAACATCATTTGGGCCAGATTAAAAAAAACTGTTTTTCCAACAAACCTCCAAAATTCAATTTTAACCTCCCTGACTTTATTATTTTTATTTTATTCTTATTTCATCTATTATGTTTATTATTAATATTATTATTATTATTATTTTTATTAACAAAAAATCCAAAAATATTTATTTTATTATTTATATTTATTTAGTTTATTTTTCTTCATAAAAACTAAAAGAACAAAAACTTTTTTTCATTTAATAAATCAATTTATTTATTTTTAATACTTAGATAATTAGTCTTAATTATTATTATATTATTTTCTTGTAAACTAAAATCTATTTAGAACTTAGGACTTTTATTTTATTTACTAGTTTAATTAAATTCACAAAAAACCCTAAAAACTTATTTTTCTTTAATAATTTAATTTCTTTTGTTAACTTAATCTTAATTTTATTTTTTTAGTTAATTATTTTATATTAGTTAACTAGGTCAAAAAACCTTTTTTCATGAAAACCAAACAAAAATCACATTTCTTTTTACATTTACATTCTTGCATTTTATTTATTCATTTTGTGCAATATTCAATATGGTTGTAATAATTATTTAGATTTAATTTCTTGCAATTCCCCATTTGTAAATTTGTACACCCCCTCCCCTAAATGATGTAATAACTTATTATTTTTATTTTCCGCAATTTAAATACTTTATATACAAATGCTAGTAATTAGGGTTTTGTATGGAAAGATTAAAACCAACAAGTAGCAAACCCTAATCAAGACAAATCAAGCATGTAAACTAATACACTTGCACACATACACCTTTAGGGTGAACCCACTTAGTTGCCTTACAAAAATAGCCATATTATGCATGTGAGATATCTTAGTAAAAACAAGCAAAAATACAAGATCATAGTCCCTCGATGACGCTATCTATGTTGCCTTTCAAAATGATCTTAGTCCCTAAAGAAAATGCTAAGATATCTTACAACATTGCTAATCATGGATATACGATGACTCATTCCCATCCATTTTACATCCAATGATAGGGTTACTTATCAAATTAATGGTAAGATAACAATGTCAAAGGAAAGAGGAAATAAACATGAAAGACTTTTGAGTAGGTAGATTACTCCTAGTTGTTTGCGCAATTTCAAAACCAAAACATCCTTGCTATTTTCAAAACAAACACCAACACTTTCAAAAACATCTTACAAACTTGAAACATTTTCAAAAGATCAATACTTTTTATACATTCTTACGAACGAGAATCATTACAAAGTTTTCCTAAACGATGGCGCCTTTTCAAAATACTTTCAAAAACCATACAAAGCACAATTTCAAACAAAAGAAAGTGATCTAGCAAGTAACTAAGAGCCCATGGAAAACCATGGATGAAAAGGGTGCTAATACCTTCCCTTTTCATAATCTACCCCCTGAACTCAAGAAAACATCTCAAAGGTCTTTCCTGTTCTTTTCATCCTTTCCTTTTGGATAAAAGAAAAGTCGGTGACGACTCTTTCTAAACCGCAACATTTGCAATAAAACGCAAAACAACCAAGTCAGTTCTCCCACCGCGTTACAAATAGCAAACTCGACTTCTCTCTCTGAAAGTACATCAGGAATTTTATCAAGGAAAACTTCAGGAAATTCACGCACCACTTGCAATTCCTCAATTACATCTTGATTCTCGGCAGATAGCAAAGCCATTAACGAGAGCATCTAAGCCTCTTCCTGCATCAACTACCGTAACTGTTTAGCAGACAACAGACCAGCTTCCTCTTCTTCCGGAGTAGAAAACGTCACAGACTTGTTCTAATAGTTAATATGAACATAGTTATACTCTAACAAGTTCATACCTAAGATCACATCTAACCCACTTAAAGACAAACAAACTAAATCAACGAAAAAGTCTCTGTCGAATATCGACAAAGGATACTTTAAACACAAAATAGAAGTAGTCACTGATCCCTTAGCTAGAGTATTGACGACCATCTCTCCATTCATAGAAGACAACATAATACTCAATATATCAGCATAATCGGCAGCAATTAAGCAATGATTAGCACCAATATAAATAATAGTAATTAAAGGAGTACTATTAATGAAACATGTACCTCTGATGAGTCTGTCCTTATTAGCTGCCTGATTCTCAGCCAAAGCAAACACTTTTCCACTGATTTACGCCTTCTTTGGTTTCTGACACTTACTACTAATGTATCCTTCTTCACCATAGATGAAACAAATAATCTCTTTATGCTTTCACTCAAATACAACTAGTCCAATCTTACTACAATGGAAACACCTCTTCACCTCAGCAGTATACACATTACTCTTATGACCAGGTTTTCCACATTTTAAACAAACCACACCAACAGGAGCATCTCCCCCACTAGTTCTCTGACCCTGAGCAACTTTCACTTTACCTTTACCAGCTGGGGCATCATAAGGCTTACCACAGTTCTGTTGGTGCTTACACCTCTTCTCATTGATAATCTTATAGTGATCATTATTATCTTCTTTATAGATCCTACAAATATCAACCAAATCGGAAAATACATGGTCAATCTCATAAGGATCCCTCCTCAACATAAAGAGCTAGCATCAAGGGTTCCCGAAAATTCTCAATTTACCGAAAGACATGGTCTCCTCCTAAACTTGGTTTCCTCCAATACTGATGAGGACATGATGAAAGTGCTTTTACAGTTCTTTGATCCTCTACACCATTGCTTCATATTTCCTGATTATCAACTTATGCCAACTTTGGAAGAATTATCCCAACTCTTGAGGATTCCCATTCTCAATCAACTACCTTTCAACGGTATGGAAAGAGATCCAAATCCAGAAGAGATTGCTCAAGCCCTACACTTGCAACCATCTGATATCACAACTAATTGGGAAGCCATGAGTGGTGTCAAAGGTTTATTAGATAAGTTCTTGTTTGAGAAAGCCCAAAACTGTTGGAACTCCTTGGACTTACAAGATTTTAAGGAAATTTTGGCTCTCCTCATCTATGGGATGGTTTTGTTTCCAAACCTTGACCAACTCATAGATGTAAACACCGTCAAAATCTTCATGTCTCATAACCCGATGCCTACTTTGTTAGGAGACATCCTACATTCTTTTCACACTCGCACTATGAGGAAAAGAGGTATACTTATGTGTTGTACTCCTCTTTTTGAAAGATGGTTTAGTTCGCATCTTCCCCAATCTGTATTGAAGAACGAGCAAGGATCAAGGTGGTCACATAGATTGATGACGCTCAAACATTCAGACATTCATTGGTGTTCCCGATCTATAGATAATGTTACTATCATCGACCGTTGTGGAGAATTCCCTAATTGTAGTGACAAACTAAAATTTACAACTCATATAACATTCATTTGAATCGCTATAATCACTACAATTTGAGTATAACCAAACCTTGTGTAGTATGTGCACCAAGTGTTTGGTGAATTTACAACTCAAAAATTTTCTTTATCTTCTCCGCAACTAATTGGTAATAACTTACACCTTGTTAAAACTTGCTAAAGCGATTCATCATATTAAATTTTAGTTGTGATTCTATTCTCATCACTTTTATCAATTTGGTTTGCATATCTGATCTTTCCAATATGTAAAGTTTAGACGATCAGATTCAGGGCTGTCGCTCTCTGATAAAAACAATTTTATAAAAAGCACAAAATTTTAAAATGGATCTATTCAACCCCCCTTCGAGACCCGTCACATCGTCTAACAGTTGAGTCTGGTCATCCTGAAGGCTGGGGCAGAGTGGTGGATCTCCTCACATATAAAGATAAGAAAGGTTTAGGCTTTGTGGCTGGTCAAAGCGCACCAACTGTTGTTCTGCTCAAGATTCAAGGTATTCCTCCTCTGATTCAGTTTGTCAGTGGTGGTATCATCCATGAGGAAGCTCATGTTGTGAGCGAGGAAGGGGGTAGTGATTGTGAAAGGGACAAATGGATTCACCCTATTGTTCCGGGTCAAGAGCCTGCCAATTGGTTTGCCAAAGATGTCATTGAAGTCACCCGCTATGAAGAGTAATTTTATTTTATTTTTATTATGCAATAAATCCTACATTCTGTCTAAGACATAATGATCATGCTGTACGGTCACAATGTTTTTCTTTTCAAAATTATCATCAATAAAGGACGTCTTTTTTCATTCAAATATTTCACTCCTTGTCTTTCTTTTTTTCTTTTTCAAATTTTTTGACAATGTGTTTTTAGTTTTCTTTTTTAATCAAAACTAAAATAAAAACAAAATCATAATCATGCAGATATTGTCCCCTATTAATCCCAGATTTTGTCGATAACAATTCTGTTATAACTCATTATGACTTTGAAAATCCAATCTATCAAGCTGATGAAGAAATTGAAGAAGATTGTGAACTTCCCGAAGATCTAGCCAGATTGTTGAGGCAAGAGGAAAATTTCATTTTTCTGCACCAAGAGACTATTGAAGTAACTTGGGTACTGAAGGGGTCTGAAGAGAAGTCAATATTGGGGCAGCGTTAGAAGACAGTGTCAAGCGAAGATTGGTTGAGATGCTCTATGAGTATATGAACATCTTTCCTTGGTCTTTTGAGGATATGCCTGGGCTGGATATAAACATTGTTATGCATAAACTGCCTCTTAAAGCGGATTGTCCTCTTGTTAAATAAAAGCTTCGAAGAACTCATCCTGAGATGTCTAAGGAGATCAAAAAGGAGGTCCAGAATCAGTTTGATGTGGGTTTCTTGAAAGTTATCTCTTATCCGCCGTGGATTGCTAATACTGTACCAGTGCTAAGAAGGATGGTAAAGTCAGAATGTGTGTGGATTATAGGGACTCGAACAAAGCAACCCCTAATGATGATTTTCTGCTCCCTCATATTGATATTCTTGTTGACAATACTGCTCAAGCTAAAGTGTTTTCCATCATGGACTATTTTTTTTGGCCATAATTAGATTAAGATGGCACCGAAAGACATGGAGAAAACTACTTTTATTACACCTTGGGGAATATTTTGTTACAAAGTAATGCCCTTTAGTTTGAAGAATGCATGGGTAACGTATCAACGTGAAATGGTCACTCTCTTTCATGACATGATCCATAAAGAGATTGAAGTTTATGTTGACGATATGATTGCCAAATCCCGGACAGAAGAGGAGCATTTTATCCACTTGTTGAAATTGTTTGAAAGATTGAGGAAATTTAGCCTGAGGCTGAACCCTAATAATTGCACCTTTGGGGTGAGATCAGGGAAGTTATTGGGCTTCATTCTAAGCGAAAGAGATATTGGGGTTGATCCTGCCAAAATAAAAGTAATACAAGAAATGCATGAGCCAAGAATAGAAAAAGAGGTTTGTGGTTTTCTTGGGAGGTTAAACTACATTACTAGATTCATATCTCATCTTACAACCACGTGTGAACCAATATTCAAGTTATTGAAAGAAGATCAAGTGGCCATGTGGAATGACAATTGCCAAGCAACATTTGATAAAATAAAAGAGTATATGCAGGAACCTCCGATTCTTTTACCCCTTGTGGAAGGAAGACCCTTGATAACGTATCTATCTGTGTTTGAAAATTCTATGGGTTGTGTACTTGGTCAACATGACGAGACGGGTAGGAAAGAACATGCTATTTACTACCCGAGCAAGAACTTTACTAATTGTGAGTCGAGGTACTCATTATTGGAAAAGACTTGTTGTGTACTCGCGTGGGCAGCTGTTGTACCCCAAAATTTACCCTATCACTTCTCAAGAATTTTCTCACAAGATTTCTATTGGGTCAAGATTGCACAAGGTTTGATCAGCTCAAGATACTTCCTTAACACTGATGACTAAAAAACTGGAGTTTGAATTTGCACAAGTACAATTGGATTTTTAATGCTCCATGTAGTTTCCATGTATCATATTTGGCTCTCAAGCATCAAATCGAAGAAGATAAAATTCTCCTTGATTCAAAACCTTCGATTGGGCATTTGGCCTCCTTCGATGCAACCTTGATTCACAAGCTTTAATTGGGCATGTGGCCTCCTTCGACCAAGTTTAAACCACAAGCGTCGATTGGGCATTTGGGCCTCCTTCGATGCAAGCTTTGGCTCAGAGGCTTCGCTTGAGCATTTGGGCCTCCTTCGATGCAAGCTTTGGCTCAGAGGCTTCGCTTGAGCATTTGGGCCTCCTTCGATTAAGAAATGATCTCCTTCATAGTCTGCTTCAATTTAGAAGGCAATGGCCTCCTGCAGGCTTCCTTCAATTCAGAAGACAATGGCCTCCTGCAGGCTTCTTTCGATTCAGAAGGCAATGGCCTCCTGTTGGTTTGCTTTGACTAAGAAGATAATGGCCTCTTGCATGTCTCCTTTGATTCAAAAGACAATGGCCTCCTGTAGGTCTCCTTCGATTCAAAAGGCAATGACCTCCTATTGGTTTGCTTTGATTCACAAAGTAGCGACCTCCTGCATCAAGCTTCGATTGGATAAATGGCTATCTTGATACAAAGCTTCGATTACAAATAGATACCTTCACACAAAGCTTCAATTAGAAAAATGGTTATCTTCACATAGAGCTTTGATTGGAGTATTGGTTTCCTTCAAAGCAACATGCATCAAATCCAACTCTAAATCCTTCGAGCAAGCTTGTCTGGAGAACATTGATCAAATCTCATAGCCTTATCCTCCAAATCTCACTTGTTAGGCTATGTTGCTTCCAAATCATTACATAATCATAGGTTTACACAAATTTGTGATACATTATACAAATGTTTGAAGCTTTATCCATTGGATTATACCATTTTTGGATGAAATGGCAAAAAGCTACGTATCCTTTTTTCATAAAGATTACTTTATTCAAAAATTTAGTTTTTTTTGAGCTCCCAACCTGGTTTTTATCTGAACACAAGCAATGCCAAAAGGATAAGTCCAATCTCCTGCCCCCAACAAACATCAAGCCCCCACTTGTACTTGAACTTGGGAACCATTAAAAATAAAAAAAACTTGATTCTTTCGTTTTTAACCAAACCATGGTTTGTCATCTTACAAACCTGATTACTCCAACATCTCTGATCTTTTCTCTATAAATAGAGAAAACATTTGCAAGCTAAAACGGACTTTGGGATGGTGTGGAAAAAATCTTCAAACACTCTAAAACTCTAAAACTCTTAAACTCTCAAACACTTAACACACTCTCAAACCCGAAATCAAAAGATCACACCTTTGTTTCTGTCCTTCGAATTCAGAACCAGAGAAACACAACTCTACTTTTCTTGGCTTTTGAATCCAGTCAAAGAAACACAACACTTGTTTCTTTCCATTCGAATCCAAGAGCACCCAAGGCAGAAACTCAAGTCCAAAACCCATATTTCAGCTTCAAGCAAGGTAAGTCCTCTTAACCTTAAGCCTTTCGTTTCAAGCATAACATATAAATAACCATTTCCTTTCGTTTCTAACATCATTATTACCCTTTGGTTTGTTTTTGTTTCCACCTTTCCTGTTTGTTTTCATTTCTAATCTTTTGGTTTTTTTTCTTTGTTTGTCAAACATATTTTAAGAAATAACCTGACCATGAAATAATATTAGCATGGCTTTAACCCATGCTTCTATTTAATCCCAAACGAAAGAAAACATGAAGAAGGTTATGTGAATCGAAGCCTTAGGCTTCACCCCATGCTGCTATCTAACCCCAAATGAAAGGAAACGAAAACAACAATGTGTGAATTGAAGGATGCAGGCTTCGATACACACTGGTTGCAGGCCCAAGCAAAAGGAAGCAGCAAGAAGGGTGAATCAAAGGGTGCATGCTCACACTGACTTCTAGGCCAAATCGAAAGAAGCAAGAAATGGTTGAATCGAAGGGAGCATACTGCCTGGATCGAAAAACTTATTTTCCCCTCTTTTATTTTGTTTTGTTTTTATATTTTCTTTCTATTAAATATGGTTGTAATAGCGTAGGAAATTTATTTTCTGCAATTTACCGCTTTATATAAAATGCTAGTAATTAGGGTATGTATGGAAAGATAAAACCAATACTTAGACTAACCTAATTCAAGATAAATCAAGCATGCAATCAAACACACTATTCACACATGCACCTCTAGGGTAATCTCACTTGTTGCCTCAGAAAATTGTCATGTCCCTCGAATATGGGCCTTTTAGCAAAGACCCTCGATAAAAGATTGTAGTCCCTCGATGTTGCCTTTGATAAACGATCTAGTCCCTATACGAAAATTGCTAAAACGTCTCATAGGTTACTTTCTATGACTATACAATTGACCCACGCCCGTCCCTTCACATCCAATGATGGGGCTTCTTACCAAATCAATGGTAAGATAGCAACATCTAAAGGAGGAGGAAAAGAACAAAGACCTTTTGAGTAGGTAGGACGCTCGTAGTTGCTTGCTTTCTCACAACTAAAAAACCATTTTCACACCAACACTTTCAATTGAAATATTTTTAAAAGTCAAAACACTTTGTATGCATTTTTATAGAGATGAGAATCATTACAAAGGCACTTTTCGAAATCACTTTCAAAACATCTTCAAAAACAAACATCTCTTTGAACTATTTTCAAAACCAACAGTTTGTACGCATTCTTATAGAGACGAGAATCATTACAAAGTTCACCGCAACAAAGGCATTTGCAAAATATTTTCAAACTTACACCCACCACAAAGCATATTTTCAAACAAAGCAAGTGATCTAGCAAGCAACTAAGAGCCCGTAGATAACTACGGATAAAAAGGGTGCTAACACCTCCCCTTTTCATAACCTACCCCCCCCCCCCCCCCCCCCCCCCCCCCCCCCGAACTCAAGAAAACATCTCAAAGGTCTTTCCTGTTCTTTCCACCCTTTCATTATTGGATAAAAGAAAATTCGGTGGCGACTCTTATTATCCATAACAATTACGATAAAACGCAAAACAACCAAGTCAGTTCTCCCACCGTATTATAAAACTAGCGACTCTACTGGGGATTTTACTTAAAAGTGGGGTTACCTTAGGGCTAAATCACCTTTACTTTCTTTGCTTGTTTGACTTGCTTGCTTTACATTATGGTTCCTTGTTTGGGCTTTGTTTTGATCCTACACCCTGATCTGGGGCACCTTTTTGGTAAGTAGCAATAGATTATGGAAATTGTACGGCATAGACCGATATGGTTGAAACAATGGCCATGTTAGTGTGACACATTTGTTGGTACCCGGTATCCCTTGTGTTGAATCGAGGAGAATACGGGGCCGCTGGGTGGTGTCATAAAGCACTAACTGACCTTATAACCTTAATTGAACAACTTTGACATTAGGAAGGAGTGAGATAGCCGACTTTGGTGTAAAGATGAAGATTGGTTGATACTCGATGCTACACTCATTGAGATTGGACTTTTGGGATATCTCGGCCGCAAGAAAAGATTGATTGTGCTAAGATAATACCTAAAAGAAAGGTCAGTGATATTGAGATCCACTAGAACCCGTTAATTTCTAGGACAGGTTGATCCAACTAAACTTTAAGAGTGTACTTACCTACAAACCCCATTGCAAGCTTAAACCTAAGGACTTGTCTACTTTGTGTGTATATGATTATTTGTACATAACAACTTGTTTGCTTTGCATACTTGTACATAACATCATCATACCATAGCATTTTCAATAACCATTTCAAGGATCTCAAGGGTCTGTGATGCATGTTTATGTTGAATCAGATGTCCATCAAGGGGTAAGAGAATTTATTCTCCTCTAACCAAACGCCGTCAACTTGAGTCAAGGGCTATGACCCACTTGAGATGGTGAGCTTGATTCTATAGAAGGACATCCAATGATACGAAGTTTTTCACTCAAAGATGTGATCAAATTTCAACTTCTAACATCTTCTTGTGTTTACCTCGCGAGATCCTTGAAAACATTGCATCCACATATCGTGCATGTCATTATAACAGGTTCTCCCCACACAGGTTTTCTCATCTGCTTACTGTTTATTTCAGTAGAGATGGCTCTAGAGCAAACAAATAAATATCTCCAAGCTCAAAACGCTCAGTTCCAACAAATGCTCATGAATTTAGCCAAGGGGCAGGAAGATTTGAAAACACTCTTCACCAAAGAAAGCAAGAAGAAGACCAAGAAGAAGGCTGTCACCCTCAAAATAGGAAGAAAGTTCAAGGGGCCTGCCCAAATAGCTCAAAAGGAAGATGCTTCTTCTGAAGAAGACAATCAATAATAGGAAGCTAGAAGCACTAGATCTAACCAAGCTACTGATGACGAAGACTATTATGAGGAGCAGTATCCACCGGCGGATGAAAAATAGAAACAACTTGAAGACATACTAAAGGCTGTGGAGATCCAAGTTGTGCCTGGCTTGGACTTTGGAGACTTGGGTTTGGTTCCTGGGGTGGTCATTCCCTATAATTCAAGATCCCTGCTTTTTCCAAGTATGATGGGGTCTCCTATCCGAAGCTTCATCTAAGATCATATGTCCGCAAGATTCAGCTACACACAATTGATCAGAAGCTCTGAGTCTATTTCTTCCAAGAGAGTCTAGCTGGGACTCAACTTGAATGGTTCTATCAATTAGAAGGTTCTCGCATCCACACCTGGGAGGATCTAGCTACTGCTTTCTACAATTGCAAAATATGACCATGGGTTCCAATGAGGGCTTCAAAGAATATGCCCAAAAGTGGAAAGACCTGGATGGCAGGGTACAACTGCCCTTAATTGACACGGAGCTGATTGATATCTTTATGGGAAATTTGATAGGACCTTTCTTCAATCACCTAATCGGAAGCTCCTTGGCCGGGTTCACCGAGCTGATTTTAACTAGGGAACGAGTTAAAAATGGAATCAGAAGTGGAAAGATCGAAGGAGCTACATCCTCTGATACTCAGAAGAAACCATACAATAGGAAGAAAGAGTCCAATGTTATGTACGTCTAAAATGGTCGTAACAAGAGTAACCACGACCAGTATATGGGGACAGTCCCGATCTCTAGTCCTGCATCGACGCGACAACAACAATGGGGAAATTAGTGAAGGCAAGACGAGCCCAAGAGACAGTTTACCAACATCAACATGCCTCTGTCTCAAGCATTGCAACCCATGTTGAAGATGAATCTGATTACGTTAATAGGACCTCATCCAAACCCCAAAATTTCTTCTCCTAACTACAATCCTGATGCAATGTGCGCCTATCATTACGACAGTCCTGGGCATGATACTAACGATTATTGGGAATTGAAATACAAGATTCAAAACATGATTGACCCCAAGGATATTGAGTTCAACCATCCAGAGACTCCAAACGTGATCACTGTGTAATCTAAAGCCTCAACTCAACTTTAGTTTTGATGAAAGACAAACAAGCTAGTTTGATGAAAGACAAACAAGCATTATGGAAAGAAGGAAAAGAAGTGGAAATTAACTTAAAGCATCATTCACTCAAAGCTTCAAGGATATTGGCAAGCAATCAAGTATATCAATTCTCAATTAAACTACATTGATTAGAAATGCTCAAAATATGATATACACACTTGCCACATCACTTCAATTATATTTCAAAACAATTTTTAAGTTTCTCTCTGCTGTAAATCGATTAACATCTTGTGTAAATCGATTTACACATGCTTTTTCAAAAAACTGTTTGCTCCTGCCAGCAATCGATTTACAGGTTGTGTAAATCGATTGATCATAGAACAAACTGATTTTTTAACTCTTGTAAATCGATTGACACAACATGCTAATCGATTTACACTTCAAATTTTTTGAAATTCTAAACGTTACAAACACGTGCAATCGATTTGCATCTTATGTTAATCGATTTGCACATTGAAAATTTTGAAAAATCTGAACTGGTTTCAAGATATCCTTCACACCTTTTCTCCAATAGTTGCATGATCAAACATTGCATCTTGTCAAGTTTTTCAAACAGAAAAGTGTCTTTTTGGAAAGGTATCTTGATTACTATATATTACAAAATCTTTCAAATCATAAACAACTCTTCTCTTATGCAATAAAATCTGAACTTTGTAAAATATTCAAACTTCATATTTCTTAACTTTTAAGAACAAAGATTTTCTGCACTTTCACACATATAAAGAACATAAATCTTTAAGCATTATCTAACCATTGTGTTACAGTTTGAATTGCTTACAAGAGAAGAAATAAGAAACTTCAAAGAAGTCACTCTATGTGATCAACATCTTTCAAGAAATCATACTTCATAAAAACATACAAAGTGTAACTTATTTCCAGGATTGTTGGAATTAAGTATTAGATTACTTTTGTTCCTTGTTGTCCATTGTTGGAAACAAGAGGTATCTTTTGAGAGGATTGTTCTCATTAGACTTATTGGAAATCCAAGAGGGTGTTCTTGGTTATTTGTTAGGTTCTTTAGTTGATAAGACTAGGAAGAGTCTTGTAAAAGTTCTAACAAAATAGTAAAATCTCTTGCGTGTTTGCAAGGGGACTGGACGTACTTCCGGGGTGTGGAAGGAACCAGGATAATTCTCCGTGTCTCTTTACTTTATGCACTTTACAGTTTTCAAAGCACTAAATCAAAACCAGAAAGTATAAAATAAGTCAAAAATCGACCACCACTTAATTCACCCCCCCTCTTAGGCGCAATCTTAAACTTACAATTGGTATCAGAGCAGGTTATAAGTAACCTGCTCCTAGAGATCCAGAATGGCTTCCGCAAATCATCAACCAGTTTTCAGAGATGGTGGTAGTAACAACAAGCCTCCTCTATTCTGTGGTGAATATTTTGACTTTTGGAAAATACGCATGAAGGCGCATTTAGAAGCACAAGGAGAGGAAGTATGGGATGCTGTTGAAAATGGTCCATTTATCCCGATAACGATAATCAATGGCGTTGGGTCTGCAAAGCCCAAAATTGCATGGGACGACGATGATAAAAAGAAAGTTCTCTATGACAAAAAGGAAATAAACCTTCTTCAAGGTGCACTCAGTATGGACGAATTTTTCCGTGTCTCAAACTGCAGAACAGCAAAGGAAATTTGGGATACCTTGGTTCAAACTCATGAAGGAACGGCTGAAGTAAAAAGATCAAGGCTAAATACCTTGAGTCAGGAATATGAACTATTTCGAATGCAGCCCGGAGAATCCATTCTTGACTTACAAAAGAGATTTGTGCATTTGACAAATCACTTAAATGCTCTTGGTAAAACCCTGTCAAATGATGAACTCAACTTGAAAATCCTTAGATCATTGACTAGGGAATGGCAACCAAAGGTAACGGCAATCTCGGAAAAGAAGAGTCTCTCCGCAATGACTTCCACTACATTATTTGGCAAACTTCAAGAATACGAAACGGAACTCGGTAGACTTGAAAAACATGAGAATCTAGAAAAGAAGTCCAAAAACATTGCTTTAAAAATTGATTCAAAGGAAGTGGTAAAAGAAGACAATCCGGAAGAAGATGAAAATTTCATGCTTCTTGTGAAAAGACTTGGGAAGTTTTTTGGCAGAAATGAAAAAGGCGGATCTCATGCACATAAGAGAAAACACTTCAAGAAAAGAGAAGCCTCCATATCAACACAAGATGTCTCATGTTATGAATGTGGAAAGCAAGGACACATCAAGCCAAACTGTCCAAATCTCCCAAAGAAAAATGGATTCAAAGGAAAGGACTCAAAACAAAAGAAAGCCTACATAGCATGGGAAGATAATGATATGAGCAGTTCATCGGAATCAGAAAGCGACGAATGTGCAAACTTAGCCTTAATGGCATCACATCACTCCGACGATGAAGAAGAGGTTAGTAATGAATTTAATCTTTTTGATGATGATGTTCAAGGTGCAATTGATGAACTCTTGAAAGAATGAAAAAGTTTATACAAAAAGGTGTCAAAACAAGAAAAAGAACTTCTAATTTGTCTAGAAAAAATTGACACCATGACTAAAGATTTTGATCTTCAAAAACAGAATTTTATTAAAGAAAAGGAAAACTTTGCATGCTCCAAGTGTGAATCAAATGTCTTTCAAATTGTTCAATTGAAAAGAGTCATTGAACGATATGAAAAAGGACAAATAGGATTGGAAGGATTACTAAGCCAACAACGTTATCCAAATGATAAAAGAGGTCTTGGTTATGTGAATACTAAGAAATCAAGTAACAATCCCACTGTTTTTGTAAAGGCTAGTAATAGTTCCAATCCCAAGAGAGTAGAAAAGAAGCAAGTTGTTCATAATCATCAAAAGAAAAAGGCTAATGTATCTAAAAGAAAACAAATTCCTAGATACAAGAGCAAATTTGTTCCAAACTATTTTTACTGTGGTATTATTGGACACACACCCAATGCATGCTATATTAGAAATTTCAGTATGGCTAGTGGACATTATGCATGGGTGAAAAAGGGAACTAACTATGAAGGACCCAAGGAAACTTGGGTACCTAACAATAAATAATTTGTTTTTGTAGGTATGCTTGAAATCCACATCAAATGTTTGGTATCTTGACAGTGGATGTTCAAAGCATATGATAGGAGATGTACACCAATTTTCATATCTAGTACATAAAGCCAAAGGGTATGTCACCTATGGAGACAACACCAAAGGAAAGATTCTTGGCGTTGGAATAGTTGGCACACCTCCATCCATTCAAATTGAGGATGTTCTCTATGTTGAAGGATTAAAGCACAACCTTCTTAGCATAAGTCAACTTTGCGATAGAGGGTTCAAGATCAAATTCAACAAAGAAGAATGCCTTATTATGGATGAGGCAACCAATGAGGTAAAACTCAAAGGTATAAGATCTAACAATATTTTTATGATTACTCTAGATGATTTGTCTATGAAGGTACAATGTCTTATGGTAAACAACAATGACGCTTGGTTATGGCATAAGAGGATTGCTCACATTCACATGGAGCACTTGAACAAATTGGTTAAGCATGACTTAGTTATTGGTCTACCAAAGATGAAGTTCATCAAAGACAAATTATGCAGTGCATGCCAAAAGGGCAAACAGACCAAATCAACTTTAAAACCAAAGAATGTGGTTTCAACAACAAGACCACTTCAATTGTTGCACATGGATCTTTTTGGTCCATCTAGAACAAGAAGCTTCAAAGGTAACATTTATGCTTTAGTTATTGTAGATGATTTTTCCCGTTTCACTTGGACTTTGTTTTTAGTGCACAAGAATGAAGCATTCAAGGAATTCAAGAGATATGCAAAACAAGTTCAAAATGAGAAGTCATTAAATATAACATCAATCCGAAGTGATCATGGTGGAGAGTTCCAAAACAGTCTATTTGAAGAATTTTGTGAAGAAAATGGGATCTTCCACAATTTTTCAGCACCAAGAACTCCACAACAAAATGGAGTAGTTGAAAGGAAAAATAGGTCTTTGGTGGAGCTTGCTAGAACCATGCTAAGTGACTCAAGTTTGCCTAAATATTTTTGGGCGGATGCGGTAAGCACGACATGTTATGTAAGCAATCGCGTGATCATAAGACCTATACTAAAGAAAACTCCATATGAGATTTACAAAGGAAGAAAACCAAATATCTCTCACTTTCATATTTTTGGGTGCAAATGTTTTGTCCTTAATAACGACAAAGACAATCTCGGTAAGTTCGATGAAAAATCGGATGAAGGTATTTTTCTTGGTTACTCCCTTTCTAGCAAAGCTTTTAGAATTTACAATAAAAGAACTTTAACTATAGAAGAATCAATGCATGTTTCTTTTGATGAATCTAACACCTCCAAGGAGGAAGTTGTTATTTGTGATGATGATGATTCTATAGATCTATCTCATGAGAATTCCTGCGAAGATGGAAAAACTGTCAATCCGGAACAAACACATGAACTTTCACATCAAAATGAAAATGATGATGATCTTCCTCAAGAATGGAGAACTCATCGTGATCATCCAATTGACAACATAATTGGAGATATTAGCAAAGGAGTATCTACACGGCTAAATCTTAAGGATGCATGCTTAAATATGGCGTTTGTATCTCAAGTTGAACCTACTAAAGTGGCTCAAGCACTAGAAGATGATCAATGGATCCTTGCCATGCAAGAGGAGTTAAACCAATTCGAGCGGAACGAAGTTTGGGAACTTGTTCCTAATCCAGGAAATAAACGTATCATTAGAACCAAATGGGTTTTCAAAAACAAGATGGATGAAAATGGAATAATCACTCGAAACAAGGCAAGACTAGTTGCTCAAGGATACAACCAAGAGGAAGGAATTGATTTTGAAGAAACTTTTGCTCCGGTAGCACGTTTGGAAGCAATAAGATTATTACTTGCATATGCATGCTCATTGGACTTTGAACTTTTTCAAATGGATGTAAAAAGCGCATTTCTCAACGGATTCATAAATGAAGAAGTCTATGTAAAGCAACCTCCCGGATTTGAAGACTTCAAACATCCTAATCATGTCTTCAAACTGAAGAAAGCTATCTATGGGCTGAAGCAAGCACCAAGGGCTTGGTATGATAGACTAAGCGCATTCCTATGTGAAAAAGGGTTTGTAAAGGGTAAAGTTGATACCACTCTCTTCATAAAAAATGTTAATCATCATACCTTACTTGTACAAATCTATGTAGATGATATTGTTTTCGGTTCAACTAACCAAAATATGTGCAAGGAATTTTCGTCTATGATGCAAGGAGAGTTTGAGATGTCTATGATGGGAAGATTGAATTTCTTTCTCGGTCTTCAAATTAAGAAACTCAAACATGGTATCTTCATAAACCAATCAAAATATTGCAAAGACCTTATAAAGAAGTTTGAGATGGAAAGTAGCAAAGAAAGTGCAATTCCTATGGGATCCGGCACCTATCTTGATCCAGATGAATCAGGGAATTCTATTGACATAACTAAGTATCGTGGAATGATTGACTCACTCCTCTATTTAACAGCAAGTAGACCTGACATTATGTTCAGCTTTTGCCTATGTGCAAGATATCAAGCCAATCCTAAAGAGTCTCACCTTGCAGCAGTCAAGCGCATAATAAAATATCTCAAAGGAACAACCAACGTCAGATTATGGTATCCAAAAGGTAGTATGTGCAATCTAGTTGGTTATTCTGATGCTGACTATGCAGGTTGCAAAACTGATCGCAAAAGTACAAGTGGAACATGTCACATTCTTGGAAATGCCTTGGTTTCATGGTCATGCAAAAAGCAAGCAAGCGTAGCTCTCAGCACTGCCGAAGCAGAATACATTGCGGCTGGAAGTGGATGCGCTCAAATTCTTTGGCTAAAACAACAATTACTTGACTATGGAGTAAACCTTGGATGCATTCCTCTTCGATGTGATAACACAAGCGCGATCAATATTATGAAAAATCCAGTTATGCATTCCCGGACAAAACACATTGACATCAGACATCATTTCATCCGAGATCATGTACTCAAAGGAGATGTCGAGATCACTTTCGTGGACACTCAAAATCAATTCGCGGACATCTTCACAAAACCACTTGCAAAGGATGCATTTTTTAAAATTCGTCGTGAACTTGGAATCCTCGATGAACAAGATATATAAGGTGCACTCAATCCTTAACTATACCTTAATGTACATATATATGTGGTTAGACATTGTTTCAAATGTTAAAAATAATGATTTTTTTAAAATTTTTCTTTAAGTAAATCGATTTACACCATATGTCAATCGATTTACCACTAAAGCAAATCATTTTTTTAATAAAATATTTTGTGTAAATCGATTTACACAATATGTAAATCGATTTACCACTGAACGAAAATTATTTTTTATAAAAATGTTCTGTGTAAATCGATTTAACCAAGGGGCAAATCGATTTACCACAGAATCTGAAGCATTTTCTGTGTATTTTCTCTATGCAATTTAATTTTTAACATGTGATACTTGTATGAGCTTTTAATATATTGGTCAAACTTTCATTGTCTCTCAACCTCCCACCTTACTATTGACCAATCAATGAAACCTTGACCAAATCACCAAATTAAAACCTCATAAAGACCTCACTTACTCTCTATATTATTTAAACTCACCAAAACTATCTCATAACACCATCACACTCTCTCACATAACAACACAAAGAACTCTATATCTCTCTTTTCAAAACCCTAACAAGATCCATGGCTCCCAAAGAAAAACCTCTGCCTCAGAGAAAGGAAAGAAGCAAGCTACGTCAACATCTGAAAACTTTGTGCTCGAATACCTCTCGGATCCACAGCGGGACAGATTTATCAAGCATTTTCAAAAGAAAATCATCTCTGCTCCAAAGTTTGGTATGTTATCTACTTTTCCAGATGAATGCTTCTCGTTTCAAAGAGATTTCATTGCTTATGGTTTAGAACCATTAATATCTTCACATGGTTTCTATTACCCGGATCTGGTTAGAATTTTCTACAGCAATATGTGCTATGACAACAACAAATGTTATACCTATGTCCTTGGAAAAAGAATCCCTCTGTACTCCAAAACTATTGGCAGAATTTTGAACATTCCATATTCTGGAAGTACCCTCTATGATCCAGAAGATGCTGCTTGGGAAAATTATCAGAAGCGAGAATTTTTCTATAGCATTGGAAGGTTATCAGAATCTGAATACCGTGCCAAGCGGATTCGAAGTCTTGGCGGGGTTATTCCAGCTAGGGACACATGGAGTGCTGGAAATTTTCATATTGATGATAGGTTGTTTCACTATTTTCTGGTGTATATTCTGTTTCCTAGAGCAGGGAATCATTGTACGGTGACCGACCTAGAACTGCAAATCATCTATGCAAGGAAAAATGGAATTCCGGTTAATTGGGCAAAATTGATTGTGGTGCATATGCTAAAAATTGCCGCAAGGGCCACCTTTCTACCATATGCATATTTCATTACAAGGATTATGGCAGCTTTTGATATAGATTTCACTGGTTTTGAGCAGATTGAAATGGATCCAATCACCACTAGGATCTCCATCAAAAATGTTGATTCAAGGATGGGTGTTCATTTCAATGCTGAAGCAAAGACCATCACTTACATTGGAGAGGATGCTGTCGGCGATGAAGGTAATAATGCAGATGAAGAAGACCATGAAGTTCCTCCTCCTGCTGCTTCTTCTGGTCCAACAAATCAAGATGTTATGGATTTCATGACGCAAAAGTTTGCTTCTCTCAATTCTAACATCAATGCTCGATGGACTGAGATAAATGACTCTACCTCATCTCGAATAAATGCTTTTCAGAATGATGTGAACCAACAATTTTCATATCTTTATTCACATCTTCATATCCCTCCATACGACCCAACCAATCCTGCACCTCCGCCTCCTCAATACACCGAACCACCTCTTCAACAATAATTTCCATATCAAGGACCTTTCTAAAATGTTCCTGATCACTGTTATTAAATTCTTGTTATAAGTATCATTATGGTTTTTGTCTTGTTGTAATTCAAGTGTTCGTTTTATGTATTGTGTTCTTAAACTTTGTTCGATAATTTTGAAAGTTTTTGTTTTTCATTCATGTTCCTGTACATTTATTTCTGTTATAATTTCTTGTTGCATCTTTCCCTTATTTTTGATAATGTCAAAGGGGGAGAAGGATGTAATAGCACTTTATGGTTGTTTGTTTTCATTGTCTTTACAGAGCAAGCTTTCAAACCTTTTTCTCCATAGGGGGAGAAATCTTCTCAGGGGGAGAAAACACATTCTGCTCAAATTCTGATCAACACATAAAGGAAAATGGTTTGTCATCATCAAAAAGGGGGAGAATGTAATCTCAAGCCTCAACTCAACTTTAGTTTTGATGAAAGACAAACAAGCTAGTTTTATGAAAGACAAACAAGCATTATGGAAAGAAGGAAAAGAAGTGGAAATTAACTTAAAGCATCATTCACTCAAAGCTTCAAGGATATTGGCAAGCAATCAAGTATATCAATTCTCAATTAAACTACATTGATTAGAAATGCTCAAAATATGATATACACACTTGCCACATCACTTCAATTATATTTCAAAACAATTTTTAAGTTTCTCTCTGCTGTAAATCGATTAACATCTTGTGTAAATCAATTTACACATGCTTTTTCAAAAAACTGTTTGCTCCTGCCAGCAATCGATTTACAGGTTGTGTAAATCGATTGATCATAGAACAAACTGATTTTTTAACTCTTGTAAATCGATTGACACAACATGCTAATCGATTTACACTTTAAATTTTTTGAAATTCTAAACGTTACAAACACGTGGAATCGATTTGCATCTTATGTTAATCGATTTGCACATTGAAATTTTTGAAAAATCTGAACTGGTTTCAAGATATCCTTCACACGTTTTCTCCAATAGTTGCATGATCAAACATTGCATCTTGTCAAGTTTCTCAAATAGAAAAGTGTCTTTTTGGAAAGGTATCTTGATTACTATATATTACAAAATCTTTCAAATCATAAACAACTCTTCTCTTATGCAATAAAATCTGAACTTTGTAAAATATTCAAACTTCATATTTCTTAACTTTTAAGAACAAAGATTTTCTGCACTTTCACATTTATAAAGAACATAAATCTTTGAGCATTATCTAACCATTGTGTTACAGTTTGAATTGCTTACAAGAGAAGAAAGAAGAAACTTCAAAGAAGTTACTCTATGTGATCAACATCTTTCAAGAAATCATACTTCATAAAAACATACAAAGTGTAACTTATTTCCAGGATTGTTGGAATTAAGTATTAGATTACTTTTGTTCCTTGTTGTCCATTGTTGGAAACAAGAGGTATCTTTTGAGAGGATTGTTCTCATTAGACTTATTGGAAATCCAAGAGGGTGTTCTTGGTTAATTGTTAGTTTCTTTAGTTGATAAGACTAGGAAGAGTCTTGTAAAAGTTCTAACAAAATAGTAAAATCTCTTGCGTATTTGCAAGGGGACTGGACGTACTTCCGGGGTGTGGAAGGAACCAGGATAATTCTCCGTGTCTCTTTACTTTCTGCACTTTACAGTTTTCAAAGCACTAAATCAAAACCAGAAAGTATAAAATAAGTCAAAAATCGACCACCACCTAATTCACCCCCCCTCTTAGGCGCAATCTTAATCTTACACACTGCTCCCATGCCAAATCACTGAGAGCGTCCATTTCATTTTGATTGTAATCTCTTTTGTTGTTCAAACACTTATCTATTAATGTTAAAACTTTGTTTCATTAATGCATTGCATATGTTTTTCTTGAATTAATCCATTTGTATTCACTATATTTAAACTGTGCTTTTTACTCCCTTTTTGTGATATTTAACTCTCGTTAAAAGTTGCAAGCCTTTAAAGGGAGGATGACAAAAACAATACCATAATCTCATACAATATGCTTTTGGACAAACCTCGCTGACGATGTATAGGTGTTGTTTCATTCCTAAACATTTTAGTTATAATGAAGATAATCCCTAGTCAACCCCTTTGAGCCAAAGAAGTAGGAATCTTTTTTCCACACAAATTGGAACCTTTAATCAAAATCTGGGGAAGGGTAGTCTCTCAGTTAATTCAAATGCGCGTTCAGTCGTAAGCTTTCACTTCATACACAATGAATGACATCAAGAACATCCTTCTGAATCAAAAGACGGTGATGGTTCCCTATCAAATAGGCAGTCATTATTTCTCAAAAGAGAAAAGCTCACTAAGTCAAAACCTACGAAGGAGACTTAAGAAAAACCGGGGCTTCTCGCTGACTATAATCTCAAAACAGTCAGACAATAATTAGGGATAATAAATTAAAAAGAGGTCACTATAAATCCTCGACAACATGTAAAATATTGCAAAAATGACTGCCTTCACAAATAAACTCCCAAGTTTCTAAACCATCACCAAAACGTCATTCCAGACTCAATTGGAATTTAAACGCACAATTAACTGAGCTTAGGACTGGAGAATATCATGAAGAACGGGTTGGTTACAAATACACTTTGAGCCTTATCTTTTGTTTCTTAAAACCGTGAACCAGACCACACTACAACCCTTCAAAAGTCTTAATTGAAGCATGGGTTAGTTCGAAAGCATACTGTTACAAAAGGTATCCTGACTCCTACAAGGCTTTACTGTAAATCCTGAGTTGAATTCATATTCTTATAAAACTTTTTTATCTGCTAAAATGAATTTCCAAAACTTCAAGACAAACATAAACTTTGCATTATTTTGAATACCGCTGTTTGCATATAGCTATTTGTTTGACAATAGAGAAATTCGCATGACGAACATCCAATGAACGAAAATTATCTCAAGAAACAAGAATCACTTCAGATGGGAAGACACTTCCAATGACAAATCTCCTATAAGCAAGGGGGCATAACATGTCACTCATTTGTAGTAGTCAAGTCGAGATTCCAAGAAATCTCTCAAGAAGTGATGAATAACCAGGGGCATGTCTGCATCTCCATCACTTGGGGAATTGAGTATGAATTCTAGTAAAGGGTCACATACAACCAAGCAAACATTTTCTGGCAGTACTACAACACTTACTACTAGGGGCAGTGATAAATCTCCCATAAAGTCCTTTTCATATGGTGATCCCCAGTCAAGTCCCCACAAAGTCATTTCTATAAGGTTATCTCCGCAGAATAATCTTCACAAATGGGGGTACAAACCCAACAAGACCAAACTCATGGATTCCCCACAAAGTTGGAGCCATGAAATCCCCAGGCAGAGTATCAATCTCCGAAAGGTCCTCTCCCCAGCTGAGTTGGTCTCGAGAAGAATCTTCAAGGAGTTCTGCCAAAGGAAAACACCTCCCCAGCAGTTCATTCATTATTCTCTTCAATAAGGTTCATTTCCCTAACAAACTACAGATTCCCCATCTTGAATTTGCCTCTCAGACTGTCACAAATTAAGGGACCGTAATCCCTAATCCCCAGTGATCTCGTCAATAAATCTCCTCTTCCCCAGTAGGGTTTACCACTATCACCAGTGAGTTACTGCAAAGCCTAGAAGTCAACCAGGTAACAATTAACTTCTTTATCCCCAACAAGTTGTTAACTTCCATTCTCTTCACTCAAGAGATAACTCCCCACTAGAGTAACAGACGACTAGAACTCCTAAAATTTTTCCCTCAAGCAGAAATCAACACTCTCCATAGAGTTTCCCTCAAGCAAAGTCAATATTTTCCAACAGAGTTCTACTCAAACAACAAAATTGGAATCCCCAGCGGAAACATTCTAAGACAAGTTCTGCAGATGTACATACTCTTCATCCCCAATAGCAGTCTAGGATTTAATTTCCCAAGGCTCGCCAACATTTGTCAAGGGTTTATCTTTCCAGACAAAGATACACTTCAACAACATTTCACACGTCATAGCATATACATACGAAATTCATATAACACAATCTCATTTATTTTGAGAACACCATGCATTTCATACACCATGACATTTCATACAACCAACGCTTTACCTTTTTAGGAAAAGATAAATCAACAGATAGTTATCATCAACAATTTTCAACAGGTCCAAGTTTAGTTTCTGACGCAAGATAGAGCAACTACCTACGTGACCAGATGCAGATTTACACGGGATCATCTTGAAGCAATATTACATGGATTCCTTCCCATCATAAAGAAATCTTACACAAGTTCCTTCTGACTTTCAAATGCAGCTTTACACAAGCTCATAATGAAGCAATCATACATGGATTCCTTCCCATCCTGAAGCAACCCTACCCAGGTTCCTTCTCATAGACTTCCAAACGCAGCTTTACATGGGCTCATCTTGAAGCAATCTTACATGGATTCCTTCCCGTCATAAAGAAATCTTACACAGATTCCTTATGACTTCCAAACGCAACTTTACATGAGCTCATCATGAAGCAATCTTACATGGATTCCTTCCCATCCTAAAACAACCCTACCCGGGTTCCTTCTCATAGACTTCCAAATACAGCTTTACACGAGCTCATCATGAAGCAATCTTACATGGATTCCTTACCATCCTAAAGCAACCCTACCCAAGTTCCTTCTCATAGACTTCTAAACGCATCTTTACACGGGCTCATCTTGAAGCAATCTTACATGGATTCCTTCCCTTCATAAAGAAATCTTACACGGATTCCTTATGACTTTCAAATGCAGCTTTACACGAGCTCATCATGAAGCTATCTTACATGGATTCCTTCCCATCCTAAAGCAACCCTACCCAGGTTCCTTCTCATATACTTCCAAACGCAACTTTACACGGGTTCATCTTGAAGCAATCTTACATGGATTCCCTCCCATCATGAAGCAATCTTACACGAGTTCCTTCTGACTTCCAAACGCAGCTTTACACAGGTTCATCATGAAGCAATCTTAGATGGATTCTTTCCCATCATGAAGCAACCCTACCCAGGTTCATTCTCATGAATTCCCAGATGAAGTTTTACACGGACTCATCCTTAAGCAACCCTACCCAGGTTCCTTCTCATAAATTTCCAAATGAAGTTTTACACTGACTCATCCTGAAGCAACCCTACCCAGGTTCCTTCTCATGAATCTCCAGATGAAGTTTTATATGAACTCATCCTGAAGCAACCCTACCCAGGTTCCTTCTCATGAATTTCGAGATGAAGTTTTACATGGACTCATCCTAGAGCAGCCTTACCCAGTTTCCTTCTCATGAATTTCCAGATGCAGTTTCACACAGACTCATCCTGAAGCAACCCTACTCAGGTTCATTCTCATGAATTTCCAGATACAGCTTCCTTTTCATATACCTCTAGACACAGTTTCGCACAGATTCATCCTGAATAAATCTTACACAAATTCCTTCTCCAGATATAGTTTAATACAGACTTATCTTGAAGCAACCCTACCCAGGTTCCTTCTCATGAATTTCTAAACACAACTCAACATGGGTCCATTCCAGCATGGCATTCAGGATTAAATCGACCAAGGATTTATTTTGACACTTCTCCCAGTTAAAGTCAAGGTTAGACTTTTACTTTAATTTCTATCAAAATCACCTTTGGATGGCATCTATAAGCCCATCTCCAACAAATCTCCCTCATCTCTCCAAATGGCATCTTTAAGCCTATCCCCTACACAATCAACTAACACGTAGTCGAGTGCAAATTTCTGGGCACTCTAGTGTTCAATCATCTTCTACCTTCAAGCTACGAACGACAACATGCCATACTCGCTTTTTAGGTTTAAGAAGATTGAACAGGGGAAGCTGTTGTACCCTAAAATTTGCCCTCTCATTTCTGAAGAATTTTCTGACAAGATTTCTATTGGGTCAAGATTGCACAAGGTTTGATCAGCTCAAGATACTTCCTCAACACTAGTGACTAAAAAACTAAAGTTTGAATTTGCACAATTACAATTGGATTTTTAATGCTCCATGTAGTTTCCATGGATCATATTGGGCTCTCAAGCATCAAATCAAAGAAGAGCAAATTTTCCTTGATTCATAAGCTTCGATTGGGTATTTGTCCTCCTTCGATGCAAACTTGATTCACAAGTTTCGATTGGGCATGTGGCCTCCTTCGACCAAGTTTAAACCACAAGTGTCGATTTGGAATTTGGTCCTCCTTCGATGCAAGCTTTGTCTCAGAGGCTTCGCTTAAGCATTTGGGCCTCCTTCGGTTAAGCAATGATCTCCTTCATAACCTACTTTGATTTAAAAGGCAGTGGCCTCCTACAGGCTTCCTTCAATTCAGAAGGCAATGGCCTCCTACAGTTTCCTTCGATTAAGAAGGCAATGGCTTCTTGTTGGTTTGCTTTGATTCAGAAGACAATGGCCTCCTGCAAGTCTCCTTCGATTCATAAGACAAAGTCCTCTTGTATGTCTCCTTCGATTCAGAAGGCAATGACCTCCTGTTGGTTTGCTTTGATTCACAAAGAAGTGGCCTCCTGCATCAAGCTTTGATTGGATAAATGGCTATCCTGATACCAAGCTTCGATTGGACAAATGACTACCTTCACACAAAGCTGCGATTAGACAAATGGTTATCTTCACACAAAGCTTCGATTGGAGTATTGGTTTCCTTCGAAGCAGCATGCTTCGAATCCAACTCTAAATCCTTCGAGCAAGCTTGTTTGAAGAACATTGATCAAATCTTATAGCCTTATCCTCCAAATCTCACTTGTCATGCTATGTTGCTTCCAGATATTTACATAATCAGAGGTTTACACAAATTTGTGATACATTATACAAAGGTTTGAAGCCTTATCCATTGGATTATACCATTTTTGGATGAAATGGCAAAAAGCTACGTATCCTTTTTTCATAAAGATTACTTTATTCACAAAGTTAGTTTTTTTTAGCTCCCAACTTGATTTTTATCTGAACACAAGCAATGCCAAAAGCATAAGTCCAATCTCCTGCCCCCAACAAACATCAGGCCCCCACTTATACTTGAACTTGGGAACCATTGCAAATAAAAAAAACTTGATTCTTTCATTTTTAACCAAACCATGGTTTGTTATCTTACAAACCCGGTTACTCCAACATCTCTTAACTTTTCTCTATAAATAGAGAAAACATTTGCAAGCTAAAATGGAATTTGGGGTGGTGTGGAAAAAAAATCTTCAAACACTCTTAAACTCTCAAACACTTAACACACTCTCAAACCCAGAATCAAAAGACCACACCTTTGTTTTTGTCCTTCGAATCCAGAACCAAAGAAACACAACTCTACTTTTCTTGGCTTTTGAATCCAGTCAAAGAAACACAACACTTGTTTCTTTCCATTCGAATCCAAGAGCACCCAAGGCAGCAACTCAAGTCCAAAACCCACATTTCAGCTTCAAGCAAGGTAAGTCCTCTTAACCTTAAGCCTTTCGTTTCAAGCATAACATATAAATAACCATTTCCTTTCATTTCAACCATCATTATTACCCTTTGGATTGTTTTTGTCTCCACCTTTCCTGTTTGTTTTCGTTTCTAATCTTTTGGTTTGTTTTCTTTATTTGTCAAACATATTTTAAGAACTAACCTGACCATAAAACATTATTAGCATGGCTTTAACCCATGCTGCTATTTAATCCCAAACAAAAGAAAACAGGAAGAAGTTTGTGTGAATCGAAGCCTTAGGCTTCACCATATGCTGCTATCTAACCCCAAATTAAAAGAAACAAAAACAAAGGTGTGTGAATCGAAGGATACAGGCTTCGATACACACCGATTGCAGGCCCAAAAAAAAGGAAGCAGCAAGAAGGGTGAATCGAAGGGTGCATGCTCACACTGACTTCTAGGCCATATCGAAAGAAGCAAGAAAGGGTTGTATCGAAAGGAGCCTACTGCCTGGATCGAAGAACTTGCTTTCCCCTCTTTTATTTTGTTTTGTTTTTATATTTCTTTTCTATTCAATATGGTTGTAATAGCGTAGGACATTTATTTCCTGCAATTTACCACTTTATATAAAATGCTAGTAATTAGGGTGTGTATGGAAAGATAAAACCAATAGTTAGACCACCCTAATTCAAGATAAATCAAGCATGCAATCAAACACACTATTCACACATGCACCTCTAGGATAATCTCACTTGTTGCCTTGGAAAATAGTCATGTCCCTCGAATATGGGCATTTTAGTTAAGACCCTCGATAAAAGATCGTAGTCCCTCGATGTCCCTCGATGTTGCCATTGACAAACGATCTAGTCCCTATACAAAAATTGCTAAAACATCTCATAGGTTGCCTTCTATGACTATACAATTGACCCAAGCCCGTCCCTTCACATCCAACGATGGGGCTTCTTACCAAATCAATGGTGAGATAGCAACATCTAAAGGAGGAGGAAAAGAACAAAGACCTTTTGAGTAGGTAGGATGCTCGTAGTTGCTTGCTTTCTCACAACTAAAAAACCATTTTCACACCAACACTTTCAATTAAAATATTTTCAAAATTCAAAACACTTTGTACGCATTCTTATAGAGACTAGAATCATTACAAAGGCGCTTTTCGAAATCACTTTCAAAACATCTTCAAAAACAAACATCTCTTTGAACTATTTTCAAAACCAACACTTTGTACGCATTCTTATAGAGACGAGAATCATTACAAAGTTCGCCGCAACAAAGGCATTTTGCAAAATATTTTCAAACTTACACCCATCACAAATCATATTTTCAAACAAAGCAAGTGATCTAGCAAGCAACTAAGAGCCCGTAGATAACTACGGATGAAAAGGGTGCTAACACTTTTTCTTTTCATAACCTACCCCCCTAACTCAAGAAAACATCTCAAAGGTCTTTCTTGTTCTTTTCACCCTTCCCTTATTGGATAAAATAAAAGTCGGTGGTGACTCTTGCTATCCGCATATATTGCGATCAAACGTAAAATAACCAAGTCAGTTCTCCCACCGTATTACAGTAGCAAAGCGTCTCAGACAATATATGCTGACTCACACTACCCTCTTGATATCCAAGATGGATCCAATCAAGTACATATTTGAAAATCCAACTCTCACAGGAAGAGTAGCCCGTTGGAAGATGATTTTAACCGAATATGATATCCAGTATACTACCTAAAAAGCCATTAAAGGTAGTGTATTAACAGATTATCTTGCTCACCAGCCCATGGAAGATGATTATCAATCGATGAAGTTTGAGTTTCCAGATGAGGACATTATGTACATATGGGATTGTAATATCCCTGGCCCAGAATAAGGACTCGAACCAGGACCACGATGGACGACGATGTTCAATGGTGCCTCCAATGTATTGGGTAATGGTGTCAGTGCTATAATTACTTCTCCTGAAGGTTTCCATACTCCTTTCACTGCTAGAGTTTTCTTTGATTGCACTAATAACATGTTGAGTATGAAGCTTATATATTTGGGTTAGAAGGTGTTATTGATTTGTGAATCAAGATCTTGGAAGTATATGAGGATTCTTCTCTTATGGTCAGTCAGATCAACCGAGATTGGGAGACTCTTCACCCGAATTTGATTCCGTATCAAGAGCATGTTATGAAATTGATCTCGTGCTTTGATGAGATTACTTTCAATCATATTCCAAGAGAAGAGAACAATTTGGAAGACGCTTTGGCTACTCTATCATCCATGTTTAAAGTCAAATGGGCAAATGAAGCCCCCTCTATCACCATATTGAGGTTGGATGAGCCAGTGTTCTGTTACGAACTAGAATAAAAGGTTGTTGATGAGAAACCTTGGTTTTATGATATCAAAAGATATCTTGAAACACAAGAATACCTAGAGGGTGCATCTATCACGGATAAGAAGACTCTACAAAAGTACTCAACTAAGTTTTTCCTCAATGGATGTGTTATGTACAAGAGAAACTATGACTTTGTTTTGCTCAGATGCATGGATAAACACAAAGCAAATAAGATCATAGAAGAAATTTATGAAGGTTCCTTCAGGACGCATTCCAGTGGGCATACTATGGACAAGAAAATCTTGAGAGCAGGTTATTATTGGTCTATAATGGAAAATGATTGTTACAATCACTCTAGAATCTATTACAAATGTCAGATTTATGCTGACAAAATGCATGTATCGCCTAATCCGTTGAATGTTTTGACTTCTCCTTGTCCATTTGCAATGTGGGGCATCGATATAATTGGACGGATTGAAACGACTGCTTCGAACGTGCATCGCTTTATTCCGGTGGCTATTAATTACTTCACCAAGTAGACCGTGGCAGCATCTTATGTCAATGTCATGAAGAAAGTGGTTACTCGCTTCATCAAGCGGAATATTATTTGTCCTTATGGGATTCCCGAAAAGATCATTACTAACAACATGTCAAATCTCAACAATAAGATGATGAAAGAGTTGTGTGACAGTTTCAAGATAAAGCCTCACAATTCTTCTCTATATCGTCCAAAGATGAATGGTGCTATTGAGGTAGCAAACAAGAATATTAAGAATATTATGCAGAAGATGGTTATCACCTATAAAGATTGGCATGAGATGTTGCCACTCGATTTGCATGGTTATCGCACCTTGGTGTATACTTCGATGAGGGAAATCCCATTATCTCTGGTATACGACATGGAAGCAGTCCTGCATGTGGAAGTAGAGATTCCTTCTTTAAGGATAATGACAGATGTACAATTGGACGAAGTCGAAGGGGTTTAGAGTAGACTGGATCTGTTGAATCTCATTGACGAGAAGAGATTGAAGACTATTTTTCATGGGCAGTTATACCAAAGGAGGATGAAGAGAGCTTTTGATAAGAAGGTGCATCCTCGGAATTTCCAAGCGGCTGACATCATGCTGAAGAGGATCTTGCCTCCCAACAATACAAATTCTAGTGGCAAATGGGCTTCTAATTATGAAGGACCATATGTTGTGAAGAAATTCTTCTTAAGAGGATCTATGATGCTCATAACTATGGATGGAGAGGATTTCCCTCACCCTGTTAACACATACGTAGTTAAAAAATACTTTGCATAAATAGACCCGCTGAGTCGACGGCTCAGGCAAAAAAGGGCGTCCTGGCGAACCAAAAAAATGAATAAAAGGTTCGGGAAAAAATTAGGGTCAAAAAAGAAGAAGTTAAAAGAATGAAAAATAAATGATGTACACCCGCTAAGTTGAAAACATGAAAAGGAAGCTTAGACAAAAAGGGGTATCCCGGTGGATTGAAAACCCGAAAGGGCGATCCAGGTAAAAGTTAGGGATTTATAGCGAATGACTACGATTTGTGTTGCATCTGTGCTATCATTCCATATTGTTGTTAGTTAGCTTGGAAGGATAAGGAATCAGTCTAATCATATTTTTCAGAAAGCAAGATACTAAGGAGCTTTGAGGCTATAAGAGTCATAGCAGAGTCGGTACCCGATAAATCCATACTCACATTGCCACTTTTTTATTTCTCCTTTGTCGCTTTGTACACAATTACCTATTTTTAGTAATTGCTTCTTGATGTAAATGCCTATTTACAAGCCAATCGAACAATACAATTCTTTTTATCCGAATTGCGCCTCTTTGTTTTTTATTTTTGTTGTTTTTTTTGCGAAAAGACGTCCAACATTTTTTATAAAACTTTGTATTTAAAAACATTGAAGCTTTACAGGATATGATATAAATATCTAAAATTGCTTGAATTTCTGGGTGTCCAGGGTGACGACTAAGGTTTCCATTTTATACTCGGGGCATGTTGTTGTAATTTCCTTTTTTTGTAGGTATTGTTGGTCTTTTATGACAAGAAGTATACCAGCAAATGAATAAAGGAAGGTCTAATTTTGACTAGCACGAGATTATTAATAGAAGAGATGTTTTCTCAGAATAGAATCCAACATCCCTAGTGAAGGCGTACTCTTTCCCGAATAAAATCCCTGATATCCAGTAAAAGCATACTTCTGCTTAATCCCCAAGGAAGTGTGCACCCCTGTTTAGGCAAAGTCTCAATCATTATAGGGTTCTGCATAATCTTTTTCCCAGTGTAATCTATTCATTTCAGGACTTCTTGGAGAAATATTTTTATTTTACTGATTGGAGATTCTTGAAATACTCCCCTTGAAGTTGATATTCTGCTTCCCCAATGAGGTTGGCGGTCGTCTTCTCCATGAAGGGTATTCTCCTCCTCAGTGAAGTTCGCACCTTTTATATCCAGTGCGGTCTGCCCAAGTCAGAGTTTCTTGAGGAGATATCTATTTACCTATGGGAGATTCTGGTTTGTATCCCCATGAATATGGCGTTTATGCCCGGTGGAGTAATTTTTTCTCACCATTACAAGTCCATATTGGTATGGATCTTGCAAAGATAGCTTCCCCAGTGTAGCTTGTAACACCCCAATTCTATCCGAAAATTAATATAAAAACCAGAGTTACAAAATTCTGACAACAAAATCAAGATGCTACACATTCATCATAAAACAACGAAATTCATTACAGATACATAACACATTAAACTGGAATGAACCAACAGCGACATAATTATATCTTTAAAAAACCAACAACTTTCATAACTACGCAGCAGAGTCAAATATTCAACTTAAAAAATATATCATCTTTGTCCAACTGAAACAACTTCAATAACAAGTATTTAACGAACAACAACTTAAAGTTCAATCAACTGAAATAATAACAATAAAATAGCAAGCGTTCATCCCCCCGAGTGTACGTATCAAAGCAATGACACCGACTCGAACTGCTGAAGGTAAATCGCCTTCACTCTGGGTTACCTGCATGTTACAAACATCGGGGTAACATTCAAACAGAAGGGGTGATATATCGAACAATATAATCAGATGTATGATAATATTACATTAGAATTAGTCTATGCCAAATCACCACTTCACAACTTTAAACAACGGCAATCACAACGAAAATATCAACGAAATATAATGAATAAATTACCAACACAACAACTCATCATGCAACATGAAATGTAACTTGTTACTATGCACATGCATGTGGTACCAATGAGCAGAACTCCCAACTTAGAAATCTTGCCAATTAATAGAGGCATCAACAAGGCATAAGCCTTCAACTTAATATTTTGCCAATCCAGGCCAACATAATGAGCATCAGCTCCAACTTGATATGTGATATATGCGACAACATGATCAAATACAACATCAACAAAAATAACATAACAACATTGGCATAAGCCTATAACTTAATAATTTCCAATCAATAGAGGCAATACAACCAAAATTCATCACCTGCAACTTCAACAATTAATAACAACAACACAACTTACACATGCCAATAATATTATTAACATGTTCCTACTAAGGTACTTCCACTAAATTATTGTGCCATAAGCCTCATCAATAGTTTTATGCTAACTTAGTGAAACTATTATTTTCCTGCTACTTAAATTACCTCTACTGCTAATATATTTTGGGTGCTAATGCTTCTATTATTTACTACTAATTCTGCAACTAAAACTATACTAATTATTAATTATGCAATTTAATAATTAACCTTGCTAAATATCTACTGCTATTACTTATGTTAATTTATAGTTTGATCACTTCTGTTACTAATATATAAACTCTACTATGATTCATTCTTTTTCCAAATCCTGCTACATACATTTACTGTAATAAAATACAAAGTAGCAGACACACACAGGAAACCAGATAAATAATTAAATAAATTTTGGGCAATGGATTCATGCCCCTCGGCATGCGGTATCGTGCCCCTCGGTACAAAGGCATGGTGCCGGTCGACACCCTTCATCAACAAGCACGTGCCGCTCGGCACATGTCCAATATTACAGTTGAATTCCTACAACTTCGTCCAATTTTATTGCGATCGGTAATTCCTTTCCTACTCATAATCTCAGGCCAACTTAACAATTATACCCACATCAATATATGATAATTCCAACACTCAATTCATCGACTGAATCGCTGCAATGTTAGCACAATTATCATAGAGGCTAAACAACAATTTATCCATACAACTACCACATACAGTAACAATTTCACACAACCCAATTCCCACGTAACATGCATCATAAACCCAACTTTAGAGTCAGAACCCCACCCTTACCTTGGATTGAAGGTTTCTCTACAATTTTCTGATCGAATCCCTTTTTTTCCTCTTTTCTTCTTTGCTTTGCAACTTCTACGTTCTTTTTTTCTTCCAACCCTTATTCCTCTTCTTCTTGAAAAAAACCTATTTTTCTATTATTACTAAACTTAATAATAATAATATTATTTCTATTAGGCTCAATTAGCACACCCCCACTTTACTAAATACCACTATATAAAATATGCCCACGCGAATATTCTGTTAATTCCAACATCATCATTATTATTATTATTGATCAACTAATTAATTAATTAATAATAATCTAACAACTAATACCGACAATCCTCAATATTTCACAACTTCAACAAATAACTTGGAAATAATTTAATTAATTAATTAATTAAATAAATGGGTGTTACAACTCTCATCCACTTAGAATATTTTCATCCTCGAAAATTTACCTTATACGAACAACTCAGGATAGGAGTCTCGCATCTTGATTTCCACCTCCCAAGTCATGCTTTCTTCGGAAGCTCCTAATCAAACTACTTTCACCAAAGAAATCTCCTTGCCTCTCAGAGTCTTCATTTCACGATCCGCGATTCGCACATGCATAGTCTCTATAGTAAGATTGTCCCGTACTTGCACATCATCCATATGAATCACATGAGATGGATCTGAAATATACTTCTGGAGTTGTGACACATGAAATAAATAATGAAAAATCGAAAGATTAGGCGGTAAAGCCACTCTATAAGCAACATTTCCAACTCTTTCTGAAATCTAATACAGACCAATAAAACTAGAAGTGAGCTTCTTAGACTTTAATGCTTGCCCAACACCGGTCACAGGTGTAACTCTCAAAAACACATGGTCAACTTCTTAAAATTCCAAATCTTTCCTTCACTTGTCATGATAACTCTTCTTTCTACTTTGGGATGTTTTTACATTTTCTCGAATCAACTTCACCTTCTCAGTAGTCTCACGAACAATTTCAGGTCCAAGCACCACACTTTCTACAGACTCACGCCAACATAAAGGAGTTCTACATATCTGATCATACAATGCTTCAAAAGGTGCCATTCTAATACTAGAATGGTAACTGTTATTATAAGTGAACTCTATCAATGGAAGATAAGTATCCAACGAACCTCCCTACTTCACACATGCTCTCAAAAAATATTCTAACGACTGAATAGTTCTTTCCATTTGACCATCTGTCTGAGGATGATACGCCGAACTCAACCTCAACTTAGAACCCAACTCCTATTGCAAACTCTTTCAAAAATATGAAGTAAACCATAAATATCTATCCGAAACAATACACAAAGGAACACCATGCAACTTTACAATTACACTAGTGTAAATCTCCGCCAAGTCATCAATTCTCAGAAACGGATACTTGTTGTTAATCGTCACTTTATTCAACTGTCTATAATCAACACAAATTCTCATACTTCCATATTTCTTTTATACTAGCAACACTAGAGCTCCCCACAGTGATACACTTGGTCTTACAAACTTCTTTTCCAGCAACTCTTCCAACTGCTTCTTTAGTTCTGACAATTCAGATGCAGACATCCTGTATGGTGCCATAGAAACAGGCCTGGTGCCAGGTATAAGATCAATAGTGTTGTACCCCAAAATTTTCCCTCTCATTTATCAAGCGTTTTCTCATAAGATTTCCTTTGGATCAAGACTGCACAAGGGTTGATCAGCTCAAGACACCTCCTTAAGCACTGATGACTGAAATTAAAATTTGAGATTGCACAAGGATATATAAGATTTTAATGCCTCATAATAATTTCATGGATCATTATGGACCCCCAAGATTACTCATATCAAGTTTCAAGCCTTGGATCACATTTTTGCTCAGTCAATTGAGCAGTTGACCTAAATATCAACTATATTGGGGAAAAAGTCAATTATGGCCAATTTACAGTCAAACTTCATAATTTTTTATCCATATAAACATTATAAACTCATATGTATCATTTGATCAAGTTTGGACCACAATTCCTCAAGAAATTTGATCAGATCATCAAAGGGGCAAAATGGTCAAAATTAGGGTTTTGATTGAGAAAGGGCAATTTCTGATTTTTGACCTAGCAAATGGTTAATTGGTTTGAAGCATGATCTGCAGATTTCAATTTCATCATTTTGACCTAATGGAATGACTCAAAACATTGCTCAAGGTCAATTGTTTGATAGTTGATTGTACACTGAAAAGTCAAACTTTGACTTTTTGGTCAAAATCAAGTGTCAAAGATCACAATTCATCAAAACATGTCAAAATATGAAACTTTCTCATCAAGAAATCAAAAAGTTAAGATTTCATTTTGAAAAATCAAAGTTTTCAGACTTAGAAATTTTTGTAAGTGTTGAAAACTTCATATTTTTTCACAACTTTGAGCCAATTTTTCACCATGATGAAAGATGATTCAAAAGAAACTTTCAACATGAAAGTTATAGATCTCAATGAGATCTAATACATTTATTTACACATATTCTACTAGAAATGCTTGTATCTCAAGTTGTTAATCCATGAAGTCATGGTCATGAAACTAAAACACTTAGTGAAATTTTGAACATTTTTGGTCAGGATTTTGACCTAACTTCTGACCCAAGTTTCACATAGTTCCATTAGGATTTTGCAAAAGTGATTCAAACAGGGGTTGTAGAGCATATTACAATATTTCCAAAATGTCCAAGAAATCCTTGAGATCCTTTGTGAGCAAGGAGAATCGAAGGTCAGAAGTTGGTGTTTCAAGTTTTTTTGTAAGGCAACATTTGTGATGCAACATGAACCAAATCCAAAGCCATGCTGCACAATATTGCTTTGAAGGCCTCTAAACCTAAAAATCTCTCCCTAATCAGAAGATTACACTTGCTTTTGAGCTATTATCCATTTAATTCAAGCTTTATCCAAGATAACTTTCCATTAATGTCACAAAGGCACCATTGCCATTTACATAAAGCAAGCTTTATGTAAAGTCAACTTGCATTGAGCTTTGCACTTGTTCCTTCTGCACAAGCTTCCTCTAAAAAGTCAGATAAGTATGTTTAAAGTTGGTAACCACTCTACATGCATGTACTTTCTACCTTGAAACTACATTTATCACTTTTCTTCAAAATCAAGCAACTTAGCCATAACCCTATAACTCAGAAATCCTTTGTGCAAAACCTCTCCAACCTTTTGCTTATAGAACACAAGTAATTTGTAAGAAAGGACACGCATGCTCAAGCCCTGAAACCCCCTAAAGTACAGAACCACCAAAAACATCTCAAAACTTGCCATTTCTGAGTTTTGAACCCAATCTCTAAATTTGCTCGTGCGTTTCTTAGCCTTTTACTTTCAAAAGCTTCTAAATAACATAAACAAACAATTCCAACACCTGCAACACCTCCATCACCATCCACCATTTTCAAAAATAGCACCTTGCACCTTGACTTCTCCAGAACTCCCCAACTACTTTCAGCTCAAGCCAATTATCACATTAGCTTCCTGGGAACTTGAGGAAGCTAACCCAATCACTGGAACTCATCAAAAGCTGCTCAAACTCAAAACACGATACCCTCTTGCAAGGTGAGTTTTCTGACTTTTGAACTCTTCATACAAGCATCATTAATGGTTTATTTGTGAATAAGAAATGTAGATATCATTGTCCTAAAGCTAACCATATCCTTAGATTTCATTATTGTTGCTTGAGTAGTTAGAATTTTGAATTTGAACCTCTGAAAATAATAAGGTCAGAATTTGGTACTTTCAAAAATTCGCATTCATCTTTGATTTATAGTTTATGATATTTATATGGTTGGATTCGTATGGAAAAACGGAACAACTTTCCTGTTTGTATTTTCCATTTTTGTTGAGAAATGAATGAGATAAACGTGGTATGGCTGGAGATTGAAGATGAAGTGTATTCATGACTCATTTTGTATTATATATTTATCATTTTAGCTAAGTTAATGTATGTATAGCCACCCCAGTGGTAAGGCAGCGTGCTGGTAACCAAGAGGTCGTGGGTTCAACACCCAGCGCGCTGCCTTTTACATTTTTTCACATATTTTGACATTTTTGTTACAGGAAGCGCTTGGGCCTTCCCCTCCCGGGCTTTGCATTTTTACTCACTAATACCCCCCTGTTTGCTCATACCACGCAGCCAATATACCCTTTTTTATTTTCTGATTTCCAAACAAAAACATCATTTGGGCCAGATTAAAAAAAAAACTGTTTTTCTAACAAACCTCCAAAATTCAATTTTAACCTCCCTGACTTTATTATTTTAATTTTATTCTTATTTCATCTATTATGTTTATTATTAATATTATTATTATTATTTTTATTAACAAAAAATCCAAAAATATTTATTTTATTATTTATATTTATTTAGTTTATTTTTCTTCATAAAAACTAAAAGAACAAAAACTTTTTTTCATTTAATAAATTAATTTATTTATTTTTAATACTTAGATAATTAGTCTTAATTATTATTATATTATTTTCTTGTAAACTAAAATCAATTTAGAACTTAGGACTTTTATTTTATTTACTAGTTTAATTAAATTCACAAAAAACCCTAAAAACTTATTTTTCTTTAATAATTTAATTTCTTTTGTTAACTTAATCTTAATTTTATTTTTTTAGTTAATTATTTTATATTAGTTAACTAGGTCAAAAAACCTTTTTTCATGAAAACCAAACAAAAATCACATTTCTTTTTACATTTACATTCTTGAATTTTATTTATTCATTTTGTGCAATATTCAATATGGTTGTAATAATTATTTAGATTTAATTTCTTGCAATTCTCCATTTGTAAATTTGTACACCCCCTCCTCTAAATGATGTAATAAATTATTATTTTTATTTTCCGCAATTTAAATGCTTTATATACAAATGCTAGTAATTAGGGTTTTGTATGGAAAGATTAAAACCAACAAGTAGCAAACCCTAATCAAGACAAATCAAGCATGTAAACTAATACACTTGCACACATACACCCTTAGGATGAACCCACATTGTTGCCTTACAAAAATAGCCATATTATGCATGTGAGATATCTTAGCAAAAACAACCAAAAATACAAGATCATAATCCCTCGATGACGCTATCCATGTTCCCTTTCAAAATGATCTTAGTCCCTAAAGAAAATGCTAAGATATCTTACAACATTGCTAATCATGGATATACGATGACTCATGCCCGCCCCTTTTACATCCAAAGATAGGGTTACTTATCAAATTATTGGTAAGATAACAATGTCAAAGGAAAGAGGAAATAAACATGAAAGACTTTTGAGTAGGTAGATTACTCCTAGTTGTTTGCCCAATTTCAAAACCAAAACATCCTTGCTATTTTCAAAACAAACACCAACACTTTCAAAAACATCTTACAAACTTGAAACATTTTCAAAAGATCAATACTTTTTATACATTCTTACGAACGAGAATTATTACAAAGTTTTCCTAAACGATGACGCCTTTTCAAAATACTTTCAAAAACCACACAAAGCACAATTTCAAACAAAACCAAGTGATATAGCAAGTAACTAAGAGCCCATGGAAAACCATGGATGAAAAGGGTGCTAATACCTTCCCTTTTCATAATCTACCCCCCGAACTCAAGAAAACATCTCAAAGGTCTTTCCTGTTCTTTTCATCCTTTCCTTTTGGATAAAAGAAAAGTCGGTGGCGACTCTTTCTAAACCGCAACATTCGCAATAAAAAGCAAAACAACCAAGTCAGTTCTCCCACCGCGTTACAAATAACAAACTCGACTTCTCTCTCTGGCAGTACATCAAGAATTTTATCAAGGAAAACTTCAGGAAATTCACGCACCACTTGCAATTCCTCAATTACATCTTGATTCTCGGCAGATAGCAAAGCCATTAACGAGAGCATCTAAGCCTCTTCCTACATCAACTACCGTAACTGTTTAGCAGACAACAGACCAGCTTCCTCTTCTTCCGGAGTAGAAAACCTCACAGACTTGTTATAATAGTTAATATGAACATAGTTATACTCTAACCAGTTCATACCTAAGATCACATCTAACCCACTTAAAGACAAACAAACTAAATAAACAAAAAAGTCTCTGTCGAATATCGACAAAGGACACTTTAAACACACAAGAGAAGTAGTCACGATTCCTTAGCTAGAGTATTAATGACCATCTCTCCATTCATAGAAGACAACATAATACTCAATATTTCAGCATAATCGGCAGCAATAAAGCAATGATTAGCACCAATATAAATAATAGTAATTAAAGGAGTACTATTAATGAAACATGTACCTCTGATGAGTCTGTCCTTATTAGCTGCCTGATTCTCAACCAAAGCAAACACTTTTCCACTGATTTACGCCTTCTTTGGTTTCTGAAACTGACTACTAATGTATCCTTCTTCACCATAGATGAAACAAATAATCTCTTTATGCTTTAACTCAAATACAACTAGTCCAGTCTTACTACAATGGAAACACCTCTTCACCTCAACAGTATACACATTACTCTTATGACCAGGTTTTCCACATTTTAAACAAACCACACCAGCAGGAGCATCTCCCCCACTAGTTCTCTGACCCTGAGCAACTTTCACTTTACCTTTACCAGCTGGGGCATCATAAGGCTTACCACGGTTCTGTTGGTGCTTACACCTCTTCTCATTGATAATCTTATAGTGATCATTATTATCTTCTTTATAGATCCTACAAATATCAACCAAATCGGAAAAGACATGGTCAATCTCATAAGGATCCCTCCTCAACATAAAGAGCTAGCATCAAGGGTTCCCGGAAATTCTTAATTTACCGAAAGACATGGTCTCCTCCTAAACTTGGTTACCTCCAATACTGATGAGGACATGATGAAAGTGCTTTTACAGTTCTTTGATCCTCTACACAATTGCTTCATATTTCCCGATTATCAACTTGTGCCAACTTTGGAAGAATTATCCCAACTCTTGAGGATTCCCATTCTCAATCAACTACCTTTCAACGGTACGAAAAGAGATCCAAAGCCAAAAGAGATTTCTCAAGCCCTACACTTGCAACCATCTGATATCACAACTAATTGGGAAGCCATGAGTGGTGTCAAAGGTTTATTAGATAAGTTCTTGTTTGAGAAAGCCCAAAACTGTTGGAACTCCTTGGACTTACAAGATTTTAAGGAAATTGTGGCTCTCCTCATCTATGGGATGGTTTTGTTTCCAAACCTTGACCAAATCATAGATGTAAACACCGTCAAAATCTTCATGTCTCGTAACCCGATGCCTACTTTGTTAGGAGACATCCTACATTCTTTTCACACTCGCACTATGAGGAAAAGAGGTATACTTATGTGTTGTACTCCTCTTTTGGAAGGATGGTTTAGTTCGCATCTTCCCCAATCTGTATTGAAGAACGAGCAAGGATCAAGGTGGTCACATAGGTTGATGACGCTCAAACATTCAGACATTCATTGGTGTTCCCGATCTATAGATAATGTTACTATCATCGACCGTTATGGAGAATTCCCTAATGTCCCCTTACTTGGAATTAGGGGAGGTATCACCTACAACCCCTGTTTAGCCTTAAGACAGTTTGGTTACGCCCGAAGGGATGGCCCACATGATATGCTTATTCAAGGGTTGGTATTTGACTACGAGAATGACAATTAAGGTTACCGCCAAAGGTTTATCCGAGCTTGGAGGATGTTGAACAAGGTAGATAGCAAGACACTGGGGCACAGGAATTCCATCCCTCTTGAGCCTTATCTCAAATGGGTACGAGCTCATGCTCAAAGTCTTGAGATGCCTTACCCCTCCATTCTCCCAGTTATCATAGAGCATGTTGTGGAAGGAGATGTCCCATACACGATCCTGCATCCTGACATGCCCACCTCTCTCGAAGACTTGCAAAGGTATTGGGTACAACTTAAGGGGGAACGAGACACTTTCGAGGCCCAATTCTACGCCAGCAAGAAGAAGTTTCTGGAACTCACCAAGCAGCTTCATAAGGAGAGGAGTATGAACGCCTGCATCGCACCAAAGAGGATGCGTACAACTTTTGTATCTTAGAGTTTTTATATTTCTTTGTAAGCCCAAAGAGGCATGATGTACTCAAAACTTTGATTTATTAATATGACGTGTGTTCCTTTTTTGTCTAAAGCAAATTTAAATCTTTAATTTCCTTGAAATCATTGCATATGCACCTCCATTCATAATAACATAAGCATGTTTCTTACAACAGGTCTCCTTATCTTTCTACTGTTTATTTCAGTAAGATGGATCTTGAGCAGACAGTAAAATACCTCCAGGCGCATAATGCTCAATTTCAACAAATGTTCTTGACTCTAGCCAAAGGACAAGAGGATTTGAAAACTTTGCTGATCAAAGAAAAGAAGAAGAAAGCAAAGAAAGCAACCAGTGTTCTGAATCTAGGAAGAAGGTTCCCAGGGCCATCCAGACAAACCCTAGACTTCGCAATATCATCTGGTGAAAAGGATAATCAAGAAGGGAAAGACAAGGAAGTGACTGCCCAGCCAGAATCTGAAGAGGAAGAAGAAGAGCATTACTCTGAAGAGCAGTATCCCCCAGCTGAAGACAAATACAAACATTTGGAAGAACGTCTAAGTGCAATGGAGATTCATAAAGTGCCTGGGATGGACTTTGAAGAGATGGGTTTGGTGTCTGGTATTGTTATTCCACCAAAATTGAAGGCACCAGTATTTTCTAAGTACGACGGGGTTTCGTGTCCCAAGATGCATCTCCGATCTTATGTGAGAAAGATACAACCTCACACTGCTGACAGAGATTTTTGGGTCCACTTCTTTCAAGATAGTCTACCCGGGACTTAGCTAGATTGGTACTATCAACTGGAAAGGGCCAATATCCATAATTAGGAAGACCTAGCCGCTACTTTTTATAAACATTATCAATACAATGCAGACCTTTATCCGATCCGTACTCAACTCCAGAGTATGGCTATGGTTTCAAGTGAAGGTTTCAAAGACTACGCTCAGAAATGGAGGGACTTAGCAGGAAGAGTCCAGCCTCCCTTGTCGGAAAGAGAGTTGGTAGACATGTTTCTGGGTACCCTGTTCGGTCCTTTCTTCAATCATCTAATTGGAAGCTCCTCAGT